>CAWUFW010004016.1:0-1270000 GCA_963921515.1 Calotriton arnoldi | reverse complement strand
TGTTCTGAATTTACAAGCACAAAACCATAGAAATTCAGCTGTTATAGTTAGAGTTATTTCAATTAACTATAACTCGTGCCCTCGCCATGCACAGCTAATTACACCACATATTATACCATTGATGACATCTTCTATAGCCTCATTGATATTATCACTACAACATTTGCAGTGAAATTATTGATGTGAAAATTGTGCATGGCGTGGGCACATGTTATAGTTACCTTTGGGCACGAGTTATAGTTACTTGAAATAACTAACTATAACAGCTGAATATATATATACGCACACACACTCCAAATAACGCTACTTTGCAGTGAAAGGTAGTGGGACAAATATGTGTATCAAGGTGTAGGATCTGTATCACCTCCTGGTACATTTAACAGCTGTAGCGGTGGGGCACAAAGTGGAGGGGACCAGGACAAATAGGGCTGGGGCACAGGACCCTTCTGTCCTCGCTCTAGAGATGGCAGTGCGACATATGTGTATGTATGTATGCATGTAGATGGTATTTCTATAGCGCATTGATACTCAAAGTACGGCCCGGGGGCATATAGCCCTACTGAGCTTTACATGCGGTCCCCTGGTCAACACCAGCACTGGGGTGCAGTTTACTCGACTCAGCACTAACAATACAAATATGTTAAATAAACAGGCAAGCACTTATTTAAAGATTAATTGATGTTAAAGAAAGGATGTAATTAGGTAGTCCTGCACCTCTTAACTTTAGGAACACCTTAGTTTTTAAAGACATCTTGCAGCAAAAGTATAAAAATATGACAAAGTCTCATTAAAATACAAAAATGTATTTAATTAACATGCAGAACTGCCTTTTCACCTTAGTACATCAGATTAGCTCAGTGCATTGAAAAGTAATAATTTAAAGGTGATAGTTTTCAAACATGAATTTAGAAGCATTAATTCCTTTCCCCACCCTGACAATTCCAATAGTGAACGAAAGAGGCGAGTCAGTTGTTACGCGCACTCTTTGGGTGGCCTGGGTTCCTATTATACATGAACAACATTATTGCTTATTAAATCAAACACAGGAGAAGGTTTCGTACAGCGCATATCTTGAAGTCATGTATTTTGATATCCTTCTATATATATATATATATATATATTTTTTTTTTTTGTTTTTGTTTTTTTGTTAACAGAGTTTTATATAGCGCGAACTTGACCCGAAGGTATCGGGTATCAGAGCGCTTTACATAGCAGCAGTTACGTTACATGAGGGCACATTCATTTTTGTAAGGCACGGGGAGATTAAGTGATTTGCCCAGAATCACAGGATGTTCAGCGTCATTGCCGAGACTCGAACCCGGTTCCCCAGATTCGAGGTCGACCGCCCTAGCCGTTAGGCCAACTCCTCTCCTAATGAAGAAAAAGGAGGGAATATTAAATAAAGCAATTGCCGAGGATCACACAATTTGGTAAAGTGGCTAAGCCGAGATTAATGCCATGTTTCTTGGCTTCACATTGTTCAATTCAGCCACTAGATGTATATGTTTTGCTTACCCTACATCCACCTTCCCGCCAATCCCCCTCAAACCCCCCTCATCCGAACGCCACCCCGCTGCCATCAATGCAGGCCTCGGGCACATCACAGACCAAATCTTTTGGCCCCTGGGAAAATGTTTGTGATTACCCATGCTATAGCGTTAACCTAGACAAAAGGCAGCACAGCACTGTTCACAGTCAAAGACAAACATAAAGCCAGTGAGTAAGAGGAAAGAAAGCTAAGCTGTAAATGGATAATGCATTGTGAAGTAGTGTTCTTTAAAGGGATGAGTCTTCAACTCTCTTCTAAATTGGAGCACTTTTGGGGCGGTCCAAATAGATAGTGATTTTGTTCCAGGTCCTGTTTGCCTAGATGGAAAAGGCCTGCTGTTGTGTTTTTTCTTTTCTACACTTCTTAGTTTGCAATCTTTTGTTCTATTTGCGAATCTGCGGAGATGGGGAGCTTGTCTGCAAGATAAGCGGGGTGAAGGTTGAGATAGCTTTGAAAATGATGCAGTTGGTTTTGAATATGGTGCGGTCAGGCAAGATGAGCCAATGGAGTTTGATCCAGTTAGGAGAGATGTGATTATATTTCTTCAGGCCCTGGGTGAGATGTGCTGCAGCATGTCGGATTCACCTAAGGAGTGCCAGTGTGGAGTCTGGAAGGCCATGGAGTAGAGCATTTCCACCCTTCAGATGCCAAAGTACAAGGACTTGAAAACCACTTCTGAAATCGTTTTCTGGAAGAAACGGTTTGACTTTCTTTAGGAGAGAGAGCTGATACCAGGCCGTCTTTGTTTTTTTCGCATAGTGGTCCTTGAGATTCTAATAGGGTGCAAATGACTGTGTCAAAGGCAGCTGAGACATCCAGCAATATTAGGAGGGCCATCTTTATCTATAGTCATGAGGGCATCGTAAAGCGCTAAGATCAGCTACAGAATTAATTCCTAGTTCCCCTCTGAGTATTGCCATTGGGGTTCCTAGACCTAAGTATAATAACCGCCTCAAAAGGAATTTTCTACTTTTTGTAGCACCTGCACATTTGTGTGTCCCCAAATTTTGGCACCACAAGAACTAGCTACAACCGCTTTGGATTTGTACATGGTTAGGCCATGCTCTATTAGGCGATTTTTGCATTTACTTGCAAATCTCCGAAATGCTCCGACCTGTTGGGACAAAATCACTTTGGACTTGGCTACTTGGGCACCCCGGTGAAGTGGGTCATCAATCCGAATGCCCAAGTCATCGTAGGTTTTGACCTGCTCTATTAGTTTTCCATAGATCTTGAAGGGTGATTTTAGCTTGGCTTTGAACGTCATTATCATAAACTTTGTTTTCTGTACATTGATTGTTAATTTCCTTGTTTTACAAAAGAGTTCAAAGCCTTCCAGCAGCCGACGCATTGACAGTTCTGTGCATGCTAGAGTGATCGCATCATCCGCAAACATTAAGACTGGAAGATGCTTGTTCCCCGGCTTGGGTACATCAAGGCAAAGATCGCTTGGAGCGTTCCCTATGCCATTGATACAGATGTTAAATAGGGCTGGGGCTAGGACGAATGCCAAACGTGGGCATACATTAGCCTTTATGTCTGTATTTCACTACTGCTGTAATGCCAAAGTGGAAGTTAATTAGCAAGTTCAGTAAGCATTTCGGAACAGCTAGTTTCTCCAAGAAACGCCGAAGTGCTAGCCCATCCATGCTATCAAAGCTGTTTTAGGTCTAAAAAACCCCCAAAAGATAGGGGAATTTCAGAGAGCTACATACTTTAAGCAGATCATGTATAATCGCAGAATTTGAACGATTGTGCTCTGCCCCTTGAGAAAGCCAGCTTGGAGATGTGATATTATGTAGTTGTCCTCCACCATTACCAAAAATGTTGCCTACATCGTCCAGTAGTGAAATAGGGGTATAATTGGTGGGGTCATCTCTCCTCCCTTTTTTGTGGATTGGAACTATTACAGAGGACCTCCAGGAGTCAGGAACCACATCTTCCTCCAGTATGGTGTTGAATGCTGCTGTCAGAGGACCCAGCCACGCGTCCAAGTTGGTTTTGAACACGTCAACTGCCACCTTATCTGGCCCTGGAGCTTTCCCCAAATTTTGATGTTGTATGGTCTGGTCTATTTCCGTTTTACTAAAAGAGATTTCTTCAATATGGTGGTTGCACAGGGAGGCTGAGGCTACAACTTGATTCTTTTGGGCTCCATGCAGGTCCTTTACTGCGATTCCCTAATCAGCCTCCCTGAGCTCTTGATACAGGGAGGCAAATGCAGGGCTTATGTTAGTTTTAAGATTCCTGGAAGGTCCTGCGCAGCCCCAGCCTATGATTTCCCAGAACTTTTTTGTCAATTGCATCTTTCCAGGCCTTTGTGCACTGGTTCTTCTTCTTGTGTCTTATGAGGTGTTTGTAGGCCCTTCTGGCTTCCAGCAGCTGTGTCTCGCCACCAGGGTATTTCTTCTATTTTCGGGGCTTCACTAAGCTCTTTCTTCTTTTCACAGCAATCCTTGTCATATCAATCGAGATATGAATCTTGCACTTGCAGGTGTATACAGATTCTGTTTGGTGCCATTTCTCAAATTGACTTTCTGGAAGATCAAGCACAAGGTGGTGTGGATCGTGGTCACTTTCTATTCTTTCTTCGACCCACATGTCGGAGACCAGATTCCAAGCCTCCAAATTGATCAATATGTAATTGATGGCACTAGCGCTTCCCAATACGAAAGGTTGGTTTTGGGGGATTGTCAAAAGTAGTTCGACCATTCAGTGGCCTCAGGCTCATGTTTAAGATAATCGCACTTAATAGTTCCACTTTTTTGTTGTTCTGTATCCCTTAGATGAAGGTGGTGGAAGCTCCCAGGCGTGGTCCTCCTCCGTTTCTTTGCAGTCCTGCATGACTGGGTGGAGGCTGGTATTCAAGTCCCCAAATGATATTATTATTCTGGCCTGATTGTCAGAATGTGTGCGATTAGTGGCACTATCCTGCCTTAGAGCAGACAGTAGTAAGTCAAGGGATTTTAGAAGCATTGAGGTTTCATCCTTTCCACACGGTGGTAGATAGACGTTGATAAGGTCTATCACTCCTTTGCCTTTTTCCAACTTCAGGTGTTGAATATTATTATTGAGGAAGAGAATGCTATTTTAGCATTTTCGGTGCAGGAGGCTTTGACCCAGATATGAAGGTTACCCTTTGCCCTTCCTCTTGGCTGGCTTGTGGCAGGTGTATTGAAGGAAATGAACCCCTCTAAATCTATAGTATCCAATCCCAGGTTTCTTGCAGGCAACAGATACTTTGCAGTGCTATATATGCTACACAGTCCTTGTCTTCCATCTTTTTGCCTAGTCCCGTTGTTCCAGCTAATTATCCGCATTGGTTTGGCCGCTGGATGGAGGTATTACTGTTCTCCCTATAAATTACTGTTTGGTTGCTGAGCAGTGTCAATGGGGTACCACCCAGAATGGTGTTGCAGATTAGTTGGGACTAGGGATGGCTTTGGGCTGTCTGCCTGGTAGCAATTGTAGACCTGCCACAGCGGCTTGCATTGTTGCTACATGGAACCTTAGTTTATTGAGATCGTCTTTTGATGGGAGGGCATAAGAGGGACCACTTGCTCTGTTCAAGATTGAGGAGCAATCAGACCGTTCTTTTTTGTGGTTCGGGCTTTGGTGCTTTTGGGTCCCACCTCAAACTTGGGAGGGTATGGTTTTACAGACGGCTTCTCGACTATTACGCACCAAGTTGCCAGGTCTTTGACATAGTCCGCTGTAGCATAATTTCTCCAGAGCGTTAAAGTCTGCTCTCTCCCCTGTGGGAGAAAACTTACACTAAATAGGTCCTTAGAAGTTATTTGGAACGATCCTGTCAAGGAGTTGGCCAGTTTGAGAATGTTACCCCTGTTTAGAATATTGTGGTTCCCTGACTGATAAAACGAGTAAAAACTAAAGCCACTCTGCCTCGGGGCCCTTGGTGCATCTGAGTGGGGCATCTGTGTTCTCCGTGGGAGTGCTTTGGTTGAAGGCCGGATTTTTGACAGGCCAGGCCCTGCATCTCTGCATGGACTACAGCATTTGTATACATAGATTCCTTAGCACAACTTGACATTTTAGGGGCTTCTAGCACTGATCTCAAAGAGTTCTGGATTCTCAGAGTTAGTGGGGACAGTGAGAGGGAAATCGTTATCCTCTACCACCATTCTCGATTTAGACTGGTTTCGAGATTACAGGTAAGCTGTGTTGAAGTTCGCTAAGTTAATATTAGATAAAGCCACAGGGCCAAAATTGCTTTTCTGTACTAACGCAGCTCCCATGCCATCTTTCATCGTGTATTGATTGATTAATTGCAAATCATCCTTAGCTAAATTCATGACTGTGTCTCTTTCTTTAGTCCCACTTCTTGCAGTTCCAAATGCCATCATCAATTATGACTGATCTGGCCCCACTCCAGGACCTTGCTGTGGCAACTCTTTGGACTCTCCCGGGGACCCCATGTGGGGACACCTTCTTAAGCTGACAGTAACACACCTATGTTGTACGGTCTGAACTTGCTTTGGGTGAGATCAAAGCTTGGGGACCCTTAGTGCGTGTGGCAACATCATTAGTACAGCAAATATAGGAAGCTTTCTCTCCTTTGCTGATCTTTGGGCTAGCCACCTGGGTATGTCTCTGGTCAGTGCGGAATCTGTTAATGAGTGTGAATAACTTGCACTGTTTGTCACATAGTAGGCTATGGTAGGCAAAGGGTGGATCCCAAAGTGAAGGGTTGGTAGGCTGGAAGACCTGCAGATTATTTAGTAAAGATCCCAGAGTAGCGGCCACTTTATCCTCCAAAGCATCGGATGGCGGACCAGTAAAGGGTGCCATTCAGTCAGTCAGTCAAAATACTTTATTCAGCTCTATTTGAGCCATAAACGTGTGCACAAAATCCAATTAATTTAACTCCATTTACGTATAAACTCACAAATAAATACATATTACTTTCATTAAAAAAAGAAGAGAGAACATAATACAAATTTAGTATTTATTACGTATCCTAAATGCTGTTAAAATATAATTTAAAACAGCATATATAATATCCTCGTTGTCTAAGGATAGTAAGTAAGCCAGAGCTATCTCGTGATTCCTGATTTTCTGTGCTAATGATAACGGACGGAAAAATTGCCTTCTCTGAGGAGTAAAAAATGTGCAGAATAAAATAAAATACCTAGGGGCACATGCATCAAGCCTGCATTTTGCGATTCCCAAATAGCGAATTTTAGCGATTCACTATTTGGGAATCGCAAAATGCTATGCATGTAGGAATCGCAAAACAATTTGCAATTCCTTAACATTACCTAATAGCGATTCAGAAATTGTGAATCGCTATTAGGTAATGTGACTCCATGCATTCCTATGGGCCTACAGGCCCATAGGAATGAATGGTATTGCATTCGCCAATTGCGATTACCAATGTGGTAATTGGAAATAGCGAATGCAAATCCAAGGGTGCCCGGGGGCCTAAGGCCCCCCTGAAGCACCCCACAAAAAAAGGTAAGTGTGCACATGTAAAGCACACACATGCCCCAAGGGCATGTGTGCGGTACATGGCATTTGAAAAATGCATTTTTGTGCATTTTTCAAAGCATGCACATATTACCATCAACTTGAAGTTGATGGTAATTAGCGTTTCCTAAATGCACAGTTCGCATTTAGGAAAGGCTACATGCATCGGCATTAGGGAATCGCAAATTGCGATTCCCTAAATGCAGTCGCAATTTAGGTAATCGCAAATAATTGCGATTACCTAAATTGCAAATGCCAAAACCTACATGCATAGGAAAAGGCCTTTTTCCATTCGCATCGGCCCGTTTGCGAACGGGAAAAGGCTTGATGCATGTGCCCCTTAGTGCTTTGATATGTAGAACCAACACAAGGACAGGGCCGCGAGTTATCCTGGGGCTTGGAATCTGCCCCTCGGTCGGATCGGGTTCCCTGCACAGCAGGACTCCAAGTAAGTTTTAAGAAGCGCCTCCGGGCACGGGCTGCTCACGTCGGCGGCTCCCTGCCAAGAGTTATGCTGGGGCTTGAAGTCTGCCCCTTGGTCGGCTCAGGTGCCATTCATTTAAGGATGGTTCAGGAGATCCAGAGGCCTATATGATCTCCCCACATGCCCCAAGGGCACAGCACTCACTGATACACTGATGCAGATACATTAATGATTCTTTGGGCACCTGTTTAGCTAAACGCAGTGGGTGTCACCAGCCATATCTACTGGAACAGCAGTGGTCACCTGAGGGAGATAGAAGGGAGTCATTAGGAGCTCTGTGTGGTGTTTGGCTGTGTAGCTGATTAACTTAGTAGAACATTGTTTCACTATCTTGATAACTGCATTCTTTGCAAGTCTTGAGTGGCACTCAGTATGCCCGTATCATGTCATGAATCCAGAACATGTTTTAAGTATTCATTGAAGCATAAATTAACATCAGATACTAACTGAATTCTACAACTGATGCATCCCTGGCAGTTTCAGTGGGAAACGGCTACCTGTGGGGCCTCTTGATGGCTATTTAAGTGCTTTCAATGGCCCCTCTATTGAGGGAAAGTGACTGAAATTGTAGGCATACCTCTGTAGCTTTTCCTGTAATATATGCTGTGGTCTGCGTAGGACGGTGATGTGGCATGCAATATGGTATTTTAGTTTTTTGCCATGCAGGCTTGTGCATGATTGCTTATGAGATGCTGATTGCGTGTCTGGGGATTCTTTTTGCAGACCCAATGACATGGTATTGTAGTGTGCATAGAGACTTTGGCCCCGATTTAGGGCCAGATGTACAAAGCATTTTTCTGATGGCAAATAGCCTGATTCGCAGAATCGGGCCATTTGTGACTGTAAAAATGCTTATTCTGATGTACAAAATGGGATCAGTAACTTGTTACGGAATCACAATTTGCATTTGCGATTCGATATTTGGAAGGGGTGTGCCTTGGGCGTCCCTTACAAATACCGAATCGGTATGGTATGTATTACTGTTTTGCGACCAAATTCCGGTCGCAAAACAATAATACTTTACAGATTAAAACTGGTGGTAACCCATTTGCAAAGGGGAATGGTTCACCAAGTGACCCCTTCCCCTTTGAGAATGTAAATAGCAATATTTTTAAAGCGCCGGGAGTGGTCTCACAGACCACTGCCTACTCTTTAAAAATTAAACTTCAAGGTTTTCATTTTTTTCTTTTTAAACACATCTTGTACTCCTTTAAGGAAAACAGGCTGCTTTTAAAAAAGATTGCCTATTAAAAAGCAATCACGGACATGGCGGTCTGCTGACCTCAGCAGGTCACTATCCCTGTGATGGCTGTGATTCTAATGGACCGTAAACTGCGACCCACCTCATTAATATTCATGAGGTAGGTCGATTTGCGACCCACAAGGAATCCCTAAATGAAACTCAATGAATTTCATACAGTAGGAATACTGATTCCCTAACTGCGATTCAAAGAGAACTGCAATTAGGAAATCGGTATTCCAAATGTTTGTACATCTGGCCCTTAATTCTAGGTAGGTGGGATGTTTTCTGCCAAGGCAACAGAGTAAAATGCTCTGATGACCTTATGAATGTCCCGTCCACCAAATTTAGAAATGTGTGTCTGGCCGACAGACATTTCTAGCATTCACAGAAACTGCTGTCAAGGTGATTCCAGTGAACCCATTGAAACTTTGCCCTAGGGCTCCGTCAAACGTGACAGAGCCGTACAACCAAGTTTCCAAAAAGTTTCTTTTTTCAAATACAAAACCCCAAAGTGGTTTTTGTGTTTGAATTTGTTTTTAAAACAATGCCCCCCTTGCCATGGGAGTCATTTATTTTATGTGTTTACTGCCCCTTGCTGCCAGGGTTTGCCTGGCAGTGACGGGCAGTAAAAATGGCTCTATGTCCACCCATCCTAATTGGACGGATAGACATATAGCCAATTCTCAAATGGCCCTTAATCTGTTGAGCCATTTGAAGAAGTCTGGCCACGCCGGAGACGGAGTAGTCTCCACCATTGTCAAATTATGGCCCTCCCACTTTTAAATTTGGTGGGCGGACCATCATGTTGGCAGTAAGCACACTGCAACAGAGTATGCATACCCCAACATTTAAATCTGGCCATATGTCACTGCAGTGATGTTGTGCGGTATGTTCTTCAGTGAGAAGAAAAGTCGATGGCCATTGATGCTGTCCTTACTGAGTATGAATCTAGTAAAGCATCCTGAGTTGGTGTAGTCCCAGCATGTTCTCCATTGCCTGAACCTCCTTGTTGTGTGTTCTTTACTCATCTACCTCCTGAGATGTTGCATAAGTAAATGTGCCAGGCAGTACTGCATATGTGTGTGAGGGTTGGGGTTACCATATTGCAAGCAATGTATTGCATGCCAAAAGTATTTTATTGACTACATCAACTATTCCTATATTGTCAAAGTAGGTAGATGTGGAGTTAAGAATAATAAATACATTCTTTCCTTAAAGATATGGTGGTAGGCGATCTAGTGAATGCAATGTTTTTGTAGGGCAACATTGATGACCTCGATTTAGTGACCTCTCGCAGATTGTCTGCATTGCATAAATCAGAGTGTACAGTTATGGCCATGCATTGAAAGTAGGTCTTTGCCATTACAGTGTTTGTAGAAGTGTGTTCAAAGGTAATCCACTGTTTACTGTGCATTGGTTGTGATGCAGTAGATGCCTCATTTTGCAACAATGTACTTCTTTGATTTGTGCATTTTAGTCCTTTTCTCCCATCCAATGATGATTTGTTTTTCGCTTTTTCCTTTAAGAGACATTTTTACGCATCTGTTTGTTTATGTATTTTTCATTTTACGTTGAGATTCTTACTACTGCTCTTGTTTTGGCGTGTGTTTATTCAACATGTATTTGCTGAGAACTAGTGGCAACATGTATTTAAGCAATTCAGCCTTTTGGAATTTGTGCCATTTTTTTCTCTCAGTTGTTTTCTTAAGTAGGTGAAGTTATGTAAACGTGCTGGACATCACATGACTTAATCTCCCATTAGTTTTGATGAAGAAGGTGTAATCACCATCATAAAATATATTTCATATTCCGTTGTTGAATAAAGAAATATTTATATTTGTGTGCAATGTGAATTTGTTTTTTGGGGTTATTTGGCAGGGGCAAAACTGGACCAGAACTTCGGGGAGGGGAGTTCTTGCAGGTCAAACAATGAGGCAGAGCTAATCTTAGAACCAATAAGAGAAAATAGTGATAAATTGTGCATTTTAAACACATTGGTCAAACCCAATATGATTACAACAAACATGTTTTAGTGAATTTGACAATGTTTATGGGCTGCTGAGATGTTTTAGTGGATTATACAATGTTTAATAAAACTGATAAAAACCGGTGTGTGTCTCCAAAGGGGCCAGGACATGCAAAGAAGCAGAATCTACCTTGTTCTCTTGCACCGCACCAACTGAACTGGCCAAATTTGGGAAATATATGTCAGGAAGAGCTGTTACAGGAGTGACAAAAAGGGTGATGGCTTGTAATTGTGCAGCATGAGACAGGATGAAACTAGAAGCTGGGCAATACATTGATGAATGGACTTGATCCCTTGTTTTTCTCCTAAAAAAAACGAGGCCAAATTGTCTCAAACAACTTGGGAGAAGGAATAGTCATCTTGACATAGGACATATTGGTAAGACCGGAGGCTGCCTGTAACAGAGCCCAGGAGGAGCTGGAGGCCTGAGAAAGAGAATTTGTAATATAAGAGCTCTTAATAGCAAGAAGAGACAATTTGTAATGCCTGCGCTGTTGACACTTATGTGTTGCTTTCAAAGTCTGGTGTATGTATGTGTACATACAAGTTTATGTTTTGCTAAATTCAAAATTATATATATTTTGCATACAGAGGTGGAGGGGTTGCAAACCTGTTTCTCTTCCCCTGACCTCAGCTGGATATGCGTAAATTACCTCCAGCCAATCCTACTCTCTAATGCACGATACTTTGCTGTTTATCAGCCCATTTTGGATGTTTTGTTAGCACTATATATAACCTGCTGGCAAGTTCAAGGCACCAGGAGCAAAGAGAGATGAAACTAAGGGCCTCATTTAGAATTTGGCAAAGCTAGAGCACCACCATATCTCTGCTGTGCTTACGTCCCACCACACTTGCTATTCTCTTTCTCTATTAAATGTTGGCGGAAGGGCCATTTTTAGGTCTCGCCTACGCAGCGCGCATGCGCTGCATAGGAGACCTTTAGCCGTCGTGCAGCTCTTTTTCAAAGCACATACTCGTGCTTGTGGCGGCATACGCCTTGCGGGAGTGCGCAGCGGCGCACCACAAGCACGAGTATGTGCTTTGAAAAAGAGCAGACTGCTCTCCCAAGCGCGCGCGCGCACGCCTCTTTCCTTTCCCACACGTCCCGTCGTGCAGCTCGCCCAACTCTGTTTCCACATCTTCAACACCGCTCCTAATCGGCAACAATGGCGGCTGCACTTTTCTTCTTGTTTCTTTCTTATTCTTCCATCCTTATTTATCTTCGAATTTTCTTTCCTCGTTCTCCCATTTCCGTGTTCCTTACTCTTTCTTATTTTTTTTTTAAAACAGAATTTTATTGATTTTCTGGAAACAATACAAGCAACATCATGGACATCAGAATATTACAGTTGGGGAGGCAATATGCACTTCAATCATGACCATCAATATTCCTGTGATCCTCCCAGTGAGCTACGATGGAAGAGTCTCGCCAGGGCCCCAAGAAGCACCCTATTAAATCCCCATCAGCCCCCCATGGAAGCCCAACTCACATCTTCGTTCACTACCCTGCCTGTTGCAGTCCGAAGGGCAGAGTCAGACAAAACCCTCTAACTTCCCAGCCCGCCCCCTAACCCTTACCCACCCCAACAATACCTCCCTCCCCCTCCCGCCCCCCAAGCATGCCGCTAGCCACTAATATACTCAAGGGGCCCACCAGACCCCCTGCACCACCCATCAAAATCCTTGCCTTGCTTGTCTTCACCCAGGGTAGACCGCAAACACCGGGGGAGGACCTGTGCAAGACCCTCAGCTACCTCATCATGCCTCTCCCATCGCAAGCGTCAGCCACTTCAGGTAACCTGTACACCCTCCCTCTCAGCAAGGGGACCCTCCTCGCCTCCAGGGGGTGCTTAGTCAGCTCCACAAGTGCCACCCACGCCCGAGCCATATCCAATGTTTTCTCGTTCTCGTTACGCCTAGCCATACCCATCCTGTAATTCCCTTCACTCTCCGCCCACTTCACAAGTTCCCTTCGCCAGCGCACAAGAGCGGGTCCCTGCCTTGCCTTCCAATGTGTAGTAAGTTCTCGTTTTGCCAGGACTAACCCCAGATCAATGAACCTGCTGGTGACTTTGGTTTTAGCAGTATGCGGAAACTCATGTAGCAAGCAAACCCTTGGTGTCAGAGCTATCTCCCTCTCCGTCACAGTCGCCAAGGTAGTTGTCACCCCCGCCAGTAGTCCCCCAAATGCGGGCAGTCCCAAAACATGTGAAGAAACCTCGCCCCCTCTAGCGCACACCGAGGGCAAGCTGCCGACGTCCCAAAATAGTCATTGATTCTACCAGGCGTTAAGTATGCCCTATGTAAGACATAGAATTGAATTAGCTGAAAGCGAGCGTTCCGAGTGCTCTTCCACGCCCTCTCTACCACCGCCCCCCAAGATTTTTCCTCAATGGGTTCCCCCAAGTCCGCCTCCCATTTGAGTCGCAACGCCTCCAGGGGCTGGCGCAAGTCCTGGGTGATTCGCCGATAGAGACAAGTTACCGCTTTAAAGGTTCCCGCTGCCAGCACTACATACTGGCAGGGGAGGAAAGTGTCCGGTTCTATTAACCCTTTCCGCCAGTGCCTCCGGACAGCCGCCGACAGGGCCGCATGAAACAGGAAGTCCCCCCGGGGAAGATCATGGCGCTCCATGAGATTATTAAAAGGTAGGAGGTTGCCGTCTTCGTAGAGGTCCCCCAATGTGATAACTCCTGCCTCCTCCCAGGATTGCAGCTTACTCCAGTCACCCCCGTGCGGCAGCACCTCACACATACGCAGCGGGATCTCTGGTGCATACGGGATCCTGATGTGCATCCTCCTAGCCATGCGCGCCCAGCACCGCTGTACCACTCGCAAATCTGCCGGCACTGCTTCACCTCTCAATGGTATCCGCAGAAGGACACAAGACAATAGCCGCCAACTCGGACCCGACCCCCCAGGTCTTCCGGGTGCCTGATATGGCCCGCCACCCATTTCGTGAACCATTGGAGCTGTGCAGCATAGTAATAGGCCTCAAAGTCTGGCAACGCGAAGCCCCCCTCTGCCCTAGGTCGTTGCATGGTACTTAGGGCAACCCTCCTTCTCCCAGCCCCCCACAGGAACCCTGTGATTAATGAGTTAAGCTGCGCAAAGAACTTACCCGGGATCCAGACAGGGAGCGTCCCGAAGCAATAGAGGAACCTCGGCAGCGTGACCATCTTCACTAAAGCCACCCTTCCCGCGACGGATAGTGGAAGAGTCCCCCAAAAGTCGAAACAAGTCTTAGCGCTACGCAACGCTCGTCCCACATTGCCCTCCAGCAGGTCATCATGATCGTGATAAATCCGTGTCCCCAGGTAAGTCAAACAGCGGGATTCCCATGGGACGCCTCCCGCACTCTGTCGGTCCGGCCTGTCCGCCGCGGTGGGGAACAGACATGATTTGGACCAATTCACGCGGAGCCCCGCTATTCTCCCCAAGGTCTCTAACAATTCTTTCGCTCCTTGAAGCGCATCCCCAGAGTTCGGCAGAAACAGGAGGAGATCATCCGCATACAAGGCTATATGTTGCACCTGTCCCTCCACCAGCAACCCAGGGTAAAACCTCCCCATCCTGGCATGAGCAGCCATGGGCTCCATCGCCAGGGCAAATAGCAGAGGGGACAACGGGCATCCCTGTCTCGTCCCCCGTGCAACCCCACAAGCAGCAGAGATTAAGCCCCCTGTCTTGACTCTAGCCGTGGAAGCACTGTACAGCAGCGTTGTCCACCGTATGAAACCCTCCCCCAGGCCAAACTCCCGCAGCACATTGAAAAGGTAAGGCCACTCCAAGCTATCAAAGGCCTTCTCAATATCGACCGCAAAAATGCAAGCTTCTTCTGTATCATATGTATCAGACCCCAAGATATGCACAAGTCTGCGAACATTCATTGCAGTATTCCGGGTGGGAATAAACCCGGCCTGATCCTTGTGAACCAGCGCCGCCATATGGGGCATCAAACGACCCGCCAGTACCCGGCTTAAGATCTTATAATCTAGGTTTAGCATCGCAAGGGGTCTGTACGAGGAGCGGTCCCAAGCGGGTTTGTTCGGCTTGAGGAGAGGGACTATGATGGCTTCGCGCGTAGAGGCAGGGAGGACACCCTCCTGGCGTGCTCTATTGTACAGCGTCACCAGATAGGGAACCAGAACCTCAGCATAGGCCGCATAGAATTCCACTGGCAGCCCATCTGTGCCCGGCGTTTTATTCCTGGCCATGCGCTTTATAGCACAACGGACTTCACCCGCCTCGATGTCCCTACCCAGGGCTGCAACCTCCCCAGGGTCAACTTTAGGGAGGTCTGCCCCCAGCAGAAACCCCTCATCTCCAGGAAGTCCGGGGCCCACCCTGCTCCGGTACAGCTCAGTATAGTACTGCAAAAATTGTTCATTAATACCCCGCTGGGTATAGAACACCTCATCTCCCTGGCCTCTCAAGTCTAAAATTACTGTCCCTCTGCGCGCCGGGTTGGCCAGCCATGCTAGCAATGCCCCAGATTTGTCACGTTCCGCATGTGCCCTGTCTGTATAAGCCTTATAATCGAAGCAGCGCAATCGCTCGAGCTGGACCGCTAGCTCCTCTCGGGCCGCAAGCAACTCATCATGCCTGTCCGGACACTCCGGGCGCTCCTGTTCCAACCCGCGCAGTTGCTGTTCCGCCTTTGACACATCCTGCAGCAGTACTCTTCGAACTCCCACCACTTCTCCTATACAGCGCCCCCTAACCACAGATTTAAAAGCATCCCATTCCACCATTGGAGAAGATGCTGTATTGACATTATCCCTAAAATAGCCTTCAATGGCCGAGCCCAGCGCAGCCCTAAACACCGGGTCTTCCAACGTGTCTGGCCTGAGCCGCCATGTGGGAATAGCAGGACGATCTCGTAACCAATGTAAGACCACCAGCAGAGGGTTATGATCAGATGACGTTCTAGCCAAATATTCACTATGCACCATCCCCCCATGTACGTCCGGAGAGCAAAGGACCGAATCCAACCTAACATGCAGATCATGCAGTGCCGAGAAGTACGAGTAGTCC
The DNA here is from genome assembly GCA_963921515.1 of Calotriton arnoldi. Classification (NCBI taxonomy): domain Eukaryota; kingdom Metazoa; phylum Chordata; class Amphibia; order Caudata; family Salamandridae; genus Calotriton; species Calotriton arnoldi. The sequence goes on along the minus strand of CAWUFW010004016.1, from coordinate 1,254,174 downwards.
CTGTCAGTCGGGTGATGCGCCCTCCATGTATCGGTTAGTCCCCACTGTTGTTGCCAAGCCCGTCGCATCGCAGCCAGCCTGTGCACCAGGGCGTCTACAAGGGGGGATGGGAGCGGTCCAACGCGACGTCCGCGATACAGTTAAAGTCACCCCCAGGAGCACAGATCCCACCAACATTGGTGCGAGCTTCCGGGAAAGATGCGCAAAAAATGAGGCTTGATCAGCATTAGGGGCATATATACTCCCTAGGACAATGTCTCTACCGTCTAAGCGCCCCGTCACGACGACATATCTACCCTCAGGGTCAATCAACTGCCCAGTGCTTTGGAACGGGACTCCAGCTCTTATCCAGATAAGTGCACCCCGCGCAAACGCCGAGTATGTTGTGCAGAACACCTGCCCTCGCCATCTGCGTTGCAAAGCTAACCCCTCTTGCTTAGTTAAATGCGTCTCCTGAAGAAGCGCAATCTGCACTCCTCTCCGTCTAAGATAGGCATGGATCTTATGGCGACGTGTCATAGTATGCATCCCCCTAATATTCCAGGATAAACACCTGATACCTACGGCGGTTCCCATGGCGCAGTTGTATGCATCCTGCCCTCCATATCCCCCCAGCGGCATGCTTGGTCCCAGGAACACCCACCCCCCAACATCCCAGTACCCCCAACTCCCACTCCCCAGGACAGGTTCCCTTGAACTAGTTCCCATCCAAACTGATACAACCACAACTGTGTACAAAGGGGGTAGTGTGACGACCCTATGGGACCCAAAGCCCCTCCCGGCTCTCCCCCGTTCTGTACCATATGAGGATCCCCATTAAGACTGAGCAATTGGCGCCATCCCTCTCCATCTGCAGACCAAACCCCCTACAGCGACCAAGCCCGGAGCCAGCCACAATCTATCCCATTCCACCATCACCTGTCGAATCAGCCAAGCAAGTCCGCCGTGCGTGGAGTGACCACCGGCATCTCAGAATCAGAGTCCCCGTTCGTGCTTCCAGGCAGAGATGTTCCAGAACTGCCCAGCGCTCGGTTATTGGAATCAGAGCTCGGGCTGAGCCCACCTTGGCTGATCTCTGCAACCGCCTGCACAGCTCTGTCTCGCTCCAGCCGTTGATCTGGTAGCAAAGATGGCCTCCGCGGGCTCACGCGCTCAGGTGATCCCTTCTCTCCGTTGCTTGCCGCAGGGGTCCGGCGCGTCTCTAGCCACTGCCATCCATCCTGCGGGGTACTGAAGAAGAGCGTATCAGCACCGTCCACCACTCGTAGGCGCGCTGGAAAGAACATGGCGTATGAGATGTGAAATTGGCGCAATTTCCGCTTTAGAGCAATGAAAGAGGCCCGCTGCTTCTGGACCTCCCTAGTATAGTCCGGGAATATCATCACCTTGGAGTTTTCGATTTGCAGTTGTTGCTTCCCCCTGGCCTGCTGCAGAAGGTGATCCCTGTCCCGATAATGCAATAGTCTCACCACGAACGGCCGTGGTGGCGCTCCCGGCTTGGGAGGTCGAGCCGGGACCCTGTGGGCTCTCTCAAGGGCAAAAACGGGGACAGTCCCTCCGGGGCAACCTCCGTCCGGAGCCACTCTTCCAAATATCGAACCGCGTCGTCTCCCTCTGCTCGTTCTGGAACCCCCACCACGCGGAGATTATTCCTGCGGGAGCGCCCTTCACTGTCCTCTGCTCTCATCTCCAAGACCCGAACTTTGTCCTCCACCTGCTTCAAGGAGCGCTGCAAGGTGGCCACCACCTCCGGGACCCCCTCTAGTACTTTCTCGGTCACTTTCACTCGCTCCTTCAGTTTCCTGTGGTCATCCTTGAGCAGAGTAAGGTCCACTCCAATGGCGTCAATCTTCGTCTCAAGGGCCTCCCTGGACGAGGTGATGGCCTGCATTATATCGACCAGCGTAGGACCTCCCGGGCCTGCTGTGTTGGCGCGCTCCGTCACCTCATCCTCGTCGTCAGTCTGCTGCCCTGCTCCCTCCACCTGAAGGGCCGCGTAGCCCTTCCTCCTGGATACTCGCCCCATCTCGGCAGGTCACCAAAGACTGCGGAATACCCCACCAAAATCAGAGTCACTCCCGTACCGGTATTAACTCCGCGCTGGGGCAGCCTCTGCCAGCAAGCGGGCTACCTCAGCAAGGTTGGGCCCCACATTCCCGTCCTCAGAGCTGCCCACGGGCCTCAGTGCATCCAGCTGGGTCACAGTTCAGTGCGCCTCCGCCAGCACCCAAGTCGTACCTCCTTCAATGCACTCGCTTCGGTCCAGTGGGCCACAAGAGGTCGCGCGGCGCCCCTCCAGCACCAATATCAGCGACACACCAGCATGGTTCCGCTCTTCACCCAGGACCCCGCAGCAGAGGGCCCCAACCACAGGCGCGCACCCAGTACAATAGCGCCCAGCCGCAAATATAATAGACCAGAGGTTCTCGCCCGGGCCGATGTCCCCCAGCAACCAAGAAAGGTCAGCTAGCTCCCTCTCGCTGTGTCTCGCTCTCCACAGGCCGCACCGCACGGGCCCTCCAGTCACCTCCGCGTAGGAGGGAGGCAGAGCGGGTGCCCCGCTTTCAAGTAGCCCAGCGCGCACTCACCAAGGTACGGCAGTCTGGGGCAGTCTCTTCCTCCTCGACGATCCCCGCCGATCCGGACCTCCCCAATCAGCCTCAAATGCCTCCGCAGCGCAGGTAGGTCTCACGCACCGCCTGTTGTTCCAACTCTACCCCGCCGGGGTACCAGGCCCCCGCACAAAGTGCCGCTTACAGGCCTGACGGGAACCAGGCGGATCCGATCGCCTCACTCCTCCGTTGATGTCAGGCAAGTCAGGTCCAGTTCGCCAGCCTCTGGGGGTCAGTGGGACTTAGAAGCACCCCAGAGCCGCTAGCTCAGCGTTTCAGGATCAGCGGGCAGCAGGCTCCGGTCGCCCGCACCCTTGGCAGGCAGCTCAGTCAAATCAGCGGGCCGCTATTTTGGGATCCGCAACGGTGCCCAATCCAGTTCTGCCCACCACTTCGCCAATTTCCCACAGCTGTGGGCAACCGCAGACCCTCCCTCCGAGATCGGGTTCAAAGAGCCTCACCGTCGTTCCGGCAGAAATCGCCAGGCACAGCTCAGTGCGACCCACGTCGGTTCCCGCGACCGATGGCAGCCGCCATCTTAGGTCGCCACAGGGGGAGTGCGAGCAGTGCGAGAAAGTGGAGTTTTCTCCGTCACTCAGCCTCCCAGGTCTTCGCCAGTTCACCCCCCTGGGCACCCGGTGCTCCGACGCGATATGGCCGAGCAGGGGCCTCTTCAGGGCATCAGGATATCTTTTTATGGAGGGAGGCCACGGAGGAGCTTCAAGGTCCGCTGTCTCCTACATCGGCGCCAAGCCACGCCCCCCTTACTCTTTCTTATCTTGCTTTCTTGGAGGGTTGTTTACTTTCTTTCCACCTGGTCCTTCATACCCCTTCTCGCTTACTACTTCTTATATTCTCCCCCAACTCCCTCTTTTCAGTTATTTTTGCATTTTACTTTATTTGGTTCTCCAGTTCCTCGTTTCTTCTAGACTCTTGCTTTCACCTTTGTCTCTTCGTCGCCTTTTCTCTCCCAAAACATTTTCATTAATTTCCCTTTATCGTTCTCTACTTTTTCTAATGACTTCCACATTCACCTTTCATTTTGCTTCCCTTCATTTCCCTATCTACTGCTGTCTATGCGTTTTATTTTTTTCTTTCTCTCTTTTGCCTAAAATCCTTTTCACCCTCCTATCTGCCCTTTCTCCTTTTCATCCACCCTCATCTTTCACTCCTTACCTTCGACTCTCCGCCTGGATGTCAACAGATGTCTGACTGTACAATAGCCGGCACCTTCTGCTCCCGCCGCCCAGAGCGCCTGTACGTTCGCCCCCCCCTCCCTCTCCCGTTGCGCTGAATATGTATTGCGCGTCTGTTTCTCGTCCCCGCTGTACATACCTGCGTGTCATCTGTGTGCTGTCCTCTGCACTCCTCAGACCCCAAAGCGTCTCTTATTTATATCATCCAGCTTTTTTCTCCGCTGTTCCTTCTCGTGTCATCGTTCTATGTCACACATTTTTTTTCTCTTTTCATACCACCCCATGCCTTTTCTCCTCTCTCTTTTCTCTTCTCTCCCTTTTCTCTCCCCCTCCCCTGTGCTGTGGCTTCTGTCCTCTACCTGTTCTGTCTCCTTTCTGTATTCTTTCCGCCGTGACTGTCCCCTCCCCCTTTCTCTCAACTCTCGCCTACTTTCTTCTTCCCCGTTTAACTTCTCTCTCTATTTCTCTACTTTCCCTCGCCAGACGCTTCATTGAGTCACCTTCTCTCTCTATATTCTTTGTTACGTCTTTTCGGACTCTCTTTCTGTCTTACACCATCTCCTTCTTATCTTCCCTTCTGTCTTGACCTTTCACCTTACCGCGCGTCCTCCTTTCTTAGTTTCACCTGCTTCTCCAGGTCATTGGCGCCCATAATTTCCAACTCCTCTAATCTACGCGCCCCCATTAGCTCTTGTCCTCTCACCTCTCTCGTCTTCTCCACGCTCCCTTTTCATAGCGCATCGTTTTACTCTACAGTCGCCATTTGCTGGCATGCTCAGCCCCGTCACTCTCCCCTCTGGTTTTGCTCTTGTCCATTTTCTCCTCTTTCCTCCCTCTCCCCAGCCCCTTCCGCTACCTCACATTACTCTTGCTATAAATTACGCTCGTGCCCTATCCCTTCCACTGCATTCTGCTCCTGAAGCTCTGTTTTGAGTACTATTAATTGTATAATTGTAACACCCATTATTTACAGCGCTTAGAAACAACTGCAGTATAGTCCGAGACACTATATAAAATCAAGTTCTTTCTGCCTGTCCTTCCCTCAACCCACCGCTTTTCAGTACGTCTCTCTGCCCCGCCCTCCCTCTTCTTCTCTTCATCTCTTGCCCTTTCTTCCCTCTCCTCCCTTCCTCTCCCCTTCTTTCCGTACTATCATCTGGCGAAACCCAGTCTGACTCATTACAAATGGTTTACAAACGGTGAACAACATTCTGCTGTGAATGTGAATATGTTCAACTACATGAAACCACAATGTGCATCCTTTGGATGTACTTCTTGAAAATGTGTTGCCAGCAGATAGCTCGAAGTTACCATTTTTAATCACTCTGTGATGTTACTGGATGTATTGTTTGAGTGGTCTCACACTATTTCCAATGTATACCAATTAATGCAGCTTCACCCCAGTGCGCAATAAGGTTTCACCAGCATATAAAACAAGCATTGGCATAGCCAATAGGTCTCGCCTTTGGGACCTTATAAGTATTTAATTCTGCAGCACAATATCCTTGGTGCAACATCAACTGTTGCATGGCTAAACACTTATAATGTCCCAAAAGCGAGACCTATTGGCTATGCCAATGCTTGTTACACTAGTGGATCCTCTGCTGGCTCTGCTGGTGTAAACCTGACCTGGTAGGCGATCTACCAATGGGCTGCCAAGTCACAATGATGGTTATCTTATCCTATTGAGGGTGGGGCCAGCATCACTCATTTTACCTGCCTGAGGAATGGTGGATAAAGACAAGAACTATGCAAAATGGCCTCACATACATGAAGAAAGATTCTATTGACTCAAGGCACCTGTGTTTTGTATTGTGAAAACAAATTCTTGCTTTGAGAGAAGTTTGCTGAGTAGGCGCTTTAATAACAGTGCCCACTCAGCAAGCCAACAGTTTCTGACTTGGGTGTGCCCACTGCGGCTGCCCTCACCGAACATAAATTCCAGTTAGGCAGGTGGGTGTCGCTAAATAGAGCACGGTACAATGAAGTACCAGAAGCTTTAAAAAATAAATGTAGCCTCCTTTTCTGTCGTACAGTTCCTACTAATTCAGTAAGACTGTACACTTGGACATCATATGCATCAAAACTATGGGGACTGAGTCAACTCATACCATCTGAATATGCTGGCCTGATTCCTGGCTAGCTCACATTGCGCCATCTGGACCCCTAAACCTCAAAGGGTGCCCAATGGTTACTGCAACCTCAGAACATGACAACCCTAATTCCCACAAGGAAATCGTGGAAACAGATCTACCCTTTCGTTGTTATCTCAGGCATGCCCAAAGGAAGACACAAGAAATCCACAAATTGGCATTTCAAACATTTATTGAAGCAATTGGATTCTTGTGTAAAATATGTGCGCTGCAATTATGAGCAGAAGGAAACAAAGCATTGTAACCAGCATTACAAGAATGGTGAAAAAGATTAATAGTTCAACCATTATAATTATTGCAGTGATTAAATGAATACATATAAATGTACTCCTACCTAGCACTACCTATCCTAGAGAGCATAGTGAGAAGGCATTTCTGCCAGATACACTGGAGTGGCCTAACTCCCCTTTTACCTGTGTGTATTATTCATCTGGAAGCCAGTCTGGTGTAGAACAGGCTGCCATCCCTTGCAGGATAGTGATGAGAATCAGCAGTGCTGGAAGTCAGACACAGGCGAACAACCAGGATAATCCATGGAAATGCTCCTCTCTCGAACAATAGCTTAGGGACAGTTTATATAATAAGAACTGGACCCATTCGCACTGTGCCTGAGTTCAGATGCCTATGTCATTGTTTATTCTACCGATTCAAAGCTGTCTCCTAACAGACAACAAAATGCAAGGGCAGTGTGCTCAGTGTACTTGGTCCTTGGACAAAATGTACAGTGTTGTGATAATATGCCTTTGAAGAAATATGTTTGTAAACAAAACACTTACTGAGTACATTATCGCATGCAAGCAAAATGTGCTAAATGTCACCGCCTAAAAAGATGTCACGTCTTTCAAAAGGATCAAATCAAAAAGATGGCACAGGCCCTATTAACCCTCATGACACCCACTCCTTGGCCGGAAGGAGACTAAAAGCTTCAAACTAGATATAAAGGCATATCCTAAAATCAAAATTAAGATATATATATATGATAGAAACCTAAAAGTCTAAAAATATATTAAAAATTGCACTTTAATAGTGAGGAATAAAGAAATCCAGATTGCATTAAAAAACGTGCAATAAATAACTGCATTAAAGAAAATTTGCTTGAAACAAGATGCTGAATTGAAAGTCTTGCAACTCACGGAATGTTTTACATGTTCCGAGAGTCATTAGGAACCATGATGGATCCAGCTTCTGCATACGACGTTTCCATTGGTGCCCCAATCGCAAGTTCAAAAGAATAAACGTGGTCGTGTCCAACCCAATCAGCAGCCACTGATGCTATGTCAGCCAGTAGTGTAGCCGCAAAGGACGAGCCAGGATCCGAAAATTCAGGAGCCAGAGCATCCAGGGAAGGCTCATAATATGCATTTTGCAGCAACGCCAATCGCATAGGACACCTCTGAAAATGGCTTCTTAACGGGCCCATCAGCAGATCCATGTCCATAGATTGAACCAATTACATTCCAAGGCATATATCCAAGGCACACTTGAAAGTGCCTAGTAGACAGTGGAACACAGGCTGTACGCAATGTAACCATACAGGTTGAAAGGACAAGTTGTCATTCAGTTCCTGAAGTAAGGGCGCCAAAATACTGTATCATGTGTTCACGACACAGCAGCACATGTGGTAGTGCCATTAACATTTGGCCGTGTGGTGGAACATCCATGAAGGAACAGAAAAAATAGCAGCATACTCCTGAAAATCAGAAAAAGTATAAGTGGTATGCTTCCAAACACTCTGGAAACTAGGGAGTGCATAAAAGATGGAATCACTCCGAAAAAAGTCTGGAAAGTGCTAACAACCCCAGACCCAATCGCTTTGAAAAAATTAACTGCTCCCACAGTATTCGAAGCATTAAATATGCGGCGCACAAGTTCTCCAAAATGTTGAGGGAGGTTAGTGCGTAGTAGCGATTGTATTTCAGAAGACGACTTTGCAACTTGGAGATAAAACGTCTCTTTTGCAGATGTTAAACAAACTTCCTTCTGAAACAATAAGGCTTTCAGTCTGCTCAGACAATCAAAGTTCTCTTTAAAAATATATATTGAAGGCCAAACCATCACTCCTCTAAATGTACGAGCAGGTGGAAAAAGCGCATTCGTACAACAGGTCATGACCCTGGAAACTGTTACCACATAGGGTACTCCCACAGCAACCTTGGTTATTCAGCATCAAATAACTTCCTTTGGAAAGTAATCTGAATGGCAGCCGAATCATGGCAACCGGGGCACCCTTCAGATAACAAGTTTGCCATTGAAGCATTACAAGCTCCATGAAGTGTGGCCTTCCCTGCAAACCAAAGAATGGCCAAATGAAGTCTCACAGTCTGTACCTCTGAGAAATACTTCAGTTTCCCCATTCCTACATCTGTAATAGAAAGGTAGGATCCATGTCTCCTGTAAAAATCTCTCCCTTAAAACTTCGTATCTGCCTACCTGAAAGTGTTTTAAACAGGAAGTGAAGTGAAATGTTGAAATTGGCAGTGAACTAAATCTGTGTATTAACCAATCGGCTGATTGTGTTTCTGCTGGTGTAAATGGTAAATTCTCTAAATGTGCTTTGCTCAACATTGTGTAAGTTGTGTCTTTCTTCGCCATTATTTTTTGCAAGCGTGTTACATTATATGGCAATAATATAGCAGTGACGCTCAAGTATTTCCAAGGCATGCTGCCACTCTTAAGAGCCTGCAATGTCCAGCTTAATAGCACGATGGATCAAAGCTGAATTTGCCTGTGTTGTAAAAGGGACATATCACTTTGCATAATGTCAACTGCTGATGACATAATGTTATTTAAAGAATAAATCCTAGTTGATAATGTAGTCATGCCATTGTCAACTATTGCTAAAGCCTTTTCAAACTTAACTCTGTCAATCTCGCGTATCAGTTCAGCAGCTTCCTGCTAATAAATCTTCGAAAGTTCATTGTATACAGCATACAAAAGCGTTTATGACGATGCTTTCTAGGACCTAACAAGAAATCCTGAAAATCCATGTCATCGGAAAGGAGAGACAAGTGTTCTTTCACCTCATCTAACGTGGAATGTTGTAACTATTGAAGGCATAACCCCGATGCCTGGAGCGACACCTGGTGGCCCCCCGCCCTCGGAAACCCGCCAACCCCCACGGACCACGCACGCAACCTGGGAATCATCCTGGACTCAGAGCTCAAAATGAACCGCCAGATCAACTCTGTCTCGTCTTCCTGCTTCCACACCCTCCGCCTCCTTCGTAAGACCTTCAAATGGCAACGCACTCTACGCCGGAATAAACAAAAACCTCACCCGCAAGCTACAGAACATCCAGAACGCCGCCGCAAGACTGGTCCTCAACCTGCCAAAACACTGCCACATCTCCCAGCACCTGCGCACACTCCACTGGCTCCCTGTCGAGGCGAGAATCACCTTCAAGATGCTCACCCACGCACACAAGGCCCTCCACGGCACCGGACCAGCATACCTGAACAGCCGACTCAAATTCCACGCACCCCAAAGGACCCTACGATCAGCCCAGCTCTCCTACGCCGTGGTCCCCCGCACCAGAAAGACCAGATCGGGAGGCCGCTCCTTCTCCTTCCTCGCGGCCAAAGCATGGAACGCCCTTCCGCTCCACCTCAGACAGACAACATCGCTCCCCATCTTTGCAAGAAACCTCAAAACCTGGCTCTTCGACAGACCCTCTCCTTGATGGATGGAACCTGCACCCCTCCCCCCCCCCTAGCGCCTTGAGACCCTTACGGGTGAGTAATCGCGCTTTATCAAACCCCTGATTGATTGATTGAACTTTCCCACGCTGTATGTTGTAATTACTCCAGAGTGTTGTGTCTGCTCATAACGCAGGTCTGGCCTGTTTGTTCTAAAAGCCTTTGTGTTGTTTAAAAAACATTCATGACAACCATTAGTATCTAATGGGGACACTAGCCACCCCTCTGGACTGGAATGTGAAGAATTGTATGTACTATTCTGTATCATGTTACTGAGCTGTTCCTCTTTTTAATTTGTAAATTGTTACCAATTGACAAATCGTGCAAATGCGGGAATGTCGTGTGTTCATATCCTTTATCTTAGTCAAGCCTAAGCATTTTGTTTGGCATACAGTTTTGTTCAGAAAAATAATTTGTGTTGGTAATAGAAACACTCTAAACAAAGCCTCATTGCCTTGTACTTGCCCATCTTTCGTTCCCCAAACTGATTTCAAATCAAATCAATATTGTCCTTGCAAAAGTCGTAACCTTGTACAGACAACTAGGAAATAAAGAAATCCGAATAAATTAATTTTGTTTTGATCAGCATATTGTTCTTTGCTGTGGAAGGGAGAAGTTTAAAATAATAAGACACTGGGCCCACAGGGTTGTTGCCAGAACAATATGCAAACGTTTGTGTGTATGTTTTGGAGTTACCCAAAGGTGGTGTTGGGCAGTGTTCCAATTGTGTATAATTAAATACTGCATGTGGAGTACTAACTGTGAGTAAATAATGGTGTGCATAGTGATGGCAACACAACATTTGATAACAATTAGTTGTATCACTATACATATCTTCATTTTCAAATACAGTATAATGTTCTGGCTCAGAAAGCAAAGAATGAACTGTCTTAACATCCCAATCATCAGAAAGGCTTCCAGGAGTTAGTACATCATTTAAAGAGATATTGAATACATGCGGTATCTGTAAAGATTCTGTGGGTCCAAAAATATCAAACGTGACTTTATCCCAAACAATGCCATCCGGGACAGGAACTGCAAAAATGTTTACAAGGGACTGGTCTCTTCGCACTTTATGTGATGAAGAATGAGGCTTTAATACCTCGGTTACCAGTTCAACAGTTGAGCGTTCTGGGAGATAATGTCCATTCAGAAACAAAAAGAATACTGTCACAAAACCAATCTAAACGAAAAGGAAACAAAAATGAAATGATAATCCAAATTTAAATCCAAGCTGGAACAAAATAAGTCTTTTTGAACCAAAAAATAATTTCACAAATTCCATGCAATGGTGGGTCTGACGAATCCAAGGAAAAGTCAATGTCGGCAAAATAGCCAGATGCAGTCTGTGCAAAAACAGGGACCTCACATGGTAGGGTGGAACTGGTAGATACCTACAAAGGTGGATCATAAAAAACAACTTTGTTGTTAGTATGGGCAGTTGAAGACTAAATTCACACATTGTGTATGTATGGTGTTGGTAGATGTAACTGGAAGTAGCAAAACTTCAGTGCCAGATATCCCCTGCCGGGGAACGGAAACTTCTGTATTGGTTAATGCTTGTAAAGAGATTTCCTGTATGTGAGTGAGAGGAGGCAGGGAGCTTCCCAGTAGCCGTCATGGCCTACTGTGTAGGACTGGCCACCTGGTGTGGTTTGATGAGATCAATGGATACAAATCTCTTGGGTTTACAACCAGCAAGGGGTGGGAAAAGTACTGTTCTGGTACCTTCAATTGCCAGGACTGGCACCGGTGCTCTGAAGGATGAGCCAAATTCTTTCTGGTCCACAATCTTCTCTCAGACTAGATCCCCAAATCTTTGGAATCCAGCCAGGAGTTGCTGGTTGCACCTTCACTTCTCCAGTGGTAGAATGTTTTTGTTATATAATTCGAACAGTCATCTCAAAAGTCTTTGCGTTTCTGTAAGACAGCCAAACGTTCAGTGATGTCAAAAGGTGTTTCCGCCGTCACTGTTCTAGGATTATCAAGGTCTGGAACCAACACCTGGACCCCAAACAGGACCTCATAGGAAGTCTGACCACCCAAGGATCTTGTAGGCAGATTATTTAAGGCTCTCTGGATCCCATAATAGGTGATGGATCTAACTATGACCTGGGCCTAATACTCTAATTGTTAAAGACTGCTTTAAGTCACGATTTCACCTTTCCACAATCGAATTTCCCTCAGGATGATAGGGGGAGGAATAGTGCACAGCCAGACCCAAGGCACCCATGGTATCCCAGTAAGCCTTAGAGGCAAACGCTGGTCCCTGGTCCGAGTGGAATGCATATGTCCTGATAAAGACTTGTAGATCTTTTATAACAGTTTAAGCGTCACATCCATAGGAATCTAAAACATGAATCTACTGCTAACAAGATGTATTTCAAGGAGCCATCACTGTTTAACGGTCTGCAGTGGTCCAGATATACATAGGCCAAGGGCTTGTTAGAAATCAAGAGAGGTGTCTGCGGTGGGCGTGCAGCGGTGGAAACTTTTATTTGTTGGCAAATGTCACAACTAAGTACATATTGTTTAGTCTGTTTGTATAGACCTGGCCACCAACAGCGTTGCTTTAGTAGCGAAACTGTAGCCGCCACACCAGCATGGGCAGAAGCTAACCGCAGATGAGCAGCCATGATTAATTCTGGACTGCGATCTGAATTTGGAAATACTCTATCCCCCACTCCAGGAAGACGAGCAAACGGTATGTTTTGTGCACTCAGTAGGTAGGAATACTTTGCTGGATATGATTTAGATAAGAGAGTGCCGCAGCATGACGCTGTAACAGTGTCAGGATAGGTACTAGTGACTCCTAAGGGAAACAGCCATTAAATTGTGGCCGTTACCACGCAATACATTTATAACACAGCACTTACAACGCGACTACCGTTACCATGCATAGCCTCTACCACACATGATTTTACAATGAGTATGCCTTACCACACATGCCTTTACAATTAATTTTGGTGCAAAGGTATGAATGGTAAAGGCATATGCGTGTTAAAGGTAATCAGTGTTCGCCATTTGCTTTGTTTTTTTGCTTGCTGCAAGTCAGTGCTCCAGACTAGGCAATTGGGATACAAAAAAAATAGACCTGCATGTGAGAACCATCTTCAGAGTGAATCGGCATGGGTGGGAGGTGTCTGAGGTAAAAGTTGTAACATACCTGTTCCAGGAATGGGATGTGGATGCGGCTTGGCTTGGTGAGGTAGTTGGGGACAAGTGGGATTTGTGTCCCTTTAAGTTTCAATAGGATCGATCATGTGGAACTGGTAGAAAAAGGATTGTTTCTGAAGTGCCGGTTACCAGTGTTATCCAATGGGTCCGTTTTGGAGGTTATGGCAAAAAAGATTAGGGGTGGTTCCAGTTGTTCCAGGTGAAAGTAGCTTCTGTATCTGATGGTTGGGGATGTCTACTGTGTGCGTGATTTTTAGGGAGAAAATTGATCCAGGGAAAGAGTGGGTTTGGGCCGTGTTTGTAAATTGTAAATGGCAAAACATCTGCATTGGGGCCTAGTAAACCAAGCGATTTTGCATGTTTTTGGGTTGAAATGGGAGGGTGGGTATGCGGAATGCAAATTCAGTTTGTGCAGTGCAAGATAATATAAAGGCAAATGTGCAATCTGGAGTTAGGGTACCTGAAGTCTAATCTTGCTCAGGCCACAGTTTTTAAATATATAAGAGCTCAAGGTATCTAGGACTTCCGTATCCCTCCAAAACTGCAGCTTTTTTTTTAAACCCTATTGGTCGCCGAGAGCCACCCGGACTGTTCTACTTACATACAAAATGCTTACATTTTGTTGTAAAACTTTTTCCACGCATATGCCTTTACCAATCATGCCTTTACAACGAAATTCGTTGTAAAGGCATGCGCGGTAAAGGCATATTCGTTGTAACATCCTGCGTGGTTAAGGTAACGCTACCCGCATTGTAACGGCCGCGTTGTAAAGGCATGCGCAGTAATCGCATGTGTGGTTCCATCATACAACTGATTCCTAGTTTTCACAGGAGCAGAATGATGCCTGAAATCCAATGCCCCTCCTCGTCCTCTCCCAGTCTCTAACCAGATATAAATATATGCGGAGATTAAGAGCGCTTCAAAGGAGGAAAGGGGATGGGGAGAAAACAAGAAGAGACTGCTGGTCTAATTCTTGGGCTCTGTACGAACCACCTTGCCTCGTTCCTTTCCTGGTGTTGGTTTAGGTGTTTTCTATAGAACTGAAATAAAATCAAACTATTATTAACATTCTTAATACGTCTCTCTGAGATTACACATTGTTATTTTAAAACATCCTCAATATAATATGATTAACCTCACCTACCCCCTAGACTAAGGCCTTTGCTTCTCTTCACAGTATGTCAAAGGAAAGAAATAAGAGTCCTCTTCTTCCTTTCTTAAAGAAAAGGTTTTAGTTTCTTGTTTCATGTAACTGCTTTGAATTTGAATAAAAAATGTTCTTGATAAATTGCTGTTAACTATCCTTGTTCCTTAAATATAACGATTGTAAATAAATATTTATATATATTGCAGATAACAACAAAGTCTATTGTCTTTCTCTCTGTACAGCAATACGTGTGTGACCAGTGCTGAGTTGAGCTGTTCTGAGTCATCAAACACGTGTTGAAGTACTTGGTAAGTACTGACCTTGTTTTCAATTGCTGACTAAATTCTTGCCGATTGTTTTCTTGTGTGTTATCATCCTGAAAGTTCGTGAGTGGAACACAAACGACCTGGAGGATTTTACTTGCCCCGAACGAAGGTTTTCAGAAGCCTCTAGTTAAGGGGCTGATGCCAAAAAGAGATGCTGCTCTGTCTAGAAAATTAGTCAACAATGCGCAACAACACTAGTCCTGAACACTAATCTAAAAAATACTGCACACACATTGGACTAAAACGCTGCCTGAGGGAAATACTTCAGTGAAGAGGCCGCGCGGAATGCTGCGTGCACACTTCACCACTTTTCCTTAAAAATATTGTGAGATCTTGAATAAGGGCTGAAGGCCTAGAGCGGCAATCTCAAGACACTGCAGCCACCATTTTTTAGAGACCATGCATGCCACTGCGATCTCCAGTTTAGCATTTTACCCTATCTAGGGAGGGGCAAGGCTTTTGGTGCTGTTTCACTAGCACTGAACCCATTACATGGGGAGTTGGTTTGTTACCCTTAGTGTGAATCCAGACAAACTGCTACCATGATGTCTCCATCCACTATCATATGTGAACGAGTATTTGCATCTACAACAGCAGTTTGCACTGCTGTCTTTGCAGCTTCATCAGCCAGTGAATTCCAAGCAACATGTATTCCAACAAATTGATGGCTCAATGTATGAATTACATGAGCCCATGGCAAACTTGCTTTAAGATTTGCCAGATATCCTGAAAGCAGTTTGTGCTTGACAGTATGCCCTTTAGAGTCTCTAAATCCATTCTGGCTCCAATAGTGTAAGTATTCATTGTAAGACTGGACACAATAATACGAATCGCACAACATTCAGGAGCCGTATTCTCTAGGGCCAGAATTAGAGCTTTCAGTTCAGCCAGCTGTGCAGTGCAATCACCTAGTGACTATATAAATGTTTTAAGAGGCTGGAAGATTCCATCCCTCCTTTTATCCTTTACCGCTGCGCAAGCGGTAGAGTATTGATTTTTAGTTCCAACTGCGGGCTGGGCAGAACGATTAGTGTAGACAATGAAGTCGTACTGCTCTAGAGGCATAACTTCACTGGTCACATGGTATTCTTGTTCATATTGTAGGCATGCTTATGTTTGTAGTGTAGAGTCAAAGACATAGGGCTTTATTACGAGGCGCCAGACTTGCGGGGGCGCAGTGGTGGCAGTCTTCTGACCGCCCCATTACGACCAGGGCGGTCAGGTCGCCCTGGGACCACCGCAACCACCAGGAATCAGAGATCCCTGATGGTGGCGCAGCAATATTGAGGCCGCAATATGCTTGGCGGGGCTGCTGCGGCCCCGCCAAGCATATTACGAGTTTCCTCACGCAACACTTTTCATGGCGGTACGACCGTCATGAAAAGTGTGGTAGTGAGTAAACAAAGGGGGCCTAAGGGGGCCCCCTTGTGCCTCACTCCATGTGGATGCACACCAGTACCTGCACTGCATGGACTGCAGCAGTCCATGCCGTACAGGTACTGCCTTTGATATTCCCATTGTGGTGCCTATTTCATAGGCACTGCCCTGGGAACGCCAAAGAACCACCCGCCAGGCAGGAGAAACTCCTGATCTGGCGGGCGGTTTGTGAATGGGTTTGGCGGTATGGGAGCGGGGCGGTTAAGCTTTTAAGGAGGTGGCCAACTGTATTCATCTAGGATGTAAGGCTTTCACATTCGGATCACTGGCCTTTGTAACAGCCTCTATTCTGGGATGGGAGTCACAGCAATTATGGGTTTTCCCTGAGCCAGTGATCTTTTCTTTACAACAGCCGTCTGAACTGCAGTCACTATTTTTTCTGCATGCGGAACACGCTTCTCTGTGTTGGAATATAAAGGCGATTTATATGCAATTGGTACAGTATCACCTTAGTTAAAAGTGACATATGTGTATCCATTGGCCCCCGTGATGACGCGGACTATCAAATTTGTGGCGTTAACAGGTGTGTGTAAGTGTTTCGAAGCTAGCGTGTCAATTTGTACTGGGCTTAAAATCTGTGTATGTTTCGTTGTCCAATGTGTGCTTGAAAAGTTTGAATGTATTAATTCATAAAATGATTTTACCCATTGTGCATAATCTGGTATGTATGTTCTACCTAAATTGAGAAAGCCCAAAAGTGATTGTAGCTTTTTTATTGTATTTGGCGGTTGTAAGAGTGCACATTTCTCTAAGAACTGTGGCGCTAAGCTCTTGTCTTCATTCGATAGCTCGTATCCCAAGAACAAGACACTTAAGAAGGGCATTTTGGATTTCTGGAATTTGAATTTGTATCCGTTATCAGTAAATCCCACAATGATGCAATCTACTTTCACTAAATGTGTTTCTAAGTCATCATCCATAAGGTATATGGACAATGCTGGTTGGTCAAAATTCTGTAACAGTGATGTCACATGGGAAAAAAACAAGCCTGGGCTGGTCTTGTACCCTTTTGGGAGTCGACAGAACTGTTTTTGTGACCTAAGCGCGGTAAATGCTGTCAAATATCTGCTTTCATGTGCTATTTTTTGTATTTTTTTGCACAAATTATTATTCATTAGGGCTGCGTTGTGTAGGTTTTGTACTACAAATGTGCGAGCGTGACTATTTAATTTGTCTGTAGTCTAAGACTACATGGTATGAATGGTCTGGTTTCGCTACTGGAAACGAAGGATTGCTCATTGGTGAGATACGAGGCACAGTTATGCTTTGATATTTTTCTGTTTACCTCAGCATTTTTTAGAAGTAGTGTTAGAATTTCTCTAACTGGGCGTTTAGGTATATGTTTAATGGGGTATTGTGGTTGCACTTGCGGGCTGGACTTGATGGGTATTATATGATAAGGTGAATATTCATCCCAGCCCACATGGTTGCAATATAATGCTAGGACTTTTGCAAGAGCCCACTCCTTGGCATACGCGTATTTAACTGCATCAAGAACAAGGGCAGAGAAGGATGGTAATATGATATTTTACCCTGGTGGGACTTTTCGTACAAACTCAGGAGGACAATCTTTTTCGGCCAAGAGAATGTCATAACCAAATGATAAGTTTTCCCAAAAAAGAACTTTAATGGTGCAGGGTATATCACCCTCAATTTGGAGACCCAAATTATACAATCTACCTGGAGAACTAACTCTCTGATCCGATGTTTCCACCTGAACAAAATCATTACTTGCTCACGCCACCAGAAACTCATTAAGATTCTGGCGACTATTGTGACCTCTGCTGCGCTGTCTAGCAGAGTCAGAGCTCACTCCTTGTTCAGAAGCAGTGGACTCAATATGTGTGGCATATTTAAGTGAAATACCTGACATTTTCTTCTTCTTGAATTGAGGCTTCTGTTGTGGAAGTTTTTCTTCCTTTTTTACTGTGATGTCAGAAGAGCGTTGTGAGTCCTTCTTCGGTTTCACATACTTCTCCTATCTGCACTCTGATCGTCATCTTCTTTCCGAGCGTTTTTCAGATGTTTCCTGAAAGGAACCAGAAGGACGTGCATCAGTATGCTGATATCTATTGGGCTGCTTAATTGTTTCACAGTTAAAGATATTATAGCGGTTTTCAGAGGACTCCTGTTGAGGAGCTTCACCCCGTGATTTAACTTTTTCTTTATTTTTCTGTTTACCCCAGCATTTTGTACAATACTCTTCTGCCTGTATCTGGTTATCCTTTCCAGAATTACCCTTTAATTGAGGTTTGTTAGGTCTAGCTCCCAAATCTCGACCTATAGACTTATAGGTTTCAGCAATAATGTTTGGTGCATCATGCTCTTGGTCTGCTAATGCAATCTGCTCGAGGCGTTAGCATACTGCCAATGCTGCTGCTTCCCCTTTAATATTAATAATAATTCTTGAGGCTACCGTGAAATAATTGCCGATAAGTTTCATCCCCAAATCCAGGGCAGGGGCCACTCATATTCATTTTGAATCTGTTTTAACACATCTGGCAAAACAGCTATGGATGGTTTACCATGTGTGATGGTATATATTGCAGCAAAAACTGTGCCCCAAGAGGCACATTCTTCTAGCGGGGGAACCATCACTAAAGGTAGGCTCATTGTGAGAATTCTAGGTTTGTCTTGGGGTCCTGTATGGGGAAACACTGCTTCAAGCTGATTTGTTTTTTGTGCTATTCAGAATGGAATCTCCTCCTGTATGATAGGAACCATGCCCATAATTGTGTTTACAGTAACTAGACTCATTGCAGATATTGCTAGCTCACAGTGCGCAATCTGGACCCCTATACCTCACAAGGTGCCGGATGGTGTCTGCAACCTCAGAACATCCCTAGACAACCCCAATACCCCCAAGGAAATTGTGAAAACAGATCTACCCTTTCGTTGTTATCTCAGGCATGCCCTAAGGGAGACACAAGAAATCCACAAATTGGCACTTCAAACATTTAGTGAAGCAATTGACTTCTTGCGTAAAATATATGCGCTGCAATTATTAACAGAAGGAAAGAAAGCATTGTAACCAGCATTGCAAGAACGGGGAACAAAATGAATAGTTCAACCATTCTAATAATGCAGTGATTATATGAATACATATAATTGTTATCCTACCTAGCACTACCTATCCTAGAAAGCATAGTGAGAAGGCATTTCTGCCATATACCTCAGAGTCGCCTAACTTCCCATTTACCTGTATATATGATTTATCTGGAAGCCTGTCTGATGTAGAACAGGCCGCCGTCTCTTTCAGGATAGTGATGAGAGTCAGCAGGGCGGGAAGTCAGACACGGGCTAACGACCGGGATAATCCATGGAAATGCTCCTCTCCCGAACAGCTTGGGGGAAGTTTATATAATAAGAACTGGACCCATTTACACTGTGCTTGAGTTCAGATGCGTACGTCATTGTTTATTCTACCGACTCAGAGCTGTCTCCTAACGGACAAAATGCAAGGGCAGTGTGCTCAGTGTACTTGGTCCTTGGACAAGATATATAGTGTTGTGATAATATCCCTCCGAAGAAATGCGTTTGTAAGCAAAGCTCTTTCTGAGTACATTATCGCACACAAAAAAAAATGTGCTAAAAGTCACCATCTAAAAAGATGTCAAGTTTAAACATGAACATGTAAAAATGGGAGTGTTTGTGCACAGACCCTATTAACCCTCACAATACTTCCTGTAAATGAATTTTGGATGGCTCCAGTGGCTGAAGTGGGTGGGATCTGTTGAGAACGAGGTTTCCAACCTTTTTTAATTTTACCATAGCTGTTCCCCTACTTTTTGTTAAAAAACAAGTGTTCCAGAACAGATAATGTCAACCTTTAGGTGCCTCTAGCTGAGAGGGAAGGGGACAGGCTCTCTTGTTCTGTGAAACCAAGGGAGAGGCAGAGGGCAAAAGAGAAAATAAGACTTCTTGCCAGGGTGCTTGCTACCTGAAAGAACTATAAATGTGTGTGTTTGGTAAATCAGCACATCTAAAGGTTGCTTGGGAAACAGTACATGGTTTAAATTGATGGAGTCATTTGAGGCTTCATGGTGACAAAGATTTCTTTTTGAGAGGTGATGTATGGGTGTTTCAGCTGAGTTCTGGAGTGCGCCCTTCTAACAGAAACTTATAAAGAAAACGTTTGCACTAGGTACAGTTTGATTGCGTATTACTAAAAATATATATTTTTAAAGCATTTTGTTTATGTTGACAGCAACATCGTTATTTGGCTAAAACTAGCCATAAAACTCAATGGGCCAGATGTATGAAGCGTTTTTCCCGTTCGCAAACGGGCCGATTCACAGAATCGGCCCGTTTGCGAACGGGAAAAAGCCTTTTGGGGTGTATCATCCCAAAAGGCCATCGCAAAATAAGGAATCGCAAAATTTGCGATTTCCTATTTTGCGAATGCACTTAAGGAATCGCAAATTGCGATTCCTTAAATGCAATTTTGGAAGCACCCAATATTTGCGATCTGGCCTTAAGGAATCGCAAATTACCACCAAATTCAAGTTGGTGGTAATTTGCGATTTCCTGGAAAAATGCACTTAGGGCATGGATGTGCGCCACATGTGCACACATGCATATTTCAGGGGTGCAACAGGGTGTCCTTTTGGCACCCTTGAAATTGCATGCGCAATTTGCGAGTACCTATTGGGTACTCGCAAATTGCGCATGCAATTCCCATTCATTTCTATGGGCCTCTTGGCCCATAGAAATGAATGGGAAGCCATTCCTTATTTGCGAATCGCAAATAAGGAATGCGTAGGAATCGCTATTTTAATTGCGAAACCTACATACATTGCATTTAGCGAGTCCTTAATAGCGAATCAGTAAAATTCGCTATTAAGGACTCACAAAAGACAATGTTGATACATCTGCCCCAATGTGTTTTAAGTCACATAAAATGCAGGTGCAGACTCAAAAGTTAATAAAAAGTATTTTAAAATCATGCAGGATTTAAAAGACAATAAATATTAGTCCGTCTAAAAATTTGATAAGAACAATAACAAGCATTGAAAATGCAATAGGTCTCGCCTTTGATTAAGTTAAAGCCATTTGCTTTGCTAATGGTATTGTATAGCAAAACAAATGGCTTTAACTTAATGAAAGGCGAGACCTATTGCATTTTTAATGCTTGTTTTGTTTTGCTGCCTGCATTCCACGTATGCCACAGGGCTTTCGGAATTTGCTACCGCAGGTGGGACGTTCCGGTCCTCTGTGGCGTGGAAGTGCATTGGTGATTTGTTCGCCTGCTTACTGGCATGATCTGCTAAATTGTGTGGACAAAGACTGCCAGTCTGAAAGTTTATATTCATGGACGGTTTTACATCGTGCCCGCCCATTGTCTACCTTAATGTGAAATATTGTTCCAATCCACGCAAGTAATACAGGGTTGGACTATTTCTTGAAATAGAATTTTGGACGCTCAAACGAATTTTCAGTCCTGAAGATGACCGTGTAATTTTACAGTGGTCGAAACGCCGTCGACGTATATGTGGCCATAAAATTGATGAAGGACACATTATTTTGTTATATGTTGTTTCTTTCTTTTTTGTGACGTGTAATTTTTCGTCTGCCACGTGTCTGGTTTGTAATATATATTGTTTGTGTACCAGCACACTGTATTGAGTGTCATTGTTTTAACTGTTTCAGTATTCACTAAATGTAATACATTTGTTATATATTTTTCTAATATTTCCTTGCATATGGGTATTACTTTATCTCCCTTTTTCTTTTTCTTCATGTCATTTCTTATTTAGGGTGTGTATAGTTTTGTAAATAGTGTATTTTTGAGTAAATTGTTTCTTGAACTATTGTTAGTATTATTCAATTGCATTCCACGTAGAGCACAATAGCACATGCTGTGGCACATGTAAGATTTTATTGTATTGTAATTGCATTTATATAGCGCTCGCCATTTTCCAGGGGGATGGCACTGAACAAAACACTCCTGGGATTGTTGCCCCTGCTTTTCTGCGCGAGTGAAGAGAAGATTCACGGTGCCACCCCTTCGACCTAAGCTTACAACCAACAACATGACCACACCCTACACACAAGCCTCTTGGAGTCCTGAGAGATTCCGTTTTAAGGGCAGCACAAGATGTTCACAGAGAGCTACCGACTGTAACGCTTCCTGATCATCACAGCAACGTGCCAGCCCCACACTAGGCCTGTGAGTGGCCATTTGCAATGCAATAGGTCTCGCATTTACACGACTTTAAGCTATTGGCATTGTAAATGACAATGCCTTTTAGTTATGTTTTAAAAACGAAAACAAAAATAAAAGGCATTGTGATTTGCAATGTCAATAGCTCAAACTCGCGTAAATGCGAGACCTATTGCATTGCAAATGCTTGTTTATTTATATTGGCGAGGGCACAGTGCCCCAACAATACATGTTTACAAAAAACATGATCAAACAAAAAAACACTGATAAACCTAAAAGCTTGCAGCCAACACAAAACCTGTTGGCCTTGCAATAGCTTATTTAAGTTCATACAGCTGTGGGAGAAATCCACCTTCAAAACTGTGGACTGGGCAGTTCCTGTAACACTCAGGATAGTCAACCTGCCTGTCCCCTTTGCATTTAAAAGCATGCGAGGACGGTGTGTGGCCTATTGCATCATCAACCCCATCCATGAAGATCAAGAGACCAAATGGGTGCACGTGTCCTAGTATCATGAAGAACATTAAACCCAACGGATGCATGTGTCCTGGTATCATGAAGATCAGGAGACACAGCGGATACACCAGTCCTATATCATTGTATTGCGCTGTTTGTAATTGGATTTATATAGCGCTTACTACCCCTGACGTGGCGTTGAAGCGCTTTTTCCATGGGTAGCACGCTACTCCGGAACCCAAAAAGGATTAGTGGTGAATTAGTATAGTGTACTATGAAATTAATTAGAGTGGTGGATATGTTAGTCTGTTATTTGAACGGAGAATGATAGTGGAGTGATAGAAGAGGAAGAGTTTTGCATTTATATAGCTCTTGCTACCCCTGATGAGGTGTTGAAGCGTTTTTCGGCAAGTAGCACGCTACTCCGGGACCAGAAAAAAGATTCGTGGTAAATTAGTCTAGGGAAATATTAAATACATTTAGTGGTGGAAATGTTAGTCTGTTATTTGGATTGAAAAAGGACAGTGGAGGGATGGAAGAGGGAGGGTTTGCATTTATATAGTGCTTGCTCCCCTGATGAGGTGTTGTAGCACTTTTCGGTGAGTAGCACGCGACTCTGGAATCCAAAAAGGATTAGTGAACAGGAAACACAGCAGGTGCACGCGTCCCAGTATCATGAAGAACATTAGACCCAATGGGTGCATATATCCTATATCATGAAGGACAGGAGACCCAATGGGTGTACTCGTCCTTGTATCATGAAGAACGGGAGACCCAATAGGTGTGCGTGTCCTAGTATCATGAAGAACATTAGACCCAATGGGTGCGCGTGTCCTAGTATCATGAAGTTGATCAGACCCAACGGGTCCATGTGTCCTATATCATGAACAGGAGACCCAACGGGTGTACGTGTCCTATATCATGAACAGGAGACCCAACGGGTGCACGTGTCCTAGTATCATAGAAATGGACAAGAGACCCAACAGGTGCACGTGCCCTACATCATGAGGATGAACTGCCCTAGTGTCACACCTCTACCACCACGTCTATCAGTTTTACAAGATGAAGGCCCGGACCATCATACGGAAGGAGAGGCCAGTGTAGAAGTCTGCACCTCTTAGGTCATAATATGCATAAATTATTATAGTGGATAAAAAGTCTATTCCAAGCTGTGCCTGAAGCTAGCAATACGTCTCATGGGCAGCAACGTACTATCAAACTATACCCAGGTGTGTGGAGTGCGAAGCAGAAAGTGACGGGGAGAGAGGAAGCTGGGCGTGGGGCAGGGCAGAGAGCTGGGCGAGGGCTAGGGCAGAGAGAGCTGAGCGAGGGGAGGGCAGGGCAGAAAGGAAGCTGGGCAGGGACAGAGGAAGCTGGGCAAGTGGCAACGCAGAGAGGCAGCTGGGCGAGGGGCAGGGCAGAGAGGGAGGTGGGCAGAGAGATGAAGCAGAGGCAGGGCAGAGATGGAGTTGGGCAGAGGAGAGAGGAAGCAGAGGCAGGGCAGAGAGGAAGCCGGGCGAGGGGCAGGGCAGAGTGGCAGCTGGGCGAGGGGCAGGGCAGAGAGGAAGCTGAGCGAGGGGCAGGGCAGAGAGGAAGCTGGGCGAGGGGCAGTGCAGAGAGGAAGCTGGGCGAGGGGCATCTGGGTGAGGGGCAGGGCAGAGAGGCAGCTGGGCGTGGGGCAGGGCAGAGAGGCAGCTGGGCGAGGGGCAGGGCAGAGAGGCGAGGGGCAGGGCAGAGAGAGGGGGCCTGGACCGGCGACAGAGAGAGAGGATTAGACGGCAAGCGAGAGAGAGGGAGAGAGAGAGAGAGCGGGAGAGGTCGAGAGCGCCGCCATGTCCTCTTCTCCTCGCTCTCAGGTGCATTTCTTTCGGAATTTGGACGGAGGCCGAGAGCTGCACCCGGGGGCCCCTCCGCCCCCCTGCTCAGGAATGGCCGCGCAGTCGACAGATTAAGTTACTGCTCTCCTCAGGTTCTGCCCTGCAGATGTGCATTATTTCACATCTGCCAGGATGTAGAGCCGAGGCCATGGGGGCAGCGCCGCCTCTGGCAGGAGAGATGTCACCCTCGCACATGCATGTAAAGGTGTGTGTTATTCAACAGCAAACGGTTCCACCCAGGCCAGACACTGCAAAGCCAGCACTATGACACTGTTATTGTTATGTCTGCCTGAGATCACACGGATTGCAAGAACAATGTAGGGGCGCCAACGCCGTGTCCCACAGCAACAATTTACGAACACCTCAATCTAAGGCCCGAGGACAACTCTGCCGGGCACCAGCTCCTCTTTCTGCCAGAAACTGGATTATAAACCGGGTGGAAACTGCATTGAACAATGCTGTTCGCTGTCCGGATTTGCGAGGATCAAATAAAACGATGGCCAAAACTGCACTCTGTGCATTATCCTCTGCCCAAGGTTTCCAAATCAGAATCCGGTGCCAACTGCACAGCTTCATTGCTATCAAGTTCTGGCCATTAATTCACTTTTTATGTAGAGTTCCAAAAGAGCAGCCCAAATATCATGAAATGTACATTTAAACTCACGCTCCTTCTACTACGGAAGCCACCCCTAAAATAGTCTGTAAACATAATATCACGTTTATTTATATTGTCTTTATTTCCACTTTAATTATGAGTTTTTAGCGACAAAAGAAACTATCAAAAACATTTTCTTTAATTAAAAACTCCTTCATTATTGGTAACATTTTGGACAGAGTGTTTATCTTCCATGGTTTCCAGTTAATTCTCATGATCAAACCGACCCCCCCCCCGAAAAAAAGACCAGATTCTTTCCACTGTGATCCCAGATGAACAGCTCATTCCAACAACCCCGGGGTGGAACAATCGTCCACTTCCATCTCCTCACTAAATCACCAACACTGTAGCAGACGCCCTCGACCCTGCCACCCTCGAACTTGCACAATACCATGCATACATACCAACATTTTAGAAGAACAAAGTGGCCTGTCCCCTTTGCACACAAGTATAAAGTGAATTACATCAGAGAGATGTGTTTCTAGATTACAAAATTCATGCAGGACACTGAGGGGCAGGGTGCTGGGAACAGGCGCCCTTGGAATGCCTGTGCACGGTGGCTCTCTGCTTCACAGCCCTTGTGAAGACTTTTCTTATCTGCTTGTTAAATAAACAAGCAGATAAGAAAAGTCTTCAGAACAGCCTTGAAGCACTAAAAGAAAGAAAACGCTCGCCATTTGCTTTCATTCAGCCCCCTGTCTTTGCGTGTGGGCTGAGTGAAAGCAGATGTGCTTGTCACGATGGGCGTCAACAAAAGTGACAGCCAGCAAACCAGAAGCACGGAAAATACATTAATCACTGCCTAAGCCAATGGAAAAAGGTTGTGACAGAGGGGCGTGGATTACAGTCCCCTTCTCTTCATACTGTTTACTATAGCTCTCGCAGGCGAGGAGCGCATGCGCTCCTACGCCAGGCCGAGACCTAAAAACGACCAGCAGCATCAGCAAGACTGCAACATACAAACAGATACTCTGTATCTCTTTCTTGTACTCAATGCACATCTTAAATAGCTAAGCACAGCGTGACACACCAGAGGGCGGTCTAACTGCTGTAAGTAGTTAAAGCTTGTTTATAGTGTATAATATTTAGTTGACGAAATAAGGGAGCTAAACAGCGTTTTCGATAAAGAGTGTACAAGGAACAAAACATAAAGTGAACATTGCTTTGCAGTGACACATTATTACAAGGACATCTGGAAAGTGATGGAAACCAAGATCTCTGTGATGGAAATGGCAATAATAAAGTAATAGTATTAAAACGACAATGGGCAAGAAGAAATCTATGATGAATATTAATAATGTAGTTATGTACAGCACGAGGCGGAGGACGGATGTAGATGCCGGCAGATACTTGTGGACTGTAATTTCTGTACCACATCCGCCCAGATTTTATTGTGGAAACTAAAAAACAGGCTTTTAACCAGGTCGCTTGAATGATTACTAGTGCTTAGCAAACAGCTCCAGGACCCCTAAAGAACTAACGGTCTCTTTTATGTAAGCTAACCATGTAAATGTAAGCACATTATCCAGGGCCAGACAGTCACAGATAATAGATTTTATGAATGCTGCCTCTGGACCCCTCCACACCCTCATCCATAGCAGTAAGGGGCTTAATTTAATATGGTCCTCCACATATTCAACACCAACCTCAGAGTGACACATAAAAGTGGGTGAGGATTTCAGGTCAGACCGTAGAGTAGCCTTCATAAGAAGCGGTTTTCCACCTTTTGCAGCCATTCAGTATTTGTGTACCCCCACACCCCAGCACCATAGGTCCCTAGCGAAATACATTTACTTCTGAAGATCTGCACTAGCTCCCTCACTGGTTTATGCCCTAATCTGGAAGCAAAGGGAAAGATGGTGTCAATTAACCTTTGAAATTGATGGGCCCTTAGATTAAGTACACATTTCCAGTTAGAGGCTGACTCAAAGGGAATACCCAAAAAGTAAAATTTTGGACTTGGTCCATTTCAGCCTCATCACTATAAAATGTCTTAGTCTTCTTGTTTTTAGGGCCACATGTCAGGACAAAAGACTTGGACGGGTTCGTCTTTACCCAAGATCACTCTTAAATGTTCCAAAAGCATCTAAAAGCGTTTGTAGGCCATTGGGTGTTCTGGTAATTAAAACTGTGTCTTTCGCGTAAAGAAGTACTGGGCAGTTGAGGCGCATCTTTCCTTGACATGCCTAAGAAATTCCTATCCCATATTTAAAAATTGGGACAACGATTGTCTCCTTCCATGAGTTTTATGTTAAATAATAATAAAGGACAGATTTAATAACTTTTCATGCAATGCAGTGCAGCAACCAAATTGATGCGCTGCATTGCGGGCTGAGAGACCCGAACAACGCCATACCTACTATGATATGGCTCTGTGTTCCTCTTTTCCTGTCCTGGTGCACTTTAGGCTGCCTTGTGCCATGCACACACACTTGCCTCATAGTGCATGCTGTCGCATGATGTCAGACATAGGTTTTGTACTTGAAGGAGACACTTACACTACAAAATAAAATGCTTTAATACTTTTCCCACTTTGTACTTGTGCTTTACAGTGCAGCCCACTTCAAATGGGGTGACTTTTTAAAGTTACTCCACTAGTATGTCCGCCTCGAGGAAGTGTATGTTAATGGCGCAAATCCCTGCTTACCAATGTAAGTAGATTCGGATTTGAGACAAAACCCATGGGTTGTTGCATGGGATCGCCCATGTACCATCTATTGTAACCCCTTTAATGCAAAGTAGCGCAAAATAGTGCATAGCGATATTTTTGTTACTTCAGGTACCTTTCCAACACAAATCATGGAAAGCAAATTCCACAACACTATAGTGATTTGCATTGGAAAGTAAATCCCTCAACACTTTCTGCTGGATTTGCGTCACTTTTGTAATGCAAATTCATGCAAAGTGTCAGTAAATATAGGCTAAATCTATTTGTATAATTTGTGGCAGCCTATTTTGTACTGTTTGTAATACAACTTTTAAATAATCCCTTTCAGATTCACAATGCTTTCAGTCGCACTATGGAAACTCGAGCACAATGACTACACTTCACTATTCCGTAGTGCACCAACTAGAATTCAGTTCTGTGAGTGGCTACACAAACACAAACATCTGCAATGATCATATTAAAACCAACTGGGCTTTCATAACAAAGGGATGCATTTCCCATCAATTGTTTTACCAGAGTCCTCGTATGTTTTCATGCATTTCAATCTGTAGATGAACTGCAAAGTATTTTGTACGAGGTTGTCTCTGAGGTCCCATCTCCAGCACAGTCTGACAGACATGCAGTCCGGCAGACATCAGTTAAAGAATTGTATGTGTCCTGGAAGCTGTATCAGCCCAGGCTAAGACAGATGACCAGGGGTGGGGGGCTGGGGCAGGGGATGAAGTCCTTTTAGCCCAGTGGGCATTGCACACTTGGCAGTGTCAGCCGCTATTTACCGGGGGTGGCGGGGCAGCAGGATGGGGAGGGGGGGATGGGGAGGGTTGTAAATGGGGGGAAAAAAATACTTACTTTCACTCCGGCCACCCAGCCGGCGCCACCTCTCGGTCCGCTCGCTCCCACTGCCGCCTCTCGCTCCTGTAAGCAGGAACAGAAAGCACCCAGGCTCCTGACTCCCCTAGCCAATCACAGCACTGCAATGCAGCGCTGTGATTGGTCTGAGCACCATGGATCGGCGCTCAGGCAGGTAATGGGAGCCTGGGCATGTTCTGCACCCAGGCTGTAATGCAGCCTGGGTGCAGAACATGCCTTGGAGTGGGAAAACCACTCCTCCCCTGCCCTGGCAGTCCAGACCCACCCCACCCCGCCCCGCACCAGGAAAGAAAAACTGAAATTATAATAACGCTATTTATTATCATTTTAGTTTTCTTTAACTACTGCTCAAAGAGCCGAGGGGCGAAGCTCCTCCCCCTTAGTGAAGGAGCCGCCACTGACACCTGGTATTTGGAGACCTAGGCATGTGGCCAACCAGGACCACACAGTTTTGAATAGAAAGATGTGACAGGAAAGGGCTTTATTCTTCTTATTTCTTCTCAGACTTTTCATCACATACCATCAACTTCTGCAGTGGAGGACAATAGGAGGGGTGAGTCCCCAAAAAGAGGATGGAGCAACCTCTGGAGGCATGGAAGGGGAGTGACATTTTCTTGTCTCTCTTTATTCTCACCACTGGTGATCTGTACCTCCCTACATTGCCTGCCAAAAACTTGTTTTATTTTTAACCTCATTCCATGCAGGTCAGTTCAGTAATAGTTTGAGCCTGCCTCAGAACATTTTCACTTTCCTCGAAATTATAACTGGGCATGCTTTGAAAATGTGATATACCTGTTCTTCTCTGCAGTTCTCTAAGCCCATATGTGGGTGTACAGCTTGCATATTCAGAAATCTAAATGCTGAAAATCTGACAATGTTGAGTTAAACTTCAAAAACCCAATGCTCCATCTTTTGCCCCACTGCATACGTGCTCAGAGACTTCCAACTGGTGCTGAACTGCGCGCTACAAAAACTTTAAAATAAATAAAATGGACACAGAGGAGAAGTTCTTCCTATAAGCAGGACCACTTGAATTGTGTGATTCTGCGGACATGCCATTGTCTGAATAATTATGTATTTGTTAAATAATCCATCATCTACTGTATAGTTGAAGATTTGTTTAAAAAAGACATTGTAGCTCTCGTGGATCAAATGTTTCTAAAAATTTGCCACTCAGTGGAGGCCCTTCGCCCTTCACAAAGTATGACTGGTCACCTTTCAGTTGCTTAATGCTGCATTTGGTTGTTAAACTGGTACAAATTAGATGAAACCTTTGTGAGACACTATTAACATGTAAAATGATTAAATAATACGATCACAGATGTGTTGCATTTTGCCACATACTACCCCTTTTTTGACGCATAATTTAGTCAACCCTGCTAATTTGGTCCTCCCTTGTCATATAATTCCAGTGGCCCTGCCAATAAGGCTTCAATCAGAATGAAGAGTGTAGTATAGCCAGAATCAGTGGGTCATACATAAAGAACCCACAGATTAGTTTCAGTCCTCATTTGAGGGTGCCTTGAGCCCTTGCCTGTTGTATTAATTTATTTAGGGAGTTTTATATATCGCGAACATGACCCGTATGAGTATCAGAGCGCTGTACAAATAGCAAAACAAATTAAGCATAAAAAAATGCGTAAAGAAAACAAGCAATAAACAGATAAAAATACATATAACAAAATGTTGTACAAATAGGAAACAAGTTGAAACGTCAAAAGCAAAAAGGAACAAGCAAGAAACAAAGTATGTACAATGTAAACAAACGACTTAGTAGATTCAGAATCCAGATATGTACACAGGAAAATAAGTCAAGCATAGTGAATTCAGTACTACTGCTGAAGGTATCTATTCAGCAACAGCAGTTTTACTTCGTTTTTGAAGGCGGTAGTCGAGGGGTTTGATCTGTTTCAGGAGGTATTGCGTTCCATATTCTTGGGGTAAGACAAGAAAAGGAGCATTGATAAGTTTTCTTGTTGCTGAACTTCTGTGGCTTCAACAATAGAGAGTTAGTACTTCTTAGGGAATGACTTCCACCAGATAGTTCAAGTTTTTTTGCCAGGTAGACAGGAGTGTTATGATGAAGAGCCTTATGCGTCATGCAGGCTATCTTCAAGTGAATCCTTGCTTCAAACGGGAGCCACTTGAGATGTTTTAGATCTGGTGTAATGTGGTTGCTTTCACTGGATCCCATGACGAGCCTAGCAGCTTAGTTTATAGTGGCCCTTAACGGAGCCAGCCTAGCTTTGGGTAATCCTGCAAGAGTCGCACTCCCATAGTCTAGGCGGGAGATGACTAGGGATTGGACTGCTAACTGAAAGTCATCCGGGATTAAGAAGGGTTTGATTTTCCTTAGAGTGAATTGGTAATTGGCTCCTTTTATGGTTGCACTGATGTGAACTTGCATATTCAGGTATTTGTCCAATGTTATGCCTAAAGATCTAGTGGAATCAACATGTGGTACGCAGTTGAGCACTGTAAGTTGTTTGAGCCATTTATCTATGGGATAGAGAGATTGTGGGGAGCAATCAGCAGAAATTCCATCTTGAGTGTGTTTAGCAAAAGGTGATTGCGGGTTAACCATTGTTGGTTGTTCAGTAGGGCCCAGTTAAGAGTTTTGATATCTTCAGGAGAGGAAATTTTGAAGTATAATTGTGTGCATCCGCATACATGTGGTACTGGATTTTTGACTGTTTAAGAATTTTGGTATGAAGTTCCATGAACAAGTTGAATAGCATGAGTGAGAGTGTGGATCCTTGAGGTACTCCAGTCGAGACCAGAGTAATATGTTATAGGGTTTGATTGACTTTGATTTGTTGAGCTCTATTATGAAGGAACGAAGAAAAACAGCTTAAGACGGTACCAGATAACCCCATCCTTATCTCCAAAAGGTCTATCATGTTGTCATGTTTGACCATATCAAATGCAGTAGAGAGATCTGTCATGTTTGACTATATCAAACGCAGAGGAGAAATCAAGGAGTATAAGCAGGCAAGGTTCTTTCTGATCAAGTAGTCTCAGGGCATCATCTACAATTTGTTTTAGAGCTGTTTCAGTGCTATGACCTGTTCTGAAGCCAGATTGGCAATGGTCAACGAGCTGAAACTACTCAATGTGGTTGCAGAATTGTAGATGTACACATTTCTCAAGTAGTTTTGCTAGTATCCTAGTGCTAGTAATTGGACGGAAATTGTTTAGGTCAGACAAGTCTGCATTTGTTTTTTTAGGGATTGGGGTTACCTGTCCTTTCTTTAGGCAATCAGGAATCCTGCCTGGGAGAGAGATGTATTGACAATCTTGGACCAAAGTGGGAGTATGGAAGATCTAAACTCTTTGAGTTTGGCAGGCAGAGGATCTTTGAAGTGGTTTGAGGGTTTTATTGATATTATTGTTTTGAGTACCTTAACTACATCCGAAAGTTTGAAGCTATTCCATGTAGCATTATTTTTTGTAGTAAAATCAGTGTGCTGGGACCTCATCATGGGAAGCATAGGGAGGAGACTGGGCTGGGCCTGGCTTAGTGAACGTTAAGAGTTGAGTTGTAGTTCTGATTCAATCTTCCTCGTTTTTTCATTAGAATGAGCTGAGAAATTGCCTAAAGCCCCTAGCATTGTACCAGCAGGTGGGGCAAAGAAGGACTAAGGGAGACTTCCAATACTCTGTGTTTGCCATGTTTACAGCACGGCACCTTTTCTGCCAGTACAGGAGCATATGGACAGATAATCTAGGGCAGAGCCAGATCACTTAGGCCATTTCCTGACATTACAGTGATGCTTCCTTAACTAAATTTAAACTGATGAAAGCAGGGCTATTGCTTGAATCATAATTAGGGCTCCCGGTTTTATGGTATTTATTTTTTGCCATTTCCGTCTGTATTTATCCATATTTATTTTTGGGCCATTTTTTCTGTATTTATCCGCATTTATTTTTGCCACAAGCAAAAGACGACGCTACAGCTAGTATTTTTCCACATTTATTTAAATTGACAAGGCACACCTGCGCCCGGTTGTTATTGGTCAACACAATACATTCATCTGCCATTGTAGTACAAGCACATGTGCATTTCAAGAGACTTTGAGGACATTGAGGCTCTTTCTGGTTTGTTAATGAAGTGAAGACCACTGAAAACCCGCTTTAAGTAGGATAAAAAAGGTAAGTGTCTCTAGAAGGAGCATGGCCAAACAAGCATTGGCATAGCCAATAGGTCTCGCCTTTGGGGCCTTATAAGTGTTTAGCCAGAGCTATTGACTTTGCCAATGTCTTCAAGCTGTGCTGTAGAGAAGTGTGGCTGCTCTGCGGCATGCTGAAAAGTTATGAGAGTGGAGTTAAGTAGAGAGAGAATTAGAGAGGGAGAGAGAGAGAAGGAGAGAGACAATAAGAGTGGGGGTGTGGAGTTTAAATAGAGTGAAGAAGTGACGCGGAAAAAGTAACCTTAAATATAGCTTTGTGCCAATAAATATTTTTTTTAAAAACAGTGAGAGACAAAAATACTGGTAATTAAGCTGTGACTCCCAATATGAAACAAATAGCGATATAAGGTGAAATCAACCCACCGAAGCAATATTTCTAACTAGACAAAAAAAAGCTTGCATTTCAATGCTAATCGCTGTTGTTTTTCATGAAAAGTTAAGAATGAGAACCACTGTTCTAGGCCTTCGAGCCTCTAGGTCTCGGAGCCGGCCTTTGCTAAGATAGGCGGAGAGAAATGTGGCGCCCTTGCTGATGGTAGTGAATTAAATGAGGCAGCAGGGGGGCCTTTTGTGCTCACTGGTCAGTACCTGGCTGAGCAGTGACTGGCCCCTGAACACAAACATCCCTGCACCTCCCTCAGCTCACCTGAATCCCGATAGCTTAGATACATCTGTTGAATAAGCTCTTTCCTAACTACATCCCTGCCCAGAATGGTCAAGTTCTCTAACACATGTTGAAAGAGTGAAATTATGTCTTTATTTGAAGTATCTCCAGTCTTCTGGCTAGAGCTGTGAACACCAAGTGACTTGACTAGTGCCACGTTTCTACTAGACTATATCTATTCCTCTGGAACAGAGACTGATAGGGAGTTCTATTACCGCCATTTAACCAAAGTTGAGATCTGATGGTAAATAGTCATATTTCACCCCTGTTGAATAGGTCTTCTTGATGTGTACCTATAGTGTATGCTGTTTAATATCTACCTGTATGTCTGTGCACAGTACACCGCACACTGGTCAGAGGTCTCATGTATAGTTTTGCTATAGGCTGCTAGTTGTGCCTAAGCACTTTGTGAACCACTAGAAAACTGTTGAACAAACCACTTCTGGTTAGGCCACGAGAAATGCTCTTTACCAGGAATGATAATTTTAGGCAGGAAAGGCACCTCAGCTCAGGAACATGCGTCTTTAGGGAGGATAGGTTACCTTGGAATGCACTAGTATTTTCAGCAGAAGGTGGCTTGGCGTCAGATGTGACCTTCCCCGAGGGTCGAGGAACAATGCAGGTAAAGAAGCACTGCAAGTCCTAAACATTTAAACCAAATTCGGTAAATGAGCCCAAACTCGACTGTTTGACTCAAGATGTCAATAGCATACCCAGAGATAAGAGTAGGAGGAAACCGTGAGGCCTATCTCAACAGAGGCCAAAAAGAAAAGGCATAAAAGTGCAAACTGAAAAGTCAAATCCAAAATCGGAAAAAAAAGGTGTTAGCCAGTTTGCACACGGGGCACCGGTCCAACTGCAAAAACTCTTCGGGCAGAAAGGGTGAGGGGAGAGAGGGAAGGGAGATCAGATGTACCTTTAGTAGGCGTTACAAAAAAACTTCAGGCAATGAAATGTGGCATAAAAGCCTTTAAAATGTCACCATTGAGAAAGACCAAGTTTAAAATGTATGTGACCTATTATCAAGACAATGAAAGAATATGTTCTCAAAATATATCAATACAAAATGGACAGGTCATTACTGTTTGTCTCACAAAGCCTCAATAAACACAGATATTGGAAATCAAATTAGTCGCCAGAGGCCAGGGCAGGCTTGCGACCCGGTAAAATGTGTGTAGACATCGAGATATCGATGAGCCGTCACATCGAAGCTACTAAAGGCAGGAAATACGATTTAAACACAATTTAAGTTTTTTTGTTTCACTCAGACTATAAGGACCCTCAGCAATCAAACGATATAAAAGTAGAACACAGACACTTGGTCGCCACCAAACAGCAAAACAGACACCGGTGTACACCCAAGCAAAGAACCGAGGGAACGGGCAGAAGAGACCAGGGCCCACCCACACAGTTCCTTTAGTCCATCCATGTATGTCCGTCGTAACGCACTTACCTTGCGAGTAGGAATGGCGGCGGGCTGGCGCAGAGCTAAAGCTGATGGTGGCAACAGGAAGGCACCTGGTGGTCCGTAGTGCAGGCAAACAGGAAAAATAGGCAGGTGAGCCCCCAAAATAAAGGACAAAAGTTAAGAGGGAGGGGCCGGAGGTGTTGGCACGCCCACACAGTGACGCTTGGATCAGATCAGGATTGGCTGAAGAGGACGGTCGTCACTGAAAGACCCTGAGCCCATAGGTCCACACGAGGGCACTAAAAGACCCTGATTGGAAGGAAACTCTGCACTGGAGTACGGCAGCGCGGCAACATTTACTCGTATTTTGCCGTTTTTAAATATAAATACAGACAAAGGAAATATCGATTTCCGTCTGTATTTATATGTAAAAATCCGTAAATACGGAAAACCGGGAGCCCTAATCATAATCAGTTTAAATGTAATTAAGGCAGACAGCACAGCAGCTTTTTGGGTGATTAAATTCTGCGATGACTGACTTTGCATGTCAGCGGACAGAAGCCTATAATTAAGGCTCCCTGTTTGCCGTTTTTGCTGATTTTTACAGATAAAAGCAGGAAGAAAACCATTTATTTTCATGTCTGTATTTATTTTTAAATGTGCATAAAAACGGAAATTGGGTTGCTTTTGAGTGATTCTAAATGCTGTCTGCCATGACTGCCAGGCCAATAGCTGTTTGGGTTGATAGGTAAGGGGGTAAAAAGAAAGTAATTTTTAGTAAAGATGCTTAAACAGCAGTAGATATGCACAAAGTTGATACTCAAATTTGCATATTTTCATATAAGTGCATTGATTTATCTTCTGCGGGTGTTCAGATCACCCATCAGAAGCCTTTACATAGCTACATTCCCAAGACACACCAGTGCACAGCTGAAGCTGGTAGGAGAACAGGAAGAGTGTATTGCACTTTTCTCTCTCTTGTCAACAACAGAAGACTGACACAGGTGTTCCTCAGATCGTCAACCCGCAGTAGCACCGCTAGACAGCACCTACCTAGGCTTGGAGCCCTCAGAACACTGCAGCTAAAAGTCAAAAAAATAATGGGATAGAGCAGGTGGAGGACACCTCCCTGTCACTAGTGGCACCTTGGCATATTGAGGACAGAGAACCCGGCCATATCTCAGCAAGGTACTGCCGTATTTGAGAAGCATCCTCATCCGTCTGAGCAGCATCTTAGCCTGTCAAAATAGTAAGGAGCTCATTGGCATATTTGTGCAGCCTCCCCACATCGTTAATTAGAATGATGGAAGACTGTAGAGCAGCCTGGCATATTTGAATAGCACTGCTGGCATATTGATCAGCACTCTCATACATTGAGTAGCACTCTGACATATTTGGAATATTCCAGCAGAATACATGGAATTTTTATCAGAGTGCTCGCACACTTGATCAACACCTGTGGCAAATTGATCTGCACCTTGTTACAAAGGGTATTGTCCTGTCATATTTAAGGAGAAGCTGGTACAACTGGGCCATCATAGAAGTTGATCAGAATAGGGTGGGGCATTTACCACATGTGGTAAGTACCATTACCCCAGGGTGAGGTATTTACCACACATGGTAAATACCTCCTATTCCAGTTTTTAACATGAAAATGAGGCATAATTTGAAGAATCGGTTTTGCCTTTTTTTCCAGACCTTTTCCCCAGATAGTTTCTGACAGGCCAAATTTTTGCAGGTTTGGCCTGCCGGAATTTATTAGGGGAAAGCTGCGACGGTTTGATAATTATTACACAACTCGTAATTCAAAGCCTGGGAAAACTCTTGTTTGCACATGGATTGGGATTCAGCTCTCAACTTGTAACGATGGCCTATAAGTCAGAAGCACCTGACTTCAAAGACAATACATTTTTCCACAGTATTCTACAGTCATCATACATGCAGATTGCGAACACAGTCTGTTGTATTCCAGGGATAGAGTAAAAGTGAAGAGAATGGCAAAACAGGCAATTTTTGTAATGATAAAAATCAAATGCAGATAAAAAATTCCCAACAAATCGTAAATGGTGGAATTAGAAAAGCACACAAGAAACAATGTTCCCTTAAGGTTGCAAGCGTGCACTGGCGTACATTAGACTCTATGGGCCTCATTACTATGCCGGTTGGACAAGAATCCGACCAACATTGTGTTGGAAACAGGACCGCCGGACAAGGATTAGGCGGTCCCGCTTCCCAAATTCAGATGCGACTGCCTTCAGGGCTGTCAGAAAGTGTATATTTTCGACTGCTGCTTGTGCTGCGGGCTGCAGCACAAGCCGCAATAGGAAAAATACACTTTTTAAACATCCATGCACCGTCTGGCAAGCACCATGCGGTGCCTGCCACACGATGCATGGATGTTTGGAGAGCACTGCAGGTGCTACCCATGCCTGATAGCGGAGGCCGCGGGGGACCGGGACCTTCTAGGGGCCCCCAAAGTACGTTTCCGTCAGCCTTTCTATGGCGGTTGGACCGCCATAGAAAGGCTGTCTGAAAGGGACATCGTAATCCCAAGGCAGTGCCACCCCTATTGTAGGGTCGAACAGGCTCCTGAGCTCGTTAGAAGCGTTGATCGGTCCCTCCGCCCCCTGCCTCCGACCGCCCGCATCATAATGTCGCGGTCAGACCGTGGGACCAGATCTCGGTCGGACACAACCGACGACCTGTCGCTTGCGATCCGACCGACATCGTAATGAGGCCCTTTGTGAGGTGTGGGGAAGCAAGTAATGGTTATTCTAAGAAGGTATCCCTAGTTCAAGTTTCTTTGTAGGCAGTTTTTGAAGGTACTACAACAACTTACATTATCTTATGCCAAGACTGCCGCTTTTCATCACATTGCTTACTACTGTGGAACGCTACACAACCACTCAGACTGTGTTGTCCAAAAACCTGTGAAATTAATGATCTTTCCCTTGTGGTAGTTCCCTTTCCTTAAGCTCCTCATCTTCTAGGGAACTACTTTAAGTGAAGTATCTCACAGAACCTCTCCTATACAAATAATGAAGTAACTATGACACAACCGCACTTCGAAGGGCAAGAAGTAAGGAATTTGACAAGGCAGAGAAGACCATTGGTAATGTGGCTAATTGGTAAGCAATCTAAACATTACTTCTTCATCTTGTTTTCCATGTCTTCTTGGACCCTTTTATGTATACACCATTGGCGTAACTTATGCCCCCCAGCCCCCACGGTGCGGGGGGGGCGAGCTCCAGGGAGTCCCCTCAGCACAGTACCCTGGCCTGAGAGTTCTTGACTGAGTCTGGAGGGGGGGGGGGGCTCCATGTTCTTTGCAGGGAAGCCCCCTCAAATTTCATTACACCACTGGTATACACTATTTCCTACTCCACTGAGGTTGTGACATTGACCTATAAATAGAACCCACGCCATGATCTCGATGTACACCAGTGGATGCATGGCAATTACTAGTGTTTAAAATTTAGAGTTAACGACCTGCAAAAGTGCTCTCTCCACTCTAGTAGCAGCAGCACTATTGTGTAATGCAGAATAGAGGTCAGTGGCAATGCCTATGTGACTACTCTACAAATATGAACAAAGAGTGTGTACAGATGCTGTAGGAGGGAGTCAATCTCCCACATAGTTGACCACATACCAAGGAAGATAACACATCAGATAAAGCACATGCCTTCTAAATCAACAGGCGCAGAGAGCAGTCACTGCAAGAATCTGTTCTTTACTGTTAGATTCAATATTCAGAGAGAGACTCACATGCCTGAAATGCTCCATCCCCTCCCAAAACAGCAAAACTGCTTAGTAGACCTCTAGCTCTTCCTGTGCATGATTCCTGGACCTGGGCACTGGAGAGGATGATGGGAGATCACTTTCACCAAATAACTCATTCTTCTGCTCTATGTGTTAATCGTCTAACTAGAGTTTCACATTTTGTGTTACTCGACTCAAAACTTCTGTCACCTTTTCTTTGGATAACGATCTTCCTTTCTGCTCCAGGTTCTTCTGCTCAGTGGTGCCATTATGGACACGGAAGCAGGAGAATGAACGTGCCTTCTTCTGTCTTTTCTTATTCAAGCAGATACTGCTTCATCAGTCATGATCGGCAGGGCTGTCATTGATCATGACAGCTTCAGGGATTCTTTCCTCTCAGAAGAGCCGTACCCTGTACTTCTTTTTTGGCATGGTGATCAACAGTAACATCTTTCTCTCTGCCCAATCTTCTTTTAGCCAACTTGCCTGATCATTTTCTGGATACCCTTACTCCCCTACACCCACCTTCTCTGTCAATAGGAATTCTTACAGTCCATTTTACACACACTTACTTTCTCTTTGCCATCCTGTAGGTGGCTTAGCGTGTGTGGAGGTGCCGAGGCATCGATCCTTATGACATCACTGCAACCAATGCTATGACATCACTGCTACCTTGCTATGACATCACTGCAACCATTACTATGACTTCACTGCAACCATTGCCTAATTTGTCACTTGTCCTCCATCTGATCATGCACTGACAGTGAGTGCCTTCCTTACCATGGTTGGAAACCTCCGTCCAGTTGTCATACTACTGAAGCTCTATCTTACGTGACATGACTTAAAGCTTTGATTTGCAGCCCCCACCCTTAATGATGTGCCCTGTCATAAGAGTGTGGTCTTCCTTTCCTTTTTCCACAGGGCTTCTGTGCGTCTCCCATCAGACAGACAAACCAGGAGGAAGAACATCTTTTGAGGCTTGCCTCTTACAGGTTTCGAAACGAGGAGCTTGCCTAAGTAAGATGGAAATGCCACAGAAGAATAGGGAAAAGGTTTGGGTGTGCGTGTTGTTGGACTACAGTACTTAAGTTTGAGTGTGTGGTATTTTCAGTAGTAAGGAAGGAGGGGGTGAGAAAGAAAAGATGAGGTGCTCATGAGTTTTGCAACTTCATAGATATTTATAAATATTCCTATTGAATGGGTAAATGAATGAGAATATTTTTATCGCACAGTACCACAAAGAGTTGCCTCGAGGCACTGTTCTGTGAAAGCATGTTCCCCTTTCCTTTTATTTATTTAAAGAGTTTTGCATAACACTGACGTGGTGCCTCAGAGCAACTTCACAGTGCTAGATGCAGAATGCATAAGCGTTTGAAATGCTTCAATTACATTTGGTAATTGCATTACTCCAAATATGTTTTCACCTTAGATAATTACGTAATGAGGCCACCGACACACCACTACCAAGAGTCTAAAAGCCCCTCCCAACCTCCATACCTCCTGATTTTAGTTGATTTAAGCCCCCTAGAATACAGTTGGTCTGGTCGCAGCAGGGAGGGAAGGAGGGGTTAATTAACTTTGGGGAAAACACATTCAGAGTAATGCAATTACCCAACGTAATTGAAGCATTACCTCCACATATGTTTCCCCAACATTAATTGGGTAATGAGATATACCAAGCAGTAATATAAACCAGTACAACTTAATTTTTAATCTCAACTCAGTTTTATTGTCCCCTATTTCCTCATAGAAGAAAGTACTTTTTACCCCAAAACCTCCTTCAGGTCAATGTTCTGCATATAACTCTAATGTCTTACAAATGTAAAGTGTATAGCCCACGTTGTCGCCCTACAGATTTCAGCCAATAAAGCCCTCACCTCAGCCAGGGAAATAGACACGGCTCTCGTAGATCTCTTCTCTACTTCACCCGGATATGGCGTCTGTCTCCTTGTAGGCCAATGCTATCGGAGAATAGACCCACCTACTCAGGGTCTGGATGGCCAGTTTAGAACCCTTTTGGCAGGACCAAAATTAATGAACAAAGAAGAGGCAGTTCTAAAATCAGAAACTCCATCCCGATATATCAGTATAGCCCTCTTAACATCCAGAGAATGCAACTCCACTTCCTCAGGAGAAGAAGGATTAGGATAAAATGTCCTCCCACTACTCCTGATGAAAAACAGAATTGACTTTGGGCACAAATGAAGGACCAGCCAAAGTGATACTCTGTCCTCAAATACCAAAAAGAATGGATGCCTTACTAATAATGAATCCAACCCCTCAACCTCCTTCCTGAGGTGATTGTTACCAAGAAGGAAGTCTTCAAGGAGGAGTAACCACAAATCCCACCCTATCAAGAGGCTCAAAAGGAGCCCCTTTCAAAATATCCAAAACCGGTTTAGCCAAAGACCTAAGATTAAGAAACTCCTTTAAACGCCTCTGGACAAGCGCATCTTCATCCTGCAGATAATCCCAAGATGTTCTAAAGGTTGTAATGACTTCCGAATGGATTTTAATTTAAGAAACCTTCAGTCCCAGCGCAAGTCCATCCTGTAAGCAATCCAACACCTTAACAAGTTCAACAGACTGAGGAGCTAAGTGCTTGGATTCATACCACTTCTAAAAAGAAGCCCAATACCTTGAATAAGAGGAAAGTGTTGAAACCCTCTTGGATGTCTCTCTCTTTACAGGATCCTTAGGAATGTACGTTGGGATGGTGCACAACTCTGGAGGTTTCCTCCAAAACTCGATCACATAGCCTCTCTTCACTAAACTGAGCACCCATTGATCCCTGATAAAATCCTGCCAAGAACTGAGAAACTCCAGCAGCTTTCCACCCACTGGGCCTCCCACATCTGGAAGAGAGGACCAGTCTGGAGCGATTCTTGTCTGGTCCGGCCTGTTTTCGTGAATCCAGATTCTTAGAGGTTAGTCTGAAATCTTCTTAGCCTGGAAGAATATGCCCTGGAATCCTTTCTACAAAAATCACTAGAGTCCCTGTTCCAGGATTTAGATGCTTCACCCTTATAAGGAAGGGTGTGCTTCCTGTCCTTAAAGGATTTCTTGATGGCAGCATCAAGCTGATCCCCACTGTGGCGCAGCAAGGGGGGTTGGGGGGTGGTCCCCCCGGGTGGCACGAGTTTTGTGGGCGGCGGCCTCCCCCTGCTCTTTCCTGCCAGTGCGGCCGTCGCGGGGCGGCAAACTCAGGGACCGCCTCGGGCGCCCATAGGTCTAGCTACGCCACTGGATCCCCAAAAAGCTTCTTCCCTTCAAAGGGGATTTTGAGTAGAGATGCCTTCTCCAAATAATGCGTTTTCCAGCTGCACATCCATAAATTCCACCAAGCCAGAATGGAAGCGCTAGAAGCCACCGCATAGGCTCTTATTACATCACAGGAAACACCTATCAGCAGTTTAGCTTCTTGCTTCATTTGAAAATGCAGATCAGCGCAATCCACATTCTCCTCAATGGCAGCAGAAAGAGACTCAAAGTTCTTCAACAGTGATTGTGCTGTGTATGCTGCATAAGTAACTGCCTTCATGGACACTGATCTGGCAGCAAATGATTTCTTAATCGCACATTCAACCTTGCAATCTACTGAATCCGAAGGCAAACAATCCTCTGGATTAATTGCTGTCCTTCCAATCAAGGGTGCTAGGATTTAATCCACCTTGACATTAGGTAGAAACACCTCCTCCCACTCTCTCAAGTCGTGCATCCTTTAAAGGAAACTAGGAATATTGGACCACCTCCTTCCAGTGACTGAAGATAAGCTCTTTAATCCTCTGGTGAAGCAGCAACGACAAGACTAAAGGTTTAGCAGACTGCGGGACAAGTCCACCCTCTTCTGGCTGGTCACATGGCAATTCCAAACTCAATATTGCCTCTGACATGATCAAGAATCTGAATCAGATTCTCTCTGAAGACATACTTCCCTGATGAAGAAGTACTAGGACCCTGATCAGCTGCATCCGTGGAAGTATCTGGAGCAAAATCCTTCCCCTTAGAAGATTTATGATCCTTAATTTTAGGCTTGGCAGCCATTGCTTTGACAACCACCATCTCTTGGTAGAGGTGTGTCTGTGAGGCGCGATGGCCTCATTGTGTAATTAACGTTGGTGAAAACATATGTGGAGGTAATGCTATGATTACTTACCGGTAATAGCATTACTCTGAACCCTTCTCTTGCCCTGATGACTCACACAGTGAGGCCCCTGTACCTCCAATCACAATCCTTTCCCATAGATAAAATCCTTCACCCCCTCCATACTTCCTGTTCCGTACCAAAGCACCACACAGTTGGACTGGCCGAAAAGGGCGGGAGGGAGGGCCCGAGTCATCACGGTGAGAGAAGGACTCAGAGTAATGCTATTACCAGTAAGTAATCGCAGCATTACCCCTTCGTTCCTCTCAGCGTGATGGCTCACACAGTGAAATGTACCAAAGCCAAAAAGCGGCCAGGACAACCGCACAGAAAAGTCAACATAAGGTCAAGCCACAGGCAAAACCAAGGACAAGACGGAAGCCAGCACTGCGGAACTCAACAAACACCCACTGGACGTGAAACCCTCCAAGAAGGAGATTCAAAGGGAGAAAGAGGGACCCCAAAAGGCAATCCAACAGAGCGCCAGCAAGAAGACGAAGAAAACGACAGAGAAGGAGGCACCGCAAACACAAAGTCCGGCACCAACCAAAGAACAAACCGGGCCACAAACACCAGCAGCTGGCCGACAGACAAGACAATGAGCCAAAAGCAGCCAGCCTGCGAGCAGACAGTAACCAACACAGCACCAGTAGGACAACAAGACAGGACCCACAGAGGCCAAAGGCGCAAGTGTGGAACCGGAGAAGCCGCAAACCCAGAGGCAAAGCCCAAAGAGCACAGCACCAGAGGGATAGGACGTGGACCCGAAAACTCCGAAAAGGACCTGGAACCAGGCTCAGAAAAACCACTAGACCCGGGGGACCGGAAGCCAGAAAAGCTCCGCCAGGAGGAAACCAGCACCGGAGGCAGAGAAACAAAAAGTGGAACCCCATGCGACCGAACACACTATGCCATGACATGGCAGAAAACCCAGCACTGTCAGCACAAGGAACAGGGCAGGGAAGAAGAAGCCCCCAGGGACCAACAGCCAGCCAAAACGGCAAAAGGAAACCCACCACAGAAGAATAACAGCCAGCAGAGAAGCCAACACTCAGGCACTAACTCTGAGACACATGCCGCACGGCCGGACCAGGTACCGGCAAAGCCCAACACCACAGCGATCACACAGAACTGCTGGAGACAAGGACTAAATTGCAGGAGCAGAAATGCTAATGGAAACGTCCATGCCGGAAGGGCCAGCAGGCCAGCCACAAGGTTCTCACCAGACAGGCCAATCCAGGACCGCCACCCCGATGAACCGCAACAGGGAAGGTAGCCGGCCGCACACACCAGGACAACCAACAAACGGACCCCACATGCCCAGCCACCGCCAAAAGCCCCAAAAATCCAGCACTAAGGGACAAGCAGACAAGGCCCCAAGAGGCAGCCCAGGCACCAGAGAAGACAGGGTGACACATGGCAGCAGACCATCATCCATCAGGCGAACCACATGATCCAAAGGCGAAAAACACCCAGGAGAGAATGAAGACCAGCCAAGACGAGGAGCCAAAAGAAAACAACCCAAGGGAAGGTGGCAACAGCACAATCCCAACAGCCAACGCAGAGAACAGCTGAAGAAAGCGAGGACCCCAGAGGCCAGCGAACAGCGTGGCACCCCCAATGGTCAGCCAGAGTTGCCCAGCAGGCCACAACCCTAGAAAAGAACAGGCCAAGATAGCAGAGGAGAAGGACACAGACACCCCAACAAGAGCTGCAGATACAACAGCCAGGAATACAACACATCGAGACAACCGCACGTGGACATCCAACACACACACACACACCCCCTCTGGCACAGCCACAGCCAGAGGCGCAAAACCCCGCCCCAAGAAGTAAGCCAGGAATCCCCAACACGAGGATGCCCGGGAACAAAACCAGAGGCCAGGAAAAAAACTGACAGGACACCATCCATAGTGCGAACCACCTGACCCGAAGGCAAGAAGCCCTAGGAATGAACGAGGAGCAGCCAACGGGAGGGGCCTGGAAGGACTTACCAGGCTGAAAAGAGGCAACAATGTCACCCCACCAACCAGCACCCAGGGGAAGCAGAAGACATAGACCATCACCATACCAAAGGAGGAGAAACCCCACAACTGATAATCCAT
This sequence comes from Calotriton arnoldi, assembly GCA_963921515.1. Taxonomy (NCBI): domain Eukaryota; kingdom Metazoa; phylum Chordata; class Amphibia; order Caudata; family Salamandridae; genus Calotriton; species Calotriton arnoldi. The sequence continues at coordinate 1,209,472 of CAWUFW010004016.1, read as the reverse complement.
CAGAGAGACGTGCAACAGCCCAAACAGACACCGATGCACAGAATAGTAACCCCTGCTCGAGAGCAGCATCCCACGGAGACACTCGCCACAACAGCCCCCGCCAAGCAGAGGACAGTGGAAGCGCACAAACGCAGGTGAAAGCCAGACACGAGCACCGCCCAGCATCCACCACAGGAGCCCCACATCCCAGGGACATAAAAAACCAGCCACCATCCCGCCGCATCGCGAGCAGGAAAAGAGAAGAACCACAGCACCAGACCAATGGAAACACCAACGGCACATAGGCACAGCAAGCCATATGAAGTGCGGACAAACAGGCAGCCATCAACCAGGAACGATAGCCCATAAGCATGCACAAGCAGCATGTCGCCCAGCCAGGTCGACGTAGGGCACGAGACGAAACGGACCATGCAGCACAGCAGGCCACCGGAGCCCACATCCCGGGAGGACGTGGAGCAGTGCAACAAAGACTGGAAAGGGGGACAGCAGAACAGCAGGCCACCAGCAACACAGAGGACAGAGCTGCAAGCCAGCAACCAAAAGGCAGGACTGCCACCAAATAGCTGAGGAGCAGCAGAGGCCACATGGGCCGACCGTGATACACCCGCATCAGAACTCCAGAAGGCATGGAAACACAACAGTCATGCAGGAGGAGACCCAGCAGAAGAGAAGACCAAGACCGGATGCCTGCAACTTAAGATGGTACACACAGAACCATCAGAGCCCGAAGGCCCCAACCAGCCACAACCCAGTCTACACACAGTGCGCAAGACAAAAAACCACAGGCCCCAAGAACCAGAACACCCAATACACCAACGCAGAAAAGGGCGTCAGCAGGCCAATGCCGCATAGGAAGGGCACAAAGCGGCGTAAAGCACAACAGCATATCCACGTCGGGGAAAATCCACCGATAAACACCACAGCCAACTAAAGGGAGGAAAGGCTTTCCGAAAAGCAAAGACAAGGCACGAACCCCGGGGGTGGGGGAAGACAGGGAACGCCGCAACCTAGACACGCATCCGCACTAATCAGCCAAGGCCAAGCACCGACCATGCCAGAGGAAAGCCTGAGACCCCAGGAGAAGCAGAAACGAAAAGCAAAAGCACAGCAGCTGCCAAACCAGCTCCCCAGCAACCAGACACTCCCCCAGGCAGCCAGAAGGAGGGACGGTACTCCCAGACCTGGAAGAGGAAACATGAGGAGAAAAGCACAAGCCTGTGGAACAGCAACAGGCAGCCGCGCAGGAAACCGGGCGTGTAGCCCTCCAGACAAACTCACACACACGGAGGCCACAAGGGTGACCAGCCAGGGGCAGAGCCCAGCAGGCAACCAGGCCCACGAGAAAGCAGCACCCGGCCCAAAAGAGCAGTGAAGGGGAGCCCCCCAAAAGCTGTGAAAGGGAGCTAGAAACTGTGAGCAAGGGTCACAAACTGAACAAACTCTCCACAGCAGACGAAGTGGAACACGGGGGAAAGATCAAGTGCAAGCCTGTTGCACAGCAAACAGGCAGCACTACAGGAAACGGGGCACGCAGCTCTCCAGGCTGACCCCCACACCCAGACGCCAAAACCGGCCAATACAGGTCAAGAAGAAACAGCACGTACCAAACAGGTGACAACTTGCAGAAACTGTGAGTTTACTCCCGTCAAACAAACCTGATGGAAAAATGTAATTCTGGTCCGTCAGACTACAGCCATAAACGGAAGTGAAGCACCTGCAGTAACCCTCCGAAACCTGCTAAACCGGAGACGCCACAGTACCGGCCGTGGGCAGCCGCAGAGACCTGTGTCAACCAGTGCAATTAAAACATATATATCAAGGCTTGGTACACAAACCACACAGCCATACACACAATCCAGCCTGAGGAAGACACAGCAACCCCCCAGCCTGACGAACTCAGCCCCGGCCCCAGGCCACACCCACCCTGGCCGGAGGAAGGCACCGCAGACCTCCGGCTGGAAGTACAAAGCATCCCCGTAACAGAGAAAGAGTCAGCCGCACCGTGAGCAGATGTCCCACGGGCCCCAGAACACGGACCGGCTGAAGATGAGCCGACATCATACAAGGACGAAATCTTACATGCCCACGCAGCAACACTGGGGCAGGCCAGAGCGAGTCAGAACCCACACACAGGAGGAGCAGCAACATCACACAGGACACCGCAGGAAACACCAGCAAGCCGACTGCACCTCACAAGACTGCCGCACTGCAGGCCCCGAGGAGGAAGCATTGCGAGAAGAGCCCTGGCAACACACAACCCAGCAGGAAGAACAAGTTACTTACTTTCGGTAACAATATATCTGTAAAAGACATAGATTAGTTATAGATTCCTTACCTTGTGAATTACCCCCAGGCGTCAGACTGGATCCAGAGAATTGTTTTCGTCAGCAGTACCCCTGCGCGTCCAAAGGTGGCGTCGGTCGGCTCCACGTTCGTCGTTGGCGTCATGGTCGCCGGGATGACGTCGCGATAGCTACTTAAACGCCGGCCTCGCGCGCTGACGTCAGTTCTTTACACGACATTCCACGCCAGAAGCGCAGAGCCATGCAAGACACTGACCACTGGTGCACAAAACTAGGGCCCTGAAAGGTATTCCCTGACCCTAGAAGTCAGTTCGCAGAACGGGGAGGTTGGGTGGGGCGGTAAGGAATCTATAACTAATCTATGTCTCTTATAGATATATCGTTACCAAAGGTAAGTAACTTGTTCATCTGAAAGAGACAATTAGTTATAGATTCCTTACCTTTTGAATAGATACCCCAGCAATACCAACCCCGGAGGTGGGTCTGCGAACCAAGTTCACACCAGAAAGTCCTGGAGAACAGAACGGCCAAAGAAGCCGTCTCTCCGGACTTGGCTGTCCGGGCAGTAGTGTTTAGTGAACGTGTGCAGAGATGCCCACGTAGCTGCCTGACAGATGTCATTGAGGGGGACTCCCCGTCCCAAAGCAGAGGTAGCTGCCGTCGCCCTGGTGGAATGGGCGCGCAGTCCCACTGGAGGCTCCTTCTTTGCCAAAGAGTAGCAAGCTTTAATGCACAAAACGACCCACCTAGAGATGGTCCGTTTCTGCACGGCCCGACCTTTTTTGGCGCCCACATAGCCAACAAAGAGCTGGTCATCCACCCAGAATTGCTTGGTGCGATCCAAATAAAATGAAAGCGCACGTTTTGGATCCAGACAGTGGAGCCTCTCCTCCTCCTTAGAAGGATGCGGAGGCGGAAAGAAGGTGGGCAAAGTGATGATTTGACCAATGTGGAAAGAAGTAACCACCTTGGGAAGAAAAGAAGGTCTGGTTCTTAGGACAACCTTCTCCAGATGAACAGCCAGAAAAGGAGGCTTTGAAGAAAGAGCCTGGAGCTCACTCACCCTGCGAGCAGAAGTGATGGCAACCAGAAAGACAGTCTTTAAAGTGAGAAGTCTGAGAGGACAGTTATGTAGCGGCTCAAAGGGAGCGCACATAAGATAAGTAAGAACCAAGTTCAAGTCCCACTGAGGCATTACGAAGGGAACAGGAGGAAAAAGATGAGTAATGCCCTTAAGAAAGCGACTTACAACAGGGGACTTGAAAAGAGAAGGTTGATCAGGAAGCCTAAGAAAGGCTGAAACGGCTGAGAGATGGCGCTTAAGTGTGCCCAGAGCAGAGCCCTGCCGGGCTAAAGAAAGGAGGAACAAGAGAACCTCAGAGAGAGGGGCGGAAAGGGGATCCACAGCCTTTGCTGCGCACCATGCCACAAATTTGTTCCAACTGCAGGCGTATACCGTCTTATTGGAGGGACGCCTGGCTGCCAAAATGACATCACAGACTTCGGGAGGAAGGTCGAAGGCTGTCATCTGTCGCCGCTCAATCTCCACGCAAGAAGGTGGAGGCTGGACAGGTTCGGATGGAGGACCGCCCCCTGCTGCTGCGACAGAAGATCCTCCTGAAGAGGCAGTCTGATCGGAGGATCGATGGCCATGTGTAACAGCTCGGGATACCAGACTCTTCATGCCCAATCCGGAGCCACAAGAATGACTTGGGCCCGGTCGCGCTTGATCTTCTTCAGCACTCTTGGAAGAAGTGGTATAGGCGGAAAGGCGTATAGAAGACCGCAACTCCACTCGTGACGAAAAGCGTCGTCTAGCGAGTGCCGCCTTAGAAATTCCAACGTGCAGAATTGCTGACATTGCGCGTTCTCTTCGGTGGCAAATAGATCTAACCAAGGCTCTCCCCACTGCTGAAAGAGACTTTGCACCACCTCCGAGTGAAGACGCCATTCGTGATCCATCATGCACCTGCGGCTGAGTTCGTCCGCCCTGGCGTTCAGTGAACCTGCCAGGTGTTAAACCATCAGGGAAATGCCCTGATGTTCCAGCCATGTCCAGAGACGGAGAGCCTCTTGACATAGGGTCCACGACCCCACCCCGCCCTGTTTGTTGCAGTACCACATGGCGGTGGTGTTGTCCGTGAACACCTGCCCTACTCTTCCCCGGACAGAGGGAAGGAATGCTTTCAGCGCAAGACGGATCGCCCGTAGCTCCAGAAGGTTGATGTGGAGCCCAGACTCCACCGAAGACCAGAGGCCTCTGATCTCCGCCTCTCCCATGTGGCCGCCCCACCCCAGAAGTGACGCATCCGTCACCACTGTGAACTCTGGTTGGGGAAGGGAGAGGGATCTGCTGCTGACCCAATCCTGGTTCGTTAGCCACCACTGCAATTGTCGTGCAGTGCCCTTCGAGATCTGAACGCAATTGGACAGATTTCCCTGATGCTGTGCCCACTGGAACTTCAGGTCCCACTGCAGAGCCCGCATATGCCACCTGGCATGATCCACCAGCAGGATGCAGGAGGCCATAAGGCCCAGCAGCCTCAGGGTAATTCTGACCGAAACCTGGTATAGAGGCTGAAAGATCGGAATCATAGCCCGAATATCCCGGACTCGCTGCTCGGGTGGATAAGCCCGAAACTGCGTCGTGTCCAGAACCGCTCCGATGAAAAGGAGCTTCTGAGAGGGAGTCGGGTGTGACTTCGGCATGTTGATAGTGAACCCCAGCGAATGCAGGAGGTCCGCCGTAGTCTGGAGGTGGGAGACGACTGCCTGGGGCGAGCCCGCCTTCAACAACCAGTCGTCGAGATAGGGGAAGACTGGAACACCTGATCTGCGCAGATGAGCTGCGACCACCGCCATTACTTTCGTGAACATCCGACAGGCGCTTGTAAGGCCAAAGGGGAGCACAGTAAACTGAAAGTGCTCGTGGCCTACCGTGAACCGCAGTTAACGCCGGTGGGCCGGCAGGACGGGAATGTGAAAGTAAGCGTCCTGCAAGTCCAACGCTACCATCCAGTCTCCAGGGTCGAGGGCAGACAGGACCTGAGCTAGCGTCAACATTTTGAACTTCTCCTTCCGGAGGAAGCGGTTGACGTTCCTGAGATCCAAGATAGGACGCAGGCCTTTGTCCTTCTTGGGCACCAGAAAGTAGTGGGAATAGCAACCATGACCTACTTCTGGGGCAGGAACTCACTCGATGGCTCCCTTGGCCAAGAGAGCTGTAACTTCCTGTTGGAGAAGGGCCAGATGATCCTCCGACATTCGATCGTACTGAGGTGGCATGGCTGGGGGGGTAGTCTCGAAGGGGAGGCAGTAGCCCCTTCGGACTATCTGCAAAACCCACCTATCCGACGTGATGGTGCGCCAGTGGAGGAGGTGATGGCGGATCCTGCCGCCCACTGGCGATCGGTGGCCCTGAAAAGTCAGACTAGGAGGGTTTGGAGGCTGCTGCAGAGGGGGCACTGGTGGACTGACCCGCTCGCTGGTCCCCAGACCCACGACGGTGGGTCCCACGTCCCCGGCCGCGCAGGGGCTGAACAGCTTGCGCCAGCCTGTGGCTCTGGGTGGAACGTGGCGGGGCACCCTTTCCGTAGCCACGAAAGGGGCGAAAAGCAAAATGCGCAGGGCGGGTGGTGGAGAGGCCCAAGGTCTTGGCCGTAGCCCGAGAGTCCTTGAAGCGGTCAAGCGCGTTGTCTGCTTTTTCGCCGAAGAGGCAACGGCCATCAAAGGGCATGTCCATCAGGGTAGCCTGGACATCCCCAGAAAAGCCAGTCGACCTCAGCCAGGCGTAGCGTCGAAGGGCTACCGACGTGGAAATCGTCCTACCTAGCGAGTCGGCGGTGTCCAGCCCACATCGTATGGTAAACTTGGCTATGTCTCTCCCCTCGGCGACTGCACAGGAGAGCAAGGCCCGGGCCTCCTCCGGGCACTGGGGCAGCACCTGCGCTACCGTATCCCACGCACAGTGGGTGTAACGGCCCGACAGACATGCGGTGTTTACCGACCGCAGTCCCAAGCTGGAGGAAGAAAACATCTTCTTCCCAAGATGGTCCAGCTTCTTGGATTCCCTATCAGGTGGAGCGTTAGGGAATGCGCCTTTGGACGTCGAGGCTTGGACCACCAAGCTCTCAGGGGTGGGGTGTTGGGAGAGGAAAGTGGGGTCGCCCGGAGCCGGGCGGTGGCGTCGGGCAATCATCCTATCCACAGGAGCCCCTGTGTTGGGCCTGGACCAGGTGCCCAAAAGGATGTCAGTTAGGGCTTCATTAAACGGCAGCAGGGGCTCAGAAGAGCTCGCTGCCGGTTGAAGCACCTTTGTCAGGAGGTTAGTCCTGACCGCCACCGTAGGTAGCTCGAGGTTGAGAGCCTCGGCCGCCCTACGCAACACCACTGCGTAAGAAGCTCCCTCCTCCGTAGCCACGGTAGGAGGAGACAACATGCCAAGATCTGGGGAGGTATCCAGACTACTGGCATCCCCAACTCCTCTGTCCAGTCCGGATCATACTCCAACTGGTCAGTTATAGGGTCTCCAGACCCCTCCCAGTCCTCCTCACCCTCCTCTGGTTGCCAATCTGGCCTGAAAGAACCAGGGTGGAACAGGGGTACAAAAGTACCCGTCGGCGCCGGATCCGGCGTCGGTCGACCTCAGTCCGGCTCCGTGTCCACATCGGGGTGGAGGCCGGGGTCGACGCGGCTGGGGACACAACCGACGTCAGCTGCGGGCGTGGTGCCAGTGGAAGCGGCGCCGGTGGAGGTGTTACAAGGTCGACCGGCGCCGATCCGCATCCAGGCCTGGATCCAAGGGGACCCTGCGGTGCCGAGGACGAAGCCGCCGGCGTCGAAAGCCCAGGGCCCCCAGCCGAGTCCGCGGGGCCCGAAGGCACGCCATCGGAGTCGGGCTGCCCAAAGATGGCATGCATCGCTTCGTAAAAACTTCGAAGCTGGGCAGGGGTCGCTCTGGGTCCCGGAAAGGGAGAGAAACTCGGAGCCAACCCTTCAGGCTCCGTACGCGGAGCAGCGTGAGGGGCACCACCCGCATCCCTCGTCGCGTCAGCCGACGGACGGGGATAAGTCGAAGAGCGACAATGTTTCTTCGACTTATTCTTGTGCTTCGACTTACCGGAGGAGTGCGAAGACTTCGAAGACGAATGGTGGTGGTGGTTCCACGACCGGGACCTCGAACGGAGAAGACTGCCCGGCCTCGAGAAGCTTTCGGGAGTGCTCCCGCAAAGACTTCGGATTCATGGTCCGGCAGTCGGAACACGACTTGGGGTCGTGGTCGCGTTCCAGGCACCACAGGCACACGCGGTGCAGATCCGTCACCGACATCAGTTTTCGGCAGGAACCGCAAGCCTTGAAACCTGGCATCCCTAATGTGCACCAGGAGTCGAAAGACTCAAAAACGGTGTCAACAAAAGTCATCAAAAAAGTCAGTCACAAAGTGACTGGAGGTACCGCTCTCTCCGGATCTGCGCTGGCTGGCGCGGTAAAAGAAAGAACTGACGTCAGCGGCCAAGGGAGACGTCTAAGTAGCTACCGCGACGTCATCCCGACGACCACGACGCCAACGACAAACGCGGAGCCGACCGACGCCACCTTTCAACGCGCAGGGGTACTGCTGACGAAAAAAATTCTCTGGATCCAGTCTGACGCCTGGGGGTTATTCAAAAGGTAAGGAATCTATAACTAATTGTCTCTTTCAGATCCAAGTGGCAAGGAAGAAGCCGCCACACAAGCCGCAGGAGCATGCGCACCGCGTGGCCGAAAGGACGGTTAACAACAGCTGACTGCATACGGACAAAGCTGATCCCGCCAGGCCACCAGGAAGTGCCGCAGCCCGGCCCCCAGCCCCGGAGGCGGGCTCAGCAGAAAAACAGAAGCCAGAGGAGACACCGTCACCCCGTCAAGATGCACACACCCACAAGCTGGCTGGAGGCAAGACCTCTGGCCACCAGCATGAAATGGAACCAAGGAGGAGCCCCAATCCGCTGCCCACAGGCAGACAAATCGCTCCCCCCTTACCTGAAACACTGGCTCCCGCAGCAATGCCAGATGAGAACGCGGAAGCCGAGCCCCGTGATTTCCACAACACCGCTAGCACTGCGCGGGCAGGAACAGAGCCCTCCAGGAAAAGCTTGAGCATGTGCACAGCGCATGCCTGAAGATTGGAAAGGCTCAAAAAAGGAAGAGGAAGTATTTTTATTTATAAAGTTTTATATAGCACGAACATGACCCTTGCGGGGATCAGTGCACTTTACAATGATCAAGGTGACATGTATAAAAATAAAACCATCATTGAGCAGGGCCATGGTGTGGGCATCTCTCCTAGAGAGAAGACAACAGGGTCCAGGTGGACAGCAACTAGTAGAACAGAGTAAGAATTTAGTTTGCGAGAAGTAAGCATACGTGCAGGCAAGTGATAGATCAAGTTCTGGAGTATAGTTCATGCATTCATCGGCATAGATTTGTTCATCAGTATCCTTTTGACTTCTTTCTTGAATGAGGCAATTGAGGGATTCATTCTGATTTCAGGGGGAAGGGCGTTCCAGATTATCGGGCCCATTCCTGGGAAGGTTCGGTTATGCGTTTTCTTTTTATGAAATTTGATAGTTTCAGTAGAAGGGAACTAATACTTCTAGATGCTCTGTAGTCACCAGACAGCTCTAGTACCTCAGAGTGTTAAAATGAAGGGCTTTATGTCATGCCGGCAATTTTCAAATGAATCCTCGCCTCATATGAAAACCAGTTAAGTGATTTCAGGTCCAGAGTGATGTGATTGTTCCTTTTTGATTCTGTAATGAGTCTAGCAGCAGAGTTAAGAGAGGCCCTTAGTGGTGCCAGCTTAGCTCTGGGTAGGCCGCAAAGGGTTGCACTCCCATAGTCCAACCTGGGAATCACTAGAGCTTGAACAGCAGACTTGAGGTCATCCGGGGGAAGGAAGGGTTTTATTTTTCTTAAGATGCTCATGTGGAAGTTCGCTCCTTTGGTGGCAAAGCTGATGTGCTCCTGCATGTTCAGATTCTTGTTCAGCGTTACTCCTAGAGATCTTATTGACTCTATAATGTGTGGGACACAATTCAGTGCTGTTAGTTGTTTCATCCATTCTGCAATGTCTGGAGAATGTTTGGGTGGGGCAATTAGAAGGAATTCTGTTTTGAGAGTGTTTAGTTTGAGGTGGTTACCAGTCAGCCAGTTTTGTGTAGGGTTGAGTTTAGAGACCTAAAAAAGATTTTTAAGTACAGTTGGGTGTCATCTGCATACATGTTGTAGTAGATGTTAGATAAATTCAGCAAATCGATTACAGGTTCCATGAATAGATTGAAGAGAGTGGGTGAGAACTCATATCCCTGAAGGACCCATAGAGTGACCTGTAAAGGGTTGGATAGGGACATATTGACCTTGATACTTTGAGTTTGATTCTGTAGTAAAGAGGCAAACCAGTTGAGAACGGTCGCCGATAGTCCCATCCTATGTTTAGTAGATCTAGGAGGTTGTCATGTTTGATGGTATCGAAGGCTGACAATAGGTCAAGGAATGAGAAGGCAGGATTCATTCTTATCCAGCATTTTTAGCGCATCATCAACAATGTGTGCGAGCGTCGATTCCCTGCTGTGGCCATGGCGGAAGCCGGATTGGAATTGGTCTAAGGGACTGAATTGGTCAATGCAGTTGCACAGTTGAACATGTACACATTTCTCGAGGAGTTTTGCTAATGTCGGAATCGTAGAGATTGGGCAGAAGTTTTTAAGGTCCGAGAGGTCTGAGGTTGTGTTTTTAAAAATTGGGGGTAACCTGTCCAGCCTTAAGGAAGTCAGGTATTGATCCCTGAAGTAGCGAAGCATTGACTATTTTAGTCCAGAGCTGAAGTAGGGACCTTTTGATCTCATTAAAGATGTTCGTTGGAAGAGGGTCGCTGTAGTGGTTTGAGGGTTTCAGTGTTGTAAGGATTTTGAGGATGGCACTCTCATCAAAAGTTTTGAATATGCTCCAAATAGCATTGTTTTTGGTGGTGTGTGCTGGGAAACCTGGTGTCTCCCCAAATAAGGGGCATGGGGGGGCTACAAGGAGATGTGCGAGGAAGGTGCTGTGTAGCTGACCGCAGGTCATTTTCGATCTTTCTGGTCGTTTCCATGAAGGAGGCAAAATCCTCGCAGTTGGTCTGTGGTTTTGAACTTGTGGGGGAAGCATTGGGTTGGTTATTGTATTGTAGCTTGACCAGTTCGAACTGTTTTTTTGGACGATTTCTAGCATTGTCTAATTGGCTTCTAAAGAAGTTTGCTGACGTGATTCTAATTTGTTTGTTGTAAATGCTGCTCCGTGCTCTCAGGATTTTAAGGCTTGAGGGACAGTGTGGTTCTCCATGCTTGATTAGCTAGTCTAAACGTATGTCTTTCTGTATTAAGGCTGCCATTGAACCAAGGTTTGGAGTCTTTGGTGGATATTCTTTTTAGCTGTAGGACTGCTATTGAGTCTAAAATGTTCAACTTAGAGTTGTAATGGTTTGTTAGGTCATTGGCATCCGCCATACCCAAGAGAGGTGTCAGGATGTTGTTGCTTGTTGTTGCTGGTGGATGTCAGATCGATCCAGTTAATATTATGCATTCTCCTTTTCCAATGTTTGGGTTTCTTTGGTTGACCCTTTTTTGTCTTCACTGATTCTGTGATGAGAAAGGTGATACGGTGATGATCTGTTCAATCACAAGGGATGATAGATTCCAGTTACTCTTGGCAATAAGGTCCAGGGTCGCACCCATGTTATGGGTAGGACCGTCACAGAATTGCGACAGATTGAGGTCAGCAATGAAGGTTTTCATGCTGTTGACTGCTGTCATTAGGGTCATTCCAGTGCAGGTTGAAATCACTGAGAAAGATGTGGGTGCTATGTTGTCCTGTGTTGGTTGAGATGGTTTCCATCATTAGTTCTATAAAAGTGTTGTTGTCCCCTGGATAGTGATAGATCATGTGCAGTTTGCACCATGGGTTGTTGTTGCTCCAAATGTCAATGCATAGATATTTGCATGAGGATTTGTCTATTTTATGTGACTGTTTCACTGCAATATTGTTTCTGTGTATGCAGGAGATATCTCCGCCAGGTCTTCTTGGTCTGTCTAATCTAATGATGTTGTGATTAGGTGTCACTAGAAGGTCAAGGATAGGTGAGGAGGCTTCATTTAGCCATTTTTCAGTCAGGATTAGTATGTCTAGCTCGTGTCTGAGGATGTGGTCCGCGATGTCCGTCGCATGTTTCACAGCCGATCTGCAATTGAGTGGCATGCATTTCAGGTGTGGTTTGGTGTCATCTGAGGATGGCTGAGTGATGTGCACGTGCAAAAGATTTGGGGCCATATGTATCAAAGTTTGTGTTTGCGATTCTCAAATAGCGAATTTTTGAGAATCGCTATTTGAGAATCGCAAACGAGATGTATGTAGGATTCGCAAGAAAATTTGCGAATCCTACATATTCCTTAATTGCGATTCGCAAATTGCTAATCGCAGTTAAGGAAACCCTCCCCATTCATTCCTATGGGCCTAGAGGCCCATAGGAATGAATGGGAGGACATTCTCAATTTGCGATTAGCAATTAGAGAATCGCAAATTGAGAATGCAATTTCAAGGTTGCAAGGGTGTCCAAAGGACACCCTGTTGCACCCCTGAAATGAGCATGGGTGCACATGTGGCGCACAAACATGCCCTAGGGGCATGTATGTGCGCCACATGTCACTTTGAAAAATGCAAAAAAATGCATTTCTCAAAGAAATCGCAAGTTACCACCAACCTGTAGTTGGTGGTAATTTACGATTCCTTAAGCCATAATCGCACAACTTAGGTGCTTCATACATTTCATTTAAGGAATCGCAATTTGCGATTCCTTAAATACATTAGCAAAATAGAGAATCGCAATTTCTGCGATTCTCTATTTTGCAAATGCCTTTTGGGATGATACATCCCAAAAGGCTTGTTCCCGTTCGCAAACGGGCCGATTCTGAGAATCGGCCCGTTTGCGAACAGGAAATGGGCTTGATACATATGGCCCTTGACTTGTTTACAGCTCTGTGGTTTTGTCTTGTATCTCTGTGTGGGTTTGTAGGGACTGTTTGCATTTGGGCCACACCGCTTCTGTTAGCTGAGTAAGTAGGACCATATGAGAGGAGGAGGGAATGAATGTCCTTATCAGAAAGGGGCTCCTTCAACCTGTGGGGGCGCGAATCAGTATTGGGGTAGGGTATTGTTTGCCAATTAAGGGGGGGGTATGGCAAGACCGTTGAGATCCCGTTGTCTGTGGGGTGTGAATTCGGCCTAGTGCAGTAATTAAAATCTAGGATGTGATTGAGCCTAATCCTCACGGGTGTAATGTTGTTTCATCTTTTCTTCGCCAACTTTGAGGTGATGCTTATGAGGCTTTTTAGATCTGCCTTAAGTAGTTGGAGGTCCAGTGCCATCCGGCTAAGTCTAGCTGCTAAAGATGTGTGAGAACAGGTGGACGATGATTGAGTACAAATACCCGGAAATGGGGGGGGGTGCTCAAGCCTGCAATGTAAGTGTGCATCTGGCCTGGGTACACCAATGGAGTGGAGATTGGGTTGTGTACAGCTTGGGGCAATGAGGCGGACAGCAAGTGAACTGGTTGTGTAGGAGGGTTTGGGTCTTTTGGAGTAAGGTATTCATCATATGGCTTTCAGGCATCGCACAGACATTTGTTTGGGTCCCGTGTAGTGTCTCTGGCATAGTCGCTGTACACCCAGGAGTGTGTGTCTCTGAGATCGTTCCTAATGAGGGGTGTTAAGAGCTTATTCCAGATTGATGATCAAAGGTAGGGTCTCCAGTTCCCAATGTGTAGGCTGAGTGGTGATGTAATGTGTGTTGCAGACCCTGGGGGAGACCTGTGGGGAAAGGGTGTCAGTAGAGACAAGAGAGCCTCGGGCGGTGGTTTGATCATTACTATTTATAGTGTTTTTGATGATTGAGAAGGTTTCATCAAACATTTCTAGGTTGTGGTCTGAGGAATTTATGAGGATAATCCCATTATTGTTTAGGGTGATGGTTGCATCCACTCTAAGTCTGTGAGGGGGCTACCGAGAGTTTGCGCTCATGTGGAATTTTCCTAGATGTCACGATCCTGAGCTGAGAGAGCAGGGCTTTCCTCCATTGTTCTCTTCTTTTTGTGTAGAATATGAGATCGGTAACTATAGCTCCTTTTTTTGTGCAGAAATAAGGTTCTGAAATTAGCGTTTCTGGATGTAATTTGAGAAATCTGTGTTTTAGGGTTTTGGAAGCATTTTTTGATAGATTGGGAGGATAAATAAGTCTGGAGGCATGGTAGCCTACCTAGTATGGAGGGGGGAGGGATTTTTAGCTATGGGAAAGGATTGTGGGGGCGTGACTTGACACCAATGTAGGAGGAAGTGGGTCTTGGAGCTCCGGCCCCGGGCTGCCTCGTTTGTTATAATCCTGAGCCCCCGGCACCTCAAACGGCGGCGGAGTTAGCAGCTGAAACCCCCCGGGCACTAGAGGGCGCAAGGAGGCGAGGCAACCCGCGGTGAAACGCTGCGAAACAGCGAAGTTCGGTGACGCGGAAGTCCCAAGACGAGGCGTCCAAGATGGCGCCCGCGACCTGAGGACGGGCCGCAGAGCCCGAGAACTCGCTGGGAGGTGCGGCGAGGGGAGCCCACGGGGGAGCGCTGATGCTGCCGGAGCATATGAGGACCGTTGAGGGACTGCTCCACCGCCGGCGAAACAGAAAGGTGAGCCGGGCCCTGTGAGCGGAGGGGAGCGGACCGAGCGGCCTGGCTGGCTCGAGTAGGGCGTGGTCGTCAGCAATCTCCGCGCCGGGGCGTGCTTCATGAAAAGGAACTCACTGCCCAGCAGCTCCATTGAACTGTGTGGTGTGGGCCCTGGGGGGAGTATGTGCCTTCAAGATACGGGGCCCACAGATAAGTAAATAAGAGTGCCTACTGGGGCCTGACACAGTAACCCTGAAGAGCGAGTGCACCGAATGGGCGAGGGGAATCAAGGCCCTCACCTGAAGTGGGCTAGATCGTGTTGACTGGCAGAGGGACTCCCCGCTCAGCAGCCTGGGCGGAGCGCGTGCAGTGAGCCCTGAGAGAAACGAAGGCCCTCAGGCCACAGGGTCAGGATTGGATTAGTGGAGGTACCGGTTAGGACCCGATGGTGGAGCCCTGCGCGGTGACTGGGCCGAGCGGGTGAAGGGAGCCAGGGCCCTTGTGTATAACAGGCCGGAGTGGTGATTGGCATTGGTGGGACTCTGTGGGGCCCACGAGGCCTGGGGCCCCCGCGCACGATACCAAGAAGAGTGACGAGGCCCCGGAGGAGTGAAGGAGGAAGCGCGTGGTGGCACAGAGCACTGAGAGGGGCCACTCGAGGCGTGTATTGCCTGCTACGTCCAGACGAGTGACGAGGGCTTAACTGCGTGGGCCCTCATTGTGGGCGCGGGTGGAGGGCATCACTGCACCATTCACTCGAGGCCACTAAGAATTTGGCATCAGGGGGTGACTACAACGGAGGCGACCTGTAAGCAGGCTGAGAAGGCCCTCAAGCAGACACCACAGGCGGACGACGACCATGGGGAAAGTCACAAAACGAAGGGGCCAGAGCACTGCGACTGCAGGAGGTGGGGGCACCCAAACTGATGAGGAGGAGGATCCCATGGACCGTGTAAAAGATGGATCCTCTACGAAGCCCACATTGGCCAATATAGTGGAAGCCATTACGGCGTCCCAAGAAGCACTTGAGACTAAAATAGACTCCATTGGTACAGACCTTGGCCTCCTGGAGGATGATCATCGTTGACTAGTAGAACGGGTCACTGACACGGAGAAAATGATCGCAGATATTCCCTCGGAGGTTACAGAATTAAGGAAATCTCTCACAGAGGTGGCGGCAAAAGTTAAGATATTAGAAGCCTGCGTGGAAGACAGTGAAGGGAGATCACGCCGCAACAACTTGCGCATAATTGGAGTGCCCGAAAGGGAAGAAGGCAATGACATAGTGCAGTATTTGGAGGTCTGGATCCAGAAAGAGGTAGCACCTGAAGGGCTGTCTCGATGCCCTCTTTCATTGAAAGAGGGCATAGAGTACCAGCCAGGCCTCCCAAACCCGGAGCACCGCCAGGACCCATTATTACTCGCTTGCTCCATTTCATGGACAGGGGCCATATCCTTAAGAAGGCTAAACAGCTGCCGGACCTGCAAATCGGAAACGGCAGGGTGATGATATTTCCGGACTTTACCAGGGAAGTGCAGCGGCAAAGATCTACATTCCTAGCAGTAAAAAGGAAACTGCGCCAACTTCAGTTCCCCTATGCCATGCTGTTCCCGGCCAGGCTGCGGGTCGTGGGACCCAAGGGCACATTATTCTTTCAGTCACCACAAAAGGCCTGGGATTGGCTGGATACTGTACCGGAACGGAGATTGGGGGGCAGCTCGCCGAAATCGACTACAGGGGATTGTGGAATGAGTCGTAGTCCGCTGAGAGCCCCAACCCCGACGGAGGCCCGAGTCGAGCGGAGCAAGGTCAACAGGGCAGTGGTGGAGCTTAGTCAAGTGGGATCCAGTCCCAGATCAGTGAGGAGTGATCGGGAGGATGGAAGATCTGAGAGCTCTCCCATACTGAGTGCTGCAGAGGAGTCGGAAACGGAGTCGCCTGTTGTGACACCTCACACTGCAGATGAGTTGGGATGACTTTGTTGATCCAGAGCTCAGAGACTATAACTGTTGGCGAACTATATCCTTTCCTAGAAAGCTACGCATGGGGACATATTGAAGAGGGGGGGGGAGGTTTCAGTGAATAATATTGGAAATTCAAGAGTTGGGGAGCTGGGGGAGACCAATAGCTCTAGTATGGAGGGAGTCCGGGTGGAGGGGGTTCCGGGGTTGGGCGACAGCCACTACACCCATATACACATTTTTGTTGCAAAGTTTGGATGGGAGGGGGGTCACTTCTACCTGTCCTGGGGAAGGGGAGTTGGGTAGTTTATTTGTTGTGGGAATGTTCACTGGGGACCAGGCATGGCTGGAGGAAACGTTTTGATAGATTTGGCTCAATACCATTCCCATGGGATCCAACATAGATTATAAATGTATCTCCTGGAATGTCCGTGGGATGCACTCCATGACGAAGAGACACAAGGTGCATGCAGTTCTGGTGCGTAGAGGGGCACAAATTGCATTATTACAAGAGACCCATATCAATGTAAGAGAGGGGGCTGCTTTGAAACGTCGCTGGCGAGGGCAATTATTTTACACACACTATTCGGCTTTTGCCAGAGGGGTGTTGGTGTGGGTGCGAGCTGGAGTCCCCTTCCAGTGTACCAGGGAATTTATTGATCCGGAAGGGAGGTATGCAGTGGTGCTGGGTAAATTAGACGGGAAAGATGTCATGATCGGGAGTATATACGCCCCGAATGTGGATCAGGCTTCATTTTTAGTGGACCTTTCCAGATTGCTGGCGCAGGTACTGATGGGGTCGGTGCTCCTGGGAGGGGATTACAATAGTGTTGAAGATGTGGGGCTTGACCGATCGCATCCCCCGCTCCATGACTCCTCTGCTCATAGAGCGGCGAGGGCACGTAGTGACTGGCAACAACAATGGGGATTGGTAGATTCTTGGAGGGCACAGCACCCAGGGGAACGGGACTATTCTTTCTTCTCTCCCATGCATGACCTACATGTCCGATTAGACCCCGTTTTATGCACGCCTGATGTGCATGGGTGTAAGGAAGAGCGAGTATTTGGCAGGCACGAGCTCGGATCATAATCCCTTGCTGGTCTGTCTTGGTTGGTCTAGGACCAGAACAGGGATTCCCACTTGGCGTCTTAGGCTGGAGAATTTGGAAGATCAGGTGTACCAGGCTGAGTCTCGCACAGCTATCGAACAATATTTTGCAGAGAATGCAGGGACGGCCTCGACACGACGGAGTGGGAAGCGTATAAAGTGGTGCTCAGGGGTAGAGGCATCGCGGCAGCGGTGGGGGTAAGGAGAACTCAATCAATCAATCAGGGAATTGTAAGCGCGCTACTCACCCGTGAGGGTCTCAAGGCACTGAGGGGGGGGGTCCGCAGATCTGTTTAGCCGAAGAGCCAGGTCTTGAGGGTCTTCCTGAAGGTGTTCAGGGAGGTGGCGCGTCTGATGTCTGCTGGTAGCTCGTTCCAGGTCTTGGCTGCAATGTGAGAGAAGGATCTTCCGCCTGCTCTGGCTCTGTGGATGCGCTGGGTTTCGGCCAGTGCGAGGTTGGAAGATCGGAGGTTTCTTTTGGGTACGTGGAAGTTGATTCTGTCATTGAGGTATTTGGGTCCGTTGTTGTGTAGGCATTTGTAGGCGTGAGTGAGGATTTTGAAAGTGACTCTTTTCTCCACGGGGAGCCAGTGGAGACTTCGTAGATGTTGGCTGATGTGTTCGTGTCGGGGGATGCCGAGGACGAGTCTGGCGGCGGTGTTCTGTATTGTTTGGAGTTTGCGGAGTAGGGGCTTGTTGATGCCGGCGTAGAGTGCGTTTCCATAGTCCAGTCTGCTGGTGATGAGTGCGTGGGTGACTGTCTTCCTTGACTCAGGGGGGATCCACTTGAAGGTCTTGCGGAGGATGCGGAGGGTGTTGAAGCAGCTGGAGGTGATGGCGTTGACCTGTCGGTTAATGGTGAGTGATGAGTCGAGTACGATGCCGAGGTTCTTGGCGTGGTCTGAGGGGGTAGGTGGGCTTCCAAGGGCGGTTGGCCACCAGGTGCTGTCCCATGCAGAAGGGGTGGTACCGAGGACGAGGACTTCTGTCTTCTCGGCATTGAGCTTCAGGCAGCTGTTGGTCATCCAGACTGCGACGTCTTGCATTCCTTTCTGGAAGTTGAGTTTGGCAGTGGTGGGGTCTTTGGTGAGGGAGAGGATGAGCTGGGTGTCGTCGGCGTAGGATATGATGTTGAGGCCGTGTTGTCGGACGATGGCTGCGAGGGGGGCCATGTAGATGTTGAAGAGGGTGGGGCTCAGTGATGAACCCTGTGGGACTCCGCAGGTGATTTTCGTGGGGTCGGAGAGGAAGGGTGGGAGTCTGATCCTTTGGCTTCTTCCGGTGAGGAATGATCGGATCCAGTCCAGGGCTGTTCCTTGTATGCCTGTGTCGTGTAGTCTGGCGACTAGTGTGCGGTGGGAGACGGTGTCGAAGGCTGCTGATAGGTCGAGTAGGATGAGGGCTGCGGAGTGGCCTTGGTCCAGGAGGGTGCGGATGTCGTCTGTGGCGGCGAGTAGGGCGGTCTCTGTGCTGTGGTTGCTTCGGAATCCGGATTGGGACGGGTCGAGGACGGCGTTCTCTTCAATGAATCGTGTCAGTTTCCTGTTGACTGTTTTCTCTGCAACTTTGGCTGCGAAGGGGAGGAGCGAGATGGGCCGATAGTTCTTGAGGTCGGTGGGGTCAGCTGTGGGCTTCTTGAGCAGGGGTCTGACTTCTGCGCGCTTCCAGTCATCTGGGAAGGTGCCTGTTTTGAAGGTGGTGTTGATGGTGCGTTGTAGTTCGGGTGCGATGGCGGCCGCAGCTCTGTGGTAGATGTGAGGGGGGCAGGGGTCGATGGGGGCCCCCCCGAGTGGATGCTTTTCATGGTCGAGGCGGTGTCTTCGGCCGTGATCGGTGTCCAGTTGGAGATGGTGGGCTGGCTGGTGTTTCTGGGGGGCGGGGGGCCGTCTGTGGCACCTGGTGGATGGTCGATGAAGTTGTCATAGAGGTTTTTGATCTTGAGGTGGAAATAGGTTCCAAGCTTGTCGCAGAGGTCTTGGGATGGTGTGATGTCTGTGGCTTTGCTGCGTGGGTTGGTGAATTCCTGAATGACACTGAAAAGTTCCTTGGAGTTGGTGGAGTTGGCCAGGATTTTGTTGTGGATGAAGTTCCTCTTGGTTGCTCTGATCTGGTTATGGTAGTCCGTTAAGGCGTCCTTGTAGGTGGTGTGGTTTTCGGTTGTCTTGGTGTTTCTCCAGTTCTTCTCCAGGCGTCTGCAGGTGCGTCTGGCTTCTTGGAGAGCGGTGGTGAACCAGGCGGCTTTCCTGGGGCGTTGTCTGTCTGGGTTGCGTAGCGGGGCGAGCTCGTCTGCGCAGTTGAAGATCCAGGTGTGGAGTTCTCTGGCTGCGTTGTTTGCGTCATTTGCGTCGGGTGCCCAGGTGTGGTTGTCTCGGGTGAGGGTGGAGTTAAGTTGCTCGTCGGTAACCTTGCTCCAGTTCCTTCGAGGTGGGCGTGGGGCTGGTTTGGGTGCCTTGGGTTTGTTGATGGCGAAGTGTACGCAGTGGTGGTCGGTCCATGGCGGCTGCGTTGTGTGGCTGAATTGGACGCTGTTTCCTGCCCCGAAGATGGGGTTGAGGGTGTGTCCTGCTCTGTGGGTCCGTGTGTTGACGAGTTGTTTAAGTCCGATGCTGGCGAGGTTGTCACGAAGGATAGTGGAGTTGGGGTCGCTGGGGTTGTCGAGGTGCAAGACACACTACAGGCAGAGCAAAAGCTACGTCGCATTGAACGCGACAGACCAGAGAATGTAGCAACACAGAGGGAGCTCCTGGAGGCCAGGGAGGAGGTGGCGGGACATGTAGAAAGGCTGCGCTGTTTTGATTATAAGAATTATATGGCAAGGGCGCACTCCGAGAGAGACAAACCGGGGGCCCTACTGGCTTGGCTGGCCAATCCAGCTAAGAGGGGATCCGTTATTCTAGAAATGAGGGGGAACCAAGGTGAAGTATGGTACCGCCAGCAGGAAATTAACCAGCATTTCTGCGACTATTATTCCGATCTTTATAGAAGCAAAGCATCCCCCACAACTGCAGAACTTGCCAACTTTATTGAGGATGTCGAATTACCATCACTAGATGCAGAGGAGGCAGAGGTCTTGGGAAGGGAGATAGAGCTTAGCGAGGTTAGAAGCGCTGTTAAGACCATGGCCAGGAACAAGACGCCGGGCACGGACGGGTTCCCTATTGAATTCTATGCGACATACATAGACCTGCTGGGACCCCGATTGGTAGCCTTATACAATCAGGCAAAACAGGAGGGGAAACTTCCGGGAACCACTAGGGAGGCGCTGATCGTTCCCTTATTAAAACCAGGGAAGCAGGCATGGGACAAGACGGCATATCGACCTTTGTCGATGCTTAATCTTGATTATAAAATCCTGAGTAGGATATTGGCCACTCGCCTAGTACCACATATGACAGATCTCATACACTGGGATCAAGCCGGCTTCATACCGACACGCAATACGGCAATGAATGTACGAAGGCTGCTACGAGTGATGGGAGCGGACTCTCATTGTAGAGAGGAGGCTACTATCCTAACAATCGACATCAAAAAGGCTTTCGACAGTCTTGATTGGCAATACTTATTTAGTGTGATGCAAGCCTTTGGGTTAGGACAGGAGTTTGTAGCATGGACTGCTGTTGTAAAGGGACTCCACAGCTCGGGTCCGGACAGGAAAACTTATATCAGACAGATACGTGGTGGAAAGAGGAACGAGAAAGGGGTGTCCGCTGTCGCCCTTATTGTTTGCAATGGCTATGGAGCCGCTAGCAGCCAAAGCTAGGACTGGAAATTGGTACCGCGGAATAAATGTAGAGGGGCGCGTTTACCACATAGCCCTATATGCAGATGATCTTATTTTGTTCCTCAGCAACACAGGAACAGAACTCGAGGGAGCTAAAGACCTGTTGTTGGCCTTGGAGAGAGTGGCAGGCCTCAAGGTGAACTGGAATAAGTCCTGTCTATTTCCCATCACGCAGTGCCGGGAAAAAACGCAAACAGTGGAGGGAATCGAGTGGAAGGGGAGATGTATCCCGTATCTTGGGGTGTGAATATACAATGACAGAGCAGATCTATTGGAGGGAAATGTGGGGAAGGTCATACGGGGGACAAAGGCCAATTTTGACTTTTGGGACACACTCCCCTTGTCGTTAATGGGTAGGGCTTCCCTGCTAAAGATGGTGACTCTCCTGAGGCTCTTATATGTGTTTGGGGTGTTAACGGTGTGGATCCCTGCGAAGTTTCAGCAGCTTCAGACGTTGGTGACAGAGTTCTTGTGGGGGACAGGGCAGAGGCGTGTGGCCTTAAAGACCTTGATGCGCCCCAGAGCAGAAGGGGGGATAGCGGTGCCGGACTTTGAATATTATTATATTGCAGCTCAACTGCAATGGCTGACGAAATGGGTGGCTGGCCAGCTTCCGGGTACAGTGCAGCAGGGTGATGGGTGCCCTGCACCAGACCTCCTGACTAGAGTAGTGCTGCGACTATCTGTGCCAGAAAGAGATATGTCGGCGGAACTGCGGATAGCCCATAAGTGTTGGGTTCGCAGCTTACAGAGGGCTAAAATGAAGCGCCTGTACGCGCCGGAGATACCTTTGAAATATCGCATGGAACTACCGCGTGGGGCAGACTGGAGTTGGCTAGAGTTGTGGGAGGAGGCTGGAGTACTCACTGTGGGGCAGTTATACGAAGATGGTGTGTTGTTGCCATTTGATATATTAAGTGAGAAAAACAAGATACCTGGGGGCGACTTCTTGCTTCATGCGGCCGTGACAGCCGCAATCCGTAAACACTGGGGGAGAGGCCTGACTGAACCTCCTTTAAATGAAGGGTGTCAATATGTGGTGTCGGCAGCAGGGACATTTAAAGCGGTTACCTGTTTATAAAGAAGGCTGAGCAGGGCGACGCTCCTACCGCTTCAGGAGCTGCAACAGAAGTGGGAGGAGGATTTAGGGGAGCCCATAGAGGACAAAGTGTGGGCAGAGCTTACGGAGAGGGTTAGTACGGTTTCCAGGAATGCTAGGTTCCAGCTGGTAAATTTTTACGTCTTCCATAGAGCGTACCTCACCCCTGGGCGCCTCAACAAGTATTTTAATATGGTAACGGAGGCCGGCCCCAGATGTGGGGAAATAGGCGCAGAGTTCCTTCACATGATTTGGAATTGCCCAGAGATAGGACATTTCTGGAGAGAGGTGACGGAGGTGTTAGCCGAAATTACTGAAAAGGAGGTGCACTTGAATCCAGAACATTGCTTACTTCACAGATTCCCACACACTGCCAGGAATAAAGTCAGTAGTAAGTTTCAAGACCTGGGACTGATACTAGCGAAGCAGGATATCACGAGTCATTGGAAGGCGAGGGGAGGTCCTAGCATAGGCAGGTGGAGAAGGGAGTTTGAGAGCTGGGCAGGTATTGAGGGAACGGTACGGCTAAGAGATGCTAGGCGTACTGGGAGTGAGAAGACGCTGGATGTAGCCAGGGCTTGGAAAGCTTTGACGCTACACCTTAAGCAGCTAAATGACATCACAGATGAGAGCAATAGAGATGCCCCACAGGCAGATGGTTTGTAAGCTGTACTGGAGAGGTGCATGGGAGCGGAGAGAGGAAATGGTGGAGTGCTCCTATCGGCAATTGACTGGAGACCATGGACACTACGATAACGGGATGGAAATTACAAGAGAGTAGCCCTGGGAAAGTTCCCTGAGCATAGAAATCCACGGCACGCCTGGGGGGAGGGTAAAATGGGTGGGGTTGCCAATAAGTTGAGGGTGGGGGGATAGTTTCTGTTAATAGCACTACGTATCACTGCGAGATGTGAATTTGGTTGTAAATTAACTTCCTGAAAAACTATTGACTGACTATGAAGATCTCTACAATAGTGATAAGCTGCATGCCTGCTAACAGAGGATTTGTGTTGATTCACATGCTCATTCCAAAGATATAATGTGTTGGTATATGTAACGTAAATGCCTAATAAAGTTTGTTTACAAAAAAATAGGAAAGGATTGTGATTGGGAGGCACAGGGGCCTCACTGTGTGAGTTATCACGGCGAGAGGGTTGAAGGAGTAATGGACTCTGTCGTTAACAGGAAGCCAGTGGAGTGCCTTCTTTACCGCCATAACACAATCGTGTTATCAGAGGCCAGACGCCACTCGGGCCACTGTATTTTTCTTTGATTGTGCTCTCCTTATACTGAGCAGCTGAAAGTGTTACAGTGGTCCAATCTATGTTAATCATAGACCCAAAAAAACTGTGCCTCAGATTTCAGGCAGACCTTTAAATGGGCAGGTACTGTCCGGTACTCAGTACCTGCACTTCTTTGATTTGAGAGGGAGTGTACCGGCACTTCTCAGCACTGTTGCTATACATTTAATAGCAGAGTACAGCCACTTCTCAGGAGCAAACAGGTACTCTAAGTAATAAGTACCTGCACGTCTAGAGTTCCATTTAAAACACTGATTTAAGGTAGGATTGTTAGAACATAATGGGCCTGGGGCCGTATTATGTATGCAGCACATTTTCCTGGTTACCGCTGAGCGCACCTTCAAAAGAGAACCCGCCTGCAATTTGAAGGGGGATTAGAGATCCCCTTGTAGGAGGGTGCAGTGAGTTACTGCCCCCCCCCGCAAGGGGATGTCTGGGGGTCCATGGGACCCCTTCCACCCCCTCCAGAGGGCTGCCATAATGGGGCACATTGTCAGTGCACCTCCTGACTGCTTCTTTGCCTCTGCATCTGTAATATGGCGCAGAGGCAAAGGGATTCCCTCATTTGCATGGGGCCACACACCCATGCAAATGAGGGAACACCCTCTGATGATAGCGCACAAAGCAGCTGCGGCCCCTTCTATAATACCAAAGTGCTCCGGGGGCGTGCAAAGCGGGCACAAATGCCTGTGGCGCCCCCGGTGCACTCCGGTATTACGGCCCCTGACGTACAAAGCATTTCTCTAGTTGCAAACAGCCCGATTCACAGAATCACAAATATATAAAATGCAAAATGCGATTTCCCAATTGTAATTTGCATTTGCGATACAGTATTTGGAAGGGGCGTGTTTTGGTCGTCTCTGAATCGGTATGGTGCGTATCACTGTTTTGCAATAAAGTCCGGTCGCAAAACATTAATACTTTACCACCATTTTAAAAGTGGTGGTAACTCATTCGCAAATGGGAAGGGGTCCCCGTGAGACCCCTCACCCTTTGAGAATGTTGAAATTTTTTTTTTTTAAAGCAGGCAGTGGTCCGAAGGACCTCTGCCTACTCTTAAGAAATGAAACTTAAAAGTTTCATATTTTTCTTTTTAAAAGCATCTCATTTTCCTTTAAAGAAAGCGGGCTACATTTAGGAAAAGAAAAAAAGATTGCTTTATTAAAAAGCAATCACAGACATGGTGGTCTGCTGACCTCAGCAGGCCACCATCCCTGTGATGGCTGTGATTGCTAATGAGTCGCAAATTGCGACCTACTTCATTAATATTTATGAGGTAGGTCGACTTGCAACCTACTAGGAATTGCTATTTTTGGGAATACAAAGATTCATACATTCGGAATACCGATTCGGAGATAATCGAAATTAGGAAATCAGTATTCCTAATGTTTGGACATCTGGCCCAATATTCTTTACTGATCTGGGCTTCCATGAATAAAGTATTGTAAAGCAGGACTCTTGGGCATTTTACTTTAGGTGTGAAACGTAGCATCTGATGGAAAAATATAAGCTGTGGCAGGGCTGAGAGCTGATATTCACGATTTAACAAAGGGCATGGCCTCTGGTTAATACAGAGCTGGTTGCATTCAAATATGGGATCCATGGGGGCGCTAGAGAGCCCATCAGCAAGATGGCAGCTGCCTAGCGGAGCTCTGCTGGCCAATAACATAATAAACCAATTATCGGTGGTTTCTGGGTTCCACTGCCGCCTCTCTGGAGTTGAACCGACGCCACTGGAGGCAGGGTTGACACCATGAACCTCGCTGAGCCCCTGTGAGGGCTGTGAGGACGTGTAGCTGAGCCCTGCTGTCCGACTCGGGCTGTGGCGAGCAACGTGGCTGCCCCAGCCCCTCACTGAGACCACCGCTGCAAAACCGCTATGGCCCACGGGGCGGGGGCCACAGCGAGTCTTTGGTATCGGGCTCTTGCTCCCTGATTCAAGTTGAACTATATCCTGATCTGTAGGGAGGGTACCAACCCTTGCTTGCCCCCATATGTAGAGCCTCTTGAGAGTGAGCTGGGGCCGCTGGACACGGGGGGCTGCGACCCCGAAGGCCGGGCCTACAGCTGGAGACACGCCGTGAGGGGGCGGGCCTGCTCCTGAGGCCTCGGGGGCGCCGCCGGACACTATTTGACTGCCGAGCCTGCAGAGGGGCTGCTACGACCATGGCGCTGCCTTCCTGATGGACCCGCTGCAACGTCTGCGGCCGGGTGAGTGCTTCCACGTTGCAGCCTGGGTTGAGCGGCCTGTGGGTTGTGCCACGACTGCACCAAGGCCAGCCTGGTGGGAGGCCTGTTTTGTTACTGGGAGGCCGGTTTTGCAGTGCTGCACTGTCGGCCCCCATTAACAAAATCAGAAGACCAGCATAACTAACACAGCACTCACTTTTGTTTCCAGCCTCCCTCTATTTTTAAAGAAGTGGCTGCAAAGTTCTTTGTATATCAAGCAACAATAAACGTGTCAAGATATCTCTAGAGAAGACTCGTCCTGCTGGAGTGAGCTGGAGTTTTGACTAGTGACAATCTTAACTCATCTATAAGGTAGCGCAGAGGGTTAATATGCATGCTGCAAAGAATGTGTCCCACGCAGATCATATAAATTTATTGTATGCGCATAGCTCTGTGGGTTACTGCTTTTGTCACAAAAGATCCTTTTGTTACTGTGCAGTTCATATGTTACAATAGTAATCTAGCACAGTGAGCTATGAAGTGCCATCAAAGAGCTGCATGCAAACTACATGGTACAGGTTAGAAAGTTATGTTTTCTTCCAGTCTTTCATTATCCTAATGTTGCTAAAAAGGGCTTGTTTGTGTAGAAATAAATTCTTATTAGTACATGTAACCCTAACCACTGTGTTATTGAATCCCGAGTTTGTGCTTCTCCTGCCCAAGCACTCTTAGAAAATGCCTACACCTCGTAGTGCCCTTGGTCTTATGTAACATTTTCTATACACTGACTTACACATATATTATTCATTGTCTCTGTGTGTTTGATGTAAAGGGCTCCAACACCATAATCTGGTATGACAAGCGCTATAAAACAAATGAAATACATGAGAGGGGCTATAGAGAGATGAGGGGCACTGTTGGAGGGTGATAGTGAAGGAACCATTGAAGGGCCACCAATAAAGATTGTCGTATCCTAGAGCACTGTAAGCCTTTCATTTACTATGCTTTAAAAGCTAATACAATTGAATATATTGCAAAGTGTGTTGTAGAATGCACCATTTTTGCCATTTTCCCCCAATTTTTCTTGGGGGGAGAACTCCCCCAAACCCTACTTGTAGTGGTTGGGCTCACTTGCTGCGCAACCTATGGGCGCTGGTCAGTGCTTAATTTGTCAAATATTAAGTGCCAGTGCTCTGACCAGGAGGCCACTGCAGCTTGTACCACACATCGCCCTTGTCATCGCTGCCAAAACAACTACTAACCATCTCTCTTGCATGTAAATGCGACAGTTCAGATTATTCCAGGTCCCGAAAGCTAAAGGAATGGCTGGAGAGGCAGGTATTAGCACTATTTTAATGTATATTGTATTCCTAAACAACCGTTGTTCTGCGCATCTCTAAATTAGATGAGCAGCGCCACCATGTGGTAGACTGTCAACACCATACTTAGAACAGTTAGGTGGCGGTGCCGAGCACTGGAAACCAATTGAGTGCCGGTGCTGCGCACCGGAAAGCACCGGCTCAAATTATTAAGCACTGGCGCTGGTCTGACAAAAGTTGCCAGGGCTGCTTTGGGTTCCCAGTCTGGCCCTGGACTATGCACTGAGAAGACTGCAGGCCTGCAGCTATCGACCACGGCACCCCGCTGCACCTCCTGTGGGTCTGCGTGACCTGTGCTGGCCCTGCTGGGGCTCCCGGGGGGGGGGAATATTGGCTCCCATGCCCCCCAGGCGACTGAAAACTCTGGCTGTCCTCCTCGAGGGCTCATCCCTCTGCTACAACGCTGCACCAACTTGTTAGGCCTTAAGGGGGTCTGGAATCCCACTGCACTGGCAGACTGCTGGACCCCTGCCCCTACATCAGGCAACGTGCACTAAACACCTGCTCCTTACTTTTCGGTGGCCCCACAGCTGGCAGTTAATAGCGACGCTCCCCCACATTGGTGCTGGCCTGCTCGTGCTCCCCCAGAGGCGCTGGGGTGTGGCAGGGTCAGTGCCTGCTGCTGACCCTAAGTGGGCCCTGCACGGAGGCGTGGCGTGGCCGAGCGCCAAGATGGCTGCTTGACCAATAAGCTCCGGAGTGACCGCTCAATAAATGCAGCCTTACTCCGTCCCGTTGGTGCGGTAACAATACCTGACCCCCTCCGCAGATGCCTGCTGCTTCCTGGAACGTCTTGGGGCCATTGGCGTTGACGAACGCAGACCTATCGCCTGCATGGAGTCTCTCGCCGGCTGCAGACTGACACGGCCCT
Source organism: Calotriton arnoldi (assembly GCA_963921515.1). Classification (NCBI taxonomy): domain Eukaryota; kingdom Metazoa; phylum Chordata; class Amphibia; order Caudata; family Salamandridae; genus Calotriton; species Calotriton arnoldi. Next base: position 1,181,779 of record CAWUFW010004016.1, on the reverse strand, counting down.
CGGAGGCCCCGCGACGACAGTGGTCGCGTGCGAGCTTGAGGGCGGGGCTGTGGCCGTGTCGAAGCGGAAATCGTGGCCAGAGCAGGGGAGATGTAGGGTTGTGCGGGAGCGCAATGGACATCTTGGCGTCCCGCGCATCCAACTTAACAACGCAAGGCGGTGAGTCTCCCCTCCCCCTCTAGCCGCCCTGCCGCACCGGCTCCCTGGCTCAGTCACTCGCCACGATTATCGGCCTGATTATCAGTGGGGGGGCAGTTGCTGTTGGGCTCCGGGAACGGGGAGTGCTTAAGAACACTGCGTGGGACATCCCATTCCATTGGGGCCTCGTTGACTGCTGCTGCTTGGATTGGGAGCAGGGATGTGTGGAGCGCCGGGTTCGTGAGTGGTGTTGCAGCGGAGGAGTCCTGTTCAGGCGCCCATTGTGAGCTGACCTGCATGCTGGGCTGACATGGATATTTGGAGCGGACACTGGTGGTTTATGCCCGCACACTCCTTGCCCTGATAATTGCAGGACAGAGACCAGCCAACTCCAATCCCTTAATCTGCATCGCTGACCCTCATCTGTGACAGCCTCATCCACCGCACACTGAATCTCCCACTCATCAGCGGCACTGCTGCCATTCCAATATTCCTGAATGCCATGGGTCGCGGCGACCCTAAGCAGCGACAGCTCACCTTTGAGTCTTCAAAAAACCCCAGGCGTGAGGGCGGCAAAGATCCCTCATGTCGGGACCTCCCAGGTCCATGAATCCTCCAAAGTCTGATCAGCCCTCCACGGACGGCATGGCAGCTATCATGGCTGAGTTGTGCGCCGAATTCAAGGCCATAGACGCACAGTTCGACACATTGTCGGCCCGTCTGGACAGTATGCATGGCCGCATTACGAGACCCGTATCGTCCCTGTGGAACACCGCATTTCTGAGGTGGCGAATGCACAATCGGCTGTGGTTAGGTGCCTGGAACGCACTGAACGACTTCTCAAAGTAACAGTGGCTAAGGCGGAGGATTTGGAGGCCAGATCGAGTCGAAATAATATACGTATTGCTGGGGTGGCTGAATCCACCAACACAGGCCCCATGGAAGCATACGTGGAGCAACTCCTTGTGGAGCTCTTTGGGAGAGAGACTTATTTCCTCAACATTTGCAGTTGAGCGGGCCCACAGATCGGATCCCGGTGCTCCGCCGCGACTCATCATAGCCCGGCTCCTGAACTACCACTTCCGGGACGCCGCTTAACGCATGGCCCGGGATAAGGGAGAACTTCAATATCAGGGCATGTCGCTCTCTTTCTTTCCTGATTTCACTCCAATAGTTCAGGAGGCCCGTCGCAAATTTCAGGACATAAAGCGGACCCCGAGGGGAGCGAACATTCGGTATGCCATGCTCTATCCGGGGCGCCTGCGCTTACAGCTTAATGGTAAGACCAATATTTTCGATTCGCCCACAGACGCTGCGGATTTTTGGAAGCACCACAGGCCAAACTCGAACTCATCCCCTGGGAAATGATCTGCCGCCTTTCAGTTTACCCCCTTTGCACACTACTGAAGCCAGATCCTCCGTGGACTGCCCCACTGGAGTCAAACTCTGCCATTTATCAGATGCACCGACGGAATATCCTTTGTCTGTAAAGCTCTTCTCCTTTTCAATATTAGCTGCACATGCTTTGCTATAATAATTATGTTAACCTAAGCGGCCTCCTCTGGGCGTTGCCCTCCCCCTAGGAGATCTCCTACTGTTTGGTTGGGAAAAATGGGATTCACCGGATACGGTTTGGGTGGATATCCGATGTGGGTGGCGGGTTGGGAGTTTTTTCATATTGTGCAACAAATGTTTGTTATATGTAGGATGTAACATATTTCAGCGTCTGGCTTTGCACAATTTTACATACTGATACTTCCCCCTTACACCTTACTATGGCTGCTATGACACGGCCGGGTGGAAACGCAGGGGCACTGGAGTTGAGATGCATGTCATGGAATGTGAGGGGCCTGTTTAATCCCCGCAAAGGGAGACAGGTATTGGCCTACCTTGCCAGGCACAATGTACATATAGCTTTTTTACAGGAGACCCACTATGCTCCCATCTCAGACAACCGCTTTGTCTCTACCTGGGCGTCAATCGATTTTTTGCTAGCTACAGCACCTACTCCCGATCCAGGCTCACAAAGTGGTTAAAGACCCTGAGGGACGATATTTGTTAGTGGCAGGACACCTTGGCATGAAGCAGATACTGCTGATCAATGTATATGCCCCCAATATAGACACGTATGGCTTTTTTCTCTGGCATCTCCACACACATTTCCAGTTTCCCCATTGATTCCATTATATTGGGGGGAGATTTCAATCTCACGCTGCAGCCTACCCTTGACACTACAGGATTGGGTCATGTCACCAAACCACACTCCGCAAAAGAACTTAAGGCCCTGCTAAAGACCCACTTATTGTCAGACCCCTGGCGGCATCAACGCCCCACAGATAGCGGCTTTTCTTTCTACTAAGCACCACATGGTATGTGGTCCCGTATAGACCACTGGTACCTGTCCCTATCAGCGGATTATTTGCCCCGAACCTTATCAGACCACTCACCGGTGCTGCTATCGCTGACAATTCCCAACATTGCACGATGATACAAGCCCTGGCGCTTCCCCACTGAAGCCCTGCTCGCTGCCATATTTAAAAGCGAAGTCAAGGGAGCCATCACTGAATACTTCCAACTCAATACAGACTCAGTGCCTCGCGATGCCACTTTATGGGAAGCCTTTCAAGTCTATATACGCTGCATCTGCATGGCTAACCAGGCGGGAGTTCTACGCACTATTCAATTAAATCTTGATGCAACCGAAAGAACGCTGAAAGATCGACGTACACGCCCTGGCGGGCGACCCCCCACTCTTCTCTGCATCAACGGGCAAAACTCCTTGAGGAGTTCCAGGAACTTGCAACCCGCGAGGCTACCTACCTGGAAAAATACGCACAAGCCCGGGTCTATGGGGAGGGAGAGAGACTGGGACGGACCTTGGCCAGACTACTTAGCCCCCGACACCAATCTTCCTATATCACCCAGTTGCAATTGGATGATGGCACACATCACTCAGACCGCAGATATCTCGTCTGCCTTCCTCTTCTACTACTCTTGCTTGTACACCACATGTTCCCCACCGCCAGATGACGCCCTCTCCAAATATTTGGCTGAGGTGGCAATGGTCTGGATTGAGGAAGGCCAGCGTCAACTCCTGGCCTCACCTATAAACGGCGACGAGATATCGCAGGCCATTGACGACCTTGATGGGGCCAGTGCCACTGGCACGGACGGCCTCACGGGGATATTTTATAAGACCTTGTTGGTTCACCATCTCTTGGAGGTCTACGCGGAAGCATTTGAATTGGGGGCACTCCCTCCTATGATGCGAGAAGCCGTCATCTCCTTACTTCTTAAACTGGGTAGACCAGCCAATAGGTGTGCCTCTTACAGACCCCTGTCCCTTCTTAACCAAGACTATAATATTCTGGCTAAGATGCTTGCGACGCACTTCTCACTCTTAATAGATCAAATTAGCTCTCCATTCCAAACCGGCTTTGTCCCGAACCGATCAATGCCTGTCAATCTACGTACAATATTCACAGTACTCAATCAAATTGAGCCGGACCTCCCCACTGCTGCGATACTATTGGATGCCGAAAAGGCATTCGATTCTCTAGAGTGGCCTTTCTTACATGCAGCGCTCAGTAAACTGGGCTTCCGTCGTGGCTCTCGCGATCTCATCCGCCTCCTATATGCAAGCCCAGTAGCCCGGCTTCGGGTGAACGGAGAACTTACAGACCAGTTCAATTTATCAAGAGGCACCAGGCAGGGCTGCCCACTCTCACCCCTACTGTTTATAATTGCTATGGACCCCCTTGAACGGCATCTCCAGGAGTGACATCTCCAATGGGGTCTCAGATTCCACCGGGGCCCTCTCTTGGCCTCACTCTATGCAGATGACATTCTATTTGTTCGTGAGCCTGGAACTAACCTCCCTCCACTTCTTCGGGAAGTGGTACGATTTGGAGTCTTTTCTGGCCTGGTTAAAATTGGTCCAAGTAATATTCCCGTTGATGGATGCCACGCTCCTTCACTCTGGATTTTCCTCTACGCTGATGCGACGATCCCCCTCGGTATCTTGGTATTATACTGCATTGCACTGCATCAGAAGTCATCCGCCTAAATTATGGTCCCGCGATCGACCGACTGTCAACGCAAATAGATCGATGGATAAAACTCCCACTATCGATTGCCGGTAGGATTGCCATTATTAAGATGGTTGTACTGCCCCGCTTTTTATATCTTTTCTAAATATCCCCATTCCACTCAAGTCCAAGTTCTTAGAGACACTTCGGAGCATGCTAATTAGATTGACCTGGGCCGGTGGACAGGCCCGTATAGGCTGGCAAACACTTGCAATGCCTTTTGCATGTGGTGGATTTGGAGTACCAGACTTTTATCTAGTGCAAATACACTATGCATATTTTTGGTATCACTCGGACGTGAGGCTACAATACTTGAAACCTGAATGGTCGCAGGCTCACCCTACTCTCTTTCCACCATTCTCCCTCTAGGACTTACGAGATTACCTACAGAGATACAAACACTACACACCACGTACTGGGCCTGGGAAAGGCTTCGCCGATATTTGCAAGCTGAACACCTTCACTCCCTGCACTTGCCGCTACTAAACAACCCATGGCTATCCCCAGCCACCGAAACACTGACGGGACAAACCCTATCTCGATGCAGACTTCACACTATAGGGGACCTGTTTCACGAGGCCCAGTTGCGTTCAGTGTCTGATCTTGCTGCAAGGCGCGACGTATCCTCGCTGGACAGATTCCTCCTGCATAGAACGCTTGCTTCCATATTTGCCGCACTACAGTCCTCGATAATGGAACCGAAAGAGTTCCCCCCTACTCTCCACAGTTCTTATATCACTCGACAATGCTCACCTAGTTTCCCGTTTATACCATTTAGCTCAGACAATTTGACTGGTGGTGGGGGGAAAGACTCGAGCAGCGTGGGAGAAGGATTTGGGCCACCTCTTGTCGGATAAAACATGGACATACTGCTGCAAACAGACCCGTTACATATCAAACAATTACAGACAAACTTCTCCACTTCAAATATTTACATAGAGCTTATATCACACCAAAACTCATTGCCACAATGGACCCTGCCAAATCTCATAGCTGCCCTAGATGTGCAGCCGACTATGCCGACTTTACACATTTAGCGTGGAATTGTCCACCGGTCTTGGTGTACTGGGAGGCAGTCTTCCGAAATCTCACACTAATGATCGATTCTGAGCTGACCCCCCCCTCCCCATTATTTGCACTGTTAGGATAAGTCAAATCATTAGGCGCTGAGATTTGACGTTTCGCTGCCATTGCTTTATCACTGGCCAAGAGACAGATCTCCATACATTGGGTCAGCCCTACAGCACCAACAGTTAAAGCCTGGATGAGGGACCTAATATACTGTGTCACCACCAGTGATGTTTATGCGACGTTACTGCCCCTCTCCTCCTAGCCTAAAAATATTTGGCAACCACTTCGCTCCTACCTGCTGCTCCACCCTGAAGTAACTGACACCGATCTGGGACCCAGTAGCTGGGGATGGGCTGGGATCACAGGGAATATTGTGGGAAGACACAATACAGCCCTAGCCTGTGCAGTAACAACGCCATGAGTCTGCTAGTCAGCCATACAAACTGCCACTCCGTGTTTTGAACTGCTAATATTCGAAGGTACTTTTTAGGTCTTGCGCCTAGCGTTGCAGTGCGCAGAACTGCTCGCACTGCGCCAGACCTCTAGAAAGGGCTTCTGAAAGCTACCCACACGCTCGTGCGTGTGGTTTTGCTTTCAAAAGCCCACATTGGCTGGAGCGTGCCTTTTTTTTGCGGAGACGGCACGCAATTGGTCAAAGGCGGGCACATGTCCCGCCTTTGCCGCGCCCATTCCCGACGGTGGCCAGAACGCGCAGCAGCGCGCGTTCGTCTGCTGCCGCTGCCGCGCTCCCTCCCCCCGCTCCTCTGTGGTGCGCGCGCACCACTAGCTTACTCGTTCTCCAAGTCGTTGATGCTTCTCTTTCATTTGTGCGTTTTGTTTTTTCTTCGTTTTACTTTGTGAAACTTGTCCTACTGTTCTCAATTATGTAAACTACTAATTACTAAAGCGTCACTTTAAAAAAAAAAAAAACACAGGAAAGCTAAAAGGACGATAAGTGGTTACCATTATCGCAAACATTTTCACTTGTGTGACTGTGTACTATTCTACGCCTGTCTTTGTCTGTGTATGTGTGACTTTGCTGTTGAGTGTAAGTGTGTGATACTTAGAGACTGATCATGGAGGCTCATCTGTCCACAGGCTTATGTTTCGGGTTTCTGTTGAGTTCGGTGTGGGATTTGTATCCGGATGTGTCTGAAATGCATATGTGAGGTCTGTGTCTGTGCGCAGTGTCGGCTTTGTTGGTGCGCCGCCTCCCAGACCTCCTCCTCTACAAATTCCCCCATTGCCACACTGTAACAGTGCCCCTCATCTCTCCATAGCCCCATCTCCCACTTATTTAATTTATTTTATAACACTATTCATCCCGAATAGGGCGTCAGAGCGCTTTACATCACATACATATTTATAGACATACAATCAAACACAAAAGTGTGTAAATCAATTAGAGTGTAAATTGAGGTGTTGCACTCAGAGTGTCACAAACAACTAGCCCACGGGCGCCGTCTGTGACTGTTGTGGGATTGCACAGCCTGCTTCCAACGTTAAAAACAAAAATAAAAAGTATATATAAAAAAAAACGGGGACCTCAAGTGCGCTGCTCCAGGGGGTCGCGCCAGGCCAACAGGAATGGCAGCTCCACCACTCAAAGAGACGAAGAGACCGCGGCCCCCACAGCAGCATGTAAGGCATTCCACAGAAACGCAGCTGTGTTATATACCTAAAGGACAGAAGGGGAACCATTAAGAAGCAACGCCACCTGCCGCCAGGCTCGGGGGGAACAACAGCAGCTGTGGGGGCCTGACTCACCCGGCACGCGGGGGGCAGATGCGCAGCCCAATAGGGAGGTCTTCTTAACTGGCCGGCATGGCGTGAGTGCAGATGGGCATCTTTCATTTCCACGACGACCGATGTCATGGAAATGAAAGACAGGCACTGGGTCTCGTTTCGGTCACAGTGCTAGTGGTGCAACACCCATCCCCGCTCCTCCACCCTTCAGCGAGCTTGGCTCCCGTTGCGATGGCACCAGTCACATCGCCCAAAAGCTGGCACTGTCTGTGTGTGTGGAAACATTTGTGATGGCTGCAGGTAGACATGTTTGTATCGGGTGAGTGTTTCTGTGTATGGATGTGTGGGTTAAAGACATGACAGATTTTATAACTGATATCATGGAAACTATATGAGGGCAAGCTAAGTACAAGATTTTTCATACCACAATTAATTGCCAGCTAAGGAAATTGCGGTTAATTGTTGGACTTGGCAGCTTGTGGTGTGAGGGATAGAGGGAGGGAGGGAGAGAGAGAGAGACAGAGAGAGACAGACAGACAGACAGAGAGAGAGAGAGAGAGATAGAGAATTTCCTTACTTACAGCTTCAACGTACATTGGTAAACAAGCATTTGCAATGCAATAGGTCTCGCATTTGCGAGAGTTTAACGATTGCAATTGTAAATAACGATGCCTTTTATTCATGTTTGAAAAACCAATACGTAAATAAAAAGGCATCGTCATTTACAATGCCAATTGCTCAAATTCTCGCAAATGCGAGACCTATTGCATTGCAAATGCTTTTTACTCTTGCCTTGCCCCCTACTTCCTTCCTTCCCCCTCACCATCTTTTGCTATCCCTTCCCAACCTTCTCTATCCTTTTTACTCTTACTTTTCCCCCTACTTCCTTCCTCGCCCTCACCATCTTTTGCTATCCCTTCCCATCAAACAGATGTGCACTCCCGGCTGCTCGGGCAAATCTGTGGGCATCTCATCCAGACCACATCTGGAAAAATAGCAAGGAGAAATAAGGGATGGACAGACACTTTTGTTTTTTAGTGGCTAGCATTCATCACTCATTTTGGATTAATATTCACACAAAAGGATGTTTGCACTCATCTGTGGGCAAACCAAAGCGGAATCCCAAGTAGTAATTGTAATGATTCATTATCAATATTTAGTCCGGTCTAAATAATAATAATGAATTATTACAATTACTACTTGGGATTAGGCTTTGAGCCACAGATCATCCATCACTTGCTGTTGTTGATAGGAATCTTATAGTTCCTAAAACCTTGGTAGAACAGTGAAACAAAGCAGACAGGCTACCTCACCAGGCTCAGGCCCTCACAAGTTAAAGGTGGGAGTTACCTCTCAACCCCCACCAACAGCCCCCCATCTTTATTGTGCTTTACAAAAACGGAACATTCCAAAACCTCAATATAGGAAACTTATTGTAGGTTTGTATATCTGTGAATGCCTGTAAGACTATCTGGCATGGCATTGTTGTTTACCACAAAGAGTGGTTCTACTACGCAATAAGAAAACGAGCATTTGCTATGCAATAGGTGTCGCATTTGCGAGAGTTTGAGCTATTGGCATTGTAAATACCAATGCCTTTTATTTCTGTATTTTAAAAACCTGCAAGCGGTGCGTAAACAGGCACTTTGTACTTGCAGTCGTTGCTTACGAGAAGCAACGCTGGCAGTAACTATGCCTCTTTTACTGCCAGCCTTCCTTTTCGTAAGCAAGGACTATAAGTACAAAGGGCGTGTTTATGCACCGCATACAGCTTTTCGAAACACATAAATAAAAGGCATTGTCGTTTACAATGGCAATAGCTCAAACTCTTGCAAATGCAACACCAATAGCTCAAACTTTAATAATGCGAGACCTATTGCATTGCAAATGCTTGTTTTAAATTGCAGTAAATGGTGTAATCGCCAGCTAACCTTGATGAATGTCTCATCTTCTTCTCCATTCTTTACTCTACATTCCTGCATTGTTAATTTGTTATGTTTAACTTGGATGCTGTCACTTCGATCTCCATTATCACTTAGCTCGCATGATCCTAACTGTATATGCTGTGGCAGCTGTTTGTGAAAAATGCAATAAAAACTGTTTAAAAAAAAAAAGTGGGCCCTGCACACTACTGCTGCTCCTCATCTTCGCGGTGGATGGGCAGAGAGGACCCCCGCTGAAATCCTGCTCTACCCTTCTGTAGCACCGCAGCTGACCTAGCCGCCTCGTGCCTAGGTGCTGGCCTGGTCTTGCTCCCCCGCAGATGCTGGGGTGTGGCGGGGACAGTGCCTGCAGCTGACCCTCGGCTGGCCCTGCACCCTACTGTCCGTCATTTTTGCAGGTGCTGGGTGGTGAGGCCCCCTGGTGAACTCCAGCTCTGTGCTGCTGGGTGGTTAAGGGTCCTACCCCAATGGAGTTGTGGGCAGGTGCTCCTGCCCCTCTCTGTGAAAGGAGGCATTGCTGGAGATGGCCAACACTCATCGATAGCCTGCTCTGCTCGGCTGTAAGCTATGGGGAAGCTAAAGGCGTACCAGTTGAAGCTGGCATTTGAGAACAAGCAACAGATGCACCAAACTGAGCCGATAGGGCTCTGGAGGATGCCTCTGGACGACTGCACAGCTCATTGCAGCCAGATCCAGACTTGAAAGATATAATACTGGGCATCCAAAAACAGTCTGCAGGCCTTTGACACCAAGATTGACCTCCTCACTAGCCGCCTCCACCGCATGGAGGAGTGGGTGGACAAACATGAAGACTCGCTGGACCAGCTGGAGGACCGTACATCCGATGTGGAGGATGCCCAAACCAATGTGGGAGAGCATCTTCTGAGCATGGACAAAGTCCTTGAAGTAATTAAGCTAAAGAATGAAGACCTACAAGCGTGCTCCCGGCGCAATAACCTCCACTTCATTGGGGTCCCAGAATCCACGGCCATGGACAAGCTGGAGCACTTCGTTGAAACTATGCTGCACTCCCTGTTTGCAGATGTACTGTCGAACATCTATCATTGTAGAGTGCGCAAACAGGTCCCTTGGTTTGCGCCCTCCTCCAGGTGCTCCGGCCTCCCCTTTAGTGGACAGACATCTTAACTACAGGGATCGTGATGTAGTCCTACGATTGGCCCGCGAACATCGATCAGCCCAGTATCAAGGCAATATCGTCTCATTCTATCCGGACTTCACCATGGCAGAGTAGACGGCCCACTGTGAGCTCCTCCCGGCCAAGCGACTCCTACAAAAGGCAGATATTACCTATTCTCGGCTCTACCTGGCCAAGCTGCGGATCCATCACGACGGGAAGCCCACTACTTCACAAATGCTAAGGCCGTGCTCAGGTATTCGACAAATTTCAATGTGGGGGTCATCCTCTAAGGCCTCTCCCATTCAACCTAATGATGGCCACCTCAGTGATAACGAATAAAACCGGGTGGAGTCGCTGATGCTCCCAGAGCGCAGATTCCATGTCTACACCTCGGTCATCAACGACATACTGTCGCCGTCCCGACTCCTGCGGCAGGTGTTAAACATTAACATACACCCAGGCTCACCAAGTTACTAACTTCTCGAATATGCTGCCCAGGCCGAACTCTTCCCTGGTGAGTATGCACCACATAGTCCGCCGGTCCCCTTGTGACAGGGTTGATCGCCTGACTCCTGGTTGCCGCTCAGAATGACTTCCACTATGCATGTTGTTTTTCCAGATGGGGTTTTGGGTGGAGGGTGGCCTGGGGATCCTCAACCTACTTCTGGGGTTGGAGTCGGTGGGGGGTGGGTTTGTTTTTCAGTTCGGGACTCCTGATCTTTACTCCCTATAGGTCTCTCCGGGCAGGGTACCTCTTCGAATCCTCGCATGGCACACACTCTGGCCAGCCCCCTCTGCTGCATGACACCTTTCTCTGGATGCAGCGATGACCACAACTAGGTGCCTGAGCTGGAATGTCTGTTGGTTGAACAACCAGCAGAAAGCCTGGCTAGTCCACGCTTATCTCAACAGACATCATATTGACATCTGCTTTCTCCAAGAACTCCACCTCACTCAGTCGACGGCCTCTTGCCTGCGAGCAGGGTGGTGTGCGGAGACACATGTATCCTTCTACTCTAATTATGCATGAGGGACTACCATACTCCTTCACAAGGGCTAACCCTGGCATCTGACATGCCATATGCGGCCCGCTGGGCAATATGTCCTATTGGCTGGCAAGCTCCACCGTCATCCGGTCATTTTGGCCTCCATCTACGTCCCTAACACTGACAGCCCTGAGTTCTTTGCAGACATCCGGTGACTGATCGCTGGCCTGGGACCTGGCGCTGTAATATGGGGGAGCAACTTTAATGTAGTGCTTGACCCTAGTGTGGACCGCTCTGGTGCTCTGTGCTGACCTCATCCCAACGCGTCTGCGCAACTTCATACCTTAATGAGAGACAATTGCCTTACAGACGTTTGGAGATACATGCCTGAGCGCAGCGGGTGGGGCACTTATGTCACGTTGGCACATGGCACATGCTCGTTCATAGACTACTGACTGCTCACCCAGGATGTTCTCACCTGGGCAACTGCAGTATCACACCTACCCTGCACATTTTCGGACCATGCTCCGGTACTCTCCCCGCCATTACCCACTTCTTGTGCTTTTACTTGGCGACTGGCCCCGGGAGCCCTCCAGGACTCGGTCTTTAGGGCTCAGATCCGCACTGCAATTATTGACTACTTTGCTAACAATGAGGGGTCGGTTTCCTCTACATCGATGATCTAGGAAGCTTTTGAAACCGAGATTCGAGGGGTGTGCATTGTGAAACAAACTGGCGTTCTCAAAGCAATCCGGTCACCACTAGCTAAGCTGGAGTGTGAACTTCGGGTGCTCGAACTGGAGCAGAATGCCACCACCATGGTGGCTATTTCTGTGAAACTCATGGACTACAATGAGGAGGCTTCGCGAGAGACAAACTATATGCACCGGGAAGCAACTGCACATCGCTATGGGTAGGGAGACAGACCCGAGAGAACACTGGTCAACATGCTCCGCAAGCCATGGCCTTTGGAGTATGTAGTAGAGCTGCTTGATGATCATCAGGAGCAACAATCTACCACCAAGCCATGCTTCGCACAATGACCTCCTACTCCCAGTTCTATAGTGCCATGACGGTACTGAGTGATGAGGAGCTTATGGCCTACTTTGACACTATACAGCTACTCTGGCTTGACCAAGTACATCGCCTATACCTATACTCCCCCTTTACGGAGGACGCAGTGCTTAAGGTCATACAGAGCCTCTCCATAGACAAAGCGCCCGGCTTGGATTGACTTACCACCTCCTTTTACAAATATTATGTTGCCCTCCTGATTCCACACCTACTCGTTATGTACGAGGCGGCCCTGGAGACAGGGGAACTGCCTCTGTCACTTCGTGAGGCAGTAATCATCATGATACTTAAACCAGATAAGCCTGTGAATTGGTGTGACGTATAGGCTGCTATCAATGATAAACATTGATAACAAAATATTTGCCAAACTCCTTGCTAAACCCCCCCTTGCTTTGCTGGCGGATATAGTTCGGCCAGACCAATCGGGGTGTGTGCCAGGACTATCCACGGTGCATAATCTCCGTACACTGTTCGCCCTCATGCACTGCATGGAACCCCAGCTCACTGCTGTCGCCAACCTACTAGATGCCACAAAGGTGTTTGACTCATGGGGGTGGCCTTTCCTATGCCCCCTGCTCTCGCGACTTGGCTTCAGCCCGCGCTTTGTGAGCCTGATTCGGTTACTGTACACCTCTCCAGCGACCAGACTACTCTTAAATGGGATGATATCAGACCCGTTCCCGGTTACGCGCGGCACCCGTCAAGGATGCCCACTAACCCCAATCCTAATGCGGTCCCAGTGGAGCCGCTGGCTGCCCAGCTACGGCAGTATGATGCCCACTGGGGGATTAATTCCACAGCCTTCAAGATATTTGTCTCCATGTACGCCAATAATATCACACTCTACGCCCAGGAACCTCAAACAAATCTTGATCCTGTCATTCGGGAGATCATCTGCTTTGGCGGTTACTCAGGTATCCACAAACTGGGCCAAATCTATCCTTTCTCCCCTTACTGAGGGCAAGCAGCTATTAAAATCAGAGTATCCCTTACAGTGGGCCGTGGGCCTGATGCGCTACCTCCGCAACTGGCTCAGCTGTGACATAGACTAGCTTTGGTGTGCCACATACGGCAAAGCTATGGTGTGGTTGGAGGAACGAATCCCGACTTGGAACCGACTACCCCTGCTTGGTAGAGGTGCACTCAATTAATAAATTAAAAAAATTTAAAAAATAAAAACTTACCTGTCTGCCGGTCGGGTCCCGTGTTTTCTCGGCTCCGGCTCTCCTGCCTCCGGCAGGAACAGGAACCAGACAGCCTCCCTCCCCTCCCCTAAGCCAATCACAATGCTGCAATGGCAGCGTTGTGATTGGTGGGGACTCTGCCCAGCCAGGGGCTTACGGGGAGGCCATTATCTCCATGTAGGCTGCATTGCAGCCTGCATAGAGAAAGGGCAGAGTGCGCATGACTGGTTTGGGCGGCCCCAGAGGGCTAACCAAACAGTCATTGCGCCCACAGGAGTGGGCACACCACTCCTTTCCTGCCAAGCCCTGCTCGCAGAGCAACCCCGCCCACCGACCCGCCCTCAACCAAACCCTTCTGCTTTCTCGCAGTTCGAGAAGCAGAAACATAAAATGGTAGTTATTACCATTTTATGTTTCTGCTTCTCGCACTGCGAGAAAGCAGTAGGGCGACGCTCCTCCGCCCTAGTGGAGGAGCCGCCCCTGTTCACAGCTCTGATATAAGTTTGGGCATCGCTAAAAGAATAGCTGTTTGCAAAGCACATGTGATAGAGAGTGACAAGCATCTGCATAAATGCAGACCAGGCCATGTTCATTCAGCATCTTAGATGCTCAGTACATCTCGCCAGCGGGGTTTGAAAATCGGGAAAAGCTGCAGAAGTGTTCAGGACATAGAATTTGGAAGTAAAATCACGTTGTACTAATTTATTACTTAGTTGTAACAAGCCATCCTGTCTGACTGCTTATTCGGAACCTGCCTCTCCCATTCCTTGCCTCCCCCAGCACCAGGAGATATGGAGACAGTAGTTACAAAGAGGCACAGCTCGAGCCAGAACGTACTATTATTAATAAACGTTCTGTGCAATATAGAATTACAAGAATCTGGAAAAAAGAACAGCAAGGTCTCTGCTTTACACATTTAATGCCTCGGTCTCGTCTGGGCAATCAGATGCTCTTCCTTCTTGTGGACAAAATGACAGCTTGCCAAGGACGACTGCCAGTTAGATTTCCCACTGGTATAATCAGTGTAACAAAATGGAAAGACCCTGCCAAGGCCATAGATCCAGGTTTTATTAGAAGAAAGAATGAAGACCACTATGCAACTATGCTTTCTCCCAAACATTAACATTCCCTCCTTCCTGTCTCAGTCCCCGACCATATGTGTATCTGTTAAAGTGGCCCAATCTGTTTTAATCTTAGACCCAACAAGACTGTGCCTCAGATTTAAGGTAGAATTGTTAGAACATGATGGGCCAGATGTACAAAGCTTTTTCCGGTCACAAAGGGCCTGATTCACTTTTTCAAATGTACAAAATGCAAAATGTGATTTGGTAACTTATTATTGAATCGTAATTTGCATTTGCAATTTGATATTTGGAAGGGGCGTGTTTTGGGTATCCCTTCCAAATACCGAATCAGCATGGTATGAATTACTGTTTTGCGACCAAATTCCGGTCGCAAAACAATAATACTTTACCACCCTTCTAAAAGTGGTGGTAACTCATTCGCAAATAGGAAGGGGTCCCAATGGGACCCCTTCCCCTTTGAGAATGCTGAAAATATATTTTTTAAAGCAGACAGAAGTCCCACGGACCACTGCCTACTCTTAATACATGAAACTTCAACGTTTCATTTTTTTCTTTTTAAACGCATCCCGTTTTTCTTTAAGGAAAACAAGCTGTGTTTTAAAAAAAATTGCTTTGTTAAAAAGCAATCACAGACATGGTGGTCTACTGACCTCAGCAGACCATCCCTGTGATGGCTGCGATTCCTAATGGGTCACGAATTGCGACCTACTTCATTAATATTCATGAGGTAGGTTGATTAGCGACTTACGAGGAATCGCTATTTCTGAATACAAAAATCAGTACGTTAGGAATACCAATTTCCTAATTGCGATTTGGAGCTAATCACAGTTAGGAAATCGGTATTCCTAATGCTTGTACATCTGGCCCAATATTCTTTACCGATCTGGGCTTCCATGAATAAAGTATTGTAAAGCAGGGCTTTTGGGCAATTTACTTTAGGTGTGAAAGGTAGCATTTGATGGAAAAGACAGTTGCAGGACTGACAGCTGTATTTGGGTATTAACAAAGGTCATGGCCTCTGGTTGATACTGGTTGCATTCAAAAGTGGGATCCATTCCTCATTCACTGATAGGTGACACTGGTGCAATGTAGCATACTCGCCAATTTACAAATTGATTTCATTGTGTGAGGAAGGGGCGGGGATTTGGAAGGAGGGCCTCATGCCAAGAGTTACCTAAGAGGCACTCTGCCCCTCACCAAGCACCCCCCCTCCAAAAAACAAAGGGTCATATTGAGGCTTTCGCCAACATCCTGTGTGTTTTCAAACCTTAGTGGATATCAGCTGCTTACTGCCTCCGAAAATGAGCTGGAAATCCACCGTTTACCGTACCACCGTGCGATTTCAGTGCCTCGCCGGGTGACAGTGTGAAGGGAGCCGAAATCGTGTGACATGCGGTGGCACCGTGTGAGTTGGCAGGTTTGGGCATTGCTACAAGAATAGCTGTTTGATAAAGAGTGACAAGCATTTGCACAAATGCAGACCAGGCCACGTCCATACAGCGTCTTAGATGCTCAGTACATTTCACCAGCGGGGTTAGAAAATCGGGCAAAGCAGCAGTTTACGGTGCTTGGTGTGGTGAGTTAGCGTGCCAGCCTTTGATGCTGATGCACGCGCCGGAAACATCCGGCCCCCGCGCTCGCGCCGGAAGGCGGAGCGCGTAGCTAAAAATAAACGGGGCGTGACCAGGCAAGGCAGTCCGCCGCCAACACGAGCAGTGTGTGGGTGTCCCATTATTTATGCTGCGCGTCTGCCAAGCGCGCCCGGCCCCGCGAGGCCCCCCCGGTTCCACACGTAACACTGGCGACGAGGAGCGAAACGACCCACGCTCCAAGGCACCCTGCTGAGGGTTGCTGAGGGTTGCTGCAACACGTCCCCAACAGTGTGCAGTCCACACTGAGGACCACCATCAAGCAGGCCAGACGCCACAGACGACACCACGAGGTAGGAGGCCTCTCACATGCCCTCAAGGTATACCTGACAGGGGCGCAGCACGACATGCCCACGCCAACGGAGGGGAATTGCGCACGACGTGCAAGGGAGGCACCCAGGCATCTTCCCACGTGGCAGTGATCACCCACGTGCCACAAGGCTGCGCACACAGGAGCTGCCCGCGCAAACTCTGGCGGTACCAGTCCCTCTAGCCCACACGCCGGATCCATTCCTTTGGGCACTACTCCCTCGCTCTGACATACAGGAACCCCATTAGCCAGCATTATGGAAGACCAGGGAGAAGAGGCGCAACCACCAGTGAGGGCCACCACACAAGACCCTCCCTCAGGAGTTCTACCTCCTTTTAGTGAATCGGCAGACCCATCGACGACCTCGCCGAGGTGTCAGGGCTGGCTCGGCCGCCTGGAAAATTATTTCATCGCCACCAGGGAGACGGACGGTGCCGTCAAACGCTCACTACTTCTCCGCTACGCGGGAGAGGAAATCTACCTGCTCTTCAAACACCTCCCCGCCACCGGGCCCCCGGAGGACTATGCAGCAGCGGTAGCTGCATTGAACGCACATTTTGACCCGCAACTAAATCCTGATTTTGAACATTTCAAGTTGAGGCAAGCGAGACAAAGGGAAGGAGAATCAGTGGACTCTTTTCATGCAAGGCTGAGGGAGCTTGCTAGTACCCACCTCGTAGGGGACAGGGCCGCAGAAGAAATCAGGGCACAACTGATTCTGGGAATCCGCAGTAAAGTCCTGCGAGGCCTCATCCTAAGGCAGCCGAACATACCAATGAACAACATCCTGATGTTGGCACGGTCCCATGATCTTTCAGCCGCGCGTGCAGAAGAAATGGACCTTGCGCTCATGCGCAACACGGAAAAAGGAGTCGCCGTCAAGACTGAACGTACCGACGCCGTCAGGATGCGGGACAGGACCAACAAGCCAAGAGATCGCCCACCGCCAACCCCGAGAAGCCAATGTGGGTACTGTGGTTACGAGGAACATTCCCCGCAGTCATGTCCAGCACAAGGGAAGACATGCACCAACTGTGGAATTGCGAACCACTTCGCCTCAGTATGCAGAAAGAAAGCACCGCGGAAAGAAGGCAAGCGGCCCAAGCCTATGCGGAGAATGGTCCGCCAACTATCGAGCGTCTCGCTATCGTCCTCGCCAGGATGGAAGGCGATGGGCGCAACTGCCTACCAAGCAGATGACACCTCAGATGAGGAAGGAGAGACGTACCTAGTCTCTTTCACCCAAGCCCTGAAAAGGCGGAGACGCCCCCAACCCCGATGCACGGTGCTGATAGCAGGGTCAGAAGTCAATGCAGCGATAGACACGGGAGCGTCCGTCACCGTCATGGGTATTCAACAATACAACAAACTGAAGCCCAAGCCAGAGCTGCGACCCTCAAAGACAAAAATCTTCGCCTATGGGATTGATTCGCCGTTACCCCTCCGAGGCAAAATGACCGTGCCTGTGCGGTCAGAAGACACCGAGATCACAGTTGACATCCATGTCATCAACCAAGAGGCAGATACACTATTGAGCAGCCACGCGGCAGAAGACCTGGGACTAGTGAAGTTTGCCAGAAGCATGCAAGACGACCAGACCAAAGAACTACTCAGTCAGTTCAAGGATCTGTTCGAGGGACTGGGACGGATAAAAAGAGCTCCAATCAGATTGCACATACACCCAACCGTCGTGCCGACGGCCCTGAGGCACAGGAGAATTCCCTTCCACCTCCGACCGCTGGTGGAAGAAGAGCTGCAGAAGCTAGAAGACCAAGGGGTCATAGAAAAGGTCTCGGGGCCCACGCCATGGGTGTCCCCCATGGTGATTGCTGAAAAGCCTCGCCAACCAGGAAAAATAAGACTTTGCATTGACATGCGCCTTCCCAACAAGGCCATTCGACGTGAACACCACATCACGCCGACTATGGACGACATTGTGGCCGATCTGAATGGGTCCAGGTGGTTTTCGAAATTAGACCTGAATGCGGGCTATCATCAGCTGGTGTTGGCAAAAGAAAGCCGGTACATAACCACTTTCAGCACGCACCTAGGACTCAGAAGGTACAAGCGCCTGAATTTCGGCATATCTTCAGCCGCCGAAATCTTCCAGAATGCAGTCAAAGAGATCCTGGTTGGGCTACCGGGCGTACTAAACGTGAGTGACGACATCCTCATCCACTCACAGACGGCCGAGGAACACTACCGATACCTGAGAGCCACGCTGCAAAGGCTCCAGGACCATGGGGTCACACTACATCGGGAGAAGTGTCTGCTGTTCCAACAACTAATAGAATTCTTCGGCTACACGTTCACGCAGGATGGAATCCAGGTCGACCCCCGGAAATCCCAGGCCATCAAAAACGCAGCCGCACCCCTCACAGTGGCTGAAGTCCGCAGTTTCCTCGGGATGGCCACCTACTGTGGCCGCTTCATCCCGGACCTAGCCACCATCGCGGAGCCACTCCGGAATCTCACGCGAGCCGATGCCATGTGGCAGTGGGGCCCAGGAGAAGAAGCAGCATTTCAAGCAGTCAAGAGTGCTCTCCTCGATCACACCATGCTGGTGTATTTCAACCCCACCAAACGGACGGAAATACTGGTAGACGCCAGTCCCGTAGGCCTAGGGGCCGTCCTTACCCAGGAGCAAGAGCCGGGGCGATGGGCTGCCCTAGCATATGCCAGCAAGGCACTATCCCCGACCGAGAAGCGATATGCCCAGATTGAGAGGGAAGCCCTAGCCATCCGATGGGCGTGCCGGCATTTTCATTTGTACATATGTGGGCACCCGTTCAAGATCATTACGGACCATCAACCCCTAGTACCACTGTTTAAAGGATCGGCGCCTCACCCCCGCCACGCATCGAACGGTGGGCCATTGGACTCCAGCAGTACGAGATGGACGTGGTGTACCGGCCGGGCACCAAGAACCCTGCCGATTTCCTCTCGAGACACCCAGGGCCAGCGGAAGACGGATGTGACGAACTGAGCACTGACCCCACGGAGGCCCACCTGAACATGATCTCGGCACTCACGTGCCCTCGAGCGCTGACCCTTGAGGAGGTGGCATCTGCAGCAGAGGGAGACCCAGTCATTGCCAAGGTCCGAGCAGCCGTCCAAGGAGGGCACTGGCATCAGTTCCTACAATCAGCCAACTCATGGGCGGGCCCAGAGAAGCAGAATCTGATACACATGTGGAGAGTCAGGAATGAACTGAGCATTACCCAACAAGGAATCCTACTGAGAGGCTCTCGGATTGTGATCCCAGCGTCACTCCAGTCACGAGCGACGCAACTCGCCCACGGAGGACACCAAGGGGTAGAGAAGATGAAAGCCCGCATGCGGGAGAAAGTCTGGTTCCCGGGTATGGATGCCCGTGTCGTCGAGACGGTCCGGCGGTGCCCCTCCTGCCAGGTGACAAGTGGCCCCGAAAGACCCGCGCCTATCCACACCGAAGAGCATGGGAAGAACCCCTGGGAGAAGCTGAGCGTGGACTTCGGGAGCTTCCTGGATGGCAGAGTTACCCTAGCTCTGATCGACAGCTACTCGAAGTACCCAATCGTAGAGGTTGTCCCCCTCAACGCCTTCTCCCACGTCGGCCCCGTGCTGGAAAAAATATTCGCCATGTTTGGATGCCCGGAAGAACTCCGAAGTGACAACGGGCCCCCGTTCCAAGGGCATGAGTTCCAAGAGTTCATGCAACACCATGGCATCCGGCACAGACGCATCACCCCACAGTGGCCCCAAGCCAACGGCGAGATTGAACGATTTATGAGGACAATCAACAAAGCCCTACGCATCGCCGTGGCCGAGCACGCAGACCCGTAACAGTACCTACAGAGGTTCCTGCGGGAATATCGGAGCGCCCCTCAATGCTCCACGCGCCAAGCACCATGGGCGCTAATGTTCAATGGTTCCCGCCGCGATGGCCTCCCAATCGCCCCAGGGTGGACACCCCCTCCCTTTGATGAAGAAGGCGCCCTCCAGAGGAGGAAACAACGCAACATCACGGCCAGCCAAACCAGAAGAGCTGTGTCTCGTCAGCTGCGATGGGGAGACACCGTCATAATGAGGGACCGGAGGCCAGGAGGAAAGTTCCGTACCCGCTATGAACAGGGCTTCTGGACTGTGACCGACGTGAAGGGAACCATGGTGACAGTCGACAAAGAAGGGGAAGTTGTAACCCGCAACATCTCATGGTTCAAACAGGTGGTCAACCCAGAACACTATCCTGAGGCAACAAGCGATCCTGGAGAGCTGAGGGCGACATCAGAGGAGCCTGGAGAGGCAGAGGACTACCATCCAGAGTCTGCCTCCCCGCCAAGACCCCCAGAGGCGACCCAAAGGCCCCCAGAGACACCACCCCCGCCCAGCGAACCAGCCGTGGAGCCCAGGTCCAGCCGTGGCCAGCACAGGTATGCTCTGAGGAGCAACCCCCAGCCGAACACTCGCCTGAGAGACTTTGCCTGCAAAGTAAGTGAACTAGGAGACATTTGGAATCCAGTCAAGGACTGAGTTGGGATGGGATGTGGTGAGTTAGCGTGCCAGCCTTTGACGCTGACGCACGCACCGGAAACATCTGGCCCCCGTGCTCGCGCCGGAAGGCGGAGCGCGTAGCTAAAAATAAATGGGGCGTGACCAGGCAAGGCAGTCCGCCGCCAACGTGAGCAGTGTGTGGGTGTCCCATTATTTATGCTGCGCGTCTGCCAAGCGCGCCCGGCCCCGCGAGGCCCCCCCCGGTTCCACACGTAACACTTGGCACTGGCACTTAAATGTCAGCACCGGCTCTTATGACAGTCTGCCACATGGTGGCGATGTCTGCCTAATTAGTGAGGAGTACAACACAGCTGTTTATTAATTGAATATACATTAACAAAGGCTAATACCTGCCTCCCAAGCCATTCTTATAGCTTTGGGGGCCTGGAATAATATGAATTGTCACACTTGTTAGATTGTGATGGTCAGTAGTTGAGTTGGTATTGAAATTGGCGGCACTGAGGGGGAAAAGGTTGGTACAAGCTACTGTGGACTCCTGATGAGGGCCCTGGCACTTATTTTTTTACAAATTAAGCACTGAGCAGAAGTGTTCAGGACATAGAATGTTGCCATAAAATCACATAGTTCTGATTTATTACTAGATTATAAAAGGCCACCCTGCCTGACTGCTTCTTCTTCGGAGCCTGCCTCCTCCATTCCTCGTCTTCCCTGCACCAGGAGCTATGAAGACCGTTACAAAGAGCCACAGGACGATTATTAATAACCGTGCTTTGCAATATACAGTTACAAGAATCTGCAAAAAGCATCAGCAAGGTCTCTGCTTTACTCATTTAATGCCTCGCTCTCGTCTGGGCAATTAGACGCGCTCCTTTCTTGTGGACAAGATGACGGCTTGCCAAGGAGGACTGCCAGTGAGATTTCCCACTGGTATAATCAGCGTGCCAAAATGGAGAAACTCTACCAGGGCTGTAGACCCGGGTTTTATTAGAAGAAAAAAGGCAATCCACTATGCAGCTACGCTTTCTCCCAAACCCCAACATCCCCTCTTAGTAGACCCCGCTTCTCGTCTCAGCCCCGACCATATGTGCATCTGTTTTATGCACCTTCTGTCCGCACACTTCTCTCACTCCATGACCTTCTGCAATAGTATGTCCATGCTTCCCTACATAACCTTTGTTTTTGTAAAGCTGTCTGCCGCTTGGTTGCGCTAGGTCCATGCTATGTGAATACCCCCATTAAATAAAAATTAAAATAAAACACCTAGTTAATCGGGTTTTTTGTAGCTCAGACTTTGTTTTTGTTAGTTGCTTTTCCTTTAGAAAAGTAGTAAGAAGCTGACTTCCATTTTACAAATGTGCTCAGAAAAAAAGGATTCCCCCTCCACACTGCCTTCATATTCTCTAAAGAGCGTTCATGTTTAAAGTGGAACTCGTGATTTTTCATGTGGTTAAACTTATATCATATTACCAGAGCTATATTGTTTTGATGTCAATATAAAACACTTTGCATGATGACAAATAATTACTCACATCGAGACATCTCAGAAATTGTTTCAACATCTGTGAAAGCTGAGCAAGGAAACTGGAAAAAATACAAATCTTTATTGTTTCAGCTATTAGCCCTACAATTAACATATAATATTCACTTAAAAATAAATACAATTAAAAACACATGAAACAAGACCTAAAACACATTTCGCCTAAAAAGGCATCTGTCGACTGCATCTAAATACTAACGCCTTAGCAAAGTGCAGATGCTTAACCAAATACAAACAGAAAAACTTAATTTAAATTACATCTAAATTGATTCAAATCAAATTTAGCCTTTAAAATTATAAAATCGCTGTTCTCCTATACTTTTGTTTGCTATATATTTTCACCTTCAATGCATATGCCGCCCTCTAGCATGTCATGAGACAGGTACAATTATCTTGGCACAGTAGTAACAGCAGCATAGCTAGTTAAAATGTGCACAATTCAAGAAATACTTCCCACACGAATCCATTAAGCAATTAAACACCAAATGCAATACCATGTACAAATAGTATCCGTGCCACCTAGGAAAAGCTTCATTGGTGCCATCTTAACGTCCACTATTCAGGTGGGTATTCTCGGCATCCACTGGTCATTTACTGGCAATGGCTAACAACTCTTTCATACGTGGCAAGCTGCCCATAAATACGAAGCTATGGAATTAAAAATAAATTCGTCACCTGTCCTAAAACAGAAAGGTGCAACAGACCTAGTAGAACTGACCCTATACAATCTAAATGAAGGCAGTTGCCATCTTTTCGTGAATAGGCATATTTTGTGCAAAAAAGCAGTAGGTGCAATATATTGTCCTTTCCCTCAACCATACAATCATACAACTCGCTTCCCATAGTGAGCCTTGCACACCTAACAAGGTATTCCCTAGTAAGGAAGGTTCCCAAACTGAACTTGATATTTAAGCTACGTTTCTGTTCAAGACAGATCAAATCCAGATACAACCAACCCTGGGCCTTGCCTGCTTTTGAAATAATCTCCCAGTGTGCTGCCTGGTTTTATTGGTGAAAGCTTGTCTCGCACCTTAGCCTATAATAACGCTCCTTTACGAGCTCTATGGTATTCCGTCCTACCCTACTGGGGTCGGTCCACAGGAACCCCAGTTTTAACCCAATCAGAATACTCCTGAAATAACCCAACCACCTTCTCCAAATCAAGCCGCCGTATCTATCTACTCTTCCCGGGGTTTTAAATAAATTGCTGCTTTCAGGTTCCTCACCAACCTAATCCAGTACAACAGTGGTTATAGCCTAGGACTGCTGATTCAGCAATGGACGGAAGGCCGAGCTATTTATTACCCAGCCTTAAAGTCCTAAGGAAAGTATTTTTGGCTACTTGCAGTAGACATAAGTTTCTGTACCCACACAGGTCGGCCCTGTAAAGCGCAGACGCTACTGCTTTCTGTGTGTAGATGTGAAGGATGCTACTAATGCTTTGTGCACCTGCTTTTTGTCTGAATTTCAATACTGCCCGAGATCTGTGTTACAACTCTGCTTGTCCTCTGGTTCCTCCAACATAGTTGTTCTATAAATCGTATCCCCAAGAGTCATAATGCTTGACACACTCAGTTTCCTCATCATTTATCATTAACCTTCTCTTGAGTCTAGGCGATGGTTTTATTACCATACTCTGTCTTATAACAATGGATGGTCAGGGCCTACCTAGAACAATAATCTGTAAATCTTTTTAGCAGTCTATGCATTGCGTTTTCTGTTTGAGCCAGCAAAACTGCATCATCAGCCAATAGCAAAATCAGGACCTTTCGTTCAGCAGTTATAGTGGCATCAATGGGTTCTTTCAATAAGTAGGCTACAACATCACTTAAAAAGAGGCTAAAATGTAAAGGGGCTAGCACACATCCCTGCCATACACCCCTTTCGATGGAAAATGTTTCGCTACATTCACCTGCCGGTTCATGCCTAACCCTAACTGTATTAATGGTATGTGTGGTGTTCTCCTTCTCCATTATCCTGAGTCCAAGTTCTATAGAACATAGAACTTGGAATGCATGTCATGCCTCATGTGTCAGTTGCTCCTGGGTGGCTGATGGATGAGGTTGTTATGAATAAACCTTCATCTTAAGATAAAAGAAGAGTTCATGTATTATTAAGAACTTTATATTGGCGACGAACGTGGGATTGCGGAATAATAACACCTCAACATCAAGCCGTGACCATATTGCGAAGAGTTCCTGTCTCCGTCGCATGGCATAGTAAGAAAATAACTGCCTGAAGACGTTCCGTGAAAATTGATTAAATAGACAAAGGAATGCGGGTAGTTTGGACCCAGGAGGTACTGTGAAACTTCAGTGATATTGGCGTGTGTGGCATTTTGGAGAGAGACGGCAGCTGGGTAGGCAGAATCACCACGCTGTCTGAAATCATCATCTGCCTAATTCATGTATTTATTGACTGCGAGTGCGGCGCGATAATTGAAAGCGCATGAGCTTGTTGAGGAAAATCGGCGTGTGTGCAGTGACAAAAGGAAGTTTATTTAACACTTATGCCTTTACCTCCTCCAGCGGCTGTATGTTGTGGACGGGAAGGCAGACTTTCAATTCTCCAGCGGCTGTTTGCTTTTAGAAAGCTTCATGTGTAATCGGATGAGGAGGTCAGCGGGAGGGCCTGGTGTCTGCCTGTGTTTTATTCGTCCTCGCGTGGCTGTATAAAAAAAAAAAAAAGCATTTCTCTGCTAACGGACGGGGAGAGTGTTCGTTGGAGTCCGGAGCTCTTCTCCCTTAAGCTGTCTGCAGTGACTGATGACGCATTAGAATCCTGCGAGGGGATTCGGTGAAAAGTTCGCGTCATCAGTCTTCTGAACTCCACCAGCATGTTTGTTTGATGACCCAGTTACGTTCTGAAATTTCATTGGAGGCGCTTCAGCACTGCGTGTTCGTAGGCGTCTGTGAAGCTTATGTGCATTGAAAGCTTTATTTGTATGGAAAACTTTACTCGTTTCTTCACAGCTGAGGGGCATTTCAACTGATAAACTTCGCACATCAACAGCTACTGTTTTTGAAGATACACGTCCAGGCAGAGTCAAATTATAAATTAGATCCTTAAGTTTTAACGCTGCTTAGTGACTGTGTTTAGATTCCTTGTGGGCCACGAGGTTTGAAGCAAATAAGTTGAGTGTTTTGTTTAATTTAAAGAAATACTGTCTTCATTCCAAGTTTACAAGTCATACATTTCTAAACTTTTGAGAGTGATTTAAAAAAATTAATTATATCTCTATTTCAGGTGTGCCAATCGAACAAGGTTTCATTGCTTTACAAGCAGAAATTTGGAAGGTTTTTTTTTGTTTATTTGTTTTACACACGTTTCAATATTTATTAAGTGAGTCATGCAAAAAGTAACAGCGCCACCGTTTTTTTAAGCTCTCCGGGAGAGCCACTTGTAAAATGGAGCAAATGGAAAAAGATTTTTGCAAACTATGCACGAGTTTGTGGAACGAATCTTAGTGCAGAAAGGAGACATTCATTGCTTTTACACTGTTTAGGTGGTGAAGGTCAAGAAGTTTTAGAAAACGTGCCGGATTTAACAACAGAAGAACAGAGAGGGCTTAATGAATATGAGATATGTATCTTACAGCTGGATAAGCATTATTTGCCGAGAGTCAGAACCATTATGGAAAGATATTACTTTGGTGTAAGGGAGCAAGGAAAAGAAGAAACAGTAGAAGATTATTTAACAGATTTGAGGAAGTTAGCTTCAACTTGTAAGTTTGGGACTGCTAATGAAGAAAGAATTAGAGATCAATTTGTGTTAAAGTGTAGGGAGGATAAAATTAGAGAGGAGTTATGGCTTAAGGACGAACCACCTTTGGAGGAAGTAGTTTCAATAGCTAAAAGGGTGGAACACATGTTAAAGTGTGTTAATGAATTAAAGTGTGAAAAAAATAAAAATCAGTCAACTGTGGAAGAGGTGCTAGAAAGTGTACGTCTTGTCAAGAATGTGAAATCTAGTTCTAAAGAGTTAGCTAAAGAAGATTCTGCGAAGGATACTTTTGAATGTTTTCGTTGTGGAAGGTCCGGTCACAAAGCTAATTCGAAATCCTGTCCTGCTTTGAGTTTTGTTTGTCATGGTTGTGGCAAGAAAGGTCATTTTATAAAATTTTGTAGAAATAAACAAAGGAAATTTCAAAACAGGGATATAAAAGAAATAATATGTCAAGTTGGTGAGAGTGAATGTAATGAACATCCCATAGGAAGTGTTAAGGTTGATGGAATTAATCTTGAGATGAAATTTGACTCATGCTCACATCTGACCATAATTTCTAAAGATACATTCTGTAAATGGTTTGAACACAAAAATAATTTAATTAAGATGGATGTCAATCCAGGAGGTTATGGTGGGCAACCCATTAGTATGTTGGGGTATTTTAATGCACGTATAGAAATGGGAAAGAAATTAATAGTTGGGAAAATTTATGTCTCAAAAATAGGGGATAGTTTACTTGGATGGCCACATCAACGTTTGTTGGGGGTTACATTAAATCCTAATGCCGAACCTCAAGTTCAGATTCAAAAGATTGAAGATAATACAAATCAGTTTGTATCTGAATTTCCGTTTTGTTCAAAGATGAGTTAGGTTGCTTAAAGGGATATAAACATTGCATCAAGCTTAAAAATGGAGCTGTACCATCTGTGGCCAAAGTGAGAAGGATTCCCATTGCTTTACAAGAAAAGGTGGAACAGGAGTTAGACAAGTTATTCAAACAAGAAATCATTTCTCCTGTGGAAGCTTCGGAGTGGATAGCACCAGTTGTTGTCGTGAACAAACCTAATGGTGACATAAGACTTTGTGTGGACTTGAGGTCTCTAAACAAGGAGGTGGTTGTTGACAAATTTCCCCTGCCTAATATTGATGAGATTATGTCCACATTGAGTGGTGCAAAGTTTTTTACAACTTTAGATCTCACACAGGCCTATCACCAAATAGAACTGACGCAGAGTTCACAGGACTTAACGGCATTCATCACGCCCATGGGTGCTTTCAAATATAAAAGAATGCCGTTTGGTCTTGTGTCTGCTGCGTCAGTTTTTCAAAGGGTCATGTCCTCTATTTTAAAAGGTGTGAAAAATGTAAAGTGTTATCAAGATGACTTAGTAATATTTGGTTTGACTCAACAGGAACATGACATGATTGTGAGACAGGTTCTTGGGAAGCTTGAAAAAGCTGGTCTCACATTAAAATTTGAGAAATGTAAGTTTGCTGTACAACAGGTCAACTATTTGGGTCATTGCATCACAGCCTCAGGTATTGTTCCCAAGAAGGAATTGGTTGATACCATTCTCAACTTAGCAATTCCTAAATCAAAAGAGGAGGTTGTCTCTTTCCTGGGAATGATTGAGTATTATGGGAAGTTTGTAAATAATTTAGCGAGTAAATCAAGTAACATGAGGCAGTTGCTTGGAAAGAACAAAGAGTTTAGTTGGTCTAATGATTGTCAGAAAGAATTTGTGGAACTAAAAGAAGATTTAAAAAATGCACCAAGTTTACAAGCATTCATCCCTGGTGGAGAAACTACTGTGGTGACTGATGCAAGCTCGAAAGGGTTAGGTGCCATATTAAAGCAAACTAGAGACGGTAAAGAACATTTAATAGCATGTGCATCAAGGAGCTTACGTGGGCCAGAATTAAATTACTCAGTAATTGAAAAGGAGGCGTTAGCTATCTTCTGGGCGCTCAATAAGTTTCGAAACTTTGTTTGGGGAACGTATTTTAAGGTCTGTTCAGATCACAAACCGTTAAAAGAAATTTTTACAAAGAAGGGACTAGATTTCATTTCATCACGTATAAGACGATGGGTTGTTGGTCTGCAGGATTTTAATTTTAGTGTAGAACATCTCCCTGGTGTCGAGAATGTTTCAGCTGATTGTCACGTTTGGTTTGTGATGTAGGAGAAGAACAGTTGGTAGATGATTTCTTGGAAGAGGAAGTCAGTGTTTGCGAAATAACCTCAGGTGTTATAAAAGAGGATGAGTGGAAAGAGGAGGTTCAAAAAGATAGTGAGTTGTTGAAAGTTATGAGTATGATTCAAATGAAAGTTTTACATGATGATTCCTTACCCAAAATTTGGCGAACAGTTGTAGATGAGTTATCTGTTGACAAGGAAATTTTGTTGAGAGGGACAAAATTAGTTCCTCCTTCCTCTCTAAGGAAAAAGTTAATGGAGGAGGCACATCAGGGTCACTTAGGGATTGTGAAAACAAAGGAAAGATTGAGAGCTTGTTTCTGGTGGCCGGCCATGGATTTAGAAATTGAGCGAGAAGTTAGAGAATGCTTGCAATGTAAAATCAGTGATAAGGTTCTTACCCCTCGCACTGTGCCCATGGTTTGTCGTAGACTTCCAAATAGTCCATGGGAAGATATTGCCATTGATATTGTTGGTCCCCTCAATGGTGAACATCGTACACCTTATTTAATTGTTTTGATTGATCTTTATTCCAGATGGGTTGAGATTTCGTGTGTATCAGATGTGACCTCTTATTGCGTTATTTCTTTTTTACAAGATGTCTTTAAGAGAGAAGGAGTTCCAAAAACTCTCTTATCTGACAATGGCCCTCAGTTCTGCTCTGGACAAATGAATGATTTTCTCCAATCATGTGGTATTATTCATAAAAAATGTTCTGTTTATCATCCGGAAAGCAATGGAGCAGTTGAAAGATTTAATAGGGTTATAAAAGAAAATATTCAACTATCCAGGATTAATTCTTTGAATTGGAAGGATGAGTTACAAAAGTGTATTCTGGCTCATCGTTTCACTCCTCACACCTCTACTCGGAAGTCGCCTTTTGAGTTATTTAAAGGCAGAGCTCCCAACACGAGTCTGTGTCCAGGTTGGATGACTTGGGGTAAAGGTGTGAAAGACAATAGCATTGGTGTTTGGAGAAAAAGAGAAGAAAATCTACAGCGCAAAAACAAAATTTATTTTGATGAAAGGAAAAAAGTAAAACAAGTTCTTGTAAATGTGGGAGATTTAGTACGTGTGAAGGCTCCTGTAGGAGCATTGTCTTGGTCGAAGTTTACTGCGCCCATGCGTGTTATGAAATGTTTAAGAAATGCTGTCAAATTGGAAAATGGGAAAATATGGAATTTGAGTCGAATTGTAATTGTCAAATCCAATCCTGAAATGTATAAGTCTTGTATTAATTTGCCTAATGTCTCGGATGAGTTATCTAAGTCATGTCTGAGACGTAGTGGTCGGAAGACATCGCTACCTTCTTATATGAAAGACTATTTTAAGTAGAGTTGTGTGGATCCATGATTTACCTTGTTAAAACCTCACCTGTATTTCATTGGCATCTTATGTTCAATTCATTATTGGAAGGGAGATGTGTGGTGTTCTCCTTCTCCATTATCCTGAGGTCCAAGTTCTATAGAACATAGAACTTGGAATGCATGTCATGCCTCATGTGTCAGTTGCTCCTGGGTGGCTGATGGATGAGGTTGTTATGAATAAACCTTCATCTTAAGATAAAAGAAGAGTTCATGTATTATTAAGAACTTTATAGTATGCAGTGTCATTACTGCTCGCACAATTGAGCCCTCTACCCCTTGCTCTGTCAGGGATCTCCATAACCTTGTTCGATTAACAAGGTCAAATGCTAATTTCAAATCAACAAAGGTTGTAAATGTAAATACAGTGATTTTATTGCATATTTATAACAAATCATATACATGTGAACTTATTGATCTATGGTTCCTACTCTTGATCTAAAACGAGCTAGTGCCGCAGTTAAAATATTCTCCTTGTCCACCCAACCTTGCAGTCGATTTAGTATAACTTAACCCCAAAAAATTCCAGTCCCATCCAAGAGAGAGATTGGCCAATAGTTGGATAGACAGCCACGGTCACCCTTCTAAAAATGGGGTTACTAAAGTTGCTGAACGCCAAGAGAGGGGGAAGGTATTATTGGCTAGGGGCGAATTGAGTAATTTTGTGAGTACTCTAGCCCAAAGCTGTGAGTTTTCCTGGAAGAGGTCAGTAGGCACTAAATCCGGGCCTGGTGCTTTATGTTTTTAATGCTAGTCCAGGCCCTTTCTACTTCTGGTGCTAAAACATTCAATTTAATGTACTTTTCACACTGTTACTCACTGAGCGGCTGTAGATCACATGCGCCATTCATAACATCCTTATACAGGTCACCAAAGTGTCCCACCCATACCTTTGGGCCAATAAGACACAGTTGTTTGTTTACTAACCCCCTTTGCGTGAGTAACAACTTCCCAAAAGCCTTTTGGTATTTTTTGCATATGTGCTCTCTTTCAGCTCTGCCCACAGTGCATTTTGTTCCTCCATTTTCTTTGTTTTTAGCAAGTATTTGTAATCTCGCTTACAGGTTTGGGAAAACAGTTTGCTCTGTGTATATTGAGATGACTCTGCGTTAAGGCCTGCGAGACTTTACATTTTATGTTGTAACATTCGGTGTCATACCAACTACAATAATTACTGCTGGATGGTTAAACTTTTCAGGCAAAATTGTCTTTGACCACATCAGTTCCAGCTCTTATATCTTTAAACCTTATGCAGCCGGGATATAATATATTCTATCACTTGGAGTATTCAAAATAATAGTACCATATTTTGCAATAATAGCTTTGAACAATGGAATTTCATTTTGGTATTTCATTTTGTTCCATCTTATACTTCTCCTATTATTGATCAGAAGGATCTATGACCCACACTCCGCCCTGCTATGCATACTAGCATAAAGCTGGCTCCTGCTGCGCATTCCAGAGCTTACTCCAAGAGGGTCATGATCGCTTTCGACTCTTTCAATAACTAATAAGTCAAGAAAATTCTCCCAACATTCTGGGTTGACTATGATATAGTCTAATAGTGATGACCTTCTACCAATATCATAAGTCATTTTTGCTGGACACCCAGAAGGAGTATGACCACTAATGAACCACAGCCGTTGATTTATTAGAAATTATGAAAGACTCCCCTCTCTTTGTCGCTTTAGATAGACTCATGACCGGCTTTGGGCTATCTAGACAATGATCTTCCAACAGTACCTCTTTGTTAACAATAGCGTCTGACAGTTGTGCATTAAAATCTGCACATATCAATATTAGACGCTTATCTCCTTTGCCTCTCCCAATTTTAGTGCAGCTATCGTCCTCTCTAATACGTTCAACATATCCAACAAAATTGCCTCAAGCCGCCTGGAAGCTCAGGAGACCACCCAGGTGGAATATATACATTCAAAATATCAACCTCACCATCTTCCTTGCTGACATTGGTGACCCCCACATGCAGCACATCCGGAGAAAGATATTTCTCACCCAGTTGCTCCATCTTACAGTTTAACTACCAGGACACCCATACTGAAAGACCCCCTGCCGGACACCCTTTTTGGAGTGTTTTGCAGGTCCACTAATCTCCATAAATCCATTAGCGCTGTTTTCAGCAGGGCCACGTTTCCTGGAAGCAACATATCGCATGGCTATTAATAAACTTTAACCAATCCCCATATTCCAGTTTACTTGCCAGTCCAGCAATGTTCCATAATAAATGTCTAAGAAACCCTCATTAGCATAACGCATCTCTTTATCGTGAGGAGCCCCTTATATACCATAAGCACTAACATAGTTGTTGACTCTTTTTTAATCAGTTAAGCTGCTCTTTCATTGTACTTCTACTACCGCTTACCAGGGCTGTGGCTAGCCATGACCAATCTTGGCCTCCTGACTTATCTGCCGCTTTTCCAGTGTGCAAAAATTAGATTGTCCTTGAGTGGTCGCTTGCAGTGATGCACAGATTCTCAAAACTAGTCTCTTTGAGGCCCAAACGGTTGTTTATTCCAGTGCTCCACAAAGGGTAGCGCTCACTTGAAATTGTCTGAACAGTCTCCCTTGATGGCCATTTGTGCAGTGGTGTTTTTTTGTCCCTGGTATGTGCTGGTGGAATGGAAGGACATCTACTCCCATTATGTTGAAATAATCCTGGTGGATTAGGACTAGCCTGTTTATGATTAGCGCTGCAAACTCCACTTTGGACATTGCTCACCCCATGGCCAGCTAGTGGACTGACCAGTGTTACTCTATGTTCTTTAATGTCACTACCCTTAACTCTGGAACTACATAGAAAAGAGCTAACAACCTAGATCTAGTCAAGCAATTCTTGGAACCAGCATCTGAAAATTGATCAATAAATTCCATGTAGCAAGTAGCTGCATTTGAATTCCTTGTGTCCACCTTTTTCCCGTGCTAGGGGTCCCTGGTCATGATTTTGGTCTCAGCTTCTTCTCCTATCACAGATAAGAGGAGAGCTTGTGGGTTAAGTATTTGCGTTATCCCAGCCGTATCCAGATGCCTTGTGGCAGAGCATTCATTCTTCGCAGTTTCAACATCGTCAGTGTCCAATATCATACCACTTGTCTCTAGCATAGTTTCTATTGTTGACATAATGGTTCTCTTCCTTTTAAGGCGTTGCTTCTTTTTGTACACTTTTTTCCTAGACCTTCTTGTTGGTTCCTTGTTCTCGTTGTTGCCCACTTCACCGAATTGCTCTATATTTACTCTGTTTCCAGTTCCCCGTATCATCTTTAACTGAAAAATGGGGCAGTTGGGTACAACTGCCTTATCGTCACCATCCTGACAGCTTTGGTTCCCATATCCCTTTAGGGTTTATCCCCAAGTTTGTCCTGGTTAGATTCAGAGAATAACCGTTTTAACGAGTATACAGGCTGGTTGGTCTACTTTCTCACCATTTTTCCTCCTCTTCCCATTAATTCCCTTTCCTTCATCTCTACTTAGAGTCTCCCTGGCTCACATGAACCTCCTTGTATTTAATAGAATCATCCTTCGCCTCTAATTTTGCAGCCCCAAGATGATTTATAGTTTTCCTTTCACCTCTCTCACCATTACCCAGTGGACTTTTGCTGCATGTTCAGTTGCTACTTGTGTTATTTCCATCATGCTCAATTTGGGTTGTCTTACTGACTGGTGATGCTTTGGCATCATTAACTACGCTTAATTCGAGTGATTTAATACAGTTAAAAGTCCTGATTTCTGGCACTATTGCTCCATCTTCTGTCTGAGAAGCTGCATCAGTGTTTTACCTTGTCGCTACTAAAGTTTGAACTATCGAAGTCAACAAGGATGCTATACGGTCTGGCCCGAATAGTGATTTCTCCCTTAATAAATGTATAGACGTCAGGGCCCTATGTAATGCATTCAAGGCTTCCAAAATGATAAGCTCTTGGTGGCTTTCAGAGCTAGGGGTATTTACCGCCACATAATTATGGGCCGTTATATTCAGGAAGATCGAGTCATCTAATTGTAGTCCCTCACTACTGATTCTACTACTCACTAGAGAGCACTTGCCCGACTCGGCAAGTTCCTGATGCGCTAGCTACCCGTTTGAATTACCATTCCCCATTTTGAGCATCTTCTTAGATTGGACAGTACTTATGGGCACATCTAGGAGAGAATAGTCAAAAGCAATTGGAGGAATATCAATTGGAAGTAGAACTCTCTATGCTTTATGTATTTCATGTATAGAGTTGACGTTCCTACCTGAACTGTCATTCAGGACCTCACTTGCAGATTTGGACTTCTCTAGGGTGTGGGATTGGTAGTTATATGATTCTGCTTGTTCAACCACTTGATCAACTGGTCACCTGTCCGCTTTCACTAGCTCATCTGATTCGATTTTATCTTGTAGCTCGCACTCCACAGAAGTGCGCTCAGCTTACTTTATCAATTCATCTTCTACAGATGTTTTTGTTACTCAAGCCAATATGAGCATGAGGTGTCGCTTTCTTGCTAGCTGTAGTGTCTTGCATGCAAGTTTTATGACAGAACCCTTTTGGGTCCTAAAGGACTCCGTAGAGCTGTTACGTAGATGTCAGAGCGGAATGCAATAAAAGCTTGTTTTAGAATGTTGAGTTTGAAGTTACACGCAGACGGATAAAGACATGTAATATTAACTTCCATTTGTGTCGTCGTCATTGACGGGTACCCAGGCTGGGGAGTAAGCTACAACTGGGGACGAGATAGGGGATAAGTAACCCAAAGAATGACCATGCTCTCCCAGATAGTTTGCTGTGGTCGAAGCAAACTGCTTGTGCGTGCCACGTGTGTTGCTGTTGAAATACAGAATTGACGCTTCATGCATGTGGGGTCAAAGCGCAGCTCGAGCCTCTGTTAAGCAGGTGAAGACAATGGAAGCATTGCAAAGAATCTACATGTCGATGGCCGAGAACCTGCTGGTCAGGCCATACATAAAGGAACTGTGTTGCCATGCAAGATAAAGTTACACATTATACGGAGTGTTAACGGTGAAGGAGGATTAAACCAGGTTTACGAAGTGCAGCCATGATAATCATAACTTGCAAAATAACGTTGCGAATAGAAGCACTGCAAGGCAGAGATTTACCAGGTGTCAGAAAATGCAAATTGACATTTAGAAGAGAAGAAATAAAGGACGTACCGAATCCATTAAAGAGTGTCATGGTATCACAGTACTCAGTGAAGTGGCTCAGGGAGAAGTGCCCTGGGTTGTGCTAACAGAGCTGATACAACCTCAGTGCCGGATGCCGCAACCCAGGCCAAGCACGGGTTGTGTTTGACAAGTGCAAAACATATCACCACAGTTCACAATTTTGCCAGAATAGTGAAAGGCTGTTTTTCTGATGGAGACCAAGAACAAAAGTCTCATCTCCAGTCATTATCAAACATGATCCAGAAGCCAGTACATCGCAAGGTTTTAGAGACACTGAGCAAGAAACAGTGTCCAGGAACACACTACTTTCAAGTTCTGCACTGGACTACAATGCTGCCACCTTCCTTAAAATACCACCACCTTTTGATACAGCCAAAAAGCAAAATATTGGCGATAGATGGACTGCTTGGATAGAGACATTTGATGATTTCAATGATGCACTTGAAGAGACTGATAAAAATTATCTAGTATCTCAAAAATCTTGCTGGGGATGGTGTGAAATAAGTCATAAAGAAAATGCCGCAAACTGACAAAGAAATCACATACCGTCAGATTAAAGAAACACTGAATCTCAAGTTTGATCCAATACCAAATGTTGATTACAAAAGATACATTTTCAGTCAAGAATGCCAAAATGTTGGTGAAACCATTGATGAATTTGTGGAGAGACTCAATACACTCAAACACTGTAAGTTCAATGAATTTAATGATGAAAAAGCTATGCATCTTTGAGTTATTGATGGATGCTTGTCAGATTCATTCAGACAACGAATGCCGAGAGAAACTCTTAGTCTGGAGTGAGTGTTGATGGCTACCAGAGCCGAGGAGCATGCTGAACGACAAGCTGCTAACATGGAGGCCAGAGGTGCCCAGAGTGAATCAATCATGAGTGAAAAAAGTAAGCCAAAGCAAAAGACTAAAGGACACAAAGTGATGTCTACACATAAAAAGAAGTCATGTTTCAGATGTGGATTTTCATTTGGACATGAAGGTAAATGTCCCACCATTGGACAGATATGTAAACGCTGTGGGAAAGAGAACCATTTTGTGCCGGTTTGTAAAGAGAAGGAAAAAGTAAGTGTGTCACGGCGCAAAGACAAAATGGCCACCAGAACATTCCAGAAGCAACATTCGACACACCCTCAAGGCCAAGCACCGACATTAATTGAGGCAAATTGACACGGAACGAAGTCGATCGTCATCTAAATGATCATCAAACAGTTCTTCCACCTGAATATCAAGTGAAAGTGAGGAAGATGGCTGTGCCATGTCGATGTTTACTTCAGAGAAAGATGCGCATGTCGGACTGGCTGCATGTGAGAAAGAATGTCAGTCAGAGAAAAGTCGACATGCCAAAGCACCAAAGTCATACAACATAGTCCGAAGATCACATTGAAAATAAATGGTTTATCGATACCTTTCATCATCAACAGCGGTGCATCAATAAACAATGCCTGAAGAGAAAAATAATGAATTATCTCCATTGCCACGACTTTCGCCATTGAAAACCAAAGTGTACACATGGGCTGCTTTGACACCCATAAAAAGTCAAGGTTCACTTGTAGCGACAATGAAACACAAGAAAACGGAGGTGCAAGCACCCACCCAAGTGCTTCAAGGTACAGCATCAAGTGCCTGTATGCTCAGTTTCAGTACAGCTGCTGGTATGGGACTGATTTCTGTGAATTACAACATGAATGCTCATCATGAAATAGTAAGTCAATTCCCTTCGTTGTTTCATGATTTAGGAAAGCTTAAGACTATGAAAGTAAAGTTGCATATTAACAAAGATGTCTGTCCGTTGCTCAGAGACATATACGAATTGCTTTTCATTTACAAGAAGCTGTTGAAAAAGCAGTCTAATCGTTACTTAAGCATAAAAAAATTTTCTCAAACTAATTTTCCTTCGATTTACACATATTACAAGGAGATGCAAGCAGATGAAGACAGACCTCTGACATTTGTAACAATATGCCATAATACAATACAGTTTCACACAGGACATTTAAGGTTGTTCATGTACTCTTCTTGTGCTCTGTTAGATTGCCATCTCCATAAAACATGGAAAACCTTAGGATCCCTCTCAGAATCAACCCATCCCCTCATCCCCTCCCCTCTCCCTCCTGATTTCTATTAAACAATATGAATTAACCGAATCAAAAGAAAAATAAATAAGTAACTAACTATGGTGACATGGATGTGTTTACCGGTTTTGTAAGTGCACAAGACTAGAGTGGAGTACCTGTTAATAAGCTCTGCTCTCTATGGTGCTATCGAAGATCAGAACTGGAAACGGTGTAGCGCCCTTATACGTGGGGAGCAGGCTACAAGTAGAAGGCCTTGAGAAAGATAAGCTACTAAAGGGCCCTAAGATTATTCAAAGTTTAAAACCGTCTCAAAATTTTTTCGCCAACCTTTCCATTGCGAGTGCTTGCCACAATCGTGCATGCTATTGCGTCCACGCTAGTGTTACTCTTTTTCTATGCTGCTGCTATCGCTAGTTTCGCCGCTCCCAGACAGCCACATTATAGCTCTGCCACTTTTGGTTTGGTATTTCAAACACTCATCACGTATACCTAAAAGTGCAAACTCTGGATTCCGGGATTGGGTAACCCAACATTGATTTGTTCTAAAATTTCCACCCAGAATGGTCGAATTGTTGGGCAGTCCCACCAAATGTGGCGAAAGTCCCCCACGAGGCCACAACCTCTCCAACATAAATCTGAGGTAATTGGAATTTTTGTATTTTTTTTAGTGGGGTCTAGATACCAATCATAGAGTATTTTATAATGTGCTTCTCGCATGCCCAGTGAATGGTTACTTGGTGAAATGTCTTCCCAAAGTGTCTTCCACTACCCTTCTGCTATCTCTTTCCCTAGGACGTGTTCTCCAAAGGTGATGTGTCACGGTTGCGGGGGGGGGGGGGGTTAACGTGTCAAGCAAGAAAATGTATAAAAAGGTAATGATGCCTCTAGAGGCGCTCGCCGTATTTACAAATTGCTCTATGGGTGTGAGTTCTCTAGTGGCCGCTTCTCTAACCCCTGGGAGTAATGCTCGATGTTTCAGTTGCATATAGTGGAAGTGTTTGGTATTGGGGAGATTAAAGTTACGTTGACAGTTTTCAAAGGTCAAGATATCCCAGTTGTGGAAAATGTCTGATAGGGAAAGGCAGCCCTCTTCTTGCCATGCATCGAAAGGACCGGCTGTAGTGCTAGTAGGAATGACAGGTTATAATGGGTCGGCATGAATGGGGATGAAAATGTTGCCAGTTAGCTGTCCTATTTACCTTGTCCCATACAGAAAGGGTCGTTTTTGTGGGTGTGCTCAGATATGCATTTGGTGGATGTCATCTTTTGGCTTCCAGAGTATTTCACATATGACTCTGCCTACTATCGCCCTATCCATATGCAGCCAATGCTTATCCGATGCACACAACAACCATTCCGAGATAACTCTGAGTTTGGCTGCCTGGTAGTAAAGGTGACAATCTGGCAAGGCCAAACCCCCATTTGCCTTCGGTTGTCTAAGTAATTTAAAACGCAAACCGGCTCTCCCATTCTGCCAAAGGAATTGCGTAATCAGGGTTTTCAGCGTTGGGAGGAGATCACGGACTAGATCAGTTGAGAGGGATTGGAAAAGGTATGGAAATTTTGGCAACATTGTCATTTTGACCGAGCCAAGAGAAATATATAGATGCCCATCATTTGAGCTTGTTTTTCAATTGTCGTAGAAGTGGGGGGTAATTAGCCTGGTACAAGGCCAACAATCTGGGAGTCATTTTAATTCCCAAATACGTGAGATCTTTCTTTGCCTATTGAAAGGGAGTCCTTTTCACTAGTGTGTCCATTTCTGTGTCGGGTAGGGTTAAATTAAGCAGATATGGAGGAGGGTAGTTTGGGACCCCTCTTTGTTATTGACAGAGGGAGTGCGTTATAATCACGGTTAGTCTGCACTCACATATATTCTGTATGACTAATGTATGAAATAAGAAAGAGGAATACAAGTTGATTAAGTATCCTCATGATTAACGCAAATCTTATGTCTACTTTAGAGATGTCACTGACAAAGGTGTGCATTAGCTTTGTTAAGAGATCACAAACTAAATGTGATTGTGTGGTCACCCAGGTCATGTATGACTCTCAGACAGTGGATATATGTATCGTTTTATTAAAGTAAAGAAAAGTAGCAGAGGTCAGGTGAGTACGATTCGGAATAAGGGGCGGGGGGACGACAAAGGGTTCTCTCAGCTGGGTTTTTAACAGTGTCTTTAGTAGGGTCAGTTCCTCACTGGGTCCTTCCAGGAGAACTCCTTTCTCTCAGGCTCCTGGTTCTTGGTGTCCTGGTTCTTGGCCGTCCCAGAAGAAGAGGAGCGGTGGTCTAAGTCCCTCAAAATAAACAGACAGGGAAAAGGTCAGGTGCCTGTATGGCTGGCGTAATATAAGGGTCAACCGTCACCTTCACCCAGGGTGCTCTCACTTCAGTGTTGCAGACTCTTTACCACGAGTAGCAATCACTTACTTTAGTGCCTTGATTCGCCCACACCTCCGTAGAGCTCTGTGTCCATACACATGCAGAAAAGTGCCCTCAAAAACCCTAGTGGTGCCCCTTCCTCCACCTTCCTAGGGAAAAGAGGTTAAGAAACTGTACTTGCCTTAAGCCACGGCCCTCCTGGGTCGTGGCTGGGGGAGTCACACCGCCCTGCTCTCCTTCTGGTCGGTTTGACTCGAGCGTAGTGCCTCCTGGTGCTGTCCTGCTGCTCTCCGCTGACCTGCTCTCCTCGCAGCTCCCGCTCCGGTCCTTACAGCCTCCGGTGTCCTCTGCCCTTGACTGTCGCCGTTCCTCCGTCGTCTTCCTCCTTTTTCCCTCCTCGTGGTCCTCCGCATCTTCTTCTTTCTCTCCGCCCTCCCCGCTGTCCGTGTCCGTCCTCCCACACCGCGTTGCTTCCGTTTTCGAAGCTGGAACGCTGACCCCCTCTTCCGGGTGTCCTACACCCGCCGCCATGTTAGAAATCCCGCCGGTGGACGCCGCGGGATTACACTGCCTTCCCCCTGTGTATGGACGATCGGGCCATACGGACACTGGGCATTGAGACAAAAAGTCCACAGTTCCTTGGGCCTTTCCGGGTGCATGGATGGTCTGAAAAGAAAAAGGTTGTAGAGATAGGAACCAGCGAAGCACCTTTGGATTCGTGTCTTTATGAGTGGCAAGCCAAGTCAATGGAGCATGGTCTGTTATAAGGAAAAAGGTCCGTCCTAACAAATAGTATTGCAAGGCTTCCATAGCCCATTTAATGGCCAAACATTCTTTTTCCATGGTCGCATAGTGTACCTCCCGAGGGAACAGTTTTCAGCTAAGGTACAGGACCGGTCGAAGATCTCCCTGTGTGTCTGGTTGTGACAACACGGCCCCTAATCCACGATCAGAGGCGTCGGTTTGTAACACAAAAGGTTTCTCAAAGACTGGACATGTCAAGACGGGAGCCTTACACAACACGGATTTCAATTCCTGGAAGCTCATTTCTTGAGTGTCTTTCCACGTTACTTTCTGACTATGCTGTTTCTTGGTTAGTAAATCGGTAAGAGGGCATGCTATCTCTGAGAATCGGGGAATGAATCGTCGATAGTAACCCACTAGACCCAGGAATGCTCGTATATCCTTCTTAGTTATGGGTCGGGGTATTCCCTGAATGGCTTCTAGCTTGTTATGTTGAGGGTGAAGTGTTCCTCCCTGTATGGAGTATCCTAAATATTCTATATGATCCGTACCTAGGGTTGTTTTTTTGGGATTCATAGTTAAATTGGCCTGGTGAAGGGAGGAGAAGATATTCTGTAAATGTTGTTTGTGTGTCTCCCAGTCCGAGTTATATACAACAATGTCATCAAGATAGGCTACCGCATATTGTTGATGAGGTCGTAATATCACATCCATTAACCTTTGAAAGGTAGCTGGGGCACCATGTAGCCCAAATGGCATTACTTTAAAATGATACAATCCCGAGGGTGTGGAAAAGGCTGTTTTCTCCCTATCTACCGGGTTAAGAGGTATCTGCGAATATCCCTTCGTGAGATCAATGGTGGACATTACCTGTGCTCCCCCAGTCTCTCAATTAACTTGTCCACTCTGGGCATGGGATAATTGTCAAATTTCGAATGGGCATTCAACTGGCGAAAGTCGATACAGAATCTAAGGCTTCCATCCGGTTTGGGTACTAACACTACTGGGGAGCACCAATTGCTTTGGGATGGCTCAATAATCCCAGCTTGTAACATTGCTTCTACTTCCTGCTCTACGGCTTGTCTTCTGGCTGCTGGAATACGATAGGGTCTCAACTTGATCACCTTTCCAGGTTCTGTCTTAATAGTGTGCATGACCATAGAAGTTTTTCCAGGTGTGCTAGAACTTAGCTCTGGGAAACGGTCTAGAAGGTCATACAATTGACCTTTTTGGTCTGAGGTGAGAAGATTTCCCATGTGGGGTCTTTCTCCTGTGGTCTCTCGAAAAGGTTGAATTGGGATCTCCATGCGCTTGTTGAGGGTAACATGGTTAATACACACCCGTGCGTCTCCCTTCTGCGTAGCTGAATCTTCCCATCTCTTTAGGAGATTGATATGGAAAATTTGTCCCCTAGACCCTGTTCGTGGAACTGCTATCCTGTATGTGACCGGTGTAACTTTCTCCAACACCTGATAAGGACCTTGCCAGGTTGCTAATAACTTCTTATCTGAGGATGGGAGAAGTATCAATACCTTGTCCTTGTCTGTCAGTTCCCTCAAACTGGTACCTTTGTCGTAAAAGGCTTTCTGTTTTTGTTGGGCCTTTTCCAAGTTCTGATGGACTTCCTCCCACAGGTTATGTAGGATAGTTTTTAAAGAAGTAGTGTACCCTAACAACGGTTTCCCTTCATCCTCCTCCTCAGTCCACTGTTCAGCTGCCATATCTAAAAGTGTACGAGGTCGTCGTCCAAATAGTAACTCAAATGGACTGAACCCCGTAGACTTTTGTTCATGGGTCCTGATCGCGAACACCACCAGGGGAAGCTTACGGTCCCAGTCTTTTCCTGCATCATTTATAGATTTCCTCAAGATGGTTTTTATGGTCCGGTTGTATCTCTCCACCAAACCGTCGGTTTGTGGATGATAAACCGCCGTACGGATCTGTCGTACCCCTAGCACAGTGCAGATTTCCTTCATTAACCTGGACATGAAAGGGGTTCCCTGATCAGTCAGTATTTCCGTTGGGAAACCAACTCTTGAGAAAAAGGAGATCATTGCTTGAGCTACTGAGGCCGTGGTCATACTTGTCAGAGGTATTGCTTCAGGGTAGCGCGTAGCATAGTCTACTAGTACCAGAATATATTGATGTCCTCGGGTAGAGGACAGTAGTGGTCCTACCAAATCCATCCCTACTCGTTTAAAGGGAACATCAATTATAGGTAATGGGTGTAATGGAGCTCTTCTTTCTGTGGAGGGATTTACCAACTGACATCTAGGACAGGCGCGCAAAACTTAGCTACCTCCTTATATATACCGGGCCAGTAGAATCTTTCTAATAAATACTTGAGAGTATGTTCCTGTCCATAGTGACCACCCCCAGCTTGACTGTGTGCTATGTGCAATGCCTGTTCTCGAAAAGCTATAGGTATCAAAGCTGTTCGACCCGGTGGGGAGGTACGCCACTGAGTCTGTACAGAAGACCTTTCCTTATACAAAAGTATGGTCCTACCTTATCTGGGTCTTCCTCCTGGGCTTGAGTCCATGCCTGGGCCAACGTGCTGTCGTCCCTCTGTGATGTTCTAAAATCCCTCGTCGGGGTCTGAGAGTCATCTGGGGAAGAAAGGAGACAGGTAACAGGCAACAGACCTGTGTCTCTATACTCTGCTCTGTCTTTTCTTTTCTCTGCTCGGGTTTTAGGAACTTTCGTCTCCACCCTTAATATGTCTGAAGTGGCGAAGGGGGCTTCCTGTAACCATTCGGTGTCCTTATGTCTTTTGGTTATGTTGAGTAAGTACTCATCAAAACGAGTTAAATCGGTGCCCAAGAGAACTTTCTCTGCTAATGCTGGCACCACTCCCACCTTTTGGACCTGAGGATCTCCTTCTATGTCAAGCACCACTTCAGCCAGAGGATACACTCGTACGTCTCCATGTACACAGGAGACTTGGATTTGTGCCTCATCTGAAACCTGATTGAGAGG
The DNA here is from genome assembly GCA_963921515.1 of Calotriton arnoldi. Lineage (NCBI taxonomy): Eukaryota > Metazoa > Chordata > Amphibia > Caudata > Salamandridae > Calotriton > Calotriton arnoldi. The sequence continues at coordinate 1,138,680 of CAWUFW010004016.1, read as the reverse complement.
TATTAATTCTTGGGACACGATTGTGTGGTGACATCCTGTGTCTAATAGTGCATCCACAGACCTACCATTAAGATGGATGGTGGTTTTGTATCGCCCTGGGGTTTCTCCTGTGGCTAATACCCGACCTCGAGACCATCCCACCTCCATGGGTTCTACTCCGTCTCCCTTGATTGGGCAATTCCTGGCAATGTGTCCCCACTCTGAACACCTGAAACACTGGGGACCCATTTGGGTTTGCATGGTATGTAAAGGTGGTTTACTTGCACTCCTATTTCCTCCTGGATTTCTCTGTTCCACTGTCTTAGGGTAGGTTCTCGGGGTAGGCAAGGGGTTTTTCAGGGGTTGTACTCTGAATTCTGGGGATCTATGATAGGCGCAGGCTAACTCAATGGCTGTCTGTACTGTTAAGTTGGGATGTTGTTTGATCCAGGACCTTGTATTACTAGGTAAGGCATCTAAGTATTGTTCCAGGTAGACCTTGGCAATGACCTCTTCCATGGGAGCTGTACTAGGTTGTAGCCATCTTTCACCTAAATCCCTGATGCGATAGTAGAGAGCCCTAGGATTATCCCCTGCAGCCCATTTCTCTTTCCGAAACTTAGCTCTGTAATATTCTGTATCATGTCCCAGTCTTTCCAGGATTGTCTTCTTCATTTCAGGATACGGAGTGATTCCTGCTGGGTTGGCAGCTTGGTACGCTGCCTGTAACTCGCCCGACAGGAGCGGTGCTATGTATTGGCCCCATCTTTCCGGAGGCCAAGTAGCAGTTGTCGCTACTCTTTCAAAATTTACAAAAAAATAGTCAGGGTCATCTCCTTCCTGAAACTTCTGTAACACTGAGCTAGGAACATTAGGATGTACCCTGGCGGTTGAAATGGCGTCCGTCAACCGCAAAATGGCGGTGTCCTGCACTTGTTGGTTGGTTGTCAGCAGGGTGGCTTGTTCTTTAAGAGCGGACTGAAAAGCCTCTCTCTCTTTCTGAGCGTTCTGGTTCTGCTGCTCTAGAACTAGCTGTAAATGCCTTTGGCCTTCTGCCAACTGGGTGACCATAGCCTCCATGGTAATGGGTTGAGTCATGATGAATCTTTAATGACCGGTGATCCCACTTCTGACACCACTTGTGGTCACCCAGGTCATGTATGACTCTCAGACAGTGGATATATGTATCGTTTTATTAAAGTAAAGTAAAGTAGCAGAGGTCAGGTGAGTACGATACGGAATAAGGGGCGGGGGGGACGACAAAGGGTTCTCTCAGCTGGGTTTTTAACAGTGTCTTTAGTAGGGTCAGTTCCTCACTGGGTCCTTCCAGGAGAACTCCTTTCTCTCAGGCTCCTGGTTCTCGGTGTCCTGGTTCTTGGCCATCCCAGAAGAAGAGGAACGGTGGTCTAAGTCCCTCAAAATAAACAGACAGGGAAAAGGTCAGGTGCCTGTATGCTGGCGTAATATAAGGGTCAACCGTCACCTTCACCCAGGGTGCTCTCACTTCAGTGTTGCACTCTTTACCACGAGTAGCAATCACTTACTTTAGTGCCTTGATTCGCCCACACCTCCGTAGAGCTCTGTGTCCTTGCACATGCAGAAAAGTGCCCTCAAAAACCCTAGTGGTGCCCCTTCCTCCACCTTCCTAGGGAAAGAGGTTAAGAAACGGTACTTGCCTTAAGCCATGGCCCTCCTGAGTCGTGGCTGGGGGAGTCACACCGCCCTGCTCTCCTTCTGGTCGGTTTGACTCGAGCGTAGTGCCTCCTGGCGCTGTCCTGCTGCTCTCCGCTGACCTGCTCTCATCGCAGCTCCCGCTCTGGTCCTTACAGCCTCCGGTGTCCTCTGCCCTTGACTGTCGCCGTTCCTCCGTCGTCTTCCTCCTGTTTCCCTCCTCGTGGTCCTCCGTGTCTTCTTCTTTCTCTCCGCCCTCCCCGCTGTCCGTGTCCGTCCTCCCACACCGCATTGCTTCCGTTTTCGAAGCTGGAACGCTGACCCCCTCTTCCGGGTGTCCTACACTCGCCGCCATGTTGGAAATCCCGCCGGTGGACGCCGCGGGATTACAGATTGCTAATTTCGTTTAACATTACTCTTGAGACGCTATTATTTTAAAGGCTGATATTTATAACTGTTGAGCGATATATTGAAAATACAGTTTATTTGCTCATAGAAGGGCACATGTAATGTAACCTGTGCGTTGTTAATTTAGCCTAACTGTAGGCCTGAATTGCATTTCTAATGTACTTTCTAGTTAAACGTTTGAATTTGCATTTTGCTTGCAACCTGGAATGTTGCATGCATCTTGTGTTCTCACTGCAGGTGGACAAAGCTTCCTTAGTTTAGAGAACGAGTTATTGTTCCTAGTAGATAGAGGCCTGAGAAGAAGAAATGCAATAACGGATGGGGGACGAGTTCTCGTGGAAGGAGGAGATGGAACCAAGGACGTACAAAATATCTCAACGTGTGAACATGGAGGCGGAGAAAAGAAGCTGAAGGATGCTGAAATAATGGAAAAATACTAGTAGCTCTGTCGGAGGTGCCTTAATTCAGCGATTGCTTATGTTGGAATGTAGTCCGGGACGGCTGACACTTTGCTTTAGACGCCTTGAGGTACAGACCTCACCTTTGGCTTTGTGGCTCTATGCTACATGACCCAGGTTGGAGTCCTTCTTAGGAGGGCTCTAACGGCTGACACCTTTTCCCATCTCTACTGGAGCTTGTTTTAGGTTAGGATTGCCACTTTAAGGTAGTGTAGGGACAGTTAGGGATTTGTAGGGCTTTTGCATGAAATTTAGATGCAATCCAGGGTGCATTTTTACCTTCTGATAGCATATGTTACTGTGACCGAGTTAGTAGTTTTCTTTTTGTTATATAGGGTGAATCACTTCTGGAGATTTGGCTTCCTCCTATTTACTTTGTATTTCAACACCATAATGCATAGATTGTACATTTATTTGTTTCAGAATTTGAAATAAAAAAACTACCCTGAATTCAGTTGTCGACCTGAGTTCTTACTTGGTAGTGTGGAAAAAGTAGAAATTTAGATATTGTGAAAGGAGTTCTCTTTACCTCTCATGCTGCATAAAAAGAATCATCAACCAGATTGTTGAGGAGTACGGGTTCCAGCTTACCCAGATATCAATCAATCAATCAAGTGTCTTTTAGAGCGTGACTACTCACCGTAAGGGTCTCAAGGCGCTGGGGGCCGGGGGGGGGGGCGGGGGAGGGGGGTTGGGACTGCTGATGCGTCGAAGGAACTGTGGTTCAGTCGAAGAGCCAGGTGCTTTGATATGATTTAGTCAAATTAATACAGAAGCCTACTATTGCCTCAAAGGACCGAAGCTCTGTCTCGAGAGCGGTCAGTGAGAGATATGGTGTGGCAAGCATTAATAAGATATCATCGGCAAGTAGTGAAATTGTGTGCTCCGCAGAGCCAAAACAGAATGCCTCTAATATCGTGAGTCTCTTGTTTTTTTGCTGCCAGGGATTCGATGCTCAATGCAAAAAAGCAAGGGGGAAAGGGGGCACCCCTGTGTTGTCTATCTACCCAGGTGGAAGAGCTCTGAATGTACCCCATCGACTGAGACTTTAGAGCAGGGCGTTGCGTAATTTGCCTGTATCATAGCGATAAAGGTGTCACAGAAGCCAAATCTTTTTAGTGTGTGGAACAAGAAGGGCCAAGCCACACGATCAAATGCCTTCTCAGCGTCGAGACCCAATAACACCGCTGGTATGTGCCTTCTAGCAGTTTTCTCAATTAGGTTAACTACCCTCCTCACGTTGTTATGGGTTTGTCTGCCTTTGATAAACCCAGACTGATCCGGGTGGATTAAATATGGCATCATATCTTCCAATCCTGATGCCAGGATTTTGGAATATAGCCTGGCATCTAAATTCTAAGGTGGGTCAGGTGGGGAACCACGTTGGTGCTAAATGTCTTATAAAAGTGAGCCACGAGTCTATTCGGACCTAGTGATTTATGGAGTTTCAAGGATTTAATAGCCTGTCGGACCTCTTCGTCAGTGATGAGTTCCCACAGGCATTCATTTTGAGTCAGTGTCACTTGTGGGAGGTCCACTGAGGCAAGATAGTTAAGTTGGACTTGTGTATCCGTTTGATCACCTGTATATAATTTTTCATAAAAGGTGCCAAACAAGCGTGCTTTCCCCTCATCTGAGCTCTCAAGTTCCCCTCATTCCTGCATGATCTCCCCCAATATATTCTTTCTCCCTCTTGACCCTAAGCTGTCTAGCTAAATGTGCTCCTACCTTATTTCAATATGCATAAGATGTGTGTTTTAAACGTAAAAGCGTTAGTTCTGCTGTTGCAGGGATTCTGTTCAGGAACAGAACTATGCTTGGGACCATAGAACATCGGTAGTTAGGGACCGAGTCACCATACCACTTCAGTACCATGAGCCCGATTCCAACTAGCTATAGTGTCTCACTTGCCCTCCTACTCATAACCAGAGGAACAAGTGAATTGACACCCCAGAAAACAACACTCTTGACCCTCTCAGGGATCGTGATGACAGGACAACCCCTTTCGCTCACACGCTCGTACTCGACCACAATCAAATGTGACAGACACGAAGGAAGTTTAAAATGTTTGTTTAAACTATTGTGCTCTAGAATTCAGTATACGTGCCACAATCAGAAAACAACTGCCTAGCAAAAATACCATCAGCATTGTCAATAAAACGTATATTATGAAAAGCCCTGTCATATTGTAAGACAGTATAGCCTACCCCCCCCTCCCCTTTACAGAAGCAAAACTGATTATACAGCAAAGATATCTGGGCTTAGTAGCGGACCCCGTAACTTAGCATACACAGATGAACGTTCTGCATCTCAGATATAGCTGTGATCTCTCAGAAAATATCTGTCTCTTTCTGTGTGTTACATTGCTGTGCTTACCTATATGCCAAGGTTCACATGTTCATAAACAGCTACATTTCTGTGTTGTGTCTAGGTGCGAGTGCCTGACCAGAACAAAATAACCTTGTCTGCTGTTTAGACTAAATCCCAGGAAAGAACAGAACGAGAAAACAATTACAGGTTCTGCGTGAAAATATAATGTGGCACAGAAGCAAACGGGATTATGTAGTAACATGTGCAAAGCTAATGCAGCCTGTGTCGTGCACAGTTAGGCTAACATAGGGGAAAACAACAATAGGCCCTGTATAGAACACATGACACCCTCCCTTTGGTCAGGAAGGAAGTACGTAACAGGATGACAGATATCAGAAGATAAGCAAACTCAAGGCTAGCACTAAAAATTTAATAGATTTCATGGGCCAATAAGTGACAATATAAGAAGAAAAAATATCCAATTAGCATGTGTCAAAGGAATCCAGTATGTAAGCAGCCAAGGTAGAGGCGAAGGACTCCATGATGGAGTCCAACTCCACATAGATAGACAGGTCAGCGGCCCAGTTCATAAGTTCCGATGAACAGACATGATCCTCGGCTCCAACAGATGCACAGAAACTCCAGTTGGCCATTTGCTCCAGACTCGGATTTTGTAGAGGTCGCAAACCCGAGGAACAGTCCTGATAATGGGCCACTAAGGGACTCATCAGCAGTTTGAGATCCAAGGCTGCGGGCGTCTGTAGAGCCAGGCATATATTTAGTGCCCATTGAAAGGGGCACCAGATGCCGTGAAATACAGGTTGCGCACAGGTGAAGTAAGCACGACGGAATGTTAGACACCAATCCACATCCAACTCTTGTAACGGAATCATGCCAAAGAGCTGAAGCATCCGCTCAAGGTAGTGCTGGAGTGATGCCAGGTCCGGGGCGGCAGCAGAAGGAGCATACATTATGGAACAGCAGTAACAGGATGAGAATGCCGCAAATGAGGAGCAGCAGTACCGGGAACCCATCGAACACGCAGAAAAAAAAAAAAGTGTGTATAACAGCCGGTATTCCTCCAAAAATAGTTTGGAAAGAAGTGACGAGGCCAGAGCCTACAAGTTAAAAATAAATGGACAACACCGCGGTATCAGAAGCATTAAATATTTGATGTATCAGTTCCACTTCTTGTTCAAAGAATAATGCTTTGAGTCTGCTTAGCTTGTTGAAATCTGCTCTCAAAGTTGGAATGGAAGGCCACAAAAAGCTATCTACCACTCCATGTGCAGGGGGAAACAGGATATTGTTGCAACAAGTGACTAACTGGGAAATGGGCACAATATACGGACTCCCGTCCGCATACTGCAACAGTCCTGATTATTAAACATGAGATAGCTTTCATTCGAAAGTACAGTAATGAAGGGAAGAATTGCGGGAATTGGTGTTCCTTTTAATTAACAAGCCAAATTGGGTGCCAAAACATTACAAGTGCCGTGGATTTTAACATGTTGACAAATAAGTGAACAACCGGCAGTGGAGTCACACTCCTCTCCCATAAGAAAAACTTCTCTATCAGCACGTTCACAGCAATAGGTAAACGGCAGGGTCCATAAATCATGGATGTAGCTGCTCCCAAGGGGTTCATATCTACCTAATGGAAATGTTTCATGCACGCTGTAAACTAAAATGTCAATATAGGCAGGGAGAGGACTCCAAATATTAACCATACCGTTGAAGGTGTTTCGGCTACAGTAAATGGGATTTTTTTTCTAATTTCTCTAAATGTAACATGGTATATGTGGCGTCTTTCATAGCCATTGATTATTGTGTGTGTGTTAAATTAAAAGGCAGAAACAAAGCAGTACAGTTCAGGTAATGTCAAGGAACGCATCCATTTTTGAGTGTTTGAAGTGTCCAACTAAACTCCATAAAGGATCTGAGCTGACTCTGACCATGATACAATGTTGACATATCGTTCTGTACAATATCAATAACAGATGACACAATGCTGTTCAAATTATAAATACGAGATGATAACGTATTAATACTGTTGTCTTTATAGCAAGTACCTTATCCAAGCGCATAGCAGTTTAAATTTGAGAATTTTCATATTTCATTGTAGCCTGCATATAAAAATCTTTTAGAACGAGGGTATTTGGGACCTGCAGACAGTGTGAAATGTTCTAAACATTGCTAGCATAGTTTACCCACTGAATAGGTGGTAATAACGTTCGAATGGGTTGAGTGCGAGTACCGTGGGTCTGGTCTACTGAATTTAAAACCGGAGGTGGAATTGAGAAAATGAGAATAACCACCATTAGTGTCTACTGGCCACAATAACCACCCATCAAGAGTGCAATTGACGAGATAAATGTACCATTTTGAATCATACTATTGAATTGGTCTTCTGTATAATCGGTGTAGGATTGCCAATTATCAAAGCGGACAATTGAAGGAATTGTTGGGGCATTCAGTTCTTTAATTTTAGCCAATCCCAGACAAGTAGTTTGTTGGACTGTTTCATTTAGATTTTTTTTTTTTGTGGGAATCAAACAGGCTTGAAATAAAGTTTCTGTACCCTGGACCTGCCAGGATTTTGTACCCCAAATTGATTTTAGGACAATATTGTCTTTCCAGTAATCATAACCCTTAAGAGGCAGTTGTTTGACAAATTAAGCCGCATAAATCAGCTTAGTCTGACTAAGCATATTCTTTTTCGACTGGGTTGGAACCAATTTAAAATAGTATGATGTTGGGTGTGAAAGGTCATAACTTGTGAAATATGGGTATTTATCTGAACTTCCCTGTGGTGGAGTAGGACAATTTCCCCACTGTGTATAATTAAAATGGGGACACTGGCCATTTGATCTATGCAGAAAATGATGTCCATAATGGTGGTAACAGAACATCTCAGTGTAATTTGCGAAATTAAGATATAAATCTTCCGATTCAAACACAGTATAATATTGCAATTCAGAAAGCATTGAATTCACAATATCAACATGCCAATCATCTGATTGTAACCTAGGTTCTATTACATCACCCATAGAAATTTTGAACACATATGGAATCTGCAGGGTTTCCATAGAACCATATATATCAAATGTAACTTTATCCCAAACAATTCCATCAGTCACTAGAACAGCTGAAATATTGACAAGGGACAAGTCTTGTTTCATTTTGTGTGAGGCGAAATGGAAAGCCAGCACCCTGTCGACCAGTTCTGTAGCAGAACGTTCTGGGAGGTAATGGCCGTTGATCAGAATAAAAAAGACAGTCACAAATCCAATCCAGATGAATAAAAGAACCAAAGAAAAGACTATCCAAATGTATATCCAAGGAGGGACTAGATAAATGTGCTTAAACCAAGAAATAAAAACACAAATCCGCGCTGGAGGAGGATGCAGAACCGAAAACAATGAAAGAACTTTCTGATGAGAAATTATCTTGATCCATATAGTACCCTGAGGAACTCCATTGGAAATGGGGTGGTTGCGATTCAGCACGCAGATTTGAAAAATGTAACTCTGAAGGAGTTGCCAATGGCGGATCAGTATAAACGACATCCATTGTAGAAGATGGAGAAGTAGAAACAGGTATCAAGGCAACAGAGGTTTCGACCTCCCCCCCCCCAGCAGCCGGGGAGAAGCAGCAACGATGGTGCTCACGGGCTGCAAAGGAAAGTCTTGTGAAGGACCACTTCTGGGCATACTAGAGTATCGACCATATGGTGTAACTTGACATGTTCAATGGAAACCAAACGATTTTTTTTATGTCCTGGAAGTAGTGGCAAAATTACAGTCCGTGTACCTCGGGTACCAAGGACTGGAACAGGAGCACGATACGTTGGGCCCAATTCCATCTTGAGGGCCACTTTTTCACGGAATTCAGGATTCGTATGTTCAAGGGCAAGAAGCATAGCCTTCAGTTCAGCTAACTGCATGGTACAGTCTCCTAGAGACCGAGTGAGAGTAATTGTAGGTTGAAAAACGCCATCTGACATAATGCCTAGAACAATGCCGCAAAGTATTGCTGCTTAGAACCTAAAGCAGGTTTCAGTGAACCATCGGTGTAGACAATACACTTGTAATCATGAAGTGGAAGAAGAGAAGAAGGAACAGTATAAACATGCTCATATTGTAAGAATTCCTGTGTCTGTAAAGAAGGGTCAAAGACAGAGTCCACATCAACTGCTGTTAAGGATGTAGCCCATTGAATCCACCGGGGATGAAGGGCTTTGGAATTAGGAACGCTAGCTCTCGTGATAGGCTCTAAAGCAGGCATAGGAGAAATGAGAATAATTTGTTTACCTTGAGTCAAAGGCCGTTCTTTGAGGATGGCCATCTGGGCCGCTGTTAGTATTTTTTCAACAGATGCAAAATACATTTCCGGCTGGGAATATAAATGCGACTTATATGCAATAGGAACTGTATCTCCTTCATTGAATGTGACATAGGTAAATCCAATAGAACCCAGAATAATCCGGATTACTAAATTAGTTGTATTAAGACGAGTATATAAGTGTCGCGCTTCAAGCAAATCAGATTGTAAAGATCTGAGAATATCAGTATGTTCATGCATCCGCAGGTCGCTGAAAAATTTGGTTGTATCAAAGCATTCAGCGATTTAATATGTTGAGCACAGTCTTGAATAGAAGTTCCTCCAAAATTTAAAAAGCCAAGAAAGATTGTAGCTTTTTGAGCGTATTTGAGGGCTGCAACTGCACACATTTTTCTAAAAAGTAAGAGGCTAAGCTCATACCTTCGTGGGTTAATTCATAACCAAGGAAAAGAACACTGAGGAAAGCAATGTGAGATTGAGAAACTGAACTTGAAACCAAGTTCAGTAAACCACAACACTATGCGACCCACTCTAGCCAAATGAGGATTCAATTCATCATCCGTCAAGTAGATGTTATCAACATGGGACAAAGCATCAGAGTCAATGTCATGAAGAATTGACAATTCGAGCTGCAAAAACGCATGGGCTATTTTTATACCCCATAGGTATACAGGCGTATCGCCGCTGGGAGCCAAAGGCAGTAAACGCGGACCAATCACGGCTCTCAGGAGACAAATTGTGAATGAAAAAAAAAAAATTCAAGAGTGGTTTTACATTTTTTACAAACAATATTGTTAATTAAAGCTGTACTATGTGTATTTTGGACAGCGAAAGTTCAAGAATGACTATTCAAATGTCGATAGTCTAAAGCAATGCGATAAGATTGATCATGTTTTGAAACCGGAAAAAGAGGATTATTCATTTGTGACACACAGGGTTCAATTTTTCCTTGGTATTCCAAATGAGTAAGAATGTTTTTAACAGCCGCCTTGGCTTCACATTTTATAGGATAATGTGGTTCAGGTTGTGGAGTGGAACGTACAGGGATTACATGGAAAATAGAATCTTTATCCCATCCAGCCTGGTTTAAGATATAAAGCAGAGGCCAAAGTAAGGGCCTATTCAGAAGCATAAGCCTGTTTAACTGTGTCTGGAACCAGATGCGAAAATGAAGGGAGGATAACATCCTTACCCTGGGGCAAACAAGAATAAAAGGAGGCAGCCAATCTACCTCCGCCAAAAGAATACCATAAGAAGAAGTTAAATTGTCCCAAAAGATAGATTTAATGGTGCGTTTAACGTCACCTTCAATTTGAATGTCTAAATGATAGTCTGTCAGGGTGTGCAACGCGGGTGTCGGCGGTTTCTACCATGACAAAAGTTTCAGTTACTCTTGCCTCCAGAAGGAAAATCACAGGCAGGGCGAGCATCTTTATCAGAAGCTGGTTTTACAAGGGTGGAGACTGAAGGTCTGGTCCCTAAACTATTACGTCCTAAGGATGTAAAAACTTGTAAAATTATGATAGGCAACTCACGGTCTGCAATTGCTGGAGTATAGCCAAGGAAGCTGCTTCACCATTAACATTAGAAAGAATTATTTCAGAGACAACCATAACATTTCCAACCAGTTTAATTCCCAAATCTAGGGCAGGACCTGCCCCATGTTCATTCTGTATTTGTTTGAGGACGTTCGGTAGAACACCCATCGAGGGATTGCCATAATAGAGAGTATACACTGTGGCAAACACGGTCCCCCAGGTGTTGCAGTTTTTCCCGTGGACCAGTAAGAGGAAACACAGCATCAAGTTCATCAATTTTCTGGGCAATCCAAATGAAATGTCCTCATGATTAGGTGGGCATTTGCCCATAACCGAATTTACAATCACTGGACTAATAAGTCCCAGAGCTTGGTGTGTCTGAGCAGGTGCACCAGCCCTAGCTGGACCTGCTCGAAAGACATGGGAAACAAATTGTATCAAACGTGTATATAAAAGAACAACCTGTTCATATAATGCACGCGTATCTCCCAAATTTAGAGCAGCTAAATTTGGGTAAGGTGTAAAGCCTGCAAGAGTAGGCCAGGTGGCCCCGTCAATACTTAAGGGGCCCATATGAACAATGCCTTGGACATGGGGAAGGGCGCCATTAAATCAAGTCTGGTGTTCCCAGACCGTAAGAGGAATTTCAAGACGTGCATAAGAACGATAAGCATTTGGTGCGGCAGCAGCAGTATAAGTATGAAACATATTATCGTTGATAGATGGAAAGGTGACCCACGAATAAAAACCTCAAAAGCGGTACGCTGCACCCACCTCAATCACAAAAACTACAGGAGCCCCCGCATTAGGGACACCATGGGCATGTAAGTGTTAAATAACCACAGGGTGGCAATTAGCCACAATGGCTACAGCCATAACCTATATGCAAAGGATTAAAAAAGGCAGCACAAAAGTGGGTATAATCCCTTTAATATTCAAGTTTGAAAAACCAACAGAACTAGGTGGTCCCTAAAAACTGTGGAGGATAAGTCCCAAACACCACGGACATCTCCGCAAGATGGTGCAAGGGTATTGTGGACAAGTACAAGTGCTACTCAGGGTTCCCGCAAGTAAGTAACAGACCAAACGCTGACAGCGCCATGTTGCAGGGATTCTGCTCAGGGTCAGAACTATGCTTGGGACTATAGAACATCAGTAGTTAGGGACTGAGTCACCATACAACCTCAGTAATGAGCCCGAGTCCGACTAGCTATAGTGTCTCACTTGCCTTCCTACTCCTAACCAGAGGAACAAGTGAATTGACAACCCAGAACACAACACTCCTGACCCTCTCAGGGATCTTGGTGACAGGACACCCCCTTTCGCTGACACACTCGTACTCGACCACAATCAAATATGACAGAGAAGTTTGAAATGTTTATTTTAACTATTGTGCTCTAGAATACAGTATACGTGCTACAATCAGAAAACAACTACCTAGCAAAAATATCAGCAGCTTTGTCAATGAACCGTATATTATGAAAAGCCCTGTCATATTATAGTACAGTATAGCCTAACCCCCCCACTCCCCTTCTACAGAAGCAAAACTGATTATACAGCAAAGATCTCTGGGCTTAGTAGCAGACTCCGTACCTTAGATGAAAGTTCTACATCTCAGATACAGCTGTGATCTTCTCTCAGAAAATATCTGTCTCTCTCTGTGTGTTACATTGCTGTGCGTACCTATATGACAAGGTTCACATGTTCATCAACAGCCGCATTTCTATGTTGTGTCTAGGTGCGAATTCCTGACCAGAACAAAATAACATGGGACATTGTTGTTTGAGCTTGTCTGCTGTTCAGACTAAATCCCAGGAAAGAACAGAACAAGAAAACAATTGCAGGTTCTGTGTGAAAATATAATGTGGCACAGAAGCAAACGCAATTATGCAGTAGCGTGCGCAAAGCTAATGCGGCCTCTGTGGTGCACAGTTAGGCTAACATAGGGAAAACTACAACAGGCCCTGTATAGAACACATGACACTGCCCTATTAGTGTAAATCACATTGAGTTTCCCTTTAGTGTTAATTTACGCTGGAGGGTTAGGAATGGGTTAGCCTTGTGCGCCTGTTCCAAACTACGGAGTTCCCCCTCTAATGTTAGCCTTTGCTGTGTTCTCTGCTTATTAAGTGTTGAGAATAGTGCTACACATTTGCCTCTGAGCACTGCTTTAAATGTGTCCCGATTATTAGAGGGTGTGGTATCATAGGAGCGGTTTAATTGGAAAAATTCTCTGATGGCCTTTCTGAGGTCATCTCTTATTAATCTCTCTCATACCAATGAGGTAGGAAAAAACCATCGGGTGGATTTTGGTGGTGGATTGCTTTCGTTTAGAGTTTGAGACCTGAGAATGGTCGGATATTGTAATGGGATGGATAATAGCCGTTCTCAGGTCGGTAGTAAGAGCCCGGCTGAGAAAAGTATAATCTAGCAGGAGTATGTACGATGAGTATGCAAGTAGAAGGTATAGACTTTAGTGGTGGGGTGAAGAGATCTCCAGGCATCTACGAGGCCTAATTCCTGCACCGCCTGTTTGAACGTTTTCTGGAAACTGTCTGTGGGGGATCTGTGTGGATGTGTATTGTCCATACCCGAATGCCAGGTCAAGTTAAAATCCCCCATCACTAATAATTCACCCACCGCAAATCCGTCCAGCAATGTGAGTAGTACGTGAACAAAGGAGACCTGATTAGTGTTAGGTGCATAGGCTGAGGCAAACGTACATACTTTTTCCCCTGATCCGACCCTTCGCTAGGACGATCCTACCTTCTTTGTCTTGTAACCCTCAGGCTGAAATTTCAGGGAAGAGTGAAATAACAGTGCTACTCCATTGTGTTTTGTGGATGCAGAGGATTTATAAACGAATGGGTAGGATTTGTGTTTTAAACTGTGGTCTTCCGACCCTTTGAGGTGTCTCTCCTGTATGGGCGCAACATCGTAATGTTGGTGTGTCATGTATTGCCAGACTTTGTGGTGCATAAGTGGGGAGTTTAGGCCCCTGACATTCCACAATAAAGTGGTGATCCTCCTAATATCTGAGTTTTTTTTATTTCCCGTTAATGAAATTCTTGCCTAGTCGTCCATCTCATGTCTCCTTTGTTTTGTCCCTCCCTTCTCTTCTCTCCTCATCTCTCTCGGGAGCCCTGTATGAGCAATGTGTCCCTTAGTACCCCTCCCTATGTGCCTAAAAGAGAACCATCCATGCACCTAGAAATAAAATAACAAAAATGTCAAATTAGAAACCGTGGGGACAACAGATCCCAATTCAGTGTTCCCATTTAAATGATGATACATTACGTTAGGCGAGTCGGTCAGAGACCGCTACCATATCTTTCAAGGCGCGTTGTTAATTAAGGCCAAAACGGTGCCATATTTATCGTTCCACAACAGCTTTGTGGCCGTTAAAGAATGACGCTGCTGTGAATCTGTCTTATCTGTTGTGATTGTCATCCAGTATAAGTCAAGCTTAATGTTGCCTATGGTTGTTGCAGTCATCAAACAGACTTGGTGAGTTCTAACAAATCCTCAGACTGGTTGTCTGGGGTTTAAGATTTTCGAATATCATCAGCGCCTGCAGCGCTCAGCGTTTCCACTGAGTTTGTAGGCAACGTTGGGAGAGCTTGCTCCCTGGGATCCAGTGGCATCTTTCTGTGTCGAGCCCGGTTCCTCCTTGAACTGTTGCAATTCAGGAACAGGTATTTCTAAAAGCTCCATGGCTTCTGTGAAGTCCGTTACAGGCTGCGTTTTGGGTATATCCATCGGTATTAGATGTGTTCTCGTCCAAGTGTGTCTGTTACTGGTCTGAACAGTTGGCAACGAGCCAAAGTTGCTTACGCTACATCTTGGTATAACAAGCATGAGTATCCTTGAAAGATTACCTTGTTCCTTTTTTGAGCTGCTTGAAGAATGGCCTCTTTCACGTTGAATGAGTGTAATTTCACTAAAACATCTCGGGGTGCCTCTTTTTACCTGCTATCGGTCTCCCTACCCAATGTTCTCTCTCCAACTTGATCTTCGTCTGTGCCTCACCCAGTACCTCTGAGAACAGACCCATAACATAGGCCTCCAGATCTGGCCCCTCCGCTTCTTCATTTAGGTCTCTTATGCTGATGTTATCACGCCGGGACCTGTGTTCTAGGTCTTCATTTTTCAGGATAGCAGCTTGTAACTGTGAGCAAAATGATTGTGTGAAGTCTCCCAAGTGGTTAGTGCGCTGTTCCAGCTCGAGTGTTTTCGCTTCTAGATCCGCCACTCTTGTGCCTACGGAGTCGACATCTTGCTGGAGGGTGATTAGTTTACTGTTCAAATCAGCCTTCAAGTTTTCCAGTGAGGACGCCAGATCAGTCTTTAGTTCCTCTCTTCTTTCGTGAGAGCCATGGTATCCCTTGTCGCAGTTGCTACCTGGTTATGCCTTGTCTCCGCTTTGGTGAACTAACTGGACACCCTGTTGGATTGCTGTTTTTTCGGCAGCATAAAGATAATTACAGTGGTCATGTGAAAGGGCTGGTCGGGAGCACCACAACTGACGTGAGCACTGCTACAAATGTCCTATAGCCCCTACTTGCTGTTGTTTGGTTGCATTCAGCGGGAGCACAGCAGCTTCCCAGTATGTAGTTTCACTTGGGGTCGCTCCTTCCTAGTGAGGCTTGCCTGAGTGATAGGTAGATCCCAGGCCCATTCCCGGAGCGGTCAAACACCAGTGGTATATGGAGCTCCCAGGCCTCGGATCACAGAGGGCGGTGCTTCAGCAATTTAAACAGTCACCTCGAGGTTACCTGGTCAATCCCAAGGTTGCAGAGTCTGCTTTGTTCCCTCAAACTGCAACATGCCATGGAGTGCCTTTATAAATGATGGGGCTAGTGGGTCAGTAGGGCTCCCTCCCTCGGTATGCTGTATTTGTGATCTGCTTATTATGGCTTGCGTCGTTTGAGTGTAGGCCACTGGAGGAGTCTAAACATAGTCCAATCTCCTTGTGGAGTTCGCCAGAGCCGCCATTTTAAAGTCAGGCATTTGCTTTGTGAATATTATGTTCCTGTAGCTTCCAAGTGTGTAATCCAGACCATCCACTCACACCACCGCCTGCCACGGAGACCTGCTGCCACACCTGCTAAGCAGGGGGATGCCAACCATGTCTTCTCATCCCCGCAGCCTCCCTGCAGCAGCTAATTGGATGCCCTGTTAAGGTCAGTCACAGCGTCTTCATTCTCCCCCAAGTCTCTGGTTTCCTACCTGTCCCACTGACGCCGCTCCGCCGCCTCTGCAGCCTTCTCCACAAGTTGCTATATTTGGATATTGGTGTAAGGTTCCCTTCGGCTTTTCTTAGCGGTCTGCCCTGTCCGTCTAAGCAGTGCTGGGCACTCTGGCTGCTACCTGTTACTCACCGGAGAACTCACCGGGGGAAGAATGATCTCCGCAGTGTTTTGTCATCTCGGCTGTGGAGCAGTTTGTTATAGCACCAGCTCCCGGGCTCTCATCGCGTTACAGGGGCTCCTCAGTGACCGTACAGGCCCATGGGTTGCTTCAAGCAGGAACCGTCGCCATCCTGTCTGGGGTAATCCGCGCTCATCTGGTTCCTCCTCAGTTATTAAATCAGTCCCCTGCCAGCCATTGTTATCTTTATATATTCCAGGTAGCCTTCAGCGTCCAAGTGCACCGAATTGTGATGTTGGGCCTTAATTTTTCAATCGATAGTTGCGGAGCCTCGGTGGATTACTTCCACTCAGCCGTCTTGGCTGGCCACGACCCCCAAGCGTGACAATATTGAGCATTCAACTGGTCTGACGCCATGGGTTTCTTCCATAGTGGTGGTGCCCAAAAAGGACAGTGAAGGAGCTGTACGCACATGCGTTGACATGCGTCAAGTAAACAAGGCAATTGAAGGAGAACGACATCCAGGTCACACATTGCTGACATGATATCGCAATAAAATGGTGCAAAGGTCTTCTCTCACCTTGATTTAAATAAAGGTTATCATCAGTTGGAACTCAAAGAAGATTGCAGGTACATTGCAACCTTTTCTACACATGTTGGTCTGTTTCGATAAGAGACTCAGTTTTAGTGCGTCATCGGCTGTAGAACATTTCCAAGACGTCATTTGACGTGTCATACAGCCTGTTGTCAATGCATTCAATTATAGCGATGACGTATTGATTTTCGGAGCTACACAGAAGGAGCATGATAAAGCTTTCACACAAGTATGCTGTTTACTTACTGATGCAGGTTTGACTTTGAATGCAGACAAGTGTGAGTTCCACAAGACAAAGTTAAAGTTCTTTGGCCATATCTTTTCAGATGGGGGTATGACACGTGATCCTGCAAAAGTACAAGCACTGTCAAATGCTGATCCCCCCACAAGATGTTTCTATGACATGGCAGTTACTGTTCAGAATACACACAAGACTTTGCTACTATAAGTGCTCTATTACGAGAGTTAACAAAGTAAAATATTTCATTTAAGTGGTCACAAGAATGCGAGAAAAGTTTCAAGAATGTCAAACAAGCCATTGAAACTTCTACTGAAATGGCCTACTTGAATCCAAAGCTTCATGCAGAGGTTGTTGTTGACGCTAGCCCAGTCGGGTTAGGCACTATCCTTGCACAGAACAGCGGACACCCAAAAGCTTGCAGGCATTTTGTGGCATATCCCAGTAGAAGTTTGTCCCACACAGTATGTGCTTACTCACAACCTGAGAAAGAAAGTTTAGCCATGGTATGGGTTGTGAACATTTCCATGTATTCCTGTACAGAAAGTCTTTTACGCTAGTAACTGATCATCAAGCTTTACTGACTATCTTTGGCAATCCAAAAGCCAAGATGCCTCCTCGCCTTGAACTGTGGGGACTACAATTACAAGAATTCAATTATACCATTCTGCACGCCCAGGGAAGGATCAAAACCCTGCGGACTACTTTTCCAGAGTGGCTACACTAGGTCAGGGTACTCCATCCAAGACGGCTGAAGCCTACATTAATTTCATTGTAAAATCAAATACGCCAGCTGCTATATTATTAGCCCCGATCATCACTGCCACGAGCCATGATAGTGACAAGCTGATGTTGAAAGATATAATTACACAGTCATGGAACCGACACTCAACCTCTCACCAGTGATGGTGAATATCAAAAATACAAAAACGTTAAAGATTAACTGTCCATAACTCAGGAAGGAGTTATACTGCAAGGATTGAAAATCCTGATTCTGGAGAGTCTGCAACAGAAAATAATTGGAGCTGACTAAGGACATCGTGGTATTGTTGCCACCAAAAGAGTTCTCTGAGACAGAGTTTGGTTTCCAAACTTAGATGAGAGGGTTGAAAAGGAACTCAAGGCCTGTCATCTATGCAACTGCCTTTCTAAAAATATTACTCCACATACTCTCAACATGTCAGCACTCCCTATGTATGCATGGGAGAGAATAGCCATCGATTTCTTTAATCCACTTGATAATGGACATCATCTGATCGAAATTGTGGACGAATACTCACGTTTTCCATTAACAGAAGATCTCTCAGCCACAACTCACGAGCTAGTCATTGAGAGACTAGATGGCATCTTTGCGACATGGGGAGTTCCAGCCATTTTGAAGTCTGATAGTGGCTCGCCTTTTAACAGTCAAGAATTCAAGGATTTCCTGGAGCATATGAACATAAGTACACCATTATGGACGCAGGCTAACGGACTCGTTGAGCATTTTACGAGTACGCTAAAGAAAGTGGTACAGTGTGCAATTCTTGAGAGGCTCAGTTTTAAAACTGTATTGAATTCTACCCTAAGAGCATATCGTTCAACACCTCACTCGACCAAAAGCGAAAGTTCGGCGACTTTGATGTTCGAGAGTAATGACAACCAAGTTACCTCAATGGACCAACAAAAGAGAAGGAAATGAGAACACAACTCGTACAAAGAACTTGGTTAACAAGTAGAAAATGAAAGCCTATGCAGACAAGAGGCGACATGCAAAAAACATCAAGTTTAAAAGAGGAGATTTAGTGATCGCTCGACAAATGTAAAGAAGGAAATCTGATGCTCCTTATGATGCTGAACCTTTCCACATAGTGCCACCAAGGGACACATGGTGACTTCCCAGCGTCCTGGAAAGTCTGTTACCCGAGACTTTTCCCACTTCCAGCATTTGATTAATCGGTCTTCTGATCGAGATGGTGATGGATAGACTGAACCTGAAAACTCAGTGACTGCTGTTACCTCTTCACCGTCTTCAAAAATCTGACACTGAAGATGACAGCTCCCAGCTTCCCATAACCAGATCAGGTCGAATAGTTAAAGCACCAAGAAGGTTGATTGAAGAGATGTATTCGTTAATATATATATATATATATATATATATATATATATATATATATATATATAAATAAATATATATATATATATATATCCACAAACAAAGGTTGCCTCTACGGAAAAAGCCACACAGGTGGGTAATTCTTCTTCTCTTAATGAAGGTGCAGAAAGCTAGCGAGCACTCTCGAAGCCATAAAAATAAAACTTCAGCCTTACGCGTTTCGGGCTAACACGCCCTTGATCACAGGCTCAGCCAGGGGTCAAACGAACAACAACGCAGTTCCTCTTTTAATGTATGCAAATGTCACGCCCACATTGGGCCTCTGAGCATTATGGTATTTAGAGTCCTGCGTACATATTACCACTGTGGGTCTCCGTATTGCTCCCCATTCAGGCCTTTCAATGTCCCCAGTGGGTTGGCTTTCGTGTGTCAGCCGGTTGTCTGCCATTACCTGAGCCTTCATTCGAAACCCACCAGTCCTCACTGACACACTCGTGTTGTCACCGGATCCGCACTTGGGCAGCGGGCAGTTCCCACGGCTGGGCCAGCCGTACTAAATCCACAAACAAAGGTTGCCCCTACGGAAAAAGCCACACAGGTGGGAAATTATTCTTCTTTTAATGAAGGTGCAGCGAGCACTCTCGAAGCCATAAAAATAAAACTTCTGCCTTGCGCGTTTCGGGCTAACACGCCCTTGATCACAGGCTCAGCCAGGGGTCAAACGAACAACAACGCAGTTCCTCTTTTAATGTATGCAAATGTCACGCCCACATTGGGCCTCTGAGCATTATGGTATTTAGAGTCCTGCGTACATATTACCACTGTGGGTCTCCGTATTGCTCCCCATTCAGGCCTTTCAATGTCCCCAGTGGGTTGGCTTTCGTGTGTCAGCCGGTTGTCTGCCATTACCTGAGCCTTCATTCGAAACCCCCCAGTCCTCACTGACACACTCGTGTTGTCACCGGATCCGCACTTGGGCAGCGGGCAGTTCCCACGGCTGGGCCAGCCGTACTAAATCCACAAACAAAGGTTGCCCCTACGGAAAAAGCCACACAGGTGGGAAATTCTTCTTCTTTTAATGAAGGTGCAGAAAGCCAGCGAGCACTCTCGAAGCCATAAAAATAAAACTTCAGCCTTACGCATTTCGGGCTAACACGCCCTTGATCACAGGCTCAGCCAGGGGTCAAACGAACAATAACGCAGTTCCTCTTTTAATGTATGCAAATGTCATGCCCACATTGGGCCTCTGAGCATTATGGTATTTAGAGTCCTGCGTACATATTACCACTGTGGGTCTCCGTATTGCTCCCCATTCAGGCCTTTCAATGTCCCCAGTGGGTTGGCTTTCATGTGTCAGCTGGTTGTCTGCCATTACCTGAGCCTTTATTCGAAACCCACCAGTCCTCACTGACACACTCGTGTTGTCACTGGATCCGCACTTGGGCAGCGGGCAGTTCCCACGGCTGGGTCAGCCGTACTAAATCCACAAACAAAGGTTGCCCCTACGGAAAAAGCCACACAGGTGGGAAAGGCCTGAATGGGGAGCAATACGGAGACCCACAGTGGTAATATGTACGCAGGACTCTAAATACCATAATGCTCAGAGGCCTAAAGTGGGCGTGACATTTGCATATATTAAAAGAGGAATTGCATTTGACCCCTGGCTGAGCCTGTGATCAAGGGTGTGTTAGCCCGAAACGCGTAAGGCTGAAGTTGTATTTTTATGGCTTCTAGAGTGCTCGCTGGCTTTCTGCACCTTCATTAAAAGAAGAATAATTTCCCACCTGTGTGGCTTTTTCCGTAGGGGCAACCTTTGTTTGTGGATTTAGTACGGCTGGTTCAGCCGTGGGAACTGCCCGCTGCCCAAGTGCGGATCCGGTGACAACACGAGTGTGTCAGTGAGGACTGGTGGGTTTCGAATGAAGGCTCAGGTAATGGCAGACAACTGGCTGACACACGAAAGCCAACCCACTGGGGACATTGAAAGGCCTGAATGGGGAGCAATACGGAGACCCACAGTGGTAATATGTACGCAGGACTCTAAATACCATAGTGCTCAGAGGCCCAATGTGGGCGTGACATTTGCATACATTAAAAGAGAAACTGCGTTGTTGTTCGTTTGACCCCTGGCTGAGCCTGTGATCAAGGGCGTGTTAGCCCGAAACGCGTAAGGCTGAAGTTTTATTTTTATGGCTTCGAGAGTGCTCGCTGGCTTTCTGCACCTTCATTAAAAGAATAATAATTTCCCACCTGTGTGGCTTTTTCCGTAGGGGCAACCTTTATATGTGGATATATTACCTACTGGCGGTCGCCAGGAGGAAGTTATAGTTAAGACCACGTTTCCATAGGAAAAGCATTTTTTGATGTGCTTATAACTTTGGCGTCGATTGACGAATCTTTACGAAATTTTCCAAAAAGTTCCTCTTTTCAGGTCAGCTCCTATCCTGAAAGTTTGGGGGGGATTCGTCAAGGGGGGGCTAAGAATAAAGGGGGGTCCCAAAACGTGTTTTCTCCATGCAATTTCCATAGGAAACTTTAGACAAGGCTACAGGTCAAACTGCTGAACGGAATTACGCCAAATTTGGCAGGGAGAAAGGTCTTGGTCCAGAAAGCACGCTTTTGTTTAAATGGGGTAAATCCGTTCAGTCGTTTTTGAGAAATATCAAATTTTCCAGATATCGATAGTTGAGAATTCTGACATCTGATTGGCTGAGGCGTTACGAGCACGAGCTTGCGGCTCATTGGCTGCAAACTGTTGAAACTAGGAAGTGTTGGCAGCCATTTTGTGATTCAGTCCGTCAGCTCGCATCTCTCCCTCTACAAGGCATCGGGTCCGTAGTTCTACCTCTGCGAGGCAACACTAAAAATAGATACCCCTTTCACGGTCCCTCTCCCCACATGACCAGCTCGCGGCTATGCCTTTAAAAGCCAGTCCGTCGGTTCGCAGCTCTGCGACTGCGAGCTGTCAGCCATTTTGTGACTCAGTCCGTCAGTTCGCATCTCTCCCTCTAAAAGCCATCGGGTCCGTAGTTCTACCTCTGCGAGGCAATACTGAAAATATCCCGCAGGTCTGCCTGTGCGAGATTCCTCTTTTACGCTCCCTCTTCCCACATATCCAGCTCGCGGCTAAGCCTTTAGAAGCCAGTCCGTCGGCTCGCAGCTCTGTGTCTGCGAGCCGTCGGGCCTGCAGCTCTGTTTCAAAATGTTTTCAAAATGTTAAATTATGTTGTATTATTTGATAAGTAACACTGTAATTTGTGAAATAAATTACATTACACAACAGTTTTACAGTTTATTTTATTTTCTGTAGTGGAAAAGTTAGAAAAAACCGTACTAATGACAAATAGCAGAATAGTAGTTTAATATTTTTAAAAAACTTTGAAATTCACTGAAAAAACCATAGGTTTTACAGACGTTATAGTTAGAAATTAGCATTTAAAAAACCTTTGAAATTCACTGAAAAAACCATAGGTTTTACAGACGTTATAGTTAGAAATTAGGATTTAAAAAACCTTTGAAATTCACTGAAAAAACCATAGGTTTCAGGGACGTTATAGTTAGCTGGACATTTCACTCGTACAAAACCATAGAAATTCCACCGTTATAGTTAGTTCAGCTAACTATAACTCGCGCACCCGCAATGCACTGCTCATGACGTCACATATTACATCATTCATGACATGGTCAGTGACATCAGTGATGACATCACTGATGACATCTCAAATGACATCACGGATGACATCACTGATGACATCATCCACGTGAAAAACTGATGCACCTCCTCACACCCTAATATAACCTTTGATACACCCACTGTAAAATACAGACTACCATTTTCGACGCCATCGACACACCAATACCAGTTACTACATACGCATTCACTAATTCCTAGGTCTACACACACATCCACTCATTCACCCATACAATCACTCATACATGCAGTCACTTATCAATACAACACTATCATATGCACTCATCCACCTATAGAGACACACACACCACCACTCATCCAGAGTTACTCAAACACCTAGTCAGTCATGCAAAGAATCAATCACACTTCCATTTACTCATGTATACAGTTATACACACACCACATCACTTATTCATACAGAAACAAACACATACTTACTCTCTTATACAATCACTGATACAAGTACACACTCATCCATACAGCCACTCTCACAATCACTGACTCTCACGTATAGTCATTTATATACTCCAACTCTCACATACACTGCCTTTTACATATGTAGTTACTTGGACATGTACCACTGAGACATCCATTCACTCACCAACACACCCATACACACACTCACCCACCCACCCATACAGCTGTTTCCACATGCACTCTTGAACCCATACACCCAGTGAATCAACCACTCAAACATCTATGCACAGAGTCACACACCTCCCACCCACCCACACACACACACTCAGGCACCCATACAAATACTCAGGCAACCAATCGATAACCCATATAGACACTCATGTAGCTACTGACCAACCCATGCAGCAGCTTATACAACAACAGACAGACTGATACAGACATTCACACAGTTTAGTCACTAATCCATGCATTCAGTAAGACACATTTAATCACTCACTTAAACAGTCAGTCACGCACCTACTAAATCCTCCATCCAGACACTTATACACCCACTCATTCTTCAATACACCTTGGCATATATATAAAACATATTTAAACTTTAAACAAACACACAGTCACTAGATGATGTCATCAGTGATGTCATTTGAGATGTCATCAGTGATGTCATCAGTGATGTCACTGACCAGGTCATGAATGATGTAATATGTGACGTCATGAGCAGTGCATTGCGGGTGCACGAGTTATAGTTAGCTGAACTAACTATAACGGTGGAATTTCTATGGTTTTGTACGAGTGAAATGTCCAGCTAACTATAACGTCCCTGAAACCTATGGTTTTTTCAGTGAATTTCAAAGGTTTTTTAAATGCTAATTTCTAACTATAACGTCTGTAAAACCTATGGTTTTTCAGTGAATATATATATTTGTAAAAAGTGTCAATTTTTTTATTTAACAGATGGGGCGATGTAGTGTCTTTCAAGTTTTATGACAAAACCTTTTTGGCTCCTAACAGACTCAGTAGAGCTGTGACGTAGGTGTCAGAGCGGAATGCAATGAAAGATTGTTTTAGAATGTTGATTTTGCAGTTACATGCAGATGAATAAAGATGTGTAATATTAAGCTCTGTGTGCGGTGCAGTCATTGGCGGGTACCCAGGTTGGGGAGGACGCTACACTAGCCTTTCGGAAGAAACTCGTAATTAGCTTGGAGGTTGGTTTAGGTCCTGCAGGAGGTTCAACCATAGACACTTGGTGGTCTGGTGGAAATTGGTGAGGCATTGTCATTGATGTTCTCAAGTGAGCTCTTTTCCCTTTTGGAAGAGCCATAATCAGTTTGTTATTCACTCTCAGATAGCATCTAGGTCCCATCTGCTCCCTGTTGCAGTGTCTCTTCCTGGCTGTCATCACACTCCAAGATTTAACAGAAGCTTTATCAGAAGTTTTAACAGAAGCTGAACAGTTATGGAATCCTTTAATATCTGTAGTAGTTTGTATATATAGATTGTTAGGCTAGAATGTAAATTGTCAGGTGTTCTATTACAGCTTAGGTAGTAGACAGTTGAACTTCTTGCTATTATCTTTTAATGTTATTGGTGCCACTGTGTTTATGCTCAATATACATTCTAGGTTCTATGGAGGGTTCTTAGTTGTGCTGCTATGCTCTTTGTGTGTGGATGCTCCAATAAAGCCTCTTCATAAACATCACTTGTGGGTCATTTGCACTACTACAGTATCCCTTAGCAATGACTAAACAGGTAGCCCAGGTACATGATGCCTTTCCATTGCCACTAGCTTCACTGACTCCACTGGTGCCACCTGCCCCACAAACTTACCACCACCACCAACATCACCGCCTCTATGGGCTCTCCGCCCAACTCTAACCTTCTTATAGTCACTACCTCACCGCTCAACTCAAGCGGCCAGTAAGAGACCTTCAGGTGGCAGGATTGTCATGGTGCCCAACAGCCAATGGCAGACAGGGGGATAATGCAGGTCCGGCATGAGCACACCAGCTGCCCCAAGGGACCTTTTGTTCGCTCTTCAACATGAGTGTCCGCAGAAAATTGTTCAGGGGGGGCAAAATTTTAACGTCATCCATCCTCCGACATGATGTGTGCCAGGTGGGGCACAAGAAACACTAGGGTGCAGGAAGCAGGCCGCATATGTTCCCGTACACCATAGGTTTGTTGTGCCACAGCCATATCTTTCTTTTGTGGCCTTTGGTAGATATCACACCTTCTAGAAGGTGGCAAAGAAAAATGCAGGGCTGCAGTCAGTAGCGGCTCCTGGCCAAAGGTGAAAAAGTGCAGGCATGCAAAGGGTTGAGAAACCTGATGCAAAAGCTTAATAGAAGGATGAAGCTGCCATTGTATAATTAGCAATTACAAATCTATTTTTATGTCACCACTATTGAATGCACCACATTATTCATACACACATGATCAAGGCACTATAACTGAATTATAAAATTATTTTAAAAAATGTAGAATCTGCATTTGGTGTTAACGTGTATAAACGAATGACAACATTTATGATAAATATATTTATTTTGAAAATGTATTAACTTAAATATATTAAAATAAATAAATTTAAATATATGAACTTAAATAAAATAACTGCCATCATCCACATTTGAAAATAAAACATATAAACTTAAACTGGATTACTGCACACATCTACACTCTTGCTCAAATTTAAAAATCACATTCAATGAGTAGTTTTATACAGTTCTTGTTCACTGGTTAGTGATCTCAAAAAAGGAACTGTAAACATCTGTAGTCTTGTGCAAATAAAAATTATCAATTACTTTTTCAATCAGCTGTTTGTTTTCATAAATTTTTGCTCGATGTATGCTCATCATGCACAAACCCGATAAGCGATCATCTGCCATTGTCAACCTCAACCAGGTTTTCACCCTTCTCATTGTGCCGAAAGACCTTTCCACTGTACAAGTGGTCACTGGTAATGTGAGAGCAATGAGAATTGCTTGCTGGACTGATGGAAATAAAGCTGCATGGTTTAGCAAATCCAGAAATCCATTGTCAAACTGCTCATTCTTCGTTGACCAGATCTCAAACCATGTGACTGCTTTCAGGTTTTTAATGTCGTAACAGTCTTTGATGTTCGCAATATGGCATTTGTATTGCTCAAGTATAATTTTTGCCATGTGTTTTGGGTAAAGTGAGAACAGACTGTGTTGATAGAGTCCATGTATGGCACATAGATAGACTGGCGATAGTATTCTTCCACAGAAGAGGAACCAAAATTAGAACGAAACTTACCAGCCACACTGTCTGGGAACACAAAGTTCGACGTTCAATTTTTCTGCCATTGTTTGAACATCTGAAAACATTTCCTTATATTGCTCTTCTGATTTTTGTATGTGATCACGGAGCACAGTCAGAAGGTCTTGCATGTGATTACACACCTTGAGGATATCAAGCTGAACAGCTTGGAGAGACTAGCTTACAGATTCCAATCTTGATGAGCAATTTTAAATTATGGGCAAACAAAAGAGAAATCTCACTGTGCTTGAGGAACATTGCAATTGATATGCATCCTGACAAGTTTTTCCTGATGCTGTAGTAACCAGTAAGCTTAATTGCTTAAAATCTCTTCAAAGTTTGAGCTAAAAATTCTAATGCTCTTGTATTTTGCGTCCATCGTGTTTCACTCAGCAATGGCACATTAGAAATAAGAGATATTCTTTTGGACTCTCATGGAAAAACTTGATGACGGCTTTCACTGTGTGTAGGAAGCTGTGTTTCTGTTGCAGTAACCCCCCTACTTTTTGCCAGACTACTGATGCACTTTGACTTGTTGTGCCCTGGGTCCCTGCCAATCAGATTCCCAGGGCCTGTGTTCTTTCCCAAAACTGTACCTTGTACCCCCAATTGACACCTCTCTGGCCACATGTCAGTCCCTTGTAAAAGGTACAATGGGTACCAAGGGCACTGTGGCCAGGGAAGGCCTCTAAGAGCTGCAGCACTTATTGTGCCACCCTTAGAGGCCCTGTACCTTTACACACACACACTGCCATTGCAGGCTGCGTGTTTTGGTGCAGAACATCCCTGTGTGCCATGCCTACAACCCACTGCCCTGGCATAGGTCAGCCACCCCTCTAGCTGGGTGCACTATACCAGTGGTGAGGGTACAGGTGCATGAGCCCTGTACCCCAGTGTCTAGACCAATTCTTAGACATTATAAGTGCAGTAATGCCATTAAGAGTATATGGTGCTGGGAGTTTGTCATTACGAATTCCACAGCACCATAATGGCTTTACTGAAAACTGGGAAGTTTGGTATCAAACTTCTCAGCACATTAAACCCACACTGATGCCAGTGTGGGATTTAATAAAAAATGCACTCAGAGGGCATCTTAGAGATGCCCCCTGAAAAACGACCAGCCTCTGGTGGGTTCCCTGACTGGTACACACCAGCCTTCCACCACGAGACATGTTTCTGGACCCCTGGGGTGGGAGACTTCGCTCCTAGAGCCAAGAAACAAAGCCTTTCCTGGGCCGAGGTGCTCACACCTCCCCAGGCCAGGAAGAGCCATCTGTGGCAGGGGAGCTTCAAAGGCATTGCCGCCTTTGTAACACGACCCCCAGCCTCTCCTGCTATCCCCCTTCTGGTCTCCCCTCCTTTCTGGAGGGAAAAATTAGCCAGCCCAGAAGGTTTGCCCCCCTCTGCCAACCCCACCCCTCAGGTGGGGGAGGCGAGGTGAAACCCACTCTTCAGTGCCCGCCATCTTGCAGATGACAGGCACTCTCCAATCAAGATTAGGGATTGTGTCCACTCCCCCACGTAGTCACCCTAAGGTCAGTAGCCCATTGGCTACTGACCACAAGACCCCTAAAACGCCCCTTAAATACAGTATTTAGGGGGCAGCCCTGAACTAAGAAGACAGATTCCCGCAACCTACGAAGAAGGACGAAAGAAGACGCCCAGCAGAGGAGACTGCAGAGAACAACTGACTTGGCCCCAGCCCTATCGGCCCGTCTGCAGTTTCCAGAGATCCTGCGCCAAAAGTCACCTTGTCCTGCAGCCAGCGACCTCCAGAAGCCTGGAAGGACTGACTGCCTTCAACAAAGACCGGATCTCCTATGAACAGCAGCTCTGTTCAAAAGAAACTCCCAAGACAGACTGAGCCTGCTGAGGACAAAGAAACCGGACGCCTGGAACCACCACTGCCCGGACGCCTGTGGCCCGAATTCGGGTGGCCCACTGGTCCAAGCGAGGTCCCCCAGGCATCCAGAGTCCTAGTCCACCGTGGGTTGACCCCTCCAGGACTCCCCGACGTCGCCTGCAGCCTCTGCAAGGAGACCCCCCTAACCGCGAGTGGCCCGGTAAGGTGAAATCCGACCTCAAAGACACCCCTGCATCCAGCCGCCCTGCGCCCTGGAGAAGAGAACCCGAGGTGCACCTACGTCCCTGAGCCCTCCAACTTACCTGCCCAGCTGTTGGTTCCTCCCGGAAGTCTTCCTGACTGCAACCAAAATCCAAAACTGGCAACTCCCATTGAAAACAGGGCACCCGACGTCAAAACCACACCCTGCACCCGGCCGCTCCAGCGCCCCTGTGGGTGCACCTTGTGTGCTAAATCAGATCCCCTTTGCACTGAGCCTAACACCAGGAGCTTTGCTCCCACAACCTTGTGGCCTGCTCGTGAGCAGCCACCAACCGGAGGCCCCCTATCCCCCATTGGATAACATTGGGCCTCAGCACCTGGCTGCCCTAGTGCAGCTGAGGGTGCTTTGAGTGTGCATCCTTGAACCTGGGGGAACCATTGTTCTAACCCCAGAAAATCAAAACCCAAAACAAAGTACTTACCGCTAAACCGATAACTTCATTTCCTCCCATAGGATTGCCTTGACTGCTTTTCTTTGAAAATTCTTTTAAGTGTGGAGTTGGTTTGTATGAAAGCTTGAAAAACTGTAAATGTACCAAAATTGAATTACTTACCTTTTGTCTAGGAAATGTCTCAGTGTGATATCTAGGCGTATCACACTGATTAACAAAGGTAACTTAAAACGTAATCCAAGAAGTAAAGTGTACTGTAATCTACAAAGTAACTGAAAAGTAATTCTGATTATTGACTTACCTGTAATTCAACCAACTGCATTTGAACCTGCATTCAACTGTAAATCACTGCATAAGATTTTGCAAAGTATTATTTCACTTACCTGCACCAGGCTTGGCCTGGTTCTAGAAATAAAATAACTAAATAGTATTTTTTTATACAAACAAATAGGTCTGAGTTCAGTCTTTGAGTGTCTGACATCATTTCTTGCCTGAGTTTGTACAATAAATGCTTAACACTACCCTCTGATAAAGCCTTACTGCTCGCCCACGCTACCACAAATAGAGAGTAAGGTGCTAGCTACTTTTACCTCTGCCTACCTTTGGGGTTTCACTGGACTCTGTGCACACTATACCTCATTTTGGTATAGTATATACAGAGCCAGCTTCCTACACTATGCCGATAGAAGTTCCTTATATCAGGAACAGCATTCAGGTCATTAACAACCAAATTAAGTTTATGTGCAGCACACTGAGCAAAATCAGCTTTGGGATATTTTCTATTTATTATGGCTTGAACGCCACCTTCCTTTCCTGCTATTATAGAGCATCCATCATATCCTTGGACTTGGAGTTTTTCCAAGTTTAATCCAAATTTAGAAAATGTATCAATAATCATATTTGCAATTGAGATACCATCCATTTCTTTTAAGGTTGCAAATCCAAGGAATTCCTCTGATGACAGCTATGGTGCTAGTTGTGTATACAAAACGTACTCCATGTAACATCTGTTCTTTTCCGGATATGTCAGCACTTTAAACAGCAATGATTGAAAATCCATTTGAGATATTGACTAAAGATACTAGATCTTCTCTTAATGTTCCTTCACATTATGTAATCAATTCATTTTCAACTCGAACTGATGTATAACGTGCATGAACTGGTGCATTTTCCAGATGGTTCTTTAGATCACATCTCCTGCTTCAATGCGAAATTGGTACCGAATTTGCACGTTTCCGGTTGTACTTTTTTTCCCACGTAAAGCAATGTTATGTGTGCCACAAAATAAGATAGCGGACAAAATTGGAAATAACTTTTTCCGATTTTCTTCAACTTGCCTTTTCACAGTGCTGTCTATTTGGCAAACAATACTTGTTTCCGTTTTCTTCCTGATTGCCAAAAAGTGAGTTGCATCCACTTGTGCGTTTTTGTGCCAAGTCGATAAAACATGGTTGCGTGCACTTTCATGGAAGTCTTTATATTTAGTGAAAGGCATAGTTATCAATGCTCCTTGTGTCCCGCGATGAACTGGCTGTGGAAAAGATGTGCAATTGCACATCACACCTTTCAGTTGTGGAGAGTAGCTAAGCCATGGTGAATATTGATTAACCAACACATGACAGAAACAGCGTGGCCCACCTGAATCCTTCTTGAAGTCATACTTTACTGGTGGGGTATACGTATTTATTAGTAGATTGTATTTAAAATGATCTGTTCGTTTTTTTTGTTAAATTCAAATTATTCCAATATCATTTACAGGCGCATCAACATCATGGATATATTCTGTTGGAGCTGAAATTGGACCTGCAGAACTGCTTGTGCTTGGTTCTTCTTCTTCTGCCTCCTGTTCACCATGTCTAGATTCTTTTCTTGCT
The DNA here is from genome assembly GCA_963921515.1 of Calotriton arnoldi. NCBI lineage: Eukaryota > Metazoa > Chordata > Amphibia > Caudata > Salamandridae > Calotriton > Calotriton arnoldi. The sequence goes on along the minus strand of CAWUFW010004016.1, from coordinate 1,107,893 downwards.
TTCTTAACATCAGATTCTAAATCATCCAATTTTCGTTTTAAAAAAGACATTTCAGATTTTCTAAAAAGAAATGGGGATCATTAAATACTCTGCTCATCACCAGGCTGGATGTATTGAATAAACTGAGTTGTAAACGAGCTGCAGGGAGTTGAATAATTGATTAAAATTTCTCCTGCAAGGAGAACCAAGCTTTCCTTGGATAATGCATAGTTATATTGGTAAGATGAGATTTGTGAACGTGAAATAATTCACCTACGATGCACTATTTATTGACTACAGCCCTGTATGCAGTAACAAACTTAAAAAAGGAAAAGTGTAAGTGTGTGGGTATATGCGCACACACACTGACACACACACAAAATATATATATATATATATATATACATACATATATATACACACACACACACACACATACACTGTAGTACTAGATTTCACTTGCCACAGCACCAGACTGCAAGCACAGCAGTTGCCACAGCACTAGATTGCACCCACAGCACTAGACTGCACCCAAAACACTTGCCACAGCACGAGCGCTAAACCCACAGCACTTGCGTTGGCACTGGATGGCATTCACATCATTCACCAGTTATAATCCCATATAACCCCCACCACACCAGATAATCATATTACCCCCCATAATTGCACAAAATATATAACCCCACTGCTTACTCATGCTTTTGCCTAGTTTTTTCTGCTCTCTCCTTCCTCTCTCCCGGCTTTTCTGTGTGCTTTCTCATGCTTTTGCCCCATTTTTTACTGCTTTCTCCTTCCTCTACACCATTTTTCTGAGTGCTTTCCCATGTTTGCCTCGTTTTTTTCCTGCAGTCTCCTTCTGCTGTCCGTTTTTCTGAGTGCTTCCTCCTGCTTAAGCCGTTTTTAAGTGCTTTCTCTTGAATCTCCCCCATTTTTCTGAGTGCTTTTTCATGCTTTTACCTCGTTTTTCTCTGCTCTCTCCTTCCGCTTCCCCCATTTTTCTGAGTGCTTTCTCCTGCTTTAGCCCCATTATTTTTTACTGCTTTCTCCTTCCTCTCCCGTAGTATTTCTGAGTGCTTTCTCCTGCTTTTGCCTTGTTTTTTACTGCTTTTTCCTTCCTTCCCCCCATGTTTGAGTGCTTTCTCCTGCTTTTGCCTTGTTTTTTACTGCTTTTGTTTTTCTTTCCCCGGTTTTTCTATAAATGCCTAACAAACGCCTGCGGCAGCAGACTATGACACAGCTGCCAGGAGGATTGGATGCAGCAGCCAGCAGGTCGGAGGGTCAAAAAGCGCCTATGAGCCAGAGCCAGTAATTGAATGGGGCCGGGGCCTGTTAGTGCTGCTGCAGCGATGCGCACAATACAGACGCCGCTACTCTCTTGAACTCCTCCGTCTTCTGAAGGTAGCCTGTGCAGTGTGCACTATGCTGATGCCTGGGGCCGGGGCAGGTCGGACCATGATTGGTCCAACTCGGGAGTCGCCTCATGGTGAGGCAGCTCTCATTGGTAGCACTCAGCTACCAATGACAGTGCTGCCTGCAGGACTGCAATGGCGGACTGAGGTCGGACTGTCATTTGTAGCTGAGTGCTACGCTACTGAGAGTCTCAGTGGTATTATAGCGCTCAGCTACCAATGATAGTAGGCTGCTACTACCACTAAGTAGCTGCCTGTGTCCGGACTGTTTTTGGCGCAATGGCGGCGCCCCCGCCTATAACCAGACTAGTGCTAGTGCCAGGGCCGGCGCTAGGCATGGGCAGCGTGGGCAGCTGCCCAGGGCCCCCCGCCTGCTCGCAGCCGTGGGGCCTCGCACCTTTAAAGACATCAGGAGTTCCGAGGCCCAGGGGGCCCCCTGAGAGTTTATATTTTTCTTTTTTATGTCAATCTCTCCTGCTGGCCCGTCTCTGTGGGCTTAATGGCTGCATCTGCATGTTGATGACAGCAATCAGACAGGTAATTTGAGTGCCCTTGCCTGTGAAGTGGCCCTGCCCCTGTATGAATAAAAGACAGAATATCCTGCAGGGCACAGCAAAGGATAGAGTGGCGATGGCGGCGCATCACAATGGAAACTGCTCACCATGGACAAGTGGAAAGGGAGCAGAGAGGCGAATAAAAGGGGCAAGACAAATGGAACACAGTGGGGGGGGGGGCAGATAGGTGTGTGCCCGGCATTGAGACAAGAGGTGCACGCAGAGGAGCAGAATCCGCATTCAAAAGTGGATGGAGCAGGGTTTAAAGTCTGCTGGGTCACTCAAGTCTTGGACCCGGTAGTTAATTAAAATGGACATTGAAAAGGGGCCCTATATTCATGTCCTTAACTTTGCCTGCAAAAACATTGATCCAGTGTCTGCACAATGAATGAAAGTTCTGAAAAGCAGGTGATGAGACGGGCCCGCTCTCCATTTTTGCCCTCACCCTCAGAGGGAAAAAACAAATCTTAACTCTGCAGCAGTGCCATCCTTCGCTCCCTTTAATGCAACTTCAACGAGACTCGTTCTAGTTCTTTCACAGTCTCATCATGTCAGAACTGGAGCATTTTCAATATTATATACAAGGAAGCTGTAGATGCTGCTTATTCATCTTATGCAACTAATAACCACTGACAAAGCCAATAGTACTGGCTTGTTCTAGGTGTAATTTTACTTGTTGCAATATTTATCTGGAGGCAATGACAGGTTTTTCACCGCACTTAAAGCCCTGCTGTCAGGTCAGTATGTTGCCCGTTTTTTGGCTAGTTGTTGACCTGCTTTATGGTCAGGTGAGCCGGTTTTTACTGTTGATTTTTATGATATTAAAGCAACCATTGCCTGCAGCAAACTCAAATCAGTGCAGTCTCCCATACCTTACAAAAACTTATACAGCAGGTCTTTACAAGTTTAAAACTGCCCTAGTTTGCAAACATGGGACACTTTTCTAGCTAACTAACTCCCTAATGGGGGCCCCTTTTATTTTGGTACAGAGGCCTATTTTCTGTCCCAGTCTGATGCTGCATGTTAGGCAAGGCCACTGGAATTATGCGATTGTGCGGTGGCGGCGATTTCTGCATAATTATGCATTTGACGCATTTGCCACATAATCCATCAGCTTCTGCATAATCTACAGATTTTAACAACAAAATTGCTTTCTATCTCAAACAGTTCAAAAGTTACTAAAAATGCAGCGACACGTCTTACCGCATGTGGGAAGGCCCTTTGAAAAGCTGGAATAGTCAACTTTCTGTTTCCCACTACTAAATTTGGGTGTTAAATTGGTACTAATGGGGTGCAACCAGTGCCCAAACAGTGTTACCAAGTTTACAAGTGGCAAAAAAATGAAAATACTATTTCGAAATGTGCCGGGTTATGCCGCATAATTTGCCTATTCTTGCCACATAATTTACTCACCCTGCCACATAATTTAACCCTCTCCTGCCACATAATTCCAGTGGTCCTGCTGTTAGGGTAATCCATGGCAGTAATTTTGTTCCTGTTTATATTTCCCATGCTTTACTGAATCTTGCATTCCCCAAGAGTGCTAGCTATTTCCAGCATGTGTGTTTGTGTATTTTATTTCACAGCATATTACTCTTGGATGATGCACCCTTTGTACTGAGTCGCCTCCAGGTGTTTATAACAGGCTACAGTTGAGCACTTTGGAGTTGAGGCTGCAGGCAGTACAACTTTCACGCTGTGCCTGTCTGTGGGTCAAAAGGTGTTCAGATTACATGACCATTCAAAATATGGCCTCTCTGCAGAGCACAAAGAGCAATGGTCCTGCATTGCAGTTGTGATTCTATGCAAGTGTGTGTGAAGGAGCTACTTATTGGTCAAAACAACAAGGTGAAAGTAAAATCATTTATTGTAGTTACTCATTTAGCTTAAACTGCTAACAACCATTGACAAAACCCAGTTGCGGCCGGCATGAGTCGGCCGCGGCTGCGTTTTGTCAATGGTTGTTAGCTGTTAACTGATGGGGCGGGGGGTAATTTTAATTTAAAGGAAAAAAATAACTTTCTTAGCCGGACCGATCCGATCCCGCGTCGTATCTGCTTAGGGGCCTCACATGTTCCTATTCTGCCCGGGGACCCACATATCCTAGGACCAGCCCTGGCTAGTGTAGCTTAACACTACGGCAGACGTAGTGTTACGCTGCACTATGCCATTAGTGTCTGTAGCCACCATGCTGTCCCGAGTGGTCCGGGAGGGGAGGCATGCACCTCCCCTTAACACCCCCAGCGAACGTCCATGATGGTGAATCCTAAAATAACACTTCAGGCCCCGAGATAGTTCTCCACAACTGACAGACATTCCCCGGTTGGAAGGGAAGCCTGATAAATATCTGTACCTCTTGGGAGCACAGAATGTAGAAGGTCGAGCTCTGGAATTCACATTCAGGGACCTGTGTCACATTTGATTAAACCACTAGAAATAGCATAAACGGAGATGTAAGACACTGTAAAATAGATTTGCTTTTACACGTTTTGGAAAATGTGCGTGTATAAAGCATTATATTTGTTCTTTAATTTTGGGCGCTCCTGACTCAGATCTTTGCTTCACAACTATTTTACTGTGTTGCTGTGCAATGTCTAGTTGTAAAAAAACATTTGGAGGAATCTCTTTGGCTTCTTCTTCCATTGTTTAACTTTTAATGAATGTCCTTGATAGATTCTTCCTCCCTGTCTGAAGATAAACTACTATGTTTTCTTTGGAACATTGATACAATATACCTACAACACTAAGTAAAGAACTGTGCCTCTTCAGAGTCTAACAGGGTCAGTAAATAGGCCTAAGCACAAAAATAAAAGTGTCCCCCCCCCCTTAGTAAATCAGATACCTAAAAATGTGCCCCAGGTTTGCAAATTGGGACAGTTTTGCAGTTGTAAAGACACGCTCTATAAATGTTTTGCAAGACTGCGTTGATTTGACCAGGCTGCAGGCAATATTAGTTTTATTATTAGAGAAATTAACAGTAAAAACAGGCCCAGCAGACATAAAACAGGCCCACAAACCGCCCAAAAACTGCCTACACACTGACCTGTCAGACCAGCACGTTGGGCAATATCTGATTGCCCTATAGGCCAGTTCGACTATGTACCACTCTACTCGTTTAATTGCAAGGGTGAAAGAAGACCAGGCTTCCGCTAGTGTCTAAAAGCACAATGCATGGTGTTGTAGCAAGAGGGTACTGCAGGCTGTGCAAGAGTGGTAGCACATATGGGTGCCTGACTGGATGAGTACTTGAGAAGGTATGGCTGTTAGTATCTGTAAGTGAGAAAGATGGAGTGTTTTCAATTAGAGTGAATGCTGCTAGGAGTTCCATCAGTGGACTTTCATAAGCCGAACCTGAGGGGCAAAGCTTTGGTCCTGTGACCCACAAAATATGAGGAATGGGGTATTGAAGGAGTAATGATCAAAGATCCCCACAGAGGTTGGACCCTTGCAGGAATGAGGAACACTACCCTCAGAGACCCAAGGGCTAGCTTGTTCTGGACCACAGACGGGTAGATGCCCCAGACTGGCAGATACCCCATGACCACCCATGACCAATACCATCTCTATAAAGCACAATGGTGCTGAAGATAAAGAAAAGCAGTTCAGAACCTGGATCCCAGGTGTTGTAAAAATAAGATGGTGAAATAAAAAGATTGCCCCTTTAGGTCTGCCAACTCAGCGGGTGATATAAACATTGGTAAGTGTTCCCTACAAGTTCATAGGGGGATCTGCTTAGAGCTTGCCAAACGATGAGGTGGTTATGCTCTGTCATCCCGGTCAGGGTGTGGGTTTGCCTGGTTAATAGCATGCCCACACAGCATACAGGAGTGTTCACTCACATCAGCTTGTATGGCCAAACTCGCATATCTCACACATAGGCTGAGGTAATAAAGATCATCTAGTGACACCACCATGTGAGAGTAGATGCACTCCAGCCTCTAGAGAGGTTTCAGGAGCCTGATGAATGCAGGAGAGATTGAATTGCATTCTCCGAGAGCAAAAGCAAGTTATGTGGTGGGGGCACTACTGTCCTTTTCACGTTCATTTAGATGTTGCAGGTTCCCTTCGTGCTAATGACATTTGGTTTGTTGTAATGGAGAATGGAGATCTAAGCATGGTACAACGCCATTGGAAAGGGAGTGATTATTGTTTATCAGAATATGAGCCTTAGAGTGTGAGACATCAGAATGAACTCTCCTTTCTACTACAAGAGTATGGTTATTTATTTGGGGTTACTTATGGGTGGCTGACACATAAATAATCTACCAACACTACACACTTAGGTAACCTATTAGTCTTCTGTAGAGCCTGTTGCGAATCTTCCACTGGTTAGGTGTCCTGGGCAGGGAGGTGTGGGGTGGATCCATGTAACAAGGGCCTACACAATTTGAAGGCACTGTTACAATTAGTAGTATTTATACAGGATGGAAACCACTGAGATCTGGTAGTAACGCAGAATGGAGAGTGTTGAGATAGGATTCTTACACAGAATGGATATCAGTGATACTCACACCACAAGGGAAGATGGGACTCACACAGAAGCTGTTAGGGTGTTGTGAGAAGAATTGGATGATTGTTAGTCTAGAGTATCAACTGGAGAGTGGTGCAAGACGCACGTTGAGTGGTGGGTCAGGATGAAATCTAAAGGTAGGAGTCCTAGGCATAACTTTCTTTTTTAGAGCAGTTTCATGCAATATTTCAGTGATATCTGCTTTTTGCTAAGAGCTTAATTGTTTTTCTTGATGCGCTTCAGGTGAGATGTCAGTGTGGCAAGTCACTTGTTTTCATATGTGCCCCATGTACAGTGTGGACATGCAGCTGAAGTGTACAATGATTGGGTGCCAGGGACCCTTAAAAGATAAGGCCAAACCTAACTAAAAGTGAGTGCTTGCTCTCTGCAGGGATAAGGGAATCTAGGAGGAGGTTTGGCATACACAAGAGAGTATCTGAAAGCTAGAAAGGAGAATGGGACAGAAACTAGGAACTGGAACAAACTGATCTGGAAACTGGACATGAACTGGGAAAGCCTGTGGATCGCGTGAAGCTGAGGACTGAAGTGGAGGGGGCGGTAACGCCTGGGACATACGCGAGTTAGGGAGGAGTAGACCCAGCTACTGATTCCTTCAATACCTAGGAGGACAGGGTGATAGATCTAATACGGGTCGATTGAGATGGCGACATTTCCTCTACATATCTCGACCCGGACGTGACGATATGACGATAGTTTTCTTCGTTTTTTTTTCTTCATGTTTGATTGTAGAAATATATATTGTATCTGATTTTGCCTCAATTTTGATGCCGAACTGGATAACCAGGTACAGACATTTATGTATACACCTGAGAACGGATGAACACTCTCCTTATATCCGTCTGGACATTAAAGTGCGATCCTTTTGATAACTACTACGCATGTAATACAACAAGAATATAATCTGTGGTCAGTTACCCGCTGTACAGAATTAATGTTTATCACAGTTTGCAAATATTCCGACAGTGCTTGTCGAACCCTTTATTGCACTTGTAATGACTAATTGTTCTCCATCTCACCCAAGCTCTTTCCCCCTACCCGCCTCACCTCTTTCTTCCCCTTCCTTCCCTTTCCCTCCACTTTCTCATTCAATTGTAATCTGTCTGTTCGACAAAATGCAAAATAAAGATATTAAATAAAATAAAAAATGAACTGGGAAAGCCTGTAAAAGAGAAACTAGGAAGACAATGCAAAAACAAAATACAAACATCAGGAAGGAACAAGCAGGTAAATGATAGACAAACTCACACATGATAGTCTGTATGCTCTTTGGAAAATGATCTCTCTGAGACTTAAGAAGATCTTACAATAAGGTAAAGAGAAGTTAATCTTATAGAGTCTTGATAAACACGTGGCAGCTTTTATGGAAGAATAGTGCTGAGTGAGTCTCTGTGCCAGAGGCAGCAAGCGCTGAATCTCACTGGCTCCCCTGGTAAAAAAGATTAAGGCTTTAACACAGACACACAAAAATGAATCAAGGAAATAGAGCAGGAAACACAGAATTCAGAACTAAGCTTAGGGAAAAGCAGGACTGAATCAAAGAACAGGAAAAGGGTTGGACTAGAAGTAAAGACTCTGAATTATGGATGCTGGAAACAAGACAGGAAAATCTGCATACTTACAAGGGTAGGTCGGAAGTATACAAAAAGAACAGGGAACATAAGGCAAGGAGTACAACAAGGGCAGGTCAAAAAGGCAGGTTGAACTAGAAACAAGGCGACTACAGGAACAGAGAGGCAGAATAACAAGGAAAACAAAAAGTTAGGAAAAGTATCAAAAACGGAAAAATGAGAACAAGAAATAAGAGACAAAGCACACAGAATCAAAGAGTAAGCCTGGAAGCAGAGCAGCAGGACAGCCCCTGATGACTATGGGCCTCAGCAGTACGAACTACAAGTCATTACACACTGAGCTTTCAGGAATGAAATAGCTTGAAGCTCATGGGCGGAGCACAGGTGCAGGGAGAGAGCGAGGTGCAAGGAATAAACCAGGTGCCAAGAATCAGGAAACCATCAATGAAGGCAACCCTGATCTGGGACTTGAAAAGGGAAAGACCAGGAAAACCAAAAGGCAAATGAAGGAAAACAGAAAAGCCTGGAACGGAATGTGGATCAGAGACAAAAAAGCAATAGGTACAGAAAGCATTTATGAAAGAGTCAGAATAACAATAGGATCCAGGAACCAAGATAGTGAATACAGCTCCACTATCTGGATAAGTTCTAGGTGGGGTCTGGCAAACAGAAAAAAAACATAATGCATCAGGATGGCGGTGTAGAAACCTGGACTGGGAATATGAGGTTGAGCTAGGAACACAATATGTAGAAGTGTGTGACTGTTATATTCTAGTGCAAAAGCAGGACCCCCACAAGGCCCTCCTGAGCACCACCTGGTGGCCGGATAGCGGAAACTTGACATTGTGACTCTGTGGTCCATGGAGGTAGGGGTGCATTCATGAACCCATGTGCGAAACCAGTGGTTCTGGTGATCCAGCGCTAACAATAAAAATTCTTCTCCTATATGCTTCGGTCATTCAGGTACAACTATCCCTCCAATACACAAGACTATATCCATATGACGGTGGGGCCCATAAACACCGCACATGCATTCACTCACTCATTTATTCCCTGGATTTCCTCCGTCAGTAACCTAGGAGAAAAACAGTAAAACGATTCGCTGGAAGGAGACGGGATACCTCTTTTTAACACGACATAATATTTCTCATTGCTTTAAGGTATTCCGCTCATTGGTCGATGGACCAACTAGTAGGAATCAGTTGATGGTGATTAAGACCAGCTCAATCACAATAAACCTTCTAACATTTTACATTAATCATTGAGCTAAAGAACCACTGAGTCATTTGTTTAAAGATAATAAAGTTTATATAAAGTTTAGAAGCATGAAATAAGTTTTAGGTTTATTATTCAGATTATTACATTTGTTATCATTATACGAAATAAATTGAAATTGCAATGCATACCTATTAGATGGAAGAATAAAAGTTTGTCACGGCAAGAACTCCCAAAATCTCTATCTATCTGTTCTGGAAAAGTCTAATAGTTCTAAATGGAAAAATCTATCAAGAATAAAAGTTCTTCAAAAAGCAGCATCTTATGCTCAATTAAAAATATAAAATAGCAGCAGCAGCCTCAGCTCGTCAGCATCAGCAGCAGCAACTCCATACGCAACTAACAGCAGCCAAAAACGGCAAAAAGCAGCTCCCAGCAACCAGCAGCATCATCATCCCTCCCCACCAAGAGTAGGTCTTCTTATACCCTAATTCTAGCTTACTAAATAAAAATGTTGCATCTTTATGGCGAGATTCTCTCTAATTGGTCCATTTGAGTCCATATACATCTTTTATCAAACTTCCTTGTTCTAACCAGTTCTTTGTGGAATGTCCATACTTGCATCGTTTCCCACAGTTCGTGACATTACTCATCCGCTTCGATCAGTCCAACTTGTATCACTTTCCGATACTTTTTAGGTTCAACAGTTCTTTTTGTCCATTTATTCTTTTTGACTTCTCACGCTTCTTGCTGACCCATCTTGGCACACATTTATTCAGTAAGGTCACAATAGCCTTGACCATACTTTCATCCTAGGCTCTTGGAACGATCACGTGGTCATTCTTGTTCACGGCCTTTCTCCTTGTCTACATTTCTCCTCGCGCACGCGTATTCTAGCTCATGGCGGCCATTTTATATCGCTGCTCAACAGGCCTAAGCGCACTATCTACAAAGATAAACAAAATATAGTTAAGAATAAAGAATATAAACCCTTTCGTTTCCCTCCCGTCATTCTATGTACCCCAATTAGGTATTACCTAGCAAAAAGCAACATATAAAGCCGTCCCTTACTTACCATTGCTTTATTTTGCCACTACACGTTTTGTTTTCAAAGCACAAATCATGCATTTTATTATTCTATTAATACGCAAATATTAGGTTATGTTAGCCACGTCAACAATTATAAGTAAATTAGTTTGCACACAGAATAGCGTGTTACCTTTAACCCTTCACATATAACATACATTGTTGGTTATTTACTTAAACGAACTTGTTTGTTAACCATTATACGTAAATTATTAGGAGGTTAAATTTTTTTCTTTTACCCTGCTCCATCAATTCCCCCTTTGGTGATTTTTAATATCACCACAAAACCCAAGTTACACAATTCTATCAGACAGCATATTTCTTGATCCGTTTGTTTTTTGTTAGTTTACACAACTGTATCCCTTTCAACTTGTCTCTTGGTCTTCTTGTACATATTCTCTTTTATTTCTTCTAGCTCTATTTCACCCATTTCTCTCTCTCTCTCCTTGTTTATCTTGTTTTCTTTTTCTATTTTATTCTGTTTTCTTCTTTTCTTTATACATGTAATTGCAAGCTTCAGTACTAAAATTATTATTATTATCATGGTTGCTATTATTATGACTTTCCCTATTATTAATCCACTCATTCTAGTAAACCAATTTATTACTGAAGAAAACCCTTTACCAAGTTTTCCAAACGCACTTTCAACCTCCAGTGGAACAAGTTCTTTGTGCAAACTTGTAATATTCTTTATATACTTTTGTATATTTTCACTTTTATCTGGAATGTAAGTGCAACAATGTTGGACTTTCAGCATTCCACAGACTCCACCCTCTTTTGCCAAAAGAATGTCAAGGGCAAGTCGATTTTGCATTACCATAGCTCTCATGGCAACCATCTCGGTATTTACCATCAAGAACCCTCCAGCAGTATCTGTAGATAAACGATCTACCACTGTGGATAATTTCCGAATTTTAAATGCATTCAAAGATATTCCCACTGCTGGTATCAATGCACCAAAAATATCACCTACTATTTCTGAAAAACTTTCCCTTTTTCTACGTGTAAAGGTATTTATCATTTTGTGTGTTCCTTTTTCTGTTCTATCCATATGAAAAATCTTTGGGAAAGACCAGGCCTAAATAACATGACCCATACCAATGGTCCGGCAACCTGTAATAAGCCCTATTACCGCAAACATAATAGATCCCTGGAAATATTGGATCTTTTCCCCCTTTGAATCCCCATCTGCCTAAAATTTGATAATTGTCATGGCAATCACTGGAACCCACGAAATAATTGTCATATCTTGTTCTATTTCTTCTAATGCACAACCTTCCCTGTTGGGGCCAATCCAGAGTCATAGCTGCATTTGTCTTTTTTTTGTCATGATTGTCTTCCTCAAACACCCAAAGAGGTGTTTTTATCTCTTCTATCACTTTTCTTTGAAATTTCGCTCTTCTATCCTCTACCATCTCTAAAAATACCTTTTCTTCTTTCTTTAACTCACAGGTAAGGTTGTTTTTAACTATATTATCTAAGGTTAAAATCTTATCTTCTATGAAAAATTCACCAAACGTTTTTCCCTCTTTTACTTTGTTTAGTTCAGGAACTACAGAAATTTTCGCAAAAATCTTATCTATATCAGTGTAATAATATTCTAATCTTCCTGTCTTATAAAATAAACTTGCTAAAACACTACATGTTATTCCATACGTCAAAGGAAGGTGATGATAAGTCACACCCTCTGCTACAGACGCAGGCAATTGCATACAAACATAACAATCTCTTACATCCATTGTTTCTACATACTCATACAATAATTTTGTAAATACATTCTTTGAAAAATCTGTTATTGATTTGTCTTTATGTAATTCTGCACTACCTTTTAATATAGCTGTTTCTTGAATGTTAGCTCCTTTTTCTTTCTCTGTGTGATTAGACGTTTCTTCTACAGCTAAACTAATTGGAATAGTGATTGCTAAAACCACCCACACTGTCATTAATAATCCTGTACAAAAGAAGCACATCTTACACCATCTTCTTAAAAACTCACATCTACATTTTCTATCTTTAGTATCTTCCATTTTGTTCTATAACCTATTTATTATATGTACAGGGAAAATGTGTCACCACACCTCAGAAATGACTTCTTAGCCACCCTGCACTCTAATTTTGTCTTCGTTTGGTACTTTCTTTTGATTCTTTTCAGAATTCTTTCTTTGTCAAATCCAGTATTTCGTCAACTCCGGTAGAAATTCGTTTAAATTTCTTCAAGTTTGTTGCACTTCACCTTCACCCATTAGGTTTCTTTGTTCTGGGTTCTCGTGAGTGTTCTCTTCTTCTTTGATATCAGTTAAAGCAAGGTACAACCACTCAGGTGATCTATACTTCAGATTTACTTTCTTTACTCTTTTCGTTTTCTGCAAGTTTTTTCCACTTTGTTGGTCTTGCTCTTTTTGACTTGTTATTTCATTCACTTGTTCAGCACTTTTTCCATCCAGCCTTATGATCCTGTATCTTAGTTTTCTTACTTCGTTGGGCCAATTGTCTCCTTTTCTTGGCCTTTTCGTCTCACTTTCTTTTTCCTCTCTTTCTGCTTTCCAGGTTCTCTTTCTTGACTCTAGTTTTTGTTTTCTTTCCTCTCCACTTTCTTCAGACTCTGTTTCAGTTCTTTCTTTATTGTCTCTTATTTTGAATTTTATAATTTCATTTTCTCCTTTTACTTGTGGTTCTTTTCTTATTTTCCTTCGTTCACCTACTTCTGTCCCTCCTCGGTGTTCTTCCGAATTTGTTTTAATTTCTCTATCTGCTTCTAAATTTCCCTGTTCTTTTGTTTGGCTATCTGTCCCTATTGCTCCTCGGGGATCTTCCGATTTTTCTAACTTTTTGTTTGAAACTCTCCCTTCTTCATCTATTAATATTATCTCCGAAGGATTTTTATCACAACTTGTACTTGGTTGCTCACTGTCACTATCTTTGTGCTCAGTCTCTTCTCTTATGCTTTCAAATTTCCAATTTCTCTTCAGATTTTCATCACAATCCGAATGATCTGTATCAGATTCTGAACTGGTGTCTGATATTTCCAGATGTCGACTCACATGTCGATCTTCAAATTCTGGAACTTCAGCTATTTCCTCCACTCCTTCTGTCGTTGCACTCGTAGTTGGGTCTTCCAGATGTCGACTTACAGGTCGATCTTCAAGTTCTGGCACCCTGTTCGCTTCTTCTTCCGCTTCCGATGCTGAACTGTTATTCAACTCTTCCAGATGTCGACTCACATGTCGATCTTCAGGTTCTGGAACTCTGATGGTGTGACTGGCATGTATCCAGTTTTTCACTCCCGCACATTTGACTGCAGTGGTTGTCACCAGTATCACCTGTCGCGGTTCGTCCCAGCGAGGAACCAAACAGTTTCTTCTTCTATGGACTTTTATGCGGACCCAATCTCCTGGATTCAAGTCGTGAGCTGGTTTTCTTTCAAGAGTGGTCGCATCCGGTCCAACCTGATGAAACACAGAACGCACCACATCAGCCAATCCTTTGCAATAATCCAGCACCAGATCATCAGTTATAGTCAGTAGTTTGTTGACAGGTACATGTGCTTGTCTCATTGCTCGTCCCATAATTATCTCATGGGGACTGAGTCCAGTTTTCCTTTCCGGAATACTTCTGATTGTCATTAAAACTAATGGCAAGGCATCTGGCCATTTGAGTCCTGTGGCTTGACACATTTTCCCTAGCCTGTTGCTCTCCATTCACTTGCTCTACTATTCCAGAAGCCTCTGGTCTGTATGCACAATGCAGTTTCTGTTTAATACTAAGTGCTTCACAAATCAGTTGAATTAATTCGTTTTGGAAATGTGTTCCTCTATCTGTTTCAATCGTGACTGGAAAACCATACCTTGGAATGAATTCTCGCAGCATAAGTTTTGCTACCGTGATTCCATCATTCCTTCTGGTCGGGTATGCTTCCACCCAACGGGAAAACAAACAGACGACTACAAGGACATACCTTAGTCTATTGCTCGGCGGCATTTCTATGAAATCCATTTGCATTCTAGTGAACGGACCTCCTTCTTGTCCTATTGTTCCTAGACTCACTACGGTCTTCCTTCCTGGATTTAAATTTAACTGTTGACAAACAAGACATCTTTGACAAAGACTCTCAGCTATGGCTCTGAATTTTGGATTATACCATGTTTGTCTGAAAAGTCTGATCATTGAATCTCTCCCAATATGGGCTTGTCCATGGTACATCCGTGCCATGTCAGAAATCATGCTATCAGGCATAACTGGTCTTTCATCTCTGTAAACCCAAACATCATTTTCCTCATGTTTTCTACATCCTGCTTTTATCCAAGTATCTTTCTCCTCTTCATCTGCTGCTTCCTGTAATTGTCTCACTTCATCCCATGTCTCAACAGGGTTAGTAAAAAGCAAAGGACATGAAATATGCTCTCTTTCTCGGTTCCTGTTCAAAGAGACCACATTCTTTGCACAGTACTGTGCAATCTCATCAGCATACTTATTGCCGACAGTTATGTAGTCTTCCCCATTTTTATGTGCATTGCACTTCACGACAGCAATCTGTTTAGGCAGCTGTATCGCCTCAAGCAGTTTTTTCACAAAATCTCCATTTCTAATCGGCGTTCCTGCAGACGTCAAGAAACCTCTTTGTGACCAAATCTGACCAAAGTCATGCACAACTCCAAAACCGTATTGGCTATCCGTCACAATTGTAACCCGTACATTTCTTCCCAACTTGCAGGCTTGAATCAGAGCTATTAGTTCTGCTACCTGGGCAGACCGTATACCTTTCAGACAAGATGCTTCCATTACAGTTGCTACTGTGCAAACTGCATATGCTGCACTTAGAACTCCATCATTTGTTCTCAAACATGAGCCAGCCACGAACAGAATATAATCTGATTCCTTTAAGGGCTCATCTCTTATATCTGGTCTCGGTTTTGTACAATATTCAAGCACATTCAGACAGTCATGATCCACTTCATCCATTTCAATCACACTCTCTTCATCTGGCAATGATGTCGAAGGATTCACATTCATGCATCTGTCAATGGTCACATTATCTGCACTCAAAATTACCTTTTCATACCTAGTCAGCCGACTATGTGTCATGTATTGGGTTTTCGTTCGTGTCAAGAGAATTTCCACAGAATGTGGGACATATACTCTCAGTGGATATCCCATCACTATGCCTTCACTCTGTTCCAGACTCACACAAGTAGCAGCAACTGCTTTCAAACATCCAGGCAACGCTTTTGCTACAGGGTCTAAAACAGCTGAAAAATATGCAATAGGTCTTTTCATAGTTCCATGTCTCTGTACCAAGACTGAAAACGCACATCCATCTCTTTCACTGCAATACAACTCAAAGTCTTTCTCATAGTCAGGCATTCCCAATGCTGGAGCTTCACACAATTTCTTTTTCAACTCTCTGAATGCTTTCATTTCTTCATCATTCATTTCAAAAGGATCTTTAACATCCTTCTTTGTCAGTTTTTGCAAAGGTTTTGCGATCAAAGAAAAACCACTTATCCATTGTCGACAATATCCAACCATTCCCAAAAACATTCTTACCTCTCTTTGCGTCATTGGAGCTCTCATTCCTTGAATCATTTTTATTCTCTCGGTCGTTACCTTTCGCACTCCTTTCTCAATTTTATGCCCTAAATATTGGACTTCTTGTTGACAAAACTGCAATTTTGATGGGGACACTTTATGTCCTCTTTTGGCTAAATGATTCAGCAAAGCAATTGTATCATTGACACATGCTTCCTTCGTTTTTGATGCCACCAGTAGGTCATCAATATACTGAACCATTACTGACTTTTCTGGCATTTTTAAATCTTCCAAGGATTTCTTTAAAATCTGATTAAAGATCGAGGGGCTTTCTGTGTACCCTTGAGGAATTCGGCACCATGCCAAAATACGCTCTCCGAACCTGAACGCAAATAATGGCTGGCTATCTGGATGCAATGGAATAGAGAAAAATGCATGGCATAAATCAATTACTGTGTACCATTCTGCTTCGCGTGGAATCTGGTATAGAATCACAGCAGGGTTCGGTACTATTGGGCAACAAGGCACAACAATTTTGTTTACCTTCCTCAAATCCTGTACAATCCAATATGTTCCGTTTGGCTTTTTCAGTCCCTTTATTGGCGAATTACATGGACTGCTCATGATTTCTTTTAGAATCCCTTGTTCAATCATTTTATTTATTACTGGCGTTATTCCTTCAATTATTTCTGGTGTCAATTTATACTGGGGCGTATTTGGGTAACTCGTTCCCTCTTTTACGGATATTTTAACAGGGTCTACTCCTTTCATTAACCCTATATCTTCTCCTGTAAAATCCCACACTTTCTCTTCCACTGTCTCTTTTAGTTCAATTGGGATTTTCTCTGCATCAAATACAGGAAACAAATCATTTACTTCTGGTTCCAAATTTACCATTGTCATTTTATACAGTACATCTTCATCTGGGGTCTGAAATGCAATTCCATCTGGAGTACAATAGATAGTGCAATTCATTTTGCACAATACATCGCGTCCTAATAGGTTCACAGGACTGCAATCACACACCACAAATCGGTGCATTTCACTAAATGGACCAATCTTTACCTCCACTAGTTTAGTAAGAGGCGTCTTAATTTGCTGATTCGATACTCCAACTACTTGGATATGTTCACCTGAGAGAGGAAGGTTTGGAATTTCCACTGACCTAACAGTAGAACGGGTAGCTCCAGTGTCCACAAGGAATGTTACATTTGCACCATTCACTTCTCCACCCACAAATGGACCTGCTTGATCTACCTCTAGAGTTGCGCCAAGCACGCACTCTTCCCCCTCTCCTAGGCACCGTCAGAAGCTTTCATCCGTCTCATCATCATCCTGTCGTAACCAATATTGAGAAATGGCAGCTGCACGCGGCAACTGTGTTACCTGCTCTCCTCCGTAGAATCCTGTTTCTGCACTGAATTTCTGTTGGTTAACACTCTTGGGAAATGGTGGTTGTGGCACCTGACTCTGTGGAGTAACTATCTCACTCTGCACCTGTGGATTTAATGATTGATTTTCCGCATTAAGTTTTGGAGGAAATTTACACTCGTTTCTCCAATGCCCTAGCTTTCCGCAGTTGTGGCATGGCCACTTTTTCTTTGCCTCATCTATGCTCATTTGTCCTTTTCCTTTGCCTATATTTGGTCTAAATCTAACCTGTCCTGCTTCATTAACTGTATTGTTCAATTGAGCTTCTTGCTTCTCTGCAACTTTCACCTGTGCCCACATGGCTTTCTCTTTCAATTTACGCTGTCTACTCTCAATATCATCACTGCAATACTTAGCATATCTCAAAACCTCGTCAACTGTGCTATTCTGCCAACAAATCATATGCTGCTTAATCATTTCACTTATCTCCGGTTTCAATCCATACACAAATCTATATACAAAATGACTCATATCCTTCTCATTTAGTGTCTCATACCCACTATACTGTTTAAAAACTAACAATAGCCTCTCATAGTAAGCATGCACTGATTCTTTACTTTCCTGCGTGGTTCTGTCTATCTTTACCCAATCCGTTTCTTTAGGTGGAATCTTATTCTTCAAAAAGGTAATTACTTGGTCATACTTCCTCATTACTTCTGGTCCTGGCGCTCCTGTTTTAGCATCCCTTGGATATTCTACAGTTGGCCAATCAATAGTAATCTTACATTCTGTCCACAAATCAGCTGGTACTACTATATCAAACAATCCATCCAAATCTATCCACAACACCTTTGAAACTTTAACAAATCTCTCCACTTGTCTGTACCATTCTACTGGCTTCTCTCTCAACTTTGGGAAATCATTTGTAAATGACAGTATATCCTGTCTAGACCACGGAACATGCACATAACTACCTCCTGGAGTCTCTCTCATCGGGTACTCCCTTACAACTGGTTCCTTATCTGTTACTGCAAAAGCTAAAGATGCTTTATCTGTTACTTTCTCATTCTTTTTCGTCCATCTACTTCTCCATCTATCCACATCACCCCATTTTCTCAACAAAACAATTAATTCTTTTATTTGGGTCAATCGTCCTGATGTGTTCAGATTCTCTATATCTTTCTCACAAAAATCTACTCTATATGGTTTCTGCAACGTTCTCACTTTTGCAAATTCTACTCCTAGTTCAATCGCTGTCTCTTCTAATTTGTCATGTAAATTTCTAGCTTTCCATGTAATACTCTTGCACAAAAACATAATCTCGTCATCCTGATAACTTTTCAATTTTTCTGTACCAATCGTTCCTAATATCAATTCTTCCATGTCTATTTTTAACCTAATTACATCTAGTGGTTTTACTTCTGTCTCTTTCGTTTTTAGCGTTTTCATCCATTCATTTAATTCATCTGGAGTTGGACCTACAGGCGTACTTTTTATTTCTATCCAATTGTTACTCCTTTCTGGTGTCTCTGATGCAGACTCCGTTACCATAGGTATTCTTCTGAACTCATTCTCATTTATTGTCAGATTAGTAGGTGGGCTTGGTCTATAGCTACTAACCAAATGGTGTGCACCTTCATTGTCCAGTTCCATCCCTTCTCTCCTTCTTTGCAAATGTGAATTCATAGGAATCACTAAAGAACGTTCATCAATTTTCTGATTCTCAAAAACTGGCATTACTGGACCTATCGTTACTGGTACAGTTACAGCTTCCATATTCTTTGTTAATTCTCTTATCTTTTCAGTTAATTCTCTTGTGGTTTTTGCTAATTCAGTTGTATTGTCACGTTCTATCTCCTCATTTTGTGAAGTTTTTAATTGATCTTGTGACCTATTTATCTCATATCCTCGTTCGGGATTTTTATTCCTCCCAGTTTCTATTGGCGGTGCATTAGGTGTCACCACCGCAGAAGTCTGTTGGTATAAAGGTGGGTTTCTGTTTAAAATATCTTCCAGCAATTCATCTTCCGTTTCACTACCACCATATCCATACTTTTCCGTAACCACATGTTTCTTTTTCTCTGTACACTTTCTCTTTGCTTCTTCCTCCACTGTAAAAGCTGGAAACAAACCTCCTGTCATATTAGCACATCTCCAACGCTTTAGTCTGTCCTCACGATTCAACCCCCATAACCTTCCAGGCACAAACTCATGATTCTTCAATCCTCTGAATCTCTCTCATTCATACATTTCATCTTCCCATTCACTTAAAGCTTCAAACTGTGTCGGTCTAGGTTCTAGTTTTATCATTTTCTCTCTCAAATTCCGAAGTACAGCTACACTAAATGAACCATTCTCAGGAAAAGCCAATGCTCCATCATTCTTAGTATATTTTGTCCAATTTTCTAACCATATGCATGTATGATATCCGTACTTCAGCATCATATGCGAAGCTGGTGATTTCGGCGGAGGAATTACTTGTCCCTCTCTAGTCACTACCTTTTTGTCTTTCTTAAAGAAGTTCTTAACTTTCGACATCCACGACGTTTTCTCTCTACCATATTCATAATACGACATGATTCACAATCTCTTTTCTCCTCAAAAGGTCCGCAATTCGACACTGTTCTCTATGCGTTAATCCAACCAATCCTAGCGCGACTCACACCAACACTCCAATCATAAACTTCCACGTCACTATTCTATCCGTCAAATCCTAGCGCGACTCACACCAACACTCCAATCAGAGCGGTTTCTGTCTACAGCGCACTGTCCAATCCCAGCGCGGCTTTTTCTTTACGTCAGCTCTGCTCCTGTTTCTGTATGACTAGCGCACTGTCCAATCCCAGCGCGGCTTTTGACTACGTCAGTTCTGCTCCTGACCCCTCCTTTATAAAAATTATCGGCAATTTCTTTTTCATCAATTCTTCGTTAGTTACAACATTTAAAACATATTTCCATTGTCTGATTCGCTAAACCAAAGAAATAGCTCTGTCCATTTACACAAGAATTCTGTATTTTCCAGTAGGCAGCGCTTACCTCTACCCTACCACAGAATTTTTCTGTTTCGCCGATAAAGTAGCACTTCCCTCTACCTTACCCTTCTTTCAAGCAAGCGGTAAACCCGTTTCTCTGGGGATAAAACACATGTGGAGACTATACTGCTCCTGAGAATTAAGGCCAGAGTTTCACAAGAAAACCGGTCGCTATTTCACTCACACACCTTTTATACGGAAAATGTCCCTATCATAACACAACCTGTGTTATCACCAATATGAACTCAGACAATGCACTATTCCATGTGACTTCTCTTGCCACACGTGTTCCATTTCCTACTTCCCGGAAGCGTGAAAACTTCGACTTACATATACCATAACGCGACGCAACATAAAGTGTTAGACATGAAATAATCAATAATCACCAAACTCTATAGTAACCATAACTCTGCTACCAAGAAATCTGATCCAGCGCTAACAATAAAAATTCTTCTCCTATATGCTTCGGTCATTCAGGTACAACTATCCCTCCAATACACAGACTATATCCATATGACGGTGGGGCCCATAACACCGCACATGCATTCACTCACTCATTTATTCCCTGGATTTCCTCCGTCAGTAACCTAGGAGAAAAACAGTAAAACGATTCGCTGGAAGGAGACGGGATACCTCTTTTTAACACGACATAATATTTCTCATTGCTTTAGGGTATTCCGCTCATTGGTCGATGGACCAACTAGTAGGAATCAGTTGATGGTGATTAAGACCAGCTCAATCACAATAAACCTTCTAACATTTTACATTAATCATTGAGCTAAAGAACCACTGAGTCATTTGTTTAAAGATAATAAAGTTTATATAAAGTTTAGAAGCATGAAATAAGTTTTAGGTTTATTATTCAGATTATTACATTTGTTATCATTATACGAAATAAATTGAAATTGCAATGCATACCTATTAGATGGAAGAATAAAAGTTTGTCACGGCAAGAACTCCCAAAATCTCTATCTATCTGTTCTGGAAAAGTCTAATAGTTCTAAATGGAAAAATCTATCAAGAATAAAAGTTCTTCAAAAAGCAGCATCTTATGCTCAATTAAAAATATAAAATAGCAGCAGCAGCCTCAGCTCGTCAGCATCAGCAGCAGCAACTCCATACGCAACTAACAGCAGCCAAAAACGGCAAAAAGCAGCTCCCAGCAACCAGCAGCATCATCATCCCTCCCCACCAAGAGTAGGTCTTCTTATACCCTAATTCTAGCTTACTAAATAAAAATGTTGCATCTTTATGGCGAGATTCTCTCTAATTGGTCCATTTGAGTCCATATACATCTTTTATCAAACTTCCTTGTTCTAACCAGTTCTTTGTGGAATGTCCATACTTGCATCGTTTCCCACAGTTCGTGACATTACTCATCCGCTTCGATCAGTCCAACTTGTATCACTTTCCGATACTTTTTAGGTTCAACAGTTCTTTTTGTCCATTTATTCTTTTTGACTTCTCATGCTTCTTGCTGACCCATCTTGGCACACATTTATTCAGTAAGGTCACAATAGCCTTGACCATACTTTCATCCTAGGCTCTTGGAACGATCACGTGGTCATTCTTGTTCACGGCCTTTCTCCTTGTCTACATTTCTCCTCGCGCACGTGTATTCTAGCTCATGGCGGCCATTTTATATCGCTGCTCAACAGGCCTAAGCGCACTATTTACAAAGATAAACAAAATATAGTTAAGAATAAAGAATATAAACCCTTTCGTTTCCCTCCCGTCATTCTATGTACCCCAATTAGGTATTACCTAGCAAAAAGCAACATATAAAGCCGTCCCTTACTTACCATTGCTTTATTTTGCCACTACACGTTTTGTTTTCAAAGCACAAATCATGCATTTTATTATTCTATTAATACGCAAATATTAGGTTATGTTAGCCACGTCAACAATTATAAGTAAATTAGTTTGCACACAGAATAGCGTGTTACCTTTAACCCTTCACATATAACATACATTGTTGGTTATTTACTTAAACGAACTTGTTTGTTAACCATTATACGTAAATTATTAGGAGGTTACATTTTTTTCTTTTACCCTGCTCCATCACTGGCCTAGTTACTTTTTTTGAGCTGCCTCGTCTGGAGCAGAGGGCAGAGAGACTGGAGCAGATATGTGTGGCCCAGCTGTCCTTTGAACTGCCGGGCAGAGAAAATATGGGATAACACATGGCGGCATGGATTTTTCTAATGTCACCAAATAATGGCAGATTCCTTGTGGAATCTTTTTTATGGATTCTCCATTGTCTAACCTTTTGATGTTGGTGTGTACTCAGTGTTGCCTTATCGGCTACATCGTTCATGAAATGCATCAAATGTGACTGGAAGTACCTTATACTATCCCATTTGAATGTTGTTGTCAAACATATGACAGTGGAGTGGTGTAAACACAACTGTCAGCATTAAAGAAAAAATTATATTCCGCCATGCCAATTCCATGTAGATAAAGGTATGCAGTCGCCACATCACCTGCTCTAACAAAGAGCATCATACAGTGGCTCCTAGACCATTAAAATAGGTTGTGGCATGCGTTTATACTTTAAGGGCCGTAGGGTTGTTACTCAGTAGGACTTGCTGTGGTGGACCCTCAGGCACGCATATCCTGTACAGTGCAATGCATTTAAGCAACTTTCAAGCCCTCTCCTCTCGCCCACGTTACTGCCAATCATCCACACATTTAGGAGCCCTGCAAGGGAAACTGTGGGATGGTTCAAGGAACCAGGGACAACCTCGGTGCGACCAATTTTAATCCTTTCCTCGCTGTCAAAATGGGTGTTTGCATATCTGACATCCTCAGGCTGGACTCCTGATTTTATTTAAGAAGCACCAGTGTTAAGACTGATTACAGAATTGTAGGATTTGCATCAGTCATCACGAGGATATTAACTGGCTACTGATGTACCGCATCATAGGTTCTCACTGGAGTGCTTTACGTTCCCTTCTAACTGCCAGACCTTTTTCATGGCCCATCCTTCAGCTAGCCAGGAAGCACACCACCACTGAAAATGCTGAGCATGCACATGGCATAGCTGCGGAGGCTGGGGGAATATTTTGTGTGCTTTCCCTATATTTGAGGTCATTAAAGTGCAATTTTTATTTCCAAAAAACACTCCCGGCACAAGGCCCTTACTCAATCAAAAGCATACCTATGTCTCTTACCTCAGAAATCTGTTTAAATCCCCACTGAGTCCTGCAGACACCATTTTGCACTTTTTGGCGGAAGACAGTATGGACAGCACAAAGTGAGGAAAAGAAAGGGCAGGCTCATGCCAATAATTCCTAGCAGATCATTACAGTAACCCAAAGCGGACTGAGGTTTGGCGCTGCTGTTGCCATTGTGAAAAGTTGTAAAGTTTTTTCTTTGCAAACTTTGTGACTTGTTTGCCAACTTCACAAGCGCTACAAGGTTAACAATAAAAGTGCAAGAATAAGCTTCGTAACTCTGTAGTAAGTGTCCATGTTTGGAGCGAGTATTCATCTCAGCTAGCATGCACAATCCCAGCCCTCCTGTGGCCCCAGCAGCCCCTTTGGGCTCCTCACAACCGCCAGAACCTGGTTTGGGGCGTGAAGTACGAAGCTGGCAGCTTTCTTTCATAGTTTTTCATCCCGGCTGTAGTGTTGTGGGCCTAGGCCCACATGCTACTAAAATAATGCATACAGACACATGAAGTGTGGTTGGTTAACTGGCCACATACACGTGCACCCAGCCCTTTTATTTGCATGGTGACGTCACTTGTGACGCTTGTGGTCGATGGGTGTGGGGTGCAAGTGTGTCCAGCCCTCGAGGGAGTGGCTGGCAATAAAAGTGCCTGCTGAGACACTAGAACGTGTCCAGCACAACACTACATTCCTCCCAAACTTAATTAAAACAAAACAAAGTCCAACATATGGAAATAAACTATGCACATAAGACACCACTCAGTCTCTCGGTCTTGATAAGCAGTTTGCAGGACAACTTCGGACAGGTGCAGCTGGGAGCACCCGGGCATCTCAGCACATGTCCATAATTTAACCAGCTACTACTGGGCATGTACGATGTGTTGATGGGGTCCGGATTCTTTGGCATCCTGTCCGTCATATGAATGTCCGCTTACACACTGTTGGATGGACCTGTGTGCTGTTGTGGTGATGCTGTTGGTGTCGGACAACTCAAACATGGTGCATCAGGAGCATCAGTGGAGTCCCGCTACAGAGTCTTCTCTTGAGGGCACCTGGGCACTATGATGACCAATCTGCCAGGACTGGAATGGCGTTGACGATGCTTAGGACGTTATCCTCTGAAGCCCTCGTGCCTCCCGGTACCTTGTCAGTTGAGCCGCTTCCAGACAATCTCTCGTGCTGGAACCCTGGGTGCAGGAATGTCCTTGAGGCCCTTATGCGGGGCTGCCACGATACCGCGTGGACTGTGCAGGGCTGCTTGTGGGTCGCTGCAGGATCACAGACAGGATCCGACGATGTTTGTGCAACCGCCAGGGTAGGTGACTTAATGGTCTTTGTGCTTGCCAACAGGGCACAGTGGCAGATGGGCTGTCAGATAGCCCGTGGACACTTGGACTATCACTTCAATAGGAGTGCCTCAGTCTCTTGGTGCTTTGCAGGTGCAAGGCTCCACCCTGGTGATGATTCGCTGGATTGGGTGATGCACATGGCGATGATGTGGTTGACATTAGACCTGAACGACAGGTGGTGCTGATTTGCCGGGAGTGAGGATGACTGGAGGGACTTCGCAGCCATGTAACTCTGTGTCTTAGCTAAGGCTGTTCTTCACCCGTGGCATCTGCGGTCACGAGCAGGAGTGCCATCTGACTTAGTCTGTCGATGCTCTGGAATGGATGGTCGCACTGGGAAGCGTTGGGGAGACACGCAGTTCGTGCTTGCTGTGGCTTATGTTTGGTTCTCCCGTTGAGCTGTCTCCAGGGACATCACTCCGCCTTGGTGGCTGTCTTGTGTCTGCGGGTGCACTCCTGTCTTGTGGTGGTACGAGTCTTCGTTCTTCTCCCCTTGTTGAGCTCTCCATCACACCTGTGTTTGTCCAGTTCTTCAGGGTGACAGGATTGTCACTTTTTTCTTCCTTCATGAAGTGGCGTCGTGCCATGTTCTCTTCTCAGTGTTGCGGTGGTGGCAGTCCGCCATTTGGGGACGTGCGGCTCTCCTTCTGCCTGTAATGGGCCGATGTATGACGCAGACTTAAGGCAGTATTGGGGCACTCCCTTGAATGTCTCTGGCCCACTGCGGGGATTCGCTGGGGCAGTGGAGATGCACAGGTACTCCCTCCTGCATTCGGGACATACTAGGCCTGTCCGATCCTCTCTTTTCTCTGGGGAGCGCTGCGCATGTGCAACGTCTCTTTTGCTGGCACCTGGCGGGCAACCAGGCACTTCATGTAACTTGCTTTGTGCCTATGAGGGTACCCCTACTCTTCTCACTTGCGCAGGGGCAACGTTGGCTGCAACACATGCTCATGTTTGAGCCTTAGGCATTCTGCACAGCTCAGTCCCATTCTTGGGAATGGGATCCACTGGTGTCAACTGTTCTGTGGAGGCATGAGCCTGGAGCCTCCCGCTGGGCCCTCCTTCCCCGCTGATTCTGCAGGGTGCGGGCAGTGTGTCTGTCAGCAGGGCCTCACCATCAGTCTCTACTGCCTAGGTTGACGTTGTGGGGTAACCTAGCTCTTTGACGACCAAGGCAGCATGGATGCAGGAGATAACCGGTTGTCTATCTGTCTGCACCTCGCAGGAGCGGCAGATGGGGCGGGGTCAACACAGTACAGGTGCTGCCACTTCAAAGGCAGGGGCCACAGCAACTTTCTTAGTGCTGTGGATCGTTTCTTTGTAAAATATTTACTTTAAATGGGTGCAGTGCCATATTTGTCTGATAAATGGCACTGCAGCCTTCCGCATAGCTCGGTGCTGCTTTCCATGCAGGAATCAACCTCTGTGGCTTTCTGGAGGCTGCGGGCATTCTGCTCGTGCGTGTCCAGGTCAGGATGTTCATTAACGGCGCGGGCCCTGTCTCCTCAGCAAGCAGAATGCCGCACTCAGCGAGTTCAGGGTAAGGCTGCCTCGCTTGCATATTAGCCCTCAGTCAGTTCATTGTTCTTGGCTCGGCCGCTGGGGTGCTGTGAGGGCCGCCTTATTGCCACGCCCAAGGCAACCAGTAGCTCCCCACCCCGGAGGCTGCAGAATGATGCAGACATCTTCACTCGGGGCCAGGAGTGGCCTCCTCTCTTCAGGCTTCTACACTGCTGGGAGGCCGTCAGAACTCTCTCCCTCTTCTCATGGCAGCCACTTGCTCCGGTCCGCACAAGCAGGTATGGGGGGGGGGTGAGCCATCCCTGGCTCTTCTGTACTTTGAGGGGGGGCTACGGGGCACGTACTCTTATCAGCTCTACCCCTTTGTGTTTGTGCTGCCCCGCTTTGCCTTCTTATGCCGACCCAACCTCTCCGGTCATACTGGTGGCACCTTATTAGGAGCAAACTGCTCCTCTCTTCTCCGGACAGGATAGGTGGCACACCAAAGCTGTTACAGGCACGTTGTTTGATATGGGGTATAGCATGGCCTGTGCCCAAGCATACCTTGATAGGAGTGCTGCCTATAGCGATGCTGTTTGCTGTCCCACGCTGCCCGCCTCGCGCCATCACTCAGTAGATGGACAGAGGCAGTTACGACTTTCTCTCTCCTCCAGCAAGGAAAAGGTCTGTTCACCCTCCTCTGGGGTTGATCGGCTCGCTGGGTGGCCTTCATCTTGCCCTGGCAAGCCTCGGTTTCCGTCAGGCTGGCAGGAGGTGTTGGGGCGCCTCAGACTCGGGCCATAACTCTTCTCACGACAAAGCATGAAACGGTGGACAACACACGTGTAGGGCCGACCCACTCGTCGCCATTGTAGTAGGCTCACATGCTACTAAAATAATGCATACAGACACATGAAGTATGGTTGGTTAACTAGCCACGAGCATGTGCACCCGGGCCCTTTTATTTGCAGGGTCACGTCACTCGTGACGCCTGTGGTGGATGGGTGTGGGGTGCAAGTGTGTCCGGCCCTCGAGGGAGTGGCTGGCAATAGAAGTGCCTGCTGAGACACTAGAATGTATCCAGCACGACACTACACCAGCCTCCTCTAAAGTGCTTTATGAGTTCCTCCTACTGCACCAATACTCCTGGAGGGTGCGAGCTTTGACAGCCTCCATGATTGTTGTAGTCGGTGTGGAGCTAGTGTGCCGCCAAGAGCCAAGTCTTACTGTTGCCAGCTCAGGAATTGTAAAGAGGTGGAGCACAGAAGCAGGCATACAAGGGGCCGTAGGACCAGATCGAGTTACTGCAGGGGACCACATCGCCTGCAGGGCGACATAGAGGGGGAAGCATCCTATCCTAGTGTTGCTCCCCTACTAGATAGGTTGGGCAGTTTGTCCCAAAAAGGTTACTGCAGGGTATAGAGGGTTCCCCCTCTGTTTATTACCTAGAGTTCTTCAAACTGTGGGGCACACCCCCCTGGAGGGCCATGGTTGCATTCCCAGGGGGTCGCACATAGCTCTTGAAGTACTTGCAAACGAGGAAGGCCTGGCAGCGTTAATTCATTTGGCGCATTACCAGGCATTCTTGATTTACATACAAAAGCTGAAGGGCTTTAACACAGAGTATGAACTGTGATTCTGGACGCCTTGAGGTGGGGGTCAGTGAGTGGGGTGGCAAGGTCAAGGATGTGGCTAAAAAGAGCAATATATTCTGTAACAGGTTTGCTATTTTCCTAACATCAGGTAACTGCATACAAAAAATGTGCACACGATAAATGGAAAATAAATGCAAGTTAAACTAATCAATTTTACTACGTAACCTCAGTTGTCTAATGCAATCAAGGCAGATGTCTGTTTGTGACCAGAAAGCAGCATCACTAGAATTATGCAGCAGGAAAAGACCAAAGTTAAGCGGCCAAGTTAAATAAATTATGTTGTAAGAAAATGCAAATAATATGGCTTAAAGTGGCACATTTTATGATCGTATTTCATTATGTTTCCATTTGTACACATATAAATAATGTCTGGGCAAAGATTTCACTTCATTAGTACCAGTTTACCACTGAAATACACCACCGAGCAATTGAAAGCTTGCTACATTTTTAATACCATTTAATCCGTTTGAGCTATAAAAAAATAAAAATAATTTGCAGATTATGCAGCAGACGACTGATTATGTGGCAAATCCATAATTATGTGAATATTCCACAGAATTGCATCATTTCAGTGGTCCTGCCAGAATATCACAAAACTGAATCCTAGTTGGCGCAGTGGGGAAATGTGGCATGTGTATATGTAATGCTACAAAAGTCCGAGCCTGTGACAGAAAAAACTGTGCATATGCAAGTCATCATTTTTAACTATATATTTTAGTAATAAGTAAGCAGACTACACCTAGAAACATTTTGATGTGTTAATTTAAAAGAAGCACTCAAGAACTCAGCTGGTGAAACCCTCACATTACCTCTCAATAATTAAAAAACCTTTGTGGCGCTAGAAGTGGCTCCATTAGTTCAAGCCTTTACTGGCTCCCGATGTTAACTCAAAGTCCCATGAGCAAATCACCATATCCATGTGCCTAAAAACAATAACAAAAAATCTGACCCTCTGTAATGTAACTGGTGCTCATGTAAAGGAGCGCTCCAATGCCCTTGGGCAGAGTTTGCGCTGAATTGATCTCCCAAAAAACAAAAGATACAGAGCCTGTTTCAAGGCTGTAGTGATTATCAGGCATTGGTGGGAGACGGGTGAAGGAGACAGAGGAGACATCCTTCTACTCAGTGCCGCTGCTATCTATCACTAGTGAAATAGGTGTTGTTGCATTGGCTGCAGGTGTGCAAGGGTACACAACACACTAATTATGTGGAGCAGAATAAGTTGGTCAATTTCTGTTTTTGTTTAATGAACTTGCTCTTTGTGGGTTTCAGATTTATTGTGGATTATGAGCTACTGAAAAAGTTTCTATGAAATGATCTCATAAGCACCAACCCCCTGCGCTCAGCCCTGCCCCTCCTCTCCACAGTCCTTGCCATAGAGTTTTGAAGGGGGCCCAACTTTAATATATTTTGCTTTGTGGGGCCTCAGGGGAAAAGGTTTGAAGACCTCTGCCTTACAGTGTCAGAAGTGGGCAGGGTGGGGCATGTTTTTTTTTTTTTAATATAAGGGGTCAGCAAGTAAGACAGGGCCTATTTTGTGGTCGGCTCACACAGCAGGAGCAGAGGAACAATCGGATTATTTTGAGTGTTTTTCTTCAAGTGAGTGTGAGATTACAATCATCCGCCAACCTCCGATGCAGAGTCTGCAACTGTCAAACGTTGAATCCGAGTTAGGTACTGGGGAAGAGATATTAAATTGTATTACCTTTCGGATTAGTGAGTCTTCTTAAATGCCCCCTTTCTCTACCACGAGTGGCCTAAATAAAGCCGGCCATCAGCTGACCACCCTTTGTTTTTTTTAGCTATAGCTAACACCATGGTACGCCACAATCCCATTTAAAATGGTTGATTTTTCGAGCCTGGTTATCCCTAAAACTTGCCTTTGCTTACCGAAACTCGAAATTCTCTCTCTTTTGCAGTAAATGTAAACGTAGTAATTGATACCCAACTGTGACTAGCAGGATACAACCTACCAGCTGTGTTCAGATTCCAACGGGACAGGGTGAGCAGTGGGCCGCACAAGACAAAGTCATAAGGGTTTGGTTTCGTTTTGGGCTTTGGTCGCCATTGTAGAGTGCCACCTGGCCTCTTCAGTACAATGTAACAGCACACATCCGGTGGTCGCTTGTGGCCACTGCTGAGATGTAAGCAGAGTGTTGGTGTGCATCACTTAATGCAGCACAGGTTGAGGGCAGAAAGCCTCACATCTTGTTTGCCAGGCAACGAACAAGACACTGGCGACCAGGACGGCGGTGTCCCTGCGTGCAGGGAACACCAGGAAACGCAGCAGCTGCTCTGCCTATGCACTGTGTGCTGCGCGAAGTAAAGTCAGCGGCCCGGAGGGAAGTGTGCCGCGTTGTACACTGGCAGTCAGCCAGCGTCAGAAGAGCCCGCCTGCAGGTGGAAAGAGCCCTGTCCGGTATAGAGTGCCTCCGTCAGCTGCATCCCAGATTCTCCACGTGGGCGGCGCGCCGCAGTGAAAGGGAAACCGGTGTGGCCGATAAGAGTGGCTGCAGCACCACCTACTGGCCATTTCTCCTTACCACATCACATTGCTGGAGAACCGGTGCCAATCACACGGGTAAACGGAAGCAAACCTGCAAAGCAGCCGGCAAGGAATTCTATTACAGGACCGGAGGCTTCGGATTATTGCTTCTCTTTCTTTACTGTTAAATCACAGCAGCCAATGAAATAACGTTTCAACATAATATAAACTACATTTCCCATGATGCTCTTGCACCAATCACTTCTCATCAGACCCTATAAGAGCCATCATCTCCATCCCATGAGCCTCTTTCTTTGCTGCTCACAGCGGAGATAAGTGCTCTCATTATACCATTTATACCCATTGTACTTATTTTGCGTGCAGACAGCTGTTTCCCACACGCGTTCGCGCGGTGGGACCAAGCTGCCATTATGGTATTTGCATTGCGCGACCGAGGTCGCTTGTTAATTCATTCAGCACGAATATTGATGTTTATGCTTGTTTTGCTTGCAATACTGTTGGCGCTTGCTAGCGCGATTGTTTTAAAGTCACCGCTTCTTAGCGGGTGTTTCTGTGCTCCCGTAGCGGGAGCGTGTTGCCGTTTCAGTGTGTTCTGACAGCTGGGTAAACGCGGTCTCCCGCGTTTGTGTCGGAAGCCCCCCCCTAATCGGGCCCGACCTCTGTGTAGAGCCGGACGCTTCCTGATGTGCGTAGCCCAATTGGGCTACTTTTGGGCGTTTTTTGGGCTACGCACGTCTAGCGCGACTCCCGAGCTTTCTGGTGCTCGTTTCGACCGGAGTTTTTGCTAGTGATCAGAAGCCTGGACCGGCTGCAATAGTGGTCGCCCCTGGGAGCGAGTGCACACTCCGTTAAAGTGAATTTCGGCTCATTTACGCCCTGAGACATTAAGGGCAGCAATAATTGTGGATTACAGCACTGCTGAGGAGCTAAGTAAAAACTTTATTTGTGAGTGCACGTGGGTTAGCTCCCCCCTTGACTCCTCCTATAATTAACTTAAACTTATCTGGGTACAACCAGAATTACACTGTTTAATATTAATATAAAAATGGAAGAGTGGGTTAGATATGAAGATGAGGAGGATGAACCCTCCTATGATGGGCAACAGGAGACTGTTTTAGAGGATAATATTGTTGACGCCTTGGACGCTTCAGTCCAACAGTCTGTCAACAGGGCCATTGAGAGCACTGTGCCAAACAGTACAACAAGCATTGGCAGCAGCACTGAAACCAATCACTAAGCAGCTTGAGAGCTTCGCAAAGCGCCATGGTTTCCAGAATCCTCCCGAACCCCAAGATGGTGCCCCCTCGGGCAAAAGTAAATCCAAGTCAAGGCAGTGGCCTCATGCAGGCGCATTAGCTAACTTGCCACCTGCAACCATAAACGAACATGGCTATTCCACCACACCAACAACAGAGGGTGGAAAAGCGAAGTGCAAGCAAAAGGTGTACATAGATACTGACACCACTGACATGTCGAAATTGGATGGCGAAGGCCCTCCCAAGAAGAACGCAAGGAAGGCAGTCATTCTTGTGCCCGATACGAGTTTTTGCAGCAATGTTTTCTTGGTGCGAAAGAAGGGTGGTGGTCACCAGTTGGTATTGAACCTGAGAGAGTTCAACCACTTCATGGTTTACAAGCACTTCAAGATGGAGGGCATCCACCTCTTAGCAGACCTTCTAAAAAAGGGAGATTAGATGGTCCGCCTGGATCTAAAGGATGCATACCGGACGATTCCTATTTTTCCTCCCCATCGACGTTTCCTACAGTTTCAATGGAGGAACCGGTGGTTGGAATATTTGGCTCTTCCTTTCGGGCTTTCCTCGGCTCCATGGTGCTTCACCAAAGTAATGAAGCCGGTGATAGCTCATCTTCGGGAGCAGGGTATTCGCATGATAGTGTATCTAGACGACATACTGATCATGGCCCTGTCTCAATCTCTAGCCCACCTTCATTTACAAATGACAATGCCCCTTCTGCAGAACTTGGGATTTGTAATCAACGAACCCAAGTCGACCTTATGTCCCTCTCGGACGATGGACTTCCTAGGGTTTTGTCAAACTCTCAGACAGCTCAGCTGAGCCTCCCCAAGTCGAAACTACGAGATCTCAAGAAGGAACTCAAATCAGTGTTAGCCAAGCAGACGGTCTCCCTCAGAACAATCGCCAGAGTAGTGGGCTTATTGGCATCCTCAATACAAGCTATTTTTCCGGGCCCCTTGCATTACCGGGCCCTTCAGAGATAAAGATCCAACACCTGAGGAAGGGTTTGTCCTACACGGACTTAGTCCCTCTGATGCAGGAAGTAAGGGAAGAGATGCAGTGGTGGTTGGGCCACGTAGAGGCGTGGAACGGCAGAGCTATCTTCGGCTCTCAACCAGAAGTCATTATAGAATCAGATGCCAGCCGTTGGGGCTGGGGAGCGCACTGCGGAGATATCTCCACAGGAGGAAGATGGTCCCTGCAAGAACTATCCCTCCATATAAATTATCTGGAGTTGTTGGCAGGGTCATTTGCAATTCGGACACTCTCCCCCAAACAGGTCTCTTGTTGCATCCTTCTCAGGATGGACAATATCTCGGCAGTGAGATATATCAAAAAGTTGGGAGGTACGAGGTCGTCCCTGCTAGTGGAGATAGCGAAGGATTTCTGGCACTATTGCCTGAGCCACCAGATATCGGTGATAGCGGAATACATTCCGGGACAGTCGAACACTGTTGCGGATTGGAATTCCAGGTACCTAAAGGATTACAGCGATTGGCAACTCCAACCGCGACTGTTCCAATGGTTACAGACAGTGTGGGGTCCTTGCCAGATAGACCTCTTTGCATTCAGACTGAACCGGAAATTACAAACATTCTTCAGCTGGAGGCCGGACCCATTAGCGAGAGCGACAGACGCCTTCTCTCAGAATTGGGCAATGAACCTGAATTATGCCTTTCCTCCCTTCATCCTAATACCCAGAGTGATGACCCAAATAGCCCGACAGCAAGCGGAAGTGATCTTGGTGACTCCCCTTTGGAAGTCGCAGCCCTGGTTCCCGATACTATTGGAAATTAGTTGCGACTTCGCCAGGATGCTCCCTTGGTCTCAGACGATGCTCCAGGGCCCTCATGGGGAACTGCACCCGATGGTGACATCAGGACAGTTGTCCCTGATGGCATGGAGGCTTTCCGGCAACAATGGGAAATGCCAGGCTTTTCGGACAAAGCTTCTGAATTCATTAAGCAAGCCTGGGCCCCTTCCACTCGAAAGAGATACTCCTCAGCTTGGAAATGCTGGGTATGTTGGTGCTTGGAACGGCACGTGGATCCCGTGGGGGCAGAGTTATCCCATATTGTAAATTTCCTGTCCGATAAAGCTTCAGAAGGCTTGGCATATCGGTCAGTGAATAACTTCAGATCCGCCATATCTGCAGGGCATACACAGGTGGACGGAAAACCGGTAGGGATGCATCCGGTGGTATGTAAGTTACTTAAAGAAATTAGAGTGGCTAATCCTCCTAAACCGAAATATTCATGTTTATGGGACGTATCATTGGTTATTGCCCTCTTTGACAAATGGCCGAATAATGATTTGCTATCCAGGAAACAACTATCAGCTAAACTAGCTATGCTGTTGTGCTTATCCGTCTACAGACGTTCTTCAGATGTGAGCGCTCGGGACATTACAGGTAGAGTATTCACTCCAGAAGGAGTTTCCTTTAACATTACTGGTAGGACGAAAACATTGTCACGTAGTATTGAATATAATGCTTTCCCCAGTAATGCTAAATTGTGTGTGGTGCAATGCCTTAAAGCCTATGAAGAATGTACACGGTCCTTGCGACCAGAGGGTTCAACACAACTATTGATTGCTTTGCAAAAACCGTTTAAGCCAGTATCTGCAGCTTCAATAGCCAGATGGTTACGGTCTGTTATGAAAGAAGCTGGAATTGATACCCAGATATTTGGGGCACATTCCGTACGTGGTACCATGGCATCTAAAACTTTTATGTTAGGTTCAACTATTCAAGACATTATGAAGTCTGCTGATTGGTCAACAGAGTCTACGTTTAAACAATTTCATTATAAACCGTTGGGTGATATAACTACTGTGGTGTTTGATAAGCGTTAAACGAGCAATAATCCGAAGCCTCCGGTCCTGTAATAGAATGAAAAATCTGCTAGCATTCGCGCCAAGAATTTTTAATTCTATTAAGGACACGGAGGCGAGGATTATCCCACCTAGTTGTATTTCAATAATTCTTGCAATAAAGTACCCACCCGTATGTAATATAGGTTTTATTCCACAGAGATTACGGGTATTTCTGTTTCATTTATTCCAGGTTCTGAAAAGAAAGCAGAATAAGCGTTCTTCTGGTTGAAGTTGGACGACGTCCCAGTTGTTGGTTAAAGTTCTTCCACGTTGGAGGATGACACTAGTGGATTTCGAATTAATGTTCGCACTTGGACTAAAAGACTCGAGCAAAGAAAGAGGCTCATGGGATGGAGATGATGGCTCTTATAGGGTCTGATGAGAAGTGCTTGGTGCAATAGCATCATAAGAAATGTAGTTTATATTATGTTGAAATGTTTTTTCATTGGCTGCTGTGATTGAACAGTAAAGAAAGAGAAGCAATAATCCTCGCCTCCGTGTCCTTAATAGAATTGAAAGTTCTTGGCGCGAATGCTAGCAAATTTTTCACTCAAGGTAACCAGCCAAGCAGCCGGCAGGGCTGGGACGGCCCTTCCTTGTGGTGGTGGGCAATGAACTGTGAAAATAAGAAAGAGATATATATATAGACAGGAAGACAGAAAATGCTTTGGGAGCGTGGTTTTGGAGACAGGAGGAAGGAGCAGTTGCAAAAGAGTAACCATAAGTGAACTGTGCAAGGGGGGACAGTGCATTTGAGGGCACCACCTAAATGACTTGTTTTGGAAGTGGTGAAGGCCAAGGTACAGGCCCATGGTGACTAGGCAGTGAAGGGGCAAGAACCGGGGATTGACCACGCATGAGGGGGTGAGACCTAGGAGGTGACAAAGGACAGAACCATAAACCAACTGTGCCCGTCACAATGTCGGTTTAACAACAAAACCCAGCACTGCAGTCTCCGGCCTCATATGTACATGCCTCAGTCACAGCACTACCTCCGTTTAGCAAATTGGCTGACCCAACCACAGCGGCACAGAGAAGGCGCTCCTGGATCCGACGCCTATAACACTTCTTTCACGCCACTCGGGAAACCGATAGAGCAGTCAAGAGTTCATTGTTGATACATTTTGGTGAGGCCGAACTTTACGATTTGTTTGAGAACTTGCCCAACACAGGTGGGGACACTGATTTTGACGCTGCAGTAGCGGCCCTGATTAGACACTTTGATTCACAGCTCAACCCAGATTATGAGCCCTTCAAGCAACGCCAAACATGGCAGACGGAGGAAGAATCCGTCGACATGTTGTACGCATGGCTCCAGAAGCTGGCGAGCACATGCGTGAACATCAATTAATCGGATGAAATCCATGCCCAGATATACAGGGCTGCAAGTCGGCGGTGCTCAGATGCCTCATGTTGCGACAATCGGGCATCTCCCTGGACGACGTCCTAGCCTGCGCCCATGAGCTGTTGAACAGCAGGGTTGATGACATGGAAGTAGTCTTGGGAAGGAGCGCTGCCCCAACGGGGTCCACGAGAGTCATGAAGGTGAAGGAGGAACGTGTCGATGCAATCCAGAGACGTCCTGCGCCTTCCCACCTGCCCGGTGCGTTGAAGCCGCAAGAAGGCCAGTGCAGCAACTGTGGTCTAGAACATTGGACGTGGAACATCTGCCCTGCAAGAGGACGGACATGCTCCAAGTGTGAACAAATGAATCCCTTCGCCAAGGTGTGTTGAGGAGAAAAGCAGGGGCCCAAAGTTGGGTACCCGAGCAGGACAACTGCTGCTCTGCATCAACTGTCTCTCCACAAGAGGGAAGCCAAATGTTTTCCAGAAGGCGAGGGCAGAGTGCCCCTCCAGATGATGATGATAGCGACGTGCTCGTGGTCTCGTCCGGTGGGAAGGAAGGCATATGAAAACGGCCCCCTCATTTGTACGGCTGAGATTGGAGGCACCTTCATATCAGCCATAATAGACACAGGCGCCTGTGTGAATGTCATGGACTCAGTGCAGTTCAACAAGATCATGCCATGCCCCAATCTAGCCGCCACCAAGACACAGATCTACAGATATGGAGGCATCGAACTGCTGCTTCTGAAGGGGATAGTGGAAGTAGATGTTGTGAGTGAAGGCAGATCGACCAGGGCACGATTCCACATTACGGATGAACACACCGGTAACCTGCTGGGGTGCCATACAGTGGAAGACCTGGGGCTGGTGATCTTTGCAAGGCAAGTACACGATTCACATGCCTCAGCCATGATGCAAGAGTTCCTCCAACTCTTCACGAGACTTGGTCAGCTCTAAGGTAAACAGATCCGCCTACACATCGATGGGGCGATACGAGCCACAGCGTAACGCCATGGAAGGGTCCCATTTTACCTGAGGCAATAGGTGGAAAAGGAATTGTGGGACCAAGAGCAAAAGAGGGTCATAGAAAAGGTCACCGTACCTACGCCTTGGGTGTCCCTGTAAGTCATTGCGCCAAAGCCCCAGCAGCCGAGAGCCATCAGGCTATGTGTCGATATGAGGTTCCCGAACAAAGCCATCCAAAGGGAGTGACACATTACACCGACTATTGATATTGAGGCGGACCTGAATGGCACCCAATGGTTTTCGAAGCTCGATCAAAACGCTGGCTATCATCAGCTGGCGCTAGAGCCTGCCAGCTGCTACATCACAACTTTTTCCACCCACATAGGCCTCAGGAGGTATCAGAGGCTCAATTTCAGCATCTCGTCAGCCAAGGAGGTATTCCAAAATACCATCAGGGAGACCCTATTGGGGCTGGCTAGGGAGCTGAATGTGAGTGATATCCTGATTTTCTCAGAGAGCCTCGAAGAACACCGCGTGCGGCGGAGGGCCACGTTGACAGAATGCGGGTTGACACTGCACCAAAAAAGTGCACTTTCTACAAAAACTCCATCGAGTTCTGTGGCTATATCTTTTACAGGGATGGCCGGAGGGTGGATTCGAAGAAAGCCGAGGCCATTCGAAGTGTGTCCATACCACAAAATGAGACGGAGGTGAGGAGCTTCCTGGGTATGGCGACGTACTGCGGCAGGTTTGTCCCAAATCTGGCCCCTTTGTCAGAGCCACTGAGAACCCTAACGGAAGCAGACGCCCCATGGGAGAGAGGTCCAAAGTTGGAAAAGGCCTTCAGGCAAGTGAAAGAAGCTCTCCTTGATGACGCCATGATGGCATATTTCTACCTCCAGCGAAGAACAGAGCTGTGGTTAACGCAAGCCCTGCAGTACTGGGAGCGGTGCTCCTACAAGTGAAAACAGAAGGTTCATGGGTCCCCATTGCATATGCGAGAAGGGCACTCTCCGACACAGAGACCAGATACGCTCAAATTGAGCGAGTAGCATTGGTCATCCAGTGCGCATGTCACCACTTCCACCTGTACTTGTGTGGGCAGTAAGTAAGGATCAGCTTTCATGGTCACCCCCACTTTTTGCTGGTGTCGTTATGTTTTACTAGTGTCGTTATGTTTTACTAGTCTGACAGGGATCCTGCTAATCAGGACCCCAGTCTCTGTGCTTCTTCCCTAAATTGGACATGGTGAGTACTTGGGTACACTCCAGATTGGCTACTGGTATACCCAGATAGGTCCCTAGTATATGGTACTAAGGTACCCAGGGCATAGGTAAACCAGGGGTCTCCCATGGGCTGAAGCATGTATTATGGCACCCATGAGAGACTACTCAAATTGTGACTACAGGCCTGCCATTGCAGCCTGTGCAAGCTAGTGCTAGCACCACTTATGACAGATATAAGATTCCTCATATCTGGGGTCACTGCACTTAAAACCTATAAGTCACCCCTAAGGCAGGCCTTTCAAATCTGAAGGCAGGGTGCTCGGTTCTAAGTGTGAGGGTGCCCCTGCATGAGCAGGACACCCCTACAACCTCCAGAGTCCATTCTCCCAGGTTGCAAGTGCATCAGCCATTAAGATACATAGAGTGGCCATGCGTCATTACACAATGACCATCTCTAAACTGGCTGTAACGAACCCTGTCATGTTTGGTATCAATTACGGTGTGGAGGTATGATTCCATGCACTGTAAATCTCCTCCGGGAGGCCCTCAGTGCTCCCGGTACCAGTCTTCTAGACCCAGACAGCAAACTATGGCTGCTGCCGACCAGAGACAATATTCTGCCCTCCTGCTGCTGAGCCAAGCTCGAGCAGGGGAAGGCAGGACAATAGGTATCCTGTCACAGGGAGGTGTGACCACCTCCCAGACAGGACTTAGTGTATTGGGACAGGGTGGGGGCGCTTGCCAGCCCCACTCAGACTGCTTAAAGGGCACATTTAGTGCCCTCCATGCATACTCCAGTCCAAACCAGTTCAGGGAGCTGTTGGCTCCCACTCTGGTGCAAAACTGAACAAAGGACATGGGTTTATCCTCCCCACTTTCCAGCCCCTCCTCTGGGAGGGACCCCTAAATCGTTCCAACCCTTTCCTTAGGGTAATTAAGGGCTTAACTGTGGTTGGGTCCCTAGATTCGTCGTGGGACAAGATTCAGATCAACTACCACTTCAACTTCAACCACCTGGGCGCTCTGGACCTCGCTGGACTTCGCGTTGGGAACCGAGACTGCAAATGGGAAGACTCCTGCTGCTCCTGGTCTCGTCATCCTGCAAGTCTGCTGCAAAGTCTATGCCTGTGCTCCATACAGGTTCTTCACAGGACTTGTGGGCATCCAAGACACCCGAAGGAAATCTCCTTTGGAGTGAAGGATTCACTCCCCTGCATCCGCAGGCACCGCAACACAGCTGACCGGTCTGCTGATCCTGGGCTCCCACAATCTCTAAAAGACTCAGCAACAAAGGTGGTGGCTCTGGAACTCCCTCGAGGGAGGCCTGCACTGTCTTTTCACCGAGCTTGAGGCCAGTATCCCTCTTTGGGACCGCTGGAACAGAATCCCTGTGCACAGCATCGACTTGCCGTTGCCAAGGCTTGTTGACTCTCCTCCAGAGATCTTCGGGCTCCAAAAAGCTCCAGCGTAAAGCATCTCCTATAGCCAAGATCTTTGCCTGCACCGCATCCTTTGCACTGTGGACCTTCGCCCTTTGGTGAGCTGCTTGAGGTCCTCTTGCGACTCCTGTTCCTTCGGCCTGTGGGTCCTCTCAAGGGTCTTCTTTGGCTCCAGTGGGCTCCCCTGCTTCGCAAGCCTGCTCTGACTTACCTGCTTATGGTCAGTCACTTGGACCTTGCTGGTCCCGACTCTGCACCTTTTTCCTCAACTACGTTGGTTGCCGTTGCCAAGGCTTGTTGGTGCCCCTGCCGGACACTGACCCCTTGGCTCTTGACATCCAACGTGGTATAGCTCGTGCATGGCTCCTGGTCCTCCTCTGCGTCGCCTGGTCCGTACAGCTGAACCTTCAAGGGCACCGTCAACTCTCCTGCATCGCCGACATCGGTGGGCATTCATCTTCTGTGCCTCCTGGTCACTCCTGAGTGGCATAGACTCTGTCCCCTCTGCTTGCAGGTACCTCATCTTGAATCCACCTTTGTGTTCCACTGGACACTTTCACTTTCTTCGCCAACGGCATCTTTACTGAAGTTCTCCATTGTATCTATGGCGGTTTCCGACATCACTTTGCACCTATGCACCGGCTTCCCTGGTGTAGGTATCCTGGTTCCTGGGGTATCCACGGGTGGGGTGACTCTCCGACCTTCCATCTTCCACAGGGTTTCTTCAGGGTCTGCTGGGAAGGGTCCTTCTTTAAAATTGCAACTGCGACTTACCTTTTGACTAACATTGAGCACGCGGTCATGTTCCCACTCTGCACACAACCTCCGTGGGGTTCCTAGATACTCACCTTGGGTGGTTCCTTGGGTCCCCGGCTCTTTTACGTCTTCGGGGTCCATTCTCGTCTTAGGTCGTGGATCGCATTCCACTATTTTAGTATATGGTTTGGTCTCCCCCTAGGAACCACTGTGTAGTCTGTGCTATTTACGTATTCTATTGACAAAGTATTGTGTGTATTGTGTCGTATCTCCGGGTAGGAGATAATACATTGTGTTAGTGAGTGTTAATAATAAATACATGTTAGTGAGTGTTAATAATAAATACATATTTTTATAAATACACTGTGTGGTTCTTTTTCTTACATAAGTGAGCACCATATACTAAGCCAGCCTCTCACACCGGCGAACTACATCCGCCAGCTTCGGAAGGCCGAGAACAAGCTGGTTATGACGAAGGAGCTGAGGACTTTGTGCGGATGGTAGTATGCTAAACATGCCCAAAAGCTCTATCAACACAGGAAGCGACGGAAGCGGACAAGAGCCTCTCAAAGACAAAAGAACCTCTTTCTAGGAAACAGTGGAAACATTTCCTCGAAGGCTCCAAATCTCTGATGCACATGGAGCAGACGACAAGGAGCCAGCTATGGCGAGTATGGAAAGAACTGAGCACCAGCGAAGAAAGCTTGCTACTCAGGGGCTGGCAGATCGCGGTGCCACGAAGTTGATGGACCTGGGTGGTCAACTTTTTTTATTTTTTTATTATTTGTTTATTGGCATTTGACATAAGCAAATATACAGCAATCGGCGAATAGTGCCCAGTAGTGCAGTAATAAAATACTCTTGATTGAACAAATGAACATTAGAACCAAAACAGTGGCATCACAATGGACAAGTGCATTTATAAGAAACATCATCGCAATTTAGAATCGAGGCATCTTCATTACATACAGGTTATAGGGCTAAGGTTACAGAAGAGGGGAACGGAAGGGCGACATAGTGTGCAGACATATAGTGACATTGTGGGGTCGAAGGCTATAATTAGCGAATGCCCTTCAGTGGAGACCTCCGGACTTCGTGTAGTGTCTGTAGTACGAGTAGATAGCCAAGTTAAAAATGGGCTCCAGATGTCTTTGGGTCGAGACGCCTGACGCAAGAGTTCCCAATATGTATTTAATTGTTCCTGACAGAACGTGATGTCTAGTACCCACGTTTTGATAG
This sequence comes from Calotriton arnoldi, assembly GCA_963921515.1. Taxonomy (NCBI): domain Eukaryota; kingdom Metazoa; phylum Chordata; class Amphibia; order Caudata; family Salamandridae; genus Calotriton; species Calotriton arnoldi. The sequence continues at coordinate 1,066,330 of CAWUFW010004016.1, read as the reverse complement.
CAGGTGGATGGCGTTTACCCCAGTGCATCGCTATCCGGCCTTTAGCCAGGAGTAACAGCATGGCCAGGAGTTTACGATGTCCCAGTACAGCGTCCTGAACATAACCCAGAAGACATAGTTTGGGTGAAGGGGTCAGATGGGTCGCCAGGATCTCATTGATTGAGTCAAGTATTGCAATCCAAAAGCGTTCGATATCGAGGCAGTTCCAAGCCATGTGTAAAAAGGAGGCATCTGGTGATGCACATCTCCAGCAGTTAGCCTCCGGGCGGAGACCCATGCGTTTAAGTTGTATAGGTGTTCTGTAAATGCGGTGCAAGAATTTAAAATGTATGAGGCGAAGCCTGTAGTTAGGGGATACCATCTCTAATTGCCCGCAACAGAATTGCCACTGAGTTTCTGTTAGCGGGTCGTCTAGAGCTTCGTTCCAGCTAGCGAAGGCCTTCGGGTGCGTGATCGGGGAAGAGCGCTGCATGCTGCTGTAAAGTCTCGTAATAAGCTTATCTGAGGATGAGTTCGTTAGTAACGATTCCAGGGCCGGGAGAAATGGAGGCGGAGCTGGGAATGTGTCGTGCAATTTACGGCACGCTCCTCTGATAGAGTAGTATAATAGTAAACTAGAAAAATTAATGGTATCGCCAGGCGGGGGTTCAGGGGGGGGGGGGGCAAAAAGGTGTCGCCAGGGTATAAGTCAGCAAATGTATCCCATCCTAGGGTGTGGGCGCGGGTAGAATTGCCTTTATCTTCTAGAATAGGTATCTGCGGATTGTGTGCGAGCGTAATAGAGGGCGCGTACAAGACTGTGTGACCTGCCCGAATGCGAAGTTTATCCCAGGCCTATCGCAGCGTATCAGGTGTATGTATGATCGTGGAATGGCGTTTGAAAGGCTGATAGAGAGCTACTGTCAATGGTAGTGGTGTGACGTTGTCGGCCTCTACTGCAACATGGGGTTGGAAGGGGGTTGGGAATATCCAGTGGTGTAGGAATTGCGCCTGTGCGCAGAACGCATAAAGTGCCAGATCAGGAGTGCCAAGTCCGCCCTGTGTCAGTGGCAGTGTGAGCACCTCCCACGCAATACGTGGTTCTTTTCCGGCCCAAACCAGGGAGATCATCGAGGAGCGCAAGGATTTCAGGAATGATTGGGTGAGTTGCAAGGGGAGATTAATAAATAAATATAGAAGTCTAGGCAGCACAATCATTTTGGCTATGGCGATGCGACCTGCTAAGGATATGGGGAGTTTAGACCAGACCGTAATTTTCCCTTCCAACCACGCCAATGTGCGGCCAAAGTTCATGTCCCAGAGCTCCTGGATGTCAGTACTAAGCCAAATCCCCAAATACCTCACAGGGCCAGATGCCCATTGGATAGGATAATCTGGTTCAAAAGTAGTGACGTTAGGAGTGAGGGGGAGCAGAATGGATTTGGTCCAATTGATATGCATGCCAGAGAGACCACCAAATTTGGTAAGTTCCCGAAGGACCGGGTTTAGATTGTCAGGCGGGTCTCGAAGATAAAGGGCGATATTGTCTGCATATTGAGATATAATGATCTCTCTCGTGGGGAAGTCAAGGCCTCGCGTTTTATGGTGTTGTCTGATTCTGGCTGCCAGAGGTTCCATCGCAATGGCGAACAGGAGGGGCGACAAAGGACACCCCTGCCTGGTGCCACGCGCGATATCGAATGGAGCAGATATCAGTCCATTGGCACGTAGTCTGGCCATCGGTTGCGAATACAATAACTTAATCTGTGCAATGAATGAGGGACGAAGACCTAATCTGGCTAAAATGGTAAAGAGATATGGCCATTCGAGCGAGTCGAAGGCTTTGGTGGCATCAAGAAAGGCTGCTAGTGCAGGTGTATGCGGGTCCAGGTGATGTAAGAGGGCAAAAAAAATTCGTAAGTTGTGGGACGTAGAGCGCCCAGGTATAAAGCCAGATTGGTCTGGCCGAGCAATTAGAGGTAATAGGGGTTGTAATCTCTTTGCAAGGAGTTTAGCGTAGATTTTGTCTATATTGATGAGGGAAAGAGGTCGATATGAATCACATTTATTAGGGGGTTTGCCAGGCTTAAGCAGGATGGAAATGACAGCCTCTCTTGTTGTTGGAGGGAGTACACCATTTTGCAAGGAATCGGAGTACATTTCTGCGAGATGAGGTGCCAGTATGGAAGCGTAAGCCTTATAGAACGCTGTTGTCAGGCCATCAAGACCAGGTGCTTTGTCCAAAGGGAGGCTTTTAATGACTCGCACTACGTCTTCCTCTGTAAAGGGTTCGTCCAGGTATTCCCTATGAGCATTTCCTAGCCATAAGAGTTCCAGCGAGTCTAAGTATGTGGTGAGTTCGGAGTCTATTTGTGGTGCGAAGGAGGTGTATAGTGAGGAGTAGAATTTGGTTGTGTTCGTGAATTTTTCGAGGACCTCTAATTAATGTGTCACCATCTCCCAGGAGTTCCGTAATATAAGGGGAACAATGAGAGGGTTTGAGAAGATTAGCAAGTGTCCTCCCGGGGCGATCCCCTTCGCCATATCTCCTAGCAGTGGCGTACTTCCCGAGAAATTTTAGCTCCGTGGCGGCCTCTTCATTAAATTCGGAGAGTTTTTCGCATATGGTAGCTAAAAGGGAAGAGTCGTTATGTTCAAAATATTGCAGTTCTAGGGCTTTAAGTTCGGCCTCCAGATTATGCAACGTGCCCCGTAATGATTTCAAGACACCTGATTGGCGGTGCCATGCACTTCCCTCTTATAACAGCTTTAAACGCCTCCCATAGCACAGATGGAGAAGAAATAGAGCCCGTGTTTAATGTAAAATATTCAACAATGTCGCTTCTGATTTCAGCCTGAAATGCCGCGTCTAGGAGGGCGTGTGGTGGTAATCTCCATGTGAATTTGCGTCTTATAGAAGTTGGAAAGGCAATTTTACAGGTACAAGGGGAATGGTCGGATAACGTTCTAGGGAGGATCTGCGTGTCTACTGTCCACGTCGCCACATCACCAGACATCAACCATCGGTCTAGCCGGGACCAGGAGTTGTATTGAGTTGAAACATATGTGCCCTCCCGTTTCTGCGGGTTGAAGTGTCTCCATATGTCCACTAAGTGACAATCTGAAATAAGCGAGTTAAGGACTTGGCTAGATCTGGGGTGGAGTGCCCGGGAGGAGCCCAACCTGTCAAGGTCGTCACATAAAATCGCCTCCCCAGATGACGGTATCACAGCCCATAGTAACAACCTTAGACCATACTTCACAGAAGAAATTCGGATCGTCCACATTTGGCCCATAAATTGCAGCCAGGACAAGCTGGGTCCCACCCAGAGTTGCCCTCAACACAATATAACGTCCCTCTGTGTCAATGTGTGAATGTGTTAGCGTCCAATCTATGCCATGTCGTATGAGTATGGCCACTCCTCTCGAGTAACTACAGTAGGTGGAAGAATAATATTCCCCCCAGCGTTTGTGCTGAAGTCTGTTCGTGTCTGATGGTAAGAGATGGGTTTCCTGTAGGAAACAAACGTCCACCTGTTGACGAATCAGGTAGGCATGTACAAGCCGTGCCTTTCTATAATTATTGAGGCCACGGACGTTCCACGTTAAAAAATTGTATGAAGCTGGCATGGAAGCTAGCGGCATATTGACAGTAGGTGATACGCAATCTTAAATCTCTCTATTAGAGGTAGAGGAGAGTCGATAATGATTAGCTTATGGAAGTAGTGTTTCGATGCCTGATGTGTACATAGATATAAGATGGAGAAAAGAAGGTTTCGAATCTGCATCAGATGGTGCTGTATGTGTGCCTCTGAAAAAACTGAACATTTACTATACCCCAAACCCACCCCTCCTCCCACACCAACCCCCCAATTAGGTTGTGACAATACCCCCCCCCCATCCCAACAATCCAAAAACAAAACAGACAATTAAAGCCATGGGATTTCTCACTGTGGGGGCATGAGTTGCCGGCAAACACCCCTGTCCGTGTGGCAGGGTGGCCGGGCTGTACTGTAGGTGCAGAGATCGTATATAGGATAAATGAATGAGCTGCAGAAACAAGTGTATCAGAACACCGAGCCCCATTATAAAGAGAAAGAGCAAAGCAGTATAATCAATATGGGCAGAGGGGGTGGGATGTGTCGCACTATGTTAACAGTTCCTTTTATCAGTCATTGTCGCTGAGACCAGCTTCTTTTCCGGCAGTTTGTGATGAGTGAGGCGAACGTTGACCAGGGCAGATATGTTTGGCATATTTAAAGGCAGACTTGGCGTCGGTAAAGAAGTGAGTTTGCCCGTCGTGTGAGATCTTGAGTTTGGCCGTGTGGAAATGTGCCTTTTAATGAGCACACCGGTGCAGGGGTCACCCTTCTTTGTCCACGGGTCCGTAGACCAACAAAATAGAGATTGGCACTGAAGCTGGAATTCAAATAACAAGTTTATTAATCACTCATGAGTGGGACTACGTCCACACAGCACTCTCAAGTGCTGCCTGAGGTAGTACATTGAAGTCACAGAACACAGGCCTTATATACAGCTTTTTCTGCACTTGTAAGCATGTGAACAGAAATAGGAAGGACAAGTTTCACAAATAGTTTTCAACAAACAAGGACAGATGAAAAACCACATGGTCAGCAAAGTGGGAGGGGGAGCAGGAGTGCTTATGGCAGCAGTAAATGATTGACAGTTGAGTCTGAGACCAGGTGTTCTGGCAGCTACAAACTCTTAGCATGTACATTGCTTTTAGCTGAGTCAGGAAGTCAACTAAAATAGACAGCACAGGCAGGGAAAAAGACAAGCAGCAGAGGACGGGAGAATTACAAAGCCAACAAAATGGATGCCACAACCAAGATGGCTTCAGCTTATGCTAACGGAAATTATTTCAGATTTCCACAGACGACCCGTTTAGCATATGCTGAAGACATCTTCTATGCTTTTGAGGAAGTACGGAAAACATCGTGCACATCTATCTGCATTAATTCAGTAATTTCTTGGTCCATTGCCAAGCGAGCATTTACATTTGTAACATTTCGTTTAGTCGGTATACATGAGGTACAAGTAGAAATACAAAGGGAATAGAGCATTGGGCCGCATTGAATACATAGGCAACAAGTGAAGAGAATCACAAAATATATACCTAGAGCTGTTAATACTTTCCATCCCCATACAGTAAATACATTCCATAGCCATCCAGTCCAAGTCCATGTTCCTGAATCCTAATGGATTTCAGTGGCTATTTTGTGCAACTTCGAAATTGCGTCAAAAACAGAAGGGGCGTGGTCAGGGATATAGACACAGCAGCTACTCCCTATGATGCGACATGCTCCACCACGGTCGGCCAGGATTACGTCAAGGACCATCCTATTTTTGAGCGTCACAATTCTCGCAATTTGTAGTTCCTCTGTGATATTTCCAAGCGCCATTGCTGTCTGATTCGTTACAGCCTCTACAACACGTGTCAAACGCCTGATCTTCCTACTGTTTAAGGCTGCACCAACAAAGAAGAATAGTCCCAAATTAAAGTCTGTAGTGCAGTATCAGTTTGATCCACCTCATCATTATTTATTGTCCTCTTGAATCTATTTTTGGAAATGTCATTATACAGTTTATAGTCTTTATGGTAGGATGCAGGTGCCAAAAACACAGGTGGAAGCAAAAAGGACACGTAGCAGCTTCCCGACCAACCAATAGGTAGATGGTAATAACCTTTACTTCCGCAAATGAAATAGGTGTTGTGTGAGGACAAAAAACTGCTATTGTTCGTTCCAGTAATATACAATGCTGTAGTACAGTCACTTTTTCCCACAGGGATACTGCCAATACTGCTCACACAGAGATCCGCTCGAGCTCTAGTAACAGCGATAACAGGAGGCCCATTACCCTTGATGGTTCGAGTGTTGGGGAAAACATAGTGTGTGGAGGAATTTCTCGGCGATACTCCTCCATTTCCCATACAGTCCCTTTGGCTTGTGGGTCCCCTTCCTCATCAGGGTAGCAGACTTTGTTCAACTGAGCGTTAAGTCTTCCTACATCATAGTTAGTAATATTAGCGATATGAGAAGCCCACAATAATGCAAACCAGGCTCTGCAGGAGCCATTATGTGAAAACGACAAAGGAATGAAAGGCGTTCCTCCCTTTCTCTGATGAGCTGGCATCATTCCACATACCCAGCAGTTGGTAACGTTCGTAGCATTGTGCGTGTGGTGCAACATTTGAATGAAAGTGTTATTAAAGTAGGACATTCTGTGCTTTTGCTCATGATAAGGTAGAGTAAAATAGTGATGTTCAATGGGGACAGGAGTAGTAGCAGTCAATAGATTTCGAACAGGAGCTACTTCCTCTACAACCCAAGTTATTGTAGCGATGACAACAACAGTCAAAGCGAGTCCAATAGCAATCATAGTTTGTTTATTACAGATTCTCGCAGCAGCCGGTTTCTTCTCCTCAAGCATATTCAGTCCGTCGTCCAACAACAAAGCAGATGGTGCCCTAAGGTCCTGGGCAGGCGTTGATTTCTTCACTAACATTGAGACGAGTAGTCACTAATAGACTACCCCCCTTTGAAATCAGTCTTTAACCACCCAGGACAGGCTCAAACAGTCTTTTTCAACGAAGTGTCTTTCTTCCTGGGTCGCAGCTGATATCGAGATGTACCAGGGATCGTGTGGTCCGGGAAGACCTCCTCAGGTCCTTCAGGTGACGTAGCTTGTCCTTTCTCTGTGACCAGGATATCGCGGTGATCTGTCAGCGCAGCTGGGCTCACTAGATCCTGCAACACTTTTCGACAGTGTGTCGCATGGACCCAGTTCTTCCGATTGGTCACTCGAACTGCAGTCCTGGTAGCCAGTAGCACCTGCTCAGGGCCTCGCCATCTCGGTGCTAGGGAGCTGGTCCTCTGAAAGGATTTAATCACCACAAAGTCACCAGGGCGCAAACAACGGCCCTCACTTTGCGACCTGTCTGGAAGAGTCTCCCGAACCTGTTGATAAATAGAAGACAAACTATCAGTCAACTGTGACAAATAATCATTCATCAACACATGTGGTACATCATGAATAGGGCGTGGCTTAGGAATCCCCCAAATATTCATAGGCCTTCCGAAAACCACCTCATACGGTGTGAGGCCAGATCGTGAATGTGGTATTGATCTGATAGATAACAACGCCAGAGGCAGCGCATCAGGCCATTTCAATGACGTGGAGGCTTGTATCTTAGCCAATTTCAATTTCAGAGTGGAGTTATATCGCTCCACTAGCCCAGCTGATTGTGGGTGAAAAGCAGCATGAAACTTCTGCTTAATTCCCAACCCTTTCATGAGATACTCAACAACTTGCCCAATAAAATGGGGTCCGTTGTCACTCCACAAAACTCGGCAAATGCCGAATCGGGGAAAGAACTCCTTTAGGAGCACCTTTGATGTAGTAAGAGCTGTATTATCTCTCGTAGCGTATGCCTCCACCCATTTACTAAAGGCACAAACCACTACCAAAACATACTTCAGGTTGTTACAGCGCTCAAGCTGGATGTAATCCATTTGCAGGACCTCAAAAGGTGCAGTTGGTATTGCAAACCCTCCTGTTGGAGTTCATGTTCCCTTTCCAGGATTAAACTGGAGACAGATCAGACAAGACTGAACTATCTTTTTAGCCGTGCCGGCAATCTCTGGATGATCCCAAACTTGCATAAGTTGCTTTGTTATTGAGGATGCTCCAACATGTGCCGGCCCATGTGCCATGTGAATCATAGGGTGTAAATAGGCTGTTGGTAACTTCCATTTTGTCATTTCTCTATTCCTCCAACAGCCCTCATCATCCAATGCTCCCTCCTTGGACCATTGGTCTAATTCGTCAACAGAAGCAGATTGTTGCATGTCCAGCACCTCTTGCCTGGCATCATGCCAACGCTCAGCCTGTGACTTAACTACATACATAGATGTGGTACTTCGCTGCATTGCAGTCTCACGGGCTGTGTAATCCGCAAAGGCATTGCCTGCTCCTATTTTATCAGTCACTTTCTTGTGTGCACTACATTTAACAATTGCCACTTTCTTAGGATAGGTCAAAGCAGTAAGGAGATTATGTACTAATTCCCCATGCACTATTTGTGTCCCATGTGAAGTAAGAAAGCCTCTTTCTTTCCATAACTGCCCGAAACTATGAGCCACACCAAAGGCATATTGGCTATCAGTGTAAATGTTAACAAGCAAATCTGTACTAAGCTCACATGCTCGTCAGTGCTATCAACTCGGCTGCTTGAGCTGACTTCTGTGGGATGCGAGCTGTCTCAACTACTGTTTGAAGTGTTGTAACTGCATAGGCGGCAGATGTAGTGCCATCAGGTAACTTCAGGCAGGACCCATCAACCCACAATTCCCCATCAACACTAGAAAGGGGTGTATCTTGTAGGTCAACACGACCCTTTGTTTGTTCTTCAGTAAGGGATATACAGTCATGTAACTCTTGTGACAGACTGAGTAGCTGGAAATGGCAATAATGTAGCAGGATTCAGAGTCAAACATCTTTTCAACGTAATATGAGGGGCCAAAAGTGTCAATTCATATCCTGTCAAGCGGGCACTAGTCAAATGCTGTGTTTTTGTTTGATTGAGCAAGGCATCGACTGAATGGGGTACTAACACAAGCAATCTATGTGACAAGACTATTCCCTCACTCTGACGTATAGACACAGCCGTTGCCGCCACCGCTCGAAAACAACCAGGCAGCGCGCGGGCAACTGGATCAAGGACAGCCCAAAAATATGCACAAGGACGTTGTTTATCACCGTGTGTCTGTGTTAAAACCGAGAGGGCACAACCTTCCCTCTCGTGTACATAGAGTGTGAAAGTCTTAGTGTAGTCTGGAGTTCCTAATACAGGTGCAGAACAAAGAGCTTGACGTAACTGTTGGAAGGCATTCTGGCATTCAGTAGTCCATGGGAGGGGCATCGGAGTGTCTTTAGTCAAAAGGGCCAACAAGGGTTTAATAATGTGTGAAAAGCTAGGGATCCACTGCCTACAAAAAGAAGTAAGGCCAATCAGTGCACGGACATCCTTCTGAGTATGGGGCACAGGAGTGTCTAAAATAGTTTGAATGCGATCTGATGCGAGTGCACGTCCCTCCTTAGACAGGAGGTGACCTAAATAGGTAACCTGCTGTCTACAAAATTGCAATTTCTTCCGAGAGACTTTGTGATGATGAGAGGCAAGAAATGATAATAATGACAGTGTTCCTTCTTCACACTGTTCAGGGGTATCGGCAGCCAACAAGATGTCAATGACATATTGAATAAGAGCCACCCCTTTTGGTACAGGAAAAGAATCAAGCTGCCTTTTCAATGCCTGACTATAAATGCTAGGACTCTCTGTATACCCTTGCGGAGCTCTACAGAATCTGAATGATCTATTCTTCAAAGTGAAGCCAAACAAATAACGGCTGTCAGGGTGAATAGGTATCAAAAAGAATGCATTCTTCAAATCTATTACACTAAATGTAGTTGCAGTAGGAGGAACCATAGTAAGAAGTGTCGTAATGTCAGAGACTACCGGATATTGGGGCACCACGATTTTGTTAACCTCTCGTAAATCAATAATGAATCTGTAAATTTTAGTATCAGTGTCTTTTTTCAAAATAGGAAGGATAGGACTATTACAGGTATTATAAGGTACTTCTTCCACAACCCCCACCTTGATCAAATCCTGAACAATGTGCGTCAATGCTTCTTCGCCTTCCCGAGATATTTTATATTGGGGCAATCGAGGCTATGAAGCACCTTCCTTCACTTGAATATGCACTGGGGGAATAACCATTTGACCCACATCGGTATCTGATTTAGCCCACAAAGTACTAGGTAAAGATGCCAGAGCGATATCCTCTTTAATGAGACAAGACCTCTCAACCATTGGATAATTATCATTTAAGATAACACGCACACTTTCTGGGGAACAACGTATTGTAGCACGAAAATATTTAAGCATATCGATACCCACAATGTTATCCGGCGTGTTAGGGGAAAGCAGAAAAGGACATACTGCAGTGAATTTATCAAGACTAAATGCAAGCGGCTGTGACAGTGGGCTAGGTGTAGGTGTCCCATCGAATCCTATTGATGTTATCATTGCGCCAGACAGGGGAGCCCTAGGAACCAATTTTTTAGACAGAGCACTACGAGTAGCTCCTGTATCAACCAGAAACCGATCAGTAGAGCCCAAGACATTTGCATCAACATAAGGACCTTTCTGATCTACTGGGACCTCAACCGGTTCCTTACCCCATCCTAGGCATTCCTATGCGTAATCAGAATCCCCAAGACCATCAGCCGAATAATCTGACATTTGATATTGATTTCGTCTATCAAAGGTATTGGAATAATTTGGTCCGTGTTCAACTGCCTCAAATCTGGGACGATTGCCCATGCCTCCCCTATTTCCTGAATTCCCTGGGCGCCCTCTCATATTTCCTCTACCTCGTTGGTACTGCTGACCTCGCAAAAGGGGGCACTCAGAACGTCAATGTCCAATCTCTTTACAATAAGCACACTGATCAGAGAACAAAGTTGCTCGGGGAAAAGTGGGTATACCAGGTGTATATACTGCACGTCCGCCTCTTCCACCACCTCTGAATGGTGGACCATATACTTGAGCCAACATAACTTTCGTCTTTAAATCCTTAACCTTCTCATCCTCCTTGCCTTTTGCTTCCAATTCCTGACGCTCATAATACTGGGCCATAGTCAAAAGGGAGACTGGGGAAGACTTAGTCCACGAACTCTCGCTGGCCTTGAGGCAACTAGCTATTTCTGGCAACATGTTAGTGACAAATTTGTCGACGAACAGATGCTTACCCGTGTCATCTGTCAAGGACTGCCCACTAAAATCATGGAATGTCTCTTCAAATCGTGTAAAGAAATCGGAAACTGACTCATCCGCTTTCTGTTTACAAGATGCTAATGTAGTCCAATCTACTTTCTTAGGGGGCATGAGAGTTTTCAACTTAGTCACAATAGCTTTAGGAAGATCTAATATCACCTGTTGCGGTTTCTGCGCAGGCTCTCTAGCCACATCTATTTCTTCTAAATGCACCCAAGTATCACCATATGCTACATTATCATCTATTTTCCGAATTGTTCTCCACATATCAGGGGGCAAAATAAGTCCAAAAACATATCAATATCTGGCAAGGTCATAGTGCAGGAGCTAATAGCTCCTTCTACTTCTTCATAAAAAGCGGCAGGATTTTTTCGCGGATCGGGCAAAGCAGCCTTAAGAGCCATAACATCTGCTCTACTCCAAGGAGTATAGACCCAATTATAAATAAAATATCCCTTTGCATCATCTGAAGTTTTATCGTCATTTGTTCCCGCACCCTTCGGGGGAACATACAAAGGCGCAGCTTCACGCATTGGTTTTACAGTAACCACAGTATCACTAGGGTCATTGTCTATCCCCAAAACTTCTTCTTTTTGCACTGGGTTCTGAACTGTTTGTGCAGTTTTAACTTTACTAGCTGATTTTTGCTCCGCTTTTAAACGTAGTGTATCATGTCTTAATTTAACTACTCGCCTAATTAGATCAGGTATATTTGAAAAAAGGAAAGTTCCATCATTTAATTGTTTATAATCAGAATTGATCTCAGTGGGCTCTAAGTTTTTAGAAACGTTTCTAAAACCAAGTATTACCTCCCAAGTGAACTTCTCTGCAATATATAACTGCTCTAAATCCTTCCACTGCTGAACCATTGCTACAAGGTCTGGAGCAGAAGTAGTCCCACGAGCTTCTTTGCGAGCAGTGGATCTGATAGTGGCTTTTTCGTCAGTAGTCAAAGTAGAGCGAGTCTGCCGCCCATCTTGCTTATCTAAGTCTTTATCGTCTGAGGAAAAATGTTCTTCTTCAGAAAGATCATTCTCAGGGGCAGAGGGAAATTTATACGGGGGCGGAGGTCGATCTAACAAAATGGAGTCATCCTGAGGTTTATTAAGAATGGGATAAATGGGGCGCCTAATAGGGTACTGGCCAGTTACCTCTAAACGACGCTCCCTTTCCTCTTTTTCTTTTATTGCCTTCATCTCTTTATTTTTTAATTCCAATGCTTTTTGATATATTGTTTTTCGCTGTTCTTTTTCTGCTATAGCTTCTTCTTTCCTCACTCTCTCTTGCACTTCTTTCTCCCACATTCATACACAATCAAACATATCTTGTCGACTTTTCCTTTTAAACAAACACTGTTCTACATATTGAATCTTCTTAAAGTCAAATGACCCATTCACTGGCCATTGTAGATCAGGATCCTTTTTCGTATATTTGTTCCACAATGTACTATACATTATGGAAGAAATACCATATTTGACATACATATGTCTATTAGGTGTCCCCTCTGGGGGAGCCGGCTGACTTCTTTCTAAATCCTTTTTGGTACCACCAAGACAGCAACACAACCTACGGAGTGTGCTGAAAACAGGCATGCTACCAAATTTTTGTAAAATATTACTTTTCCAAAATATTCAAAAGTAGAGAAAAATCTCCACATTACCTGCCTTTATCTTTTGCAAAAATTAAATCAAACAAACAAAACCAGAATCTTGGCCAAGCAAATCAAGAGTGCCGCTTCAGCGACCTTACCAAACAAGAGTCTCCAACTTCCACCTGCCGATCTCTTAGTCGACATAATGGTCACTGCAAATTTTACGCCAAAGGATACCTCAGTCGGGACCGGCCACCACCTGGAGGGTCAAATCAAAAAACCGGAAAAGTCACTTTGGCTGCAAAGACAAGGGTCTCCTCATGCAGGACATCTCCTCAGTAATATTCCACTCTTCCGTCAAGACCACTCCTTCAGACGGCCGCGTCCTCGATGAGGCCCCACGTATCGGGCGCCAATTGTGGAAATGTGCCTTTTAATGAGCACACCGGTGCAGGGGTCACCCTTCTCTGTCCACGGGTCCGTAGACCAACAAAATAGAGATTGGCACTGAAGCTGGAATTCAAATAACAAGTGTATTAATCACTCATGAGTGGGACTACATCCACACAGCACTCTCAAGTGCTGCCTGGGGTAGTACATTGAAGTCACAGAACACAGGCCATATATACAGCTTTTTCTGCACTTGTAAGCATGTGAACAGAAATAGGAAGGACAAGTTTCACAAATAGTTTTCAGCAAACAAGGACAGATGAAAAACCACATGGTCAGCAAAGTGGGAGGGGTAGCAGGAGTGCTTATGGCAGCAGTAAATGATTGACAGTTGAGTCTGAGACCAGGTGTTCTGGCAGCTACAAACTCTTAGCACGTACATTGCTTTTAGCTGAGTCAGGAAGTCAACTAAAATAGACAGCACAGGCAGGGAAAAAGACGAGCAGCAGAGGACGGGAGAATTACAAAGCCAACAAAATGGATGCCACAACCAAGATGGCTTCAGCTTATGCTAACGGAAATTATTTCAGATTTCCACAGCCGGATATAGCATTGCGTACGGGATCTCCGCACGTTGAAGAAGACGCTTGGTAGGAAGGAATTCCCTGCGCGCGGATTGGACCAGGGGGGTAAAATCCGGGAAGATAGAAATGTTATTGCCCTGGTAAGTAATGGGGCCATGTTCCCTGGCTGCTTTTAGAATAGAGTCCCTATCACGGTAGTTCAGGAGACGCGCGATGATAGGTCTAGGCGTGCCACCTACCGGCGGTCTGGGGGCCAGTGTTCTGTGCGCCCTCTCTACCACAAATACAGCCGATAGTGCCAGAGGGAATAGATCGCGTAATAGCGCTTCAATGTATGGCTCCATTTTGGGAATAGATGTGGTTTCTGCTATCCCAGCTATGCGGCGGTTGTTACGCCTAGATCGCGCCTCCAAGTCCTCATTCTTAGCCTGTATTACAGACAGGACTTTTTCCATATTAAGTAAGTGTTGCTTAGATTCAACTTGAAATTCGTGGGCTTCCGTTGCACGATTATCTAAAGCATCAAGCCGGGATTCGTGCACATCTACTTGGCGTTTCACTGAGTCTAGCCTGGTCGTAAGACCATCAAGTTTAATGTCAATGGATTTGCGGTTTGTGCGCACATCTAGCATAATGGAGCATAGGTCCTCCTCTTGTGGTTCGCACTAGGCTGGGACTCCGGATCAGTCTCAAAGCTAGGGTCCATAGTACGAGTGTGGCGTTTAGTTTCAAATGTAATCTTAGGCTGTTTTGGGTCGTTCTTCCCCATGTTGTGTGCCTGTAGTGGTGACCTCCGCAACACCACCTGTCACAGAGCTGTAGGGTAGTACCAGGCCGCTATGCGAGTGCACGTGGGCCTTCTTGGTAGGTCTCCAGGCGAGGCAGATGCCAGCACCAGGCCAAAGGCGGCGTGGGACGCGATCGCGCACAGGTCCCTGTCTACACAAGATGAGGGGTGTATAGGGTCTGTTGCGTCACGCACCCAGCGCCCCAATCCAGCACTACCACCACCCCACACGGATTCCCAGATCCGCCCCAGCACGCAGGCCCGCAACCCAACGCACAGCGCACCACACCCACGGCCCCACACCGGGCACCAGTACACCTTCCCGGGGGGGGGGACCTATAGGCCAATGCACACACACGCAGGGTCCCAGGGGTCAGCAGGGCCAACTGAGTACTCACTGTTAGAGCAGGTAGACCCACACACACTGTGTCACGATGGCTCCAGGCAGTGGCGGCGTTTCTCTGTATTTCACCCCGTGGAGTCGATGCAGGCGATCAGCGTCCAAGCAGCAGGCCGGTCCACCGTGCCTCCATGGCCTTGGTATCAGTGAATGGGGCGCAGTGAGTTGAGTGTGGTATGCACGCTGTCCCGGTCCCGCCAAAGCAGGCAGTTAATATGCCACATTCGAGATTGCACCCGCCAGGTACGCAGCTGCAGCTGAAAGTGTGGCGCCCTCTGTTGTGGTCTTCGCCACAGTCATTCGGAGCAGTCCGTCGCACAGGTCGGAAGACCGGGTGGACCGCAGCTCAGATTCTCCCAGCAGGCCTCGGCTCCGCGGCAGAGATTCACAGCTGTCTCGGGCCTTAGATAGGTATGCCCGGGTCGTCGATTCAATGCCACACGGCGCTCCCGGCCGGCAGCCCCAGGCGCAGCGCCGCTGGTTTTCCGGACACCCTGTCGGCTCGCAGTTGTACGCCTCAGCCAGGGGATGTTCCGCGGTTAGGTGCGGTTCAGAGGAGGAGCAGCAGTGACAGCCTGCAATAGCAGAGGGCCCAGCTGGAAGGCAGGGCCAGGGCTCGCCTGCGCTTGTCCCGGGAAAGCGCGACCCCAAATGCAGCTCACGCTATGGGCGGCTCCGGGGCCCCGGAGCAGGCTTGGGGTGTGCAGCACAATATAGAGAGTGCAGCTCTCATTAGTCTGGGTCATGATGGCTCCACAAAAGGCAGGTTATTGCAGGATTTTGAGCCCAGCCGGCGGAGCTCGCTTAACAAGCGGCCATTTCGGCTGCTCGGCTAAGCCACGCCCCCGACCTGGGTGGTCAACTTGGCACACCAGGGTGTGGTTAAGATGAAGGCATGGTCAAGGAATAAGTTGTGGTTCCCCGGGATGGACACCCAGGTAGATGAGATAGAGTGCAATTGCCACTCTTGTGCCATTACCAGTCGGGACTCACTCCCGGCCCCCATAATCAGGAAGAACCAAGCCTGAAGCCATGGTGGAAAGGGAGCTTCCAGGACGGCCACCTCATGGCCATGCTAATTGTCTCTCACACAAAATTCCCCATGGTAGAACTAGTGCAGTCGACTGCATTTTCCAAATTTAATTCCGTCTTGGAGAAGGAGTTTGCACTGGTCGGCCCGCCCGAAGAGCTGAAGACAGACAATGGACTCCCATTTCAGTGGCAGGAGTTCCAAGAGTATCTGGCCTCCCTGGCTATTCGACATCGGAAAGTGACTCCGCAATGTCCCCAAGTAAATGGGGAGGTCAAACGGTTCATTAGGACTTTGAACTAAGCTCTCAGAATAGGGGTGGAACAGGGCGAAGATCCTGAATGCTGCCTTTATCGATTTCGGCGGGCTTACAGGTAGACCCCGCGTAGCACCACGCAAGAGAAGAGGAGGGCTACCAACAACCGGGTGAGCCTGGACAGAGGAGCAGTTCTTCCTCGACTCTAAGTGGGGGATAACGTATTCATGCGGCACCGCCACCTGGGGTGGAAGTTCCGTACCCCATTTGAGGCCGAAACCTGGCAAGTGGTATGAATCTGTGGGACAATGGTCACTTTCAAGCGAGGACACCACACCACTGTCAGAAACGTACTGTGGTTCAAAAGGGTGACCAGCCCGTCAATGAAGTCTGACAGAGGATCTGGAGACGGTGAAGATGCCATTGGGGAAAGTCCGTCCATACCAAATTCACCGAGGTGTGACATGCCCCATGATACCAACACCTCTCCTGGTGGCAGGAGTTCAACACCCTCAATGGCTGGCTAGAAAGCCTCCGCCCCGGCTCGAGTGGGCCTGGATACTCCCGTTCTGACCAGCAGGAGTGAAGAAGCGGTCCGAAGTCAGAGGTATGACCTTCGCCCCACACCGCGCCCAGCCAGAAGCTGAGGGACTATGACTGCCCTGTAGGACAGTAAGGTACACCCCGGTAAAAGTTGGAGGGGATGTAGAGTGCCACCTGGCCTCTACAGTACAATGTAACAGTACGCACCCTGAGGGCCGGGCTCGGCCCAAAAAGATATAAATAAATGGGACTGTGGTCGCTTGTGGCCACTGCTGAGACTTATCAAAGTGTTGGTGTGCATCACTTATTGCAGCGCAGCGTGAGCACAGAAGGCCTGGAATCGTGTTTGCCAGGCCACAAACACGACAGCCATTATACTGCAAATCACTCATGATAATCTATGTAGGGAACCTTATATGCTTGCGAAGGGCTATGCTTTCCAGTTGACACTTTTCTCGAGGTTAAGCATTTTGTCTTACCAGGCTTGAGTAAATGTCATGTTTTTCAAGTTTATGCTTTGAGTTTGAACAACTTGTTGAGTATTTAAAAGGCTCGCAATGGCCGTTTACAGTCTAATACTGCAGGTCTCTGGCAGATCCGATTGATACAAAACATGATTGATTATTCACCCACTAACTTGCCAGGAGCAGTTTCCTTGACATGCGACAGTTAATAAGGCTGTTTGCAGTGTATAACCTCAGCGACAGTTTATAAGTCAGGGCTGTAAAGATACAGATGTGTTAACAAGATAGAGTGACCTGATGTTAAACCAAAAACAAGCACTAGCAAAGCCAAAAGGTCTTGCCTGTGGGAGCTATTGGCTTTGGCAATGTTTTGTAGCCATGATGTACAGCAGAGCAGATGCTTTGCAGTGTGGCTTAAACTGATTTAAAAAAGCGCTATGATGCAGCCAGGGCTAATGCGCTTTTTAAAAAGCAAATGCATTAGCGCTGGATGCATCATAGCTCTTTCTTTATTATTTTTAGTCCTGCTGCACAGCAGCCATGCTGATATACAGAATAGCTGCAAATCATTGCCAAAGTTGGCAATTCCCGTGCTGTACAGCAAGAACAAAAGGCAACGTCAGAACCTATTAGTTTCAAAGGCAAGACCTATTGGCTTTGGCAATGCTCGTCTTCTATTCTGCTTTGTGGCTATACCCTTACCTTAATTATTTTGGGGTCATATGAGCACATCATTTAAGTGATTTTTGCTTCCTTAACGTTTTCTGTCATTTTTGAAGGACCTCTACAAATCATATTGAAATGCCATTTGATGAAAGAAAACTAAGATCATTGTATCCTCAAGTCAAATGCCACAACATAAATCATTTCTCTTTTTGATCTACAACCGACGAATAGTTGCATTTTGACAAGTTCTTAATTCATTACCCTGGCTTGCACACATTTTTTTCTAGGGGTTTGTACGAATACCTTATTTGTCTGTGGTGTTGTCTCGAGATATTCCTTAGTGAATGGATTACTGCATTAAGACACTGATTTTAAGCCCTGGTAATTTATGTACAAAGGCACTTAATAATCTTGGATTTTACTAACATATACTCTGTACTCATTAGATTTATAATTATTGCAGGCATGATGGATGTTGATTCCCAAAAACTGTTTTGTTCTGATGATGGTCTGACAGAGGGTTTCAGGCCGAAACATCAACCGTTTTGTTGGTCTAAAACTTTTGAGTAGATATATGAAACCTCGAAACCAACATTCTTGTTCCTTCAATTGGCAGTTTTCATAGTAAATCACTAATGGGTTAGTCTTCCTTTACAAACGCAGTATTATCCTTTAACTGAAGGAATTACTCCAATTAAAACTCTTGTTTCAAAACCGCTTTGTCTTTTTCTTGTTTTTCAAAACATTGCGCTAGCAACTGTTTTGGAATTATATTAAAAGTAATTGTTTTTGTAGAAATTGTTTAATTTGCATAATTATTTAAATCAGTGTAATTGTATTAAAACAACAAAGTTAACATAATGAATTGCACTTGTGTATTGAAACGAGCAGCTACTAACCTTTCCATGCTCTTCTTCCCAAAATTAAAGGGTGGTGGTAAAATGCCACTGGCTCAAAAACAGAGTAAATCTGAATAGTTATCTTCGCCTAATGTGATTTTAATCACATCTCTTAACGTGAAAAAGCCTCAGATGCCACCCTGTTACCATGAAAGAAGCAGCAAAAACACACCACCTGGAATCACTTCCTGGATTCTAATGAGCAGCAAAAAACGTACTCTTTCAACTCGTAAATTCTGGCATTGGGACAAACAGCACAACTGTGAGAGAAAAGCAACTCCAGATACATTTAGTGACAGAAAACAGGCAAAATTGCACAGTTTGCAGTTTGTAGAACGGACGTGCCACTTATTTCGCATTTCTTTATCCTCCTGGTGAGTTTTTCATGCTTTTCTTGAGCTGTATCCTCCTCTGTCAGTCATGAGGGGTAAACACATTACGCCACAATAATGTCCTCAGCGGGAGCGCGCCTTGCACAGGGAGACGAGCCGAAGAGGGAACCTCCTCAGGCGCCTAGGAAGGCTGGGCTGGTGGATGGCACTGCCCATCATTGCTAAAACCAGTGGATAAATAGCGAGATGCATAGAAAGAGACAGAAAGAAAGCGAGGGACTTGATACAGATCAGTAGGTCGGATAGACAGATACATACATTGATACCTACCATTACTAGAATTGGACTAATCTTCGAGTGAATCCTTCCAGACGCCAGCCTAGAAAATAACCTGCTTATTATATGGTCTCCACGTGTCCTCCTTGCAGCCTGTACCTACCACATGAACATCCAAGAACGTCTTGCTGTTTCATATTTCCGTGATTTTTTTTTCCGAGCTCAATTTACATTATTTTATTTGAGGAGACTCATTTATTAAAAGCAGTGACAACAAGTCTGGAATTAACTGCAAATTAATGTCCGCGTGTACAACTGACACAGTTATTTATATACGCTTTCTTCTGTACTGTACCATGGTTCCCGTAGTAAGTGGTATATCCTGCTTCAAAAGCTCCTCAGTAACAGCGAGGCGGCCTCCCAGCAGCAGGTGGCGCTATTGTAACCACAACAAAACAAACAAAACGCTCTTAAAACATACATGCAAATCCACACGAAAACACTCGTGTGCCCTCATTTTCTGTTGCCTAGAGTATATTTGGCCTGTTTGTCCCCACGGTCTTATGTGAAATGTTCTTCGAAGGAACCAGCCGGAATCACTGGGTCGAAGGTTTCAGAAGAATCTTACACAATGAAAACATAACCATTTGTGGGCAGCATACGTCGTTTGTAAGTGATTGACGTTTTAATGTTACATAAAAAACCGTATATCAAACATTTCCTCTTTAAAACGACATGTTAGCTCGGGCGCTGTGGAAATAGACAAGAGTAGCTGGTTGCGCAAGACCCAACAAAGAAGCTTTCTACCTCACCTCAGCCTCCATCCACCTGTGACTGGAGCAGGCTTCCAGAATGTGATGGTGGGGTCTAGTTACCATCACGCCATCGCCATACTGCAGCAGCTCTCGCTGTGACAGCAAACAAAACCTTACAATCTCATGTGGGCAATGACGACCACGTGCGGTCTGGCCCCGCCCAGCCAGAGGATGTGATGCGATGACATTCGGGGCAAGAGCTACCTCTGTAGAGTCCGTGTGACTCTACTCAGAAGACGGAAACCTCACAGGATGGATGTGGTCCCCATTACAAGGGCGATGAGGCCGCTGGGCATTCTTCGCTTTTTAAGGAATAAGACTGCAAATCCATACTAAACCATAAGAAGTGCTTTGTGCCTTGCAAGGTAAGGTAAACTCTAGATAAATAACAATACAACACAGTACAATAGCTGCTGTGTTGTGTGTGACAACGTCAGTTAACACACGATTTTTAGCCAAAAAGCATGTTGCATTCTGGGACTTCTAGTTTTGCCTTTACTATTGTAAAGGTGAGCTCACAAATTCTAAAGTGCAAAGATATCTGTTTATTTAAATCCAGTACTGCTGAATGTGTTCTACATAAGAAGGAGCAGCGTGGCAGCTATACTATACTAATAGCTGGATGCATATTGAACAAATACTTGTAACGTGACAACCGTATTTTATAGGGTATTTTGATAATCCACATCTGGCTGGATTTTATACTCTGAGTACAGGTAAAGTCAGTTTTGCACGTGTACTCAAGTTCAACATGGTGGTGACTGCATTTAAAAACAGAAGTCATGCGATTTCCATTGATTAAATGATGCATTGAATAGTTGTACTCAGTTTACACCCCCTTTCCAGTCTGTATATTCCAATTATCTCCAGTACTTATTGTACATAAACAAGCCATCACCCTTCCTCTGCCCTCTCTTGGTGTTTTGAAAGAAATGCTGTGATCGCACATATGAAGAATACCCATCAACTGTAATCTCTGTCCTGATTTAAGGCCTTTGTGCATTAGTTACCAAGCACCTTTGATTGCAGGTGTTCCCCCATATCACATGAAGATTGCCATAACAACGTCCAGACAAGAGCAAAACATCTACTGTGACTCCAGGCAGCAAAGGTGCAGTGGTAAAGGTAATGTGGATTACCTCCTCGTCCGTCTTCCTCGCCACAGTAACTAACACATGAGCTTTAGGCTTCCACAGAAACTCCAAACAAAAGAAAGTCAGCCTACTAGTCTCCAAACCCTCCAACATGGCCCCTACCCATATCCACCAATGGAATAAAAGGAGGCACCACACACCTCAAAGACCTGTTTTTTCGTTTCTACACTACTTCAAGTGCATTTTCCTGTTTTCAGGTAAGTGGGATCGAGGTCCTGCTTTAGCGGACTCTAGTATCCCTGGGGTCGAGGTGTGCTGGGCATGCTGAGGCGACCTCATGTTGTGTATTCTGTGTTTCACGCCCCCCGGGTTCGGTAGTCCTGCTATAGCGGACTCCCGGGGAGCGCGCTTCTGGCCTTGTCTGTGCGGGCCGCCTACTGTGTGACTAATTGCCGCGTATTCTGCCGGTCTTGTCCTGCTTGAGCGGACTTGCCGGTGAGTCGCTGTCTTTCTGTAAGGTGTTTACTCACCTTTCCAGCCTTCCCTGGTGCTGCGTTTCACGCCGTGCGGGGTAGTCTAGGTCCGGCCTCATCTTTCATTCCGCGGCTTCCTCTCAAGGGAGTGTGGGCGTGGCTAAGTTACGGGCGGCGGTTCTCATTCGCGGGCGGCCCTGGGGATCTATTTACTGGTTGCAGGTGGTGTGCATGCTTGAGGACGTGCCGGCGGCCGCCACGGTGCATTATGGGAGTGTTTCCCTGGCAACTGGGACGTTTTGACATCAGGTGTTTGCCGGTTCTGTTAATTATTTATTCCTGTGTTGGGCAGTTTGGTGCTGTGCTGCATGATGGAGTCGGGCAGCAAAGCACTTGGGAAGTGTGTTGTGTCTGCTGCTCAGCCAGGGTGACTGTGGTGTGGAATGTTTGTGAGAGATGATGCTGTGGAATGTTTGAAGGGAAGAGTCAGTTGGAGGATGGGCTGAGCAGCAGGAAGGCTGCTCCTGGTGGGCCTCTGTATTACGTCTCTTGATCTCAACATCTTAATAAATGATCTTGCCTTTTCTACACTTGGACTACCGGATATCTTCATTTGATTACAATAATGTCCCATAACTTGGAGGAGGTAGAGCCATCAGAACCTCTTCCTTCGTTAGCTGTTATTCAGCAGATGATTCAGGCTGCTGTGGCTGCTGCATTCCAGGACAGGGAGGCTGTTACTCCTTCTAAGAAGTCAAGGGTGGATCCTGGTCCCTCGCATGATTCTGATGGGGAGGAAGATGTGGAGCTGAAGGGTCGTTATGTGCAGGGTTCGAACTTGAAGGAGGTCTTTCAGCACATTGTCTAATTTGTTATTTCCTGAGGCGGGGGTGTCTGAGGAAGATTTCTTTCCCCAGTATCAGAAGAAGGAGCCTGAGTCCTTACCTATTCATTCTTCGTTTCTAAGGGTTTTGTAATCTTAATGGAAGGATATTGATAAGCATGGATTTCCCCATTTTTTGGCGAGGCGCTATCCTTTGCAGGACTTTGCGCAAAAGTTCCCTGCTTCTGTGAAAGTGGTTTCATAGATGGCTGGGATGACTTCACAGGGTGCTATTATTTCGGAGGATGCTTCTCCGGCAGACCCTGTTGATAAGAAGGTGGATACGGCTGTTAAGCGTACTTTTGCAGCTTCTAATTTTGCTATTAGAGCTGTGGCCTATTCCTCGTATACTATTCAGTCTTTGCTGAAAGACTTCCATTCTTTGGCTGGGTTGATTGACCAGGGCGAGGACATTTCACCCACACTCGATCTGATGGAGCAGCAGGTGCAGCTCTTATCTGACATCTCTTTTGATTCCTTGGGGGCAGCGGCCTCCACGGCTGGCTCTTCTGTCGCTGCTCACCGCCAGATGTGGTTACGTTCTTGGAAGGCGGATGCGACTCAGAAGGGATTATTGAAGAAAATTCCTTTCTTGGGGGTGAAGCTCTATGGGCCTTCTGTGGCGGATATGGTTAAGAAGTCTGCTGAGGATCGCAAACTTCTGGCTCCGGAGAGGTCGGCCCATCCAATGTTCTTTGGTACCCAGAGGGCTTTTTGTCTGGCTAGGCAGGGAGCGCTCACCAGCCCTTTCATGGCGAGGGGCATGGTCGGGGTGCTCCTTCCACTGACAAGTCCTGGTTCCCTGCCTCTTCTTCCGTCTCCTCTGCTACTTCCAAACCCTGACTATATGGCTGTGAGCAGGGTCCAAGTGAGGGGACGCCTGTCTCTCTTTGCATTCAGGTGGAGATGTTCCATTTCGGATCAGTGGGTCCTTCAGATGGTGACAGAGGGGTTTCGCATTTGTTTTTCAGTGAGACCTCGACAGTTTTCGGGTCACACCTTGTCCCCAGGATGGGTTGAGAAGAAAAGCTCTCCTGGCAGGGGTTCTGAGTCGCATGGAAAAATGGTCCGTGGTTCCGGTGCCCCCGGAGCAAGTGGAGCTCGGGGTTTATTTCACTCTTTTTCTGGTCGAAAAGCTTACAGGAGACCTCAGGCCTGTGTTGGATCTAAAATGGCTGAATTTGCTCATCCCCCCTGTCAAATTCAAGATGGCATCTCTGCAGCTGATTTTTCTCTTGATCAATCAGGGGCATTTTCTGGCTTCCCTTGACCTGCAGGATGCTTATCTCCATGTCCCGGTGCATCGGGAATCCCAAAGGTTTCTACGCTTCTGTGTACTAGGCCAACATTATCAGTTCAAGGTATTGCCTTTTGGTCTTTGTTCCTCTCCATGGGTCTTTACTAAAGTGTTGGCCCTTCTGATTGTCTTGTTGCATGGGAGAGGGATTAGGATTTTTCCTTATCTGGATGATCTATTGATTTCTGCCTATTCTTTCCCTAAGGCAGAGTGTCATGTCCAGGGGGTTTGGCAAGTACTGGGGGCCCATAGATTTCTGGTGAATCTGAAGAAATCATGCCTTGTACTGACTCAGGATCTCACTTACATTGGGACTCGCTTCATGACTCTGTTGGGGAAGGTTTTCCTGCCACAGGCCCGCAAATTGACAGTGATGTCGGAGATTCATGCCTTGTTGTCCATGCACTGACCTCCTGCGAAACATTGGTTGAGGATGCAGGGCCTGATGTCCGCTTCCTTGATGGTGGTTCCTTGGTCCCGCCTGCATATGTACCCTGTTGTGAAGCATATTTTGTCCCACTGGCTCCTGTGTGGTCAGGAGTTCCGTCAAGAAGTGCCGGTGATTGCCCAGGCCAGGGAGGATCTGGGGTGGTGGTTGGACAAGGCGAACTTCTCCCGGGGTCGTCAGTTTCTGGTGGTTCCTTCTCGAGTGGTGACAATAGATGCCAGTCTGTTGGGCTGGGGAGCTACCCTCAGGGAGTCTTTGGTCCAGGGCAAGTGGTCTAGGGCCCTGATGTCCTGTTCTTCGAATTACAGGGAACTGAAGGCAGTTCACTTGGGTCTATTGGCCTTTGCAGCTCTTCTGGTGGGTCACCATGTGCAGGTCCGGACAGACAGCCAGGTTGTCATGTCTTACTTGAATCATCAGGGGATTTGCAGGGTGCGGTCCCTCAGTTGTCTCAGCCAGGTCATTTGTTCTTGGGCGGAGACGATGTTGGGCTCCCTATCTGCCATTTACCTACCAGGCAAGGAGAATGTGGTGGCGGACTGTCTCAGCAGGGTGTTTCCCTCATGGGACCGCTGTCTCTGACCCCAGAGGCATTCCTGATGTTGCAGGTAAGGTTTGGGTCTCCGAAGGTGGACTGGCTTGCATCTTTGGACAATGCCAAGCTCCATTGTTTCTGCACGATTATGCTTTGCCTGGGGGATTGGAAGGTGGATGTGATGTCCTTCCAGTGGCCGCAGGGTCTGTTGTATGCATTTCCCCCAGTTCTCCTGATTCCGGCGGCTCTGCAGAAAATCAGGAGGGACGGGGACTTTGGTGCTTCTGGTCGTTCCGGGTTGGCGGTGCCGCCCGTGGTTTCCACTGTTGTTGGAGTTGGTGGTGCGTCAGCAGTCGCGGCCGGCATGACTCGCGGGTGGGGGGGCGCGGGGGGGGGGTTAATTTAAAAAAATAAAATGAAAACTTACCTCTGGTCCCGCGTCAGGTCGCATCTCCTCTCTCTGCTCCTCACAGGAAGCAGGCAGCCTCCTTCTCCTCCCCATAGCCAATCACAACGCTGCAATGGCAGCGTTGTGATTGGCTGGTACGCCGACCGTACATGCGTCTATGGGGAGGCTGTTTTCTGTATGCAGGCTGCATGCAGCCTCCATGGAGAAAATGGGAGAGTGCCTATGACTGGTTTGGTCGGCCCTGGGGTGGACCAAACAGTCAGCGCCCACAACAGTGGGCAAGCCACTCCTCCCCTGCCTGGAGCAGGACCGCCAACCCGCCCGCCGCCAACCAAACCCTTCTGCTTTCTCACAGTGTGAGAAGCATAAACATAAAATGGTATTCATAATACTATTTTATGTTTCTGCTTCTCGCACTGCGAGAAAGCAGTGGGGCGACGCGCTTCCGCCCACGTGGAGGAGCCGCCCCTGTGCGTCAAGGGTGGGCGCTTCAGTTTCCTCCATATCCAATGTTGGGTCCCACGGTTGCCTTCCCTGTGTTCCAATCAATGAGTCTTCAGGCTTGGCTCTTGAACGGCAATCTCTGATACAGAGGGGTTGTTCCCAGGTGGTGGCTGGCCTCATTCAACAGTCCAGGCGTCCTCTACTTTGAAGGCTTCAGCTAAGCATTGGGACAATTTTTCTGGTTGCTGTCTGCGCCAGGGGTTGTCTGTGGATATGGTGGATCCGGCTAGTGTTCTGGATTTTTTGATGAAGGGTTTTGATCTGGGGGTGGCCCTTTCTACTCTCCGGGCCCAATGGGCGGCTATTCAGGTGTTCCAAGGTTCCCCTTTGGTTAGCATTGAACCTTTGGTGGCACGCCTGTTGAGGTCTCTGGCTTTTCAGCACCCTAAACCGATGTTGTCTCCCCCTCCGTGGGACCTTCCATTGGTGTTAAGAGCCTTGCAGGGGGTTCCCTTTGAGCCTCTGGAGTCTGTGGACTTCAAGTTTTTGATCTTGAAGGTCGTGTTTTTGGTGACGATTGCTTCTGTCAGGCGTATTGGGGTCTTTCTTGAGGTCTGCCCCGTTTTTGCGGTTTTTGGAGGATAGGGTGGTGTTGAGGACTCACCCAGGTTTTGTGCCGAAGGTGGCTTCTTTTTTCATAGGTCTGCGGAGTTGGTCCTTCCTGTTTTCTTTCCCGATCCCCAGTCTGAGGAAGAGTCTTTGTTGCATATTTTGGTTGTGAAGCGTGCTTTGTTGATTTACTTGTTGCGGACTGCTCCTTTCCGTAAAGTGGACAGTCTATTTGTCACTTTCGGTTTGGCTAGGCAGGGCTTGAAGCCTTCCCTTTCTACTCTTAGTCGTTGGCTTAAGGAAGCTATTCTGTTGGCTTATGGTGCGCAGGACGGTGTTCTTGCGTTTCCTTTTCAGGGGCGGTCTACTCATTCTGTGGCGGTTTCTTGGGCTGCATTCAAGGGGGTGTCCATGGAGGATATTTGTAGTGCACCCACGTGGTCTTCTCCTCATACCTTTATGGTGCATTACCGACTTGAGGTTGGGGTGGTGCTTCAGTTGCTTTTGCCACTTCTGTTCTGGGTTCTGTTGTTTCTTGAGATTCTGTTTCAGTGGCATGTTGTGTGTTATTAAACCTGATACTTCTCACTGGCGTAACAAAACTTGAGAGGGCCCCCCTGCAAGGCACGGGGAGGGGCCCCCTCCGGACTCGATCAGGAGATCTCCGACCAGAGTACTGTGCTGAGGGGGCTCTCGGAGCTTGGGGGCCCCCCCGCACCGCAGGGGCTGCGGGGGCCTGTGTTACGCCACTGATACTTCTGTGTGTTGGCTGTCGTCTGTTCTCCATTAAGCTGATTTGGCTTTGGTATCTGCTCATGTGTTAATTACTGTGGCGAGAAAGACGGACGAGGAGGTAATGCCCCGGTTACTTACCGGTAATCTTCATTACTCAGAGTCCTAGTCTTCCTCGCCACAGTATAGTTTCCCATCCCTCCTGGCCCTTGTTTGGGGGCTTCATGTTTCTGTGACTTTGGTTGCAGGTCTTTGAGGTGTGTAGTGCTCCTTTTATCCCATTGGTGGATAGAGGTGGGGGCCATGTTGGAGGGATGGGAGACTAGTAGGCTGACTTTCTTTTGCTTGGAGTTTCTGTGGGAGTCTAAAGCTCATGTGTTAATTACTGTGGCGAGGAAGACTAGGACTCAGAGCAATGTTTTAAGACATGTTGCACAGCAGCTCGAGCTGTATTTTACATGTCTCAAAGTCAAGAAAAAAAAGCCATATGACGCAGCCAATGTCATGTCGCTTTTTTTGTGTGTTGCAAAGCAGCCCGCACTGTGCAATATGTTAAAACAAGCATTGGCATAGCCAATAGGTCTCGCCTTTGGGGCCTTATAAGTATTTAGTTATGCAGCATAATATCCTTCCTGCAACAACATCAGCTGTTGCATGGCTAAACACTTATAAGGTCCCAAAGGCGAGACCTATTGGCTATGCCAATGCTTGTTTTGGTAGGCAAGGGGACATTAAGTGATTTGCCCAGAATCACAAGATGTTAAACCGACACCAAGCTGGAACCTGGTTCCACAGTTCCAAAGTCGGCAGCTCTGACCTTTATTCCACGTTTTGACATCGAGGTGCAATAAGATAAAAGGTTTGTCTAAAGTGAATTAAAGTTGTTTTTTTTGCTCTAGCATGGGACATGTACCTACACCCATTTCCTATTCCACGTCTTTTTTGTAACGAATGCTTATCTCAGAAGGTGCAGACCCAGGCCATTCTATCCTTTATGTGCATCAAAAAGGAAAACTAGCCTTTGAAGTTATAAACAAAGTCCTTTTAAAAGGTAAGCAATTGCTCTGTAAGAGAAAGGGGTTTCCCTAAGCAATCATTCTCAATAAGGTCTTTATTGAGCTTTATTCTGGTAAAGCAATGAGTCAGAATCTGAGAGGCACTTGTATGTTCCCAGTCACTTGTCTTACAAAATACGACTAGTTTCAGGAAACTTAATCGCGTCTTTCCAACTCATGAGTAACTTCATGAATATATTTTGTCATAATTTAAAAAAGATTTTCTAGAATATAAAAGACCAAATATGCGGAGCTTTGTTCTTTTAATATCACAATACATGCAAAATGTAGGATGTAGATTTAACTTTTGAATGAAGGTATGATATTATTGGAACATACTGTAATGGCATGACAGGTTTCAGGCAACATGTTCATGTTTTTTTGGAACACTATTGAGTTAACTAATATTGGATGTAGGTTTTTCCCTATTGAATTCTAGAAAAAACTTGGCTTTATCATGAGGGCAGCTTTATTGTTATATGTCAGATTTAGCATAACAAAATATTTTCACTGGTACTATGTGCTGTAGAGTGTCAATGATTAGACGCTGATATGATTCCTTGAACCTTGACCTGACCTTTCCGAGGCAAAGGCAGCATCATACAGTAGCCACTTTGCGCCATACAATATCAACACATGAAGGGGGTTGCTGTCTGCAGGAAGGAATCTCAAGACTGGCGGAAAGAGCCTCAAAGGTATAACAAAACTTCCAAAGCATGGGGCGTGGCCTGGCTCCAGCCAAAATGGCAGCGTAAAAGAGGAGCTCCGTAGCTGCCCTTCCGAACATCCCACATATCCGACAATCATCCGTTAACATCAGTGCAAAAAAAGCGGAATTTTGGGTTAACCACACGCCTGAAAAAGTGTATTAAACATTGTTTTCTGCCCATTGTTTTTGCAGGGAGGAGAGGGTGGGAGGGAACTGACGGGGAATTGTGAGGAGGGAGGAGGCCAAGGGTGAAAAATACACGGAGAGAGACCAGTGGAAAGGCAGTGACACACAGCACTACAGAAACCGGGGAGAGGCATGAAGCGTGGGAGAGGCGGGTGAAGCGTGAGGAGGACAAATAGGAAATAGAGAGCACCGGGGCATTAGGGAGTGACAGACACAGAGGAGTGAGTAGGGGCAGGGAGACCACAGAAGGAAAGGGGCGGGGAAAGTGGGGGGTGGAAAGGGGGAGATGGAAGCCTCGGCGCCCCGCGAGCGTAGGAAGTAGAGCCGAGAGGAGTGTGTAGCTGCCCTTCCGAACATCCCACATATCCGACAATCATCCGTTAACATCAGTGCAAAAAAAAAGCGGTATTTTGGGTTAACCACACGTCTGAAAAAGTGTATTAAACATTGTTTTCTGCCCATTGTTTTTGCAGGGAAGAGAGGGTGGGAGGGAACTGACGGGGAATTGTGAGGAGGGAGGAGGCCAAGGGTGAAAAATACACGGAGAGAAACCAGTGGAAAGGCAGTGACACACAGCACTACAGAAACCAGGGAGGGGAGAGGCATGAAGCGTGGGAGAGGCGGGTGAAGCGTGAGGAGGACAAATAGGAAATAGAGAGCACCGGGGCATTAGGGAGTGACAGACACCGAGGAGTGAGTAGGGAGAGAACACAGAAGGAAAGGGGCGGGGGAAGTGGGGGGTGGAAAGGGGGAGATGGAAGCCTCGGCGCCCCGCGAACGTAGGAAGTAGAGCCGAGAGGAGTGTGGGCAGAGAGGAGGGGCTGGGGAGAGAAAGGGTACAGTGAGGTGAGAGGAAGGAGGGAGCAAGAGATTGGGAGGAAGGATGCCGAGGGAGGCGGGGCTGGCAGAGTGAAGCCAAAAGGAGTGAGGAGCAGAGTGGGGGCCAAGACATGTGCGAAAGTTAATTGAGGTGCGCGCGCGCGACGGCAAACGGCAAAAGCAGGCTGGCGAGTGGTGTGCGATGTGTGCGCACCATGACGAGAGAGGAAAGCCAGATGGCGCCTCTGCTCGTCATTGTGCGCGTAACCGCACGCTCTATGCCAGCCAAAAGCGTGTTTTCGGACTTTTAAAAGCCCACACACTAAATGTCTCGCCGAGCAGCGCATGTGTTGGCTCAGGCGAGACCTAAAAAAGCGGGTGGGGGAGGAGGGTAGAAACACCTGACGAGGGCAGGAGAAGTGGAAGGGGGTAAGAAGAAATAGTACGTCAATCACAGCGCAAGTATCGGATGGGAACTCATTAAGTGGAAACAATCTGTGGTGGTCCATGCACCACAGAAAGAAACGGAAAAGACTCTTCACCCGCGCTGGCCAATTAGGAGGCAGCATAGCAGAATGACACTGAAGCCAAAAAATGGTAAGCAAAGGACAGGCTCCAAACCCATTGTTGAAAACAAAAGTCTCGCAAGGGAGAGAGTACATGCTCATTCAGGCTTAACCTAACAAGGACAATAATAGGACTAAAATTTCACATCCGATGGGCAGAGAAGGACTTAAAAGACAGCGCTCAACAAGACAGAAGACTCTGAATTCAAGGCACTGAGGGAAACAATTTAAATGCATGTGTTACTCACAGTGCCATCTCTGTTAATCAAACGGATTTCTGAAAGTTGCTAACTAATCCTGCATTGAAACACACAAAGGCTTGCCTCTACGTGTGAAATTGCATGTGGTGGATTGTGGAAATTTGCTGGGAAAGAGCATGGAAACTAGGGGTGAGTGCAACTCGCATTATTTGCTGTAGCGTAATTACTCAAAATTACAGCAAAATTGTATGAGATCACGCCGATTTACATAAGGAGCATAAGATAGCATTTAGAGCTATTTTCTTAGTGCAAAATGCACCCTCGTGTCCAAAATGGACCAGAGGATGCAGATTGCGCTAAGGAAATAGCGCAAAATGCAACAGAACACAAACACAGTAGCCAGCAGCTGCTTGCGCTTGCTAAGTTCATTGCTCATGCGCTCCTGCAGTTGAATTTTTGTGCCAAAGCACTCATAATTACGAGAACGGGTTTAATCTTGCGTCAAAAGAGTAACACAATTCAATTCAATTCAAAAATCTTTATTCGGATACAAGTATATCCATAAAGGCACAAGTCACATAACAGCATAATAGTACTCAAGTCTTATTAATCATAAAAACAATAAGATAAAATCAGTTCATATTCAGACATCATAGGAAGACAGTCTACCAATTAGGGCCCTCTTGGTTTGTACTTATTCATAATCATAGTGAGGAGTTAAAAAGCCAGATTTATAAAAGAGTGTCAACATATTTTGCACTAATTATAATACAATATAAATATAAAGTCAATAAAAACAACCATCAGAGTAACACAAAACTACCAAAACTACTCCAATTACTCCAGCATAATTAACATTTCGCTCAGGCCCAATGAAAACACAGGTGTCTTCTGGCAAATCCGGGACGCCTTCAACAAGCGACACTTAGGATTGAAGTATTACAGTCACATGTTACAATGTAAGGATCGCTACACAACAAAGCACACTTTATTAAATGCCTAGGTGGGGAATGGGTGTCTTTAGAGTTATTAAGTTAGTTCACTGACGTTTACGTTCATTGAAATGGCATGTTCTTCAGATTTAAAGAGATGGGACACATTTTAGCTTGTGGCCTTTTGATTAAGGTTACTGACTGAGACACTCAAGGTGAAGGATTCATTCTCTGGGGTTGCTGTGATATATGTTGTAATTAGTAAAATATTCTTTTACATCAGCACAATTCTGCTTACTGCCAGCGAGGGCTTCGGGTAATCTCCTAATTGAATCTATCATCCTTTTGTCTATTTTAAATGCACCCAAGAGCAAAATGCAGTCGCTGATGTCAGCACTGCTTTCAAGCACTGATATTGAAGCTTTCTTTATCACTTGCCAATCAGTGATCATTCGGACCCTGGCGTGGCGTTAATATTATTTGGGATGCAAATTTACGTGCCATACGGTGCGTAACAAAGTATACATTTGACAGCTTTCTTCAATAATGTTTTCACCACCTTCTTGATGTTGAGGAGATAAGTGGAGGCTGCTGGGTTTAAAACGGAACGGCCAGGCGTCATGGGGAGGCCACGTCCTCAACAGGGGAGGCTGGGGCATCTCGGTTGCATTTAATTTGCTCTCTTTTTTGTTTACCTGTGCTACTAAAATGCTGCTCTCCCTATGCACTGCAGTTCGATTGAGGTCACCGAAAACTTTCACAAGAGTCAAGGCTCATTCGCGTATCTTTTTTTCTCTTTCAGGATACTTTACTGGGCAATGCAAGGCAAGTTCATACACCCACGAGGTCTGTACTTGGTGGGCCCCCAGACCTGACCTAGTGAAATGGCTTATGTTTATTCATGAATTGAGTTTTGTTTCAGGACTATATTGGCCATGGAAAGGCAGGAAGGAGTACACTAAGGGCCTTGGGCTGGTTATTTAACTTGGGCTGGTTATTTAATACAGTCCTGAACCCCCGAACCCCCCCCGGGATTTTAGGGGAGTGGTTATGTGCTCCCTCCGTATGCATTTTTTTGCTTTAGACACAACAATATCCTGGGCCTCCTTTATGGGGTTTTTGCCCTAGGGAAGCGCTGGCCTGCAGCAAAAGAACAGGGCAGGAATGCGCTGTGTCTATTAGATACGGCGTATTCCTGTCCTTTTCCCCTGCGGCGCACAATGGGCTGCGTTGGGCTGCGTTGCGCGTTGCGGGGATGATTATTTTTGTGTAGGAAGGGAAACCTTCCTGCACAAAAACAACCACAAGAGGCTTTTTCCTCATTGCAGTACACATAGAAAGAGGAAAAACGAGGCGAAATAAAGATATTTCTCCTCGTTGTGCCTCCCTTACGCCTCCATAACGCTGCCTCAGACTTACGATTTCTCGTAATTCTGGGGCAGTGTCAAAAAGCCATGGATGTTGCTGGGAACGCCCCCGGTAACACCCATGGAACGCCCCTTTCACACAGTTTTCTGCGTAAAAGGGGCACATATTTATAAGGCCATGAAAAGCCAGTAACGTGGCTTTACTTAGCCTTATAAATATGCCAGTGGCACATTGCGCCACCAGAACGTCAAAAAAGTGACGTTCCGGCGGCGCAATAGTGCCCCCTGTATTTAGTTCCTCCCTTTTATTGGCTGGTAGGTAACGGTGGCCGTATTGGGGGTACTTTAGTGTAGCTAGGTGATCCAGCGGTATACCAACAACAGATACTCCACTACCATATACTCACCTGGGCCCATAAAACACACAAATTGAGTAAACCGCTGGAGTGTCAAAGTTTTATATTTATACTTCACAATATTCAGGATTAGTTATTTAATTTTCCTAACTAACTTTTCACTGATCAAAAAGTTCTTTCCTCTGGTCGATGGACCATTAGTTGAACTAGTTGTTGGTGATAATTAACATAACCCTTAACTATTCTTTTGTTTGAAGTAAATGATCACAGACTCAGGAAGGTTTAAAATCTTTATCTAAATTAAATGCATGTGAACCATTTAAAAAATACAGTGCAGTCACCATCATTCTTAGGAGAGAAAATTCAATTGATTAAAACATCAAGCATATACTTCGGACTCATACAATAATTAATGCTCAGAAAGGGAGAGGACAGAGAGAAAAGAACATTTGCAAATAACGTGAAATTATAGTTACCAAGAATGGTGTGAAAGACCAACCCCCTGACCAAAGGGCTGGTAAGGGTCCCCCAGGATAGGTCAGGAGACAAAGACTTCAGGACAGGATTCAGGACAGGATAGTTGACCTCTCTAGAATACCGACGATTGTGCCGCCCCCCTCTCTGACACTCTCTTCCTCCTCGAGATTCTTCCGCGATCTTCTGATCTAACCCAATTAAGTTAGGATAGAAAGTTCTTCTTCAGAGTCTGCATTCGATTCTTCATCAGCATCTCACAGCATCTCTCCCAGCAACAGCATCTCCGACTCACAGCATCTGCGTCTCCTTCCTCTTCCTAACTAACTAAAGCTACCTTAGTTATACCTTCGTTTCTTCATGTTCCACCCACTAAAGTTTCAATATCGTAAAAATATGATTGGTCAGGCAAGGGGGAAGCTCCATCACACCATGCTTACATGTCATTTAAATCAGTTCAACTATTGTTCGTAAACCCATCCCCTTAATTTTTAGGTCTCGCCTGAGCCAGCGCATGCGCTGCTCTGTGGCGAGACATTTAGTGTGTGGGCTCTAAAAAGCCGACCACAGCTTTTTGTGTGGCCTAGAGCGTGCGGTTACGCGCACAATTACGAGCAGAGGCGCCATCTGGCTTTTCTCTCTCGTCATGGTGCGCACACACCACTCGCCAGACGTGCCTCCTTTTTTTTTTTAAACTTGCAGCGCGAGGCGCGCGCACTTGTTTAACTCTTCTCTTACGTTTCTTCCCCCACTGTTCTGCCTTTAGCTCCGGCTTCTGCGTCAGCTCTTGCATTCTCTTTTCTACCACTCCCCATGTTTCTCTTCACCTGCAGCTTCACCCTCTCACATTGCGTCTCTTTCACTGCTGGTTTATCTCGTCCTATACTGTTGCTCTCCTCCGCTATTACCTCACTGCATCAGTCACTCTTGTTTTTATCTCTGTCCTTTCCGTTGCTCTCCCCCCAGCTGTTTCTGCCCCTCCCCATTTGCCTCTCCATTTGCTCCCCCCCCACTGCTGTTTCTCTGTCTTTCCCTCTAATCCGCACCCGTATGTTTTTTTTGCCGGTTTTATATAGTGCAAAGTCAACCCGAAGGTATTGGAGCACTTTACATGAGCACCAGT
This sequence comes from Calotriton arnoldi, assembly GCA_963921515.1. Lineage (NCBI taxonomy): Eukaryota > Metazoa > Chordata > Amphibia > Caudata > Salamandridae > Calotriton > Calotriton arnoldi. The sequence goes on along the minus strand of CAWUFW010004016.1, from coordinate 1,031,743 downwards.
TCCAAAAGCAGCCTCTCTGCCATTACGCCACATCTTCGCTCACCTTCTCTCTCCACGCCCACCTGCACACAAACCATATATAATCACCACTCGCTTTTTTTAAACAAACTCTTCTACCCCTCTTCCCCACTACTTCCCCTCTACCCCTCTACTACCCCTCTACCACCCCTCTACCCCTCTACTACCCCTCTTCTACCCCTCTACCCCTCTTCTACCCTTCTACCCCTCTTCTACCCTTCTGCCCCTCTACTCCTCTTCTACCCCTCTACCCCGCTACCCCTCTTCTACCCCTCTTCTACCCCTCTTCTACCCCTCTACCCCTCTTCTACCCCTCTTCTACCCCTTTTCTACCCTTCTACCCCTCTTCTGCCCCTCTTCTACCCCTCTACTACCCCTCTTCTACCCCTCTACCCCTCTTCTACCCCTTTTCTACCCCTCTTCTACTCTTCTACCCCTCCACCCCTCTACCCCTCTTCTACCACTCTACCCCTCTTCTACCCCTCTTCTACCCCTCTACCCCTCTTCTACCCCTCTACCCCTCTTCTACCCCTCTACTACCCCTCTACCCCTCTACTACCCCTCTACTACCCCTCTTCTACCCCTCCACCCCTCTACCCCTCTTCTACCACTCTACCCCTCTTCTAACCCTCTTCTACCCCTCTACCCCTCTTCTACCCCTCTTCCCCTCTTCTACACCTCTACTACCCCTCTACCCCTCTTCTACACCTCTACTACCCCTCTACCCCTCTACTACCCTCTACTACCCCTCTACCCCTCTTCTACCTCTCTACTACCCCTCAACCCCTCTTCTACCCCTCTTCTACCCCTCCACCCCTCTACCCCTCTTCTATCACTCTACCCCTCTACCCCTCTTCTACCCCTCTACCCCTCTTCTACCCCTCTTCTACCCCTCTACCCTTCTACTACCCCTCTACTCATCTTCTACCCCTCTACTACCCCTCAACCCCTCTTCTACCCCTCTTCTAACCCTCTTCTACCCCTCTACTCCTCTTCTACCCCTCTACTACCCCTCTACCCCTCTACTACCCCTCTACCCCTCTTCTACCCCTCTACCCCTCTTCTACCCCTCTACCCCTCTACTACCCCTCAATCCCTCTTCTACCCCTCTACCCCTCCACCCTTCTACCCCTCTACCCTTCTAACCCTCTTCTACCCCTCTACCCCCTTCTACCCCTCCACCCCTCTTCTACCCCTCCACCCCTCTTCTACCCCTCTACCCCTCTACTACCCCTCTACTACCCCTCTACTACCCCTCTTCTACCCCTCTACCCCTCTACTACCCCTCTACCCCTGTACTACCCCTCTACTACCCCTCTACCCCTCTTCTACCACTCTACCCCTCTACCACCCCTCTACCCCTCTACTACCCCTCTATCCCTCTACTACCCCTCTACCCCTCTTCTATCCCTCTACTACCCCTCAACCCCTCTTCTACCCCTCTTCTACCCCTCTACCCCTCTTCTACCCCTCTTCTAACACTCTTCTACCCCTCTTCTACCCCTCTACTACCCCTCTTCTACCCCTCTACCCCGCTACTACCCCTCTACCACCCCTCTACTACCCCTCAACCCCTTTTCTACCCCTCTACCCCTCTTCTACCCCTCCACCCCTCTACCCCTCTTCTACTACTCTACCCCTCTTCTACCCCTCTTCTAACCCTCTTCTACCCCTCTTCTACCCCTCTACCCCTCTTCTACCCCTCGACCCCTCTACTACCCCTCGACCCCTCTACTACCCCTCTACCCCTCTACTACCCCTCTACCCCTCTACTACCCCTCTACCCCTCTACAACCCCTCTTCTACCCCTCTACCCCTCTTCTACCCCTCTACCCCTCCACCCCTCTACCCCTCTTCTACCACTCTACCCCTCTTCTAACCCTCTTCTAACCCTCTTCCCCTCTACTACCCCTCTACCCCTCTTCTACCCCCTACCCCTCTACTACCCCTCTACCCCTCTTCTACCACTCTACCCCTCTTTTAACCCTCTTCTACCCCTCTTCTACCCCTCTACTACCCCTCTACCCCTCTTCACTGTCTTTCCCTCTAATCCGCACCTGTATGTTTTTTTTGCCGGTTTTATATAGTGCAAAGTCAACCCGAAGGTATTGGAGCGCTTTACATGAGCACCAGTTCCAAAAGCAGCCTCTCTGCCATTACGCCACATCTTCGCTCACCTTCTCTCTCCACGCCCACCTGCACACAAACCATATATAATCACCACTCGCTTTTTTTAAACAAACTCTTCTACCCCTCTTCCCCTCTACCCCTCTACTACCCCTCTACCACCCCTCTACCCCTCTACTACCCCCATTTTACTTGCAACATTATTATAACATCATGAATAAGAGTCTTCATCGTTGAACTTTTCACCATCCGTTCTCAGGGTATGTCATTTGCGACCTTGGTTCCCGTTCAACCTCTAAGTCATCATTCCGGGTTAACTTTCAGTGGACATGCGCAGTCGCTTCATCACTCTGCTTAATTCAGTTATGCGTGAGAGGCCCAAATACGCACTAATAATAAAGTCAGAAAGACAAATATTAATTTCACAAATAAATGGTCACACTGTATACCTCCCACCTCTACTCTATTCCCGTTTTCTTATTAATACTTTTCCCGCATTAGCATTAGTATAATAGCTTGTTTTAGATTCAGCTAAGCAGATGCCATGCACGCGAGTCTTCAAGACTCCATTTTAGTGTCTTCTGCTCATGCGCTAGAATTTCCCTCCAAGCGTTACCTCGTCATACTGCGTAGATGCAGTTGACGCATGCGCACAAGTTTCCCCGTTTAAAGCGGTATTAGTCTGTTTTCATTGTTATCCGCATTAATACACACATAAGCAAGCTTCACTAACCCGCGTGTTCATGTGGTGCGTATTAGTTATTCACAGATTATGTTTAATAACTTGTTAATGAGTTAAACGAGTGGATTGCCTCCGAGCAAGTCTCTCTCTTACGAGACCTTGCTCCATCAATCCCCTCTCTGATGGCATTTTGAGCCATCACAAAATTTCCCATCCTTTCCCAGATGCCAACTTTAGCACATCTCAGTTTTCTCTTTCTTCTCTCATCTTTTCGTCAGTTACTTCTTTCCCTTCTAAATCTTTCATCTTTTTATATAGCTTTCCTTTCATTTCCTCTAACAATTTCTTCATATTCCCTCTTTCGTTTCTTTCCTTTTCCTTTACTCTCCGCATATATCCTTCTCTTTCCCTTGATTCTGCAACATTTACATGTGATCATTACTGTCATTACTATAACTACTGGTAATATTATTTGACCTAGAAAACTTTTTCCAAAATTAGTAAACCAATTCCCTATTGAGGTTATACTCTTTGTTAATCTTCCCCATACACTGTCAACCTCCAGTTGGGTCAAGTCATTATGCATTCTTGTAATATTTCTAATATACCCTTTAATTTCCTTACTTTTGTCCGGAATATAAGTGCAGCAATGTTGAATGTTCAACATACCACAGACTCCGCCCTCTTTTGCCAATAAAATATCAAGAGCAAGACGATTTTGTAAAACCATAGACCTTTTTGCAACCATCTCTGTATTGATCATTAAGAATCCTCCGGCAGTATCTGTAGAAAGACGATCAATTATTGTTGACAATTTGCAGATTTTACGTGAATTTAGAATGACTCCAACTGAGGGTATCAATGCACTAAATATATCACCTACTATTTCAGAAAAACTAGCTCTTCTTCTCCGTGTTAGTCCATTAGATTTTTCATTGATTCTGTCTACATGGTAGATCTTTGGAAAAACTATTCCAAAATAACAGCTCCCGTACCATCTTGCAGGTAACCTATAATAGGCATTATTCCCGCATACATAATAAATTCCTGGAAACACAGGATCGGTTCCCCCTTTTAGTCCCCACCCTCCTAAAATTAGGAAGTTGTGTTCACACTCACTGGAACCAATGAAATTGTTATTATAATCTGTCTTTAACCTATGGAGGCAGAATTTTCCCTTTTTCACAAAGTCTAGGGACATCGCAGCATGAGCTTCGCCTTTGCATAAATTCCCTCTTTCTCAGCCCATGGAGGTACATGGGATTTCTGTTCAGCAGCCTTCTTTGTTAAATCCTGTCTCCTTTCTTCTACTAAATTCAAAAACTCCTTTTCTTCTTCACGTAATATACATGTTAGGTTATCCTTGTGTGCCTGTGCTATATCTATTGAACTCATTGGTAAGAAGAATTCACCCATGAACTGTGCATTTTTACTACTAAATACTGGATTCATATTCTTTCTAATAGGCAATTCTGAAAACACTACATCTAAGTTTGAATAAAAATACTGAAGTTTCCCTGTTACGTAAAATAAACTTGATAAAACACTACATGATACACCATATGTTAAAGGTATATGGTGATAAGTCACCCCTTCTGACACTGATGAGGGTAACTTCATACAGCCATAACAATTACTAATCTCCATTGTATTTACATACTGAAATAACAATTTAGTAAATACATTTAAAGACGAATCATTGTCTGATTCATTATGATAGTTTATCTCATCTTCTACCCCTATTTCTATTTTAGTTCCCTTTATTCTATTTACTTTCTCACTAATAATTGTATTATTCTTGTTACTTGTTTCCATTAACAAAGGTACTCCTATTGTTAGAAATAACCATACTAATACTATTAATAAAATACTACATAAACAAAATCTTAAACATTTTCTTCTTAAACTTCGTTTCGGTCTTTCAGTGTCTTCAACTTCTGCCATTTTAATTAGAGAAAATTTATTTTCTCTTTCTCTGTCTAAATTTTCTTAAAATCCAGTCTTTTATTTTAAGGAGGTCTTAATTTGCTTTCATCAATCTGTGCAACATGAACTCTTTTTGATTCTTCACATAAATCTAAGTTTTCAAATTCTTCAAGTATAACATAGGTCCACTCAGGGGCCTTGTATTTTCTGTTCAGAATTCTCAATCTTGGGCTTCTTCGTGTAAGTTTTACTAAGGTTTGTTTAAATTGTGTCTGACTCGTAACCTCATTTACTTGCTCTGGTTTTCTTAGATAATATCTTAGTCTCTTCACTCCTGCAGGCCAATTGTCTCCTTTTCTAACTCTTTTGACCTGGACTGCACTTTCACCTTCTCCGTCTCCTTCTAAAGTTCTTTTATTTTCACTTAATCTAGGCACAATCTGTTCTTGTTCTTTTTCTGATTGTCTTTGTTCTGTATTTTCTGTATTTGGATCTTCCTCTACTTGCACCTGTACAGGTCTTATTATAGTTTGTTCTTCTTCAGCCTGAACTTGTTCTTCTAGATCTATCTGATCCTGTTCAGGTATTATTTCAACTTGTTCTTCTTCTGCCTGAACTTGTTATTCTAGATCTATCTTTCCCTGCTCAGGTTTCTGAATAGCTTTGTTTATTTCTACCTGAGTGTGTTCTTCTTTCCCTGTCTTTTCCTTTCTACCTTCCTGTCTCTTTAATTCAGTTGTTCTTCTTGTTTCGACAACAGCATCAGGTATTTCAATCACTGGTATCTACTCTTCCTGACTTGTACTTGGCTGTTCGTCATATAGTTGTCTTTCAGAATCTATTACTCTAGATTCTTCTGCTTCACAACTTTCAACTTCTGACGTCTCAGCTTGTTCAGTCAGTGGCTGTCCTTGTTGTTCAGACGGGCTCGGAACTCTTCTGGTATGACTAGCATGAATCCAATTAGGTAAACTTGCACACTTCACTGCTGTGGTAGTGACTAGTATGACTTGACATGGTTTATCCCACCTGGGTGCTAGACACGACTTCCTTGCGTGTTTCTTCACTAACACCCAGTCTCCAAGATTCAAATCATGTGCTTGGTCTGGCTGTCTTTCAACTGCGTCTTCTCCAACCTGATGAGACAGAACGCACCATTTCAGCCAATCCTTTGCAATAGTCCAATACCAGATCATCAGTTATATTCATTAATTTATTTCCAGGAATAAATGCTTGTCTCATTGCCCTTCCCATGAGTACCTCATGTGGACTCAATCCTGATTTCTATCAGGAATACTTCTGAGACCCATCAGTACAAGAGGCAATGCATCTGGCCATTTCAGCATTGTGGATGCGCACACCTTCCCTAATCTTGATTTGATTGTGCCATTAAGCTGTTCAACTATTCCAGAAGCCTCTGGACGATAAGCACAGTGCAGTTTTTGTTCAATGTTAAATGCAGCACAGATTAATCGAATTATCTCATTATTAAAATGAGGTCCTCTATCTGATTCCAAAGTGACTGGAAAACCGAAACGAGGTATCAACTCCCTCAATAGTAGTTTAGCAACTGTGAGACTGTCATTTCTTCTAGTGGGGTATGCCTCTACCCATCTCGAGAACAGGCACACTATGACAAGTACATACTTCAATCCGTTGCAAGGAGGCAACTCAATGAAAACTTACTGCAGTCTGGTGAAGGGTCCTTCTGCCTTTCCCCAACTAACCACTGTCTTCCTGCCTGGGTTTTGCTGCTGACAGATTAAGCATCTTTGGCAAAGGCTTTCTGCGACTACCCTAAACTTCGGATTGTACCAACTCTGTCTGAATAATCTGATCATCGAATCCCTGACAATGTGTGTTGTCCCATGGTATACTCTTGCCATTTGTGAGAGTAGACAATCTGGCATGACTGGTCTGCCATCTAAGTACACCCACACTTCATCTTCTGTTCTTTTTGTACAACTTGATTTTATCCAGATCTCCTTTTCTCTTTCCTCAACTTCTTCCTGTAACTGTCTGACCTCATCCCATGTTTCTGGAACTGAGAAAAACATAAGTTGGCAGCTGGTTTCACCCGTTTCAATTTTTCTGTTAATTGACATTGTATTTCTTGCACAGTATCGAGCAATTTGGTCTGCATATCTATTACCGGCCGTCACATAGTCATTTCCTGACTGATGTGCAGCGCATTTAACAACTGCTACTTCTTTTGGCAATTGTAATGCTTCCAACAAATCCTTTACATTTTTACTATTTCTGATAGGAGACCCTGAAGAAGTCAGAAATCCCCTCTGCATCCAGAGTTGGCCAAAGTCATGCACTAACCTCGAAACCATATTGACTATCCGTAAATATGGTTATTCTCCAATTTTTCCCCTTTTTGCATGCCTTTGTTAAGGCCACCAATTCGGCTACTTGTGCAGACTTGACTCCCGGTAAACAGGATGCTTCAACTACCCCTGTTATCTTGCATACAGCATATGCAGCACTTAATCCTCCTCCTTCTGTTCTTAGACATGACCCATCCACGAACAATTCATGATCAGATTCCTTCAATGGTGTTTCCTTTATGTCTGGGCGGAGCTTAGTACACAATTCAGTCGCATCCAGACAATCATGATCAATCTCATCTTTCACTTCTTCACAACATGGGTCTGGTAGTAATGTGGCAGGATTCATTATTGTACATCTTATCACTGTCACATTTTCTGCTCCTAAAATCACGCTCTCATACTTAGTCAGCCGACTAGGAGTGAGATGTTGTGTTCGCGTTCTTGTCAAAAGAATCTCTACTGAGTGTGGTACGTAGACTTTTACAGGATGTCCCATCACTATTGACTCACTTTGCTCCAGACTCATACAGGTAGCCGCTACTGCTTTTAAGCAGCCAGGTAAGGCTGAGGCCACTGGATCCAAGGTGGCAGAGAAATACGCCACTTGACGTCGGCACAGTCCATGTCTCTGTGTTAAAACTGAAAGTGCACAATTTTCTCTCTCACAACAAAACAGTGCAAATTCTTTTGAATAATCAGGCATGCCCAAAGCAGGGGCCTCACATAAACAGTTTCGTAGTTTCACAAAGGCTTCCAAACATTCATCATTCCAAACAATTGGATCTTTCGCTCTTTTCCGAGTTAATTGTATCAATGGCTTTGCTAGCATGGAGAAGCTATTTATCCACTGCCTACAGTACCCAACCACTCCCAGAAACATTCTCATCTCCTTCTGTGTCTGAGGTAGCTGCATTTCTTTGATTATTTTTATTCTTTCCGGTGTCACTTTTCTAACTCCTCTTTCTATTTTATGCCCTAAATATCTAACTTCTTGTTGACAGAACTGCAATTTTTCTGGAGACACCTTGTGTCCTCCTTCGGCCAAATGGTTCAGTAATGCAATTGTGTCAGTGACACAATCTTCTCATGTTTTTGATGCCACCAATAGGTCATCAATGTACTGAACCAGAACTGATTTCCCCGGCATAACCAATGACTCCAGACTCTTTTTCAGTATCTGATTGAAAATTGAGGGACTCTCTTTGTACCCTTGAGGAACTCGGCACCATGCCAAAATACGATCCTCAAACCGGAAAGCGAAGAGATACTGGCTGTCTGGGTGCAAAGGAATAGAAAAGAACGCTTGGCACAAATCAATTACTGTAAACCAACCTGCATTCCAAGGTATCTGATAAAGGATCACTGCTGGATTTGGCACTACTGGGCAACAAGGCACTACAATTTTGTTTATCTTTCTCAAATCTTGCACTATCCTGTATTTTCCGCTAGGATTTTAAAGTCCCATTATTGGCGAATTACAAGGACTACCCATTATCTCTTTTAAAATGCCTTGTTTAATCATTCGGTCAATTTCTGGAGCAATTCCTGCTTTCACTTCTGGACTCATTTTGTACTGTTGTGTGTTTGGATAAACTGCACCTTCTTTCACCGTCACTTTAACTGGATCTACATTTGACATCAGCCCAATATCTTTTCCTGTAAAATCCCACACTTCTGGATTCACTGTGGTTCTCAACTCTTCCGGCAATTAACTTTCAGTTATCAATGAAAACATCTCGTCTACTTCTGTACCTTGCTTAGCTAGCATCATTTTGTATATAACATCTTCATCAGGGGTTTGGAAAGCGACACCATCTGGTGTACAGTAGATCGTGCAGTTCATTTTGCACAATAGATCTCTTCCCAACAGATTTACTGGACTGGAATCGCAAACTACAAACCGATGCATATCTTTAAAATTTCCAATATGTACCTCCATTGGTTTTGTGATTGGGGTTCTAATCTGTTGATTTGACACTCCTACAACTTGGATAGATTCTCCCGAGAGGGGTAGGTTTGGGATGTCTGCTGTTCTTACAGTAGACCGGGTAGCACCAGTATCCAATAGAAAAGTGATATCATTACCTTCCACCTTCCCATCAATAAATGGACCTGTCTGATCTACCGGCAAGGATGCGCCAAGCACGCACTCCTCTTCCTCCCCCCTCAGGCACCGTCATTGCATGTAGTCCGAATTTTCTTCATCATTCTGCAAAAAATACTGTGTAACCACTCTGTTATTCTTACCACTTTCTCCGTGAAATCCGGTGTTCGCACTGTACTTTTGAGAGTTCACAAAGTTTGGCATAGGAGCTGGTGGCACCTGATACTGTGGAGTAACTACCTGCTGCGGCTGACTCATAAGTTCTTCATTCTGCATCTGTGGAATTAAATTTTGGTTTGGCCCATTATTATTCTGAATATTCTTACACTCGTTCTTCCAATGTACAAGCTTTCCGCACGCATGACAAGGAAACTTCTTCTTCGCTTCCTCTCTATTCATTCGTCCTCTTACTTTACCACCATTCGCCGCTTGATCATTCTGACTCTGCTCTTTCACCTGATTATCAGTCTGGGTATTTGATTTATTCTCCTGCTGTTCTGCCAATTTTACTTGTGCCCACATCATTTTCTCTTTTAGCTTCCTACGCCTTGCCTCAATGTCATCTCCACAATACTTGGCATATTTCGAAATTTCGTCTATCGTCTTACTCTGCCAGCACAACATATCTTGCTGAATCATCTGACTAATCTCCGGTTTCAGACCATACACAAACCGATACACAAAATGTCCCATATCCTTATCACCAATGTTCTCAAAACCACTATACTGCTTGAACACTTGCAGTAACCGCTCATAATATGCATGTACAGACTCATTTGGCTCTTGAGTTGTTCTATCCATTTTTACCCAATATGTTTCTTTAGGAGGGATTTTCCCTTTCAGGAAAGTAATTACTTGGTGATATTTCTTCATCACCTCCTCTGAGGGTGCTCCTGTCTTCGAGTCTCTAGCATACTCCTCACTTGGCCAATCAACTGTGATCTTACACTCTGTCCATAAATCGGTAGGTACTACAATATCAAACAAACCATCCAGATCCTTCAACAAAAGCTTTGAAACCTTCACAAATCTTTCCACCTGTTTATACCATTCAACTGGTTTTTCTCTCAATCTGGGGAAATCATTCGTAAATGACAAAATATCCTGTCTACTCCAGGGGACATGAACATATCCACCACCAGGAACTTCTCTCATTGGACACATTTTCTCAACCTTATCTGAGTCTCTCACTGGAAATGCAGATGATGCTTCTCTCGCTTGTACTTCCTCTTTCTTTCTTATCCACCTGATTCTCCATTTGTCAATGTCTCCCCATTTTCGCAAAATATTCATCAACTCTTATCTGTAGTCTCTTACCAGAAGCATTTACACTTTCTAAATCTTTATCAGTAAACTCCACTCGATATGGTTTCTGCAACAGCTTCGATTTCCCTATATCTATTCCAATCTCTGAGGCTACTTCTGTTAATTTCTCATGAAATACTCTTGCTCTTCTGGTTATACTCTTACATAAGAATAATAACTCCTCATCATTATAAACATTCAATCTTTCTATGCTCGCATTGCCAGTTATCATTTCTTCCAAATCTACTTTTAATCTACTGATATCTAGAATCTTTGGTTGTGGGTTTCGATTTTCTATTTCCTGTGCCCATCTCTCTATATCTTCAGGGGTAACTACTGTTGAACCTCCAGTTCCTATAGGAACCAAAGATCTCTTTTCTCTCAAATTTGCAGGTATAATTCTCTTCGGAGTTTCAGTTAAAGGTTCTACATTCGGGAGATCCATTAATAAAATAACTGATTCACTTTCACTGGCCTGATCATCCGTAATTATTACTTCTCTTCTGGGACTCGTTAACGGAATTGTCACAGTTTGAGGTTTCTGGCAAGTCTTTTTATCTCCATATAATGGGATTACAGGACCAATAGTCACTGGTACTGTCAAAGCTTCAGCATTTAAATTCAATTGGCTCACTTTCTGAACTAATTCTTCTCTAGTTTTATTTAAAGCTTCTCTCTCATTATCCTGCAACACCCTATTAAGTGACACATCATGTAAGATTTGTGGGGTTAAAGGCATTCCTATCACTGGTGCACTTGGGGTGACCTTACTAGGGCTTCTTGGTACGGTGGAGGGTTTTTAATCAAAATATCCTCTAATAGCTCATCATCTGATTCACCATAACCTGTCGTATTCATGTGTTTAGTTTTTTCTTTACACTTTCCTCCTAACTGTTCTCCAGCCATTAATACTGGATATAAACCCTCGTTCACCACAGCTCTTCTCCAACGCTTCATTTGATCTCCACTGGATTCATACGGATATCTAGGCAAAAATCCTCTAAATGTCCGACCACTTCTGTATTTTTCACGGTCAAATGCCTCAATTTCCCATTCTTCCAAAGCTTCATACTGTGTCATTCTAGGATTTGGTTCTAACATATTCATTCTATCTCTCAAATTCTGAAGTATCTTTAAATTAAAAGTCCCATGCTCTGGAAAAGCCAAAACCCCATCACCTTTAGTATACTCCACCCAATTCTCCAACCTTACACACGTGTGATATCCTTTCTCCATCATCATAAATGAAGCAGGTGTTTTAGGTGGCGGAATAGGAATTCCCTCTCTAGTCATTACAGGTTTGTCTTTCTTAAAGAAATTTTTAATTTTCTTCATTAATGTCATTTTCTTTGGTCTTCCGAACATTTCAGACGGTCGATATAGGAAAGAGTCTTCCGTATATCTTCTAGCTCTATTACCTACGTCTCGTCCTATGTCAGCACGACTCACGCCCGCAGTCAAATCAGGACTCAACATACAATTCTTTTTCGACCAATCCTAGCGCGGCTTTTACCTATCAACCAATCAGACTCACGCTCGTGGTCTGACCAATGCCAGTGCGTCCTTTTGTGACGTCAGTATTACTCCTCACTACTGACCCCTCCTTTACAATCTGCTTCTGTCTCATGCCCGCTGTTTCAACCAATCCCAGCGCGGCTCTCTGTGACGTCAGTATAACTCCGGCAACTGACCCACCCTTCACAAGGTAATACAAAAATGTATTTCTTAATACTTTTCATTAAATTCTTCGTTAATAACAACATAAAAACATTCGCTACTCTGTCTGTTCCACTAAACAAAAGGATAGATTTCAACTTATTCTTGAGTTTCAGAATTACTCTTCTTCTACTGCGAGTAAAAACCCTTGTTTACTCTTCATTCAAGCTCAGGAGAACCTGTTACTTCTTCAGTGTCACCCGTATTGGGAAATGAGATCAAAGTTTCACCAGCGAACCCCTTTCGCTATCATCCACACTCTACTTTTATACGAAATAGTCCCTAGTTTAATACTGCCAGCCCTACGTAGCTTCTCAGTATTATTCCAATAGACGAGTAACCTCACTGCAGTGTGGCTTCTGACACCACCCGCTATTCATTTTCCCGGGATTTCTAGACAACATAAAACAAGACACTAACTCTTTTGTTAAACATAAATCAATAATCAATATTTATCACCAAACTAGTCAATAATAACCATAACTCTGCTACCAGAAAACTGATCCAGCGGTATACCAACAACAGATACTCCACTACCATATACTCACCTGGGCCCATAAAACACACAAATTGAGTAAACCGCTGGAGTGTCAAAGTTTTATATTTATACTTCACAATATTCAGGATTAGTTATTTAATTTTCCTAACTAACCTTTCACTGAACAAAAAGTTCTTTCCTCTGGTCGATGGACCATTAGTTGAACTAGTTGATGGTGATAATTAACATAACCCTTAACTATTCTTTTGTTTGAAGTAAATGATCACAGACTCAGGAAGGTTTAAAATCTTTATCTAAATTAAATGCATGTGAAACATTTCAAAAATACAGTGCAGTCACCATCATTCTTAGGAGAGAAAATTCAATTGATTAAACATCAAGCATATACTTCGGACTCATACAATAATTAATGCTCAGAAAGGGAGAGGACAGAGAGAAAAGAACATTTGCAAATAACGTGAAATTATAGTTACCAAGAATGGTGAGAAAGACCAACCCCCTGGCCAAAGGGCTGGTAAGGGTCACCCAGGATAGGTCAGGAGACAAAGACTTCAGGACAGGATAGTTGACCTCTCTAGAATACCGACGATTGCGCCGCACCCCTCTCTGACACTCTCTTCCTCCTCGAGATTCTTCCGCGATCTTCTGATCTAACCCAATTAAGTTAGGATAGAAAGTTCTTCTTCAGAGTCTGCATTCGATTCTTCATCAGCATCTCACAGCATCTCTCCCAGCAACAGCATCTCCGACTCACTGCATCTGCGTCTCCTTCCTCTTCCTAACTAACTAACTAAAGCTACCTTAGTTATACCTTTGTTTCTTCATGGTCCACCCACTAAAGTTTCAATATCGTAAAAATACGAAATATGATTGGTCAGGCAAGTGGGAAGCTCCATCACACCATGCTTACATGTCATTTAAATCAGTTCAACTATTGTTCGCAAACCCATCCCCTTAATTTTTATTCATGTATTGGGTTCCCATACGGTTTCACATTTTACTTGCAACATTATTATAACATCATGAATAAGAGTCTTCATCGTTGAACTTTTCACCATCCGTTCTCAGGGTATGTCATTTGCGACCTTGGCTCCCGTTCAACCTCTAAGTCATCATTCTGGGTTAACTTTCAGTGGACATGCGCAGTCGCTTCATCACTCTGCTTTATTCAGTTATGCGTGAGAGGCCCAAATACGCACTAATAATAAAGTCAGAAAGACATATATTAATTTCAGTAATAAATGGTCACACTGTCTGAACTGGGGTGGCGGAGTGAGCTAAAGAATGATGATGGATTAAACCCAGATCAGTTGACTGGGGGTGAGTGCTTGCAATGTTCAACACTCCGTCCATCATCCCCTTTGGTTTTGCTATGTTCGCCCTAAGTTGGCAGGGTATGCCCAGACGTGGGTCCCTTGCTCACTTTGCCACTGGATTCAAGATAGCCTGGCTGATGACGGCTGTAAGCCAGAAACCGGTCCCAGGATGCTTGTTTCCGGTCCAGGGAAGACATGGCTTGGTAGTTCGGGCTGGGCTGTTCCCATGAGGCACAGGGTCAGACTGATTTGTATATGGCCATGTCTGAACTGGGGTGGCGGAGTGAGCTAAAGAATGATGATGGATTAAACCCAGATCAGTTGACTGGGGGTGAGTGCTTGCAATGTTCAACACTCCGTCCATCATCCCCTTTGGTTTTGCTATGTTCGCCCTAAGTTGGCAGGGTATGCCCAGACGTGGGTCCCTTGCTCACTTTGCCACTGGATTCAAGATAGCCTGGCTGATGACGGCTGTAAGCCAGAAACCGGTCCCAGGATGCTTGTTTCCGGTCCAGGGAAGACATGGCTTGGTAGTTCGGGCTGGGCTGTTCCCATGAGGCACAGGGTCAGACTGATTTGTATATGGCCATGTCTGAACTGGGGTGGCGGAGTGAGCTAAAGAATGATGATGGATTAAACCCAGATCAGTTGACTGGGGGTGAGTGCTTGCAATGTTCAACACTCCGTCCATCATCCCCTTTGGTTTTGCTATGTTCGCCCTAAGTTGGCAGGGTATGCCCAGACGTGGGTCCCTTGCTCACTTTGCCACTGGATTCAAGATAGCCTGGCTGATGACGGCTGTAAGCCAGAAACCGGTCCCAGGATGCTTGTTTCCGGTCCAGGGAAGACATGGCTTGGCAGTTCGGGCTGGACTGTTCCCATGAGGCACAGGGTCAGACTGATTTGCATATGGCCATGTCTGAACTGGGGTGGCGGAGTGAGCTAAAGAATGATGATGGATTAAACCCAGATCAGTTGACTGGGGGTGAGTGCTTGCAATGTTCAACACTCCGTCCATCATCCCCTTTGGTTTTGCTATGTTCGCCCTAAGTTGGCAGGGTATGCCCAGACGTGGGTCCCTTGCTCACTTTGCCACTGGATTCAAGATAGCCTGGCTGATGACGGCTGTCAGCCAGAAACCTGTCCCAGGATGCTTGTTTCCGGTGCAGGGAAGACATGGCTTGGCAGTTCGGGCTGGACTGTTCCCATGAGGCACAGGGTCAGACTGATTTGCATATGGCCATGTCTGAACTGGGGTGGCGGAGTGAGCTAAAGAATGATGATGGATTAAACCCAGATCAGTTGACTGGGGGTGAGTGCTTGCAATGTTCAACACTCCGTCCATCATCCCCTTTGGTTTTGCTATGTTCGCCCTAAGTTGGCAGGGTATGCCCAGACGTGGGTCCCTTGCTCACTTTGCCACTGGATTCAAGATAGCCTGGCTGATGACGGCTGTAAGCCAGAAACCGGTCCCAGGATGCTTGTGTCCGGTCCAGGGAAGACATGGCTTGGCAGTTCGGGCTGGACTGTTCCCATGAGGCACAGGGTCAGACTGATTTGCATATGGCCATGTCTGAACTGGGGTGGCGTAGTGAGCTAAAGAATGATGATGGATTAAACCCAGATCAGTTGACTGGGGGTGAGTGCTTGCAATGTTCAACACTCCGTCCATCATCCCCTTTGGTTTCACACTGTATCCCTCCCACCTCTACTCTATTCCCGTTTTCTTATTAATACTTTTCCCGCATTAGCAGTAGTAAAATAGCTTGTTTTAGTTTCAGCTAAGCAGATGCCATGCACGCGAGTCTTCAAGACTCCATTTTAGTGTCTTCTGCTCATGCGCTAGAATTTCCCTCCAAGCGTTACCTCGTCATACTGCGTAGATGCAGTTGACGCATGCGCACAACAGTTTCCCCGTTTAAAGCGGTATTAGTCCGTTTTCATTGTTATCCGCATTAATACACACATAAGCAAGCTTCACTAACCTGCGTGTTCATGTGGTGCGTATTAGTTATTCACAGATTATGTTTAATAACTTGTTAATGAGTTAAACGAGTGGATTGCCTCCGAGCAAGTCTCTCTCTTACGAGTGTGGAAAAGTATGTCTGTTGTCTTGCCATTAGCTCAGCCATTTTGCGCTTCATCCTCCATTGTGACCTCTCTACAGGGGTCACGAATGCTCTGTGGCTTCACATCTTGATTCACCTCACCTCTGCACTGCCACCATCGCCCTGTTCCTGATCTGCCGCCACCTGCCTGAACTCATGCTAAACCAGCCGAGCAGGACTGTCCGTGCCTTTGTTTGCCACAATCTGACTGAACTCTTGCTAACCCCAGTTGAACAGGACTGTTCACCTGCGCTTACTGTCCTCACCCTGCCCTTCGCCCTACAGAGTTTGACAGCTACCATCTTCGGACTTATCAGATTGTCCTCTGCTTGTTGTGTAATTATGAGTTTCACCTACCCCTGCAGGGGCCCAACAGTGACCATCTGCTAACTTATCAGATTGACCTCTGCCTGTATAATTATGGTGTTCATTGTTTTACTATACACGTCTCCCTTTGTATAAATTATGGTGTTCATTGTTTTACTATACACGTCTCCCTTTGTATAATTATGGTGTTCGTTTTCTGTATACATCCCCCTTTTCATAACCATGGTGTTCTTTCTTTACTATATACGCCTGGGGTGGGGATGAAGGGTATATAAGACGTGGAACCAAAGTGCTTGGCAGATTGCCTCCTCAGACAAGCTGCGGGTGTCTGTTGCTGATGCTCTCTCTACATCTCATGAGATTGTAATAAATATCCTCTCTCGGCGCTCCAGTGTTGGTCTCAGTTTGTATCCCGGACCCGTGGACTAAGGGTGGACCCTGCACCTTTGGGTGGTCTTCCAAGAAGACCCCCAAATCCACAATTGGTGCCCAAACGTGAGGCACCATCAGTGACGCGGCTGCCCGGTCGAGGGGTCCCTACGAGGAAGTTTGAACGGACGGTGGTGGAGTATACCTACGCGAAAGAGACCCTCGTTTTCGTAGCCACCACCCGACCTTTGCTGCATCTGAAAAGACCCCCGCAAGTGGCACCAGTCCTGACTGGAGCCCCCGATAGACTTGGACGAGCTTTGCAGTAAAGAGACCGCCTGGAGAACGAGACAAAGGATTCTGGTAGGATCGCCGGTGGGCGATACCTTTTGTTTGTTTGGTTTTGGTTATCTGGTTTTTTTCTTTTTTTCTTCACTCTTTGCAAAAAGTGAAGGTAAACGGGTAATGTGGACTTTTTGTCCGGCTTAGAAACTTGTGGAGACGCTTGGTAAGATAACATAGAAAAGCATGCCCGTCTGTAGTAAATTTGCACGATGGTTTTGTTGTTGCACATCTCGATCAAGGGTGCTGGAGGATAGTCAGCCGGCTCCTCCGGAAGGTACCCCTAGTAAGGACATGTACATAAAGTATGGTATTTCTCCCATAATGTATAACTCATTGTGGCATAAATACACGTCTAAGGATACAGAGACTCAATGGCCTATGTACGGCTCTTTCGAACCCCAGAAGCTTGAGGCCGTAGAGGGACAACTTCATAGGGGGAGGTCCCGACAAGCAATGTTTGATGCCTTGGGTCAGTGGAAAAAGGAAGGGACTGAGAGGGTGAGAAGGGCTCAGGCTAGATTACAGAAAGAGGCTCGGAAAAGTGATAAACAGGCATTAGAGGAATTGGGACGTGAAAAGGTTGCTTCAAACATCGCGTGTGCAGATAGGGAATACAGGTTAAATATGTCCGGTCAATACTCTGTACGTTACGCTCCCTTGTCACGAACGGACCCCCAGGAGGAGGAGTTTCTCCTCCAACCATTGCCACCACCGTACCATGTCCCTCCCCATCCTATCCCACAGCCGGCCGGTGAGAATGCACCACCCCCTAACGCCCAATCTCCACCTCCCGACCACACTGCCCCTCCTGCTCCATCTGATCCCGATTTAGCCCCCTCTGTTCGATCACACACACACTCCGCATTACACCTACAGAGAAACAGGCTCTGAATGATCTCGTTCGCACCTGCCTGAAGGATCTTTCCACATCAAACCAGATCCGTGCGATCTATGAAGCCTATGCACCACCCTGCAAGGGCTACTTCCTACAGCAATTTGCTCATGAAATACTCTCTCTTTATGAGAAACGCCACGGAGTAACACCAGCAGGCCATATTACAGAATTGTATCGTAAGTTGACAGAGGGACGAGGAAGTGCTGAGGAAAGCCACAGCTTGTTAGCATTTACACTACAAATGATGGAAAATTTGAGGAGAGACCAGGAGGAAGAGGAAAAAGAACCAGTAGTGGAGGGAGCGATGGGAGGTCATATGGCACCGATAAGGGAAGCTGCTCCAGTTTTTGTCCCTGCTCGAGGACAGGGTACTGCTGAGGGATTAGATAGTCCGGATGCAAAGAGCAGGACGTTATATAATTGGGTGTACACTCGGTGGCTTCGAGCTGACATCTTAGCTTTTAAAAAGGACTTACCCGACCCCCGGAAGAATCCTATTGGATTCTACGAAGGGTTGGACACGGTTATTGCCACCTACACCATGACCTTAACAGACATAGATCAATTTTTTGGGCTAATACTGCCGCCAGACATCTGGAGACCAATAAGGAAAATAGACGATCAGACTGTATTCGGTCACAAGTGGGAAGATTTAGTAACAATGGATAAGGATAGAAAACCAGGGGAAAGGCCAGCGGAAGCTAGTTTAGCACTACCAGGTCGCATAGTAACAAAGCTGAAGGCCACCATTCCGGCCAGCAAGGTTGACTGGACAGTCATTACTGCGTGTAAGCAAAAGTCTGAGGAAACAACGTCTGACTACTTCTCTCGACTCAGCCAGGTGTTTGTTGACTATAGTGGACAGGACACGACGACTGAGACAGGCCGACACTTACTAGTTCAGACTTTTGTTAAGGGATTGTTGCTACCGATCTCCACTAGGTTACAGAGTAGCGAAAGCACGTGGCCTGCGGCAACACCAGCGCAGATCCTAACAATGGCCCAATATTACGAACATCTGCAAAATAAAATAGAGGAGGAAAAAGACAGAAAAAGAAAAGACCTAAAAGAAAAGGTGATGCTTTCCCAGATAAGCACGGGAGGGGGAGGAAACGGTAGGGGCCAACAGAACAATTATATGCCTGCGGCTGCTAGAACACACCTGCCCCCACGTCAACTGTCCCAGGACCAGTGTGCGAATTGTAAAGAAACAGGCCACTGGCGTGCAGATTGTCTACTTTTGCAGCGAAATACCATCGGGAGAGGGCGAGGAGCACCTAGAGGAAGAGGGAGAGGTCCTGCGCCTCCCTTTGGCGGACAGCGTCCAAACGTCTTTGATAATTCCAGGCAGGCTGTTACCCAAGATTTTACCACTGATCAGTACCCCGACAACGAGTATGCATGAGATAGCCAGGGACAGGGGAAGGAACCAGTAGAACTTCTTGTCGATCAAACAGGTCCCTATGTCACAGCTAAGGTGGTTGGTACGCAGGGCAAATTTTTGGTTGACACCGGGGCCTCTAGAAGTGCCCTATCAAAAGAAATGATTCCTAGGGCACCCCTGTCCGGCTTATCGATCACCTCCATAGGATTTGACGGCACGCCCTCTACTAACCCCCTTTCTACTAAGGTACCCCTGGACATACAAGGGAACACAGCGATGGCCTCTTTTCTGCTCTCCCCAAATTGCCCAGATAACCTGATGGGCATTGATCTGTTAAAACACTACAGCGCCACCATTCGCTGGTCTCCCCAAAATGTCTGAGTCATATTGTTTGACAATGATTGCCCCATCGGTTATGAATCACGTTTTTATTGTCTCACTGATTACGAACAGCAGGATTTGTCCCAATTACCAGCTACCCTGTGGGCTGTCACGGACACCGATGTGGGGGAGATTGTCATGGACCCTGTCCAAATAACAGTAAAACAAAATGCACCTCTTCCCCGCCTACCTCAGTATAAGATTTCTGCAGAAGGAGAAAAGGCCCTCATGACTATAGGACAGGATATGATTACATCAGGGGTAGTTGAGGAAGTCCAGTCCAACATTTGCAATAGTCCTATCCTTCCAGTCCTGAAACACACGTCCACCTCTGAGAAAATATACCGTTTCGTCATTGACCTTCGCGCAATCAACAAAATAGTGGTCCCGCAATATCCTGTGGTCTCTGACATAACAACTATATTAACAATGATCCCTTCAACTGCTACCACCTTTACCGTGATAGACCTCAAGAATGCCTTTTTCTCCATACCAATACATCCTGATTCACGCTACCTTTTTGGTTTCACCATAAGAAACAGATCATACAGATTCTGCCGGGCTCCACAAGGGTACATCGAGAGTCCGAGCATATACAGCCAAGCCCTTAAACAACAGCTCAACCAGATACAGTTACCACCCGGCACTGTCCTCATTCAGTATGTCGATGACATTCTTTTGGCTGCGGACACTCCGTCCCTGGCCCGCACCGCATCACTTACTACTTTACACTTTCTGGCGTCACAGGGCCATAAGGTGTCCAAGAATAAGTTACAGTATTGTAGACAGCAGGTGACCTAGCTCGGACATCTGCTGTCTAAGGAGGGACGTATACTCATACCTGACCGCATCCAGACAATACTACGCCTTTCTTCTCCTACTACCCAAAGAGATGTTCGTGCACTAATTGGCCTCACTTCTTTTTGTCGTCAATGGATTCCAAATTTTTCCCTCATAGTTAAGCCACTCCTTGCTTTACTTACAAAAGACACACCCACACCCCTCCCTTGGACACATGAACACGACCAAGCCTTTGAAGACTTACGCCACGCTCTTTGTTCTGCACCAGTACTGGGCACACCTGACTACTCTAAACCCTTCTGCCTCTACACCCA
Source organism: Calotriton arnoldi (assembly GCA_963921515.1). Lineage (NCBI taxonomy): Eukaryota > Metazoa > Chordata > Amphibia > Caudata > Salamandridae > Calotriton > Calotriton arnoldi. The sequence goes on along the minus strand of CAWUFW010004016.1, from coordinate 1,010,790 downwards.
TGAACGCTCAGGATGCGCTCTCTCGGTCTTGACCCAAATTCACGGCACCAAACAACGCCCGTGCGCCTACTTTTCGGCCACTCTAGACCCTGTGGCCCGAGGTCTGCCCTCTTGTCTTAAAGCGGTCGCGGCCGTCTCTATTCGACAAAGTGAGGGAATTGTTTTAGGATCTAAACTGACGGTGTTAGTTCCCCACGCAGTCGACATACTACTAAACCAGACAAAGACACAACACCTCACTAGTGCACGACTGACAGGATACGAACTTACGTTGTTAGCACCCCACATCACATTAAAGCGCTGTACGACCTTGAACCCTGCCACACTCCTGCCCACACCAGATTCAGACACCACAGACACTCCACATGACTGCCTCTTCCAAACAGAAGAACAGACTAAGGGGCGGGTAGATTTGAAAGACATCCCTCTGACGGAACAGGATGGGCAATTATGGGTGGACGGGTCCTGTACCACATCTGCTGCCTATGCCGTCACTACTACCAACACCATTGTTGAAACTGCACGCATACCTCAGAAATCGGCCCAGGCAGCAGAGCTTATAGATCTCACCCGCGCTTGTATCCTTAGCCAGAGTCTAGCGGTCACCATTTACACCGACAGCCAATATGCCTTTGGAGTAGCACACAGTTTTGGTATCCTCTGGAAAGAGAGAGGATTCTTGACGTCACATGGTACGCCCATCCGGCATGGTGACTTAGTGACTGCATTACTCCAAGCCTTGACACTGCCCCGAACACTAGCTATTGTCAAATGCAATGCCCACAAGAAAATCACAGACGAAATAGGACTGGGAAATGCCTTAGCTGATGAGACAGCCCGAGCCACTGCACAAGAAAGAACACATACCGCCATGTACATAATAAAATCCCAAGCAGAGAAGTGGCGTGACGTTAGACAACAGATCAGGGACATCCAGTCTTCTGCCACTCCTGGAGAACTTCAACAATGGGAAAAGGAGGGCATGCTTGTCGAGGAGAATTGTTGGCGGTCCAAGGACACAAAATTATGGAAATTGCCAAATGCCTATCTCCTCCCATTGTTGAACATGACTCATTTACCGGCCCATACCGATGCTGCCACCATAACTAAAATCTTACAGGAGGTGTGGGATAACAACCAACTCCGGTCTACCGCCACTAGGCTGGTACAGCAATGTTTAGTATGTCTCCGTTACAATGTAGGAAAAGGGACCCGGGTACCACGAGCTGGGTTTGCCATCCCCACGGCACCCTTCGAGGTCTTACAGATGGATTATATCCAGATGGAACGGTGCAACAACCTTAAATATGTCCTAGTGGTTGTTTGCGCATTCAGCAAATGGGTGGAAGCCTACCCGGTCAAAGACAACACTGCCCTAACAACCGCCAAGATGTTGTTGAAAGAATTCTTTCCCCGCTATGGCCTTTGCCGGGTACTCTGGAGTGACAGCGGGAGCCACTTCATTGGAGAGGTAGTCAAACACATATTAGCTGGACTAGGGGTCAAGCAAAATTCCACGCAGTCTTTCACCCCCAGTCAGCAGGCCTGGTGGAAAGATACAATGCCACCATCAAATCAAAACTAGCCAAAATAGTGGAGACTACGGGGCTTAGATGGCCTGACGCATTGCCACTGGCCCTTCTATCAATAAGATCTGTCCCGCATTCTCGCACCTCGTTGACCCCATACGAGGTGGTTTTTGAATGCCCAATGAACATTTGGGGCGCGCCCCCTGCTACCACCTTGTCGGATTCTCCTTGTGAAATGCTGAGCGACTACTTGTCTGTACTTACACGAACTTTGTCTTCTATTAATCAGCAGGTTCAGGAAGCGTTGCCGGACCGATCCACGGGGCCAGGACACACCATCCGGCCAGGCGACTACATCCTGGTGAAGAACTTTGCTCGGAAGCAAACGTTGGAGCCCCGGTGGAAAGGTCCTCTGCTAGTCCTCCTGACGACCCGAACAGCCCTACGAGTGGAAGGCAAGAAATCGTGGGTGCATGCCGTTCATTGCCGGAAGGTCCCCAGCATCACACAGACTGACCCAACTCTGTCTGCCTACAAGGAAGTACTGGCACACGACCGCCCAGTGTATGGCCTCCAAGAACCAGAGCTCGAACTGTTCGAAGACCACACTGTGCCAGCCAAAGGAAGATACAACCTCCGTCCTCGCACGACCTCTGGGGCTCCAGCGACTGGACAGGAGGGCTGAGCCAAAAGTCGCAGGGCGGTAGTACAGTCTGGTGGGGTGGATCGATACTCCTTATAGTGGGGTATTGAGAAGCCTAGCCAGTGAAGCAACCACCAGCTACCGGCGACGCGTAGGGCTCAGTCTCCCTCTCTGACAGCTGTAGAGCCCAAAAGAAGATCGACTATGCCTAAAAACGCAGACCAGAAGAAGGCATTTCATAACAGACTGTATAATCGAAGGTCAATAGTGCTAACAGTATTTCTCTGCCTCACGATCATTCTTACCATCATCTTCTGGATTATACAGGAAAAAGCGCCGGCGAAAGGTACCATATTGCCGACTGATGCCACACCTACTGAACACTCGCAGGTGTCCTTGCCCCCTTATCTCCAACACAGAAGACAAGACTTTTGGAACAAAACTTTTATTCAAATGTTGCATCAACATAATATGGTCCTGAACAAAACGAACTGTTGGGTCTGTGGTCTCCTGCCTCAATCCACGGAAAACCCAATATCGCTTTTTCCTTACCCCTATTCTGTACATGCCTCTTGCCTTGCCTGGATGATGCTCATCATGGATGCCCAGCAGACTAGCAACATCGCTGATACCATTCTCCAGCAATTCCGGGACGAATTATGGTGGAACAAGACGGGCAACACCATCAACCCTTTCTGTCCAACTAACAGTCCCATGAAAATATCGGAAGATGAGCAAGAGGAAATGCTGATCTTCAACACCACTGACCGTCTTCGCTTTTCTAGCTTCAAAAGAAGGCCCCCGCCAAGCTGAACATTGCCCCTAACCGTTGTTCGCATTCCTGGACTTATATGCATCAAAGGCTTAGGTACTGAGTACGTTGGGGACAGCTCTTGTGCCATAACAGCAACTCTGAACATGACATTTCCACCACCGCTTGTTGCTTCCCCAAACACTTATTTTGTGTGTGGGACAAAAGCATACACCTGGCTTCACAAAAACTGGGGAGGCACATGTTATATAGCGTTTCTCCTTCCTCCTGCTTATATTGCTCCTCCTCTTCATCATCGCGTCCGCCGCAGCAACGAAGTGGTCGACGAAGCAGACACTACCTCTCAACTGTTCCTGGATGCCATGAAAGGCATCCTTCCTTTCTGGGGACCGATGGAAAACAGCAGAGACATTCGCCACCTCATCAGGGTCATGGAAGCAACTGTCAATATCACAGCTGGTATTCTGGCCAACAACACAGCGGAGCTCCAAGCAGTACGCCTCGTCGTTTTACAAAACCTCATGGTCCTTGACGTCATCCTTGCTGACCGCGGAGGAGCGTGCCGCATCATCGATACCAGCTGCTGTGTGTACATCCCAGATCATTCCTCATCTGTCTATGAGGCTATTTCCACGCTTCATCGAATCACCTCTGATCTTCATCAAGATACCGGCTCATGGTCCCTTGGCCCCTGGTTGTGGCAACTTCTACTGACTTGGGGGTGGAAAGTCCTAATGATCGTCCTGATACCTCTTGTATTGATTTTCTTTTGCTGTCTGTGCATTCAGACAAGCTGCGGGTGTCTGTTGCTGATGCTCTCTCTACATCTCATGAGATTGTAATAAATATCCTTTCTCTCGGCGCTCCAGTGTTGGTCTCAGTTTGTATCCCGGACCCGTGGACTAAGGGTGGACCCTGCACCTTTGGGTGGTCTTCCAAGGAGACCCCCAAATCCACACGAGACCTTGCTCCATCATAGGGAATAACTTCTGTAGATGGACTCAATCTCACTGTGTAAAGACTGTCTCGAGGAAGACAAACGAGGAGGAAATGGCTCTAGTCACGATAAGCGCACCCTCCCAAGCTTGCGAGTAGATTAGCTCACCCCCCAAATTTGTGGTGTTCATGAAATCAGAATACTTCCGAGGGATACAGCCTATTAATGCAGTGTTTATAATTCTTGGCTGAGCTCTACAATGATTCGAGGTGGTGCAACTTTACCTTCTGGAGCTGGGCCCGTGTTCAGTGCGTTGAGGTTAAGTTGAAGGGGCATTTTCAGGACGCATTAGTATTCCTATCTGGAGGTGAAGCAGCTGGGAGAACCTCACCCCTTCCATACCGAGCTACTAAGATGGCTTAGTGGGATAATGCAACTGTCCTAGAAATCTGTCAGCAACCTAATTATACAATAAACTGGTTATAAACCTATTGAATTAATTCGATTTCTCAAGTACATTTACTAAAGGAATTATATTCATTTCTTAACTACAGAAAGCTACCATTCTGGGGAGAGGATGTGGGTTACGGCCAGAGCTGCTGACTTTGGAACGAAGGAACCAGGTTCAAGTCTCAAGGTCTGCTCAACATCCTGTGATTCCCGGCAAATCACTTAAACCTCCCTGTGCCCTAAAAGAATGAACGTGACCTTGTGTACATATTCGGGTCGAGTTTGCGCTAGAAAACACTGAAAAAAATAGTTGTAGCAAGGTACAGAGGAAGTCTTCTTAAAGTATGTGTATACTTAATATAGAGAGAGCATAATAAAGTGGGATGAGCAAAAACACTAGTTTACTCTCATGCAGGGTTTGGTGGTTGGCAGGAGACTGATGCATCCGCTCAAGGAGTCTGTTGCTGTCCCCTTGGTCACAGGTTCGAATCACAGGAGGTCCACTCAGACTTTCATCCTTCCTATGTCTATAAAGTGGGTGGCAATGAACATCAGTTATCTGTCTATCTCCCACAAACTCCTTAGGGATGGACAGATATGGCTATTATGTTACATGGAATCTGAGAATAATACAAATATACATGTTATGTTACATGAAATCTAATAATAAATGTTTATTTCTGTCACTCATTTGCTGCCACACTACCGTAACTGGTGAAAGTTCCAGGATGGACAGGTGAACATATTTACTAACAGGAAGAGTTCATGTGACTCCCAAGGTTTCTTTGAGCAGTGTTTCATTGTTCTGTAAGAATAGCTGCTGATATTTCCATTTCTGTTGCTGTGGGTTGCAGGGCCACGTGGTTGCTGTGTGGTTTTACAACTTGGAACAGTTCAAAAGTTTGATAGTCTGCTATGCTCAGCACTGTACCCATTTATGGTACTTACTACATGTAAAATTGAAATCTTTTTATCAACCGTTCGATTAATTAAATTCTTTACAGTAACATGAGCATAAACAAATATTTATCACCTCTCCCCACACCACCTACTTCCCTAGTTCCAAAGCAACTTGGCTCCTCAGTGCATTTATCTTCTAAAGCCCTTGTTGTTTTCCTTTGGAGATAAAGCAAACATCGATTGATATTATGATAATTTTCATACATTAAAATTGTCCCACCATAAAAACAAGTTTGTTAAAAGTCCCTAATTTAACTCGTTAATAATTTTGATTGGCTATGCAATCCCTCTGCCTGATTAAAAATCTTATTCTCAGTCTTGAAGTGTAATGTGCTATCCCCTTAAACCTGGTGCAATTCCTTGACAGCCGACTGGAGCACACCAGTAAGGTTTGGGGTTCAAGAGATAATATTCATGTGCTTATTTTGAGTTGCCCAATATAAATACTTTGTTTACGCTTACTATCGATGTGTTCTACAGAGACCATGGAGTAATAAAAAGTGCATCCTGCAGGTAGACAGGTTATAGAGTGCGGTAGCCCCTATCTTTTACATAACCGCCAGGTGTTACTCTCCTATATACCTGGGCTTCCCGGACTTATTGTCCTTAGGTTCAAGTTTAGTGGCCCTTGTTGTACGCTCTTTTTACTCTTACTGGCCGAGTGCTCTGCCACCTCTATATAGCGATGGAAATACCTTGTGCTGGTTGAACATGCATGAGCTACCTGTCATTGGACTTCAACCATCAGCATGTTGTTGATCTACAACAATAACTGGTGACCCCGTGGGATAGCGCTAGTGCCGCTTTCAGGTTATTAGACTTTGTCCAAGCCACCTGGTGTTCGCCTATAGATTGAGGTGCTTTGTGCCGGTTAATGCGTGCAATGTCTTAGCCCATCCCTGTGTTATAAAACCTGAGACCGCTCATCAAGTGCCAATCTGATTAGGTGCGTGAACTTCGCCATTCTTGCTAGATTGATTGCCTTGGTTTCGGTGAAACACAAGTCCGAGGCCTCCTTGCAAGTCCTTACTACCTTGGCCCTAAAGATTGGGCAAAGAAACCGTTGGCGATCCTCGGCCAAAGTGGGACAGCAACACAACAGGTGGAGCCAAGATTCCTTTCTGTATGAGCATAACCTGCATGAAGCATTTTCCCCCTTGCGTGCCCATGCTGGATTAAAGTCTGTTATTCTTAACGCTGTGAGCCGCATATAAAGAATTTTGCTGCGTGCCTGAACTGACAATGCTTTGTGTAAATAAGGCTGGGTTTCCTCAGGGTATATGTTGAATCCAATGCCGCGGTGATGGAATTAAACTGAAATGTTCCCGTGTCTATTTCAGCCGAGATGATCTGTACCTGCCTCTTTACCACTTTTTTCCATTCTGATATCGAGATTGAAGGTAAGTGCAGGCTTTCAGCTAGAATCCTCAGGCTGCCGATTGCTTGCCCCAGCTTGGAGTACCAGGGTGAGTGCTCTTCCTTGAAGCAGCGCTGGGAGGCCTCAGGGTAGCCATGCGCTATACAAATTTAAATTCAATTCAATTCAAGATCGTTCCCAGGTGCTATTTGTTATTAGGTCTAAGGTGGTCCCTTTATTGTGCGTCGGGCTGTTACAGGCTTGAACTAGGGTGAGGTTGTGGAGGAAGGATTTGAAGCTGTTTACCAAGGGGTCGTTTGTGACATTCCAGTGGATATTGAAATCACCAAGAAAGATCTAATTATGTGAACTGTGGTTAGTAGAGATGATCTTCATGATTTGTTCTAGGAATGTGTGATTATCACCGGGAGGGTGGTAGATCATGTGCATCGTGCACAATGTGTTGTCATTAGTTGAGATATTGATCCCCAGGTATTCGCATGAAGACTGAGATTGAGTGTGGGTTTGTTTTATTAAGAGATTGTTCCGGTGAATACAGGCAATGCCCACCCTGGACCGCCAGAGCGATCCAAGCGAATAATGTCATAGCTGGGCGGTACTAATAGGTCCAGTATGGGTGATGAGGAATCATTAAGCCAAGTTTCAGTGGGTAGTAGGAGGTCCAGGTTATTAGTGAGGATGAGGACAGCAATGTTGGCAACATACTTCACTGCAGATGGGCAATTGAGTAATGCACATTTTAGGTTGGTTTTGGTAACAGTTGTGGGTGGATGAGATATGGGGACTAGTTTAAGGTTATATTTAGTGATGTACCTTGAGATGGGATAGGGATTCCTATGAGGGTGAGCGATGAATGTCTGGATTTTTCCCAGGTGATTGGAGTGGTTGATTGGTGCCTGGTTAAAGGAGGCAAGAAGGAATAGGATGTCGTTGTTAGATAAGTTCCTGACCAATCTATTGGGTCTGGAGGAGAGGTTATGATTTGGTTTGCAGCTCTATTTAGGTATTGGGCTTCTGGGATGGTAGTAGGGCGTTTGAGGACGGGAGAGTTTTGGGTCCCGTAATGCATATTTTGAATCTTAACTTTGTGTTCCAGATTGGAGGTAATATGTATACGGTTCTGGATGTCTGCCCTCATCAGATGTAATACATTTGTTACTTCGTGGAGCATTGACCGGACAATGGAGGTGCTGAGGAACTGAGTTGGAGGTGATGTGTGAAGGGTTTTGTCGTGTATTAGGGAAGTTAGTGGTATGGGTGTCCCTAGAATGTGGGGATGGGTTGTTGCTATGCTGTTTGGTTTGGGGGTTAGGTGTAAGGAGGAGTTGGGTAATGATGGAAGTGTGGTGAGTCAGATTTGGGTCCTCTGTGGGGAGAGAATTGTCGTGGAGGGTTCTTGTGTTGTCTGGGGGAGTATGGGATTTCTGATTGGTGGCCATGGAGATCGACTGCGCAGTATCATATAATTGAGTGTGTGGCGAGATGTTACTGTCACTACAGTGATCGGCGTTGATCTTAGATTCGCTTATGTGTTGGGCAGGGGAGTTGGTAAGGTGATGATGGTCGTACTCCATCGGTGAGGAGGGTGTGTTTAGTACCGCGGTGGTTGGCGAATTGGGTTAGGGTCATCGTTCTGGGGGGTAAAGGAGGGAGTCAGGATTGTAGTGAGGGTGTTGGTGGGAGGCCCTGAGAGGGGTGTGAAGAGGTGAGCAAAGGAGTGTGAAGGAAAAGAGGATCCCTCAGAGGGGTGGTAGGTGGAGGCAAGAACGCGGGGTGGGAGTTACTTCATTATGAATCATAACTTTAATGGTGGGGAAGAGATTCTCAAAGAGCTCCAGGTTGCGGTTGAAGGATTGTATGAGTACAGAGCAGTTATTATAGATGGTAATGGTAGTATCAGCCTTATACACCAACGAGGGGGCGATAGAAAGTTTGAGGTCATGCGGTATCTACTTGGTGGTAGAGACCTTGAGAGCAGATGATAAGGCTTTCCTCCATTGAGTGCGATGGTTGGTGAAGAATATTAGGTCGTTGATAATCGCGCCCTTATTGACGCAAAAGTAGAAGTCTAAGAAGAGAGTTTTTATGTTCAGTTTGAGCATTTTTTGTTTGAGATTTTTCGCAGCCGTTTTGGTCAGGTTTGGTGGGTAGTCAATTTTGAAAGAGTTGTGTCCAGCAGAAGAAAGTAAGGTGAACGGTGTTTTGAAGTGAGGTGAATCCATGATGATGAAATCGTAGGGCAGGAAGTACTTACTGAATAAGGAAGGTAGTAGCTATAAAACACAAGTGGGGGAGAAGGGAGAGAGCGACTATAGGGCACTGTGGAGGAAAAAATCAGTTCAAGATGTCGGCCACTTTGGAGAATAAGGAGTGTAGTATATTTTTCTGATACTATGGCCAAACTGTGATGAATATTCAATGACTCTCTCAATATGCGCAGAAAGTGTAGCCTGTGAGCTTGTGGACTTTGTAGGAGTAGCGGGAGTATAAATACTTATGATCTCATTAGTTGGTCCGAAGAGCAGATGTGGGCAAGGACCCGAAACATAAGATGATTGTGCTGTAGACTATGAGGTGAGCTCTCAGCTAGAGTGAAGTGGTGTCATTTGTGAAAATGAGTTTGGACTGGAACCAACCCAATCCAGGATGGCTGCCAAGTCAGGAGGTGAAAGAGGAGCTTAAGTTCTGGGAGTCCTCTTTTACTTTCTATGATCTGGTAGTCCTCTTTCACATTCTATGTTGTGGTGGAGGTGGAGGAGCCAAGGAGGGGGAAGAGGGACTTCATACACAATCTTTGATGGGAATTGGATGGGGAAAAATCCAGGGCTTTCGGGAAATTCTGGTCCTTTTTTGGTGTCTGAGTGAGATCAGTAGAGGGCCGATGGGGAAGATGAAGTGGGACCTAAATTGGCGGCCCTGGTTCCCACGAGTGATCGGTGAAAAGTGACCACAAGTAGAGAAAAACAGTGTCCCTTCCAATAAGGGGGCAGTCAGACAGGGGTGTGCACTTCCGCGTGTGAGCAACAAGATAGCGTGGGACATGCGATGCAGCCAGTCTTTATTGAATGACTGGTGGGCTGACCGCATGTCCGACTTACCGGAGCAGTGAGATGGCTGCAGTCTCTAATATCGTTGTGTGATGTTCCTTCTGGAGAGCAACATTGCAAGAACTGCAGAGTACACAGTTGCCTGCTCAGTCAAATCATGACTGACATCGCATGACTCTGCGGCTCACATCAAACCCAAAGAGGAGACAGTGGGCTCCCTGTCCAGAGAGTCGGGGCAGGCGAGAGAGCAGGCCAGCGGTGAGCTCTGCGGGTCTTAGACAGGTCAGGGTGGAGGGCGTTGGATCGTCTGCGTCGGGAGGCCAGCACCTAAGAAAAGAAGCGGGCTCGGTGGGGGGCAAGAGTTGGCAGGAGAAGGCCCATGCGATTCAATGCCCCAGCACAGCTGCGGAGCGAGCAGCCACAGCAGATCCAGGACTCATTATGTGGGTCACGTCAGATCGCTAGGGGGGATGTCGTCCTTGGGTCAAGCCTTCACGTGTTTCCTGTAGCACTTCCTCATATTCTAGATAATATCTTTCTAACTGCAAGATCTGTACTATGGCCACAGTGATTCTCCAAGTGTCCCCAGAGTTCAGTGCAGCATAGACTTGCACAACCCTCTCTAAGGGGGTCCTCTTCTAATCACTTTTACACATACTAGTCGCTTTCGCCTTTTCTTCTCCTTTTATCAAGTAGAGCCCCTTCAGCGACTATAGTGTCCAGGCAATATGGACGGTGCATAAGAGCTTTCTGGAGGGCTTACTAGCTTCACCTGGAGGCACTAGGAGACTGAAAGACCATTTTCCAGTGTCCGCCACAAAGTGTCATTTGAAGCTCTTCACAGAATCTCAACTCCCTGTCTGCTACTGGGTTCAGTGCAAGGGCGCCAGCATGGTGTGGCACTATCTTTGTGACGTTTCATTCTCCCACTGCTCACCACAATCTCCTCCAACTTGCTACAGTTACTGCATTACTCTTCTCATAGTCCCAGTTTTCAGCAGCACTGCTCTTTTATTGCGCTGGTCGCTCTCATTTTTTTTTTTTTTTTAGCAAATGCATCCATACTAAGATTTCAGCAATACATGGTGGAGGTCAGGGCTGGATAAGGAGCAAAAGGCTCAGGGTTTTCTTGAATAAAAACTAGATCATAGCTATTGGTGGCAGCGAGGATGTATGTCTATGAGCACCCTTCTTTCTTGCTCCAAAAACACTGAGAGCGTTTTATTCTAGTACAGATGGTCAAGATTTTGGGTGTTAAGTTGGACTCTAACTTCTTACAGTCACCCGCACATCAGCTATAGCCTTCACCTGTTTCACCACCTCTGGCATCTGAAACCGATTATGCATCACTTTCATATGATCCGCAACACGTCAGCTTGACTTAATACGTGTTACAGCAAACAAATGATGGACGGAATGCTGACAATGCAAACATTCCCCCCCAGTCGAAAGATCTGGGTTAAATCCATCGTTCTTTTGCCCACTACGCCACCCCAGTTTGGACCCAGCCATATGCAAATCAGTCTTGACCCTGTGCCCCATGGGAACAGTCAAGACCGAACTGCCAGGCCAGGTCCTCCCTGGACCGGAAACAAGCAACCTGGGACCGGTTTCAGGGTATGTCACCCTTCTTCAGCCAGGCTAGCTTGAATCCAGTGGCACATCCGTCCATCAATTGTGTGTCTTTTGCTTTCTCGCCCTAAGTGCGCCAGGTATGCCCAGACGTGGGTCCTGGGCTCACTGTGCCACTGGAATCAAGCTATCCTGGCTGAAGAGGGGTGAAACCCCGAAACCGGTCCTAGGATGCTTGTTTCCGGTCCAGGAAGGACCTGGCTTGGCAGTTCGGGCTGGACTGTTCCCATGAGGCACAGGGTCAAGACTGATTTGCATATGGCCAGGTCTAAACTGGGGTGGCATGGTGAGCAAAAGAATGATGGATTTAACCCAGATCTCTTGACTGGGGGTGAATGTTTTGATTTGTTCTGCATTCCGTCCATCAATTGTGTGTCTTTTGCTGACTTAATATGTGGGCTGGCAAATTTGACTCTGTTACTCCTGTGCTTATGACTTTTCATTGACTTCAGACACTGTTTTGAGCAACGGACTATCCTTGGGATTACTGCACATATTATTGTTGACAAACTTTCCGAGATGCAGGTCTCCTCATGCTCTTTGCTCAGCAAACAAAGGGTTCTGGTAGGCACGTGGTATCACAGGCAAAGCAAGGCCATCCTGATTCTAGTGCACTGCAAACGACTGTCCAGAATAGACTTGTCTTTCAACTTTGATCTTATTCCAATTACCACAAATTCAGTAAACTGCACATAGCTTAGCTCTTTTTCATATGTTTTTCTTAAAGTCTAAATCAAGTGGTAATGGACGTTCTGTCTGGTGGTGACAAGAACCCACTCAAATCTTCTATGATGGGCGTATAGATAGACTGTATAAACATTGCGCCTGATCAAATTTTAACCTTTACATTTTTAACTTGCTTTAGATTTGTTTATAATACTGATTTGTTTTTAACACCGCATCTCTTAATGAACTACAAATATTATTAACTTAGATTGAATTGTAGGCTTTAAGGAGGGCACACTCACATTAAGTCGGGGGGGACGGGATTCTCTGGGAGTGAAGTGGCTACTAGGAATCTCCACCACTGTTTTTGCACTTTTTTCATCCAAGAGGCACAGTGCTAGCACCCACTTCCGGGTACTGCCATTTTAGGTTCAGTGGTTTGCACAGTTAGCGTTCTAGTGTTTTTGGGAGCCAATGGGACACAACAGGTGGGCTATTTAATGGAATGGGCAGCATGTCTGCGTAACTGGTGCATCAAATACAAGCCCATCTCTGGAACCAGATGCCAGTCATAATGCCCGATCAGTTATTTATTCAAGAGGAGAACTCCTCCAACTAAATAAGTTAGGACAAAATATCCCAACAGACCTTGTCATATCCTTAAATACTATAGGAATACTAGTGAAACCTTCATATAAAACATGGGAAACAATTGCTGCTTCTGGGCAAACCACTTTGTGCAGGGTTACACCTATTAAGTACTTGACCTCTAATCACTGTGTTGGGCCTACTTGACCACTCGCTCCATAGTAAAAAATAGATTGGCAATTAGGGACTATATAAAGTGTCCTAAGCCAGACTTAATGTTAATTAGTGAGTCCTATCTGACAGAGGAATCCTTTACCGAATAGATTAAAGCAATTCATAAAGATTATGTGCTTCTTTATACAAATAAAGTGAGACAAAAAAGAGGCGAAGTGGCTGCTTTGTACATGAATGCTTAATATCTCTCATTTGCAGTGCAAAACAATTGGAAATGTGGGTTTATTATTGTTAAAAATTGAATTGAAAAATAGCACAATAGCTTGTCTACTAGTGTATAGACCACCCCAATGTATGGCAAATTTTAGTCAAATGTTTTTGAAGCAATCTGCTCCCTATCGGATCAATTTTCAAAATTAATGGTTATTGGAGACTAACTTTTGGCCAGACAACCCTGATCCCAAATGCAAGCACACCATAGATGCTATGATTTCCTTGGGTCGCCATCAACACATAAATATGCCCACCCATGCTAGGGGTCACTCAGACTTAGTGTGGAAGCTAGATTTAGAATTAACAGATTTTAATATACAGCCTTGGATTTGGTCAGATCATTATTTGATTGAGTTTTCTACCTATAGTTGGAATTACTCAAGTAGCCAGCCTACAGAGTTTATTAATATTCAGAAATGGAATCAGGTTAATATCAAAGAGATGGAGGCTAAGCTTGCTTAAACTACCCCGATATTAGGGGACTCTGTGTTGGAGGCAGAAAGAGTGTTTTCACACTGACTAAAAGCTGCAGCAAACCAGTTTGCACAGTTAAAAAACAATGCATAACTAAGCAAGCAAAGCCAGCCCCATGGTTTAACAAATAATTGCAGGAAGCTAAACTTAAGTTGCGTCACATTGAGCGTCGGTGGCGCAAAGACTATCTGGTCGAGTACAAAAATAAATATAAAGAGGGAAAAAAAGAATATAAAATCATATTACAACTAGCGAAATCCAAATATTATAATGAACTGATTATTTTGAAAGCTGTCAATAAACAGAAGGAAACTCTTCTGATTCTAGATGAGCTCATTTCCTCGAAGAAGCTAACCGATAAGGTGAAAGCTTCTCAAGACCTATGTGACCAGCTCATTCTTTTCTTCATAGAAAAAATCAAGACCATCAGGAACAGTATCTGATCTCCTGGTGCAACTTCGTGCCCGAAATTCAAGGCAGAATCTAACAACACTATTACCACTTGTATCTCGGACATCGCTGAGCATGGATTAATGGAACTACTAAATAAAAAACATCGGGTTCATATTGCGACACTTGCCCTCCAGCCATTTTGAAAGGTATGCCTAAGGCCATATTCTCCCCATTACAAACGCTGCTGGATAAGTAACTTCTATAACATACAACAATGTCTCTAAGGGTATTAGTTAGTAGTCAATTTAAAGCAGCACAATTAGCTGCTGGGAGCAGAAGGAGAAACCAGGGAGACAAAAATGCAATTTGACAACATAAAATTGAGTTTCTGTAATCCTATATATTTGTTATAAATAACTTCATATATTCTGACATGTAGAAGAACAGCACTGCGTTACATTAAATGGCATGTAACCTGTGGGATACTGTGCACAAGTACTCGTGAAATGGTGACGACGCAAGTGACACGTGAGGAAGTATGTACAGCGACGTGAAAGGGCGCAACAAAAAGACAATTGGTGGTGAAATTTACATAGTAGAGATACCCAAACAATGAATGATAATATATACAGGTGAAGTGAAGGTGAGTATCCTCGAGGAGCTAGCGCTGAGGTTTTCGCTGTTAGAGTCGACGGTGTTTTGGCCTGTTGGAGTGTTCAGGCCTTCATCAGGACCAGGTTACTCTTGTTTTCAGTGCTGTGGGTAAGAATGAACACACTCAAAGGTGGACTGAGTTGAGTGAGAGATATGAGGGGAGGTATAGAAAAATGGAGGGGGGGGGGGTTTTGAGGGGTTGGGTGAGCCAAAGGGGAAGAGAAGGAGAGGTTAGAGCGCGGCGAACACGTGAGAAAGTGTAGGAAGATTACCGCGTGTCTCGGCTCAACGAGAAAGATAAGGGAGCAGGTAAGTTGTCCCTGTCTGTGGTCAGGAGCGCGGAGGTGCAGAGGCTGCCAATTAGAATCAAGGCGACTCACGCGTAGTACGCGACAGGAATCCCAAATATAGATGTGCAGGGTCCCTGTATGAATCAGGTTAAGGATGCATCTGTCTGAAGTGAAAGAAGAAGGTAAGTATGCTAGTCAGGGGTGGCAGTGGGAACTAATAGCTGAGAGAGAGGACAACTCACTGGTCTGGAAGGGTCAGAAGTAATCGCGTAAAGTAGTCTCTGGAAGATGGTCCATAGCGGGTCCAGTGGTTGCTGCAAGGATCCGTGGTGAGGAAAAGCTGCTGGAGTCGGTTGTCTGGGGAAGAAGGGAGGTACGCGAGTCAAGGGAGTGCAATGAGAATACGGGTCACGGATACTTGTCATGCATTCAGTGTGCCCCCGTGACGGTGGGTCTGATGGACAGCGGTACTAGGAATTAAAAGTCTGGTGTAATGTGTCAGGAATGCCGTGAATCTATGTACCAAATCAGGTTAAGAAAGTGGTACCATTTAAGTGGTGAGGTATGGCCACCTGCGGGTAGGTATAGTCGAATAACGTTGGCGTGGTATGGCGGCCATGTGGGCGTGGTTGGGCTGGTGACCGTGAAACGGTGGAAGGCTATCACGAGTGGAAGTTAGCTCGACAACCGGGGGAGGTAAGAAGAGTGGCCGCTTAATCAGAGAGCCACAGGAGGTCTAGTGAACATGAATCCCTAGCTAGAGTGAAAAAGCAACTCGCGAGCGGTATTTAGGGAGGCAGAAGGTGTCGGTGTCCAGCGTGCCACTAGGTGACAGCCGTGAGAACGCGCTAAAAATAACTTACGCGATATCGTGCAGGTGAAGGGCTTATCCGGTCAAAGATCGGGAGGCCGGAGGGTACGCATAACTAATAAAGGAGCAGCACAACTTACTATGAAGTAATTGGCAGTCAGCGTGGAATAAATCTCTGGTGGACGAAGCCGGCATTAGTCTGGCCCGAGTACAGGTGACAGTGCACTGTGGGTGCTTAAAAGCTGGTCTAGTCACGTGATACGCGTGCGTGTATACACGTTTTGGAGAACTAGACCGGCAGAGAGCATGCAAGAAGAAGGAGAGAAAGGAAAGACTAAGAACCTCTCGCATCTGCTGCAATAGTTTAAGTATTCAAAATAGTTTAAGTTCAGCTCTCCCGCTGACTTCCCTTTTGCTCTGGTAAGCCGCAAGGTCTTCCTGCTACCATCGGAGCCTCTGAGGCTGACCGGGCTCGCAGCACTCGCCCCCCACAGACCGCTGCCCCAGATCTGTGGTCGACGCCTCCTCCTCCTCGACGCACAGACTCGGTGCTGGTCCGCCACTTGTCTCGTCGCTCCTTTCTCCTCGAATCTCCCCACCTAGTCTAGCTCACCTTCGCTCCACCACCGGAGAGGACCCTGTGATTGTTCTCCACGGTCCAATTTGGCTGGGACTCCCAGTCTTGCTGACCCCCCCCCCCTTCCATTGGGGGTACCTTCTGCTTGATGACCCCGTCATTATTATCCTCTGAGCCATTTTCATTATTTGTTACGGTGTCTCGGTCCCACAAGATGGCGAGGATCTGCACGATCTCGCACCACAAAATGGCGGACCGCAATCCCCAAACTACCGAGCACACAGTTAGCCTCCTCTCACTTCCATCTTGAGGCCTTCCCAGCCCTCTGGGCTTGATCTTTGCCTCCCCCTACTGGTCCCGACCCGCTGACATCGTTCTGACCCACTAACCTTCCCCCTGCGGCCACACAGACTTCTCTCGTACAATATTCCTGACTTTTTGGCTGAATTGGAACGTTGATACTTCCCCTGCTAACAGACTGCCAGACTATGTTATTGACATTGTTATTTATATTGTTATTTATATTGCCTGCTGCTAGACAATCCTCCACAGTGGCATAACTGACTTTCTTGGTGATGGTTTGAACCCTTAGTGCTCTTCTGTATTGTTATTCGTGGTTGTGAACTCCTATATCTCCCTGTGATTGTATTTATTACCTGTTCTCATATTTTTCATTATTTGTTGCCTTTATCACCCTTTGGTTCTCATAAGATCCTCAATTTCCCCCTTACTATTTCCCTCTTGCCCCAACCTGCTTTTTACTAGTCGAAGTTTGTAAATTTCCGTATTCTCTCTCTCTCTGTAATTTATCTTCCTGTGTTATTCTGACTGTTACTCTTTCTGATGCTCTCTGATTTTACCACTTCTCTTCCTCCTAGCTTTGAACTCTCTCCCTTCCCCTAATACTTACCTGTGCCTAAACTTGTCTAGGTTTTTCAATATGTGTAATGCTCTCTCATTGTAACTTAGCTTCCTCCCCTTGTTTACTTTGACTGATTAATCCCACCATCTGTGTCCACTCCGATATTCCTGCATCTCTCCCCTCTAACGCTGACCTCTTATTTCATCCTCCCAACACGGCCCTCTCCCCCTTCCTGTGCTTGCTCTAATCGCTCCCTTTCCCCCCGCCCCTACTCTGACTCTCCCACCTCTCCACGCCCTATATCAAGTCTTCCCCCCCCCAGCATCTTTCCCTCTCCCTTAGCCACTTTCAGTTGAATTACCATGCCCCCCCTCACTCACTCCCTCATTCCACAGGACTCCCCCATCACTAGACAAGGCCCTAACTCATGGTCCATTCTCTACCCCCCTAATCTTTCCAAAAACGCTAAGAAAAACTTTAAACACAAATTACTAATTCGTCACCATGAAACTTTATTTGTCGATAACTACCTCAGCCTCTCCTCCATAATAAAAACCAACTACATCTTTTACTCCAAACGCCCCTCCAAATGGAAAAGCATTTTCCTCCACCACCTCCCCATCACTAAATCATGTAAAATCCCGTATGGTTTTAAACTGTCTACTTCCCCTTCCCCTGCTTTCCTCGGCGAAATCGACATCTCCATTTTCAAATCCGGTAACATCCTCATTCAAGCTTCTGAAAATCACCTCACCATCTTTGAACAACATTTCAGCACCTTGTCCCACCTACTATCCACACCACCTCCTAACCCTTCATCTTCCCAACCGCTTGACGCCCTTTTACCCTCTCCGTCCTCGACCCCAACCCCTCCTCCTCCAGGCACTTCAACTGCTAATGATGTTTCCCAAACCCAAACCTCCAATTACCCACCCTCGCTAGCAACCCTCCCTCCTCCTGACATCTCAACAGCATACACAGTCTCCCAAACCCATTCTCTCCCTAATGACTTATCTCCACCTACCACTAATCCCACCCCTTACCTCGCTACCTCCTCCCTGCACCCTCTTCCCGAACTCCCTATTATTCGACTGCCAGCACCAATATCACCCTCTCTAAATTGTCTCCCCCCCCTAACCAGGATGTTATATCTCCTCATTCCCCTCACGCCCCCTTACCATCTCAGAACACCTTTACTGATTCTACGCATTCCCTTTCTTACTCCACGGCCCTCCCTTTGTCCATCAACCTGAACACTCCTCTCTACCCCCCCCCCCTGGCCTCCCACCCCACCCACTCTTCAGACCGCTTTCCCCGGTCAACACGGATCATACTCTTTTCCCTCCCACCCCCTCACCCTCCGTCCCTATCACTCCTTTAACCCAGACTCTATCTAACATCGAACGCTTTCTCTTAACCCTGTCGTCCGAACTCTCTCAACTCAGAAAAGATTTAAACTCCCTCCACTCCGAGATCATCCTCAATCGTGCTAATTCCCCCAGCCCTGGCTCACAAAACACCTCTAACCCTCAACATTGGAGAACCTCCCCCCGCTGCAACTGTACACATAGGCCCCCGTGCCTCGAGCCATCTCTCCTCCTCTGACCTCCTCGACGTTTGTAACTCTTACCTCCCTAACTCTCCTATTATTGAACCTCCCGTCCCCCACTCAACCATTCCCGTGATCCTGGGGACTAGCAGAATCCCTTCCTCCCCCGTCTCACCTAGACGCCCAACGCAACTTACCGCTATCCAATCATGCCCTCCCCCCATAAACAACCATAAACCCCTCGCCTGCATGCTGGTTAACTGCCGCTCAGCTGTTCGGCATGCGACAGAAATAGCTGAAACCATCCTCAGCGAAGCCATTGACATCGCCTTCCTTACGGAAACTTGGCTCAATGTCCACTCTACATCTATCCTTGACTTACTCTCCCCCCCCCCCCCCGGTTACTCCATACTCAGAAAAGACAGACAGGACAGAATAGGAGGTGGTCTAGCCATAATCTTTAAAAACGAACTACAACTCTCGCTTGTTAAGAACTCTGACCCTATTACCTTTGAATACCTCGGAGCGGAACTTAAAACTCAGGGTTCTCCACCAATTCGTCTTCATAATATCTACCATCCTCCTGGTGACCCTCTTCCCTTTGCAGAGGAACTTTCCGACCTCCTCACCCAATCCTCACTTTCCAACTCTAAAAATCTCTTCCTTAGAGACTTCAACCTCCACTGGAATGATACCGAGGACTCTACAGTTAATCTCCTCACGAATCTTCTGGAGATTAGTGACCTTAAACAACTTTGCCATTCTCCAACTCACACCAAAAGGGGCCACTCTTGACGCCATCATCACAAACAATGATTTGGCCTCCCTTTCCAACATCATCCCCATCGACTGGTCCGACCATCACCTCATCCTCTTCACGATCACCACCATGGCCCCACCCCCCCACACTAAAAGCATCAAACACAGGAAATTGACCAGAAACCTTAATCTTATCCCCCCCGGCGAACTGGAGACTAAACTCAAAGCCCAACTTCTGCTCACTCCCCTCTCCCAAAATGCTAACGCCCTCACCGAACATTTTAATAAATCAGTCAACGAGGTCCTAGACCTAATGGCCCCTCCCAAACTAAAAACTCAAAGAAACCTCCCTTCCAAATCCTGGTTCAACTCTGATCTCAACAGCGAATGACGCTCTCTTAGATTGACTGAAAGAACCTGGAGGCAACACCCGTCCCCCTCCCATCTAGCCCTCCTCTGATCCGCTAGGTCCAACTACAAAAAACACATCCTCAATGAAAAGGCCTCCTTCTTCCGTGCACAACTTGATCGGGCCAAAAATAGACCCAGAGAACTGTTCAGCATCGTCAAAAACCAGACATCCTCTGCCCCCCCAAAGTTGACGGCCTCAATTGAGAAATGCGAAGAAATTGCGAACTTCTTCTCTGATAAAATCACCAAAATTGATCAATCCTTCCTCTTAAATCCCCTATCACCCAACTCACTATTTTCCTATGACATTTCTCCTGAATCTCCATCCTTATCAACTCTTCCCCCTGACTCTTCACATCTCTCTCTCGTTACCTTCCCTCCTGAACCCAACCCCTATATCCCCCAGCAAACAAATAAGGCCTCCTGGCATAATTTCCACCCTGTTACTGAACATGATGTCTATAACATCATCACTAAGCTTAAACCATCCTCTCACACCAAAGACCCTCTACCTTCTAACCTAGTCCAAGACCTAAAACATATCATTGCCCCATATTGGACCACTATTATCAACTCCTCCCTGGCCACAGGGTGTGTCCCTGCCTCCCTCCAACTGGCTCAAATCACGCCCATTCCCAAAAATCCCAATGCCGATCCCAACGACCCAAATAACCTCCGCCCTATCTCTAACCTCCCTCTTCTCTCCAAAGCCCTTGAAAAATGCGCCCTGCTCCAACTGGATAATCACATCAACACTTTCAACCTTTTTGACTCACTGCAATCTGGCTTCAGAAAAGGCTGCAGCACAGAATCTGCCATGCTTAATATAGTTGATGACATCCATCACTCCCTCGACAATGGCGAGTCTTGCCTACTCATTCTCCTCAACCTCTCTGCTTCATTTGATACAGTTAACCACTCTGCCTTACTTAACACTCTTAAAGTCCGCTTTGGCCTCAATGGCCTTGTCCTCAAATGGTTCACCTCCTTTTTCCAACACAGAACTCAACAAATCAAAATTGATGACTGCCTTTCTAACCCTACACCAATCTCCCTCGGTGTCCCTCAGGGATCTATACTCTCTCCCGCTCTCTTCAACCTCTTCATGGAACCCCTTACCCTCATTCTCAAACAAGCAGGAATCAATTACCACATCTATGTCGACGACACTCAACTTTACTATAAGATTAAATCCCGCTCTGATGTCCTTCACCTCAATGACACCCTGACTAAGATCCAATCATAGTTCCACCACAATCATCTTAAACTCAACCCTAATAAAACCGAAATCATTCTCTTCTCTCCTAAAAACAACCCACTCCCCATACAAGACTGGATCTCCGACCTTAATGCTCTCAACTGTTCACTCACCATTTCCAACTCAGTTAAATCTCTCGGCATCTCCATTGATAATAGCCTTACTCTTATTTCCCACATAAAAAACTCGGCCAAAGGAGCACTCTTCACCCTCCGTCATCTCAAGAAAATTAAACCCTTCATCCCTGCTGACGACTTCAAATCTGTTGTCCAATCGCTGGTCCTGTCGAGAATCGACTATGGTAACGCTATCCTCGCTGGAACACCTAAAGTCCACCTAGCACCACTCAAATCTGTGCTCAACCTAGCTGCTAGACTTATCTCCGACTACAAACGTTTTGACCACATCTCCCCCGCCCTTAAAACCCTCAAATGGCTACCCGTCGAAGGCAGATCCACCTACAAGATTGCATGCATCACTGTCATGATTAGGTATAGATAGTACTGAGAGCATGCATAGACACTCACCTGTGTGGATGAAAGTATGACTGTAGAACTACATCTCCCAGAAGTCAATGGGAGGGACTGGCTGTTTCACCTGTTTGCTCAGGTACATAAGCCCCGCCTTTGTTTTACTCGGGGCTTGTCACTCAAGTTCTATCGTCTTGCCAGGAGGCTGCTTCCTGATACGCCTGCCGTCAGTGGTTGCCTGGATATTCAAACAGCCTCGTCTACCAAGGATACCCGGCCTTCCTGAATCCTACGAAAGATTGCCAGCGACTGCCGTGTGACCACATTTCACCCTGATAACCGGCTCTGACTACAGAGAACGCGCTGTAGCGCGAGGAACACTGCTACGCTATTGCCCGCGTACATGCTGTAGCGCGACCGATTATTCAAACCCCGACAGCGGGGCCCGATCGGAAGACGTGCGCTGCAGCGCAATTCTTCGTACAATCCCTAGGGGCCAAGCTTCGTTCACGTACACGCACAGGAGTATGAAGACGAAGTAAGACGACTCAGAAAACTTCTCAGAGCTGTTGAGAGACTCGGAGTGCTTACTGCAATTATCTTTAAATCCCTTGAGAAAAAGGTCGTTTCTGTACACGCTGGAACCGCGTGTCATAGGAGCAAGACTTCCTGGGTCCCCAAGTGGAACTACTCACTACAGCAAGAGGATTATCTGATCTAAGATAAGTACCTCTAACTTGACTAAATGACATGGTGTTTGATTCCTATTACCACAAAAACCTAACCATAGTATTACCCAGGAAGAATCATATTGATTTGCCTTTTCTTTATTTTTTTTTGGCTTTTGTTTGGGATATATGCGACAGCATTTCCTGTAAGTACATTACGCATAGAGAAGCATTGATTATGGTGGCATAAGGGGGGAACTTCATGAATGTGCATTTGTGTCTCACTTACAGGGCAAATGTAGGAGTGAGGTCTACAAGTCCCGAAGACAGCCCGATACATGTTTTGCTGCTGCAACTTTATTGTTTCATTTGTCCCTTTTTTCCCTTTCCCCTATGGTGGTGAGACTAGTAGAGTGATATACATATACTCACTGGTGTTTCCATATAAAGGGAAAGGGTTAAACTAGCAACACCCACCGTTCCCGCTGTATCCGGTTTGAGAAGGTTAGTGGTTAACCTTCCTCTGTTGTGACAGAGTGACAAGCCCACGGTTACTTACGGCCCGAACGATGGACACCAACACTGTTCTTACATCAGTGTTGGAGACGTTAACCGCATTAAGGATGGAGGTAGATGCTTTTCGGGGAGAAAGCCTAGAGTTACGGAACGAGATGGGCACCATGAGGCGGGAAGTGGCAGGTCTGTCCCGTACTAGCCCTACAGCTGCTCGGGGGGCTCATTATATCAGGAATTGGACTCTACCACCACCGGCTTCACATGATACAGACACAGGGCAGTCGGCTCAAGTCCTGGGAGGGGGAGTAGGTCCATCCACCATCCAGGTGATACAGCCCGCACAGTTACCCTTAGCCCCGCCTGAAAGGTTCTTTGGGGATCCCCAAAAATTTGGTATATTTCTGGGGCAGTGTAAGCTACACTTTATGTGCAAACCTGCGGTGTTTCCAACCGATCAGGCAAAAACGGCCTTTGTGATGTCCTACCTTGGAGGGAATGCTGCTAGTTGGTCTTTCCCCCTTATAGAGAGGGATGATCCTGTTTTGCACAACTTTGATACCTTTTGTGAGGAAATGCGCAAGCTGTTTGATAGAAAGGCGCACCAGCTCTCTTTAGATAGGGAATTGATTACACTAAAACAGGGTACACAAGACCTACTAACATACATCACCACGTTCAATAGACTCATCGCGGAAACAGATTGGCCCATGGAGAAAAGAACTTCCTTATATTATCAAGGGTTAAGAAGCGAACTAAAGGATGTCTTGGCTCAGGTGGTGCATATGCCAGCTACCTGCAATGAACTCATCGACCTTACTGTTCAGTTGGACCATCGGCTTCAGGAGAGAAAAGGAGACAAACAGCGTACAGAATCCAGGTATATTCCCCCCGTCCTAGACCTCTGGCGGAAGAACAGTCCCAGGCCATGAACGGGGCAGAACCAATGCAAATAAGTGGTATACGAGGACCATTAAGTCAAGATGAAAGAGAGCGAAGGCGAAAACAACGTCTATGTATGTACTGTGGTAAATCCGGGCATTTTATCAAGGACTGTAAGACAAAAACCAAGACAACATATAAAGACTATAAAGGGAACAAGAACGTGCCTGTGGTGGAATTCCTACCTGAGAATACGGGAAACCAGAGTGCTCAAACAAGCTACAGATCCCCTGTTTGAGGCCACTAGACGAAGAGGTCTGTCCGGCTGTGGTTAATACCGTTCAAAATACAGTGGCCCATATGAATGTGTGCGTTTCATTGGAGATACCTGGTGTAGGGCCCGTACTAGTACACGCTCTGTTGGACTCTGGGGCCACTGGTAACTTTATGGACCAAAGATACGCACATGAAATCGGTGTACCCTGCGTACGAAAGAAGATACCGGAACCAGTAAAGGCAGTGGATGGTACAGAGTTGACGTCCGGCCCTGTGCGTTATCACACACAGCAGATTCTTATGCAGGTTGGCATGAACCATTACGAATACATTCTATTCGATTTAATAGACGCCCTCATTTCACACTTATTTTGGGCATGCCTTGGCTTACACAGCATGATCCCCTTGTGCAGTGGGCAGCGCGCACAGTTACCCTGAATTCCTCGTACTGTGCTGAGCATTGTACTAAAGACAAAGTCCAAGTCGCTTCCAAAAAGATGAATCCTGCAGAGTTGCTCGCTAGTGGTTGCAATACGCAAAGCGTGGGTTGTGTCTCCACTCTACCAGAAGAATACCAGAAGTATCATGCCGTGTTCAGTGAACAAGAAGCAAGCAAACTGCCACCGCACAGGACTTATGATTGTGTGATCGACCTAGAACCTGGGGCCAGTATCCCATGCAGTCGTATATACGCCCTCACTGAAGCAGAAACCACTTATCTGCAACAATACCTAGAAAAGTTGCTGTCATCCGGCTTTATCCGTCCTTCCTCCTCTCCAGCATCCTCGCCGCTTTTCTTCATTCCGAAGCGCGAAGGAGGCTTAAGGGCCTGTATCGACTATAGGGCAATCAACAGAGTGACCAAAAAGAATAGGTATCCTCTGCCCTTGATACCGGTCCTGTTGGATCAATTGAAAGAAGCCAGAGTTTTTACCAAACTGGATCTCCGTGGAGCCTACCATCTGGTACGGGTGCGGCGAGGGGACGAATGGAAAACGGCCTTTCGTACCAAATTCGGACTGTACGAATACAGGGTCATGCCATTCGGTCTCTGCAACGCCCCCGCCGCATTCCAATATTTCATGGACGAAGTCCTAAGAGGGCTGTTGGATGTATCATGTATTGTATATATAGATGATATCCTGGTTTACTCAGCTTCCCTAGAAGAACACATCCCTCATGTGTCTGCAGTACTGGAACGTCTGCAGCAGTTCGCTCTCTACGCAAAACTGGAGAAATGCTTTTTCCATACCACAGAAGTGGAGTTCCTGGGATATGTTATCGGTCCCAACGGTCTCTGTATGGATAAAAAGAAAACACAAGCCATCAGTCAATGGGAGTCCCCCTCTTGTGTGAAGGCCCTACAGAGCTTCCTGGGCTTTGCAAACTTTTATAGAAGGTTCATCAGGAACTTCTCCAGTATTATCCAGCCCTTGACACTCCTTCTGCGGAAGGGAGCCATATTTCAATGGACGGAACCAGCTGAAAAGGCATTCCAGACATTAAAAAACTGTTTCACCAGTGCTCCAGTGTTAAGACACCCTGATGCCTCGCAGCCGTTCATTGTCGAAACCGATGCCTCGTATTATGCCATTGGAGGAATCCTTTCCCAGCGACACCCGGACACAGGCCAACTTCATCCTGTCGCCTTCTTCTCCAAGAAGTTGTCAACTTGTGAGGTGAATTACAGCATCACCGACAAAGAGCTACTAGCGATAAAAAGAGCGTGTGAGGAATGGAGACATCACTTAATGGGGGCCAGACACACGGTGGAAATATACACTGACCACCGGAACCTTCTATTTTTGAAGAGTGCCAGAGCCTTGACCCCTCGACAACTCCGGTGGTCACTGTTTTTCTCGGACTTTGACTTCGTGATCAAATACCGACCAGGACCACAAAATGGTAAGGCTGATGCGCTTTCAAGACCCCTGTCTACTCCTGCAGTCAGTCCGGACCCAGTGGAAGAACCGCCCATAATTCTGCAGAAGGCTTCCTTCCCGAAAGAGATAATGGCGCTGACCACCACTCATGGATTCTTGAAAGATGTGAAGAAACAGGTCGAAGGTCTAGATAGAGACGCATGGGTCACAGAAGAACCACAACATCGCTCTATCGTGGACGAGCTGTTATTTCATGATGATCGACTGTACATCCCTGAAGAATCACTACAACAACAGGCCTTACAATGGATCCATGACTCTACCTTGGGGGGACACATGGGAACACAGAAAACACTCCAAGCCATGTCTAGATACTTTTGGTGGGAATCACTCCGGAGAGATACCGTGAAGTACATATCGGAATGTTCTATCTGTACGCAAGCCAAAACTCAGCACCAGCGACCCAGCGGTCTACTCAGACCCATACCCACTCCTCCAGCTCCTTGGCATACGGTGTCTATGGATTTTGTTGTGGAAATGCCTCTTAGCTCTGGCCATGACACCATACTTGTGGTCATCGATCACTTGACCAAGATGGGTCATTTCATCGCCCTGACCAGGTTACCTACTTCGGCAGAACTAGCCACGTTTTTTTTACAACACATAGTGCGTTTGCACGGAATCCCTTCCGTCATCATCAGAGATAGAGGGACCCAGTTCACGTCTAAATTTTGGAAGGCACTATGTGCCGTCATGAAGATAGATGCTCGTCTATCTACGAGTTATCACCCCCAGACCGATGGCAAAACAGAAAGATTAAACCAAACCTTAGAACAGTACTTAAGGTGTTTTACATTACTACAAGGGGAAGACTGGAGTACGCTTCTATGGACAGCGGAGATCGCGTATAATAATGCGCACCATTCTTCTTTGGGATGTTCCCCTTTCTTCTGCCTTAATGGATTTCATCCCAACTTGTTACCGTTTGAACGGCCCGTAGCCTCTACACTTCCATCAATCCAAGAACACCATGCACACCTCAAGTTAGTGTTACAAACAGCCAAAACACATTTAGAAGAGGCTCGAAGGCGTGATAAACAACACGCAGATAAAAAGAGAACACCAGAACCATCCTATAAGGTAGGGGATAGGGTATGGCTTAGCACTAGACATCTGAAACTTAAGGGTAACAACCGGCTACAGCCAAAATTTGTGGGCCCCTATTCCATCGACAGCATTATAAACCTCGTCGCCATGAGATTAAAACTCCCATCCAATTGGCGAATCCACCCTGTGTTCCACGTTTCCCTCCTTCGACCCTGTCTCCCTGGCACCAGATTACCTGTGAGACCGAATCCTGTGGAGATAAATGGGGAGGAGGAGTATGAGGTACAGAGCATCTTGGATTCCAAATACGTTAGGGGACGGGTACATTACCTCATTGATTGGAAAGGATATGGCCCTGAGGATCGCTCATGGGAACCGAAGGCCAACCTTCATTGCCCTGGTCTCCTTCGACGTTTTCACTCGCGGTTTCCCACCAAGCCTGGTGGACCGCCGAGACGTCGGTCATTGGGAGGGGGTACTGTCATGATTAGGTATAGATAGTACTGAGAGCATGCATAGACACTCACCTGTGTGGATGAAAGTATGACTGTAGAACTACATCTCCCAGAAGTCAATGGGAGGGACTGGCTGTTTCACCTGTGTGCTCAGGTACATAAGCCCCGCCTTTGTTTTACTCGGGGCTTGTCACTCAAGTTCTATCGTCTTGCCAGGAGGCTGCTTCCTGATACGCCTGCCGTCAGTGGTTGCCTGGATATTCAAACAGCCTCGTCTACCAAGGATACCCGGCCTTCCTGAATCCTACGAAAGATTGCCAGCGACTGCCGTGTGACCACATTTCCCCCTGATAACCGGCTCTGACTACAGAGAACGCGCTGTAGCGCGAGGAACACTGCTACGCTATTGCCCGCGTACATGCTGTAGCGCGACCGATTATTCAAACCCCGACAGCGGGGCCCGATCGGAAGACGTGCGCTGCAGCGCAATTCTACGTACAATCCCTAGGGGCCAAGCTTCGTTCACGTACACGCACAGGAGTATGAAGACGAAGTAAGACGACTCAGAAAACTTCCCAGAGCTGTTGAGAGGCTCGGAGTGCTTACTGCAATTATCTTTAAATCCCTTGAGAAAAAGGTCGTTTCTGTACACGCTGGAACCGCGTGTCATAGGAGCAAGACTTCCTGGGTACCCAAGTGGAACTACTCACTACAGCAAGAGGATTATCTGATCTAAGATAAGTACCTCTAACTTGACTAAATGACATGGTGTTTGATTCCTATTACCACAAAAACCTAACCATAGTATTACCCAGGAAGAATCATATTGATTTGCCTTTTCTTTATTTTTTTTGGGCTTTTGTTTGGGATATATGCGACAGCATTTCCTGTAAGTACATTACGCATAGAGAAGCATTGATTATGGTGGCATAAGGGGGGAACTTCATGAATGTGCATTTGTGTCTCACTTACAGGGCAAATGTAGGAGTGAGGTCTACAACTCCCGAAGACAGCCCGATACATGTTTTGCTGCTGCAACTTTATTGTTTCATTTGTCCCTTTTTCCCCTTTCCCCTATGGTGGTGAGACTAGTAGAGTGATATACATATACTCACTGGTGTTTCCATATAAAGGGAAAGGGTTAAACTAGCAACACCCACCGTTCCCGCTGTATCCGGTTTGAGAAGGTTAGTGGTTAACCTTCCTCTGTTGTGACAATCACGCACAAAGCCCTTCACCAAAACACCACGCGGTACCTCTCAGATAAACTCCACAAAGCGGGCTGCGCCCGACCGATGAGGAGCACCAACGCCCTCGTTCTAGTCCCCCCTCTGTTAAAGAAGAAATGCACACAAGCTCGCTCCTTCTCCGGAAATGCTCCAACCATCTGGAATACCCTACCTAAAGACCTGCGCTGTAACCCCTCCTACTTCAGCTTCAAAAAAGACCTAAAACTGCACCTCCTCAACAAATATTGGGGTCCATAAGACTTGCCTCTGACACCGACTCCCACTCTGCTCCCCCTTCTGGTTCCCCTCTATTGCCCTCCAGTCTCTCTCCTCCCCATTCCCCCTCTTTACTCACCAGCCTCACGCTACTCTCTCCCCTCCCCCCTAACCCCCCTCCCTGCCTCTATCTATTCGTCCTAGATCTATCCTTACACACCCCCCCTCCCACTGTCTCCCGCCTCCTATACTTCTTCCCCTTCCCTTATCTTTTCTTTACCCACCTACCCTAGCCTAAATACTCACTGCCCTCTTTAGCTTAATATAATATTTATGTAAATAGCACTCGTATTTATCTGCTCTCTTTGGTCTAATGGTACTTATTGCTATTTCATTGAACAAATGTTTTTTTATTTCCGTTCCTCCTCATTCTCCTGTAAAGCGCTCTGATACCCCTGGGTCTAGCCAGCGCTATATAAAACCTTTAAATAAATAAATAAATAAATATTTCAGCATTTTAACCAGAGACCAGTAAATCAGTTGAACATTAGAGTTTTAAACAGAGACGAGTAAATCAATAGAACATTCGAATTTTAGAAGAGAGATGTATAAAAAACCCACGGGACAGCAATAGTAGGGTGTATAGCACGTATGTGCTTGGCCATCAGGTAAATCAATTGAACATTGGGGTTTTAAACAGAGACGAGTAAATCAATTGAACATTGGAATTGAAAATAAAAGGGAGATATACAACACCCACAAGGTCACAATAATGGGGTGTATAGCAAGTATGTGCTTGGTCATTAAATAACATATGCCAGTGATATATTGCGTAAGGCATGTAGACAAGTACACATTGGTGGGTTACATTAATACAGTTATCATTCTGCAGATGAACAATATGATGGTTTGTGCACATTGTAAGGCGGACATTATACAATATCGTGAAAACATTATAGATTAAAAGTTGGTGCATAGCAGGGTAGTGAGTGGAACATGCATACAATAGTATATTTCAATGGCCACACCTATGCGGTTATCGTTCTGGAGAAGGAAAGTATAACGGTCTGTACGCGTGTTAAGGTGGGCAATTAAGAATGGGAATACAGTCGGTGTATAGCAAAGTAGGTATGGCAAAGTACACAGGGATTGCCTGCAGCGAGTGGAGATGGTATATGCAGGCATATCATGGGAGCACATCGAGCGTGGGTCCATATGCGTTGAGCAACGTGTGGGACATGTGGAGTATTGTCAGGGTACTGTTCCACTCGTCTAGGGTGTTCAAGCCGTGTTCAATTGTGTTACAACATGCTATCCAGCGGCACTCACATCTGTTTAGAAGTCTCTGCATGTTACCACCCCTCGTTGGTAGGGTGGGTTGATCAATGACCAGTCAAGCGAAGTCAGTTTCCTTGTGGTCATGTTCTTGGAAGTGCAGTACCAGAGGTGCGGTTAGGACGCCACATCTTATGCAGCTATGATGTTGGATAATTCTGTCCTTAATCATTTGAGTCGGCTGTCCAATGTAGAAGAGGTCACAGGGTCAACATATAGCGTAGATCACATTGTGTGATCTGCAATTGGTGAATGGAATGTTTTTAGTGGGTAAATAGGTCCATAGAATTCAAATTGTTTGGTGTTCATTGAGCTTGAACATGCGACACATCTTTGGCACTTGTAGTGGCCCACTATAGGTGGTAGGCCCCAGGCACTCATGATAGATTCCTCTCTGGTGTTGACCTTGGGCCAAGTGATGGCATGCACTAGGTGGTCTGCTAGTTTTCGACCCCTGCGATAGGAGAACAGTGGAGGTTCATTGAATATTCCTAGAGGGACAAGAGTATTCCAATTCCTTTTTATGATTTTGGTGATCTTGTTGCTTGTGGGGGAGAAAGTAGAGACAAAGGGGATGCGGGTATTTTTCCTTTTTTCTTTAGGTGTTAGCAAAACCTCACAGTGATTATACCAAGCCCTTTTGCGGGCTCTGGTTACCAATTTCTTTGGGTATCCACGGCTGATGAGTTTTTCTGTAAGGACCGCCGCTCCCTGAAGAAGTCCTTCCTCCACTTGCAATTTCTACGGATCCTCAAGAATTGTCCGAATGGTAGACCATCACGGAGACCCCGTGGGTGGAAGCTGGAGTATAACAGTAGGGTAGTTCGCTCCGTGGGTTTCCTAAATAGTGATGTACCTATTTTGTTATCTTTTACCTGAAGCGAAAGGTCTAGGAATGGCTGGCAGTTCTCTTTGGGGTCGATGGTAAATCTCAGGTGGCTTTGGCAAGTATGAAGCCATTCAACGAACTGTAGTAATGTCTCATTGTTGCCCGTCCAAATCAGCAAGATGTCTATATAGCGACGCCAAAAGGAAATGCTTGTTCTGAAAGGGTTAAGTGGGGTGAGGATCTTTCTTTTCTCCAGGTTGTATACATAAAGTATAGCGAAATTTGGGGCGAAGCAAGCGCCCATCGAGACTCCTTTAATCTGTAGGTAATAAGTATCTTTGGATAGGAAGTAGTTATTGCCTAACGCGATCTCCAGTAGGGACATCACAAAGTCGGTAGGGATACGTGCAGGATGTGGTCTTGAGTCAAGTATTCCCTTTATAACCAAGAGGTCCTCCCTGTGGGGAATATTGGTATACAGTGATTCGATGTCCATGCCAACCAACACTACCAAAGGGGGTGTCTTCGATTAGATTAATCAGGTCCATGCTGTCACGGACATAGGTGTCCGTGAGTGGGACGAATTCCTTGATGATGCTGTCAATGTATTTGCCAATAGGCTTCAGGATGGAGCCGCATCCGGATACTATAGGTCTACCTGGGGGGTTTTGTAGATCCTTGTGTATCTTTGGTAGAACGTAAATTACCGGGGTGCGGGGATGGCTGTTGTTTAGATAGATCGCTTCTTTGTCTGTGATGATATCCTGTGATTTGGCCATTTCTGTTATTTGTTGGATTTTGGATCTTATTTCCGGTAGTGGGTCACCTGGTAGTGCGCAGTAGTGGTCAGTGTTGCCCAGTTGTCTTAGGATCTCTGTGTCATATTTTGCTTGGTCCATGATGACAATCCCTCCACCTTTATCTGCTGGCTTAATAATTATATCCTTGTTAGATGTAAGGCTGTTCAAGGCTTGTTTTTCAAGTAGGGTCAGGTTGTAGGGTACGAATTCATGTTGAGATTGGATGTTCTTCATCTCAAGTAGAACACGCCTTTCAAAAGTCAGGATTTCAGAGGGCATCAAGGCTGAAGAGGGATGAAATGTGGAAGCTGGTTGGAAGATTGAGTAAGTGGTTTGTTCACGTTGTGGTCTCCCCGCAAAAAATTGCTTAAGTCTTATCCTTCTGAAGAATTGTAACAGATTTTCCTGTAATTCAAAGAAGTTGCTTTTTTCTGTTGGGACGAAAGTAAGTCCTTTGCTCAGAAGGTTGGTTTCATGAGGTGAGAGGTCATGTTGGGATAGGTTGAAGATGGGGAGCGACTTGGGGGTGTCGGTGTTCATGGTGGTGATTTCCGTTGTTAATTCGGGCCCCATTGATAGAATTTGCGGCAGGTTTGGCGCTCCCCTGAGAATTGGTACTGGTAGTTCCCCCTCGAACGTCCCCTGCCTCTGCCTCGGTTTGTGTCTAAAAAACCGGCATGGAGTAGAGGTTGAGGTCTCTGTGGTCTTGAAGTACTTGGGCATTCACCGGGACTGGAGTCTTCGGCTGAAGTATTTGAGGAGTCAGAAAAGGACACTTGTTGATGGTTACGGAATCTTCCCAATTTCTTTGTGGTCTGGGTGGTTGGTAAGGTGTATCGTAAAAATTGTCTCTGAGGTAAGGATAAGTTTGTTCGTTGTTGTAATTGCGGATGTCCTTTTGAATTGTATTAATTTTCTTATTTTGTTCAAATGTGTCGAAATTGGAGACGGTTGTATTTATTTTGTTAGAAGGTTTTTTGCATCCACTATGGTACTGTCTTCTAGAATGAGTTTTTCCAATTCGGCTATCTCCTCTAGTTCCTTGCGACTGTGTTCAAGGGATGTATCGATGCCAAGGACCATCCAGTGTTATGAGCACGTCGTGGCTATATGGCTGAACCCCGATCTGAATTTAGGGTCCTGTGTGAAGATAGCTGGGACGTTACAGATTTGTAGTTCTAGTGGAATAACATTAGATTTTAGGTATTCCGTTAACATGCGGGCATGGAGGTTCGTGCGGATTTGTTTCTTTTTGAATTTTTCAAGTCTGTCCAGTAGAACATGGGAGAAGTTAGCTGCCGTGGAAGAGGGAGTGGGAGTGGAGGAAAGAAGAGAGGGTCCACTGAAAATTCTCTGAATATATTCGTCAGAGTAGTTAGGGGTCTCCCGTGAAACCATACTGTGTGACAGGCTACACAGAATGTATGTGATTCGAATCACAGAAAATGTGTCCCAAAAGGGACAACCTCTCAAAGTAAGCAATATCAGACTACAGGAGGTAGCCCATACACCCTATAGAGACCATGGCGAACATATATAACATACAACAATGTCTCTAAGGGTATTAGTTAGTAGTCAATTCAAAGCAGCACAATTAGTTGCTGGGAGCAGAAGGACAAACCAGGGAGACAAAAATGCAATTTGACAACATAAAATTGAATTTCTGTAATCATATATATTTGTTATAAATAACTTCATATATTCTGACATGTAGAAGCTAAACTTAAATTGCGTCACATTGAGCGTCGGTGGCGCAAAGACTATCTGGTCGAGTACAAAAATAAATATAAAGAGGGACAAAAAGAATATAAAATCATATTACAACTAGCGAAATCCAAATATTATAATGAACTGATTTTGAAAGCTGTCAATAAACAGAAGGAAACTCTTCTGATTCTAGATGAGCTCATTTCCTCGAAGAAGCTAACCGCTAAGGTGAAAGCTTCTCAAGACCTATGTGACCAGCTCATTCTTTTCTTCATAGAAAAAATCCAGACCATCAGGAACAGTATCTGATCTCCTAGTCCAACTTTGTGCCCGAAATTCAAGGCGGAATCTAACAACACTATTCTCACTTGTATTTCGGACATCAATGAGCCTAGATTAATGGAACTACTAAATAAAATAAAATCGGGTTCATATTGCAACCCTTGCCCTCCAGCCATTTTGAAAGGCATGCCTAAGGCAATATTCTCGCCATTACAAATGCTGCTGAGTAAATCACTTCAGCAGGGTTTAGTGCCACAGGCTTTCAAACATGTTGAAGTGATCCCCCTGCTGAAGAAGCAGGGGAATTATCCAATGGTCCTAAAAAGTACAGCCCAATCTCACTTCTTACTTTTCCGGCCAAATTGATAAAGGCAGAGTTGAGCTCAAGCTGTCTTTATACCATTCTACAGCACAGAATCCATGGTAACAGCTGTTTTAGCAGAGGATCTCAGCAGCAATGCATCCTTGGTCCTTTTAGATCTCTCTGCTGCTCTTGATACTGTTGACTATAGGATTTTGGTTGACCGTATATTGGAGACAGGGAAACAGGCACTGCTCTACAGTGGTTGAGGTCCTATTTAAAAAACCGTACACAATCAGGGAAGCTTGGAAATGTTACTTCCAAAGCGATTAGTCTTGACTGCAGAGTCCCTCAGAGTCCTTCTTTGTCTCCTCTTCTGTTTAACCTGTATATGAAACCCCTGAGTTAGGCGTTGACAACTTTTGGGTGCAGGGTGCATAATTACACAGATGATTTGCAACATCTCTTTCACATGGATAATGCCTCCGACTCCCATATACATTTTCAGGGCACCCTGAGATTTATTGCAAACTTGATGGCAACCAATCAGTTAAAGCTGACACTGACAAAACTGAAATTGTCCTGCTGAAAAATGAGATTATCATGTGGAACAATAACTTCTGTCCCCGTGATCTCTGCCCTGCACCTACTCCATCACTTTCTACCAAGAGCCTTGGGGTAGTGATAGATGGCAGTTTGACACTTAAGCTTCAGATAGGAGCAGTTGTCTCTAAATGCGCCTTTCTTTTAAAAACTCTAAGGAAAATTTCCCCCGTGCTGTCATTTAATTTTGGAAACTTATTGTCACGGCAGTCATCAACTCGAATTCAGTATATGCAGGGCTGCCTCATACTGCTTTAAACAAACTATTCAAAATGAAGCAGCACGGCTGATTTTTCTCTTGCCTCAGCACTCACACTCTACATATCTTTTGAGAGAACAGCACTGGCTTCCAGTATAGGAGCATATTCGTTTTAAAATGTGCTGTACAGTGTTTTCTGGACAGAGCAGGCCCTAGTTCCTGGCAGAAAGAATTAAGAAATAGAGACCCCCCACGAAATCCAAGATGTAGCCAGGCAAATCAGCTTGTTATTCCAAGATTTCGGAAATAAAGATAAACAGCTTTTCAGTACTGGCCCCTTCCACTTGGAACGCCTTACCTGGTATAATCCGTTTGGAACATAACCTTTGGATTTTTTCGTAGATCACTGAAAACCTGTCTATTCAGCAGGCCTACGGCATTAAGTACCTCTACTTTGATCAGTCCAGCACCAAGAAACTTTCGGTGAAGGTGCGGTTTATAGGTTATAATAACATGCTCAACAAAGCTAAATGTCACCATGCGCTTCCTCAGTTACTTGTAATTCTGCTCTTTTGCAAATTTTCTCTGTTTGCTTTAATTCTTCACCTTTGTTGAATTTCTATGTTCTTCAGTTTGCTGTATTGATGCCTTTTTTCCTGGTTGTTCTGGAGGCCTGGCCTAGAGACCGGTGTAGCTGTCTCACCAGCCTCATGCTTTCCAAAAAATGTATAATAGGAATACATACTCATCTTAATACATACAGAGGCTTTCAATCACCCCTGTTCATCCATTGGTCTGTACAAGTGTCATTCCCATCGTGCTGCTGTTCACCACTGCATATAGCATGGGATAATGGATCAGCCCACTTCAGCCATTTGCTGGCATGCACTGTAAGTGACGGCATGCAGCCTCATCACGTGCACAGCCCCTTGAAAAGAATTGCACCTTGTTACCAGGGCAATTGTGCCTATTCTGCCCGGCCACTCCTTCATTTTTATATTATTATAGGTTTACCATTTTTGTTAAACATTTTTTCAAATTTGATTAAAAAAAGGAAACCCCCCCCCACAAAAAACATCACTGTGCGCTCGCCACGGCCAGATATGTTGGCTTTGCCGTTGCTTGTTTTACTTTACTGCAGTACCGCCCTTTGGTTGCATTGATGTTCCTCAGTTTACTATCATTCTGCCCCTATGTTGTGCTACTAAATTCCTTAGTTTTTTGTAGGTGAGCTCTTTTGAAGCACGCTTCCTATATTCTTTTAGCGTCTCGAGCTTATTCATCTACGGGAACTCCTAGTTATATTACTGAAGCAAATAGACGTTCAAGTAACAAGAAGCAGAGGCCATGTTTTGCTAAACACAAAAACTGGGCCCTCGACGTCACGTCGACAGAAGTGAGGCACGCCCTTCGGAGGCTGGCGCTCGAAATGTCGACTCCGAAGAGTTTCTTCTGTGGACAGCTGCTGCAATGCAGAACGTCTACTCATTACATTTTCCGTAGCTCAGGGCACGTGCTGAATAACAAGTGAGTGTCACAGGTGCAGTTTAGGGTCACGTCACCACTCACGAGCCCGCCCTGCGCACAGACGTGGTCATTGCATTGCTGCCGTACCTCACATTATTACTCACGTTGCTGCTCTCAAGAAGTTTTCCTTCAGTGCTGCTCTATTCAACATCGAAGTGTAATCGGAGCCGATATGGCAGATGAATGTTGGAGGCTTCTTCAGGGTCGACTAGCCTATAGGCAATCAGGGAGTGCCCGAGGGCTGGTCGGACAGGCTTTTTTGTTGCAGATTTATATAGCGCGAACTCGACCCGAAGGTATTGGAGCGCTTTACATGAGCACTGGTTACGTTACACAAGGACACATTCATTTTTTTTTTTTGGTAGGCATGGGGAGATTAAGTGATTTGCCCAGAATCACAGGATGTGGACGCGACCCCGAGGCTCAAACCTTGGTTTCCCAGCTCCAAAGTCGGCAATCTAGCCGTCAGACCACATCCTCAGGTCAGTGTGTGGGCCGATTTTTGGGCTGTTTGTGGGCCTGGTTTATGGTCTGCTGGGCTGGATTTACTACTGATTTCCTTGATATTAAAGCAAACATTGCCTGCAGTAAGAACACATCTTAGCGGTCTACCATATCTCACAAAATACCTAGACGTGTGTCTTTACAAGTTCAAAACTGCCCCAATTTGCAAACATGGGCCACATTATAGCTATTTAATT
Source organism: Calotriton arnoldi (assembly GCA_963921515.1). Classification (NCBI taxonomy): domain Eukaryota; kingdom Metazoa; phylum Chordata; class Amphibia; order Caudata; family Salamandridae; genus Calotriton; species Calotriton arnoldi. The sequence continues at coordinate 973,720 of CAWUFW010004016.1, read as the reverse complement.
CACTAACGGGGCCCACTTTTATTTTGATGGCTGGGCCTTTTTTTCTGTCCCAAGCAAACAAAAAGAGATGATGGACGGAGCGCTGAAATGTTTCAGACACTCACCCCCAGTCACAGATCTGGGTTGAATCCATCATCGTTCTTTAGCTCACTTCCCCACCCCAGTTCAGGCCCAGCCATATGCCAATCAGTCTTGACCCTGTCCCTCATGGGAACTGTCCAGCACGAACTGCCAAGCCAGGTCTTCCCTGGATCGGAAACAAGCATCCTGGGAGGTTTCGGGGTAACACCCCTCATCAGCCAGGCTAGCTTGAATCCAGTGGCAAAATGAGCAAGGGACCCACGTCTGGGCATACCCTGCTAACTTACGGCGAACAAAGAAAACACAAAGAGATGATGGACGGAGCGCTGAAACTTTTCAGACACTTGCCCCCAGTCACAGACCTGGGTTGAATCCATCATCGTTCTTTAGCTCACTTCGCCACCCTAGTTCAGGCCCAGCCATATGCAAATTAGTCTTGACCCCGTCCCTCATGGGAACAGTCCAGCCCGAACTGCCAATCAGGCGCCCCAGGTCCTTTTCGTATCGGGGGCAGCTGATGTAAGGAAGTGGTAGAACGCTGGGGATTGTACTGTCTAGCATATTTCTGCCATTCACGTAAGCATTTCCGCATGTAGGGATAATCCCCTCACCATAAAGAATGCAATCCTCAGCATTCGCCATATCGTGTGGATCGAAGGGCCCTTCTTGTGGCCATGGATTCATCTTAGAAGTTAACCTTCCGTTCCAATCTACCAAATTATCCACATAGGGCACAACACTGTACCAGATATTCTCTCCTTCGGCAACGATCTCACTAAGGGTGAGAGCTGCACTGCGCAAAACTGATTGAACACTCATTTGCTGCACTGGTCTATCATGTAGTGTCAATCCTCCCATAACCTCATGAGATCCCATCCTGGGGACTGGCTGACCATGTTACCTGAAACTGCAACCGCTCAAGCTCTGTCGGAGAAGGTTTCCTAACTCTAGAAAACATATCCCGCTCTCCTTCTCTAATATCAATACGATTAGGCAATCCCCTTGCACTCTTTGTGTGATCCAAATCAATAAGGGGTCTTTCTTGAATATCTACATCATAGATAGTTTGCCTAGATTTTGGTGGTTGAAGCATTTCACCCATACTAACCACACACTTAAGTATAGACTCTATTCTATTTGTCATTCTCTCAACACTTCCCTGAATCTGTCCTGAAAGGTCATTGTGATATCCTTCTATTCTCACTTCTCTTGCATCTCTCCTACTCTCACTTCACAATAGCCATTCTTGAACACTTTCTAGTGAAATAATTACGTTCCCTTTCTCCTTCTGCCAAGGTGGTAAATTGTCTTCAGCCCTTCTAAGATCCCCATCCCTTCCTTGGGATACTAGCCATCGTGCCATAATAATAGGCCTATCCAAATAATCACTCCATCTTGCATTATCTGCATCTCTTCGCTGTGGGGTAGTCATTCGCTCTCTAACTACCCTTCCTGTGGTATCTCTTCTCTGCAACAAATGCGTGGTTGCTTATGAAACATGTGACTGGTCATCACTATCTCCTGGACTTAGCTCTTCACTTCTATCCTCCTGGAGAGAGGCTGGATCTAAATGTACTGTAAACTGTGCTTTTAGTGGTCCTGAAAACAGGGAGTCACCTACCTTTACTTGCTGCCTAGGTCTAATCACGTTTTGGCTTTAGTATTTGTGGGGCAACATTAGGGGTAACTTTTAGAGATTGTGAAGGGGCCTCGGTTTCAGGGTTCTCAAATCCCAATGAAGCTTATTGTATTGTAATTGCATTTATATAGCGCTTACTACCCCTGACGAGGCGTCGAAGCACTTTTTCGGCGAGTAGCACGCTACTCCGGGACCCATAGAGGATTAGTGTTGAATTAGTATAGTGAAACATGCAAGTACATTTTAAGTGGTGGATAGGTTAGTCAGTTATTTGGATTTGGAATGATAGCAGAAGGATAGAGGAGGAAAAAAAAGGTTTGTATTTATATAGCGCTTGTTACCCCTGATGGGGTGTTGAAGCACGCTACTCCGGAAGCCCATAAAGGATTAGTGGTGAATTAATATGGTGAAATATGAAAGTAGTTTCAGTGGTGGATATTAGTCAGTTATTTGGAGTGAGAAGGATAGCGGAGGGATAAAAAGGGAAGAAAGGTTTGCATTCATATAGCACTTGTTACCCCTGATGGGTGTTGAAGCGCTTTTCTGGCGAGTAGCAAGCCACTCCGGAACCCATTAAGGATTAGTGTTGAAAATTAGTATAGTAAAAAATGAAGTAATTTGAGTAGTGGATATGTTATTCAGTTATTTGGGTAGAGAAGGGTAGGTGGCGGGATAGAAGAGGGAAAGAGGTTTGTATTTATATAGCGCTTGCTACCCCTGATGGGGTTTTGAAGCGCAAGTAGCACGCTACTCTGGAACCCATAAGTATTAGTGTTGAATTAGTATGGTGAAACATGAAAGTAATTTTAGTGGTGGATATGTTAATCAGTTATTTGGATTGAGAAGGGTTGAGGAGGGTAGAAAGGGAAAAGGTTTGCATTTATATAGCGCTTGTAACCCTGATGGGGTGTTGAGACGCTTTATTGGCGAGTAGCACGCTACTCTGGAACCCATAAAGGATTAGTGGTGAATTAGTATAGTTGAAAATGGAATTTGTAGCTGCAACAGTGGATAAATACTAGGTACCTTGGGAGAGGTATTCATAGGATCATATGGGGGTAGGGGAACAGGTGGGGTACTAAGGGTATCAGCTACTGAAGGAGTACTTAGGCTTCTCACAAAAAACTCAATATAAAGATAAAGTGGCTTCTCGCCTCTGTAATTTGGCTCTTTCATATTTACTTCTAAGATGCATAATAGTATGCCCTAATATTTTATTGTCAAATGTCCCTTCTTTTAGCCAGGGATACATATGTTTCTGAGTGGCTTTAAATCATTCTAAACAATTTTTTTGCTAATTTCTCAGATTTGGGAAAAATCTTTTGCATATGCACTTAGAGAGTCTCAATGATCACTCGCATTTCTAATATTACTCCTTTTACTTACTTACACAAGTCTTTAAAAACAGGAAAATTCATAAGCTTTGTCTTTATCAATTATGCAATGCACATTGAAATAACATTATGCAACATTACACAACAACATTATACGGAGGCCACATTTCATTCACACACACAAACACCATCAGCATAAGAAATAGGAACACTTTCACTTCTAAATGTTAATCAGCATTATTATACTCTTAACAGTAAGTACAACTGGGAACCCCTGGTCACTTCCCTCCACACTCAGAGAGGATAGCCTTTTCAAACCACGCATCTTTTAGACCATAGAATGACTTCTGGACATTAGATCCAGGATAGTAATTAGAGTGTTCAGATCATTCCTGGAGGTAAAGTTTAGCGACATCAGCCTTTCAGATGTCCCTCTATGTCAAACATTTGGAACACATATTGGCACCTTCCAATTTCAAATTACCCACATCCAACCTTATATTGGAAATCATAAGTTAACCAGTTATGTAGCGCCTTTACTGAGTTTGTGCAACACATGTACACAATCCTGCATGAGATACCCTTATGGCTCTTCTAACCTTATATCTCTATCTCTTTATCTACATCTATGTTAGCCATTGCCAAGGGAAACAAGTCACATAATATATGCAAAAAATGGTACATAGTCTGCATTGTCCTCACCTATAAAAAGATGGCAATCCCCGGATCCTTCCCGACTCCCGTGCACAGGCAGAACTTCAGAGAACACAGTGTCTGCTTCCCTCATCAAAAAGTGTGCAATAATCTATGGAGCGGGGGGGGGGTAGGTGGCCTTCCGGTGTCAGCGGTAAGGTGGGGGCAAGAGAGACTCCTGGGCTAGTTCGCCAACTGTTGAAGGGTAACTTAAAAACTAGAAAAAAAACACTCCTCTTTTGCAATGTAAAGACAGCTCTTTACTGTCACGACAGGGATATCAACCCTCCTCACACAGGCAGGCAGCCGGTCTCAATTTGCTGTTTCACAGACAGCTATTTTTATACAGAGTTAAACAATACTTTATTACAAAACCGCAAATAATAATTGACTTGATAGTTACAGATCAAAAGTGAAAAAACGCTCAAAAGGCCTGTGACCCCGTAACCCCAAACTCTGACCTAATCCTCTACACATTCTTTATTGCAGTTCTAACAATACTTAGCAAACAAAATATTCTTCTACTTGTGAATGCATGTGTACTTGTGGTAAATGGAGTTTTAGTGGTTTGTGTGCTTTATCATTGTGCACCTAAGACAGAGGTCTTCAAACTTTTTTGCTCGGAGCCTCCCAAAACGAAATGTTTTAAAGTCGGGCCCCCCACCAAAACTTTAAGGCAAGGATTGTGTGAGCGGTAGGGAAAAGGCTGAGAACAGGGGGCATGGCTTATGAGATCATTTCAGGAGTACTTTTACTATTGCTCATAAACCACACTAAGGGCCTGATTACGACTTTGGTGCTGCAGCGCCGGGTCCGTCCCGCTGCAGCACTGCCAAAGCCGTGGTCGGGCCCCCCGCCAGATTACAAGTGTAACTCGTGTATGGCGGGCTTTTGTTTTGATGTTCCCACAGCAGTGCCCTGATAATGGGCACCGCAATAGGAACACCAAAAACAGTTCCTGCATGGCATGGACTGAAAAGTTCATGCTGTGCAGGAACCAGGGTCCATGCAGACAGGGGGCATATGTTGTGACCCACTGCATGCACCCCAGGGGGCAGAGGCACAAGGGGGACCCTTTAGAGCCCCCTTGGTTTCCTCTCCACCAGGGTTTTCATGGAGGAGTAACCACCATGAAAACCATGGCAGAGAGGAGACTCCTAATATGTTTTGCGGGACTGCGGCAGTCCCACCAAGTATATTGATGCTTCCTAACCGCTGCACCACTGCCAGGGATTGGCGGTTCCCTGTCTGCTGCGGCTGGGCAATGGCAGTCTGACCGCCCTAATCATAATAGGGCGGTCGGGAGACCGCCGCCGCAGTGCCACCAAGGGTCTGGCGGTCCATGGACCGCCAGACACGAAATGGGCCCCTAAATAGGAGACTTATAAAACAGCAAATAAATCAAACAAAAACAGTTATTGACCCAAAAGTACTGCTCTCCATAATTGAGGTGTTGTGAGCCCCTCGCACTCCTGGAACCCAATGCAACTACACTTGCTGCGCTAATGATAACTTCAGTCCTGAGTAGCAGGCTATCTCCATTGCCTCTTTACCCCTTCACCACTGTGCCCGACCATCACTCTAATCTTGAAACAGGCCCATTTTCCCTTTCAGAAAAAAGAGCTCCCACATGTTGTCACCCTTTTTCTGCAATGTTGCCCTCGTTCCTAATGTTAGAAAGGAAAATAAGCTCTGATGCACCTTTTTTAAAATGAGACCATCATAATTGTGGTGCATTGGGCCCCTCTGACCCCTGGGCCCCAGTGCTGCTGAACCTGCTTCACTAATGTTAGCCACTGCCTTGCAAAGAGAGCAGTCTGTTAAAAACATGGATTCTCATCTAGCCACACACCCTTCTCTTCCATCTCTTTGAGGCCAAACAAAGGTGTCTCCACTGCTTTGATTTTCCCCCTCCCATGGGCTATTGCTCTGAGGCCCAAATTAACACTGGCAAGTGTGCAGTGGGTTCTAATGCCAGGAAGGATAGTAAACAGCCATAATTAAGGTTTAGTTGGTTCCTCATACCTCTGGTACCACTGTACCCTGCAGTACCAATGATTCTTTCTGCCCCTTTGTTTTGTCATAAGGTTTCTGCACATACACAGAGCTATGCACAGGAAAATGGGACCCCGGAATACAGTGGTTTGCCACCATATACCGTAGCACCCAAAAACCCCAACCCAACTAGCTTAGCATCCCATTAGCACCCAAGTACTAATGTTTGGACAACCCAGAACACGGTATCTTTATCTCAGGACTCGCTGAAGCAAGAACACTCTTTCGTCACTCACTCGTACTTGTCCACAAGGTGCGTAGGAAGAGACACTGGATAGGTTAAAATGTTTATTCCAACTTACGTGCTCTAATGTACAGTACACGTGTCAGCACTAATAGCATAATGCATATGACTAATATAAGCAGCATGGTTACAATTCCATAGAATACAAACGGGGAAAGCATTTCATAACTCAGTGGATAAATGTCTAAATAACATTACCACCCTCCCCTTGCAGTAAGATAGTTTATTATAATAATAGAAGACCTCTGGGCTTTGACTAGCGAACCCCCATACCTCAGTCTCTAGATGCAGAATTACATCAGCAGGACATCATAGCTCTTCTCACTGAAAGGGATTTCTCCAAGTGTGTTAAGCGCTAGGAAACCGCAGTATTAAAAGCACACAAAATTCTTCATGGCAATTGCACCTAATGTTATGTCTGGGTGCGCGAGACTGGCCATATCAGGAAGAACCAAAATACATTGTTATGTGACCTTGTACATGTTTGTGCAGACCGAGCCCAAAAAGGTGAACAACAGAAAATGCAGACAGTGCAAAAGAACTTGGCACGAGCAAAGGGCGAGGAGTCCCGGCTCAGTGTAACGTGCGCAAAGAAAAGCAGCATGGCAGCCAGGCCTAGGCCAACATAACAAGGCAGGCAACAATCCACAAGACACCCTCCCCTGGACAGTCCGGCGTCCAAGACAGAGGAAAAAAATTCAGTTTTGCAGAGGGAGCGCCCAAACGGCGAGGAACAAGTCAATCCATGATAGTGTAGGTGCAGAAAAAAGCCATACCCTCCAAAAGGACATCATTGGAATCGTCAAAAAACATAGATGCCATCCAATCCATGAGATTAAAAGAGCAGGAATGCTCCTCAGCAAAGGGAGCATCCAGAAGCAATGCGGGACAGCTTGCGTGATAATTGAAACAGCTTCGTTGTAGGAGATCCTGGGCAGCCGCCCAGATATCCCATTGCGCCAAAATCCCCAGTGCAGCCGCACGCGCCATACAGCCAGCAACGGAACAGTCCTGTTCATGGGCCTCTAAGGGACCCATCAACTGAACAAAATCCGGAACAGACAATGACGAATTGGAGAGGCAATAATCCAGAGTCCAGGTGAAAGGACAGCGGATACAAGTCATCACAGGTTGCACGCAAGTGAAATACGCAAAGCGGAATGAAAGAGTATATGACACACTCAGTGTCGCCAATGGCAGTACACCAAAACCAGCCAAGAGGCGCTCACGGAGCAGCTGTAGGCGTTCTGGATCGAGCAGGTCCCATCGGGGAGCAGCCATTGCGCAGAAAGCAAATTAAGAGCAGGACACCAGCCGCTAAAGCGAGGATCAACGGGAAACCGCCAAAGACACTGGAAAAAATAGAATGTATGAAAGCCGGGATGACACCAAAAATAGTTTGGAAGGAGGACACCAAGCCCGACCCCACAACCTTAAAAAAGTGTACTAGGCCTTCAGTGTTAGATGCGTTAAAAATACGATGTATTAACTCCCCAAAATGTTGGGGGAGATTAGTGTTCAAAAGGGCCTGTATTTCACTGTGGGTACTCGCCACCTGGAGAATGAATGTCTCCCGGGCGGACGTGAGCATAACTTCCTCGTTTAATAATAGTGCCTTTATTCTGCTCAGTCTATTGAAATCTGCCTCCATGGTAGGGATGGAAGGCCAAATAGAGATATCAACCTTGCCATGAGGGGGAGGAAAAAGCACATTTTTGCAGCAGACAACCCTGTGCGAAACTGTTACAATGTAAGGAATGCCAGCCTGCAGGCCACAACAGTTTTCGTTATTTAAAAGTAAATAACTACCATTGGAAAGGAGAGTGAAAGTAGGTGAAATAACAGGAGCAGGAATACCTTTCAGCACACAAGCAAGATTAGGAGAGGAAACGCTACATGAGCCATGCAATTTAATGTGTTTACAAATAAGCGAATGACCCATAGTCGAGTCACAAGACTCCCCCGTGAGAAAGACTTCCTTGCCGTCCCGAAGGCATTTATACATGAAAGGCAAGGACCAGAGTTCATGCAGGAAAGCACTGCCCAAGGGCCGGTAACGGCCCACAGGATAATGTTTCATGCATGAGTCAAATTCAAATAAGGAAAAAGGTAAAGCTATAACCCCATGAACTAGCCATACAGCAGAATCGAGTTCTGCAACAGAGAACGGCAAAGGATCCATCTTTTCGATATGTAATAAAGTGTAAGTTGCATCTTTCATGGACATGAATTGCTGTTTGTCAGTTAAGTTAAAAGGTAGAAACAAGGCAGAGGTGTTCAGAAAATGCCAAGGCACTTTACCTAACTTAAGCGTTTGTAAAGTCCATGCAAACTGCATAACTGAGCGCAATTGATTCTGACCATGATATAACACAGAAACATCATCTTGTACAATATCGACAACAGAGGACACAATATTCTCTAAAGTGTAAATGCGAGAAGACAGGGTACTAATACTATTGTCAACAACAGCAAGCACCTTTTCCAAATTTGCTTGATCTATTTCCCGAAGACGGGAAGCAGCTTCCATTTGTGATAGCTTCCAGAGTTCATTATATGTCTCATAAATGAATCTCTTAGGTCGGGGACCACGAGGTCCCAAAACAAAATCGGACAGATCAATATTGCCTGAAAGGAGGGACAAATGTTGTTTAACAGAATCAAGGGACGAATGTTGCAGCCATTGTTTGCATAATTTACCAACAGAATATGTAGTGACAGTACGGGCATCAGTAAACCTCGGATCAGGCCTATTCTGTGTGTAGCTAGCACCAGAATCATGAAAACGCATTTGACATGCATTAGATGATATAGGCCATACTAACCAGGGTGACTGAACCAGCTCAGAAACATTAAACGAATTATTTTGTAACATTGCCTGCAGGGACACGAGGGACAGATTGAATCGTGAGCTTTCATTAGGAAAACTCGACAGGGATGGTATTGATGGCGTATTCAATTGTTTAGTGGTTGCTAAGCCCCAACATGTAGTCTGATAGATGGAAACATTGAGGAACATAATTTGGGCAGGGATGAGGCAAGCACGATGTAATGCCTCGGTTCCCTGTACCTGCCATGGCTTGGAGCCCCAAATAGATTTTAAATCCACTGTATTATCCCAGTACTCATAACCACCCACAGCTAGGGAACTTAGAAAGGAACCTGAATAAAGCAATTTGGTGTGTGTTAACATAATTTTCTGAGTTAATGTGTTATTAAGTCTAAAATAATAGGATGCAGGGTTCGACCGATTAAAATCAGTAAAATAATTAAACTTATTTCGAAGAGTTTGAGAGCTACCTGGCAAGGGGTTTGGACAATGTTCCCATTGGGTGTAGTTAACAGAACTACGCAGGGCACTTGGCTTATGGAGAAAATGATTACCCCAATGTTGGTAACAATACAAATCGGCATAATTGGCAGAATTCATATATAAATCTTCAGCATTAAAAGATGCATAATATTTTAAATCGGCAAACAATGCTTCAACGGCATGCACATCCCAATCATCAGAATGAATATTATTTTGTACTACATCACCCATTGAAACACGAAGGACATTAGGTACATTAATAATTTCCGTCGGACCATGGATTTGATAGTTCACTGCATCCCATACGATGCCATCAGCAACTGGGAAAGCTGAAATATTCACAAATGTGTGGTCACGCTTCATGATGTGAGACGAGGAATGAGGAGCCAAAGTTCCAGAAACATAGTCTACAGCAGAGCGTTCAGGTAAATAGTGACCGTTGATTAGTAGAAAAAACACTGTGACAAAGCCAATGGACATGAACAAAAAAATCAAGAAAAGTACCAACCAGATATATGTCCAGGGTGGAATCAAAAAATTGTCTCTAAACCAGGATACAAAAATACTGAACTTGGATGGGACTTTTGAAGAAGTGGAATCCGAATCAAAGGAATAACGAGTCGGGCCAAGTGGCGTTGTTGGTTGATGCGCCACCGATTCAGATGCAGGATAGGTATACTCGTCCTCGTCGATGTTGGTGGAGAGTTGGGGATCAATTATAGGTTCAGGCAAAGTAGAGGATTCAGGCAAATCAACCATCTCAATTACAGCATCAGCGATCGTTCGCGCAGATGGACTATGAACATATGTCCGATAAATGGCAGGACAAGAGACCGCTGGTGTGACACTATTCAGGATCGGCCAGGCGCTGTAGCTTGACATTTTCAACTGAGATGTATCTGTTCTCTTTGCGACCAGGAAGCGGTGGTAAAATGACTGTACGTGTTCCCTTCAGGCCAAGAACTGGAACCGGTGCACGAAAAGAGGGGCCAAATTCTTTTTTGTTTTCAACCTTCTCTCGAACCAGTTCTCCAACTTTCGGAAGCCAGCCGGCTACCGGAATCTGCAACGCAGGATCTGTGGCTGAAGGCAAATGTGTAGTTGCAAGTTTGTCTCGGGCTTCTTGTAAGTCCTGTAACATAGCAGAATGGTTATCTACATCAAACTTGGCGGATTGCGCCGCGATGTCTGGACCCTCAAGGTCAGGCACAAACATTCTTATGCCAAAGAGCATTTCGTATGGGGTCCGCCCACCCAGAGGTCTTCTAGGGAGATTATTAAGTGCACGCTGAACGGTATACAAATGGGCCAGCCAGTTCCTGCCAGTACCTATAACCCTAGCTGTTAAGGATTGCTTTAAGTCACGGTTCATTCGTTCAACGATAGAGTTGCCCTCAGGCCTATACGGAGACGAAAATTTCACCCGCACCCCAAGCGAAGCCATTGCATCCTTGTAAGCCCTAGAGGCAAACGCTGGACCTTGGTCCGAATGGAAGGTGCCGCATGCGAAAATTCCCACAAAGACACGCAAATCCCTGATTACATTTCGGGCGTCAGCACTCCGTTGTGGCCAGACCCAGAGAAACCGTGTGCACGAGTCCACTGCCACTAAGATGTATTTATAGGCAGTGTCTGATGAGAATGGACCGCAGTGATCCAAGTAAACACACCCAAAGGGTCTGTTAGCAATGCAGAGCGGGGTTTGTGGTGGACGTGTTACCGTGGAAGGCTTAATCTGTTGACAAACGTCGCAAGAAAGCACGAAAGCACGGGTGTCTTTATATAACCCACGCCACCAATAACGCTGCTGCAAGATGGAAACCGTAGCTGACACACCTGCATGAGCAGAGGCCATGCCTTCGTGTGCAGCTGATATCAAGGCACTCCTGCGGTCCGCGTTGGGGATCAGCCGATCTCCAACGTCAGGTATAGTTACATAAGGAACCTGATCGGGACTTAATGTGTAAGAATACTTGGAAGGAAAACCTGTAGGGTAATTATTACCTTCCTTGGTTGCAGCAATAGCTGCTAATATAACAGGGTCTATTTTAGACATGGACCTGGTAACCGCTGCTACTGAACACGTGACTACTGCTGAACGGACAGCTTCATCTGCCAGATCGTTACCAATAGCGTGTGCGCCCACCCGCTGATGGCCTAAGGTGTGAACCACCTGTGTGAGGGGCAGACGTTGTTGCAATTCTGCCACTCGAACCCAAAGCATTTTATGCTTAATTGTGCTCCCTTTTGCGTCCTTGTAGTCGTTTTTCGACCAGAAAAACAGATTGTCATTGTAAGACTGTACACAGTAGAAGGAATCACATACAATAAGAGTTGTCTCATCCTGAGAAGCGAACTCAAGTGCAAGTAGCAATGCATGCAGCTCGGCCAATTGTGCGGTACTATCTCCAAGTGTGCGAGTGTGCACTACAGAGGATTTGAACGTTCCATTCACAAAGGAACCCGCAACAATAGCACATGCAGCTGAATAAGCGTGCTTGGACCCAGTGGCCGGTTGCGCCGAACCATCGGTGTAGATCACACATTTGTAATCCTCAAGCGGTAGTAAAAACAAAGGAGGAGGATGAACGAATTCATACTGCAAAAACTCCTGAGTCTGAAGAGAAGAATCAAAAACAAAAGTGACGTCCGAAGACGTCAAGGATGTAGCCCATTGTATCCAACGGGGATGCATTGCTTTTGAGTTCGGTACACTTGCCTTTGTTACTGCCTCTAGGGCAGGACAGGGTGTTACCACCAGAATTCGCTTTCCCTGTGCCAGTGCGCGTTCTTTTAGAATCGCCATTTGCACTGCAGTTAGAACTTTTTCAACAGATGTAAAGCGCAATTCAGCGGAAGTGTACAGATGCGACTTGTATGCGATGGGTACTGTATCACCTTCATTAAAGGTTAAGTATGTGAATCCCACCGCCCCCGGAATTATTCTAATCACCAGGTTTGTGTGGTCATCACGAGTCAAAAGATATTTAGACTCCAAAAGGTCTGTCTGCAAAGACTGCAGCATTGAGGTATGCTCAGGCAGCCAGCAAGACCTTGAATAAGTAGGTTGTATCAAAGCATACAAAGGCTTGATACGCTGGGCATATTCGGGAATGTAAGTACGCCCGAAATTCAAGAACCCCAGCAAAGACTGAAGTTTCTTCAGAGTATTTGGGGGGCACAAATGTGCACATTTTTCCAAGAAATGGGGGCTAAGCCCTTACCTTCGTTATTGAGCTCATAGCCCAAGAACAGAACGGTAAATTCAGCAATGTGTGACTTAGCAAAGTTAAATTTGTAACCCTGCTCCGCGAATTCAAGAATAATGCGGTCCACACGGGACAAATGCTGAAATAATTCGTCGTCCGTCAGATAGATGTCATCTACGTACGAACATGCGTCTTGATCAATGTCATTTAACAAAGAAACAACACGGGCGGCGAATATACCCGGACTATTTTTGTAGCCCATGGGTAAACGCCGGAACTGGAATAATTTACCACCGGAAGTGAATGCGGTCCATTGACCACTCTCCGGGGCTAGGTTGTGCGTGTAGAAACCGTTTGAAAGGTCAAGTGTCGTTTTGTATTTTTTACGAACAAGACTGTCTACAAGCGCAGAACTGTGTGTATTTTGCACCGCAAAGTTCCGACAATGAGTATTTAAATGCCGGTAATCCAAAACTAAGCGGTACGATCCATCGGGTTTAGAAACCACGAAAAGGGGATTGTTCATAGGTGATACGCATGGTTCAATTACTCCCTGATATTCCAACTGTGTCAGAATTTCGGAGACGGGGCCTTTTGCCTGCCGTTTGATGGGATATTGGGGTTGTGGCTGCGGTAGTGACCGCAAAGGTATTGCATGAGGAGGTGATTCTTCATCCCATCCCACATGGTTGCGGTATAACGCTGGTGCCAGGTACACTGCCCACTCAGCTGCAAGTGCTTCAGCTTTGTCTTTTGGGACATGCCGTGAAAAGCTTGGAAGGATTACCTCCTCTCCTTTATGTGCAGCTAAAACGAATGGGGGTGGCCAATCCACCTCTGCTAACAAAATGTCATATGAAGAGGTTAGATTTTCCCAAAAAATCCCTTTTATTTCACGCGGTATATCACCTTCAATTTGGATGACTATGTTATAAAGTCTGTCAGGGGTGCCACTCTCGTGTCAGCTGTCTCTACTGTAACGAATGTTTCAGTTGCTGTCGCCTCCATATGAGGACGTAGCGCCTCCCGCACTATGGTAACTTCCGCGGCGCTGTCTAGGAGGGTCACTGCCCACGTCCAATTCTGGAGTCTCGTTCTCACGGTCTGAGGCATATTTCGCTGTGACAGCGGCAACCTTTTTCTTCTGAAATTGCGGTCGAGGAAGATGAAAGTCTTCTGCTTTACCTCTGACTTGTTGTCGAGGTTGGTCTCGCTCCTGGGGAGCCTCTCGGCCCCTTCCTCTATCTTGCCGTCCTCCTCCACCAGCCTGTGACGACGTCTGGGCCTGTGAAGAACGAGGAGAACGCGTATCAGAGCTCTGAAACCTTTCTGGTGATTTAATCCTTGACCTATCACGTAAATCATAAGTACGTTCAGAAGAAACCGAAACTGGGGAAGCGCCTCTCGACCCCGGCTTCTTTTGTTGCTTACCCTGTTTTTTCTGTCTCCAACTCTTTTTAGTGAAGACCGGTTTATCATCTTTCTCAGATGCACTTTTTGTTTGTGTAACTTGTGTTTGCGATTGAGTTTGCATTTTTACAAAAGGCTTGTTGCCAAGGCTATTTCTTCCAATTGTTTTATAAGCCCGGGCAATAATTTTCGGTAATTCGCGGGGCCTGTCCAACTCTGGGACCAAAGCCAAAGCATTCGCTACTTGAAAGTTCATAGCATCGCCCTTGACATTTCCAAGGACCAGCTCAGCTACTACATCAAACACTCCCACTAGTCTCATCCCTAATTCCACAGCCGCTTCAGGGCCATGTTCATCCTGTACTTTTTAATTACAGAGGGTAGAACCGTCATGGAAGGAGTTCCAAAACATTTTGAATAAACTGCTGCGAATACCTTACCCCAGTTTTCACATGATGTCAAATCGGGGATTATGTCTTTTGGCAAACTTATCGTGAGGATGCGGTGTTTATCTACTGGGGATGTATGTGGAAACACTGCTTCTATCTGATCGAACTTTTCTGCAAGCCAGTAAGGATAGTCGTCCTTATTTTGTGGACGTTTGCCCATCACGGAATTTACCATGACAGGACTTATGGACACTCCAGCTGCAATAGCTGGTTGGCCTGCGACTACAGGAGCAGCTCCATGGAGGCTACCTGTAACGTATGTCACTAAGGCTCGATGCACTCGCACCAATTCGGTATGCATAGTGCGCAGTTCCGCAAGCGGTAATGCCAGATAATTTGGATGCGGGGTATACCCGGCCAATACAGGCCAAGTGGCCCCCTGAATTGATAAGGGGCCTAAACGAACTGCGGTAGTTGGTTGTGGTAGGGCGCCATTGAACCAAACACGGTGCTGCCAAGCCGTGAGAGGTACTTCAAGATTGGTATAGGGTCGATAGGCAGCAGGAATAGCGGTGGGTTTATATTCATGAAACAGATTATCATCTGCCTCCACCGCTTCAAAAGTGATCCAAGTGTAAAACACTTCAAAGTGATAAGCCGCATCGGCTTGAACCACAAAGACCAACTCGATCCCTGTATCAGGCACTCCATACACCCGTAAGTGATCTCGGAGTGCTCCTCGACTATGTGCAGCAATCGCCACACCAGCCATGACTAAACAGTTATATTCGACAACCTAACAGGGAGCACAAAAATGGGTCTGTTAACTAACCTTTTTTAATAACATCAAGCTTGAAAGAACCTATAAAACATTCAATATAGGAGGTATCACCGTCACGTACGCCTCCGGAAGCGTACGCGAGGGGTTTGTGGACAAGCACAAGTACTACTCAAGCGTCTCGCAGATAAGCTGCCCCACGGTGGTCGCGCCATGTCATAAGGTTTCTGCACATACACAGAGCTATGCACAGGAAAATGGGATCCCGGAATACAGTGGTTTGCCACCATATACCGTAGCACCCAAAAACCCCAACCCAACTAGCTTAGCATCCCATTAGCACCCAAGTACTAATGTTTGGACAACCCAGAACACGGTATCTTTATCTCAGGACTCGCTGAAGCAAGAACACTCTTTCGTCACTCACTCGTACTTGTCCACAAGGTGCGTAGGAAGAGACACTGGATAGGTTAAAATGTTTATTCCAACTTACGTGCTCTAATGTACAGTACACGTGTCAGCACTAATAGCATAATGCATATGACTAATATAAGCAGCATGGTTACAATTCCATAGAATACAAACGGGAAAGCATTTCATAACTCAGTGGATAAATGTCTAAATAACATTACCACCCTCCCCTTGCAGTAAGATAGTTTATTATAATAATAGAAGACCTCTGGGCTTTGACTAGCGAACCCCCATACCTCAGTCTCTAGATGCAGAATTACATCAGCAGGACATCATAGCTCTTCTCACTGAAAGGGATTTCTCCAAGTGTGTTAAGCGCTAGGAAACCGCAGTATTAAAAGCACACAAAATTCTTCATGGCAATTGCACCTAATGTTATGTCTGGGTGCGCGAGACTGGCCATATCAGGAAGAACCAAAATACATTGTTATGTGACCTTGTACATGTTTGTGCAGACCGAGCCCAAAAAGGTGAACAACAGAAAATGCAGACAGTGCAAAAGAACTTGGCACGAGCAAAGGGCGAGGGAGTCCCGGCTCAGTGTAACGTGCGCAAAGAAAAGCAGCATGGCAGCCAGGCCTAGGCCAACATAACAAGGCAGGCAACAATCCACAAGACAGTTTTAAAAAGAAGCAAGTGACCTGGGCTCTAATGCTAACAAGGAAAATGGGCACCCACTCCACTTCATGGTAAGCCAGCCATAACTGAGCAGCAGTGGCCACTTACACACATGACAGCATTACCTGCTCCACTAATGGATGGCCCTTTTTTTATACATAAGAAAAAAAGGCTCCCTTATATCGTCCCCTTTCTTTGGGTATCTCTCGCCATTTGTAACCATAAAAATGATCCCCCACACAGTGCTTTTTTCTTCTGAGCCATCTCTTTGAGTATATCTATGAATCTCACTCGTTTCCTCTTTCTCCTGGACCATTACTTTGAGGCCCTAGGGGTCGAGAGGATCAGGGCTCTGCATCTGAATGGAAACCTGTTTACTTCCTCCCTACTACACCCTGGACTCACCTTTTACAAAAACAACTGCCCCTGAATGGTTAATGCTGACTTTGAGGTGCATCTGCCTGAAAGCAAGGGTGGGGTGGTTGTGCAGACAGTTAAAAACAGAAACAAGCCTTTTTTTTATTTTTGCAGTTTTATATAGCACAAACTCGACCCGAAGGTATTAGAGCGCTTTACATGAGCACCAGTTCATTACAGACGGACACGTTCATTTTTTTTCAGGCACGGGGAGATTAGGTCATTTGCCTAGAATCACAGGATGCTTGAGCCTCCCGCCAAGAGACGAACCTGGTTCCCCAGCTTCAAAGTCAGCTGCTCTAGCCGTTACGCTACATCCGCGTACCAGCCAGTTGGCCTAACGGCAAGGGCGGTCGACCTCAAATCTGGGGAACCGGGTTTGAGTCTCGGCAAGGACGCGCAACATCCTGTGATTCTGGGCAAATCACTTAATCTCCCCGTGCCTAACAAAAATTAATGTGTCCTCATGTAACGCAACTGGTGCTCATGTAAAGCGCTCTGATACCCAATACCTTTGGGTCAAGTTGGCGCTATATAAAACTCCGTTAAAAAATAAAAATAAAAATTGTGTCTCTTAAAGCCAGGGCCACTGAAATTATGAGTTTCTGAGGCAGCAGCATTTTCCGCATAGTTATGGATTTACCGCTTTTGCTACATAATCCATCATCTGCTGCATAATCTGCAGATTTTAACAAAATCATTTGATTCTAGTTCAGACGAATCAAAAGTTGCTTTAAAAGTGGCTGGCGACATGTGTTCCGGAGCAGTAGAAGACCCTTCATAAAGGTTGATTGGTCATCTTGCAGTTGCTTATTGATGAATTTGGGTGCTAAACTGGTACTAATGCGGTACAATATTTCCCCTGACAGTGTTACCATGAGTAACAAGCATTGGCATAGCCAATAGTTCTCGCCTTTGGGACCTTATAAGTGTTTAGCCATGCAACAGTTGGTGTTGTTGCACTAAGGATATTGTGCTGCATAACTAAATACTTATAAGGTCCCAAAGCGAGACCTATTGGCTATGCCAATGCTTGTTTTCTTTTAAATGGATCAATCCCTTTTTTTTTCTTCTTTTAAATGTATTTCTTTTTCTGTTACCTGATGTCAAGGTGTAACACTTCTCAAATTTATATTTGTTTAATATAGATTTTATTTAGTACTGCATGTTATATATTGACTTGCAGCACTAAGAAAGTAATACAAACCACCATTAAGACATACGTTCTAATTTAATGAACATTTTGTCTCGGAAGCAGTGAATAGCTTCTGTTATGTCACTTTCTTATTATCGCTTAATTTCCTTGTAAATGAAGTTCATATTCCCTGACTTTTGTTGTACTCTGTGTTGTGGGAAACTTTGCTATCTTGTCATATCCCTCCTGCAAATGCACAACATCACTAGCAAGAAGCCCAATTTATTCCTGATTCTTGTGTAAGCAATGTCATTAGGCAGACAAAGAAGGCCACAACCCCTTGAGAAGCCTTACAGGAACAATGAAAGTAAGGCTTGTTTAGCAGTAAATTGTCCTTGAGGGGGCCGGTCAGCTCCGTTCAGAGGGCTTGTTCTACTCTCTAGAAATGGCCATATATGTATTAATAAAGGTTTTATTCTAGTTGCAATTATGAGATTCATACCTTGTTTCGGGAGCAGAGGCACTTTCCTTGGTGCACTATTTCTTAAGTTGTGCTTGGTTAGAAAGCTGTGGATTTGCAGTGTAGCCTTTTTGCGTAGTGTTTTGGTGTTGTGACCACAGTGTAACATGTACCTGCACATGAGCAGATTTGGAGCAAAGATGAGTGAGAGACAGATGCATAAGCTTAGAATGTTTTTAGGTTGAAAGGGCATAGTTTGCAAATGGGAAGAGTTTTGGTGGGGTTCTTGTTGACCCGAGGATTGTTCTTATAATGTTGTGCTGAACATGTAGGAGTACTTTTATGCATGAAGTGAGATGTACCCCCAGATTCCTGACTTTCGTATCTGGGAAACTGAATCTACTTCTTGATTGAATACGTTCCTGGGTCATCTTTTGAGGAACAGCTACGTGTTTTACATCTTACTGAATTTTAGGTAGTCTTGGCTGTTTCTAGTCTTTGCCAAGACAGAACTCCATAGTTTGCCGCCTGTGTGGAGAAGGAGGTTTTTGTAGGGTGAGGTGTCCAACAGAGGATGCGTGCCATTCTAAAGTGTATACCTCTAGTCTGCAACTATCTTTGAAAGTTTATTTGAATGAAGGATGGAACAGTTCTGTAGATGTCCCATTGGCCAATTCAGAGTTCATTGAATGTGGAGCGTCTGCCCTTGTGTAGGCAGAGAATCACTTGGAGAGCTACAGTGTTATGTTCAAATAAGTACAGGTAAAGTTGTCTGACTCCTGCATTTTTGCAGTCTCTGAAGTCTTTGGAATAGAAAGATTGGGGACCAAAGGTAGAGCAAGTTTGCATTATTCAGGCGGGACTGGAGTAGTGTTATATCCTCAGTATTGTTATGTAAGGTACTTCTATATTTTTGTGTTCTGTATTCTGTATACTGGTTGTTATAGCTTTAAAAAAAGGCCAGATAAGTATTTAGGCTGACTTGCATTCACGCAATAAAAATATCATGGTAGTCTGTCACCCCCTACCTAAGATAAATTAATCACTGTCCACATTAGAGGATGCAAAAGTTTTTAGCAACATTGACCTTAAGGCTGCATATCACCAAGTAACTCTCAAGGCTGAGTCACAAGCTTTAGCCTCTTTTATCGCCCTGGTTGGTGCCTACAAGTATTTACGATTGCTGTTTTGGTTTAGAATCAGCAGCCTGCGTATTTCAAAAACTTATGTTCACTCTGTTTAAGGATGTGCCTTCTGTGTTGGCTTTCCAGGACGACATACTTCTATTTGCCAAAGATGTTGTGCAACACAATTACATTCTGTACAAAGTTCTTGACAATTTAAGCAAATGTGGTATGGCTGTGTCCAGGGATAAATGTGAAATAATTTTACCCAACAATGTGGAGTACCTTGGTCAATATATCACGGCTGAGGGTGTTAAACCTAAACCTAAGGAGGATCTTGTAAAGGCGTTAAGGGATGTGCCTTCCCCTAGCAATAAGGACGAGTTGAAATAATTTTTGGGATTAGTGACTATTATTACAGGTTTGTAAGTGGGTATGCCACTCTCATGGATCCTCTTAAGAACATGCTGAGGAAAAAGGAACAGTTTAATTGGGGGCGGGGGGTGAGAGGGGCTGAACAAAATATTTTGGAAATTAAAGATATATTGACCAAGGTCCCAGCATTGAAGTCTTACATCGATGGGTATCAATTTATAATTGCTGGCGATGCAAGCTCTGTTGGCTTAGGGGCTGTGTTTTGTCAACATGTGGACCCCAGCTCACAACACAACTGCTAAAATCAAAACCGTTTCCCTGTTGTACTTTCTTTTGTGCATTTATAGAGTGGCGGAGTCTTGGTGTGTATGGAAAGTATGACAGGTGTTGATTCCTGATGTTTGTAGGAGTGAGCAGATTGTTGTGAGGTGTGTATATATATTAATTTTTAATTGTTCAGTATCATGGAGGTAATGTGTCAACAAAGTAGCTTATGGAATAACATGTCAAATTATGTGAAATATTTTGTGGATAAGTGACTAATATATTTACTGGTGATATTAAGCAAGATAAAAACAATAAATTATGTTTGATAAATGAGTTTGCACACTGAGTAGATTTATTGGGGCTAGAACCATAAGCACCCATCACGCATAGAGAAAGAAATACAGGTCAAGTGGGATTTTGCATTTATTTTTTGGTGTTGTTTCCCCCTTGTCCCGGACCTAAAATTATACAATTGTACCTTATTTCTCAGGTGATTAGCTGAGAGATTTGCCTCAAATATTGAATAGTATTTCACTAGGTCACAATGAGCTGCAGTAAAGGCAAATGAGTATTTAAAACCAGAAAAGAGTATTGTCATTCAGCAAATGACTATTTTCCGGAGCATTCCTCTGTGATGCGAGGTTTCTGCTTAATTTGAATTGTGTTTATGAGCTCTGAAAAGGTCAGCTGCTTTGTCAACAACTTTAACTAGGTGTGATATAGTTAGTTGCCTCGCTCCTCGTGAGGGAGGCGCGTGCGGTCTCCTCGAGACTGACATTAGTTGTGTAGAAGTATATGTTATTATTTAACTATAGTTCTACGCTCGGTTAGTGGAACAGCAACAAAGCCAGTTGCGGCAGCGATCTGCGGATGTCTGACACTCCCGGTCGTGGGTGTTTGCATTGGACTGAATAAACTTCAATTTTATTAACTACCCTCCGCCTCCGACTGCAATACTTCATATTGGCGACGATCTAGTGGCTTCCACCAACCCACCTCTTCACGTTGCACTGGATCACACTGTCTTCAACGGTTCGCCACCTTGCCGGAGTCATTGCTTCATTAATCATTCCCAGACTCCGTTACGCTCTTGTCAAGAGGATTTAATTATCCCAACGGAGTCCGGTTGTTCTCACTTTCGGACAGCGAGACGCTTCAGTTCTGCTCAACGAGCTCTCGACTCCTCGCAGGTCACGTGAGTGTGTGTGCGCTCGCTGCAGCGCGTTCAATGTCATTGTGTGCCCTTCCCATCTCACGCGAGTGCAGTGCAGCCTGGGCTTTCGAAAGCTGACCAGACGCTCGTGCGTCATGGCCTTTTCCCCGCACGGCCGGCATGTGTTTCCAATTATTGCGCCCGCGTCTGGGCACGATAATTGGAAACAGGTGTGCCCCGCGCGTAACCGCAGGGAAAAGGCCACGACGCACGAGCGTGTGGTCAGCTTTTGAAACCCCCTAACATAAAGTCTTCGCCTAGCAGCGCTTGCGCGCTACTCGAGGCTCGACCTAAAAATGACAAAAAAATGTAGTAAAGCTAACCACAAAATGTGCCGGATTACGCCGCTTAATTTACCTTTTCTTCTTACATAATTGAGTTAACTTGAGAGGTAATGTAGGGGGGTTATCAGCTGAGCTCTGGACTAATAGAGATACTTATAAAAATGCTTTAATTAAGTACAGTGTGTGATTACGTATTACAAAAAACTATATTTTGTAGGAACATGTTTTTATCTCAAACACTGCATCATTTTGCAGCAGTCTAGGTTAGATTGTGTGTAACGCAAGGTTAACATATTAACTTACATATCCACAGTGCTTTCTGTCACAGGCGGGGACCTGCAGCACTATCAGTACAAAGGTCACTATTCCCCAAAGTGTCAACTAGGGTTCAATTATGTATTGCTCAGGTTTCAGACTCAAACATCTGCAGTGACAGTATTTGCCAACTACAACATACTTAGACTATTTACTTATTTTCTTTTTAGTCCACTTCTTGACACTCAGTGACCTCTCTTCAGGGCACTCCGAATCTTTTTAGTCCCAATTTAAAGGGCTGTGTGTAAATAAAGACAGCCTGGAAATGGAGCAAATGGACAAGGCTGCAGTTCCAGGCCATCTTCATTTGCATGTAATTGCAGAGGCATTTGCGCCCCCCTTGGAAACCATTCATGGACCTCCAGGGGGGCGCGCCTCACAGTTTGAAGACCTCTGACCTAAGACCTCTGTGTGTTTTTTACTAATTAATTCTCCTGCTCTTACTGTCTAATCAAGTTTCAATCTATTTGGAAACACAAAATATGTGCTGGTGAGCCTGTGTGCTGAAGCCACAAATTCTTTCAAGCTTGCTAAACACAAGGTGGCCTCTAACTGCAACCCTTTCAAGTTATTCATTCTATTATGTCTACAAGTGAACTCTTCACCACTCTCTTGCCAGCACAAGCTTTTGGTCTGCCCTGTTCTTTTATCACGTATAACTGTGTGATGCTTTCTGCTGTTGTATTATGCTTTCATATTTCACATTTTCCTCAACACTGGACCTCACAATGAAGTTAATGTATTCTTCAGCCGTTTTGGATGTCGAACTGTGACGTTGTAGCGGTACTCGCGAAAAGTAATCAGCAGGGTTCTGATCTTTACCTGGCTTGTGTACAATTGTATAGTCGTACTCCTGCAGGCAACCCACACCTCTCAATGCGAGGGGGCATCTTGGCTTTTGAGTTTCCAAAATAGTGACCTGCGCTTGGTGGTCTGTAATGACAGTGAAACGGTTTCCGCATATAAACAAATAAAAATGTTCGCAGGCCCAAACTATAGCCAGACTGTCCTTCTCTGGCTGAAAATAGGAACGTTCTGTGTCAGACAGGCTCCGACTAGTATAGGTCAAAATGTGTCTCTGAGGATTCGAATGACCATTATGTTGAGCAAGGACTGCCCCTAGCCCCACCGGGCTCGCATCTTCTGTGAACTCAATATGTAACTTGGGGTCAAAATAAACCATCTCGGTTGCATTCTCAATCACGTTTTATTCTTTTGAAACTTTGATTACATTCAGCAAACCACTGGGAAGGAACATTTCATTTTGTCAAGTTTCTTAATGGGGCACTCACAGTAGCAATGTAAAGAATGTACCTTGAATGATACCTGGCCAAGCCTAAGAAGGATTGCAGCATGGTGATATCCTGTGGGTCGTAAGTAGCTGGCAGTGCTTGCACTTTATCTTGGTCAGGAGTCATTCTCCCATCAGAGAATATGTGCCCAAAGAATTTGAGTTTTGTCTTGTGAAACTCACACTGTGCTGCATTCAGAGTGAGACCTGCATCAGCAAGTAACTGGCACACCAGTGTAAGACCCTTGTCATGCTCCCTTTGCATTGCCACAAATACCAGTATGTAATTACTGTAATTAAAAGCATGCAAGACAGGTTGAATTATTCGACGTATAACATCCTGAAATATTTCTGCAGCTGATGAAACTCTGAAACTCAACCTTTTTGTATCGGAACAAAACAACATAAGTCGAAATATCCCTGATGTACCTACAGTTCTCTTCCAACTCGAGGTGATGATATCCCATGTTCAGGTCAAGACGGGAGAAGATTTTGGCAAATTCAGTTGCATGATCATGTCCGCTATGAGTGGACCAATATGTCTTTCTCTCTTGATTGCTTTGTTGGCTTGGCACATATCAAAACATGCGTACTGTACCTCCACTGTACTTTTTTGGCAACACCAATATGGGCGAGACTCATTTTGTAGGACCGGTGGAGTGCTCAATGATGTCATGCTTCAACAGCGTTTCTAGTTCTTAACGGCTTCTTGCAAGTGACATGTGATGCCACTGGGCAACAGGGCAAATGTCTTCATTAATATAAAGTTGCACCTTTATTGTCTTGAGCCTTCTTAGACCATGAAACAATGACGGGAACTGACTCACAATTTCAGATTGAGTGTGGAGGTTGTAATTGAGAGATATCAGTCCCATGTCAGCACCTTTAGCAAAACTGAGTAGGCATGCACTGGACGAAGTTCCTTGAAGAACGTGGATTGGTGCTTGCACTGATACAGCTTTATTATTTTATTTTTTTTAAATATCTTTATTGGTTTTTTCTTAAATTTATTTCTATTGCTTCTGCTTACATTTTGCATGACAATACAGATTAATCAAAAGCAACACATAAACCTGTGTTATACAACCTCATTAGAGCACTATGCAGTTCAACACTGTACAGTACAGGAGCATAATCTGGATATGTCATAGTGCTCACAAATAGCATCAACAAGCAGTAAAACATGCCACGCTATGATTGCCTGCCCACATTTCCGCACTATTGTTGCCAGCTCGCAAATGAAATCACTGGTCCTATTCACTAGCATGTGGTCTCCTAAACAGTGCGATGACATACAGTGTATATGTCGTCTGTAGACATAATGGAGATCAATATACAAATGCAGCAATACCCTAACAGAGGGGTTTCGCAAAAGAAACAGGAGAGAGGAAATGGAGATGTACCAATAAAACATATGCTAACTATTAAACGTCTACTAACAACCTACTAAAAACAAAGAAAAAAGAGGAGGCTGCCATTTATAAATAAATGTAATAGCCTTTGCTGGACTGTGTGATGATCGGTACATCTCTACCCTCACAGTGAAGGGGTTCCCCAGGGTGGAGCTTGGATTCGCAAAAATTCTGAGGGGCAGCTGTGTGTCAGTGAATAATTTGGTAGGAAGGGGTGAGGGGCCCTCCATTCGGGCTACAACTATGTAGCGGCTTCTAACAGTTGGTGATTCCCATTCCCTGATACCGCGTCCCCCGTGACCCAGGGCCACCATTATACATATTATGTGTCAACCGGATGAGTATCATCTTCGTCCTCATTCCCCTCGTTGTTGAAGGCTGAAAGTATAGTGTCCCAATTTTGCGCAATGGGAAACTTACGCAGCCCCGCGGTTTCCTCCCTGTGCAGCGCTGTACTTTCCGCCTGGGCCCAGACCGCAAGTGATCTTCTCCAGTTAGTCATTTCAGGGGGGTCTGCATGTTTCCACCTCTTCGTAATTAAGCGTTTTGCAACTATCAACCCTAAGTCTCTAAATCGTGATGTTACTTTGTTTTTTTTGGTCCTCACATAAATCCCCAATATACAAACCTCCCATGTTTCCGGCAGGGATGTGTCAGTGCAGAGCGCTAGGGATGCGGTGACTTCGCGCCAGTTGTTTTGGAGGGAAACGCAGGACCATAGCATATGCAAAAGGTCCGCATCAGGACGTCTACAGCGCGGGCACTCAGAAGTAGTAATTTTGAAATATCTGTTAATTTTATCGGGAGAGAGATACGCTCTGTGTAAGATGTAAGTTTGTATTAGTTTGAATTTGGAGCTTCTCGGTATATAGGTGGGGCCGGCCAGGACATTGTCCCATTCCTGGTCAGTCCAGGGTTGACCGCGATCCGCTTCCCAGCGGGCACGGAGGGATATCATCGGTTTCAGTGTGTGTGTAAGCAAGGCTGTCACCAGCCAATGTACTATATGCGACCCCACCCCCATAACATGTAAATACTGTATTAAGAAATGCATTGGAGGTTCAGTTGTCAGATCCCCCCAAAGAGTCGATAGGGCTCTCGTTAAAGAGGCGTGCAGTAAGAACTGCCCTATTGGTAAGTCAGTGTCGTCTGCCAGAGCCTCGAATATTAATAGCACACCATCTCTATAAAGATCGCCCAGAGTATCTACGCCTGCCGTGCGCCAATGTGTGAGGGCCTCCTCAGAAGTGCCCGCCCTCCCTCTTGGTGTCCCCAGAAGTGGTAGTGTCGGGGCATATGGAATAGTCGCGCGGCTGAGATACAAGCTCCTCCTATAACATCTGTACGCTAATCCTAAATGTAGTTGGGACGGACGTGGGGACTTGGCCGCAGGATGAAACAGGTGACAGATTTGGGTATGAGTCCACGGCTGCTGCAAGGTCGCCGTGTCATCTAGTTTGCTGCCACTTAGCCATTTTGTTACCCACTGCAGCTGGGCAGCTATATAATATAGCTCCATGTTGGGAACTGCTAACCCCCCTGACTGGTAGGTGCATGTAGTTTCCACAACGCGACACTGGGCCTGCCCTTATTCCATATGAAGTCTCGGGACATGCTCTCCAAGTCGCGGAAGATTTTGGTTGGGACATAGATCGGAAGATTCGAGAAGTAATATAGCAACTTGGGAAGGACTATCATCTTCAGCAGGGTGATACGGCTCATAACATTTAATGGGAGCGTTTTCCAAAACTGTACCTGGGCCCGCACCGCTGATATCGCCCTCATTAAGTTGCCCTCTAGCAAATCCTCAGGCGTCCGATAAATAAATAACCCTAGATAGTGGAAGGTGGTGGAGTACCACGGGAGTTGTGAGCCATTGATGAGCACGTCAGTTTCCTCCATTCGTGCATCAAAGGAGTATACTCCAGACTTGGCCCAGTTAACACGGAGACCCGACATCACCTCAAAGGTCTTCAACACGTCCGCAATGGACGTGGGGATAGCAGCGATATCACGGACATACAACAATAAATCATCTGCATACAGGGACACAGTATGAGTCCCGTCCCCTAGCGGTATGCCCCATTCCTCGCCACTACCGCGGAGCAGCATCGCCAGCGGTTCCATGGCCAGGGAAAAGAGCAGCGGGGACAGCGGGCAACCCTGACGTGTCCCCCGCCTCACTCTGATAGAATCTGATAGGAGCTTGCCAATGCGAACCCAGACAGTAGGGCGTTGATATAGCAGCTGGACCATACTGAGGTAATGATCTCAGAGTTCATATTTGTTAAGCACTGCCGCCAGGTAGGGCCATTCCAAAGAATCAAAGGCCTTTTCCAAATCTAGTACCAGGCTGCACTGATACAGCTTTATGTCGCATTGTCGCAGTGAATGACCCTTGACTCTGCAATGGTTTAGAAGCAGCCCACGTGTATACCTTTGTATTTGATGAGTTGAGGCGTGGCACAGGAGAAAGGCTATTGAACTTCTCAATTGGCATGATGTTTATCAATGCACCACTGTCTATGATAAAGGTTATGGGGCAACTTTGACTTTTATTGGAATCTTGGGGCAGTGTCCAAATGAATTCAGTTGTTTTATTTGGTGGTTTGCCTTTGTCTTTTGTTCTTCCTTGCAAGCAGCCAAACCTACATGCGCCTGTCGTTCCTCAGTCGATAACATCATTGCACATCCATCTTCTTCACTGACGCGTGATAATGATGTTGAAGAGCTTTTGTAAGATGAACTTGATGACGATTGGCTTTGTCTGGTTTCTACTTGTCATAACTGATGTTGGTGTTTGGCCTTGTGGGCTTGGCGAGAATGCTTCTGCAACCTTCTGGTGCTCATTTTCTCTTCTCGCATTTGGTTTCTCTTTCGCTTTGAAGACTGTTATAAAGTGGTTCTCTTCCGGAAACCTTTGCATGTCTGTCCCATGGCCAGACATTTATCTTCATGGAGAAATGAAAACCCATATCAGAAACACAACTTTTTCTTTCCTGTAGACATCTACCTTGTGCTTGTGCCTGCTTTTCATGATCAACGCTGATTCACCTTGCACTATTCCAGCCTCTATATCAGCGGTCTGTTGATATGCACGTTCTTCTGCTGTTGCGCCCATTAGTACTTTCTCTAAACTGAATGTCTCTCTCAAAATGCGTCTTCTGAACGAGTCTGAAAGACAACCATTGATGACTCTAAGGCGCATGGCTTCTTCATCGTTGAATTCACTAAACTTGCAGTGTTTGATAAGCACATCAACAAACTCATCCATCGTTTCACCAGCCCGCTGTCTCGATTGATTGAAAATGTACCTTTCACAGTCGACATTCAGCATTAGATTAAACTTGGTTCCCAATGCTTCTTTGATCTGACGGTACGATATTGCATCAGTCTGCAAGATTTTCTTCAGCACTTCTTTTACTCCGTCACTGGCAAGGTTCTTTAAATACGTAATGATTTTCTTATCATGTGCTTCTTCCAGGGCATCTATGAAGTCATCGAATGTCTTGAACCATGTAGTCCACTTAGCGCCAATATTCTGCTTCTTCGTGGTGTTGAATGGCGGTGGTGGTTTCAGAAATACTGCTGCATCATATTTAGTGCTCTTTTCTACTGCTGTCGAGAGCATATGCTGTTTAGACGATGGTCGTTGTTCCCTCTGTACCTGTCACTTCTACAAGCACTGGCCATGTGCTTGCACTTGAGTTGTCACACCCAATCTAAGGATGTAAGGCGCCATCTTCTTCTTGACAGTAAGTAATGATTTCCTTTCTCGCACTTGGTCGTCGCTGCCTTTAGCTTTTTGCATTGTACCTGGTTGTGGTTGCCTTTAGCGCTTTGCTTTCTATTGATGCTCTGTGATATGGTGCAGCACAGTATCTCTTCTTTCAGCCTTACCAGCAGATTCTGGCGGGCTTTTCGAATGTGCTTCTCTGTAGGACCTTCAACTTCTTCAACAACCATGTCTGGGTTTGAGTGAGGCTTCGATTCTACATATGCCACCTTCAGACTGATCTGCATCGATTCGGGTGCATGTGGCACGCACGAGCAGTTTGCTGTACCATTGTAAACTCTCAGGGAGAACAGTCTAGTTTCTTTGTGGAACGTGGCCCCTACTTGTCGCCTGATGTAGCGTCCTCCCCAGCCAGGGAGCATGCAAGTGAATACACAACACACCGAGCTCTGCATCAGACATCTTTTTTCCTCAGAATACGATCACACAATGCACACTCATTACATCCTAACCATTAATAACCACACCTTAACACCTCCCAGCAAGTTACATAATTTTGCTGTTGAGTCTGCCCAGAACTGCAAGGGTCCTAGTGCACAGTCTAATGACACTACACCCCGTTGCTTACTTTGTCAAGGAGATATACTGTCAGTCGTCCTACCTGGCCCTTTCATCAGCAAAAAACGATGGGATAGTGTTAGCTCGAAATGAGGGCTCTCATATACATGGTGGACGTCATGATTTGGAAGTGTCTCCCGGTCGGGTATGATCATGTGCTCCCGCACGTTGTGTGTGGAGGATGAGCCAAGATGCCAGCTCAGTCCGACTGCTGGAGGGAGTATGCTTACCATCTTCGTCAGTACCTCGAAAGTAACGAATAATGCTTAAAGAGGGGGAGGAAATATTTACCTTCCGCCACCCTTCATCCACGTGTATTATCAAGAGCTACAAAAAAAGCTTCATGCTGAATGGGAGTTGTGGTCTGTGCCTCTTGACTAAACAACTATAAAACAGCTTCTTGTCTAATGGGAATTGTAATCCATTTGTCTGTTACTCACCCATTCTCTTGAGCTGTCTTTACAAAAATTAGATGTCCTCCATTATATGTGGCATGATATCTTTATTCAGTTTCTGGTAATATTTCTCATCTTCAAGCAGTCTGAGGCATTCAGCATGGTACATTTCTTTCTGTAATATCACTAGCCCTCCACCCTTGTCAGAAGGTTTAAGGACAATTGAGGTACCCTTTGAAACTCAGCTAGTGCTTCCCTTTCTGCTTTAGTGAAATTTTGGAAACTCTTTTGCCTGCTCTGTTTGAGTGCATCTATACTCAAATTTACAGCTTCCTCAAATGCTGCTTCTTCTAGAGGTAATTAGTGTAGTGCTGGAGTAAAGGTAGACAGTCTATGTTTTTATCTCCTCCGCCATATTATTTATCATGTCTTTTGAGGAGAAGAATATTTGTAAACTTGTCTTTCTTAGGAATTCTGCAACCTCAATCCTCAATTTAAAGTATTCATCCCTACGTGTTGGGACAAAACCTAGCCCTTTGTTTATCATGCCCCTTTGGGTCTCAGTTAGTACTTTATTACTCAGGTTACTAATGTTGTCACTGCTATGTCTTGAATCCTGCCAGTCCCTGATTATGGTTTTTTGCTGGTATTCTGTTTCCTTCTAAGATACTCTGCAGTCTTTGTTTCTCCATCTCCCCCTCCCTCTGTCTAAAAAAAAGACATGGGCAGTTGTTGCCATAGAAGCCCATGTTGGGGTGGGTATTGGGGGAAACCAAATGGGTGGGGCCAGCCCTGTTGCGGGGTGTTGAACGTACCAGGGTTTTAGCTATTCTGGAGTAGGGGCCCTGTCGAAAACTTTTTTTTACCTTGTCTTCTCTTTGTTTCTGTCACTCTTTCTGTTTCTGATGATTTGCTACTCCCACCAGATGTGTCAGAGGAACCACTGTTCCTTCTTTTCATAATTCTCTTTTGAATATGGGTACATTTTCTCATGAATTTGTTCAAGTCTTTTTGGAATTTGTTAGCTTTGGATTGTGTTAGAATGTTCTTATATTCTGTAATCCTTTTATTTAACTTCTCTAGTTTTTTATTGAAAACAGAAATGCCTATTTGTGTTTCGAGGGTGTTCTCACTGGTCTTGATTTTTATAACTAGGGTGTCTGATAGCTTATTGGCAGTTTTTGTAATTAAGACTAACCAGTCACGTGTACAATTCCAGGCTATCAGTAACTAGTCCTGTGTGGACTTGTCCTTCAAGAAATTCTTGGCTCCTTTGACTCTATTAGGCCCCATGGGGCTGCATTCCCTCTTAAGTACTCTGTCATAACTGCTCCATGGAACATGCTTTTTATCTGTGTTTTCTTCATCTCACTGAGTGATTCCCATTCATTAAGTTATTTAAGTGTATCTCTTAATGAAGTTTCTCCCAACAGAGAGGGTGCCCCCAGGATAGAGGACACTTCTTCAACATCAAATGAAAGTCCTACCATAATTGTTACTCTAACAGGAATCAATGTCAGTAAATAGGGCGGGTATCTCCTCCTCTCCTTTTTTTTATCTATTCTCACAGCACAAAGGGGCTGTACAAAACACTTAAAACAGGGAGAATAGGAGGCTCCAACTACCATGTTTTCCCCCCTAAAGACGCACAACCAAAAAAAAACCCCAAAAACACGGTGCCCTATTTGTGAGGAGTGGGATCCGTTTCTCCCCTCTCTCTAGTCAGATGATGCTATCCTAGATGAACTTAGAGCCTCAAGATATTGGATGAGTTGGTCTAACCCACGTAATGTGGCATGCTTCATCATTGGCCACCTCATTACACCCTGGTAAGATAGTACTACCAGGGCAGACTTGACCTCACGATTTTGTAGAGGGAGTTTTTAAAATATAATCTTCTGGATAATATTACCAGGATCCAGTTTAACCCTTTAAAAGTACCTTAAGGTATACCACAAAGATTGCCTTCATTAGGTGATACCTTAGGTATGAATTAAAATACTGGAACGTATATTCAGAGGATGCTTTTAGGTACACTTCCTTTCTACCACCGTTTTGCCAACATGTTTGTGCCTCCTAATAACCATAAATAGGTCTCGGGCATACTCGGCACACAAGAAGGATTCCTACTCTACACTTGTATATATATAAAAAAAAATTAAATCAAAGGAAAGGACCTATCTCTCTTTATCATATATTGCATCTAGAATAAAAACAACGCACAGTTAGGCAGAGCTTCATGTCTGGTGGACCGCTCTTAATTCTATATTAACTGCTAAAACACAATCTTGAGGTGGCACACATGAGTCGTGACACTGCATAGGACAAATAGACAACATGCGGGGAAAAGTGTTCAAATACACACATGGAATATTCATGCAACATTTCTGCGAGAGTCCGAATCCCTTACGCTATTAGGGTTATCCTTGTACTATTTGGTCTGATCAGGGTGGCAACTCCTGTACTCGCACACTGCAGGAAATATATAGTATTGCGAGAGGCATAATATTACAATCGATGATTTCTGTGTAGGCTATCAAGGATCATAAAGGCAGTCATGGTAACATTCAAACATTACATTAGAATAGCGTTCCCTCCAGCATTACTTTGGGATTGGAGCAAATTTGTTGCATTCATTCTCTTCCTCAGTCGATATAATGGTGGCTTCTGCATTTAAGTCAACCATGATGCTTATTTCGTCAAAGAGATACGCTCTCAGTCCTCCTACCCGGCCCTTGTCCTGAACCGAACTATGGGATAGTGTTTTCTCGAAACGAGCGCTCTCATATAAATGGCGCCCGTCATGGTTTAGGTGTGCCTGTCGGTCGAGTGTGGTCACATGCTCCCACCCGTCGTCCAGGGGGATGGGGCAAGATGCCTGCTCAGTCCGTCTGTTGGAGAGAGGGTGCTTCCACAGTAACGAAAAATGCTTAAAGAGGGATAGGAAATATTAACTTTCCTCTACCCTTCTCGTGCACGTGTATTATCAAGAGCTACATAAGAGTTTCATGCCTGATGGGAGTTGTGGTCTTTGCCTCTTGACTAAACAACTAAAAAACAGCTTCCTGCCTAATGAAAATTGCTGTCCATTTTTATGGCCATAACACGAGGAGAGCACATACAGTTGTATGTATATCATGATGACTCTTGATGGTACGAATATAGGAGTCAAAAAAATTAATTAGCTGACTTGTATATTATTTGATCTTGATGACATTTTACTTTCTTTTAAGGACTCAGATAAGGATTGTCCCAATAGTGGTCCATGCTGATCTAGGAGTTCCATTTTTCTGTATAATAAAGGGGTTAAATATAAATTTAAGTAGAGGACTTTAAATGTAAGGCACAGCACTGAGGCGTGTATTCATCTGCGTGGAATTCCCCTTGGTATTTTGTCATTCAATTCCTGTATATCATGTTCGCAGTCTAAAAACCCACCACTGCTCATATCTTAACAGAGCCATTGACATGTTGTTGTGTAGAGGTTTCAATTTCTCAATCACAAATCATTCAATATCATCCTCAGTATGTTGTTTCTCAGTAAAATGCCTTTTTAATTTGGTGTTATGTCTACTGCACCTTATTGTCCTCCTGTGCTCGATGATTTGTATTTGCACTTTTTTTGCTGTCATGTCTATGTATAAACGTCTACACAGGCATTTCAATAAGTAAATGACATTGCATGAATTACAGGTTGTGAAGTTATTTCGTTCACAGGCAGTGCTTAATTTGTAAAAAGAATAAGTACCAGGGCTCTCGTCAGTAGGCCACCACAGCTTGTACCTCCCATTGCCACTGCCAGCGCTGCCAATGCCAGTACCTACACAACGACTAACCATCACACTGCTAAAGTGTGACAATTCAGACTGTTCGAGGCCCTCAAAGATATAAGAATGGCTTAAGCAGCTGGTATTAGTTGTTTTTAATGTATATTGAATTTATAAACAACTATTGTTCTGCTCCTCTCTAAAATTGCACAAACAGCGCCCTGTGTGACAATTAAGTGCCGCTCCCCAGCACCGGCAACCACTGGCTCAAATTAAGCACTGTTCACAGGGTGTCTGGAGTCCTAAGTCTACAGATTTGCATTTCTTAGTAAACAGACACACACCAGTTACCACACGGTTGGTGACCCTTAAGATTAGGTATATTTCAGAGGGTGGTTAGTTTCCTCAAAGGTGTCTGTTTCTTTGGGCATGTGTGTCCAAGTCTATCTCACAGATTTTGACGTCTCCTAAAAGAAAACATAAGTTTCTGTATTCTTAATTTGCCGGACGTCAAAATATTTCAATGTTTTCTAATCAACTTTGTCAACTTATTGATCTTGGTCAATAGGTTGTCACACAGATAGGTCTTTATACTGACGGTTTTGCATATGTCATTAGTAACGCCTCTCTATTGTCATTACTTGCTCTTTTTCTTGCTCTTCTAATGATTTTGTCTGTGTAATGTTTTTCTTTTAATTTTTCACTTAATATTTCTGTATGTTTTTTCTGCATCAAAATAATTGCGTCTCAGTGCTTGATATTTCCCGATAGAAAGACCCTCCCTCAGAGAAGGGGGTGTTAACACTCATAGAGGGGTAAGCAGTTCTTATCGGTTGGTTTATCAAAAACCTCTGTTTTCAGAATTCCTCTTTCTGGGTAAATTCTCTGGTCTAAAAATGATATTTCTAATTGACTCAGGCTCATAGTAAACTTCAGAAATGGGTTTAAGCTATTAAGCCACAGGTTACATTCAATAGCCTCTTTCCTTGATCATTTCCAAATCACCAGGATGCCATCAATGTATCTTTCTCAATCCAGACCACCTCATCCAATAGCTTGAGGCTCTTAGTTAGTGAGATCACCTAGGACAGCTACACCCGTCTTACTTACTGCCATGCATAAGCAGCTCGTCAGAAACCAGTGGATGAAAGGGGAAAATGGTGTTTTGTACGACGGGGAATTGCCCGCATTGAATCCTGGCTTAAAGCTTTGGTGCATGTTTGTCATTTGAAGAAAGAGCCTTACACAACTGGGCAGTTAAAAGCAATCAGGACCCCCCACAAATACCTGATTTACAATTCAAGAGGATTAAAATGTGAAAATTGTGGTTTTCATCGCATGTTTATTTACTTTTTATGCATTCAGAGAACTCTTTTGATTCAATGGCAACCAAACCAGCAACCTCAACGAAGAATTGTACGCGACATGAAAAAGAAAATAAAAGCCAGCTGAGATAGTTTGAAACGTGCCCTCTTTGACGTTGATTGTGCGCTGGTTTCACCAACACCCAGCCCCTGCTTTTCTTATTGTCACCCACAGTCAACCTGCAGGATGCTGAGCTGTTCAGAAATGTCACCAAGAAAGCCTCTGCTTTTTATGCCCAAGTTGAGTCGAGGAGGAGGAGGGAGGGGAGAAGCAGAATGTGGCGCTACAGCCAGAGCAGCCCACCTCAGAACTGAAGAATAAAAGGTTCAAGTCTCGGTGTTGCCTCAACATCCTGTGATTCTAGGCAAATCACCTAATCTCTGGCTTTTTTTAAAAAAAAAGTGAACTTGTGTAAAGTTGCTGTTGCTCATGTAAAATGTCTCAATACCTTCCGGTGGGGTAGAGTTTGTGCTATTTAAAATTGCCAACATTGGAATAAATAGTAAAACAGAAAATAGTTTCAGTGTTGATGAAACAGATTTTTTCATTTAAACCATGGAACAAAATATTCTACAGCAAAAAATTGTAACTTTATTATTCATAAAATATTTGTTTAAGGTCTTACATTTACAAAACTTTTGGCATAACGAAAACAAAATTATCCAGTGTAATTGAATATCTTATTATACAGGATTGGCAAAAAAGGCATTTATATAGAACAGCGGCATTAGAAATACAAAAAAAGTATGTATATATTTACAGGTGATCTAAGTGCGAAGACTATCGTAAATAGGGATGGTCTGCAGATGAAAAATCATGCTCTCAAGAGCAACTAAACACATTCTGGGGAAAAAATAACAAAGGAAGACAATATCTGAACGAGAATCAAGAACCTTTTAACTTAATAAAAATTAAAAACAAATATAAAAGAACAAAATGACTGCCTGTGTCCAAGAAACACATCCTACCACATCAAACTCAAAAACGCATGTCTTAGTTCTCAGAAAATATACTACTTTACTAACCACAAACATACACTTTTATGCAATCTGTCAAACAACAAATGATTGGAAATTGTATAAATGTCCTCGCAGATTAATGTATATGTTACAGACTGTCATGAGAAGGTAAACTACTTCGTTCCCAGGCATGGACAGGCCTTGATAATAGGAAGTGCAGTTAAGCCTATTCCTTTTCAGATTAACCTTCCAAGGCCTTCCTTTAAATCCTACTAGTACAACAAATACTTTCCATTTGTGTTAATAGTTCTCCGTGTACATCCTGTTGTAAATACAGCAACTGTCAAACAGTGTGTATTTTCTTGTGGGACCAGAGTGAGTCTTGCATTGAATGCTCATACATCCATGTATTAAAATGTATATATATATTTTTTTTACAGTGGTCCGGACTGTACCGGTTCTGCAAACAAATGAAGAAAACATTGTGAAGGCCTTTAAACTATTATTTGTGATTTTTAGATACAAAAAATTATTTTCAGAGATTCCTGTGCTTGACCAACCGACCAGCAAATGTTTGTAATTTGATTTTTCTTTTTTTGAGAACTAAAGGTCGAAAAAACGTTTTCTGTGGCAAGCCAAGTGCAACAGTTGTGACATGGTCCTGCTTTAAAACGTCTCATTACAAACATTTGTAATGAAAAATAGGTGGGTTGTAAACGTTTGCTTTGCATAGGACTGAGCCATCTAACTGCTGTGCAATCTGCTCATTTTCAGCCATAACACTGCACAACTTTAAAAAGTTATTAAAAAAAATAAACCCGCTTACTTGGTACTTTAGAATTAAAGGTTTTAGAATGCCGTAAAAAAGAAATCAGTGTTTGAATCAAAGTATACAAACCCAAAACTCTAACCAATTTTCTGCTTCTGCGGTCTACCACACGTCTGCAAGCATCAAAGCAACAAAAACTCACAGCCACAATAAGCAAAAACAATTGTAACTGAAAATAAAAAAAAATAAACCATGTTGTGGTCATACTGTGCACAGCCGGTGTTGCTACTCTAGGCCAACAACCAGTGTCTGCAAAGTGGCCTTCTAAGGATACATGGTGATTATTTTCATGGAGCTAACAGCTATACAACACTAAGAACACACTAGGATCTCGGTACTAAATGGCGTTTTAAATAATGTTTTCAAATATGACATTCTTTTAGCCTCAGCATCCATTAACCGTGAATTGGTAAATTAAACATTATTGGGACCTGAAATCTACTAATGAACAATATTATACACCTAGCATACGTGCCCCCAGTTATCCACATACAAAGGATTCCTATCCTGACCACCGGATCCCTTTAAATCCACTCATCACTGACCCCACCATTGCCATCCTTCTTGACAAATACTTTATTCCAGCTCCAGTCAAGTGATGAAATCATATGTGCAGGAAAAATACTGCACCACTGAGGGCACACGTGCACCACAATGTAGAGCGGATGAATTCTAAACCAACTTTCAAAAGCACTCCTGATCAAAGAGCAGAGTTGATGGAACCTTCTGTCAGACCGTGGATCTGGATGGGTGACAATTCTAATTGAGGCAGTTACAATGCTGGATGGGTAGCGTGAGGTCGTCAATGCTGGATGGGTAGCGTGAGGTCGTCAGGGTGAACAAGATCAAGGGAAGGCTTATGAACTCGGGCACTGGACCAGCAAGTTATTGTAGGGGTAGAGTGTCATAGGCATCAGAACATCTGATAAGAGTATGTACAAGTGGGATGTTAAATTGCTATCCAGATCTGATGTAGGAAACCATTTAAGAATAGGTGTAAAGTCTTGCAGGAAAATGGAATAAATTATCCACCTGGTGAGCAGAGTATACACCAGAGGTATTGGCAGTTGGGAGACCTACAGAGCATTGGCTGTAAGAAGGCACTCATATTTATGGATTTAGTGTCTGGAAAACAGTAAGGGTACTGCAGGAAGGATTCAGGAAGTACCTGAAAAGGACAAATATTCTTTTTAGTACTTGTTTAAAGAAACATTTGCTGTTGAGGAAAAGACAGAACAATAAATAGTCTCAGTTTTGCACGAGTTATGGGATGCTGACGAGAGAGAGGACTGGAATCTTTTGTGTGCCAACTGTAGGAAAATGTGTGGATTTTGGAAATACATATGGGAAAATTTGGTAATATACTTGA
Source organism: Calotriton arnoldi (assembly GCA_963921515.1). Taxonomy (NCBI): domain Eukaryota; kingdom Metazoa; phylum Chordata; class Amphibia; order Caudata; family Salamandridae; genus Calotriton; species Calotriton arnoldi. Next base: position 936,155 of record CAWUFW010004016.1, on the reverse strand, counting down.
GAAAATCAATGGAATTTAGTAAAACATCTCAATGGAAAGCAAAGAAGTGGGCGAGGAGTCAAAGATGATCCACAAGGTATTTGAGTACCGAATGCTTGCTACAAACGGGAGTCCAGAACCATGATGAAAGCCTATCTTGCATTATGAGATCGAGGGAAAGGGTCACATAGAGTAATAAAACAGGAGTTTGATATTCTTTTTTTTGATAACTTGAACCAAATTTGTGAATTTGTCTACAAAGGGTGATAGGAGTATTAAGAAAGTCACTAGGAATGGAACGACGCAAGGGGTCTGCATTACAATATGTCTGCAGCCAATGGTGTTGGGGAACAGTGGTAACAGCATGAAGGCAACATGTGGCAAGAAGAAGAACCAGGCAGGAAGATAATGTGAATGAAATGGGAATTCAAGTTCTAACCAGGGAACTGTGGAACACAAAATACAGAAGTCAAACATGTAGGTACATATTGATTGCAAGGCCATTTATGACTTTTTCTGGAATCAAGCAAAAGAACACGTTTCTGTTTTTGTACACACTAATTATGTCACAGACTTGCTTGCACACACAAATAAACAGGAAACTTGAAATCAATTCTACATTTTTAAACAGTATAATTAGATGTCAGAATATGCCATGTGTGAGAATTTTGTTCAGGAATTAAGACCTATTGACAAGGAACAACTGTGTACCACTGAGATAGTTATACAAGCAAAATGGTAACTTGTGGAGCTCTTCATGGCCTTATCAGCAAGGCCATCTCTGTCTTTGGCTATTCATTGAAGTTCTGAATTCAGAATGTAACCGAAAAATTCCCGAAATTAGCAGAGACAGTTCACTTTTGTTTTACTGTTATGTGGTACATTTTTACTCCTATACAGACTCATGTACTGGGAGGTACTAGTGGCAATAATAAGCCATGTCTCTTAACTTGGTGCAAGTGCACACTTGAAGGGTTTAGAACAGTTGCGGTTCTTTAACATCTGAGATGCAGCTTAGAACTTGATGCACAGTAACTAATGCGTACCCCTGGATATATGCAGCCTATGAGTGGGTTTCCTGCTGCTCCAATTCTTGTTGGAACTGGGTGCACAGCAGCAGAATAGGAGGTGAGTAACAGCCTCAGCAACTCAGAGCCAATTGCCCTTTATAATATGTTTCCAGAGTAACTACATGTCATCATAATTTCCCCTATAACAGATCTCCATTTCTTTCACAAAGAAAACAATGAAACTCAGCCCAGCTCCAGCAGCTCAAAGCTTGGCGCATGCTAGTTTGGCTGTGATAATTCAGTGCAAATAGACGTACAATAGATGTTCCCAACCAAATTCATGGCAGTGCACAGCCTAATAAAAGGATCTATAAAGAAAGGTCACAGCCTAATGCTTGGGTGTATAAAGGATAAGCTATAACCTAATGCAGCTGTAGCTTTTCATGGGACTAACATCTGGGTTGCATGAATAATCATCCACTTCCAAAGGTACGGATGTACTTCTGAGATCACAGCCAATGCAGGGTTTATGACTAATAATTCAAAGTCTGACGCAGATGTGTATGACAGAATAGTTCAAAGTCCAATACAGGAGCCTACATCTGATAATTCAGTGCTTCATGCAAGTGTGTAGGATTGATTATTCACAGTCCAATGCAGGGACCTATGATGGCCTACAGCCTAAAGCAGAGGTATCCAGCTACAGCTGTTCAGTGCCCTATACAAGGGCACACAACTAAGTGTTGTTTCTCTGTTGTGGAAGAGCCTGTTGTGGACTTGAAAAACAAAACTCAGTCAAGAAGTAAGAATAACCATCTGATAAGCACAAACTATAGACCAAGGGGACTATCTTGACTGAGAGGACATCAAGAAGATGCTCTGACCCTGGTTTAGTACTTATTCTAAGTCTGTGCTCATCCCTCCAAGTACGCTGCACTGATGTCTATAAGCATTCTATCCCAGGTTTTACAAATTTGCTCATCTATGCTCAAGCTGAAAGTCTTCAAAGGCAGACCTGTATTGCATCATGTTCAAACCAATGAGTAGGGTGACATGGTAGCTTGCAACCAAAACAAGAAGCCTAAACGTCCAAAGTACAGGAAACTGCACAAACCTTCTTTAGACTAAAGCTCTAGGGCATGTGGTCCCTGTCTTGGGGAAATCAGTGCTTTCTTGTTAAACACAAGACCAAGTACTCCAAAGCTATGGTAGGTAAGAACAGAGAAAAGATCAGAGTAGAAAGAAACAGATAACTGTCCTGGTCCCTCTTGTCCTTTTAATGTGTGTGGGAACAGAGGAACGTTTGTTGGCTTGGCCAGATGTTAACATTGAACCTTTAGAGTTACAAACAAACTGAGAAAGGTCCAGCACCTGGAGCTGATACAGTGTACTGTGGAAGCAGAGCATTACATATCCTGCGGGACAAAGGGACCAAAGCAAAATCCCCTCATTTCTGAATATCGGGCTGCGCTGTATTCGGAGAAAAACAGATCAACTCCAAACAATTAAGTACAAGGGATAATGCTCAACTGCTTGAGCAACATATCAGTGTTTTACAGTGCAGAAAAATATAAATATGCTAAGTGCATTGGATAATATCTGCATGGTTGCAATGCCAATTAAGTTAGTCTTTGAATGCTTAAATTAGAGCTCCAGGCTTTTGCCACCTCTACAAGCACCCAGTGTAATGTAAAATGGGGCATGATTTGGTCAGCTGTGACACAAATATATAAATCCATCATCTGCGCAAGCAGTACTTCGAGCAAACCCTTAGTCCACTCAGCATGTGACTGACCTGGTCTTTGGTTTTTACTCTGAAAGTAAAGCCAAAGCCATTTGTGCCGATGGAATGCGTTACCATCTGAGCTGCTTGAAACCTTTTAGAGGTTAACTAGTAAGTCATACCATAAGTAATTAAGGCCTATTTGTGCTTTAAAAAGTTGTGTACGTGCCATACACAGAAGAGCAAAGAATACCTGGATAAGGCATAGAATTATAGTCACCCATTTGAGTGGCAACAGTAAAAATGTCTGCACCACTCGAGTTCCCCAAAAAGTCCCTAAAACACAATACTTGAGGCAAATGGAGATCCAGGGCAACAATTCTTTTTGATTTGCAGAATAACATATCAGATGTTTTTCTGGAGGTGTGAAGTATACTGTTTATGTTACAGTAAGTGATGTCTTACTACAGGTATCAGCTTTTAAGGAAAGAGCATCCTGTGCAGCTGGACTGCTATATGCTTTTTTGCAAGGACATGATCTAGAGCGGCATAGTTGATGACAAGTGAGGATATGGACTCTAAAGATAATGTTTCATATGTAAATCAACTGAGTAATAATTTATGATGTGTAACAACAAGATTATGATTTGTAACCATAAAAAAAGAGAGCATCGTAAGGCACACCCTTAAACAATTAGAATATCCTTAGGTATTGCACAGATGGAATGGTTCTAAATCACAAGTACCATACAAAATTCACTTGGTTAATGATTTACTACTAACTATATTCTATTTTATGGTTTTGGCCATACCACAATATACAATGTCCAAACAACTCAAATTCTTGAAAGGTGTTTCTTTATTCTTGTTTATTCTATGTGGCATAGTCACAGTCTTTCATGCTGGATGTTACATCAAGAAGAATAAAGAAACACCTTTCAAGAATTTGAGTTGTTTGGACATTGTATATTGTGGTATGGCCAAAACCATAAAATAGAATATAGTTAGTAGTAAATCATTAACCAAGTGAATTTTGTATGGTACTTGTGATTTAGAACCATTCCATCTGTGCAATACCTAAGGATATTCTAATTGTTTAAGGGTGTGCCTTATGATGCTCTCTTTTTTTATAATTTACACACACAAGAGTTATCTTTTGTGCGAATCACATCTTTTGGTAGTAGATGTGGTAGAGTGATAGTAGCACCCCGAAATCTAATTAAGAGACACTGCTATTTATTCACACTGTATTTCTGTGCATTTTGATATTGATTGGACTATTGATGTGCGGTTCTGTTTCCGTGAGAGGAAAACACTACTACCATTATATGTATAGCTTATGATTTGTAACCAGATGGAATTTAGCGATCCTGTCTGCTTCAGAGGTACAATTTGTAATGTGAAAAGGACACAGGTATAGGGCAAGTCACACTGCAGACTTTATGAAGAATATGTCTCCATGAAAACGAAGATGCTGAATTACAATACTTTACAACATCATCTTCTAAATTTCCTATGTGTCTCTTATTTATCAGTTTTGACTCTCACCATGTCATGAAGAGGAGAGGAGTGTGTCTATAAGGTGCATTGGAGAAAAACAATACATTAAAACTGCCACATGTCAATCAGCTCAACAAAAATAGTAATCCCCTTTAAAGATACAAAGGGGCTTCAATCAATATTGACTCACACCATCCAGTATTCACTGCACCCTCTGCATCACTGATGTTTGAAAAAAGAATAAGGAGCCCTAAAAAACAAGTCTCTTCTACAGATCAGCAGCAGCATTTAAAGCTTAATTGGGAACAACGAGCAGAGATCCAAGGATAGCGGGTTACTGGAGAACACTTTTTAGCCCTTCTTCTCCAAACTTGACCTAATTTGGACCAGGAATAATCTGCAGCAGTGATGAGATATGATTCGTTATGAAAACTACATTCCAGTAATCTCTGGATTTATTATAGGTATGTAATGTATTGCTTTTTAGCTCAACGCATAACTTAAAAGAAAGGCTTCCAGTATTGCATCGAAGTTTACAAACAGAAGTACACTTTCCAGAAGCCTGACACACCAAACACTGAGCTGTACAGTTTCTCCGCCTCTATTGAAGGCTGACACGCAAAAAATATGTCCTCTATACGTTCACTCCCAGTTTCCCCACATAATGCAGACATATGACATACAATGTGATGTACATTCCTAAAGAAGCCCCTTAATGAAGCTCGTGTCCAGGTGCACTATCAGCATCCGCAGAAAAGACATCTCCTTGCGCGTGTTTTCAAAGATGATCCTGGGCTCATCTGACTGGCACCGGAGGCAGTTGGGCGCCATCACCATAGCTAGATTGTTTACATCCATCTTGGTTGTGCCCACATTGGCCGGTTGTGCAAAAATCTGCCCAATGAGAGAGAGGAAGAGGATAAGTTAGAAGGGAGTCAAAGTCAAAGAAAACATGGAACAGGAAAATTCAGATTTCCTTTTGCTTCAAAGCCCAGAAATCTTCCATTAACAAGTCTCTGTCACCACATTAGCTAATTAAACAACGCCTCCGGGATCATTTCTCAATACTTTTGCATTTATACAACAATTAAAATAAAGCTTCTCCAGTCCTTGGAGTGTTTCCATTTTTGGAGGCAGCTTGTGCCAAGCAGACAGTCAAAGGGGTGATCACCATGGTGTGTGCCCAGACAGTGGATTACAGCAGAAATACAGGTATATTAGCAGTAGGGCAGTACAGAGACTGGATGAACATGGTGGATTGACTCACAGGAACTGAGGTGGGTTTGCCAACAGGCTACTACCTAATATCAAGTACACTAGTCCCTTCTCAGATAGGAGTTCTGGGATGTCCTCGGAATGCATTTGCAAATTAAACTGAAAGAGTACTAATTGACAGGACTTGACAAACGACAAACCTGAAAAGAACAGGATGAAAAGGGGCAAGATACAGGATAATGCACGAGAGAGCTGGAAGAGATGTCCTTTGCCTTCAAAAGAAAACCTTTTGTTGCACTGCGTTAAGGACAGACCAGGAGTGGTAAAGGAGATGGACAAACACACACAAAGCGTTTGAAGCACAACAGTAAGTGTGACACAGTTACAAAAATAGCCAAAATGAGGACGCAATAATTGCATGACGATTTGAATAACATAGTATGTGTATTTTAGGAAAATATATGCCTGAATCCCTATGCGCACTGCTAGTGTTTCATGACCTATCACAATTATCAGTGTATACACAAACGCTTTGAACAGTTTCACAAAACAACATTTTCATTTCTTTTATCTTTTTTAAATATTCCATGTATTTACAGAATTTCACAATTCAAAAATGATGTTAGATCATTAATACAGAAACACATTATTCAATGATCTTGTGGATTCCACTTGATTCTTGTGTAGCTTTGTGCATTTCGGGACATTGGTCCCTTCCTCAGGGGCCTCTGTATCAAATAACAAAAGTTATTTAGCTAACCAAAGCACAAGTTACTAACTTGTGTAACGATATATCTGTAAGAGACAGTAGTTAGTGACAGATTCCTTATCTTAGAATATCCCCAGGCGTCAGGCTGGATCCGGAAAGTTTTTGCGTAGCAGTACCCTTGCGCGTCGGTAGGCGGCGTCGTGCGGCTCCGCGTCCGTCGTCGGCGTCGTGATCGCCGGGATGACGTCGCGGGCAGTACTTAGACGCCGCCCCTGCGCGCTGACGTCAGTTCTGTACACGACTTTCCGCGCCAGGAACGCAGAGCCATGCAAGAAGCTGACATAGGTGTCTGAAAAATACTAGGGCCCTGAAAGGGATGTCCTTAACCCTAGAAATCAGTTCGCAGAACGGGAGGATGGGTGGGCGGTAGGAATCTGTCACTAACTACTGTCCCTTACAGATATATCGTTACACAAGTTAGTAACTTGTGCATCTGAAAGAGACACGTTAGTGACAGATTCCTTACCTTAGAATAGATACCCCAGCAATACCAACCCGGGTGGTGGGTCTGCGAACAAAGATCAGACAAGGAAGTCCCGGAGGACAGAACGGCCAAAGAAGCCGTCCCTCCGGACCTGACTGTCAAGGCAGTAATGCTTTGTAAACGTGTGCAGCGAGGCCCACGTAGCTGCCTGACAGATATCCTGCAGCGGAACACCGCGGCCCAAAGCCGTGGTAGCAGCCGTTGCCCTGGTGGAATGGGCACGCAGCCCAACAGGAGGTTCCTTCTTAGCCAAAGAATAGCAGGCTTTGATACACAAGGTTACCCAGCGGGAGATGGTTCTCTTGTGCACCGCCCGACCTTTTTTGGCGCCCACGTAGCCAACAAAGAGCTGGTCATCCACCCAGAAGTGTTGTGTGCGGTTGAGGTAAAAGGAAAGCGCACGTTTTGGGTCCAGACGGTGGAGCCTCTCTTCCTCTCTGGAAGGATGCGGAGGCGGAAAGAAGGTGGGCAAAGTGATGGTCTGCCCAATGTGGAAGGCAGTAACCACCTTTGGCAAGAAGGACGGACGCGTCCGAAGAACAACCTTGTCTGGATGAACAGACAGAAAGGGAGGTTTGCATGAAAGAGCCTGGAGCTCACTCACCCGCCGAGCGGAGGTGATGGCCACCAGAAAGGCTGTCTTCAGAGTCAGAAGACGAAGAGGACAGTTGTGCAGAGGCTCAAAGGGAGCGCACATAAGAAAGGTAAGAACCAAGTTCAAGTCCCACTGAGGCATCACAAACGGAACAGGAGGGAAGAGGTGTGTAATGCCTTTTAGAAACCGGTTAACAACAGGGGACTTGAAAAGGGAGGGCTGATCAGGAAGCCTGAGGAAGGCCGAGATAGCACAAAGATAGCCCTTGATGGTACCCAGGGCAGAACCCTGTTGGGCCAGGGAAAGAAGGAACAGAAGAACCTCAGAAAGAGGGGCAGAAAGGGGATTCACAGCCTTTGCTGTGCACCATGCCACAAACTTGTTCCACCTGCAGGCGTATACCACCTTAATGGAGGGAAGCCTGGCTGCCAGAATTACATCACAAACTTTGGGAGGCAAGTCGAAAGGAATCAACTGCCGCCGCTCAATCTCCACGCAAGCAGGTGGAGGCTGGACAGGTTCGGGTGGAGGACCGTCCCCTGCTGCTGCGACAGAAGATCCTCCCGAAGAGGCAGACGGATCGGGATCTACGCTCATACTGAGTAGCTCGGGATACCAAACTCTTCGAGCCCAGTCCGGAGCCACAAGAATGACTTGGGCCCGGTCGTGCCGAATCTTCTTCAACACTCTGGGTAGAAGTGGTATAGGCGGAAAGGCGTACAACAGACCGCAACTCCACTCGCGACGAAAAGCGTCGCCGAGCGAGTGCCGCCTTGGAAATTCCAACGCGCAGAACTGATGACATTGCGCGTTCTCTTCGGTGGCGAATAGATCTAACCAAGGCTCTCCCCACTGAAGAAAGAGTCCTTGCGCCACTTCCGAGTGAAGACGCCATTCGTGATCCATCATGCACCTGCGGCTGAGTTCGTCCGCCCTGGCGTTCAGGGAACCTGCCAGGTGTTGAACCATCAGGAACATGCCCTGATGTTCCAGCCATGTCCAGAGGCGAAGAGCCTCCTGACAGAGGGTCCACGACCCCACCCCGCCTTGTTTGTTGCAGTACCACATGGCGGTGGTGTCTGTGAACACCTGCACTACCTTCCCTTTGACAGAGGGAAGGAATGCCTTGAGTGCAAGTCGGATCGCCCGGAGCTCCAGAAGGTTGATATGGAGCCGGGACTCCGCCGGAGACCAGAGGCCTCTGATCTCCGCCTCTCCCATGTGACCGCGCCATCCCAGAAGGGACGCGTCCGTCACAACTGTGTGCTCTGGCTGGGGAAGGGAGAGGGATCTGCCCATGACCCATTGCCGGTTCGAGAGCCACCAATGCAACTGTTTTGCAGTCCCCGCCGAGATCTGGACGTGATCGGACAGGTTGCCCTGGTGCTGCGCCCACTGGAACTTCAGGTCCCACTGCAGAGCCCGCATATGCCATCTGGCATGATCGACTAGCAGGATGCAGGAGGCCATGAGGCCCAGCAGCCTCAGGGTCATCCGTACCGAAACCCAGGATAAAGGCTGAAAGATCGGAATCATAGCCTGAATATCCCGGACTCGCCGTTCGGGAGGATAGGCTCGAAACTGCGTCGTGTCCAGAACTGCTCCGATGAAAAGGAGCTGTGGAGAAGGAATCAGATGCGACTTCGGCACATTGATGGAGAACCCCAGCGAGTGCAGGAGTTCGGCCGTAGTCTGGAGGTGGGAGACGACTGCCTGGGACGAGCCCGCCTTCAGCAGCCAGCCGTCGAGGTAGGGGAAGACTGAAACCCCTGCCTGGCGCAGATGAGCTGCGACCACCGCCATCACTTTCGTGAACACCCGAGGGGCACTGGTAAGGCCAAAGGGGAGCACGGTGAACTGAAAATGCTCGAGGCCAACCGTGAACCGCAGGTAACGCCGGTGGGCCGGCAGGACGGGGATGTGGAAATAAGCGTCCTGCAAGTCCAACGCTACCAACCAGTCTCCAGGGTCGAGGGCAGTCAAGACCTGAGCTAGGGTGAGCATCTTGAACTTCTCCTTCCGGAGGAAGCGATTGACGTTCCGGAGGTCCAAGATAGGACGCATGTCCTCCTTGTCCTTTTGGGCACCAGAAAGTAGTGGGAGTAGCAACCACGCCCTACTTCTGGGGTCGGAACACGCTCGATGGCCCTCTTGGCCAAGAGGGCCATGACTTCCTTCTGCAGAAGCATCAAGTGATCCCCTGACATGCGGTGGAATTGAGGTGGCATGGCTGGGGGCGGTCTCGAAGGGGAGGGAGTAGCCCCTTTGGACAATGTCCAAGACCCACCTGTCCGAGGTGATGGGACGCCAGTGGTGAAGGTGATGTCGGACCCTGCCCTCTACTGGCGTGCTGTGCACCTGAAAGGAGGGACTAGGAGGGCTTGGAGGCCGCGGATCGGGTTGGAGGTGGTGGCCTGACCCGCACGCTGGTTGCCCGAACCGCCACGGCGGTATCCACGCCCTCGGCCACGCGAAGGCGCTTGCTGCGCGGGCCGGTGGCTGGGCTGCTGACGTGACTAGGCGCCCCTTCCGTGGCCACGAAAGGGGCGAAAAGCAGAGGTTAGCGGAGGGCGCACAACAGAAACGCCCAGGGACTTGGCAGTAGCCCGTGAGTCCTTAAAACGCTCCAGCGCATGGTCTGCTTTGGAACCAAAAGACCGACTCCATCAAAGGGCATGTCCATGAGTGTATTCTGGACATCACCCGAGAAACCAGTGGTCCTCAGCCAGGCGTGGCGACGCAGCGCCACCGTCGTTGCAAGCGATCTGCCCAGCGAGTCGGCGGTATCAAGGCCACAACGTATGGTGTACTTTGCCGCATCCCTACCTTCCGCAATGGCGCGGGTAAGCAGTGTCTGGACCTCCTCAGAACACTGGGGCAAAACAGTCGCCACCGAATCCCACAGGGAGTGGGTATATCGGCCCAAAAGGCAAGCGGTGTTCACCGACCGCAAGCCAGCACTGGAGGAAGAAAAGGCCTTCTTCCCAAATTGGTCCAGGCGTTTGGATTCCCTATCCGGAGGGGCGGTAGGGAAGGCGGTTTGGGAGGCAGAGGCTTGGACAACCAAGCTCTCGGGGTGGGATGTTGGGAGAGAAACACGGGGTCGCCCGGAGCAGGGCGATGGCGTCGGGCCACGTTCCTATCCACAGGAGCCCCTGTGGTGGGCTTGGACCAGGTGCCCAAAAGAACGTCAATCAGTGCATCATTAAACGGCAGCACAGTCTCCGCAGAGGAGGCTGCCGGCTGAAGCACTTCCGTCAAGAGATTAGTCTTGACAGCCAGAGTAGGCAATTGGAGGTGCAAGGCTCCAGCTGCTCTACGCAACACCGTTGCGAAATTTGCTCCCTCCTCCGTAGCCACGGGAGGAGACAGCATGCCAGTGTCAGGGGAAGTATCTAGACCACTGGCATCCCCAAGTTCCTCTGCCCAGTCCTGATCATACTCACACTGCCGTGTGAGAGGGTCTTCCGACCCCTCCCAGCTCTCCTGGTCCTCCTCTAGTGAAAAATATGGAGGAGGAGGGACATTTGGGACCCAAGGTCTCGTCGGCGCCGGATTCGGCGTCGGGCGACGCCGGTCCGGCTCCATGTCCGGACCCGGAAAGAGCTGGGGAACGACGCCCGGAGCCCCGGACGGCATCAGAAACGGCACCGGGGACATCGGCGTCGGCGTGGTTAGGTCAACCGGCGTCGATGGGGGTTGCGGCACCACCGGGGCCGGGATCGAGGCCGGGGCCGGAGCCGAGATCAAGGCTGGCGGGACAGGCGACGCCGGGGCCAGAGTCGTCGGCGACGCCGGAGCAACCCCATCAGGGCCCGCGGGGCCCGAAGGCACACCGGAGGGACCTTGAGGCCCGAAGAGGCGGGCCATGGCCGACAGGAATTCCTGTACTTGGGCCGGAGTCGCCCACGAACCCGGAAAGGACGGGTAATGCGGGGGCGGCTCGACAGGCACGTCCGGGGCCGCGGGGGCGGTGCCGACAGGGGCCTCAGCCGAGTCGTGAGAGCGGCGAGGCGAAGTCTTAGAGCGATGATGCTTCTTAGACTTTTTGTGCTTCGACTTACCCGAGGAGCGCGAAGACTTGGACTCCGACGACCGGCGGGGACTCCGCGACCGGCCCCTCGACCTCTCCCGGGACCGGGGCTTGGTGTGGCGCGGAGCCGACTGCCGGACCTAGAGTAGCTTTCGAGACCACTCTCGCAAAGCCTTCGGGTGAAGTTTCCGGCAGTCAGGGCACGACTTCGTGTCGTGGTCTCGGCCGAGACAGAAGAGACACTCTAAGTGCGGGTCTGTGATCGACATCATTCGACCACAGACGTCGCATGGCTTGAAGCCGGGCATCCCTATCGACACCTAGGAGTCGACGACTCGAAAAGAAAACAGTGAAAAATCACCCAAAAATTTAGTCAAAAATTGACTAGGGCACTGCTCTTCCCGGATCTGCGCTTACTGGCGCGGAAAAGAAGAACTGACGTCAGCGCGCAGGGGCGGCGTCTAAGTACTGCCCGCGACGTCATCCCGGCGATCACGACGCCGACGACGGACGCGGAGCCGCACGACGCCGCCTACCGACGCGCAAGGGTACTGCTACGCAAAAACTTTCCGGATCCAGCCTGACGCCTGGGGATATTCTAAGGTAAGGAATCTGTCACTAACGTGTCTCTTTCAGATACCTCACACCACAACCAAGGAAACAATTACAGTTAATCAAGTAATGCCTTATTGAGTTTACTTATATGGTGGTTCATATGTATTCACCAACATCATGCGTGTCCCATCAGTGATCATCTATGGTATACCAACATCTTCCAAGAGCTTACCGGTCGTCATTTCAAAATAACTTGTTGTGTGAATCATTAAACCAGTATCACCGTGTATCACCCTCAGTGAATAATCTCTGCTGCAAATTACTCACAATCTAAGTGGAATCGTCAATAGCTTCCATCATAACCAGACACTGTCCAAATCTTCCTAAAAGATAACACAGTTCTTAATACAAAAAGTACACCGGAATTGTGTACCTTACATCACACTCTTCATATACCCATACCTGAAACTCAAAATGGATTCCTACGAACCACTCGTTGCAGTCTGCTTGTTCTCTGTTCAACCTTCAAAACAAAAACAGAAAACAAAGCTCCATTTACCAGCCTCTATGCCAACACTAGTTCTATTTTTAACCTCTCTTCTCTTGGTGCCTAACGTCAAGCCACTCCTGTGGTTCTCTGTTTGGACGAGTAACCACTTCCCCCCTACCCTTCCTCTTTTCAACGGACACCCTTCGAACATACGTGATGCCGGATTCTCCCGTTCCCGCAACCAACGACGGACCATTCAACACTATTCTTCCGTGGCGCTTGTGTGACGGACATCTTGTCAAGATACTCATACGGAAAAACCCTTTATTATATCGCTATGTGATTAACTCCGCAACTAAGAACGCCTCTATTATCTCATTCCTACCTCAAGTGTGCTATAGAGCCGAATAATCACATGCCCCACCACAATTATTTGCTTTTTAGCCCACTTTTTCACAAACCATGTTCAGTAAGCATCAATACGATCATAACTAAACACAATACCACAGTGTGCATTATCTCTGTAGATACATGTTCATGTATATATTCATGACTGCATTCAAACTAACGTCAGTTCTATTTTCTTTTGTTTACATAAATATCCTTCCTTACTCCTTTACATTTAATGCGTTGTGTATTGCTCTGTTATCCCCCAATGTTGGTATGTCTCTTGTGGTGTGCCTGATATATCATGGATGTGAACACAATGATGTCATTTTAAGTGGTTTTAGGTGTGTTATTAAAAACAGCTCATATCCATATTGTCATTAAGACCTAATGGCATCATAGTATTGATTTTTTTATCCACAAAATGGCCTTTTGTAGTAATGTCTTGGTGGGATTCATGCCTTCTTTGATGGTTACTACTTCCAATAGTAAAAACCTGAGTTGAGCAATGTTATGACATTTTTCTAACCAACGTGCCACTAAATTTGAATGAGTGTTTTTGTTCCGAATCATCCTCTTAGGTTCAGTGATCCTAACCTTTATTTTTCTTCCAGTTTTACCAATGTACAACATTCCGCAAGGGCATTTTATGCAATATATCACGTTTGCTTCTTTTCTGGTTTCAGCTGTTTGCTTAACAGATCAGTTCGTTCAGATCTTAACTATGTTTTTTTCGCAGGTCATTGTATCTGAAGAAATTCTTTTTGCTCTCATTATTTGAGAGTAAGGTACATTTTCAAGCAATTTCGGGGGATGAAAACTTTGGAAATGTAACACATTGTTGCAATCAGTGGGTTCAGTGTGTACACTTGTTCTTAGACCTGTGTTGTTTTTTCCAATCCAAACATCAAGGAATGCTACACTGGTCTTGCTCACTGTGTGAGTGAATGTTATCCTGTCATTTTTGGTATTTAGAGCTGTAATGTTTTCAATAAGATTGATTTCCGTGTTACGCATATCAGAAAAATGTCTTCAATATATCGACAATAAAATGCTAAATTGTCGCCCCATGAGTTGTCTGATAAGATGTGGTCCTGTTCGAACTTAGCCATGAAGATGTTTGCATAAACAGGTGCCCCCTCCCCCCCCAAAAAAAACCCATGGAAGTGCCGCTGATTTGTAGGAAAAAATCCTCTTGCCAGTTAAAGTAACTTGATGCCAAGCTGGAGCCATTGGGCCTCAATGCTTTTACAATTAAATAACCACCTAACCTATCGAAAAATGCATCTAAACAAACGCCTCAAACACAGATTTCTTAAATTTTATCCAGAAACCTTCATCTCTGATCCCTACTCCTGCTTTAAAAAGGGTTCTATAATTAGTGATCTCATCTTCTACTCGAAAAGAAGAGCTAAATGGAGGAAAGCATTCCACTCGCTACTCATGATCACTTCTTCCCAAAAATTTGCACACAGACTAAGGCTCTTGATAGTCCCCTCACCCATTTTCAAAGCTGATGCTACCATCACCATGTATAACAATGGGATAATCCTCATTCAAGCTGCTGACCGTCATCTAGGTACTTTTGAGGAAACTTTTCACATCATCAAGAAGTCCATAACTAACAGCGATCTTGACACTGCAAATAGGTGGTTTAGCCCCTCATCCCTCTCACAGCTTCCCCCAAGTGATCTCGTTACATAGTCCCTCCCATCTTTTCACTCCTCCCCGCTCCCCCCGCAACACCTTCTCTTCGAGCAGCTCATACTTTCCCATCTCCACACCTCTGCCAGCGGGATCTGATTCTCGCATGATTATCAGTAATCTTACCCAGCACACTACCCACTAATCTTGGTAGCCATAGCAATGGCTCTCCCTCTGCCACTACACATACACTCACATCCTGCGCTAGCCACTGCCTACTCGCTACTAATATGTCTCCTACACGACCCATGGCTCACAAGGTGACCACCATGAAGTCTGAACCCATTTTCACTAACAACATCAGTACTCATACAACCCTTGCATCTCTAAAGTAATCAGCTTAGGAGTCCTCCCACGCTCCCTGGCAAGCCTAGTTATCCCTCCAACTCAAACTCCCCTCCTCTGGATCTCCCAGGCCAGCATCACCCTAACTCTGCTATCAGATCTCCCTCCCCAAATACGGGCTCCCGGATACACTCCTTGTCATCTGATCATCACCTCTTCCCTGCTTCTTGCCTAGTTGATATTTCTCGGGATCTTCAACTACTTATGGCTGACCTACAAAAGCTTACTATCATCACCTCAGAATTGGGTAATTACTTTTTGGCTCACAGGTCGTTAGGGAACAACAGACAAGTACCAGCTACTAACTACTACACTAAGCTGTCATCTCCCCTTTCAGTGAAGGAATTATCTCCCTATGCGGCGTCTTCCCCCCAAAGTTGGAGAACCACTCCTTGCCTGGATGCTGCCCCCAGACCAGGGGTCTATATAAATCCGTATTTGTAAAGCGCGAACTACTCACCCTTACGGGTCTCAAGGCGCTGGGGGCCGTCGTGGAAATTAAGCGAGCTATTGCCCAGAGTCACATGGTGCTGAGCTGAGCTGCCGCCGGAGCCGGGGATCGAACCGTGAACCCTGTGCTCCGAAGACAGCTGCCCTGGCCGCTGCACCACACCTTCCCAACCTTTTCTGTAGTGAGAGCTACTTCTGCTCAAGGCAAGTCTTCCTGAACTACTAACACATTTTATAACTCTTAAATAGTGACTACACTATGACAACCCGGATTATCAGTAGTTACCACACAAGTATTCCAGGTGCGGTTACCAGCAGAAATGCCGGAAAAAAGTTCATCAATATAAAATACCTCCACCTGACTTATGAAGTAACATTCAAATCTTGACATGCCCTGTAGCACAAAGGACATAAGTACAGCAGTAGGTCTCCCCAGCTCAGCTTGAATTATCATTCCTCAGTTTCTGAAAACGCACATTTTTCTGTCAAATATCTCTTTCCACTGGGGGCGCACAAACTCAATTTTCCAGAAGAAAACCCATTTTTGAAAACAAAAAATGCCTTCAAAATATCAGTTTTCAGATTTTAGGAAATGCACAGTCCCAAAACATCAGCTCATGATTTTCATCAAGTACTCCTATGTACAAATCCATCATATGGACAGACTACTTTGAATACCCAGGTATTACAGTTATATGCCATGGATGCTCACCACAGCACCACGGATGCCTGTATTATGCCAGTAATGCCCCATTATACTAGGGCCACAGTTGTGCCAAGGCTGGAAAACATAAGGGTGAGGGCAGAGACCAAATATCAGTCATGACCATTATTATGCCAGGAATAGATAAATGTAGGTCAGTCATGCTCCTAGTATGTAAATGATGGCTGCCAGTATACCACAACTAGACCAAAAATACCCAAAATAGTCAAGGATGACCATTATTATGCCATTGGTACTATTATGCCAGGAACGGGCACAATTATGTCAGAGATAACACGCTTATGATGGGGACTAGCATACACATTTGGTGGTCCTTGACACCAGGCGTAGCTTTCAGGAAGCAATAGTGTTTATTATGAACGCACATAAATGCTGATGAGTCTCTTAATTTTCTCTGGTCTGGATCATACCCTGTTCTGCATCGGTCGTGAGCTCATCATGCACTCAACTGACACATATTCACTCTGACTCCTGCAGTCCCACACTTTGGTGCGTCAGCACGGATTACTGCTCCCGCTACTGCTGCATTACTTCTTTTATGGTCCACTGGTCACACACATGTTGTGACTGTTAAAGCATGGACTACAACATAGTTAATCTCCTTGTGGCTTAGTTATATTGAGATTGGATACAGACTGTCATGTGGCAGGCCCTATAGGCCAACACAGTGTGTGTGTTTGAGTGTTATTAAGAGTTACTGCCATAGGTTTGGCTGGCTGTCACTCTAAGGGCCATGAGATGAGCAGTGCTGCCTTCTTTAATAGACACCTACTCTCTCAATTGGATTCTGGGCTAGACTTCACCTCTGAGGGCTACTTTGAAGGTACTGGCGAGCTACCAGTAGCTCCTGAGCTACTCGTTGGAGACCCCTGCTCCAGACCTTGTAGATTTAAGATCTCCTTAACAGATAGTGAAATTCACTCCTTCCTTCTTACATACAATTCCACTCATACAGCCAATCTGGATAAACAGGACCATATTCAGTCTATTTCCCCAAACCCTCACAGAAGACCCAGACACAACCCTAATACTATAAACACCGTCAACCTCAAACAAGTTCTCATCACTCAGTCTACCTCATCCGACTCAACTCCCCACTTGAATTGCATGCTTATCAATTGTAGATCTGCTGTGAAACACGCCACAGACATCGCTGATCTCCTCTTGGTGCAGGATCTTGACCTTCTAATACTTACGGAAACCTGTCTAAAGGAGTCTCCTGGTCCAGTCCTTGACATCCTAGTCCCTCCTAGCCATAACATCATTAGACTTGACATATCAGTCAAACATGGTGGAGGGATCGCCTGCATATATCTGAATAGTCTTATTGTGAAAGAGTCACACACTGCTACTCTCCCCTCTTGCGAATACATGTGCATAGACATCACAAGTAACCACAGGCCTCTATGCACCTTGCACACATTCAACCATCCGCCGGGTGATAACTTCCCTTTTGTGGAACAAATTATGGAAACCATCTCCTCCAATGTGGATCATCACTGTCCCCAAATCTTCCTCAGAGACTTCAATCTTCACTGGAATGATATTAATGACCCTGCAGTGAATAGCCTCAAACTTTCCTAGTTGACCTTAACATGATTCAAATCTGTGACAGCCCCATTCACATCTTGGGCTCGATCCTGGACCTATTCATCGCTAAACCCACCTCCATTCAACTTGATTCGATTGTTCCTTGTGACTGGACTGATCATCACTACATATCCTTCCGCATTATGGAACCTTGGACTAAGATAAAATCTCAACCTAAGAAACCTAGGCATTGGAAACGATCCATCGGAAATGCAAACCTGAATGAAATGATATCCCTTAGCTACATGACCTTGCCTCCACCTACTCACATGTCTCAGGTACATGACCTCACTGAGCATTACAACAACTCCATACTGAACATTCTAGATGCTATTGCCCCTTTGCAACTAAAAAGAAGGTCCACCAAAGACTCCAAACCTTGGTTCAACTATAGCTTAAATACAAATAGACGCAATCTGAGACTAGCCGAACGATCCTGTGAGGCTTGCCATCTCTTGAACACCTTATGCTCCTGAGATCTAGGAGGAGCACTTACAATAAACATATTAGAAGTGCGAAAGCAAACTTCTTCAGAAGCCAACTAGATAAAGCCAGGAACAGGCCAAAAAAGCTTTTTAAATTAATTAAACTCCAATCCAACAATCTTCCTATTCTTTCGCCAACAGCTTCCGTTATACAGACAAATTGTGATGATTTTGCTGCCTTCTTCCTTGAAAAGATGGATAAGATTGAAACTGACCTCCGGACATTGATGAACCAACTGACAGACCCATCCCCTATCTACCCCTCATCCCCGCCCGCCCCTCGGCCACCCCCTGCTCCATGGCTCACACCCAAAAACAGCGCCTCCTGGAGCCAATTCACACCCTTTGACGAAATCTCTATATGGTTGTGGGGTCCACCACAGATAGCGACCACAATCCTTTAGAGCTCTCCCTGGTATCGCCCTGGGTCAGGTACATGAATCAAACCCACCCCATTGTTACGACTAGGGAGGTATGCCCAACCAATGATAGCAGACGGCTCAATTGGGCCCGGGTATCCCTTGACGCAGAGAAACTCAAGTAAACAAATTTAATATGCTGGACGGCATCACCAAGTTATCTAGATTTAAACAGGGAAAGCTGGGTGAGGTTACGACTTGTCACGGCCACCTTTTTAGTCTGTTGGCACTCTCTTTAGAGAACCACAACGCCCCCAGGACACTAGTAGAAAGACCAGGTCTCAGTTTGCCTGGTTCAACCAGGAGTGTAAGAGCCTTAGACGTCAATTAGCTGTCGCCATTAAGGCAAACAATGTGGCAGACCTGAGAGAAGTAAGGAGTGCTTATAAGGCAGCTCAGGTTAGAGCAAAGAGGGAATGGGAGGAGAACCACTGGTCGCTAATTAGGGAGGCCTGCAATAGGAAAGACTCCAAGCAATTATGGCTTCTAGTTACCAGGGGGGACGCCAACAGGCCCCCGCCACCGACTAACAACATTTCCATTGCAGCCTGGCAAGATCATTTTTCCACACCATACTCAGAGCCTCATAACCCAGATATTGTAGCCTGTACCCTTGACCACGCTCACTCATACACTACTGATTTCTTCACAGGAGGTGAAGTCAGGGCCAGCATTAACTCCATCGCATGGGCCAAGGCTGCTGGACCTGATGGCATTCCCGGTGATGTTTTTCTTAATGACGTTGAGAATTGGACAACCTACATCCTGGCACTAGCTAATGGCATTGCAGCGGGTGCCCCAATTCCACCTTCTTGGAAGGGAGCTGAGGTAATCCCAGTCTATAAGGAGGGTGACCGATCGTCACCTTCCAACTACAGGCCTATCAGTCTGATAGACTGTGTTCAAAAGGTGTTCGCTCGCACACTCCTTCTGAAAATACAGGCCTGGACCAGGGACCTTAGCATCTTGTCCCCCTTCCGAGCTGGGTTCAGGCAAAAAAACTAGCACTATTGACCAGGTCTTTCACTTCCTCTTACTGATATGGAAGACTGTGGTCATAGGCCAGGGAAGCCTTTACGTTGTTTTTCTTGATTTTAGGTCTGCCTTTGACCAAGACATAAGCTCTGGTGTGCTCTAAAAGAGATGGGCCTCCCTCCTGATGTCTTATTGTTAGTTATTCGCCTCCATGAGACTAACTACGCAAAAGTTCGCTGGGGTAGTCAAGGACAGCTAACAGACCCGAATAAAGTTAATAAAGGGGTCCAACAGGGCTGTGTACTCGCCCCTACACTTTTCTAGCTTTTAGTTAATGGCGTCGTCTAGTACCTCTCTGAGATCCCCGCGGACGCTCCCACTTTGGGGGGTACCAAAGTGGTAACACTTCTGTTTGCCGATGATACGCTGCTTGTGTCCAGAACCCTGAGAGGGCTTCAGATGCTCCTGGATCGCTTTGAGGCCTTCTGTACCATGCGTGGCTTGGAGATCAATAGCTCGAAAACAAAACTTTTAATGTTCAACCCCCACAGAATATTTAATAGCAAGCTCACACTGGGTGGGGTACCCCTGGAGAGAGTGAATAGCTTTGAGTATCTGGGGATCATCCTCTTCGATGACCAGTCATGGAAGCCCCATATAGTGAAGCGGACTCTCCAACACAGGCAGATTACCGGGGCCCTGATCAAGGAGCACAAGACCCCCTCCAGTAGACTTGTAGCAGCCCCGCTTCACATCTATAACTGCAAGGCAGTGGGCTCAGCACTATATGGTGCTGAACTGTGGGGGTTTGAAAACCTGGACGGCCTCTTGACTACAGAGAACAAATTCCTGAGAGCTTTGGTTTCACTTCCATAGAGCACTCTCAGGCTGGACATGGGCAGAACTTCCATCAACGAAAAGGCAAAGCCACGCCCCCTTATGTTCTCGCTGCGCCTTAGGACTACTCCTGAGTTGCTCCCATATGCTGCTGCCCTATCCGAGGTAATTGCCCTCGGTCACTCAAAGAAAATTGGTTGGTTTTATAAACTGAATCCCTGCTTACTGCAATAGGGCTAGAGGGATTGTGGGACGCTAGGGTTCCTGCACTGCTCCCTAGCAGGGACCTAATTAAGAAACAATACTGGAATTGAGTGGCCCAGTCTTCGCTGACTTATCAGTGCTGGGGACATCTCACATCGGACTTTCTGGAGTTCAAACTGACAAGATGAATTTGAGCAATATCTGGAGGTCATAACGGTCCCGCAGGAGAGGAAGCTCTATATGCAATTTAGATTTGGCTCCATCCCGGTGAACTCTCTCACAGCCTCTTGGCGAAAGTCTGCTACTCCATCTCTGTTTTGTCCTGGATGTCCCTAAACTGCTGAGTCGATAGGCCACATACTTTTTGTTTGTCCACTGTATCGGTCCCCGAGATCTACATGGTTAGCCCCTCTTTGCAAGCGCCTTGGCACCCGTTGTCACCGAGAAGCACTGCGCATCTTAAAATCTGACACTAGTTTGCTGATAGTTTGAGCAGTTGCTAAGTTCCTCAGCAAGATGTGGGCTATCAGAAGATCCCTGCTGAAAATATAAAATGACTTTCTTTTTTATATTGAATTATTACTTTTAAAGTTTTTTGTTTTTTTTAAGTTTTCTTTTTAAATGTTATACAGTTTATGTGCAGTAGAGAATTATAATTTGTCACGACCATTGTGGCACTTCTACTACTGGGACAACATGGGGGGCCATGCTGCTGACCTTTGTTCGATACAGGTCCTTGTTGCCTCTGCTTTAGGTGCTCCAAAAGATTAATATTTTAACTTTTTAATTATTGTCTAGTCCCAATCCTCTACAGTTTATCCTTCACCAGAATTTTAACGTATCATTGTTAGCACCTTATCTCTTCCTGTACTGTATGCATTTGCACTTTTATGGTCTGCGGATCGAAATAAAGTTTATGATGATGAAATCTCTATACTTAACATACTTACTACACTTAAACCCTCAAACCACTTGAGTGACCCGTTACCCCCCTGTTTCTTCAATGAAATTAAGAGGTCCCGAGTTCTAATCTGGACCAAGATAGTAAATACCTCCCTACAGCAAGGTGTGATTCCTGATTGTCTAAAGTCTGGGCAGGTTACATCCATTCTTATAAAACCCACTGCAGAGCAAGAAGACCTTAACAACTTCCGTCCAATCACTAACATTCCTACTCTATTGAAGCTGCTAGAGAAATGTGTCCATGTCCAATTATGTAGCCACATTGATCAATTCCAGCTGCTAGATCAATTCCAATCGGGCTTTCGTCATTGTCATAGCACTGAAACGGCCATTACCCACATATTGGATGACGCTCTAAAAATGCTGGATCGGAACGAAGCTTGCCTTCTAATCCTCCTTGACCTCTCTTCGGCTTTTGATACGGTCAAACATGACAACCTCCTGGACTTACTGGAACGCAGGATGGGTCTTTCAGGATCAGTGTTAAACTGGTTTGCCTCGTTTCTTCACAACAGAACGCAAAGATTTAAAGTCAATCACTCCCTCTCCAACTCTACTCCGATCACTTTGGGGGTCCCACAAGGGTCCTCGCTCTCACCCACACTCTTCAACCTGTTCATGGAGTCCGTAACGCAAATGATCAAATCATACAATATACTCTATCACATGTATGCTGACGATATCTAATTGTACCTGAAAATCTTCTCCCCCGAAGATATCAATTCACTCAATTCAACCCTACTCAAAACCCAACACTGGCTGACTTCCAACCATCTCAAGCTAAACTCCATCAAAAATGAATTCCTCCTTATCTTTCCTCCTAAACAGGCACCCATTATCGTTGAATACATGAAACAGCTTACGGCTCTCAACTGTATTCCACACATCACTGACTCTACCAAATCTCTTGGAATAATACTTGATAAGGCCCTGAACATGCAGGAGCAAATCAGCGCTGCCACCGAGGGAGCGAACGTCCAAATGAGCATACAAAGAAAGATAAAACCCTTCCTTCCTCTGGAAGACTTCAAGTCTGCTGTTCAAGCGCTAGTCATCTCCAGATTGGAGTATGGGAGTGCAACTCTCTGTGGTCTTTCGAGCTACAAGTTGGCATCCCTTAGGGTCTCTTTGAATTCGGCGGCTAGGCTCATCACAGGATCCAAAAGAAATATCCACATCACTCCGGATTTGAAATCTCTAAACTGGCTTCCATTTGAGGCTAGGATTCATCTTAAAATTACTTGCAACGCCCTTCACCTGAACACTCCTTTGTACCTCTTTGAGGAGTTCTAGCACTTTGCTGCTGAAACCACAAACATTTTGAAGAAAGAAAACCTATAACCGAGCCTTCTCTGGTATTGCCCCGAGAATCTGGAACGCCTTGCCTCCGGAAACCAGACTGAATCCCTCAATGTTCTCTTTCAAAAAAGAAGTGAAAGCAATACTCTCTGGACTTGGAATGTACCTACTCCCCCCTGAGGCCATGCTATGATGCTCCCTCCTCACACATATGCTCATGTATAGTGTTTATGTGGTGTTCCGCTATTTCGGTACTCTTGTTTACTCGTTTATCCTGCACTTTCAGATTGTTGTTTGACCTACTTGTCTGCCTCTCTGTTGTCTTTTATCTTCTGTGAATCGCTCTGATACCCGCTTGGGTCATGTTCGAGCTATATAAAACTTCGTAAATAAATAAATGAAATAACTATGTTGGAGACAAAATTGAAGAAGTTCTAACAAAAACACCTTGTTTACTTTGACATTCGATCAGTTGAGTAGTGCCCATTCCACTGCTTCTAATCCTTCTTGGAAAGGAATTGATGGATACGAAAACAAGATACTTACCTGTAACTTTAGTTCTCCAGTATTGGAAACTTTCATAGATTCACATGCTTGAATCATTCCCCGTCGTCGAGATGGGAGTCCCCGGTATATATAAAATAGTAGTACAAATCATTACAAATCAGAAACTAGGCCTAGGCCCATTCTAGTTTGTAATATATCCACCTCTTTTTGTAAAAGAGACCAAATAAAATCAACAACCAATTAGATCAGCCTCACCCTGTAGAACCTCCCTGAGAGAACCTCAGACCCTCAGATTTTCTACCGCACGCTGTGCTAGGAGTCTCCACTGAGCTCTGCTCAGTTTTTTCCTTGTTACATCTATTCCTAGAGTTTTTTCAAGAGTTTTTCTTCAACTTTATCCTTCAGCTTTGCTCAACATGTCTGAGAAGGAGAAAAAGGCCTTTTAGAGCTTGTGCCACCTGCTCTAAAAAGAGGCTTTACGTGGATGACCCTCACAAGGACTGCATCTATTGCCTGTACCAGATCACAAGGCCAAAGATTGCAAGGTATGCCGTACTTTTTCCACCAAAACCTTGAGGGACGTCTCCTGACCTGGCTCCAGAAGTTAAAATCCAGGAGGGAGCCTATCTCCAGTGACGACAGTGATGGGGCCTCATCAGCTGCGTCTTCTAGGAGATCTCTAAAAGGGTGAGATCTGACCCTTCTTCTTCTGAAGACCGTCCTGGGAAAGCCTCTAAAAAGACCTCTCATGGGTCTGACAGGCAAAGTCCAAACAAATCTCCTCACCGAGGTGTAAAGGAGAGGGAAGGACTTTCTACAGGAGAGACGGCAGTGAGGAAGTCGAGCTCTGTTCCTCCATCTTCTCCTCCTCACAGAAAAAAGGACTTCAAAAAGCCCTCTTCTGTTCCCTCTGAGGGAAAACATGTTAAGAAAATTACGCCGTCGACGACGCTGCCGACGAAGAAACAATCATAGTCTTAGTCGACACGCAGCGAAAAGGTAAAATCTCCTCAGTCTTCTGTGTCTCCAACGACGGGATCGTCGACGAGAGTCTCCTTACCCTCACCAACGGTGCAGCTTTCATCGTCGACGACGGTGATGTCTGATGCGGCGTCATCAGTCATGGCGAAGATTTCGTCGACGAGGATGACGACGGCCACGGTTACGAGACGACGACTTCGACGGTCATGACGACGGTATCGTCGACGGGGCCGACGATGACCACATCTACATCGTCAACGACACCGTCGACGACCTAGTCGACGACAGATACAATTTCTGCTGTAATCATCAGAAAACGTCATATTACTCCTGAGATCACTTCCCCCTTCAAAGTGACACCTCTGCTACCTACTCACCTCCTAGAGGAGGAGGATTCGGAAGAAGAAGGTCCATATGGCTATGCACATAGCCCTTCTGAACTGCACGTTAAGTGCCAAGACTTGGATTCTGAGGATGGTCATCAAGCAGCAGGGAAACCCCTTGAGGGGAAGGTCCGTGCTCACTCCACGAGGGCGATCTCTTTTTCCACGGCCCTCTTTGCTGGAGTGCCTATCCGGGACATATGCAGAGCAGCAACCTGGAAGAGCTCTCATAGCTTCACAAGACATTACTGCTTGGATTCTTCAATGCGCAGCGACGCTGCAGTGGGTCAAGCAGTCCTGAGGAACCTCTTTCAATAAGCGGTGAGCTTTCCCTCTCATCCCTCCTTTTTCCCCTTATACCTTCTTCGCACATTCTTTGATAGATTTCAATATGGGTGCTTATTTCTGAGTGCATGCAGGTATATATTGTTTACGTTTTCATTTTGATGTTATCTTTTCTTTCAATGCCTTTAAAAAAAAAAAAAAAAAAGCCTAAACGGCGATATATGATATTTATTGCTTTCCTTAATCTTATTGATGCATTGTTAATATCAGTTTGATTTGATACACACAAAGAAATGTGCTCATGACTGCTAGCTACTCTGATTCAAGCATGGGAATCTATGAAAGTTCCAATACTGGAGTAAGAAAACAAGTTACTTACCTGTAACTTTAGTTATCCAGTATTGGAAACTTTCATAGATTCACATGCGACCCACCCTCCTCCCCTGGGAAAGCTCGACCTTCTCCATTTTATGGTTATTCGGTGGCACTACGGCTACGAAAATCTGAGGGTCTGAGGCTCTCTCAGGGAGGTTCTACAAGGTGAGGCTGATCTGATTGGTTGTTGATTTTATTTGGTCTCTTTTACAAAAAGAGGTGGATATGTTACAAACTAGAATGGGCCTAGGCCTAGTTTCTGATTTGTAATGATTTGTACTACTATTTTATATATACCGGGGACTCCCATCTCGACGACGGGAAATGATTCAAGCATGGGAACCTATGAAAGTTCCAATACTAGAGTAAAGTATCATCCTGGAGAAGAGGAACTGTAGGTGGTGGATCCACTATCAATTGCAGTGGAGGTGGTGGTAGCCGAGGCGTTAGAGGCCCCGCAGGCGGAAGAGCAGGAACTGAAACGAGTTCCTGCACCGGAGACGGCATTGGAAACCTCTTTTTATAGTCAGAGAGCATGAACTGTAAGTCCGAAATCAAGGAGGATGGCATACAGACCATCTCCTCCTGATAACCTCCAAGATAGTCCTGGGGAGCATCATACTCCTGTTCGTCACCATACCCATCTTCAGAATCCAAGTCTTGGCACTTAACGTGCAGTTCAGAAGGGCTATGTGCATAGCCATATGGACCTTCTTCTTCCGAATCCTCCTCCTCTAGGAGGTGAGTAGGTAGCAGAGGTGTCACTTTGCTGGGGGAAGTGATCTCAGGAGTAATATGACGTTTCCTGATGATTCCAGCAGAAATAGTATCTGTCGTCGACGAGGTCGTCGACGGTGTCGTTGACGATGTAGATGTTTTTAATCGTCGGCCCCGTCGACGATACCGTCGTCATGACCGTCGACGTCGAAGCCGCCGTCGTCGTCTCGTAACCGCGGCCGTCGTCATCCTCGTCGAAGTCGTCGACGAAATCTTCGCCATGACTGATGACGCCGCATCAGACATCACCGCCGTCGACGATGAAATCTGCACCGTTGGTGAGGGTAAGGAGACTCTCGTCGACGATCCCGTCGTTGGAGACACAGAAGACTGAGGAGATTTTACCTTTTCGCTGCGTGTCGACGAAGACGATGATGGTTTCTTCGTTGACGTCGTCGGCAGCGTCGTCGACGGCGTAATTTTCTTAACATGTTTTCCCACAGAGGGAACAGAAGAGGGCTTTTTGAAGTCCTTTTTTCTGTGAGGAGGAGAAGATGGAGGAACAGAGCTCGACTTCCTCACTGCCGTCTCTCCTGTAGAAAGTCCTTCCCTCTCCTTTACACCTCGGTGAGGAGATTTGTTTGGACTTTGCCTGTCAGACCCATGAGAGGTCTTTTTAGAGGCTTTCCCAGGACGGTCTTCAGAAGAAGAAGGGTCAGATCTCACCCTTTTTAGAGATCTCCTAGAAGGCGCAGCTGATGAGGCCCCATCACTGTCGTCACTGGAGATAGGCTCCCTCCTGGATTTTAACTTCTGGAGCCAGGTCAGGAGACGTCCCTCACGGTCCCTCAAGGTTTTGGTGGAAAAAGTACGGCATACCTTGCAATCTTTGGCCTTGTGATCTGGATACAGGCAATAGATGCAGTCCTTGTGAGGGTCATCCACGTAAAGCCTCTTTTTAGAGCAGGTGGCACAAGCTCTAAAAGGCCTTTTTCTCCTTCTCAGACATGTTGAGCAAAGCTGAAGGATAAAGTTGAAGAAAAACTCTTGGAAAAACTCTAGGAATAGATGTAACAAGGAAAAAACTGAGCAGAGCTCAGTGGAGACTCCCTAGCACAACGTGCGGTAGAAAAGTTGAGGGTCTGAGGTTCTCTCAGGGAGGTTCTACCGGGTGAGGCTGATCTGATTGGTTGTTGATTTTATTTGGTCCCTTTTACAAAAAGAGGTGGATATGTTACAAACTAGAATGGGCCTAGGCCTAGTTTCTGATTTGTAATGATTTGTACTACTATTTTATATATACACCGGGGACTCCCATCTCGACGACGGGGAATGATTCAAGCATGGGAATCTATGAAAGTTCCAATACTGGAGTAAAGTAAAGAAACCTCTATTGTGCATAACAAATAATCTTCCATATTCTCAGCTGGCAAATCTCGCAGTTGTGTTAGAAAGTCAGTAGTATCTTTTACATATGAACACCATACCATGCCTGTACAATTGGTTGTAAAAAATAGTCCACATATGTGCCCAAAGGTTCAAACCAAGAACCGCTACCAGACACTATAGGTCTAAATAGAGGATCTGTGTAATTTTTTATGAATTTTAGGCAACATATATAGACGTGGTCGCCTTGGAAAAGATGTTGTTAGGAATGCTCGAGTTTTGTGTTGATCCATTCCATATCTGTTGCTTTCTCTAGGATTTTAGATAGAATGTCTCCAATCTCCTGGGTAGGGTCATGATCTAATCTCAAATAAGTAGATTTAGAGGCTGGTAAATTGAGCTTTGTTTTCTGTTTTTGGATGAAGGTTGAACAGAGAACAAGTGGACTAACAAGTGATTCGAGGGAATCAAGTTTGAGTTTCAGGTATGGGTATATGAAGAGTGGGATGTAAGGTACACAATTCCGGTGTACTTTTTGTATTAAGAGCTGTGTTATCTTTTAGGAAGATTTGGAGGATGTCTGGTTATGATGGAAGCTATTGACGATTCCACTTAGATTGTGAGTAATTTGCAGCATAGAATATTCATGGAGGGTGATACGCTGTGATATTGGTTTAATGATTCACACAACAAGGTATTTTGAAATGGCGACCGGTAAGCTCTTGGTATATGTTGGTATATCATAGATGATCACTGATGGGACACGCATGATGTTGGTGAATACATATGAACCACCATATAAGTAAACTCAATAAGACATTACTTGATTAACTGTAATTGTTTCCTTGGTTGAGATGTTAGGTTTTGGTTAGCTAAATTACTTTTGTTATTTGATACAGAGGCCCCTGAGGAAGGGACCAATGTCCTGAAATGCATAGGGGTACACAAGAATCAAGTGTAATCCACAAGAATCATTGAATAATGCATTTCTGTATAAATGATCTACCATTGTTTTTGAATTGTCAAATTCTGCAAATACATGGAATATTTAAAAAAATTAAAGAAATGAAAATTTTGTTTTGTGAAGCTGTTCAAAGCGTTTGTACATACCCTGATAATTGTGATAGGTCATAAACCACTAACAGTGCGTATAGGGATTCAGGCATATTTTTTCCTGAAATACACAAACAATTTTCACAGAGGAATAGGCAGGACCCCAGCCCTGTGCAGCACGCTGAAACAAAAAAGGTTTTCTTGAAATAAGATTGATCAACAATAAACCAGGAGTGCGCAACTCTACTCATTTTTCAGATTTGAATAACGTGGCAGTTTTTTTTTTACATGGACATAGACCATACTCTCACAAGTTCAGTAAGGCTCTCCATTTTTTAAGCCTTTGAGGGTGTCTAGCGCACCAAATGGGAGATTTTCCAACAAAGTGTTGCAGAGCCTGCGTATCAGCTGCCAAGACCTGTCCAGGGCACTTCATGCACAAAACAAAATGTGTTGCATGGGACATGCGCAAACCTAACAGCAGAGAAAGGCTTATGACAAGAGGTTCTCCATGCACTGCAAATAAGCAAACACAGAAGACACCAGAGGTTTAACAGAAAAACATTGAGAATTTAAGCTTCAAAACAGAGAAACATGTGAAATCAGAGCAGTACTCAACTTCACCCCTTAAATGGAAAAACACGAACTGAATTGGTGAAACTATTAAACAGAAGTTATTTTGGCACTGTATGTAATACTCGTTAACCCAATCTACTAGCCAGTCACCTAATGGCAAGATTGACAAATAACAGCACAGGGAATCACATGTGAAGGAGTTAATTCATCTCCTTTCTAGAGCAGTCACACTGGATAATTAAGCTGAAGGCAAGCAGAGGTGGCACACTCAGAGTTGCTTTAGATGCATCTCCAATACGGATCCGATGTTCTGGGTTTTCAATGATGCTCTTCGAAACGCATCCATTATCTGAAGCAACTGTGTGTGCACCACCTCTTCAACCCTTCAGTACAATTATCCACTATGGTTACTCTAAACCTTTGTACATTCAGCCAATAAAGGTTGACCGAAACTGCTCATTAAAAGTTAAGTCTTAATACAATGCCACACAATTTCTGAAATGTAACTCTACCTGAAGGAAGTGTATGAGGTAACACAGCACCAGTCTGTTCAGCTCCGGCAGTAAGTGGACGACAGATACGGCAGCGTCTGGATTCTCATAGTTGCTGATGCACTGCTTGTAGAACTGCTGTGGGATCAGTGGCTCCTCCAGCTCCCGGTACCAGAGCTTGAGCAAGGACGCTACAAGACCATGGGGAGAAAGTCAGAGCTGGGTCAACGCAAAAAGCCTGTTTGTAATTCTTCAGTTCGCCATTATGAAGAGCACCACTCCCAACACCCAATTAAACTCATCCTAACACAGAAGAGGAGCCGAATGAGAAGCGCATGCACTTTAGACAGAACTTTCAGGAGATTCAATGGTGTGGTGGATATTAATGTAAAATTGCTTGAAAAATATAAATAGACAGAGGGGAACAAACGCCTGACAGTGATAGCATAACCTGGGCCATACAGCAAGAGAGGAGGAAGGGTCTGACAGCAAGAAAGATCGGAGAGCAAGAAAGGAGCAAGGGCCTAACAATAACAGAGTATCCTAGGCCTAACTGCAAGAGAAAGATCAGATCAAGACAGTAAGTAAGGAAGCAGGGTTCAACAGCATGAGAAGAAAGAGGGCCGAGAGCAAGTGAGGAACCAGGGCCTGACAGCTAGAGAGCACTGGAGCCATGGCCTGTCAGCAAGAGAGGAGCCAAGGCTGGACAGCAAGAGAAGGACCAAAGTCTGACAGCAAGAGAAGGACAAGGACCCGACAACAAGAGAGGAACTACATCCAGACAGTGAGAGGAACCAGGGTACAAAGCAAGAGAGGATCCAGGGCAGAAAGTGAAAAAGGAACGCTGACAAACAGCAAGTGGGGAACCAGCGCCTGATGCAGGAGAGGAACGAGATCCAGACAGCAAGAGAGATGAACACAGCCCAGACAAAAAGGGGAGACCACCAGAGTGGAACCATACAGATACAACATCAATCACCTCCACTTAAATCTGTAGACTGAGTGTACTGCTTATCCAGCAATTTCACAAATCTTCATATTCATCAGGATATACACCAATATGCAGGCTGCACTTTCAGATCGTTGCGCACTCAGACAGACACATATTCAATAGAGTGGAAATGAAAGTATGATAGCAATGATGAGGCCAGAGCCTCTTCTGGGGCCCTGGCTGCACACATCAAGGGAGTGGGTCCGGGCCTCTCCCACCGGGCCTGGCATCACAGACCACTGGTGTGTCCACAGGACTTTTCTTCATGGCCATGGCTGCACAAAGCACGTGTGGGGACTTGGACGGCCTCTCCTACAGGGCTCAGACAGCACACACCACTTGTGTGGCAAGGCTGTCTTCTACAATGGGGGGAGGTATCACGCAGCACTGGGGTGTGCACCAAGCTACCATTGCAACAGCGTCATACTTCCACAGTTCGATGGCTGGGACAATGACACAGGCTTGAGACATCCTAATGTTGGAGCAAAAGGACAGCGTGGGAAAGAACTTTAGGATGTCACCACTGTAAACGCTGTAACATGACCCATAAATACAGATATAAAGTGAGGTGCATGGAATGCCCAACCTCTCGAGAGCGCTAATTAAAGCTGGAATAAGCACTGTCGCACCCACAGCATGTGGCAATCACAGATGCCGAAGTTTCCATTCTAGGAAGTGATTCCTGACTCTCACGTACAAGGGAAATCAACCTGCAGCTTTCTGCAAATGAAGATATTCACCAGAGAGTGACTACAACTCGACTCTAATGATTAAAGGCAACTTAACTACATTCATCTTTGACAAAAATCGAAGTAACATTTTAAACTGTCTTCTAATGGTGGTAATAGTAAAGTTGGAACTTAAAACACCTTGATGTTCAAAAGTTGAAGAAACTGCAAATATTTCCATTTCTTGGAAAGTGCATCGCAAACTTTGATAAAATGTTGAATAATTCACAATCAATAAATAGAGCAACGGGCCACCATAAGACCAGTGACAACAGAAATCAACCAACTGGCGGTTCGCCTAATGGAGCAAGCACTGGCAAAGCCAATAAGTTTGATAGTGTTATGGCATGTACAATGGTTGGGTGCATGCCGTTAAAACTTCAAACCTACTGCCTTTATCAGTGTTTACCCAGCAGCACTGGGGAACGAGCACATACAAAAGCATCATAGAAACGAATGAAATTGAAAAAGGGTTGCTTTCTTTTCTGTAGCACCCATTTTTCAGAAGCTTTTGTCAGCTCTTGCTCCCCAGTACTTCTGGGCTACTCACCAACTGATTAAAACATGGAGGCTATTTTTACAATCAGTTGGCAAGCACCACATGGCAGCATTGCGGAGCGAATCCTAACAAAAGTGTCTGAAAAATAAATGGTATAGAAAATAGAGCTGTCCCTTTTTTGTAGCATCCATTTTTCAGATGCTTTTTTCAATGCTCATTTCTTATCGGGATGCTTGCAAACTGATTTTAGTTGTAAAAGTGCCTCATACAGGCCAGTGGAGCTAGATGGACACACCTAGACAGTCAACATAAAAACAATGAGCTTCCTCCCACGTATGGAAGCAACACTAGTTCGTTCACATAAGCACCTCCATGACCCAGAAGATCCCTATCACCTCCAGAGTCCCCCAAAGTTCTATCTTGTACCCAGCTATCTTCAACCTCTTCATGGAGACCCTTCGGGTCTTACTCACCAATAATTGCATCATAATTTACCAATTTGCTGTGACAGACCACAAAAGTCTCCTCTGCTCCAGACATCCAAAGCCTCAAACATTAGCTGCACCTCACCCAGACCTGGATGTCTAACCCCTTCCCCACCAAAACTGAATTCCTGGTATTTGCCAAGAACAACAAGCAACAACTAGTCCAAACCTGATTCAATGACATGACCCTCGCGGCCTGACTTTCACCTAGTGCCAAGAGACATGGATTCACCCTGGAAACAAACATAGTCCTCAAGGAACACATTGTCAAGAAAAAACAAGCATTATTATGATCACGATGGCTGCAGAGATGCGTACACTAAAAAGTCAAAATGCGCCTCCGTTGGCTTTATGTTATGCAGTTACTTCGCCAACACAGATATAATATGTCAGGTCATGGCTATTTTTCCGAGGTTGGTGTGTGAATG
Source organism: Calotriton arnoldi (assembly GCA_963921515.1). Classification (NCBI taxonomy): domain Eukaryota; kingdom Metazoa; phylum Chordata; class Amphibia; order Caudata; family Salamandridae; genus Calotriton; species Calotriton arnoldi. The sequence goes on along the minus strand of CAWUFW010004016.1, from coordinate 903,535 downwards.
CACCCTGCATGCGGTTACTAGACGATTACGTGACCTCATTCCAGCCCTCGACTTTCGTTTAACACTTCAAAGCATTCTGGGACTTGTAGTTTGTGTGACTTAAGTATTCCCAACGAGACATGCATTGATATGTAAATTATATCACACCCGCAGATATTGCGCTGCAGTCATTTAGCACCACACGAACCCTGAGGGGGGCAACTATTGCTCTACAAACATAATGGTTAGCGTATGTTGTTAATCATGTCATTAAAAATCTACTTTGTATTTTTCTGTTCCTCTGCCACCAGAATCGGTTGTTTACTGTCATGTCACCAGAAAGTCTCAGTCACATGAAGCAACCATAAACAGCGGTTACTGTTTGTGTTCCTAATTGGGGGAAATGACGGGATGCTTTTAGCTCAATATAGCAGCCACTGAAAAGCGAGAGCGATCACCAATCTCCTAAATTCCCAATTAACCCTGTTGTTTCTGTCCATTTGGTTAATATTAGCAATAATGGCCCCAGAGGCAGCAGGGAGTTTCCTGTACATTAATGAACAGTCTTATTGGAAATGGGGATCGCTTTCTTCCTTAGAGAAGGGGGGCGAGCGAGCGAGCCGTTCCATGTGCTTTGTTCACTAGCGATTCTGCTTCAGCGGAGGCATGCATCTCTATGAGTTGTTCACCGGAGGGCAGCAAACACCTTGCGGCTTCCTCTTTTATCGCCCCGCCCACTCGAGGACGTCACACACACACACCCCTTGTTTCATTTTACCTAACTATGCGCAAGATCTCGCGATATTTACTAGTCCGCCAGCTGTTAAGAGAAGGCTTCGGTTGTATTTTTCTGCATTTTTATAGAGTGCAAACCTGGCCACGGGGCATTAGACCGCGCTATACAAGCACCAGAATAAATTACACATATTTTAGGAAAGACGTTTTAAGTGAGCTGCCTAGGGTTAGTGGATGTTGCTCTGAGGCCGGAATTCTGGGAGTTGTCTTCTGCATTACATTATAGAGTAGCCTTACAAGTCTCAGAACTCAAAGAAAACAAGAGAGGAGCGGGGGCGAGCGAGCGCGGCAGCCTGCAGAGCTGACCAGACGCTCGTGCGTCATGGCCTTTGCCTGCGATTACGCGCAGGGCAGACATCTGTTTCCAATTACGATAATTGGAAACAGATGTCGGCCCTTCGCGCGTAACCGCCCGAAAAAGGCCACGACGCACGAGCGTGTGGTCAGCTTTCGAAACCCCCTTACTTAAAGTCTCGCCAGAGCAGCGCTTGCGCGCTACTCGAGGCTCGACCTAAAAATCACTTGGTTTCAGCTCTCGCTGATAAAGAAAGTGAAACTGTTCCTTGTAGAAAGAGATTTTAAAATTGCAAAATAGTTTTTCAAGTCTTCGCATTTGGACAGAGGCTGCGCCCTGCTACATAACTTCCCAGACTCCACGCTGGTCATTTTAGGGCATTCTGCAAACTCCAGAACATCTCATCCACAGTTTGACATAATATGACCATAACAACTACATCCTGCTGGAATTCCACTAGCTCAACTTTCTGGCTGGCAAGCTCATCGTTTCGGGTGTCTCTTAGCACACACGCAACCAAGACACAATCTTTAAGTAGACAAAAAGGTGTAAAAAAACGCAACAGGCCTTCTCCATCAACGTACCAGAATCTATAGCAACATCCCTGTATTGTTCAGGACTCCCTCAATACTGCTTCAATTTATGAAAAAAGCTAAGGAAAATGCTACTTACCACAGTATGCATCTGTTCTTGGCATGTAGAGCTGTAGAATCTCATGCTATGCATAGATCGCCATCTAGTGTTGGGTCCGGATGTTTGCACTTTGTTTTTGTTCGAAGAAGTCTTTCCAGTCACAAGGTAGGTGACTCCTCCTTTCGGTGATAGTGCGCATGGGCATCGACTCCATCCTTAGATTGTTTTGCCGTAAAGGGTGATGATGGAGTTAGTAAGAGTAGTAAAGAAAAGAGATGTCCATGTATATTGTATCTAAGTAAGATAGTACTGCAACAGGTATAGGTACCCGGGGAGGCGGGTGGGCGCATAAGATTCTACAGCTCTACATGGCAAGAACAGATGCATACTGTGGTAAGTAGCATTTTCCGTTCGAGGCATGTGAGCTGTAGATCACATGCTATGCATAGACTATATAGCAGTTATGTTGCAAAGCGGTGGTTAACCTGTAGCTGTTGCAGTTGTTTGAAATAGTGTACGTAAAACTGCCTGGCCCACACTAGCCTGTTGTCTAGCTAACACATCTATGCAATAGTGTTTTGTAAAGGTGTGTGGTGTAGACCATGTTGCAGCTTTGCAGATGTCATCTATGGGAATATTTCCTAAAAATGCCATAGAGGCCCCTAGTTTGCGAGTGGAATGCGCTCTAGGGGGAATTGTTAATGTGCATTTAGCTTTAATGTAGTATATTTGAATGCACTTAACTATCCACCTTGCAATACCCGATTTTGATATTGGATTGCCTTTATGTGGTGGAGCAAAGGCAACAAAAAGTTGCTTTGTTTTCCTGAAAGATTTTGTTCTTTCAATGTAGTACAGTAACGCTCTTTTGACATCCAATGTGTGAAGAGCACGTTCTGCCACTGAATCTGGTTGAGGGAAGAACACAGGTAACTCAACAGATTGGTTGATATGAAAGGCAGAAATGACTTTAGGTAAATATTTGGGGTTAGTCCTAAGAACCACTTTGTTTTGATGCATTTGTAAAAATGGCTCTTCTATGGTTAGTGCCTGGAGCTCACCCACTCTTCTCAGAGATGTGATGGCTATGAGGAAGGCTACCTTCCAAGTGAGAAATTGTAGTTCACATTTGTGCAATGGCTCAAAAGGTGGACCCATGAGCCTTGTAAGAACTATGTTGAGATTCCACACTGGAGCAGGTGGAAGTCTGGGGGGAATGATTCTCTTAAGTCCTTCCATAAATGCTTTAATAGCAGGCACTCTGAAAAGAGACAAATGCTGTCTGTTTTGTAGATATGCAGCTATTGCAGCTAGATGTAAGCATATGGATGTGTACGCTAAATTTGAACGCTGTAGATGTAATAGATAGCAAATAATGTTTTGTATGGAAGCGTCTAACGGATTGATTTGATTGTTGTTACAGTAAACGACAAACCACTTCCACCTTGCTGCATAGCATGCTCTTGTGGTAGGGCCCCTAGCCTCTTTGATAATATTCATGCAGTCTGGCGGAAGATTAAGATAAACAAACTCTAGGACTTCAGGTGCCAGATCGCAAGGTTGAGATGACTAGGATCTGGAGGTCTTATCTCTCCATGGTTCTGAGTGAGAAGATTGGGAGTAAGGTGTAGTTTTTGGTGAGGAACTACTGATAACTCCAATAGGGTTGTGAACCAGGGTTGATGGGCCCATGTGGGAGCAACTAGGATTAGTGTCAGGGACTGCTGTCTGAGCTTCCGAACCACTAATGGAATGAGTGGGAGAGGTGGAAAAGCGTAAGCAAATATCCCTGACCAATTCATCCATAGCGCATTGCCTTTGGACAATGGGTGCGGAAACCTGGATGCGAAGTTTGGGCATTTTGTGTTTAGGTGGGTGGCGAACAGATCTATCTGTGGGAAGCCCCACATTTGGAAGAATGGGAGGAGGACTTGAGAGTGAGGTTCCTATTCGTGGATCTGCTGTCGCTGACGACTGATCAGATCTGCAATCTGGTTGTTTACTCCTGGAAGGTGTTCTGCAAGGAGATATATTTTTTGCGGTATGGCCCATTTGCAGATGCTCTGGGCTATCTGTGAGAGCTGGAGAGAGTGTGTCCCCCCCTGTTTTTGTATGTAGTACATTGCTGTCATGTTGTCTGAGCGAATCAGGACAGCTTTGCCTAGCAGATGAAGTTGAAAGGCTTTCAATGCTAGAAAAATTGCTAGCAGTTCTAGATGATTTATGTGGAGTCGTTTTTGCTGCAGTCCACATCCCCTGAATGGTATGTTTTTGAAGATGAGCTCCCCAACCAGTGAGCGATGCGTCTGCTGTTAGTACTATCTGTGGAACCGGGTCGACGAATGGCCGCCCCTTGGAAAGGTTTTGTATGTTCCACCACTGCAGAGAGCGATGAGTGCGGCCATCCACCAACACTAGGTCTGATAACTGACCTTGAGCCTGGTTCCACTGATGTGCTAAGCATTCCTGTAGGGGACGCATTTGGAGTCTTGCATAAGGAACGATTAAGATGCAAGATGCCATCATTCCTAGCAGTTGCATGAACACCCGAGCTGGTAATGAGTGTTGAAGCTGAAACTGCGCTATTAGAGTTTGCATGTTGCGTATCCTGACTGGGTTGGGATATGCTAGAGCTTTTTGAGTGTTTACTGTGGCTCCCAGATACACTTGTGTGTTGGATGGTTGGAGATGCGATTTGGAAAGGTTTACTGTGAACCCCAGGTTGTGAAGCAGTTGGACTTTTTTTAGAGTGTGTCTTATGCAGCTCTGTTGCGAGCTGGCTTTTATTAGCCAGTCGTCTAGGTAGGGGAAGACGTGAATGTGCTGTCTTCTTAGATGAGTCGCAACTACTGCCAGACATTTGGTGAAAACCCTGGGTGCTGTAGTTACTCCGAATGGGAGAACTTTGAATTGATAATGTTGTCCGTCCACCACAAACCTGAGGTATTTCCGGTGAGCAGGGTGAATGGGAATATGGAAATATGCATCCTTTAAGTCCAAGGTGGACAAAAAGTCGCCTTGCTGAAGGAGTGGGAGCACTTGTTGGAGTGTGACCATGTGAAAGTGGTCCGACTGAATGTACAGATTTAGTTCTCTGAGGTCTAGTATAGGCCAGAGAGAGCCGTCCTTTTTGGGAATTAAAAAATACAGGGAGTATACCCCGGTTCCCTGGTATTGTAATGGGACTGGTTCTCTAGTGTGTTTTTCCAAGAGAGAGAGAACCTCCTGCTTTAGGAGGGTGAGATGCTCTGGTGACATTGCACGTGATCTTGGAAGGATATTTGGGGGAGTGTCTATAAGCTCCAGGCAGTAACCATACTGGATAATTTGTAGTACCCACTTGTCTGAGGTGATTGAATTCCAGACAGGCAGGAATTGGGAGAGTCATCCCCCGACAGGAGTGGAATGATCGGGGGATAACGGAAGGAAGTCACTGTTTGTTTGCGGGGGAAGTGCGGGTAGAGTTACCTCTGCTTCTTCCCTTACCATTGTTTCCTCTAAAACCTCCTCTGAAATAACCTCTTGAAGAGGGGGATTGGTTATTGCCCTTGTAGGAGGAGGAGGGATCTTCAGTGGACACCGTTTTTGAACCACCCCTGTAAAAGGAGCGGCGAAAGGAGCCCCTAGTGGCAGGTAACTGCAAAGCCCCCATGGACTTTGCGACCTCAGTGTCTTTCTTCATCTTTTCCAGCGATGTATCAACAGCTGGACCAAAGAGATGCTCCTTATCAAACGGTTGGTTAAGGATGGAGTTTGCACCTCCGGCTTGAAGCCTGATATTCTCAGCCAAGCATGTCTGCGTAATAGTCTACTGGTGTTGACTGCACGAGCTGCTGTGTCTGCTGCGTCTAGGGCACAGCTAATGGATGTATTGGTAATATGTTTACCTTCCTGAATGAGGTCATTAGCCTTAGATTTGTATTCATCAGGCAAATGTTGTATGAGTTTTTCTAACTCATCGTAATGAGCCCTATCATAGCGAGCCAACAAAGCTTGAGTGTTGGCAATGCGCCAGTGATTTGGTGCTTGTGAAGCCACTCTTTTGCCCGAGGCATCAATTAGCTTAGACTCCTTATCAGGAGGAGGGGCCTCACCTGTGGTTTGTGAATTAGCTCTCTTGCGAGCGTTGGAGACTACAAGAGAGTCTAAGGGCAGCTGGCCTCTAATGTAAACAGGGTCGGCAGGAGCGGGTTTGTATTTTTTGTCCACTCTAGGTGTAATTATCATGGATCTTACAGGGTCTTTAAATACCTCATCCGTGTGCTTTAACATGCCTTTGAGCATTGGTAAGGTGTGAGTAGCTCTTTGGGAAGAAGTAAGTGTTTCAACAAGGAAATCCTCTTCTAAAGGCTCTTTATGGAGCTCCACCCCATGATATTGAGCGGCCCTATTAAGGAGCTCAATGTACCCAATGTTGTCGTCAGGTGGGGAGGGTCTGGAGTGATACAAATCAGGGTAATTACATGTGATTGGGTCTGTCTGATAATCGTCCCAAGGGTCAGTGTCCTGTAACCTATCCTGATCCTGATCCCCATCTCCATCCCCTTCATCCTGTGGGTCAGGTGAAAGTGGTGGTGGTGAATTTGCTGGTGAAATGAGCAAGTTAGGATCAAGGGAGAAGGAAGTGGAATATAAGGAGGAGAAGGGTTAGTACCCACACTTTCTGATAGGTCAATTTTCAGTTTTTTTGGAAGAGTGGCATGAATATGCCCTGTTTGAGGGTTGATCACCAGTTTTTTCTGCTTCGGATCCGAAGGCGGTGCATCGGACCGAGGCTCTTTAGTGGGAGAGTGTTTTTCTTTATGAGCCGGTTTCGGCGTTGAAGGTTTCGGCTCCGAGCCTTTGGGCGTCGAAGGTTTCGGCTCTGAGCCTTTCGGTGTCGAAGATTGGACTTGTGTTTCGGCGCCGAAGGTGTCGGTTCGGCGCCGGAGTGGGGTCGGCTCGAGCCCGAACCGGAAGGCTTGTCTTTCTGTTTCGGAGCCGGGCCCGAGGGCGGGGCGTCGGAAACTTTTTGTCGGTGCCGACCTTGGCCTGAGGGCAGAGGAGGGACCGGAGCCTTTGTTTTATGTTGAGGGGGCAAAGGGGTAGCTTTACTCATGGTACGCTGACCCGGAGTAATCTGCTCCTCTTCTTCCATGTCGGAGTCGGTTTCAGACACGGAGATATGTTCTTCTTCTTCCTCGGCTCCTTGAGGTTGATGTTCAGTGTCGGAATCTTCTCCGAAGATGTCCGGTGCAGAGCCGCTCTGGTGTTGCATTTCGTGGCGTCGAGCCCGACGGTCACGAAGTGTCTTTTTCGATCGAAACAATCGACACGCGTCGCAGTTGTTCTCGTCGTGTTCCGGGGACAAGCAGAGGTTGCACACTTCGTGCAAGTCGGTGCGTGGAAACTTAGCACGACACCCGGGACAGAGCTTGAATGGATTCCGTTCCATCGACTGCTAGTGCGGTCGGTGCGGGTAGGCCCGACGGCCTGCCACGAGTTTCCCGATCGAAGGTTTACCGAAGTGAGACGATGCACGTCGAATGGGGAACCGCGATCGATAACAATACCGTCGAGGGTAGTGGATTGCGCGTCGAAGGGGTCCGAAAACGGTACCTGAACTGGAGCGCAGCAATACACATCCGAACCCGATGGCGGAAAAAAACAATATAAGGATGGAGTCAATGCCCATGCGCACTATCACCGAAAGGAGGAGTCACCTACCTCGTGACTGGAAAGACTTCTTCGAACAAAAACAAAGTGCAAACATCCGAACCCAAAACTAGATGGCGATCTATGCATAGCATGTGATCTACAGCTCACATGCCTCGAACATACACTTCTCTAAAAACAATACATCACAATGCATTAACAGTCCACTTCTTCTGCTCCCAGAACCCAGCTACCTCTTCAAGCATTTGTTCATTGTTGTTTTTGCCTCTGACCATATGCAGCGCTACACTGCATTTTGGCTAAATTTACATTATAGATGAAAATACTTATGTGGGCTGACCCAAGATGTTATTGGCAATCTCTTAAGTAAACAGCTGATGGTTCTAGAGTAAAATAAGCCAGTGGCTGAAGCGGGCTGACCTACAGCCCCTTAAAGTAAGGAAAACATACAATATATTTACCATGAATGGAGCAAGCGCCACAGAGATCAAATATAACAAGTACTGGCAAAGCCTACAGGTTTAACATTTTTGTAGGAGCAAAATGGACATGTGCATGTACACAAACATCACATCTATTGACTTTCCAATGCTTATTTGCCAGGAAGCATTGACTCACATGGGCACCTAGAACTGATAGGCTGCTTGCCGAATTTTTATAAATGTGGTGGAGATCTAGAATGGGAAAACAATGATACAGTATGTAGAATACCATTCCAAAAGTACTACCATGTTTTTATTCGGTTGGTAAGCAGAGTGCACTAGGGAGTAAGCACAGACAAAAACATTTGAAAAAATGGATGCAACTGACAATGTCTAAAGCCAGTGACTGAAGATTTTGGAGCAAAATAAGCTAATGAAGGCTGGCGCAAAGCCCCTTAAATCAAGAACAGAATACATGTTAACCCTAAAAACAAGAAAAGAAACTATGGGGATCGATGGATGTTGCTGGTAGTTCTGTTTCCCCTTGTGTGCTGCAGACGTGGAAGGGGGTAGGGTTGGGGCAGATAACACTGTCCCCTTGTGCACTGCAGTGCTGGTGGGCACAGTGGCACTGGAGCACAGCGACCATTTGTGCACTGCAGTGCTTAGGGGCATCTGGTTGCGTGTAAACTACAGGTCCTAGTTTCCCAATTTTTCTGCCCTGCTGGAAGGGAAGGGCCTGCATGGCCCCCATTCATGTGCTTACTGCTGTGGTGGCAAGGTGCAGCATTGTACACTGCAATGCTTTGTGCATAGCAATCCTTTTGCACTCTATTGCTGGGGGCAGACACAGTGCCTCGCTGTGCTCTGCAGTATGCTTCCTTTGCACACTGCATGAAAGAAGGAACAATCCATGTTTACTGTGGGTCTCTGGCTTTGGTATCAGACTCCACTCTACAGAACGTGAGGCATGTCACATTGGGCACTGCAAGGCTTGGAGACCAGGGTCACTTTGTGCTCAGAGGGTCTTGGACAGGTATGATAGCATGACATTGTGCTCTGCAGTGCAAGAGGCTCGGTCTCTTAGTGCACTATAATGCTGGCTGCAAGATGATATTTTATGTACCATAGCATAGTGGGCATGGCTTTTTGTGTGCTGCAGTGCTGGGAAAACAGTGTCCCTTTGCACAATGGAGTGCTGCGGCAGCCATGGTGAGCCACTGTTCTTTGCAAGGCTGATGGTATAGTGGTCCTTTGGGCATTGAACTGCTTGGAGCAAGGATGTCTACTGAACAGAATTCCATATTGCAGTTTTGGATATCTCTGGCTGATATCCTATCACAATGAAATCTTTGACTGAATACCACTTTTGGAGGAAACTTTCTCTTTGGAGTACTCAAAATATTTGACCTTGCCTCTTGCTCCTTCCAGTTACTGTTTTTTTCATATCATTATACGAATCTTGAGGCTTACGTCCTGCTTGGCAAAACTGACATACACTGGGATGACTCATAATGCGTTTTGCCCCTTACCCCACCCAGAAACAAATAATTCCCATATCTGATCACAAGATCTCACCCAACTCAATCTTTGCATACCAAGACCAGTTTGACCACAACATGGCCTTTCCTCCTGGTATCACCTCCTATGGCTCTTTCAACAACACCATTCTGTTGGCATTCGACTCCCACTACAACCTCTACATATTTGCAGCCCTCTGTGACTTTCACCATCAAGTCTCTAAAGACGTAGATGTTCACCAATGTCACGGATGGATGGAATCCAAGTCCTTCGCACCACGATACATGTAAACAACCCCTTACCACCTTCAGACCCATACTTGACTTACCGTAATCATCCTACTGCTATGACATTTTTTCTTCTCTCAAACCCCTGACCAAAGGGCTAAACAGCACATTTAACTGGGACACACCAAGCACCACCATCTCTCTCTGCCACTGACTTGACTATACTCTAAAGTAGGCTTCTCCAACGAGTAGCTTGTGAGCTACTGGTAGCTCTCCAACTACCTGTAAGTAGCTTTCCTATATGCAGTCCAGCCTAAGAAATTAGAAGCTTTTGCTTGGCTGAACTAATATGAATACCAAAATTGAAAAGTGTGTACTAGAGATGAAAATGGATGTATTTTAGAACTCATAAGCTGATGTTTGGGGGGAAATGGTTGATTTTTCATAATATATTTAATGCTGATATTTGAAAGATAAATCATTTGGCATTGGGGAGACAAATTACTAACATTATTACCTTGGTGGCAAGGGAAATTGCAGCTATGACTGTTATATCTAACATTGCATCATGTATACTGTGTTATTTTTATCATGTACTTTTATGGTTTAAAATGTATAAATCGAAAACAAGAAGTCAAGAAAGTAAGACTGTTTTGTATTACCCATGTAAAGGCACTCCAAACTGGATAATCCTTTCTTTACGCTACTGCCAGCAGCCCTGCCTGATGCACTGACACAATTACTGCTGGTAAGTGTGTATAGGTGGCCACTAATGTACTCCTGCCTGACGTGAAAAGGATTACAACACTATTAATATTAGTAGCACAAGATGATTTTCAATGAACATAAGTAGCTCTTATTACAGAAAAGGTTGGAGCCGCCTGCTCTAAGGTCACCCTTATAAGCAGCTCTTTTACCCCACTCCAAGTTCCCATATACTCTACCTAATGCCTCTCACTCTGCTCAGCTTGCCTCATGTCAACATGCTTCTTTGATTTCTTTTCAGGTACGTAAAGTTTTAGATCAACGTTAGTTAGACCACTGCTGCAAACTGATCACAGACCCCTCTTCTCCATCCAACCACAACAATGTGTGACAGCTTCATTTTGTCTCCAAGACACACCAATAGATCGTTTTCAATCTACTCAACATCTACAATCTCGTTTCTGTGCTTTCCACTTCATTGGCCAGGCTCATACATGAATCCAGGTGTATCATATTTGAGGCTGCGCCTTCCAGATAGCGCAAGCTGCCTGGTTGCAAAAAGCCTATTGTGACTTACCACCCACTGTTGCTTCCCCTACCCACTCTTCCATTGACCCCCATGCCCACTATTTTTTTCTTGGGGAGGCCTAGGCAGCAAATTGCTGCTGGCCCCTCCGTATGAAAAACAAAAGTTATTTCTCGCTTTTTCAATTTACTGATCTATCTCTGGTTGGAAAAAAATAAGGTGCCATGTCATTTTGTAGGTATCTGTTCTAAATGACGTACGTGTGCACAAACAAAATGATGCAGCTCTGTCATCATCCTTTTTTCCCCCAAAGCTTTTGCCCATGCTGTACACCATCACCATGAGGCATCGGCACACCCAAAATGTCCCAAAGACAAGACTTACTGGCTTTGCCAATGCTTGTCTTCCTAACTCACTAACTACTTTTTACACTGCAGCCCTTTACTCCCTACTGGGAAATGCTTTTAAAACCGAGAGGTTTTATTTCCTGTATCTTCTGTCACTATCAGCCAATCGACCCTATACTATCCCCACTGACATTCTGACGTCCTCCTCTGCTGGGAACATTAGTGCTTTTCAACTTCCATCTCATTGTATGCCTTCTCATCTGAAAGAACGAACGCAAATAATGCCTTAACTGGAGGTGAAAAAAGATTCGCTCTATCATCCCGTATGCTTCGATGATGCCATGTGGAGTTGTGCAGTAATCGTCGTGTGCAGGTGTGGTTTAGGATCGTGACATTTTTAGCCGCCCATGTGTGAATAGAGAGGAGTTTTATCATGCATGAGAAAGGACAGCTACAGAGTGGGATATAAACACAGACGTATGGCTCCAGCTCGAGCCTCAGAATCAATGTCTGTTACTTGGCCCATGGGTCAAGACTACTGACCAACGTGGAGCGGAAGGCGCAATTCAGCATCCGGGTAATTAAAGATAGAGCAGCGGGTTGTAGGGTATGGAACTTCTCACTGAAAAGGAGTCCGTAATAAACAGGGCTAAGGTGCTAGGGTTTGAGTATATGCACCCTGTACAGTCTTCTCTGCAATCCCACCGGTTATTACGCGATCATACCCCAACACGTGTTATTCTAAAATAGGTCAAATGTAACATGTTCTTATTGTAGAAAACGTGGACGTGCACAGGTGCTATTTAAAGGGATTGCAAAACAGGAGCTCAAAGATGACATTACGCCCAACTATTATTGTTAATCACGATACGCAAGTACCAAAAGAAGAGCATAGCCTGGCATTCCATACATATATAAATATTAATCAGGGTGTAGTACTGATATTAATCACTTAAAAGATGCCAAAGCATTTAACCAACAGATTCCACTTATTCATACTCAGTCGCAAATAAGTCCTACCCTCGACTTCCACAAAAAAGTGCTGAGTACACTGAACAGACCCAGCAATTTTGACACGTTATACCAGACACACCAGACCTTGTACAATTAGAAGGCAAAGTCTATGTGGTTAGTAATTCTCACTGGCGCCACAAAGGTGCAATAAAACCTGTTTCAGTGTAAACATCAAAGCTGTTTGTGTCAAACATTTTGTTTTCTTATAGTTTCTTTAGTAGAACATTCCTGTGTTCCTTCTGGGTCGTGTCTACTTCCTGTTTTGTGAGTTGAGGAGGATTCAAAACATGAAATTAGAAAGTCCGACAAAGGCGTGAGCACAAAAGCCCTCAACACTACACTAATTCCACATCTCTAGAATGTTCAAGTTACTTATGAACAAAACAATACAAAAGTACACATTGCGTAACTCTGTAAATTACTTGATGTCAAAAAATCTAAAAAATGGAAAATGTAAAGGTGTAGGGAATCTTAACCATAAAGCAAGATCTTTACTTTTTGACAACAGGCATATCAATGCTTCCAGTAACAAAACTCCCTGCTGGTTCCCCAAGCTGCAATTAATATTGATGGGAAAACGTGGACAGAGCCCTCATTTTTGATGGTCATGAAGCTAGATCCATTACAAGCGACAGGGTTTGACTTTTCTGAAATTCGCATTTGATGTGTGCAACACTGCAGCTTCCTCATGGTGAAGAGGGTGAGGGGTTGGCCAGCTACCATACACTACCAAGCAGGTTGGATCTACTCTTTGTCTCAGGTCACATGGGGAAGCCTGAACTTCATAAATGTTGTAGAATGCCATTTGAGAACCACTCGAGGCAAAACAATTTCTTTTTGAGCACTCTATCACCAGAGTGGTAAAGATTACAAAACTCACCTAAATTCCCTCAGGCAAGAAAAATATCAGTCACGTGTTTGTGGTTTAGTTGTTTCCAAAAGTAGCCTTTACAGTGTTACCAACTAAGGAGGATCTTGTACACAGCTTGACCAGATGCCCCTGAGCAGCCTTAATTTGCCGTTACAATAATTACTTGGGGGGAAAAAATCAGACACAGAACAATGTTACATAAAAATGCACTAAGTAAAAATATATTGATCCACGTCAGGTTAGCCGATCACACCATCTTTCAGTCATACACCTAAAACAATGAGAGACGCATTGAGTGACAAATGCATGTGCAGTACGCCTTTACCAGTCCAGACTTCACATGAAGATCTGTGGGCCCACACTTCAGGACACCGTTCTGAAGACACACATCAATCATCCCAACAGACATAGTTGCGCTCGCCAGGACAAAATATTCACACAGATATGTAGAAAAAGGGCTGCTTCTGATTCTAGGAGCATGTATTTGCACAAACAAGACTGTTTTCTTACCTGGTATGGTGGGATCCACTAAGTTATTAGGAATCCGCCACTGATCCACCTGCAGCTTCAGGGCATTGACCTCATCAATGTCACCAGGTACTCTGCAAACAAACATACACTGGCATCAGCACACCACACATGTCTGTGCACTCTACCAAAAATATGCACACGGGCTGTTTAGGTAATATATGCCACTGAGCAAATGCAGATATTTTCCAGAAATCAATAACAAGAGGTAACATATAGTGATCTACTTGTAACTGTGGGTTTTCAGCTTCATTTGTCACACGTTTATATACCTGCATTCATTCACACTTGAATCCTATTTTGGAATTATATTACATTTATGTCTTTATGTTCGATCTCCATTTCAATTTACTCTAGTGACTGTGCACATAAAATAAAGAATTAACAGTCTTGATTATATATAACCATATCTCAATTTGTACAATACTCGTTCGGGCAGCTCTATACTGTAACAGATCTAGAGTAAACACGCCTTCAATAAAACAGGTTGCACTATGTTCTGTAGGTACTAAAACACACCTGAATATTCCTTCAGTCTGCTCTCCAGCCAGTGCCAGGACCTGCTCCGAGAGCTGCGTCTGTACCCATGGCAGCTTCCGGTCTGGGTACAATTCCTGCTGCCGCAACATGATCTCTTCCAGGGAGCTCCCAAAGAGTGACGGTGTCAGAATGGCATTCCGCGCATGCTCGATCTCTTCGAGGGTCGGTTTCCGGATGCCCTGGAAAGCAGAAGGGATGCAGTCATAAATATATGTGTACTGATCAGACGTGAAAACGTCCAGCATGGAATGTATGCAAAGACATCATTCATGACACCATATCCAAGATTACCACCCCAATTATTTCTAACTTTTGACAGTCACAATTATGGACCATCAGCCACGGCCGTAGTTAACTGACACTGCTGTCTCAATGCTCCAGGCTGCCCTGGAGCTCAGCATAAATGCAGATTCCCGTTTGTGACACCTTAGTTGCTCACTTCCAACAGTCTAGCAGACTTTGTTTTCTCTCAGTATTCTGCCCCCATGAGGGCCTGCAATCAATTAATTACAAAATATTGTATTTATTTATTTGAGGATCTTACCCTTGGAGAGGGCAATTATGTAAGGGTTCAAATGGTGGACAATGTTGAGATTCCAAGCAGGTGCAGGGGGAAGTCTAGGTGGAATTACTCTTTTAAGGCCTTCCATGAATGCCTTGCTAACTGGTACCTTAAACAATGATAAATGTTGTCTGTTTTGCAAGTAGGCTGCTACCGCAGCTAGATGTAGGCGTATTGAAATATACGCTAGTCCAGAAGTCTACAAATGAAGTAAATAGCAGACAATGTTTTTAACAGTTGCATTAAATAGGTCAATATATTTACCACAACAGTAGAAGACAAACCTCTTCCACTTTGCAGCGCAACACGCTCTGGTTGTAGGTTTACGTGCTTCTTTGCCTGAGTTTACGAACCACAAATGAAAAAAGAGGGAGAGGTGGAAAAGCGTATGCATATATCCCTGACAGTTCATCCATAGAGCATTGCCCTTGGATAGTGGGAGTGAGAGCCTGAAAGCAAACTTTGGGTATTTTGGGTTGTCTGCGGTTGCAAAGAGGTCTATCTGTGAAAACCCCCACTTGTGGAAGTATGGGAGGACGCCTACTGGGTGGAGTGCCCACTCGTCGAATTGCTGTCGCATCCTGCTAAGGAGGTCTGCAAATTCGTTGTCAGTCTCTGGAAGATGCTCCGCTAACAGATGACTGTTGTGACGTATTAAGCAAACACAAGGAGATGATGTACGGAGCGCTGAAACTTTTCTGACACTCACCCCCAGTCACAGATCTGAGTTGAATCCATCATCGTTCTTTAGCTCACTTTGCCACCCCAGTTCAGACCCAGTTATATGCAAATCAGTCTTGACCCTGTGCCTCATGGGAACAGTCCAGCCCGAACTGACAAGCCAGGTCTTCCTTGGACCAGAAACAAGCATCCTGGGACCGGTTTCGGGGTAACACCCCTCATCAGCCAGGCTAGCTTGAATCCAGTGGCAAAGTGAGCAAGTTCTGTGCATTCCACCACTGCAGAGAGTGACGTGTGCAGCTCTCTATCCAGAATAGATCGTGTAATTGACCCTGTGACTGAGACCACTGTTCCAGAGTGGCTGAGTGCCCTTTGGCTGAAGGTTGCTTGGGGTGAGTGCGGTGTCGAGGGGGAGGTGGTGCCATAATCACGGACAGCTGAGCTGGCAGAAGGTCCGATCTCCAGGTCAGAGCCAGAACTTTCTCCAGGGGAGAAAGCCTCTTCTTCCTCAGCCAATGGTTGTGGGTATTGTTCCCCCTAGACGTCCTTGGGACCGAAGAGGTCTGGGGTACTGTCTCTGCCCCTACGTGACATCTCGAGTCGACGAGCGTGAGGATCGTGAAGAGTCTTTATGGTGTGGAAGGAGCGGCAAGCGTCGCAGGTGGGCTCATTGTGTTCCAACGACAGGCACAGATTGCAGACATGATGGAGACTGATCCGATGATGTTTCGAGTGGCAGCGAGGACAATATTGAAATGGCGTCCGTTGCATTACCGTCGAAGCATGGTGGAGAGACGCAACAGGGGGGTGGGAGTAAGCCCAAGGGGCAGAGCCTAGGAGGGCCTGTCGTCGACCCGGACCCCACTCAAGCAAAGTAATCAGACACTGACCCAAGATGGAAAGTAAGGGTGACGCATTCAAATTACAATACAGGTGGAGGGAAGGAACCGCGTGTACCGAAAGAGCACCGCGACGGTGTTGACCCGAAGCACAGGCGCACACGTCCAAACCCGACGGTGGAAAGAAAACAATCTAATAGTGGAGTCGATGACCATGTGCATTATCACCAAGAGGGGGAGTCCCAGTACCTTGTGACTCAAAAGACTTCTTTAAAGAAGAACAACTTGCACACATCCGGGCCCAATACTAGATGGCAGGAGTATGAACAGCATGTGTATCTATAGCCACACATGCCTCCAACATAATTTTATCTCTAATAGCTCATCCTCTAAGGTAACAGAGTTGTTCCTGAGGTGAGGACTAACTTTAGAACTATACTGTAATCAGAAGAGTTCTGATTTGAGTACTATAAATTAAATGTGTTTGAGACAAAAGAGCTATTCTTATGGCCT
Organism: Calotriton arnoldi; assembly: GCA_963921515.1. NCBI lineage: Eukaryota > Metazoa > Chordata > Amphibia > Caudata > Salamandridae > Calotriton > Calotriton arnoldi. The sequence goes on along the minus strand of CAWUFW010004016.1, from coordinate 886,882 downwards.
GACCCCTTGGAACTTGCATAAATATTCTTATTTCACAACCTATTGATCAGTTTGACCTTTATGTTTGTGTTTATAAATAAACTAAATTAAAGCCTAATTGCAATGCCCATCCCTTCCTTTAAACTGGTGAATGCAGATTAAATTGAGATGTTCATGGGGGCGATTTCCATAGGGAGAAGAGTCAAAAACACCTGCCCATGGTTATCTATGTATGATTGGTTGTAGTGTCGTTTTATATCTAGGCTATTATGTCAGTTGCTTGGACTTGGCATGATTTCACACTGACTTTTCACAAGGCCCATACGTATTATGGTCTCAGTTCAGACTCAAGAGGTAAGTCATTACTGTTCTCGGATTACACACACATTTGCGTGTTTGTAATCTTAAATGTCATTTTATCCTTAAAACAAAAATCTGAATACATACGACCCTTCCCAGCGTAAAATCCTATTCATTCACTTTTAATTTCCAATTTGACAGCATAAGCTTCTCATTTTCCTGCTCCGAGCGTTTCACTTTGCCACTGGTTATTCTTTGTAGCTTGATACTTTCCAAAGGATTGAACAAAGTACAGGACTAGAGCAGAAAGGAGGGCTATGACTGGACAAAATGCATGAGACATAACACATGCCAAAGGGGCATCAGGATAGGAGTAGAGGCGAGAGGAAGACTGTAAGTGGGCAGAGTGCAGGAGATATAGCACAGCAAGCCAAAAGGGCAGGATAGGACTAGAGGTGAGACGTGGGTAGGGGACAAGATATAAAATGACAAAAAAATCTAGTGATTAGGGGACAAGGTAAGAGGAAGGCTACCAGTAGGCAGGGTGCACAGGAGATATATAACCTTCTGCCAAAGGGGGGAAGGATATGCATTTAGGGGAGAGGACTGTTATAAGTGGGTAGAGAGTATGATATAAAAAAAACATGCCCAAAGGCAAGTTAGGAGTAGGAAGAAAATAAGGGTATAGATGAGCAGGGTGCAGTGGTGCAAAATGTTGGGATGGGAATGTCCCATATTTGGTCATTGGGCATGTTCCCCTGCCCAGAGTTTCTGATTGTATGCAAAACTGGTATTCTGCCCTAGCATCATGTTAATCTAGCATGTAAGCAGAGGTCAAAGCCTGTCCTTTCTAATGTGAGGTCTAGAACCTGTTTTGTGATGTGGAGGGGCACACCAAGCGTGCCCTTATAGAGGGTACTGGATTAGTATCCATACCCTAGGTGAGTCACGAAGAGGGCAGCGTACTGAATTTTAGTGATTTATTAGCGTGGCTAGTCCCTTTTCTCTGTGTCACATAGAGAAGCGTCTCATGGCCCCTCTCATTTATTCTTTCACTGTTATGTGAACTCCAGATCCTTGCACTGGTATTTGACGTGAATGTCAAGTGCATGTGCGTGCAATGTCTGTGTAACAGATGTATGGAAGTAAGACTCTGCTAGTGAAGAGAGAGTCTGAGTACTGGTATCAGTGGGGTCCAATCTGAAAGCCCCTGGTTTAGCATGGCACAAGATAGAGGGTGGATACAGCTTCCCCAAACAATGTATTTCTGTTGCTCGAGGTCCAGACACTGATGTGAAGGAGGATGGAAACAGTGCGCCCCTTTGGAATTCAGCGAGGACCTGGTCAGCAAAGGCTGCTGATTAATTCTTCTTGAGTACTGACATTTGGTAGATGGTAGGGGTAAGGGGAAGAATTGTAGTTTCTGTTGTTCAAAGTAAGGATGTTTCTAGCAGAGTCTGTCCTTTTGTCTGTCCCTGATTACTGCTTCATGATGGCTGATAACAGCCCGGTACAGAGACATCACATTTCACTGTGCCTTTGTTCTGGATATTCCTGCTTGGAGCCAGCATCATTGTTCCCTGTTGCGAGAGCCGTCACTTTGCACAAAGGCTGTGTCTTAGGAGCAGCCAGAAAATGTGTCTTAGGAGCAGCCAGAAAATGACACCTGAAAGAGAACCAATCCAAACTGGTTCAGAAACCTTAGACAGTGGATCACATCTCTGTTCTGGAATAGGTGTATAAAAGTGGTATTCCAAACCACACCCTTTTTCCAGTTCCAAGTATAGAGAGTAGAGACTGCCAAAAAGCAAAGCCAGGAGCGATCTGTGTGAGGAAGGGGTCCCCCGGTCTCCCTAAAAGGTTTTGGTCATGAACCACATCAAGCCTTCTACAGAAATCAAGCATTGAGTGGGAGTGACACCCTGACTTGGCTGAAACTGGTGCTGCTGCCGCTGAAGCCCAAGTGCTTAATCTACACCTAGGTGTGTGAGCTTGGTGGAAGCATCTATCAAAAACATCTGCAAGGTTGAGATTGGCAAAGAGACCACAAGCATCGCACTTTCACCAGGCCTAGGGAGGCCACAACTGCAGAAGATGGGAGCTCCTGGAGGGAGCCACGGCACTGTAATCCCTCAAGTATTCAAAGTCTCCACTGAACACCGACAGCTTAGAAGCCACCAATGCACTAACGGACAAGTTACTTACCTTTGGTAATGCCTTATTGGGTACAGACTATCTAGCCGCAGATTCCTTACCAAACATTTATCCCCAGGCGTCAGACTGGATCCGGAAAATGTTTCAACCGGTACCCCTGCGTGCAGGTAGGTGGTGTCGTCAGAATCGTCCGTGCCAGAAATTATTTGTGCAGTGCCTATATAGGCGCCACCCCAGAGCGCTGACGTCAGTTTATTTTAGCGACTTTCCACATCAGAAGCACCGAGCCACGGAGAACACTGGCCACTGGTATGAAAAACTAGGGACCTGAAATGAGAACGCCCTGTTCCTAGAGATCCATTCACACAGCAGGGAGGATGGGTGGGGCAGTAAGGAAGCTGTGGCTAGATAGAGTCTCTAACAGATAAGGCGTTACCAAAGGTAAGTAACTTGTCCATCTGATAGAGACTTCTAGCCGCAGATTCCTTACCTTAGAATAGATACCCAAGCAATACCTCCCCGGAGGTGGGTGTGCAAAATAATTTCAAACCAAAAAGTCCTGCAGGACCGAACGGGCAAAGTGCCCATCCCGATGGACCCGAGTGTCCAGGCAGTAGTGTTTAGTGAATGTGTGCAGAGAAGCCACGTTGCTGTTTGGCAGATGTACAGGACCGGAATGCCACAAGCTAATATAGTGGTTGCAGCCTTGGCTCTGGTGGGATGAGCACGCAAACCCTTAGGGGGTTGCCGCTTGGCCAATGCGTAGTAGATTTTAATGCAGAGCATGATTCATCAGGAGATGGTTCGCTTCTGCACAGCCTGATGCTGACCAAATTGCAGTTCGTTAACCACCACTGCAGATCTTTCACAGTACTCTCCGAGATCTGGACCATGTTGGAGAGATTTCCCTGATACTGTGCCCACTAGAACTTCAGGTCACACTGCAGAGCCCACATATGCCAGCAGGCATGTGTCACAAGCTAGATGCCGGAGGCCACTGTGCTCAGCAGCCTCAGTCCGTCTCACCGAAATGCAAGACAGCGGCTAAAACATCGGAATCATAGCCTGAATATCCTGGACTCGCAGTTCAGGAGTATAGGCCTGAAACTGCCCCGTGTCCATAACTGCTCCGATGAAAGGGAGCGTCTGAGAGGGAGTCAGGTGTGACTTCGGCACGTTGATAGTGAACCCCAGCGAATGCAAGGGGTCCGCCGTAGTCTGGAGGTGGGAGACCGCCTTCAACACCCAGTCATCGAGATAGGGGAAGACTGGCACCCTTGATCTTCGCAGATGAGCTGCAACCACCGCCATCCCCTTGGTGAACACCCAAGGGGGGCTGGTAAGGCCAAAGGGGAGCACAGCGAACTGAAAATGCTTGTGGCCCACCGTGAACAGCAGGTAACGCCTGTGGGCAGGCCGCTACCAACTAGTCTCTCGGGTCCAGGGCAGACAAGACTTGAGCGAGTGTGAGCATTTTGAACTTCGCCTTCCTGAGAAAGAAATTGAGAGGCTGCAAGTCTAGGGATAGGACGAAGGCTTCCGTCCTTCTTGGGCACAAGAAAGTAGAGGGACTAGCAAACATGACCTATTTCTGGCACCTGCACCCTATCTATGGGCTCCTTTGGCCAAGAGAACCATCACTTTCTGTTGGAGTAAGGAAAGATGGTCCTCCATCATCCTGTCGCAAGCAGGTGGCATAGGTAGAGGGGTAGTCATGAAGGGGAGGAGTAGCTCCTCTGTACAATCTGCAAAATCCATTGGTTGGATGGGATAGACCGTCAGTGGGGCAGGCGATGGCGTATCCAGCCCCCCACTGGGTGCCCATGTTGGTAAGGGGGTAAACTAGAAAGGCTTGAAGGCTGCCGGGGGGGGACTGGTGGGCTGGCCCGGCCTCGGGCTGCCCGACCCACGAGGTCTGTAGGTACTGCCGCAGAGGCAGGGAATCTTGAGCGCCGTGGTGGCTGGGACGGCAGGGACACGGCTGGAAACCCCTTCCATGGCCTCGAAAGGCGGATTGAGGTTGGCGAGGGGCCATGGAAAGGCCCATGGACCTGGCTGAAGCCCTGCTGTCCTTAAAGCACTCCAGCACTGAAGCCGCCTTGCCTCCGAAGAGACAGGAGCCATCAAAGGGCATGTCCATAAGCGATGCTTGGACATCCCCTGAAAATCAGTTGTCCTCAGCCATGCGTGGCACCTTCAAGACCACTGTCTTCTACACTGCTCTGCCCAGCGGTGGTGTTCATTCCACATTGAATCATGAACTTAGCTGCATTCTTCCCATCTGCAACAGCCTAGGAGAGTATGATCCAGGCCTCCTCCGGAACCATGGGCAGCACCTGCGCAACCAAGTCCCATGGAGCATGGGAGTACCGACCTAAAAGGCACACGTTGTTCACGGACCGCAGCACCAGGCTGATGGAAGAAAAGAGCTTCTTCCCCAAGGTGTTCAGCCTCTTGGATTCCCTAACCGGGGGAGCAGTAGGGAATGCCCCAGGATTTACATGGGAAGTGGAGGCTTGGTAGGGTATGGTGTTGTCCTGTTCATAGGAGCCCCTGTGCTGGGCTTGGACCAAGTCCCAAGCAAGACATCTGTAAGTGCTTCATTAAAGGGGAGCAGCGGTTGAGAGGGGGTAACTCCTGGTTGAAGCACCTCTGTCAAGACATGAGTTTTGACTGCCACTGAGGGTAGGCTTAGGTCCAGGACCTCGACCACCATTCTCACCACCATTGCAAAAGATGCTCCATCCTCCATAGCCACGGTAGGGGAAGAAGGCATTCCAGTGTCTGGAGAAATGTCCAGCCCACTCGCCTCTGCCAAATCTTCACACCAGTCCATATTAGGGTCAAGGGACTGGTATTCTTCAGTGTCCAGCGACCTCTCCTATTGCTCCCCAAGCCCTATTCCATAAGAAGAGGGCTCAGACTCCGGCCTTTAGGGGCAAGACATCAGTCAGCGTTGGACAACGCCCCTCCGGCTCCGTGTCAGGGATTAGAATGGGTACGGTGGCGCCGGGAGCGTCGGCATCGGGACTGGCGTCTGCGAAGATCTAGGTGGCATGGTGCTGGTCAAAATCCATCTGTGGATCCAAGGGACCTGACTGGCACTGGGGCCGGAGCTGCCAGCGGGAAACCAGTAAGGGCCACTCCCGACCACGCTGGGCTCAAGGCGCGAAGACGGGCCGCTCAAACAGGAGGCGCATGGCCTCATAAAACTCTGAGTTGAGCGAGGTTAGCTCTGGCTGCCGGAAACTCGGGGAAGCATAGAGCCAACCCAGGCGCTGGCTCAACCACAGAGCCAGGCCTCAAATGACAATGCTCCCTTGTCTTGTCAGAAGGCTTCGACGGACAGGGCAAAGTCGAAGACCTCTTCGACTTCTTGCTCTTCTTTTTCTTGTGAGACTTACCCAAGTGACCAGACGACTTGGAGTGCGATGAAGATCTCGGGCTCTGCAACCGCTCCCAGGCCCTTCCTCTCAACCAGGAATGACATCAGCCAGGAGCTTGAGGGAGCGCTCCATCAAAGCCTTTGGGTGCATGGCGCCACGTGGCAGTCGGCACAGGCCGTCAGGTTGTGGTCGTGCTCGAGGCACAAAAGGCATACAAAATACAGGACCGACATCTGTCGATGACATGCGCCGTAGGGCTTGAGGCCAACCTTTTTAGATGACATAACTGCCACGCAAGCAAAATAATCTCAAACAAGGGTTGACAGAAAGTTGAAAAAGAGTTTGTCAAAAAAGACTAAGGGGTTGCTCTCTCCAGATCGGTGCTCTGCCGGGAAAGAAAATAACTGACATAACCACGCTGGGGTGGCGCCTCTATGGAAACCGCGCACGTCACTTCCAGCGCTGACAACGCCAGCGACCCCATCGGAGCCGAATTACGCTACCTACCGGGGTGCAGGGGTACTGCTCGAAAAAATTTCCGGTTCTAGTCTGGGGGATAATTTTAAGGTAAGGAATCTGCGGCTAGAAGTCTCTATCAGACAGGGCCAGTGCATATGTCAGCCCTGAACCTGCCCGGACTGCAACTTCCACATGCAGGTAACCTCAGGGCTAGAAAGCTGAATAGCAGACAGAGGTCTGCTGCATGAAGTAAGGCTTTCTTTAGGAATATTTTATGGAGTGAAAAGCAAACTGAACTGTTTGATGCATATACATCTTGGGGGTTACTGGGTGAACTGCACCTGTGCCTAGCCAGTGCCATGTCCCCAGTTAAATGCCAAGGCCAATAGAGGCAAGGGAATGCAGTTAAAGTGGAGGAGGTGGCCTTCAACCAAAGGTTGTAACGCCTCGCGATCAAAAGCAGGATATTAACCTTGTGTTGCCTTTCCCTATTGCCACGTGTGGTATTAAGTAATACATTGTATTTAAAGTACTTTCGGGTATTCAAAAGACAAGCAATCGGCTGGACAATATATTATTGTGTCCGCTGGTTGAATGTTCAGTCTTGAGCTCTTGTCCCCGATGCTACCCCCTGAGAAAGAAGCATTTGACTGCTCGATTTTGCTAAGCTGAAAGTCAAGTACAGAAAGGGTGTACTTGACCCAGTTTGCAGAACCTCAGTAAGTCTTTCCTCAGGACACCATGGAAAACGAGTGGAGTGCTGTAGTCCCTGAAAGCCCTGTGGCCTACCGAATAGGGTTTGTCACAAAACTACATACCATAGTGCCAGGACAGGAGTGGGGGGACAAATCAAGGGCTTATACGTTCGGGCCGGGGTGCCCATAAGTACAGTGCACGTGAGAAGAGGATACTCTTGCAACGTAAATAAGATCAAGATGTAGCCCTTCTGTAGGTAAAGTAATGACCCTGAACTTGAAGGCCTCTGTGGGGCCATTACACCACACTAAGTAAATGGAACCGTTCTTTTACAAACAGTGTAGTTAGACTCTGGGGTACCAGGGAGGAAGGAGAGAGTCAACAGTCGTAAATGAAAAACAAGTACAGTGTTAACAAATAATGAGGTTTCCAGGCCTCAACGACCTATCCTAAAAAACAAAAATTCTCCTACAAAACCTATTTACACTAGCAATGTGGCTTGTAATCGGTTTCCTGTCTTCTTTTGTTCTTATGAAGGTGGCAGGTTAAACGTATAAGGACGAAAAATGCAGGTGCACTACACTTTAGAATGTTTTCATCCAAACCGCCTTTCTCAGGCTTATCTGGTTTGCTCTCTTTTTTTCCTCTTGTTATATCTTCCTTTTGTTTTATCAGTGCTTTGTTTCTTGTAAATGCTGCCTTTCTAGTTCTCTCAACTTTTTATTCTCGCTCTTCTCTCTCGCCCTCTCACAGGGTCCCACCTTCATTCTCATTTTTTGTCTTGTTTCTATAATCTTTAGTCTTAGCGCTCTGCCAATCTGGATATCTCACTTTAATTCTCTTTACTTTTCACTCTTTCCCTCTTAGATGGTCCTTTTCGATCTCTGTTAGTCTATCTTTTTTTTTTTTAATAACACATTTTATTGAATTTTCGTGATACCAGCTGGGCTGTAGCCCTACATACATACTTTGGCACCGAGATAGTCCGGATGTACAGAGTTGGTATACATTATTAACCGCAATTGACATATAAAACAACAAGAACTTTGCGCAGACAGTACCAAAGCCCATACATTTAAGGAGGTGTAGGTGAGTACTCGAACATGCAGTAATGGAGCGTAGTGTGTGGCCTGGAATGGTCAGGGAAGTGCAGGTAACTTCACCCATCAGGGGGTCTGAGGAGGGAGGGGGGGAAGGTCTATACCCCTGTATGTAGCACATCGGGACCATATTTTCCTATGTTTCCGGGGGCAGCCTCGCGCCTGGAATACTAGTCTATCTTTTTTTCATCATTTTCTTTTTTGTTGCCTTCATCACTAGTCTCTTCTCTATGGTTCTGTGTTTTTCCACATTTCTCTATTTTTTTCCTTTCTCTGCCTCTTATTCACTTTAGCACATATTTCCAAACTCTTGTTATCTCTCAGGCGATCGTTCGCTCTCCTTTCATACTTTTCTTGTTTTCTCTTGCTGTCTCACTTTGGTTTTCTCCACCCACACTCCGGTTCTCTTTTCCTGCAGATTTGTTCCTTGCCCTTTTTCCTCACCCTTCCAAGAATCCATCTTCCCTGGAGTAATTCTTACAAGCAGCAGCTGCTACAGTTTTTGAGGAGTGTTTCGCACACTCTGCTTTTGCCCCCTGAAGGCCTCTGGGTACCTCCCGGGGTGGGGAGTGGAGGAAAACTGAAATGCTAAGGCTGCATTGGAGTCCCCCGGTAACACCAACTGCTCCATAAAAGAAGGGCCTCGGGTTTAGCACAGTCAGAGAAACTGTGGTATATTGCAACTCTGCTGCCGCCTTCGCGGCAAATACCTCGCCACGGACTGCCAATAACATTTGGATTTAGTTAAGATCTGCAAAAAATGACACTCGCTAAACTATACATAGTCATAGAGTGAAGAACAACCAACAGCCTAGCGAATACGTACTGGTCGGTTTTCAGTCTTACCTTCTTTCCTCCAGTAACCGCCACCTTTTGCAGTTTGCGGTAACAGTACTTTGCATAAGTACTTATGGGCAATCCTGAAAAAGAAGTGAAAGGGAGCCGGAGTTAGAGCAAAGTCACAATGTAACATAGGTGAAAACAGAACCAGAACCAAACCAATTCTAGAGTGGTCATGTGCGCGAGCAAGAAAAGGTAATTTCTGCGCATGAAACTGGGTCTTACCCAGCCTTAACGCCCTTTAAGAGTAACATGTACTGACGCTGCCCTTTATATAGCGACATTTAAGAGCCTGAGATGTGACTGACCCTGTCCCAAATATACAGGGATCTTGGATACTGACACACAATTGACTATAATGTACCCCAGCCATATGATACCGCACTTTCACAGCCTGGCATGTAACACGCTCTACTCAGGCCTCACTGACTCCTAAAAGCCATGCCTCATGCATACCACACTTTTAGAATCCGGCCTGTGACCGACTCTGACCCAACCTTAAAGAGATAGTTCAAAGTCTGCTTTGTGATAGAAAACTGGTTGAAAGAGCAGTGTTCCTAATGGACTACTGCATTTCACTGGGAATGGTCTAAATCTAAACCAGAACCAACCAATCGTTAATCTTTACCTTTTTGTATGCTACCTACACTTTCCTAACTTTGCTGCCTTGAAGGGGGGACGGAGTGACCTGCTGACATTGTCCAGACTTTGCCAGGCTGTCATAAACTCTCTCCAACTTACCTATAGGCCAGGAGCTTTACCAAAAGAGGCCCTAAATGCCTACAGCGTGGAGTTAAAGTCGAAGAATTGTTACTGAACAAACACAGCTAAAGGCAACATCTGCGGTTTCTACATAGGGGCGTTGACCCCCTGACTGCAGCCATTACTTACATGCAATGCACCACACAATACATACAAACTGTAAGCATGCAGTGGTCGAAGTGGGGGGAAAAAAAAGTAGGGGAACTGTGGGCGGAAAATCAGAGGGTGGGAATAACCCGAGGATTGGATCAGTGGGCGGAGTCAGAGGTGTGGCCAGAATGCACAACACATCCCAATATTTAGTATTTGTTTGGCATTTCACTGACCAGTTACAGCTTACTATGTTATTTAATTCAACCAATGGATACACATGATTATTTAAGGTTTAATATGAGTTATTGCCATTAAAATACATTCACAAAGTGGGATATGTTTCTAATCACAGAATGTCCCAAATACGCTCAAAAGTGGAAGCACAAGCCATTTGTCTCTAAGCCATGGAGTTTGTCATTAGAACTTGTCCTCCCTTTTTCCACAAGAGCAGTCCAAACATGAATAGCAAAATATCCTAGTTTGCAAATGTTTTCTATATAATTATGGCTCTGCCATATTTGACACAACACAACATCTGCTACATAATCTGGCAATTTTAACTTATCAACTATTTGTAGCTCAAACTGATCAAAAGTTACATAAAAATGTGACTTGTGTTGCTGCGAGGTGGACAGCCCTTCGCAAAGGTTGACTGATCACCTTTCTCACTGCTGTATTTGTATGTTACACTGGTACTAATAAGGCAAAATCTTTCCAGAGACTGTTACCATGTGTAAACATGTCAAAATAATAAAGTATCAGAAAATATACTGCATTACGCTGCAGCCTTTTTTTTGCTGCATAATTTAGTCAACACTGCAGCATAATGTTGTCCTCCTTTGCTGCATAATTCCAGTGCCCCCAAAGCAGGCAGCACATGTTAAAAGTGCTTGTGAATGAAGCAGAGAGACTGTGAAGTTTGCGAACTTAGTTTGGTGTGCGTGCAAATCCTGCATTGCCGATCCCTGGTGAGTTGCTGCTACTACTGCTGAAACAAAGCCAATGGAGGTACCAATGGGTGAGGCGGACTGGCCTCAAGGGCAGGGCCGGCTTTAGCGCTGGTGGCGCCCTGTGCAACAATGTTTGTTAGTGCCCTCCAATGACCACCTCCGCCATGGATTCCCTCACTACCACCCTTTAACAGTGCCCCTCAAGTCTCCATACCCACACTCTCTCTCAGGTGCATTTAATTTGATTTACAGCGCCACTCATACCAGTGTAGGGTGTCAGAGCACTTTTGCATCACACACATTACGTGTGTAAATCACTGTATAGAAAATGTTATATAAGACAAAGGACTACAAGGTGTAGGAGTCACATGACAACCATACTAGTAGGCAATATAGGTTAATGGTGATTGGTCTGGAGAAACACAAACTGAGAATTTAAAACGTAATACCATGATTGGGGGTTCTCTTTAATAATCAGAATTGATTTCCATCTGAATGATCACCTTTTGCAACATTAGGATAATCAAAGACTGGGGAAAAAAACCATAACACACTAATTTATACCTTGCAGTTTGTATGTAGCTCTTAGATGACAGTTAATAGCTCACTGTTCTATGTTAGGATTTTAACTTATAAAGTGCAAGTAACAAAAGGATCTCTCTGACAAAAGCAGTAACCCACTGACCTATTTACATTATGTGCACTTTGTGATCTGCATGGTACATGTTCTTTGCAGCAGGCACATTAATCCTCTGCGCTACCTTTCCATGAGTCAAAACTTCCACTAGACAAAACTCTGAGCTCTCTCTCTCTAGGAAAAACATTAATCACCAGAGTTATCATGATATTTTTATTTTTTCTGAAAATTGCTGGAGGCCAGGAAGGAGGCAGCAAGTGCTTTTACAACCATAATATACTTTCTAACACGACGCCCCCACCCAAAGTCAGCGCCCGGTGCGGTCATACCGGTCGCACCACCCTAGAGCCGGCCCTTCTCAAGGGTCTTGTGACCTCAGTGACAGAGTCACTGTCGCTCTAGGGTGTGCTGCTTCATAGGCCTGCCTGCAAGACTGGAGTTGAACTTCAGTATGGATTGTGGTGGACAGGCATCAAGGTTAACCTACACTTGCCACCGCTAGGGTCCGCCTGCCTGCTGGTGCTAAGACACCAGGGCTTCTAAGGTCTTGCGGGGCCTTCTAAGGTCTAGCATGGGAATGTGCTCCCTCAGGAGAGTGGTCTGGGGGACTGGTCATGAAGGCTGAACCTGATTCCCCAGTTCCAAATTCGGTAGCTCTGACCATAGTGCCACGTCCTCTCCCCCAATGAACACCATACTGCCCCACTGAGAGAAAATTGCACTGCCTTCAACTAAAACCCAATTGTGCTATAAACACCTGGGTGTGACTCAATTCAAATTACGCACTAGACAAGAGCAATATACTGCCTAAAAGAAAGTACCAACATCCTGGAAAAAGCAAACACCCATAGGGAATGCAAGATTAAGTAAAGCATCTGAAAGGTAAGCAGGAACAACATGGTTACCATAACACTTTTACACTCACTATTCAGAAATCAGTGAGTGCTTTTGCCTGAAAAGTTAAGGACATGATTACAGGGCCCGAAGGGACCCATTTCAATGCCCATTGTTTATATCCTTACAAAACGTAATCAGTATGGTTTGAAAAGACCACATCCGTGAACACAGAGCCGTGGTACACATTTTGTTTTCCAATCCACCCATCAACCAGGTATTGCAGTACCCTCCAGGATTGGTGCACTTCCCCACCCGGGAAAAACAATGCTGTTCAAAGAAAGACAAGAAAACAAAAGTAGTGCTTCACTGGCAAACTCTGCAAAGTGACGCTAATGTGTTTAGGTGTGAATAAAATCAATCTGGCCACTTTGCGACCACTCTGTCTTGCTTTCTTTCGTTCCCCCCCCCCCCCCCCATATTTTGAACCTTTTATTCCCCTGGCTGCACTGTGGAAAAGAAAAATGTCAGAAAAAGACGACAAAAGTGTTTTTCGTATTTGGATCCATTTCACAAGGGAACAAATAAACAAAAGGAGGAAAGAGAGAGTGAGAACAATTGCTTGAAGTCACAGTTTTCAGTAAGTGAGGAGGAGCTAGTCATAAAGAGAGGTAATAAGAGGAAGAAAGAGGGGGGGCAGCTGCCAGCGGCAGAGCAGAGGTGGACACTGTCCTTGTCTTCTCTGGGCAAGAAGGAAAATAGTCCTTTTCCTTCTCTGCCCGCCCCGCCCGTCCCCGAACGGCCACGAACGCCGAACCTTCTCTGCAGGCTTTGGCTATTTCTGCCATCCTCGGACGAATGTTTAAAATAAAAAAGTAGGGGAACGGAATCTATTGAATAAAAGAAGTAGGGGCACGCCGTGCCCTGCCGATCCCGCCAACATCGACCACTGTATGCATGCCACCACACGGAGCTGCCTCTCCCGGCGGACAGTATTAGGCATGGTTTTACTGCCGACTGGCAGCTAAGGCTGTTTGAGTGAACTGCACATGTCAGGTTGGCCGGTATTTTGCTTATAGCCAACCCAACATGCACAGTTTATGGTTTCCCTAGACATAGCTGTCAGCGAGCTGGAAAAGAACAACACAGCCCCCTCATTCTCAGATGGAGCGCAGTGGTCACCTGTCCCAGCCAATCTTCACACTGCTCTTATGCCGTTTACTATTATAAACAGAATGAGAGTAGTGCTTTTATTGGCTGAGATGCATGGTGTTTTAGTTTCAGTTTACCCGCCTAGCATGCATTGCTCAGCTCTTAACGAGGTGTGGATTTCAAAGAGTCGGGCCGCGGTTTAAAAGAAAATCGACTGCTGAGGTAAGCTCAGGGCCGGGCTGACCATAGCGGGCACCGGGCGTTTCCCCGGTAGGCCGCTAGGGTGGGGGCCGGTTTTGGGCCCCTGGGGGGCCGTTTTTGTTACCGGGGGTCGGCAATATCGGGCCCCTGTAGCAAAATCGGCCGAAACCGGCCCCCGCAAACTGCTCGGCTGCACTTCCCCTCACCCCAGGGGGTGCCGGCTGAGCAGTTTGCCAGGGCCGGTTTCTGTTCCCAGTCCGGCCTGTAAGCTGATTATTTATTATGTTTCTTTTTTTATAATACGTCTTGTCTTGTTTGCATCATGTAATGGCAAAGTGCTCCAATACTGTTTGTAGTGTTTGTGCTTTAAAACTGCAAAAACAACGTTAAGGACAAGGTAGCAACAGTAAGTGCCCTATGTCCCACCATTTTCAAGAGCTACAATTTAATAGTACTCAATTTACCTACCTTGGAAGTATGGAAGGCTGAGATGTTCATGTCAGGATTCTGATAAACATACCTAGGTGTCTGCAACCAGTGTTTTGACGTTTGGTTATTCTGTTGGCTCATAACGACTTAACATCAGCAAGGACTTTCTTTATAAGGTCATGGAACTCTGGGGCAACTCGTAGTATCGTTTTTCCACATTAGGGGGCATCTATTCTATTCATCACAAGATGACACCACGCCTTCCATTTTCTATACTGGGAGTCAAGCTCCAGCTGATGCACAAGATAGTCCGGACGCGAGGTCTGCAGAATAAATGTGCAATCAATATCGCAGCAAACACAGTTCAATATGCAGTCAGGAATTAATGGCAAGCAAACATTGAACCAAATGCCAGAAGTAGTTCAAGCTAGGTCACTTTCAAAGACCAGCTGCAGGCCATGGGCTGACTAGCAAGTCGATATGCTAGCGTCCTGAATCACAACAGCAGTAGTCCACAAGAAAAGCAGTGCGGGTTGCTATTAAAATGTTGCCTTTTGAGCCGAGAACTGCTAAAGGTGGAAAAACCCATAAACACAATCTGAAAAGAAAAGTGCGCCTCCTTCTGTCTTCTTAATTAAATGTTAGCTGCTATTGTTCACCACGGATGTGCTTGACATTGCGCCTCTGTTTCGATTGCTAAGGGGTAGCAATAACCCCATCCAAGCAGACAACTTTACGCAGCGGGGCAGCAGTGACCCGGTTGCCAGACCGCTCTGCACTTTTTTTTCCACATGCCGAATGCATAATTTACTTTTTTTCTGTTAGCAATGTGCCAGTGTGGCAATTACAGATTTAGGGGCTATTCGTCATCCTTGAATGGCAGCTTCGTCGCCTGAATATAGCCATTTTTCTTATCTAATTGGTTTTCCGAGTGTTGGCTTCAGTTTTGTTGGCTTTGCAAAGGGTTTTCTAACCGAATTCCTGACCCACAGAACAGTGGGCCTGACAATGCTCATCCAACATCCACCAGCAACAGGTTCAATGGTATGTTGTGATGGCATCGCTGGTGCACCTGTTGGGTAGATCCTTGCAGGTAAAGTACTTCAGATTCCTGCACACCACCTGTGGTTATTTGTGTTTTGCGTTATTTTGTGAAGAGCACTCTGCCGTTCATCCCACTAAGGCCGATAAAATTAGTGTAACTTGTATTTTTTATGTATTTATTGAGACGCAATTGCGTTTCGATGCAAAATGCTGTAAATGATACTCTATCGGCGCAGGACAATCCTGACGGAGTGGTTATAATAAAGCTATTGAGGTGGGTACTGATAGCACATAGCATTTAAGTGCTAATAAACAAATGGGTGTTTGATGTGTGCTATGAAATTGTTCAACAGTACACGAATGCTCTGTAACACTTGTGTGACCTATGCCTTATTTTCTTACACTGGACTATTTCTAAAAGTCAGATGTAGCTAGTAAATATTTGTTACCAGAAGACACCATCTCCCAGCGAGTCCCAAGCGTCCTGTAATAGGGTTTTCCTTTATAAACTAATTTAAACATGTACTTCATTCCAACTGGTTTAACTCCAGCCATTCACACAGACAATTCCAAGAATGCATTAAGCAGTTAAATCAAAGTAAAGGAATGGAACATAGAATCCCCGGTGACATGCACTCATAACAACCTTACGCTTGGATACCTGCAGTATATGGTGGATTTTTGCAGAGCTTGCCTTCAGCATGAACTTGGTAGCTTTGCATAGAGGTGGGGGAGCCACTGAAAGCTCGAGCCCGACTGGAACCTGATACCCGGCTCTGGCTCAGGTCGAGGTCCAGTTGGGACCGCAAGCCCTTAACGAGCCGAGCTCATGTTGCTTCTGCCTGCCTCCCTATACTCAGGAAGTGGCGTTACGGTTATAGCGGCTGACTGTGGCATTAGGGAACCAGGTTCTAGTCTCGGCTCAACATCCTGCGATTCTGGGCAAATCAAGTAATCTCTCTGTGCTTATAAACAATGCCTGTAACGCTGTATAATGTAGCTGGTGCTTACGTACGTAATGCGCTCCAATACCTTTGGGTTAAGTTCGCACTATATTTAAAAAACTGCAGAAAAACCCACTAAAAGATAAAAACAAAATCTTAACATAAGGAAAGACAAATAGATACCCATTTACTGGCTGATTTGTACAAAGTGAAACCTGAGACCCTGGATAAATCGTGGCTTCCCCGCTTAAACTCTGTGATCTTAGGCAAACATTTTATTACACCAAAACTCTTTTTTCCTTCATTTTTAGGTCGAGCCTAGCACAGCGCATGCGCTGCTCTATGGGAGGCTTCTTGTGAGCACTCCACACTGTTCCTAAACTTCTCAGTGGGAGTTAGTTAACTCCCACATATTCAATTGGCCTTTGCGTGTGGCTTTCAGTACTGAAAGCACGCAAATGGCCAAAGACGGCATCATGTCCCGCCTTTTCTTTTAACGTTAACTCCCCTGGCCTAGGGGGCTCCGGAGCGAGCAGGGGCGCGCATTGTGCCAGCTGCATACCCTGATCGTTATCTTGCCTTTCACGGCGCGCTTGTTATTTTTATTGCTCCCTCAAGCCCACTGCTGTGCTCTGTTCTGCTGGCCCCACCCTTGAAACCTTCCTTCGTCGGGTTTGTGATAAGATATCCCCTCTTTCACACACGCACTTCAGAAAACATGTTAAAATGCTCCATGACAAAAAAAACTCGCCGTGTTGTTCCTTCTTGCCCTAATTAACGCTGCTCTTTATTCCCTCACCAAGGGCGTATGCAATTTATACGTCTTGCATTGGTTCATCCCTGGGCTACTTTTGCATGTTATGTTACTGATTAGTGCTAATATGTACTTTGCGTCCCTTCTCCCTTTGTATTGGATTCACCTTTCTATCAGCGGTCAGTCTTATGAGTTCCTGGCAACCAGGAGTAAGGAATCGCCACAATTTGAACTGTTGCTAAATACTTGTAAGAGTTTTTAAGCGGAACATACCGGGGTTGGTTGGGTACCTAGAGTTTTCCGTTAAGTGTATAATACCGGACGCGTCCTTTAATCCCAACAGCTGCTGCTTTGTCCTGTCTCTTCCTTTACGTTTTTTTGTACGAAACGGGCAACCATCTAATCTCACGATACCTAAGTGTCGTTCTCCAGATGCTATTCATATATTTTTAAAGATGCCGAACAAAGATCAATCGCAGCGTTAAAAGAGTGAAGAGTTTTTAGAGGGAGGATGTTTTCTCCCGTGCATGATCCGTCATGTCTATGTCGGACTTCCCCGATGAAACTCCCTTTACCTGTGCTGCTTATGTGTGTTGTAACTCGGTTCTCTTGAATCGAAAGGTGGAGTCGCGCCAAATGCTATGGCCTCTCTTTTTAACTGTCTGAGTGAGTTGCTATCTTCGGCGCCCGAAATAATGATTCCTAATGAGGCGAATATCATTTTCTGTTCCAGTTTACGGCCTCGCGTCCAGTCGGGGTAATTTGTTTGGAATACTGAAGCCGACAATCTAGATCCAAAAAAGGGTCATTAGCTTCAGGCTCTGCTTGTAACAATTAGGCTGGGACCAACATGCACCCCAGTCACGTGATCGACGACTCCACACTTTTATAAGCAGTTATATTAATTTTTTCGTTCGCAAACGGACACTTTTCTTTTAGCCATCTTAGACTAACAGTGAATTTTTAAAGTCCTTTGTATATGTTTTCTTTTCAATTGCACGTTTTAATTGCACGATTCTGGCAAAATAATATTCTGGTGCAATATCTTTAGGTGTATAGGGTATATTATTAATTCATGAGTACCTCTGGAGGAATTAAACCCGGGTTCACTTATCCTGGCAGGCAACAGGAAGCGACGTACAGAAAATAACCACACAGTAGCCACCGGCCCGGGTTGTATGAGGCTTATAGACATGAAGATTTCAGCGATCTTTAACCAATGAGGGTATCTTGAATAATGCAAAATGGGATACACCTTGAAACGTCATGTCTAATAAGTAGCCATTTTCCACCCCAGGAAACTAGACTCCTCCTATCTGGTTGCTTCATAGATATCCGTTTCATTGTTGACTTTTAATTGTTTTTAAATGTCCTCTGTACAGGGCGGGCTGAAGATTTGATGGGGCTTATTTCAAAAAGGGAAGTGCCCGATTACACCCCCCCCCCTTTATAAAATTCAGGGTGAAGAACTACCCTTCAATATGTTTCTACTAACCTCACACTCTAGTGCTCTTCACCAGGTTCAAAGTAAAACCATCTGTTTCTTTGATACCGGGAAGCCGAAGGGTAAAGTTAGCTTGATGGGCTTCAAGCGATCTGTCCTGCCTCTTCCACATTTAAGAGATACTCCTGGTTTGCATAATTTGAGTGCTTAGACTACGATCATTACTGTAGCAGGAGGGTCCAGCGCAGGTCCAGAAGAGTAGGATCTATATGAAATTTTCAGGATAACAACTGCCTCTCTAACTACATGCAGATAATGTGCCAATCCTGAAAACTCGGGATGGATCAGGCCCGCTGGACCTGCACGGGTCACCCTCATGCTTTGCGTTCTCTCGCTCTCTCTCTCACTGACTGTCTCAATCTCTCTCTCACTGACTGACTGACTCTCTCACTGACTGACTAACTGACTCTCACTGACTGACTAACTGACTGACTCTCTCTCACTGACTCTCACTGACTGACTCACTGACTGACTCTCTCACTGACTGACTGACTCTCTCACTCTCTCACTGACTGACTGACTCTCTCACTCACTGGGTCCGGCACACACCCTCACCCCATGATTAAAGTACTGAATTAAAATGTGCGGGGTCTCAACACCCCAACAAAAAAACTGCTCTCTTCGCCATGCTACGAGACTCTGAATGCAATGTCTGCTTGTTTCAGGAAATGCATCTCCTTTAATGTGACTGGATGTGGAAGAAATCCAGCTGGTTTGACCGCCAATACTTCACTGCGGTCCCACAGAAAAAAGCAGCAGTGATCCTCCTCGCCACAAACTTTCGCGGGCAGCTTCACCAGACGCACGCAGAGCCACCAGGGAAACTACTCTCCCTACGAATCGGGATACACACACACACCCTTTCACTTTAGAGACTATATACACTCCAAATGAGCACCAAGACCAGTTTATTTTTAGCGCCCTGGGACAGGTACTGGACAACCCCGACACTGATGTACTGATAGGTGGAGACTTAAATTTAGTTCTAAATAAGTTGAAAGACCGCTTGGCGCAAAAAATAGGGCAGACTGGAGCCTTTATTCTTGAGCGCCTGCACTGGCTACAGGAGGCGGGCCTGACAGATATATGGTGCTTGCGCATTCTCACTACTAGGGACTACACTTTCTTCTCCGCCGCACACCAAGCCTATGTCAGAATTGACTACTTCTTTGCCACCGCACATCTCGCTGCAGTGATTACTCAAGTTGACATAGGGGTCGCTGCACTATCTGACCACTCCCATATCTCGATCGCCCCAAGTGTCCCTGAAGGGCCCACGACCCACCGGACATGGTGCCTGACCCCGAAACTATTAACATATGACTCTCCAGTTAAAGAGATCACAGAAGTAATTGACACCTTCCTAAGCAGAAATGAGAACCTGGATACCTCCATCTCATTGCTACGGGACACCCTAAAAGCAGTCCTCTGAAGCGCATTGATAGCCATCTCCATGAGAATCAATAGGTACAGGAGAGAGAAACGAGTGGCTCTGGAAACCTAGATGAAAGACGCCTACAAACAATCTGTCTCCCACAAGGTGAGGAGGCAACTAACTATGGCCAGAAAACAACTCAAAGCCATAGACACAGGCAAAGTAGAGTATGCCCTGCTACGCACCAAACAGAGGGACTACACCAGAGGCAATAAAGCGGGGAGGCTCCTTGTGCATCGTTTGAGGGCACAAGTACATAAAAGTAGAATTCAGGAGATACATGGACCCTTGGAACAGAAACTGCAGACAGACGCAGCTTAAGCGCAGACATTTGAGCGCTTCTACGCGGACTTGTACACCGCAAAGACGCTAGACGCAGCCAAGGCAGCGGCATACCTCTCTAAAGAGTCCGCCATGAGCCTACCAGAAGTGAACGCACTCCTCCTGGAGAAAGACATATGGGAGGACGAAATCTGTGTGGATATAGCCAAACTTCAGCCAGGCAGTGCCCCAGGGCAAGATGGGTTCACACAGCCATCTATAAACTGTTTGCGGCTTCACTGGCACCTCTCCTCACCGCCTCTACGATTCATTTAGCAACACGAGCACACTTACTGGCACTATGAGAACAGCGGTCATCACTGTGATTCCCAAACCTGGGAAAGACCCCAACAAATGTGCATCTTACCATCTCATATCCCTATTGAATGTAGATGCTAAAATCTTTCCAGGCATATTGGGCGCTCACCTTAACCCATGTATGCAGGGCCTGACAGACTTGGAACAAGCTGGGTTCATACCAGATAGGTGCTGCAGAAACAACACAAAGCGACTTTTGCACCTCATCGATAAAGCGAGATGCTCCCAGACGCTGGCGCTACTTATGTCGATCGATGCCAAAAAGGCTTTTGATAGGTGCACTGGCACTTCCTTCGCCTGGTGTTGGAGGGGGCAGGACTAGGTGCTTGATTTGAGAAATGGGTCTGGTGTAACTATGCGGGGCCACGGCATGTGTGCGAGTAACGGATTGGCCTCACGAAGATTCAATATAGCGCAAGGCACAAGACAGAGCTGTCCTTTGTCTGCACTTCTGTTTGACCTGTATATGAAACCCTTGGCAAAATGATACGCACAAATACGCAGATCAAAAGCATCTCCTTTAGCCGCCAGGAGCATAAAATAGCACTTTATGGAGATGATATTATGATTGCTCTAACCTAACCATACACCTCCCTATCATCACTTTTACAGGAGCTAGAGGCCTCCGGCAGGGTGTCTGGCTTCAAAGTCAATCTACAAAAATCACAAGCCCTGAACCTCACTATCCCCCAGAGTGAAAAGCCAGACTAGAACGCCTGTTCCCCTTTCCGTGAATGACCCAATGGGTGCTCTACCTGGGTATAAAAATATGCCCCTCACTAGGCAAAACAGCAGAGCACAACTACACTGACCTGCTGGCGCACACCCAAGCCGACTTGTAGACTTAGAGAGGGGGGAGCATCTCCTGCCTAGGTAGAATAGCTGCTATTAAAAACAAGCATTGGCATAGCCAATAGGTCTCGCTTTTGGGACCTTATAAGTATTTAGTTATGCAGCACAATATCCTTGGTGCAACAACATCAACTGTTGCATGGCTAAACACTTATAAGGTCCCAAAGGCGAGACCTATTGGCTATGCCAATGCTTGTTTGTAAAGCGAAGGGGCTGCTGAAAATGTGTTGATGCACCCGCCAAAAATTTGAAAAAAAATATAATGACCTTGAGGGGAGCCAGTGGGTGGGGACAACGGGAGTGTGGGGTAAAATAAAAATAAAGCTGAGTGGGGTGGGAAATCAGCACACGAGGGAGAGAGAAACATGGGTTATGGGGAGAAGTATATGAACAAGTGAGCTACATGGAGGGCTGGGAGTTTTGGCGGGAGAAGCACACTAGAGAGACCGAGCAACAGACGAGGGAGAGAGCAGCACGGGGGAGGGGTATTAGGCAGGGTGGAGAAGCTAAAGAGGGAGAGAGCTGGAAAACACATGCACATTCTAAGGAATGCTGTGATGTCCCCTGCTCAGTTTAACACTGCTCTAATTAACGACTGACCTGGCGGTAGGAGGGAGCGGAGCTGTCAGTCAGTGGCCCTGTCATAATCCGTTTGAGAAGGCCTGGCCTGCTGCCTGCCACAGGAACTGTGGGCGCGGAAGGTGACCCCACTGTCAACAAGAGATGCTTGCTGCAGATAACACTGATGGGTCTCTGCCTGAATAATGAGGCTCACAGACCCCTTCAGCGCTGACGGCTGTCTCAAAACCCTAGAATTACCGAGGCTTGACATGTCGGAGGGGAGCTTACAGAAGCCACATCTCCAGGCATCGACGTCTTGTTTGGTGTCAGCCTTGGAATGTCTTAACCCTTATTTGCTGGGAGCGTTGGCCTCAGGTTGAACTTTTCACCCTTGTAAAGCAATGCAGGTTAAACGGAGAATGCACGTCCCTCCGCCGTAGACTCTCGTGCGCTTTTACGCAATACCCGTTTCATATTAGTTAATTAGTAACTTAATTAGCTCATGGGCTAACCAAATGTTTGTCAGAGAGTTTCTTTACTATATCTTGTTCGATTTTATTACAGTCGGCTGTTGGCACGGGTACACAAGACGAGGAGAACCTAATGGGTACATGGAGTCTGTACGAAGTCTGTGTGTGTGTTTGTGTGTGTTGTGTTTCTGTGTGTTAGTTTGAGGGGGAGGTGAGCGAGAGTGTGTGTTTGGGAGTTGTGTGTGTGCGCGCGTGTGGGGTGGTGAGAGAGAGTGTGTGGGGGTGTTAGAGTGTGTGTGTGCTGGTGCGTTCATGACTTTGCTTTTGTGTATGCGTGTGTTTTGCGAATACGTGCTGTAAGTATGTGCGTATTTGGCTCTTTTTAAGATCACTACTGGAGTGTAGTCAAATGCTATGGGGCTTATTTACAAGCCCCTTGCGCCGCTGGTACCTCACTTTTAAAATGAGAAAAAGAGACGTACCAGCTACGCAAGGGGCTTGTAAATAAGCCCCTATATTTGTGGTGATTTTCGTGCAAAGTTGGTGTTATCATTCTCACAGTGTTTCACCACACTGCTTTTACGGCGTTTGCATACTTAAAATTGTGCTTTCTAGTCGAGCTTTAATGAAGAAACATTTGTTTACTCCCGTTTTGTAATGGCAAGGTAAAGAGCCTACCTCTCATTAGTAGATTGATGCCTCTGGGTCCTTCATCTAAACCACTGTTACCAGGCAGCCCAATTACAATACATGGTGAAATGGAATAGACCCCTTACCGAAAAAAACTGATGCTTCATTGATAAAACAATAGCTGGGATTCACATTTGGAAGATTCTCTGGCTGCTTAAAAAACACTGCCCACCAGGGGTCTACATCTCACCTAGCACACGAGTGACACTGGGAATGTGGGACAGGGTCAAGCTCCCTCGAAAATTATCCATGCACATTTTCACATGCACGCCTATTATAGGCAACCCTGCTTTCCCCCCACCATGAAGGACACTGCATTTCTCCAATGGCAAGAGGCTAACTGTAAACGAGTTGGAGACCTCTTTGACCACTCAGTACCCTATTCCCAGCCTGGATACACACTTACTCTGGACCGTGACTAGACTGAATTGCTGATCGTATTCAGGATAGAAATCTGGATTGCTAAAGTTTACAAATGTTCACAAACTCACCACTTTGAGAGTGTCAGATATTTTGCATAACATTCCTGTCCTAGAATGTCCACCCACAAACCTCTGTGAGCCGATTTACTTCCATTTAATATTACACCATACTTGTGAACTTTAAATTGACTTGCGAGTGCAACAAACATGAATTTGCAAGGGTGTATCATGCATCGTGCGCAGACTCTAGTTAAAATTAGAGATGCAAATGGCTATGTGAATCGGGCCCTTACAGATGGCCTGGAAATTTGTAAGAGAGCAATGTATCTTTAAATGGGGAATGGCATGACAAAACGTTGTTGTGCATTTCCACATAGTTGCGCCACAAGCATCAGCTTGTTGCTTGTGGTAAAGGGCTTGAGAAGGGCATAGTTCAATTAGTCGTAACAACAGCTCTTAAATATGTAAATGTGGGGACTGAATGCAGGGAATGCTTTCTTCTGTCTACACCAAGATCTACATGCAAATTTCAACCGAAGAGTGTACGTGCGCAGGAATGCGCCACAGCCCCCCAAAAAGTGCAGCACACTGAGCAGTTCAGCAATTGATATGCAAATAATCCCACCGCATGTAGGCACTTTCACACGCTGATCCATTCAGGAAACGCCTGCCTGGAACTTTAATTCTGGGGTGTATGCTTTGCATATCAAAGCACTAGCAATTCTAGTTGAAGTCTTATACCAGAACCTGCTTTAAGATCCGTTTCCAAAAAACGGAATCACTACATCAGTTCCGGGGAGTAGACGGGGCAAGAGAGTTGTTCATATTTTGTAACAGAGCTGGGATAGCTAACTCCCACTAATGCATCTTGGCAGCTCCCAACCATGCACACAACACCATCACTATTTACAGATGAAAGATGCCACTGAGTGCCAGTTCGTCTGATGTCCAGTCATCATTAAAGTGATACACCATCATCCACACTATGTTTTGTACGTTGTTCAGTTCACACAATTGTCATATATTTTCGATGCACTGACAACTGCTTCACCAAAATGCAAGATCACGCAGGAATATAAGTTTAGATTCTATAGCAGACACATCGAAAAAGAAGTACACATAAAACTTCTTACAAATGTGGTCTGGTGACGGTGATATAAACTTAGCTTCAAATGGAACAAAGAGCAAACGAATTAAGAGTAACTTTCCAAGAGTAAAGGCTGCTTTTCTAAGGAATTAATGTGGTCTAGTACCCATTGTATGAACATATCGCATGTTATCTCCATGCCCCTCTTCCTCCGCAAAGCTCTTACAGGCAATCATAGGGTGGCATACAGAGCTTTGCACATAACTAAAAACAAGCATGGGCATAGCCAATAGGTCTCGCCTTTGGGACCTTATAAGTTTTTAGCCAGAGATATTTACTTTGCCTATGTTTTTAAGTTGTGCTGTGCAGAAGTGTGTAGTATGGTGAAAATTTATAATAAAGAAGTGTTAGAAGTATTTTTGTTACTGTATATATGACTATGAAAGCATTATTTTGAATGTAATGATTATATTAAAAAAAGCTGGAAATTTGTATATGCTTGTTGTAATGGTTGTTTGCTATAGGTTGTTTTGTTATTGGGGGGAGTTAGTTAGTGAGAGAGATAGAGTTAGTGATTCAGATAGTTAGTTATTGAGAGAGAGAGTTGGAAAGTTATTTAGTGAGAAAGAGAGAGTTAGTTAGTGAGAGAGAGATAGTGAGATAGCGAGAGAATGAGAGTAAGTTAGTGTGAGAGAGAGTGAGAGAGTTAATTAGTGTGTTAGTGAGAGAAGTAGTTAGGTAATGAGAGAGTTAGCTAATTAGTGAAAGTGAGTTAGTGATCTAGTTAGTGAGTGAGTGAGCGAGCTAGTGAGTTTGTGTGCGAGAGTTAGCGAGTGAGAGAGTTAATTAGTGAGGTATTGAAAGAGTTTGAGTTATTTAGTTTGTTAGTGTGAGTTAGGTAGTAAGTTAGTGTTAGTGTGAGAGGTAGTTGTATTGTATTGTATTGTAATTGCATTTGTATAGTGCTTACTACCCCTGACGAGGCGTCAAAGCGCTTTTTCGGCGAGTAGCACGCTACTCCGGGACCCATAGAGGATTAGTGTTGAATTAGTATAGTGAAACATGCAAGTAAATTTTAAGTGGTGGATATGTTAGTCAGTTATTTGGATTCGGAAGGATAGCAGAAGGATAGAAGAGGAAAGAAGGTTTGTATTTATATAGCGCTTCTAACCCCTGATGGGGTGTTGAATCGTTTTGTTTTTTTTGGCGAGTAGCACGCTACTCCGGAAACTCATAAAGGATTAGTGGTGAATTAGTATGGTGAAATATGAAAGTAATTTGAGTGGTGGATATTAGTCAGTTATTTGGAGTGAGAAGGATAGCGGAGGGATAGAAGGGAAAGAAAGGTTTGCATTCATATAGCGCCTGTTACCCCTGATGGGGTGTTGAAGCGCTTTTCTGGCGAGTAGCAGGCTACTCCGGAACCCATAAAGGATTAGTGTTGAAAATTAGTATAGTGAAATATGAAGTAATTTGAGTGGTGGATATGTTAGTCAGTTATTTGGATTGAGAAGGGTTAGAGAGGGGTAAAAAAGGAAAAAAGGTTTGCATTTATATAGCGCTTGTAACCCTGATGAGGTGTTGAAACGCTTTGTTGGCGAGAAGCACGCTACTCTGGAACCCATAAAGGATTAGTGGTGAATTATTATAGTGGAATATGGAATTAGAGAAGTGAACATGCTAGTCTGTTATTTTGATTGAAAAGGATAGTGGAGGGATAGAAGAGTGAAGGATTTCTTTTTTTAGGTCATAGCAGTAGGAGGAGGCTTTTGGATGAGTAAAAAGGGTTTTTGGAGGGGAAGAGTCAGAGGGAAGAGTTTAGAAAGGTTTGTTTTGGGGGATCGGTACAGTAAAGGAGGTGTCCGATGATGCAAGGAGGGGTAGAGTAGGAGAGAGTCAAGAAAGGGTTATATTGGGGAACATAGTAGTGGTATGGCGTTTGGGATAAATGAGAGAGTGGGTGTAGAGGATATAATGATAGATGTATAGGGTGAGATAGGGTAGTGAATTGGAAAGAGTAGTAGAAAGAAGTTTGAGATGAGTCAGAAAGTTGGGCTAGAAGATATATTAAGGGAAGTATAGGTTGAGAAATAGGGTAGTGCATTGGAAATGCTAAATTAGAAGAAAGTGATAAATATATAGATCCATAAGTACATTGAAAGTATATAGATGCATAAAGGAGGTAAGTATATGCAGATTAAAGATATTGATAGAGGTAGCGGATGAGAAATAGGGTAGTGCATTGGATATGCTTTTTCAGGAGAAAAGTAACAGACACACAGATCCAAGTACAAGGAGGTACATAGATGCCCAATGGAAGCAAGTACATGTAGACCAAAGATTTTTTTTTTTCTTTTGTTTTTATAACAACATAATTATTGTACATGTTTATACAAAGCAATACACGAAGATAGGCACATATCTATAGTGAAAATCAATGCTTATGTACAGAGGGACAAATACATAGGGTGGGTATTAATGAATGGGAAAATGGGCAGCATTCCTGGCCCTGGTCCCGACCAGTTTCGAACAGGCTCAAACAGGCACTCACCCTTGTCCTCTCCACCCTTAACAGGCTCAAACAGGCACTCACCCTTGTCCTCTCCACCCTTAACAGGCTCAAACAGGCACTCACCCTTGTCCTCTCCACCCTTAGCCTCGAAGCCCGGGCTGAGACGCCCTAAGCCTTGGCCCTTTATAGCCCTAGTAGTCAGGTGACCCCTTCAGCAAATGGGAACCCTAGCCCTAACAATATCCAATCACAGCACTAGCCCTAAAATCTAGAACCAATAGGAGACGAGGACCTTACAGCCAATCTTCGCCCTAGTCCAAGCACCCAATCAGTTTTAAAAACCCTTGATCTCTACGTCCAATAGAGGCCCTAGCCCTACCAGTAGTCTCAACCCTAGTCCAAGCAACCAATGGCACAGGAAGCCCTAGTCCCTACTTCCAATAGAAAGCCTAACCCTACTCTTAGTCCCACACCTAGTCCAGCAACCAATAACACCAGAAGCCCTAATCGCTACTTCCAATTAAAGGCCTAACCCTAGCCCTAGTCCCAACAACCAATAACACAGGAAGCCCTAGTCCCTACTTCCAATAGAAATACTAGCCCTAGTCCCAACCCTACATTGATTGAATCACAGACCCAGAAACCAATCAGAACCCTCAAATACCCAACCAATGAGGACACTAACCCTAATCCAATAGAAACATCAGATACAACCACCAATCAGTGCACACATGTACCAAACAATATCAGACTATACAAGGTCCCAGCTACCTCAGACAAGGTTTGCTGGCCAGGGAGTTGGAAGCTGCTTCTCTATTCAGAAATCTCCTAGGAGACAGACCGGCTCAATCCACACTTTGGACTTCTGCAGGTAAGGCCCCAACAAACTTGTCCTCTAACAACACTATTTGTATAAAACTTTACTCCCTCTCCTGGCCAAAAAACGAAGTGCACAGTCCCTATTAAACACAGTTTAAACAGCTTACACCACATTACTGTTGTCTCAGGAGGGAAGGGGGGCTGGTTTCACTGACTTAACACAAGATGGTCGCTGGGGGTGCACTGCTTAACATACAGATCTTCGCACAGAGCAAAGGAGACATTTGGAGGGAAAAAACTGATAGTCACAGGGAATGAGAGGGAAAAACTACAGAGTTTGGACTGCAAATCCCACAATTCAACAGGTTAAATGGAAGCAGTCACAGGCAGGAAAAAACACAAGTTTAAACACAAAAACATGGGATAAATTATGCAATCATTGGCAGGTTAAAACTACAATTTTAAACTGTAACAACCACAGGCAAAGACAGTTAAAGAAATTTGAAAAGAAAAAATAAGATGATGCAATCACAGGTAGGGAAAATCGTTTTTAAACTTTTTAGGAAAGAGACAGCACTAGTCTGCCTCCTTACCACTTCCTGGACTCTGCTCACTGCAATCTGGGGCACAGGTAGGCTGCAACTCACAAGATGGAGGAGAATGATTTGGGCTGCACCCAGCAAAGCCTTAAGGGGCATGGGCAGGTGTGAGGGGAGGGCTCAGAGTTGCCTGGGAGCTGAATAGCCAATCCCCAGTCCTAGGTCTGCTGGCCTGGGGGTGGGGACTGGGACTGGGGAGCTGCTCTATTCACAGATCTCCTAGGAGACAGACAGGCTCAATCCACACTTTGGTAAGGCCCCAACAAACTTGTCCTCTAACAACACTATTTGTATAAAACTTTACTCCCTCTCCTGGCCAAAAAACGAAGTGCACAGTCCCTATTAAACACAGTTTAAACAGCTTACAGCACATTACTGCTGTCTCAGGAGGGAAGGGGGGGCTGGTTTCACTGACTTGTTAACACAAGATGGTCGCTGGGGGTGCACTGCTTAACATACAGATCTTAGCACAGAGCAAAGGAGACATTTGGAGGGAAAAACTGATAGTCACAGGGAATGAGAGGGAAAAACTACAGAGTTTGGACTGCAAATCCCACAATTCAACAGGTTAAATGGAAGCAGTCACAGGCAGGAAAAAACACAAGTTTAAACACAAAAACATGGGATAAATTATGCAATCACTGGCAGGTTAAAACTACAATTTTAAACTGTAACAACCACAGACAAAGACAGTTAAAGAAATTTGAAAAGAAAAAATAAGATGATGCAATCACAGGTAGGGAAAATCGTTTTTAAACTTTTTAGGAAAGAGACAGCACTAGTCTGCCTCCTTACCACTTCCTGGACTCTGCTCACTGCAATCTGGGGCACAGGTAGGCTGCAACTCACAAGATGGAGGAGAATGATTTGGGGTGCACCCAGCAAAGCCTTAAGGGGCATGGGCAGGTGTGAGGGGAGGGCTCAGAGTTGCCTGGGAGCTGAATAGCCAATCCCCAGTCCTAGGTCTGCTGGCCTGGGGGAGGGGACTGGGACTGGGGGAGCTGCTCTATTCACAGATCTCCTAGGAGACAGACAGTTAGTAAGATAGAGTTTGAGGGAGTGTGTTAGGTAGGGATAGTGAGAGTGAGTGTTTTTGTTAGTGCGAGAATTAGTTAGTGAGATATAGTGAGAGAGAGAGTTAGTGAGAGAGAGTTAGAGAGGTAGTTAGGTAGTGTGTGAGTTAGTGAGTTAGTTTGTTAGTGAGAGTGAGATAGTTACTGAATTAGTGAGAGTATGATAAAGTGAGCATAGTAATTTTAGTGATGTTTAATATGTTGGTTATTGGTGTAGCTATTACTGGTGCAGCATTGCAGTGGCATTGTAGCGTAACGGTTTGAGGGCTAATTTTTGTCTAGATTTTAGCTTTATTGTGCTAGATTAATCCACTATAAAAACCTAAAAGGAGTCCAAACTAACATGCCGATAATGTTTATAGTAGATAAACATAAAGAGAATGCTAAGCGTCCCAGCAGACACCAGCCTAATTTAAGCTCCTTGCAGGTGCTAATATTACGGTTCTGATGTAAGTAAAAATGAACTGTTTTCACCAGCACATTGCAAAAGAAGTTGAAAACTGTTTTAAAAATGGTGTTACGGGGGAGTGGCCAATATTTAACACCGGCTTAATGTTAGCCTCCTGCACATCATTACATTACGCGCATGGTTTGATCTATACAGAATAGTTTAGCGTAGTACACCCTGAAACATATAGAAAATATTTGCAAATATGTTTTTGGGGTAAAGTGTGCAATGTTTTTTTTGTATTGTAGATGTTATTTAATTTTTTAGGGTGTTATGTACATTTGTGTATGCCCGCTGTAGTTGAGGTGAGACGTGGAACAAAGGAGAACTTGATTTTTTTTGTTCATTTAAAAAAAAAAAAAAAAAAAGCAGTTTAAGGGTAAATAGGGGTTTTAAGAGAGAAAAGGTACAGGAAAGTGGAGGATGTTAGAGAAAGTACTTTACGTTGTGTGTGGAGATATGGCCATATTGGAAGGAAGCGGTGAGGAACAAACCACGGACGGGAGAGGAGGACAGTGGCGGTGCGTCTATTGGGGGCGTTGGGGCGTTGCCCCACTAAGCCACATGGACAGCACCGTCACGCCTAAAATGCAATTCGTGCCATGCAATTCGTGCCAGTAAAAGAAAAGTCTTGCAGTCTGACCAGTCTTGCTCGCTGAACTGAAACGCTACAGGGACACGCCCGGCCCCGAGGCAATCGGAAGGGCTGAAGGGGGTGGGGCTGCGGCAGCTTGAGTGACAGACTGTCACTGACAGCGCGGCTGCAGCAGCAATAGCAGTGCGCATGTCTGTTTTTGGGCTGGTCATTTTTAGGACCAGCCCGAACATGCGCACACTACTCCACTGCTACTTTTCCCCTTAGTGACTGTCTGGAGAGGGACCCGAGCCCCGGGTCTCAAAATGGGCGGGGAGTAACCCTGCTCTAGCCAATCCTGGCGCTGCTAATGCAGCGCCTGGATTGGCTGAAACTCCACCGCGCAGCCTGGTGCATTTCAAACTGAGGGAAGGGAACACGCTGAGGCGGCGGCGCTGCGCGTGATCCGATCCGGAGTGTAGAAAGGTAAGTTTTCTTTATTTTATTACCGTCGCCGTCCCCTGCGCAACACTCCCGTCCCACCCCACCCGCCTTGCCGGTCACAACTGCCATTCACGCAATCTGTTCGCCACAGCGAATAGGCAATCCGGATCCACCACAATGCCCGTCGAACCCCAGATAAGTTTTCCATGGATCACTTTCACCCTTACGGAAGTCACTGAGGCGAAGCGAAACTGTGGAAAAAGTCTCTTAAATCATAGTGCTCTGTCCCACACGCGCGTGGCTGCCACAGACTCCCGGAACCTGTTGCACGGCCCAGCAACCAGCCCAACCTGCCGGGGAAATGCCAGAGAGTAAATCAAGCGCCCGAGTCCATATCCTACATCGGTCAATGACCTAGCAGGAAAAAAAGCCGCACAGATTGCAAAAATCGTTTCCACTGGGAGCAAGTGCATCACGAATTAGGTTTCAGTGTATGGCGTCCGCGTCCCTGAAAGAAATGAGTCACTGACTGCAATAAAGGTGAGGTGTGAACATGCGCCACTGTGCACTTAGGTATCAATCACAGGCGAAGCAGAGCAAAGATGACCCGCATTATCACATCAAAAAACAAAAGGACAGTATGTGGGCCGTCCTTGTCCCAATGTAATACTCAAAAAACCAACAGAGACGGGCCACTAGAGAGTGACTAGTTAACCTGAGTAGTGTCTAACACCACAGGAATTGTTTAAAAGAACCCTCACACACCAACCTGGTTGGTGTCATGCTTCATCATTGGGTTCCCAGTTGGGTAGCCGAGTGCTACCCAACTGTGCTGCGACACCTGATTACAGTGGAGCAGGTTTTTGGTTTTTGTGTGATGATGTTGTGAGTGTAGTGAAGTTAAAAATACCTCTGGGAAACTCACTATTCGTTGTTTTATTCCCAGTGGCCCAGGGTATGTCTAAAACAAGGTGAGATGGATAATATGTCAGAACTGCAAATAAGTGTCTGGATTATCCTTAGGTCGACATGTTTCAGCTCTTCAAAAAATTAGTGGAGCTTTCCTCAGGACCTCTCTATATGGTGATTAATGTGCAAAAGTGAGTGGTAAAAATTAAACCACATGTGTAACGCATTTTTACACACTCGCTAAGGCGTGCTTAACATGCGGGGATGGACTAACCATGAGTAACGGTCCATCAGTAGTAAAATTCGTAATTCATGTTATTTCCATGGCCATACGAGTCCAGGGCGGGAGGAGCTCCTACTAGGTACTTTGGTCTCGGTGCTCCCCCACGTCTCAACCTACTGCGGCGTCCACTGGAACAAAGAATGTGCGGCCAGCCTTGTGTTTGCTTGGCTTTTCATATACAATGTTCACAGATGAACTCTGCCCACTGATCTGCCGTAGGGTAGCTGAATGCCACGCTCCACATACAACAGAGACACGAGTACACAAGAGTGCACATTTGTTACTTCCCATTTGAATGCAATACAACGCTGCACTGTTTGTCCGCCACAACCGGTCTACTCACTCCATTTGCACAACAGGAGTGTATGTAAACGTGTTCTGTTATGACAAGTTCAGTGAAAATGCACTATAGGCAGTAATTCATGTCGCTATGCACATGCCACATTGAATGGCCTGGGAATAATGTTCTTTCGAAGTTTGATTTGTAATCCAAATTAGTTAACCCTCTTTTCTTTAATATGCATGCACAGAAAACTCAATGTAGAGCAAGTCCCAGGTTCGCAGGTTAACAGTTTTAAAAAAAAAAGCAGATAGAAGAATAGGTTCATCATGCCAAGGATACCTTTCCCAAACGTCTTTTGGAAGCACTGGAAACCAGCATTTATTTTACTCTGTACAGGAATAAAGAAGGTTAGGCGAACCTCCCACTTTTTAAGAACACAAACTAATTTTTGGAGAAATTATGTTTCTAAAACGTATCTTTGCATGGAAAGAGCTTCCTCATTTCATGCAGGATTGGATGCGGACTTTAACTTGCTCAAAAACTCATTTGACACACCGCTGTATCACAGCAATAGCGCTATGAAGTTACCGAAGCACTGTATAAAGCACTCCATGAGCATGTTGAGGGGTCTGCAGCCTGTGTAAGATTCCTAGCACGCATCACAGTGTCTGGGGGTGCTTAACCCATAAACACGAGCCTGACAGCCACTGATTTGGCTGATTTCCAGCAAACCGTGGAAAATGTGCGGTTAATAATGTGATTAATGCTCCTGACGGCCGAGCAGCTAAAGATAGATTAGAGACAGCCCAGCGGAGACCTGCCAAAATGGCGCGGTGTCTGTCTGCGTCATAACTCTCAGGAAGAAAGATGTAAGGAATTAAATCTTCATATTCTAGAGGAAACGTGGGGAGGCATGAGACTGACTCTCTCTGCTACTTGTGCCTTCTCTGTCACCATTTTTCTCTGCTCTATGCCGTTCTCCTGCTTGCCAATGTTACTTTCTCTCTGCTTCGTTACTGTCCGTTTTTACTCTCTTCGCAGTGTACTGTTCCTGTCCTCACTTACTGTTGCTCCCTTCATTCACTCTTTCCCATCTTCCCGACTCTTCCTTGTTACTCTCTTTTTGCTCAGTTACTCTCTCCCTCGCATTTACGTTCTCTCACAATGTCACTCTCTCTTACTCTTCTCTTCCTCCTGGGTCACTCTTCCCCATCTCTCTCTCCCTCCCCTGTCACTCAAGCGCTTTCCCTTTACCTTATTTTCACTATCCCCGAGTTCTCTTGCACAAGGTGGTGAAATGCTATGCTGAGCGCTGAACACGTAAAATCAATGCTATTGAAGTTCACGTCTGAGCCCTATCTTTGAGCGTGGGCTGTTGGCCCAGCTACCCCTTCACGCACTTGCTGCTTTGGCTGGCTGATAAACGTGGATTGTGGCTAGCCTGAAACAGCAGCTCTCCCGACTTGTACCCGACTGACTCAAACGAGTGTTTGTACTTCAAACGTGTTACACTATGGGCAGCACGCCTAGATGGAGTGAAGATATTCAGGCAGAGTAAATCTAATCACACATGCCAAGTCTACACAGAACTCTGCAATGGGCTCCCTTGTGGCGGGAGGGGCGTGAGCCGGAGTGGGGGTCCAGCGCCCTCTTTTGATGATCACAAATAGAGAGAAGGGCACGCATTACACCCAGGGTTACTAGGGTTACAGATGAGGCAAACTATGGAAAAGTAGTCTGCCACCCGTCACAACAGAGGTTTTCGAACTGTGTGTGCAGCGGCAGCCGCACCCCACCCCAAAGTGAGGGACTGCTAATATTTCTCCTACTCAATTGTTCAGGGTCCCCAACTATTTTATAGGTACATCAGTCTTTCACATTTTTTGCATTTCAGTGACCTGGTATTCGTTCCGCATCCCATGCATGCTTCGCCTTCTAGTTAAATCTGACATAAGCTTTCAGCCCAGCACAGGACGCTGGCAGTCCTACTAGACTTAGTACTGATGCTTGTATGTGGATACCTGTCTGTACCGAAATACACGCCCTTCATGTGGCAAGGTGGAGGAGGCCTATGCTGGCCCCAATTACTGTAGCGTGAAAGATGTTGAATGAGATTTGCAGGGCCTGTTCTGAAAACGAGAGGCGTTGACATGTGTGCTATTACTTGTGGTAGTATTTCCGGAATGTGTACTCGATTTCAAACCAGTTACTATTTATTTGCTCAATTGCTCTGGTCAATTTCATAGCTAAAAACGTTCTCGCACACGCCTTTTGACATTGTGTAAAATGACCCAAGACAGGAAGAATGCTCGTCATTGAGTTTCAGCACACAAGGGGGCTTTTTTTTAAGGCTCTCACTTTGCCCGGGTGTGTGAAAAAGAGAATGATGTCATTGCAGCCATTTGTCCTGTGTTAATGAGATAGAGGTCTGAGGTAGCCTGACGTGCCAATAAGCCACAGTGCCTGCTGTTTCTCGAAAATGACGCAATGCCTTGGTGGAGGAGCAGTAGGTAATTAACTATGTTCAGTCACTGAAGCAACCACACCGCACGCATCAGCAGAGCTGCCAGCGGTTTGCTGCCATTTTCGTAACTCTCCGTTGTGATGGTTTTTTGGTAAATAATTACTCGTTAAAAAGTGGCGCTAAATGCGAGGCACAGAAACGCTGCCAGATGACGTGCAGACTAAGAGAGGCGGTGTGTGTGTGTTTAGTGCCTTATCAGAACAGAAATAACCAGATTACCTCATCACCCATGCTGTATCTCCCACTGAGAACTGGCTGTAAAATGGAGAGGCGAAGACCCAAGCCTGCGTCGGTGCTGTTTTTGAAACCAACCTGACAGGGGTCAGCTTGGTTTGAAGGGTTTCGACGGAAGCACAGGGCAAGAAGATACCCTTGAGCTGGTCTGATTGGCCCCACTCCGCTCACGTGGAGAATCATTGGCATGTGGTCGTGATCAGATGGAGGATGCAGGGTTAGAGAAAGCACAGATGTAGGGTGCAGGCCCTGCACCCTCCATCTGTGCTTTCTCTAACCCTGCATCCTCCATCTGTGCATCCTCTCTACCAATGCATTCTCCCTCACTGTATCCTCTCTCCCTGCAACCGCCTTCTGTGCATTCTCTAACCCTGCACCCCCTCTCCGTGTATCCTCTCTCCCTGCGCCCTCCTTCTGTGCATTCTCTAACCCTGCACCCCCTCTCCGTGTATCCTCTTTCCCTGCAACCTCCTTCGTGCATTTTCTAAACCTGCACCCCCTCTCCGTGTATCCTCTCTCCCTGCACCCTCCTTCGTGCATTTTCTAATCCTGCATCCACCCCCCCGTATGCTCTCTCCCTGCACGCTCCCTCTGGTCATCTTCTAGCGCTGCATTCCCCTTCTCTGTACCGTCAGGCGTCCGCCACTGCTTGCAAACAATGAATGTTATAAACGTCGAGGGAATGCATTTCAGCGATTTAGTTCCTCTCCTATTTTACATGTTTACTTGATCTTGCATTCCCCACGAGTTAGCTATTTTATAATGTTGTTGTTTATCTGTATTTTTTCTGTGCATACTTTGAGGCTTGAGCCATGCCAGGTGTCTATGAGGGCCTTGATTGAGCACGCAGGCGCGAAGGCTAAAGCCAAACAAAGTGCCTGTCAGTGGGTTGGCCTCTCTGCAGAGCACACAGAACAATATTTGTGTATTCCATTTGCAACTGAAATTCTGTGGGAATGTGTGTGAAGGGGGTACACTGATGTCAAAATATTTGCAAGGCAAAAGTAAGAGAAATTAAAGTGCTTATATTTGAGGGAGTGCAGTGCATGTTGGGGGCGGTGAAGTGACAGATGTGAGGAAGGGCATTCGGGGAAGAGTGAAAAGAGGATGCTGAAGAGGAAAGAGAGGGGGTTGAAGATGTGCAGATGGACAAGATATGCAGAGAAAAAGAGGATGCATATCTAACATAAAGCACACATAATTGAAGGCCAAAACTCCTTCCACAGGCCTCAATGCTATTTAATTCACAGACTCACTATTTCAGAATTTATAAATTTTCAATGGATTTATTTATAAGAAATCATTGTTGTTACTCATTTATCTTAAACAGCTAACACCCAGTGACAAAGCCAATCATACTGACAGGCTTTAGGCGTATGTCAGTTGCTGTGCCATTTATCTGGATAAAATTACATCTCCGAGAGAAACCAAAATACTGGTCTGATGGCACACTATGGGAATTACAGAAATGTATTTGGCATGTTCCTTTATAGGGAGCACCCACTTTTTTCATCTCACTTAAAGACCTGTCTGCACATATTTCTATATGACTGGTTACAGCCAGCAGCTGTGGGTGCTTCCCAAAGTCTGGTTAGAGCATATTTTTCCAAAGTTAATGCTGCATGCAGTGCAAGACACTGGGCAAGAATACATTTTAAAGGGCTAAAGTTGTCATGCAGAACAATTTACATATTATAGTAACTGTTGAACAAATGAATGCAAGAAGATACGGGGCAGTTTTTAATGTGTTTAATATTTCAAGACTATACGTTCCCACTGCTTAATAAGCCTTGCTTTATCGCTGCATTTATTTGCTTTAAAATGCACCATTTGCCAATCTTTTTAAATTTCTTTCTCAGGAGAGGGACCCTCCCTAGACCCCTGGTTTGTCCATTGAACTTGTTCACATCGCTAACTAGTGTTTTCAATTGGAAAGGGTAGAGCCAAAGCAGTCTAGCTTAGTACCCTAGCCCTCTTCAGAAGTCAGACTTGCTTGGCAACCCAGAAATTCTCTGAAACAATGTATGAGTTTTTTGTTATGAATGCCTAGAAGAACTGAATTTTTAGTCCATTTATCACAGAAATAGTGCTGAAAATCGCAACAAAAAGATGCCAATTTTTTAAAATTTCTTCACGGGGGGAGAACCCCCCCGAACCCCCCTTATTGCCATCGGGCTTGCTCGCTGCGCTCGCATACGTTGAGTCGTTCTTCATACGGCCCACCATTTTCAAATTCCACCAGCCGCCACTGGAGGAGGATGGTAGAGAAAGTGTAGTAGGAGGTGTGCTGTGTCTGCCTGCTGTTGATGTGGTGTCGCTGGTCTGGTTCCTGTAAAGCTTTGTCACAACAACTTGTTAATTGATGTTAATGGGAGCGCCTGAGGGCTTCATTACATTTGTGTAAAACTTTGGCTTAAGGTGAACCGAAGGTTATTGCAAGTGGAGGAAGTGTGCGTGTATGCCTGCAAAAACTGTAAACCAGCGGTGTTGCAAAAGGCAAAACTAAAGGCAGGATGCTTAGTATATTAATACACTAAACATCCATTGGCAAAAAAGTGGAAAAGCAGTACTTCTCAAGCTGTAGCCAAGCCACTCTGTACAAAAAAAAAAAATGGTAACAAAACGTCTCATACAAAAGTAATCTTAGTTTGGAGAACTCAGACGTTGATGCTTCCAAGGTCAATGAACTGAGCTGAGTTTAAATTGCGCTTGTTCAAAAGTAGCACCTACCACGAGACGCCCTCCAGCAGGCAGGCTTTACTATATGATGTGACATAAGCATAAGTGTTACGACGTGTTTTTTGTTTTCTAATTTCTTTAAGGTGGCAAATGAGCGTCCCGGTAGACACCGGAGTCATTTAAAAAGACTGCAGGCGATGACATAATGGCTTTGTTGGGCACTAATTGTTGTGGTATTTTTTTTTTTTTTTTAAACATGCCCCTGCGCGCCGCTGCTAACAGTAAACAGCCAATAGCACGGACTAAAGCCACTCTGTATAATCTAAAAAAATGGTAACAAAAGGTGTCATGCAAACCTAATCGTAGCTTGGACAACTCAGACGTTCATGCTTCCAAGGTCGATGAACTGAGCTGATTTTAAAATGCGCTTGTTAAAAAGTAGCACCTACCACGAGACGCCTTCCAGCAGGCAGGCTTTACTATATGATTGACATAAGCACGCGTGTTACATCGCGTTTTTTGTTGATTATTTTTTTTAAGTTTGCATATTAGCGTCCCTGAATAAAAACAAAAACGTGCGGAAGAAAGTGTAAAGGAAAATAAAGAAGGGACGGTACAAACGCAAGAAAGGGGAGACAAGTGCAAAGAGAAGGGACTAAAGACGAAAGGATAAGAACGGAAAGAAGAGGGAAAAGGCGGTGAACGGGGGATGAATCCAAATTCATAAGCATTACTATATGATGTGACATAACCACAAGTGTTACATCACGTTTTTTGTTTTTGATTTCTTTAAGGTGGCAAATGAGCGTCCCGGTAGACACCGGAGTTCTTTAAGTCATTTAAGAAGACTGCAGGCGATGACATAATGGCTTTGTTGGACGCTAATTGTTGTTGTATTTTTTTTTTTTTATAAAACATGCCCCTGCGCGCACTGCTACTGCATTTCCTGTGACAAGTGAGGGCAGCACTGCACTGCTACCACCGGTGCTGTACCATGCACATTCCAAACAAACTGGGTCGACACTGTTCCTCCCTGCTCCGTATGTTGACACCACATGTGAGGTGAACACTGCACAGCTGTTCCCTGAACTCTACATGCAATTTGGATCAAAAGTTTATACTGCTGACGCCTGTACTTCACCTGTAGAGCGGCAGTTCACATTAATGATATATGCGCTGCATGTGTGTGAAACTCACGCTACAAGAAGAGTGTCTCTCTCTTCCAATTGGTAGGAAGTAAGCTAGCAGTGCACTACACCTGCCCTTTTACCACCCGTTCAGAGAGGTGTGTCTGAGACCTACACCGCAGCTGTTCGTGCTTTGTATGCCCTTTTTGTCTCTCGTGGAAACTTGCACTTCAGATGTAAATGCTTGGTGTCACAGGGAAGCAGGGGCCACAGACGCCTGTGCTATCTGTCCTATATGGCACCGTCCTAAGTCTACCCCAGCTGCTGCAGCGAGAGGAAATTACACTGCAACACTGGCACGTTTGCCGCACATAAAGGAAGCTTTCGCAGGCACTGCTCTGCCATGCAGCTGTGAGGTGTGTGCTTGTCGCTGCGCCCTCGTTGCTCAGTCACTCAACACCCAGATCTACAGCTGAGGGATTCTATCCCGCGAGAGTCGGACAGTCACAGAGTACTCAAGATGGCGCCAGTGGGAACGAGCCTTACACAGTTAAACATATATACACCTTCGTTTATTCCCACCATCCTATTGACAACTACTTTGCAGCACTCCACACCTGTCTCATCTTTTTTCCGGAGATCTAAGGGATGAGGTGTTATTGTAAGAATTACAATAGATTTATGAGGTGAGCTGAAGGGCAAAGGTTGCGTGAACATAAACGAAAACGTGCGGAACAAAGTGTAAAGGAAAATAAAGAAGAGACGGCACAAACGCGAACAAGGCTGCCATTTAAGTATGTAAATTATGAGACCATATTGTTTTTAATTACGACAGCGCCCGCCTTGCAGGCGTTCGTGCAGCGGGGAGGGAAGGGGTGAAACGGAGCGTATTTAAAATTTAAAGCGCAATGCTCCGTTAAAAAAAAAGCACGTCGTACCTTCAGTGAGAGTGGCTCAGAAAGAAAAGAAAAAAGTGCTTAGCGGCTAATTAAGAGACACTGTCTCCCGCCGCAAGTAAAAGATCCAATCCCGGTGGGCGGGGCCAAAAGTGGACAGGGTGGTAACCAGGAGGGACTAAAAAGCCTCCTGGACAATCGTAACACCCGGTTTTGCATAATTGGTGACGCAAAATGACGCGCACCAATGGAAAACACGAGCGGAGCAGAAGCGAGCTTCGGAAATCGTATTGATTCCAAGAAGCCCTCGCAATGCGAGAGCAGCGCATGCGCGCTGCTAACGCCAGGCGAGACCTAAAAAACGAGGTTTTTCTTTGAGTAGCAATAAATATTCATCTTATCATTTCTACATGAAAATAAACGTCTTTTATTCTATTAAAAAAGTACAAAACAAATTTATAATACAAAATTCATTAAAAACTCCACTTTTCATTTAATGCTTTCATAGACTTCAACTGGCTTTATATATTGTCACTTATGCAGAATATAGCTGCTTTTATGGTGACATATTTCTGCTTCCTTTCATTGTCATATTTAGAGCCCTCTATTTTAATGATTCTGTTCATTTCTAGGCCATTGGATCACAGTTATTGTCACAACCAGCCAACAATTGCTTTACGTATTTAGTCTATTCTTGACGGCTTTATTCACGTTCTTTTCTAGTCCTTTTACTCAATTGTGGCCCAATTTTTAAATATTCTAAATACTTTTCTATGAACACTGCATCTGATATTCTGATCCATTCGGTGGTTTACGTCTATAGTTAGGTTTCTCTACCCAAGTGCAAGGCTCGCATTATTACAGTGACATTATAGTCACATAATCTTCAGACTTCCATGATACGAAGTCTAAAACCGCATAAGTCCAGTGACAGCCACCTAGTGTGCACAGATGCAGTAGACCCTGAAGAAGTGGATGAATCTGCGAAACAAGTGTTGCCCAACTGAACGCCCATACCCAAAAGTCGTTGCACACGGCCTTTGGCTCTCTCCTCTGTCTTTTGTTTCTGCCTCGCTACTTCTCTCTGCCTCAAACCCCTTCTGCCTTTTTTGTAACCCTTTGTGATTGAGGATGTTCTTACTAAACAGTGGCGGCTCATCTGCTAAGGC
This sequence comes from Calotriton arnoldi, assembly GCA_963921515.1. Lineage (NCBI taxonomy): Eukaryota > Metazoa > Chordata > Amphibia > Caudata > Salamandridae > Calotriton > Calotriton arnoldi. The sequence continues at coordinate 845,935 of CAWUFW010004016.1, read as the reverse complement.
GGAGGAGCGTCGCCCCACTGCTTTCAAGCAGTGAACTAAAGGAAAAATAAAAGGATAACAACTGAATGCTATTATCATTTTATTTGTTCCTGCTGCTTTGCGGCCGGCACCGCTCTGCTCTCAGAGCATGGCAGGGGAGGAGTGGTTTGCCTACTCCAAGTGCGCATGAATGCTTGGGCGGCCTTCTCGGGCTGGCCAAACATTCATGTGCACTTTAACATGCCCAGGCCCCCATTCTCTAGCTGAGCACCGAACCACGGTGCTCAGACCAATCACAACGCTGCATTGCAGAGCTGTGATTGGTCAGGGGAGCCTGGGTGCTTCCTGGTTCCGGCCGAGTCCTGACACGGAGGAGAGACTGGAGAGTCTCGGCGGTGATAAGGTAAGTTTTATTTTTTGTTTTTTGTACTCCCCACACCTGTGTCCTGCCTCCCCCGATCCATGCCGGCCGCCACTATTACTAAATGGTGGAGAAATCCACTACCTTAAATGGCAGCTATCAAAATCGTGATCGTGTTTGAGTCACAAATGCTCAGTTTGCTAAATTATTTCCTGGTCTATTACTTTAGTTTTCCACGTCTTTGGTTCCCCCAACAACTGCCCTGCGGTCAGACACATACTATACTGCTCTCCTTTCCTGTGGAATTTATTTTCCACAGTACGATAAACGCGATTAGAACTCAATTCCCGAATTTTCAAGATGGTGAGAAAAAATCTATAGACCAAATCGCCAATCATATTTATCTAAAAATTCAAATGTGATTGCCATGGGTTGCAAACCACTGAATAATAACTTGAAACAGCTAAGACATTCGAGTATATATACCCTTTCAATGCCATCAGGCACAAGTCATGTTACTTCATTTATCTATAACTGATGAAGTTCAGTGTTTTTTAGTTTGTTTAAAATGATAGGATAAAAATGACATTTTCCCCTAACTATATTGTTCTAAGTAAGATGATATTACCATACCTAACTATAACGTCACTTTAACCTTTGTTTTCTCAGTGAATTTCTAGGTTTTGTTTTAACATAAAGTAATATTTTATTACCATATGTAACTATACAAACCCCCGCTGCGCATGGCGCTTGTTCAATAGTTTTCTGCACAGAGGGTGAGCATAGGGATGGATCAGTAGATAGGAAAGTTGGGTGCAAGAAGGTATTTACAACAAGTTTATGTATGTAAGTGAAGAAGTGTAAACCAAAGGCTTCCGGGGAGGTGAGAGGGCGCATGTGAATCTACAGCAACTCTGGATATGAACAGATGCTTACAGGGTAACACATTCAATTTGTAGCATGTCTGGATGTAGATACACATGCTCTGTATAGACTGTAAAGCAGTACTCTCCTAAGGGGTTAGCCAGTGGATGTTGCAGAAGATTGAAACAAAGTTCTTAGAACAGTCCGTCCAACTCTAGCTTGTTGGCATGCTAGGACATCCACACAGTAGTGCTTGGTAAACGTGTTTGTAGTGGACTATGTAGCTGCCTTATAAATGTCAGCTATGGGGATATTTCCAAGGAAAGCGATAGTGGCCCCTTTTTCCGTATGCAATGCGGCCCAGACAAGGCAAGCAAACTTCTTTTAGGCCTAATGTAGTAGGTTTGTATAAATTTGGCTATGGCCTTCTTCGATACAATATGTCCTTTCAGAGGACTGGCAATAGCAACAAACAGTTGCTGTGTTTAGTGAAAGGGTTTTCACCTGTCAATGTAGTACATGAGGGCCCACTTGATGCCCATGGTGTGAATGGCCTTCTCTAATATGGAGGGAAAAAGACAGGGAACTCTATGGGCTAGTTGAGGTGGAAGGGAGAAACCACCTTGGGAAGGAATGTAGGGTTAGTCCTGAGGAACGTGATAAAAAGGTTCCTCTAAAGTTAATGTCTGCAGCTCGCTAACATGTCTTAAGGATGTAATAGAATAAGGAAGGTGACCTTCCAGGAGAGGAACTGTAAAGGGCAGGAGTGTAGTGGTTCAAAAGGAGGACCCATGCGTCTGGTATGAACAACAATAAGGTACCAGAAAAGGGCAGGGGCTACCATGGGTGGGATAACCCGTTTGAGTCCTTCCATGAAAGCCTTGATAACAGGGATCTTGAAAAAAGAGGAGTGTTTCCTGTTCTGTATGTAAGCTGCAATAGAGGTCAAGTGAAAGTGTATTGAAGTGTAAGCTAGGCCTGATTTTTGCAAGTGGAGGAGTTAATAGATAATATCCTGGACTGTAGCTATACAAAAGTCCAGGTGCTTGGAAGTGTGGTAATGAGCAAACCTTTTCCACTTGACCACATAAGAGGCTCATGTAGTGGGTTTGTGTGCTTTTAAGATGTCCATGCACTCTTGAGGGAGACTGAGATAACCGAACTCTAAGACCTCAAGAGCCAAACTACTAGAATGAGCTGCCTGGGGTTGGATTGTCTGATTGTGTCTTGGTTCTGAGAGAGAAGGTCCAGCCAGTTGGGTAGCTTTTCATGGGGAACAACGGACATCTCGAGGAGGGCTAAGAACCAGGGTTGTCTGACCCATGTGGGAGCTACTAGGATGAGAGTGAAGGATGTTTGCTGATGCTTGTTGACCAAATACAGACGGAGTGGGAGAGAAAGAAAAATATAGGCAAAGATGCCTTACCAATTCATCCATAGAGCATTACCCATGGACTGTGGGAACCTGGAGGCAACATTTTGGGATTTTGCGTTTTGGGCAGTGGCAAAGTGGTCGACCTTGCGCCCCCCCCCAATGGTTGAAGTACAGGAGCAGGAATTGTGAGTGGAGTTCTCACTCATGGACTTGTGCCGCGCAGCATACAGAGCTGGTCCGCAAAGTTATTGTCCAATCCTATAAGGTACTCCACCAGTCGGTGTATCCGATGGTGAAGTGCCAAATGCTTTGCACCAGTGTTGATAACAGCAGTGTGTGCGTGTGTTCCCCCTTCCTTTTTGAGATAATACATGCCAGTCATGTTGTCTGTAGGAGGACTACTTTGTGCTAAACCTCCTGAAAAAAAGGCCTTGAGCGCTTACTAGATTACCAGGAGCTTGGGGTAATTGATGTGGAGACCCCTTTGTTGTGGTGACCACATGCCCTGAACAGTTAGTTGTTGAAGATGCGTGTAGTATCCCAAGAAAGTACACGAACAAAAGTAGGTTTGTAGGTCCTTTATTCCAACCCCCGCATGAAGGACATCCAACACGAACAAAGCACAAGCAGTCACTGAATGCAAGAGAATCCTAACTACCTCATACAATTCTACAATTCTAGATTATTAACAAGGTATAGTTCTAAAGGTGATAGAACTAACTTACCCATAACGCACTATACTACACAATCCCCCCCTTTGAAAAAAACACGAAAAAAAAACAAAACAAAAAAAAAAATTAATTAATTACAATCAAACATTTCAAGATACTTCGGTTTCATGACAGTCCTTCCACTAGAAGTTTTGATGACACTACTGTCACCAGAGGATACATTTGGGTTTGTGGAACACTGTAAATTTTCACTTAACACAGGTTCTAAATTGGGAGAGTGTTCTGCTCTCTATTAGGAACAAAATCATGCATGCCCACAGTTTCGAAGCAACACTTGAATTTCCACTATCCTGAGTGGTGTTAAGGGTGTTAGAATTTTTACTATCCTGAGTGGTGTCAAAAGTATCCCACCAAAAGTTTTTTTGATACTCACACACTCCTTGTTACTGTTAGATGCAACAGGAGCAAGACGGCTGAAATGCCAGACTTCACCATTCTGTAATAAAGCAGTGTTATTCATAACCTTCACTACAAGTTTGGGATTACTGAATTTACTCTCTCCTTTAGAAACTTTCTTTGTACTTTTACACGAACCCATTGGCCCTCACATAAACTAACCTGTTTGGTACCATGTTTTTGGTCATAATAAACTTTGTTTTTAAGTTGAGATTGTTTGATACATTCTCTCACCGTTGGTATATCACACTGGACCATTCCATTCCTATCCAGCCAACCAGGATTAATTTTCGAATGGGGAATCCTACCTCTCATTAAAGAAAACGGACTTTTACCAACGGAATTATGAATAGTGCTTCTGTATGCCCAGAGTAATTTTTTAACTCTTCTTCCCAAGGTAAATTACTTTTGTTGGCAAGCTGAAGGACCCCCTTGATACTGCGATTAGCCCTCTCAACAATGCCATTTCCGCTGGGATGATATAAAGCAGTGAACCTCTGTTGAACACCAGAAGCAGCTAAATAATTCTTCATTTCCAAAGATTTGAATTGTACACCATTATCAGATAATATAAATTTCGGAAACCCTTCTCTTAAGAAAATATCATCTAAAAATGAAATTACAGTCTTTGTATTTATGACATCAACAACACACACTTCTAGCCATCTAGAAAATGTGTCCACAAGAACCAAAATGTACTTGTGAGAGTCATCTTGCCATAAAACTGGTCCCATGAAATCAATGGCTACTACTTCCCATGGACACTTTGGGCAATAGGGAGAAGCCAAGGGTGGATTGAAAGTTTTAAGAGTTTTATCTGACACCTCACATTTGATGCATGATCTAACACATCTCTCTACATCAATGTCAATTCTAGGCCACCAATAGAGCTCTTTTATGCGTAATTTTGTACGTGTAATACCAGAATGGCCCTCGTGACACAAATCAAGTATTCTTTTCCTTAAATCCTTCGGTGGAATTACTTTATCACCTCGTAATACCAAGGAATCATTTAGACTGAGCTCATTGCGCACTTCCCAAAAACCTCTAAGCTCATCATTGTCAATTTTTTGTCTACCCCATTCCACCCTTTCACAATAAGTTGTTTGAGTACCAGTAAAATTTGATCAGAACTCTCTGCTTCAAGCCACTCTTCCTTACTAAAACTACCCCGTGTACTCTCAACTGAAATGGAAGCAACAGAATAATCATTCCAAGAATTGTTGTCCAGTTCAATTAATGGAAGGGACATGCGGCTCAAAAATCAGCCGTAAAGTTTTTACACCAGGTACATATTGTATATTATACATGAAATCTTGTAGTCGCATAGAAAGTCTGGCAATCCTAGCAGTGGCATTAGTTAGACCCTCTGTAGTGAGTAGTTTAGTAAGGGGTTTGTGATCGCAACGTAAAACAAATTTCCTGCCCCATAAAAATTTTCTGAAATGTTCCAGAGCCCATACACAAGCTAAAGTCTCCCGTTCGATTACTGAATAACGTTCTTCTGTAGGGGTTAAAGAACGTGAGGCAAAGGCGATAATAACTTCTTTCTGGTTGTCATCCAATTGGGTTAAAACACCACCTAATCCTTTGCTACTGGCATCAGTAGTAACGATAGTGTCTGCAAAGGGATCAAAACCTTGAAGATTTGGTGCATGGGCAATGGCTTTCTTTATCTCTTCAAAGGATAGCTGACAAGAAGCATTCCATACAAATTGTACATTTTTCTTCAGTAAAGATCTCATGACATGAGTTCTTTCTGAAAATGACTCCACAAATTTTGAATAAAATTCCTGCAAGTCCCAAGAAAGACCTGAGATCTTCTTTGGATTGCGGAGCAGGGGCATCAACAATGGCATTTATCAAACTGGATTTAGGTTTGATACCTAATGCACTCACTTCATGACCTAAGTAGGTAACTTTCTTTTCTGCAAATTTGCATTTAGAAACTTCTGCTGTCACACCTTTTTCTTGTAATATACACATAACTTTTCTTAGACGTTCGTCATGGACTTTCTTATTGTCCCCCATAACCAGGATATCATCTTGGAAAAAGACTACCCCTTGCATATCACCAAAAAGTTCATGCATGAGTCTCTGGAAAACCGCAGCTGCAGAAGCTAACCCAAATGGCATGCGGCGAAATTGAAAACAACCAAAAGGGGTGCAAAAGGCTGTAAAATGTTGACTCATGGAATGCAAAGGGATCTGGTGATATGCACTGGAAAGATCAATGGTAGAAAACCACTTGGCACCTTTGGTTAATGAAAGCATTTCGTCAATTCTAGGAAGAGGGAATTGATCAATAATAATATTCTCATTTAAATACCTTAAGTCAATACACATGCGAATCTTTCCATTGGCACGTCTGGCTATAACAATTGGAGAAATCCAGTCAGAAGCCTCAACTGGTTCTATTATACCAGCATCCTGTAATTTTTAAGTTCTTTTTTACCTCCTCTCGTACAATTAAAGGAATATGACGAACCTTGTGAATTTTGGGAATGGCATTGGTTTTGATCCGAATCTTATGTGAGAAACCATCAAGTTTTCCAATGCCACCAGCAAAAACTTTAGGGAACTCATCCATAACCCATTTCTTTGTATTTTCTGCATCACACATTACTAAAACTTGTTCAGGACTGTTAGGGTCTAAAATGATATCGAGTGAACGTTGATCTTTCCACCCTAAAACAGAAGGTCCATCAGGAGCCACATACAATTTGCACAATGCCCTCCTACCTTTGAATTCAAATATAAGAGATCTAAAGCCTAGCATGTTAATTTTCTGCCCAGTAAAACTCTCCGGATTCACATCAGTGGGCTGTAAATAAGAACCAATAGAATTAGCAAATTTTTCATCCCAAATAGATCGAGCGATGATGGTGAAAGGAGATCCTGAATCAGCAGCAACTTGCAAAATTATGCCCCCAAAAGATATCATACATAAAGGTTTGTTGCTGTCATTATCTGTGATATTTATCACAACATGTCTTACAGTACCAGCGGGCGTAATGTCAGAGTTTCCTGGAGATTCATCATCCTCATTGTTATCAGATAAATCTGAACTATTGTTAACGATGCAAGTGACACTAGGTTTCTTGGAACGTTTCCTTCTGCAAACCTTAGAGAAATGACCTATAAGTCCACATTCAAGACATTTAGCTGATTTAGCAGGACATTTGTCAAATCTTGCGGTATGAGATGTACTGCCACATCTATAACATACAAAACCAGATTGAGTAATATTCTCCTCCTTCCTCAGGTTAGCGTTTTGATAAGGTCTCATATTTTGATATGGCTTAAACGGCTTGTACGTGTAAACTTTTTCTTTTCTATTATCATTGATTTTGTTTACAGAAACTGATTCATTAGACAGAGTAATTGCTTTTGCGCATCTGTCAGAAAGTTCTGCTTTTTTGACTAGAGTAATAATATCCTTGAGACTAGATTCACCTTCAATCCATAGCTTATCTTGAATATTTTTGTTTTTGGTGCACATGACCACCTGATCTCTGATCATGTCATCGTGTAAAGTACCGAATTTGCATTTAATAGCCAAATTCTTCAATGCCGATACAAAATCTTCAATTGACTCATTAGTGTCCTGTTTTCGTTTATAAAATGTGCGTCTCGATACCGCAACACACACTACTGGTGAATAATGATCATCAAGATCCGCGATGGCACATTTGAAAACATCTAAATCGCCACTTCTTTCTATTTTCTGCATTTGATTATAAATTCTAAGACCTTCCGGACCTAAACAATGCATTAAAATTCTTTTTTTCTTTCAGGAGACATGACACTTCCATTGTCCTCAAGAGTGGCAATATAATTCACAAAATATTCTTTCCACTCTTGCCATTTTACATTAGGTTCTCCTGGGCTAGTTAAGAATTCCTTAGGATTGTTAAGATTTATACTGACAGAGTTACTAGCAGTAGAATTTGTTGTAATGGGAGTTGTACCAGCAGACCTTGCAGAGTTACCTTCCATAGTGAAATGAAACAAAGGTATTTAAGAAAAAAAAATATATAAGTGAGTAGGAATCTTACTGCAAGACTTGGAGTCACTGAACTGCTTCTAGCGATCGCTGCAATTTTCAATAAAGTTTTTTTTTTTTAAACGAAGTGAAAATCTCTTTTCCCTGGCTTGGATTCACTGTATGTAGTATTTTCTTCCGATCCGGAATCCAAAATGGCCGCTGAGGTCACGTAACGTGACCTCGTAATTGCACGTGGTGACGTTCTCTGAAAGGAACTGATCGGTAGAACGCAGGAGGATCAGAACATGTCCTCGCGTCTAAGAATGCAGCGTGTGGATGTCCTTGTGAGGCTGCGCGTGGAGTGTCGGTTGCTCGACTTTGAAAGTAAGTAGCGCGGCAGTTATAGTAGAAGTTGTAGAGGCAGGATATAAAAACAAAAACAAAAAAAAAACTTACAGAGCGCGGAGTTTCAATCAGGCTCTTCCTCTGTTGCTGTATGTCTCCTTTGTTGTATTTTGCGTGTCGGTTTAAATGTACCCACGACTACAACCGAGAACAGACTGCAGAATCTTCGGTGTGGAAGATTTGTAGAAAATCGTTGGCAGGGCTGGACCATCCATCGTCGCCAATTAAATGTAGTATCCCAAGAAAGTACACGAACAAAAGTAGGTTTGTAGGTCCTTTATTCCAACCCCGCATGAAGGACATCCAACACGAACAAAGCACAAGCAGTCACTGAATGCAAGAGAATCCTAACTACCTCATACAATTCTACAATTCTAGATTATTAACAAGGTATAGTTCTAAAGGTGATAGAACTAACTTACCCATAACGCACTATACTACAATGCGCTACCCATCCTTAGAGTGAGGCATCCGTGGTAATGATCACCTGTGGAATAGGGTCTGTAAAGGGTCTGCCCTGCAACCGATTGTTGCTGTTCCAACACTGTGGACCCGTATCAACACTAGATCCTCCAAGTGACACTCTGCCTGTGACCAATGTGCTGATAGGCACTTTTGGAACAGACACATATGTAGCCTGGCATGGGGGACTATGGCTATACACAAGGCCATCATTCTACGAAGGTGTATACTTGTTACTACTGTGAGTTGACGATCTGGCTGAAAAAGAGGCAGTATCTGCTGGAATGCTTGCACTCTGGCTTGGTTGGGGTAAGCCTTGTGGCGACAGCCCTCAGGAACGGCTGGGTCAGAAGGGGCTGGAGGTGGGACTTGCCGGTATTTATGGTGACCCCCAAACTATGGAGGAGGGATATAGTGGCTTTGGTGTGGGCAAGACACTGTTGCTTGCGTGCACTCTTGATCAGCCAATCGTCTAGGTGGGGGAACAAGTGAGTGCTGCCCCTTCTGAGATGGGTGACTACCACAGCTAAGCATTTGGTGAATACTCTGGGGGTTGTGGTGATTCTGAATGGCAACACTTTGAAATGATAATGTTGCCCACATACCAAGAAATGTAGGTGGTACAGGTGATGAGTGGGATGGATGGGTATGGGGAAATAGGAATTCTTTGGATCCAGTGCAGTCATGAAGTCACCTTTTTTTTTTTTTTTTTCCTCCCCCAGAGTTTTGTATAGCGCAAACTTGACCCGAAGATATCAGGTATCAGAACTCTTTACATGAGCACCAGTTATGTTACACAAGGACACATTCACTTTTGTTAGGCACAGGGAGATTAAGTGATTTGCTCAGAATCACAGGATGTTGAGCGTCATTGCAGAGACTCGAACCCGGTTCCCCAGATTTGAGATCGACCGCCAAAGCCCGTTAGGCCACATCCTCTCTCCACCTTGCTGCAGCCGTGGAATCACTTATCGCAGAGTGATCATGTGGAAATGTTCTGAGAGGATGTAGATGTTCATTGACTTGAGGTCTAGTATGGGCCTTAGAGACCCATCCATTTTTTGTATTGGGAAGTATAGCACAAGCGTTTCCAACGAGTAGCTCATGAGCTACTGGTAGCTCTCCAGCTACCTGCAAGTAGCTCTCCTGTGTGCAGCCCAGCCTACTAAATTTGGAGCTTTTGTTTGGTTGAATTAATATAAGTGGACAAAAATTGAGAGTGAATTTAAGAACTCAAATGCTTTTTTTCTCAGCACACATAAGCTGATGTTTAAAGAAAAATGGCAAAATTAACATACTATATTTAAAACTGAATATTTGAATGAAAAATCATGTGGCATTTTGGAAACATTATTACTATCATTATTATCTTGGTGATTGGGCACTGCAGATAATTCTGTTATGTATTAATCATGTAGAGGCACTCCAAATTTTAACATTGCTGCTGGCAATACTGCCTGATGCACTGAGATGACCACTGCTAGTAATCTTACATATTTTGTCCACTAATGTGATCTTACCTGTTGTGGCAACTATCACAATACTAATATTACTGGCAGTTCGGGATGATTTCATTTAACATAAGTATCTCTTATTACAAAAAAGGTTGAGACCCCTTGCATAGAGAGTACACCCCTTTCGCACTGGTTCTGTTGCCCCCTTCAGGATAAGCGCATGAACCTCTTCTTGAAGAGGCACTGGTATCCAGGACTGAGAGTGAGCTTGCGGGGTGGAATGTTTTGTGGGGTTGGGGTAAGCTCCAGGCAGGAACAGTGCTCTATGATCACGAGAACCCACTAGTCGGGGTGCCCGCTTGCCAACTAAGTGTTGTGTGATGGTGGCGGGGGAGGGGTAGATAGGCAAAGGGAGACACTGCTTGGAGATGAGCCCCCTTTTCCCCTACCCCTGGTGTTTTTGTGTCTGTTGGCCCATTTAGAATACCCCTGTGTTCCTGCTGATAGTATAGTTGTTGATGTCTCTGAAAGGAGGCGGGAGTGTCTGGGGAGATGGTCTTACTGTCTCCCATGAACTATGACCTCCGAAAGGACCCCCCTTGGAGTAGATGTCTGAAGGCCTTGTCTGTGTCTGTTTTAAGCTTTTCAAGCATCTGGTTCATCTGCAGTCCGAAGAGATGTTCACCACTGAATGGTAAGTTTAACAGATGCTGTTGTACCTCTAGTTTAAAGTCGGAGAAACAAAGCCAGGTATGCCATCTGACCATGATACTGGTGTTAACTGCTCTTGCTACGGTGCCGGCCACATTTAGTGCGCGACGGATCGTGCCATTAGATATTACCGACCCCCTCGCATTACTAGCTCTTGCCTATGCTGCCCATACTCCTCAGGGAGGTGTTTATGGAGTTCCTCTATCTCATCCCAATGCACCCTGTTGTATCTGGAGAGCAGGCCAGCTGAGCTGGTATCCTCAAATGTGTGGCTGATGGTACTGCTACCCTCTGGCCCACTGCATCTAGCTTTTTAATCTTCTCGTCAGGAGGGGGAGCGTGGCCTGCAGCCTGGGCTTTTGTGCGTTTACTTGTTGTATAGACTACTAGCGAGTCCGGAGGTATGTGGCCACGGATGTTGGGAGGATTATTGGGTGAGGATTTACATTTTTTATTTGACCCTAGGCGTAATAACCCTTGCCTTGACTGGATCTTTAAAGGTCTCACGGGCAGTTTGAGCATCCACTTAAGTTTAGAGAGGAACTGAAGTGTGCATTGGGTCTTGGATAATGTTTCTTCCAGGAAATCATTGTTTTCTTGGACAACATACATATCAACTTTATGATATGTGGCTGGGCTGTGTTTGGAACTGAAGGGTGAATTGAGTTGTAGGATAATGTTTCATCCAGGAAGTCACTGTCTTCCTGGACAACATGCTTATCAACTTTATGAAATGTGGCTGCCCTGTGTATGACCTTGTGGTATGTAGTAGTGTCTTTAGGTTGGAAAGCTTAGCTGGATTCAAATCTGGGTCTGTATCCCCTGGGGGATCAACGATAAGTCATCCTACAGGTCAGCCCTGGGTTCAGGGTCACAGGGTGCATCATAGTGTTCTGCCTGTAGACGTGGTCGTTGCGTGGCAGTGGGTTGTGTGCGAGTGCCAACTATACACACGGACAAAGTCTTCTGCAACTGTGAAGCCTCGGGGTTTTGCTGTTGTTCTCTCTCTCGGACTCGGAGGGTGAGCTCGCTTCCGAACTGGACCAGCTGAGCCTCTGAGGGACTGGCTTCTTCCTCCTCCTCAATGTCGTGGGTGTCATTGGACTCCTGCCTCTTCATTCTCCGAAAAGCCCACCTCTGCTCACATCGGTACCAAAGAGTCTTCTTCAATCAGAAGGTGAGGCAGGCCTGGCATGTGGTGTTGTCCTCTTCAGAGAAGAGGCTGAGACTGCGGACTTGGTGATCGGTCCAGGGGAACTTGGAATGCCACTGGGGCCACTATTGAAAGGGCATCCTTTCCATCACTGACCTAGCATTATCGTTGACTGTTTTGGGGAGATGCTGAAGGTGGGCCCCAGGAGAGGGCCGAGGCTCTGGCGATGAGGCACTGAGAGGAGCCTGGTTTTCGGTGTTCGACTAGCAGAGACCAAAAACAAGCATTTGCAATGCAATAGGTCTCTTGATTTTGAGCTACTGGCATTGTAAATGGCAATGCCTTTAATAATAATAAAAGGCATTGTCATTTAGAATACCAATAGGTCAAAATTTGGCAAAAGCGAGACCTATTGTATTACAGAACACGGTGTCTCTGAAGTAGGCGCCGTACTCACCATTTAAGTTAAAAAAAAAAAATGAAACAGAACGCTGTCCCTGAAGCAAGTGCCACGATCACAATTAAAGTTGAAAAAAAAATGAAACAGAGCACGGTGTCCTTGAAGCGGGCGCAACGCTCACCATTAAAGTTTAAAAAAAATAAAAAGGAAACAGAGCGTGGTGTTCCTGAGGCGGGCACCACGCTCACCATTAAAGTTTTAAAAAAAAAAAGCTGAAAAAAAGCACAGTGTCCATGAAGCGGACATCGCATTCAGCTTAAAAGTGTTAAAAAAGAAGAAGTGTCTGCCATTGTCCAGTGAGTGCTGCGGGGGTAGGGGGCAGCCACTTAGAGTGTCATAGCGCTCCATACGAGAAGCGGCCGCCATTGCCCCGCGAGTGCTGTGTGGGCGTGCTGCAAATACAAACAGCAGCCGCCATTGCCCCCATTATTCAATAAACAAAATAGTGCTCATTGACTTATAACGCACACTGTGTAACAAGTCAAGTAAAAGTTCCAGTAGTTATGGGAGGTAACAAATGCCGACAAGGCGGTACCAAGGAGGGACTAACAAGCCTAATAACGAATTGGAAGCCATCGTTTACGAACGACAATGACAAGTCAATTAAAAATATGGGCGGAGAGTGGGTGGGGCTTCAAGTCCATCTTCCAATACTGCATGCCTCGCAGCAGCGCATGCGCTGCCCAGGCTCGAACTAAAAAAACAGAAATGGGATTGAGGATCCATTACGATGAGTTCTGCCATAAGCACGAGAGTAGAGCGATCAAGTGGACCCAGCGGTAAGCGTTGTTAGACGCCGAACACAGAGGCGATTGGTACATGCCCGAACCTGATTTCAGTAGAAAAAACAATCTAACAATGGAGCTGGTGCCAATATGCATTGCCAGCTAAGAGAAGAGTCTCTATACTTAGTGACTTGAAAAACTTCTTTGAAGAAAAACAAGTTGCAAATGTCAGAGCCCAACACTAAATGGCAGGAGTATGCAGAGTACGTGTATCTACAGACACACATGACTATACTTAGTGACTTGAAAGAATTCTTCGAAGAAAAACAAGTTGCAAATATCAGAGCCCAACACTAAATAGCAGGAGTATACAGAGTATGTGTATCTATAGACACACATGCTACAAACCATATATTTCTTGGTCACTCTGTTCTGCAGCGGCCTCGAGTGTACAGGTGTAATCCAGATGAGGCAATTGTCATCACCTATTAATTCTGAAATTTCTCTTTCACAACATTATGACAGTTAAGAGTAAATATTCAGTAAGTTGGAAGGAGTAGCTACCTGGGGGAGTGGAGGGGACACCCAAAATAAGAGTTTACTGACAGTGCTTGGAAGAAAATTAATATGATGAGATGGGTCAGCCAGGTTTATTGAATAAAACAGAAAATATCTCCATCACCAAAAGTGTGGGTCAGGGCAGCAGCAGAACCTGTGGTCCTAGAGATCTCTAACATTTCTACTGCTATTGATACTGCACACGGACAGTGGGTCCCATGGGTGGCGATTTGCTGTTGTGGCTGTACTTCACACTTGGCCAAGAATTGGCAATTGCAATAGGTCTCGCCTTGTTAACCTATAACTTATTTGCTTTGCCAATGCTTTTTGCTAATGCTGTGCAGCATCGGCAAATATTTAAATTGAAAACAAAAACAGATAGAAAAAGTGACAATGACGCAGCCACTGCTGGTGTGTCAGTACATTGGTGGGTGCATGTGTAATTACGTATGCCGCACCCATGAAAGGACTTGGCACCCTGTTCTTTTATTTTATTTACTAAACTAAAATGATGGACATCACTTAGACCGGTAAATATCAGCAAATGGCAGCTGCCAGGCCTTCCAAAAAATAAATGACCAAATGGGGAGGGGGAGCAGGTGGAGGGTAAGCAATGTGCAGGTCGAGGGGAAGCAACTGAGGCACATAAAAGTGCTTTTTGCAATTTGGAACAGCCCAGCAGCACATGGCAGCTGCCAGGTCTCCCCAAAAAATTACCACAATGGCGAAGGGTAGGTGAACAATAGTGGGGTGGAAGGTTGCTTGGGAAGCAATGGGCATGTGCGGGTATTGTAGGAGGCTGGCTCAGTATATAGTGTCCACCTATGGTGAGGCACTGTGCATTGCGTCCAGACAACCCTTGGTGATAGTGTTTAGGTCCCTGAAAACCAGAGCTCTCAAGGGGTAGCTGTGAAGAGCAGCTAAGGCTTATCAGGAAGGGTGTAAAGCAAGTGCATGTACCACTATAGTCAGTCAGTAAGCTTTTCACACAAGAAAGAACCACACCAGGTGAGTATAAAAATACTTAGTATTTATTAGTACACACCAAACACTAACTTGGTATATCTCCTGCCCGGAGAGATCATTTCCACACAAGAAATACTTTAGAAAGAGGTCAATAGCATAGGAAAACGCAAAGGGCCCAACCGGGAGGGAGGCGGGGGGGGTACCAAACCATATTCTAAAATAGTGGAATGTGCGGTAAGTACCAAAACTGAACTAGTACCTAAGGGTGGAGGACCCCAGGGGAAACACGGAACCACCCCAGGTGAGTAGCTAGGGACACCAAGGCGCCCGGGTGCAGAGTGGTTATACTGAGTCAATGTCTATAGGATAACACTGGCAAAGTCACGGTTGGAATTTTACAGTTCTAGGACCCTTCCCAAAGGACCTCGAAGGAACCACTTTGATCAAGGAAGGTTGGAGAGCCACCCCACCCATGGATACCCCAGGAACCAGGATACCTACACCAGGGAGCCCAGGTGCATAGGGGTGAAGTGTAGTTGGAAAGGCCCGTAGACACCAATAGAGGTTCGTGGAAGATCAGCAGCTACAGCGTCTTGTGGACAAGGCCGGTGGAACTAGGATGAGAATCCAGACGAGAAGAACCTGAAAGCAGAGGGGACAGAGTCCAAACCACCCAGAGGCGACCAGGAGGCACAGGAGCTCAATACCAGCCATGGCTGGAGGTTCTTGCTGTAGCACGGTGAAGATGAAGCAGCAGCTGTGGAGCCCAGGCGATGATGCAGGAGCACAGGCGGCGTCCACGAGCTGTCCCACACCGGTCGACAAGTGCAGGAAGGTCAGTGGCCGGCAGGACCACCAACAAGCCCTGGCAAATGCAAATAAAGATTGGCGGGAGAAGATGCTGTGTTGCAGACCAACAAGGTCTG
Organism: Calotriton arnoldi; assembly: GCA_963921515.1. Taxonomy (NCBI): domain Eukaryota; kingdom Metazoa; phylum Chordata; class Amphibia; order Caudata; family Salamandridae; genus Calotriton; species Calotriton arnoldi. The sequence goes on along the minus strand of CAWUFW010004016.1, from coordinate 830,421 downwards.
TGGGACTAACCCAGCAAGAGTAAGTCTGGGCTGGTCCTCAGCAGGCAGGAGGGCCAGCAGGAATCAATGGAGCCCACTTGAGGACCCTCTGGCAGCAGGCACAGGGAGTTGCAAGGGAGCCTCAACAGCACACAGGCGATGAAGGCCCACAATGCAGAGAATGCAGGCAGGGCGTCTTTCTTGGAGCTGTGCAGTGCTGGAGCTTCCTGGAGCTTGAAGATCTTTTGGGACGAGAGACAACAAGCCTTGGTAACGACGAACAGACGTGGTGCACAGGAAGGCGGTTCACGTCGGCTGGCGAACAATTAGTTGCCCAAGTTGCAGGGAAGGCTGGTCAGGCCTCTGGAGAACCAAGAAACCACCACCTGTGTTGCAGAGCCGGGTGATATCAGTGGGACAACAGGATCAGCAAACCGGTCATCAACATAGAGGTGCCTGCAGATGCAGGAAAGTGACTCCTTCACTCCAAGGGAGATTCCTTTAGGCTGGGGCGGAGGTTGATTCCTTGGTGACTCGGAGGATGTAGGCCACAGAGTTGCAGAACTTGGAAAAGCACAGAGATGAAGATGCAGCAGAAATCTTCCTACCGAAGCAGTCTTGTTGTAGGTCCTGGCTTGAAGAACTGCAGAGTTCCAGTGTCCACCAACAGAAGAGTATTTGTAAAGTCTTCAGGCAACAGGCAGTTAGATCTAGACTTTGTCGCGACAAATCTAAGGACCCATCCTCAGGGGAGCCATTAAGTAACACTAAAAAGGGGAAAGGCAGCTTTGGTGGTGACCCATCTACCAGAGGGGGTCAGGGACGCTACTCAGCTGCCCTAGCCAGTCAGATGCTCCCAGGGGCCAAGATTTAACATGGCAGAATCAAGTGGCCACCTGGAGGAGCTCTGGGCACCTCGCTAGGGAGGAGCTGGACAGGGGGGTGGACACTCCTCTGTCCTTTGTGTGGTTTGGCGCCAGAGCGGGAGCCAAGGGCTCCTGAACTGGGCAAAACTGGTTTATGCATGGAGGACACCAAATGTGCCCTTCAATGCAGTCTGGTGGCGCTCGGAAGCTCCTCCACCCTATCTAAATCTAAAGGTGAGGTGGTCACACCTCTCCGCAGGAAATCCTTTGTTCAGCTTCCCCTGCCTGAGTTTGACTCATCAGCAGGGGGGCAGAACACTGTCTAGGGTGGGCAGCAGAACGCGCTTGCAGGCAGACCCTGTAAGGCTACACAGGTAGGTATTGGGGGGTTCATCTAAGGAGCCCCACTAGTACATGGTATCACGCTACTAACACTGGAATCGGTGTAGTTGCATGATTCCAACATGTTTGATACCAAACATGACCAGGTTCGGGACATCCATTATGTCGTTGGACTTCTCGATTTGACAGTGACTACTACATACCTTTTAATGGCTGTTCTGCACTTACAAAGCCCAGAAAATGGAGTCTGGGGTTTGTAGGGGTACCTCTGCCCATGCAGGGCCACCCACACACTTAGAACCATGCACCCTGCCCTTGGTCTGAAGGGTCTGCCTTAAGGGTGACTTATAGGTTGAAAGTGCAGTGACAGGGATATAAGGTGTGAAAGGCAGCGAGTCTTCTAAGACCCTCAATGCTGCCCGGTGCAGGGTTCCACCTCTAATTCACTTTGGGTTCGCTATCAAAATAATGAGGCAAGCGCTGGAAACTGGAAGACAAGAAAAAGGTTTATTTCTCATGAGGAGCTCACGTCAACTGCAGACACCGGGATGTCTGAGGGAGGTGTTCTGCTGATAACTCCTTTGGCTCTTCCTTTTATACAGGTTTGACACAATGCATTGGTTTCATCAACATGGTTACACAAGCTTGGGGTCCCCGCCCGGGCAGGTTGTCACACAAGCCCAACAGTAATTCTCTTTCCACCCAGGTCAAACAGACAATCTTATCTTGCAGCTGGACCTTGCTTCAGGGTCTAAAACATGTGAGACCGGCCAGATCTAAGAGTCCGTTCTGTTGATAAAAACAGGTCCCATTGTTGGTAACAACAAGTCTTGCTGTTTGCAGTGCAATAAATCATGTTGCAAGAGTCTTTTTGGTGTTTGGAACCTGTTTGTGTAATTAGGTGCAGTGAGGGGTAGAGTGTCCAAAGGTTTGCCTGAAAACAGAGATGAGAGGAAAAACGAGTTTGTGGCAGCAAGTGGCGCTGAGGTTTGTTGCGGCAAATAGAGTTTATAGCCCCCAGCACACGTACCAGGTCGGTCAGAGGGATGCTAGTAAGGGCAGGGTGAAACAAAGGTGACCAACAGAGTACAAAATGGCTGATATAGATTAAAATGACTGCAACTTATGTGCACATAGAATTCCACCAGACAAGATGGCGCAGGTAATGTTCACGATTGTCGTTTTGCTTTTAACAAAGGGAAACCTTATATCCAAATTGAAAGGAGCAAGCACCATTTCAGACAGACTGTAATGGCACCTCTGCAGACACAGTTTGCATGGGCTCCTATGGGTGGCATAATACATGATGCAGCCCATAGGAGACTCCTGGTGTACCAATGCCCTGGGTACCTCAGTACCATATACTAGGGACATATTGTACCCCAGTATGCCAATTCTGGGGTGTACAAAGCACTTACCAGAGAATGTATAGGAGAGAGCGCTGCCACTTGGGTCCTGATTAGCAGGATTCCAGAGAACTACAGACAAAACACAATGACACCAGGCAAAAATAGGGGGAATGTATGCCAGAAAGATCCTACTTTCCTACAGGTATTTAATGGAAGAAGCAGCACAACACAGGTGAAAGAAAGAATGGTAGAGGCTATGATTTTGGGGGGCGAGGAGGGGGGAGGGACAACACAAGAAGAGGAAGGCATGCAAAGGAATAAGAAGCAAGCGAATGAGAGTGACAATAAAACCAACCAAACTAAGCAATGGGCGGATTCTAAGCTCACTGTAAGTTTTTGGTATGGCCACACAAAAAACTTTTGCCTACACACAGATAAAAACCTGTCAGGTAGGCAAGACTTATAAATGAGGCCCGTGCAGATCAGATGGTACAAAAGCATCCTTAAAGGTAGTAAAGGGTTAACAGGATGCTACTTCCCCCCTTCATCATCAAGACAAAACGAAACTGATAATGGCAGAACTTTCAGACGGATGATGCGAGTCTGGCACCAACCAACTGTTCGGTTCGTTCTGGTGGGAAATCAGCGAGACGCTGTCTCATACAACTTTCAGAAAAAAGAAAAAAAAACATTTAAAGCTGAGAGGGAGTAAAACGGCTACATCCTCTCGTAGACATCCAGAAAACATAGCGTGATGTCCATTTAAGGAAACGTGGGAAAGCATGGGCGCCTGAGAAGACCATCTGTTAGGAATGACGCTTGTGATGGCTGCATCACAGACTGTTGATTTTCACGAGGTATGTGCACGGCAGTAAAATGAGGATGTGCTTTAGAGTACGGCTCAACTCCATCGCATTTTAAGAACATAAAAAGTACTAAACAATAGCCCGATTTGGTCCTTTGTTCAAACTGTAGGGCAGAAGGTAACGGAGAAGCAGTTTTACTGGGTAAAGAGCTACCATAGCTAATCTGCTCACAAACGAGGTGATCATTTAACGCGGGACTCCGGCAGCAATCCTCAGATTCCACATAAGGCATTAGATATGCGTTCACTGCAAACAAGGTGCGCGGGGGCGTGTTCTACCAAGCCATCGACGGCCTTGGTTCGGTAATAAGTCAACCTCTGACTGTTGACCTTAAAGTTGTTCGCTGTGCCAGAAAGCGAGCACGGTGTCTTGATGCCATGTCTGAAGCCTCTTGCAGAGTTCAAACACTTCATGTAAACGTACTCAGCGCTGGGTACACAGAAAAAACAGCTTTGAGCTCATGGTGTAAAATATAGGTGAACCACGCTGATCTCAGCTTTCAAAGAATGTCATCTTCTCACGGTCACTCGACTCCGGCGCACTGGGGCTCCTTCTCTGCCCACATATAGAGGCTTCCACCAGCAATTGAGCCAATGAGTATCGACTCACCAAGGACAGGTCAACAATCACTTGCGTGACACGAATTCATGCCTCGGTCACAGGCAACATCAGCCCCGACTTTCAGCAAAATATTATCACCACTAAGAGTGAAGGAAGAAGTACCTTTAACTTTACAAGATGCACTGCTCACACAGAGTAAGACAGAACATGTCCCACCTTTAAACAAAGAACCACTGTTGCTGAGTGGCACAGCCAGAGCTCAGACTTTGCCCCAACCAACGCCCCCACTGAGATGCAGTAAAAGGGCAGACTTTACAACAAGCCTCCCTCCTGCTGACTGATGACACAGTAGTTTAGGATTTACATCAAGCTCAGTCCGAATGAGAGACACAGCAACCACTCAGACTTTACAACAATCAATATCAATGATTCAGCAACAGCTCAGACCAAGCATTAAAGCATTACCCTACCGAGAATGACACATTATGAGATTTCATTTCACCCCTTTACAAACTCAGACTGAGATATGCAGCAATAGCTCAGATTTTACACCAACCGCTAACCCACTGACAACGCACATGATTACTACAGATTTTACACCTTGCACTGTCCTTACTGAGTGACAAAGCAACAGCTCAGACTTTACTGAAACCATTCCCACACCAGCTCTAAATTTACAGCAGGCCTTCTTCACATTGAGACAGAGCTGCAGCTCCAGCCTCCAACATCACAAGATGCATCCTCACTGACCGCGAGATATCTTCTCCGACTTTACTGGAGGCATTGTTTCCAATAAGTTGGCCAACCATCATCTCGGACTTCACACAACACCTCCTTTCCACTGATTGACCTATGACCAACTGGGAATTCACATTTTTGCTGCCAAGCTCAACACAGCAACAGACATTGCATGAAGCATCATTCCATCGAAGAGCAACAACCGTGAATTTTTTACACAAGTGGTTGCCAGAGAGCAATGCAGCTTGAGCAGTGACTACAAAAACAGAGATATGAATGGAGCATCAGCTCCAACTTTACAAGGCGCCTCATTCCCAACCAGAAAGATACAGCAATATCTCAGATTTCACCTAAAGCATCATTCCCAACAGCAATGCAGTACCACCTCTAACATTACAAAATGCTTCCTGCCCACGAACATCTATGCAGTATCAATTTCAACATTACAATAGCCATTGTTCTCCCCAAGAGCGACAAAGCTTCCAATTTAACTTTGCAAGATGCATCATTTTCACCAAGACTGATGGTAGCACCAGTGGCAAGTTTACAAGATGCATACATCATTCCCAAGACCACCAAAGCATCTGCTTTGACTTTACATAATGTATCATTCCCATTGAGAGCAATGCAACATCGGCACCAGCTTTACAAGAAGCATCATTTCGACAGACTGACAAAACATTAAATCTAAATAAAAAAATGATAGGTTGTTCTCACTGTCAGCTTTTAAATTACAAGATGCATCATTTTCTACAGAGCATCAGCTCCCACTTGACAAGATGAATCATTCTCACTAAGGCAAAGCAGCATGAACTGAGAGAATGCACTATCCCCACAGACACTGCAACAGCATCAGTGTTTATTTAACACAAAGCACTGCTACTGAGAACTATGTAGCATCACCTCTGTCTTTACAATATGCACAGTCCCAGTCAAGATTCTTGTAACGTACACTATGGTAACCAGGTCAGAAAAGCAACAATAGGTGCTCTGCACTACGTATGGGGAAAGTATAACCCAAGAATATCTTTAAATGGTGCTCAAATGAAAAAGGGGTCGGTTACCAACAACCCTAATATGTCCCTCAGAAGGGAGGGACAAACTGTATCAACAAACTGAGCATCCAGCATAGAACAGTTCAGTGGAGCCTGTTATCCTGATATATTTTTTATGATTGAGCAGATTTTTACCTACGTATCAGCCCTGAAGAAGTCATGGTATCACATGCCCATCGACGAAACACGTGTTGGCTGAACTGTTCTATGCTGGCTGAACAATTCTACTATTGACTGGAATTCTCATTGACTGTGTGAACTTCAACTAGTCTTTTATGTGAAGATTTATGGATTACACCTCCTTTGGCTCAAACAGATGAATTGGATTAAAGTGGACTTTACATCATTTACTGTTGGATTAGAACATTGACTTTTTCTTACTACTTGAGTGCTCGGATCAGTTTGTTGATAACATTCTTGTAACATCTGCTATAACTTTATGCGATGCATTGCTCCAAGCAACAGCCACATAACATCAGCTTTGCATCATTCCTGCTGAGAGACACGCCGAGTCAGCTCTGACTTTAGAGGATACACGGTCCCCACGCAGAGAGATGCAACATCAGCTCCGAGTTTAAAAGGTGCTGAATTTACAATACAATCGTTTATAAGGTGCATAATTTACAATGCAATCTATTCAGCATGAGCTCCGAAGTTACAAGATAAAGTGATCCAACTGAGGATGACACAATATCAGTTCCAACTTTAGAGGATGCATTGAGCAAACCAATAGCTAAGCAGCATCAAGTGTGACATAAGATGTATTGCTCCACAAGTGACAAACCATTAGCTCCAGGGTAAAAAGATGCAGCTTCCAACAGACAACGGGGAAGTGTCTGCTCCACCATTACAAAATGCACTGATTCATTCAACATCGAAGTAGCATCATCTGCAACTTTAAAGGAGGCATTATTTCCACTGAACTGCACCATAAGCTCTAATCTTACTTGATGCACCCATCCCTCCAGCACAAAGCACCAGCTTTACAAGATGCATAATGTCCATAGACAGTGCAGCAGCATTAGCACAGAATTAAAATAAGGCCCCATTCCCACAAAGAGAGATACAACATCAAGTCTGACTTAACAAGATGAACGGTCTCAGGCAAGAATGAAAAGCATCAGATTAAACTTCACTACCAACTGAGAGCAACAGCCTTAACTTAACTAGATCCCACTGGCAGTGAAGCAGCCTCGTCTACAACTTTAGAAGATGCAATGTTCCCGCTGAAAAAGATGAAGCATCACCCCAGCTACATACGATATACCTTTCCACTAAAGGCAACGCATCATCATCCCAAGCTTGGAGTATCAGCTACAACTTTATAAGATGAACTGGTCCCACTGAGAGTGAAGCAGCATCAGCTTACACTAAACAAGATGCATAGTTCCATTGAGACCGAAGCATCATCAGGTTGACTTTGCATGATGCATCGTTCTCATAAGAGTCATAAAGCATCACATCAAACTTTACATGAATCATTGTTCTTATCTAGAATAATGCCTCAATAGTTCTCAGTTTTTTAAGATGCTTTTTTCCAGAAGGATCGATATACTATAAGTTCTGGCCACTATGGCTGAAAGACTGGAAACTATGACACCCGAGAGGGCTACTGAATTAATGGTCTGGTTCGATGTAATAAGAGAGATGATTCTCAAGTCCCAAAGCACCTATAACCTCAAGTTCCTAGCAGACTGTGATCCCCAATCTGTATTTCACCATTACAAACCACAGGCAATTAAACAGTCATTACCATGTGGCTCACGACAGAGGATGATCAGCATCTTTCTTTTTCTATTTTAAAGATTAATACTAATCATTGGTTTTGCATGCACACTTCAATATTCAGATTATATAAGACTGACATTGTGAGTGATCAAAGGGGTTGAAAATAAACTATATGCCCCACCCTGACCATATGAGTACATCATGCAACAGTCAACCGTTCTAAAAGAACCCAAAAGTGTCCTTCTAGAGTATTACCAGCCTCCAACTAGTACTTGTTCTAAGCAGCTCCAAAATTCTACAAAGCTTCATAGTTGGTATGCCCTCACTCATTCAAAGACAGGAATGCGTTTCCCTATGTAACACCTTCTCACATATGGCTGCCTGACTCGGTGTCCTGGAGGGCTCCATAGCCTATGTGCACTTTAGTCTGTATTTTAGATCGAGAGGAGTCTTCCCATTTTCATGTAAAATTACCCATCGCAGCCATCTTCTCCAAAACCTGTTATTTCTTTCCCCAGAAGACATCATAATTAGTACGAAAGAAGTCAGCTGCCAGGGGAGGAGGGAATCGAAGGGGGGAAATGGTTTCTAGGTTTTCTCAGCAATTTGTGTGATGCTAAAAAAATATACGGTTTTGAGCAGCAATATATTTAAGAATATCCAATCAACACATTATTTACAATCAATTCATGATGGAGGGTATCCACGTATTAAACAATACACTTCTGATAGGAGACTGGATTACTTAATTGTATTTGAAGAATACTTACCTGACAGCCCCTATCCACATTTAGCATCACAGGAAAGTACATTTTTTGGTGGGATATGAGAGATGAAGTTCACTTGAATACACTGGGTCTCTAGTCAGCTTCAAAATGATGAAGCCAGTTGCCACGGCTCTCATGGCCATGTGCAATTTTTTTACTGCATCTCACAGGACATAATACATGAATTCTCTGCTTCAGAATATGGCAGTTGTAGTATTTATTGGGAAATCACATCTCATTCCCAATCAGAATGTGCTGGCTATAAATCTTCAGGTAGACACCAAATCAGTGGCTCTTCCAACTCCTCATATCCAACCTACATAGCATTAAACATGGCATAAAGAAAGTTCTAAAAGCAGATCTTATCTTTTTAAGAACACATTTGCAGGCTGTGGTTCTTTTATTAATATTCATTCAAGATTTTTTTTTGGGGCCTATTGCTTCATACAACTGCCCTGAGGCTGATGACTATACATCTACAAAGAGTATGTTGCTTACCCTGTAAGCATCTATTGGTAGCGTGTAGTGCTTCAGATTCACAAGCTATGCATAGTCCTGCCATCTAGTGTTGAGCCCGGACACTGCAAGTTGTTTTTTCTCGAGGAAGCTTTATGATTGGCGTCGTGTGTCGTCTCTGCTCCCCCTCAAGGTTTTGCGCATATTCAACGGTTCCTTTGTTGGATAATGTTTTTTTCCCCTTGCCATATAGGGAGTGAGGATATAGTCTGCTAAGTTTGCTTTTGCTGTTGAACATGCTGTATTTGTGTGTGTTTTTTGTCACCATCTAATACCTGCCGGGGAGGCGGGAGGGTGCGTGTGAATCTGCAGCACTACACGCTACGAAATAGATGCTACAGGGTAAGTAACATACTCCATTCGTAGCATGTGTTGGCTGCGGATACACATGCTATGCATAGACTGTAAAGCAGCATCCCCAGCGCAATGGCTTTAGGCATGAGATGGTGCGTTTGTTTGCAGCAATGTTTGAAGGACTGTTTGTCCAACTAGAGCCTGTTGTTTAGCTTGAACATCCACACAATAGTGTTTAATAAAAGTGTGTGGGTTCACCTATGTTGCTGCTTTGCAGATATAATTGAGAGGGATATTCCCTAGAAAAGCCATGGTTGCTCCTTTCTTACGTGTTGAATGAGCCCTTGGCATGGTTGGTAGTGTTCAATTGGCTTTGGCATAACAAAATTGGATACATTTGACAATCCATCTTGCTATTCCTGTTTTAGAAATAGCATTCCCTCTCCTTGGATTTGAGAAAGAAACAAACAATTGCTGTGTTTTTCTGAAGGGTTTTGTGCATTCCAAATAGAACAGGAGTGCTCGTTTAACATCAAGTGTTTGTAAACCATGTTCTGCCACAGTTTCTGGTTGTTGAAAGAAAACTGGCAAGTCTAAAGTTTGACTTAAATGGAAAGGTGATATCGCTTTTGGTAGAAACTTTGGGTTTGTACGTAAATGCACTTAATCTGGAAACACTTGGAAGTATGTTTTTTTAATAGCGAGCGCATGTATGTTGCTAACTCTAGTTAGAGATGTTAGCGCTACAAGGAAAGCCACTTTCCATGTTAAGAATTGAATTTGACAGTAGTGGCTCAAATGGTGGCCCCATGAGTTTTGTAAGTACAATGTTTAGGGTTCCTTCTTGGTACAGGAGGTGTACGAGGTGGAATGATTCGTTTTAATGCAGAAGAGGGATTTGTGCTTCCTGTTTTGTAGATATGCTGCAATGACTGCTAAATGCAGGCGTATGGAGCTATATGCTAAATGTGCTTTCTGCAAGTTTAACAGGAAACAGACTAGTTGTTGTTCTGTTGGAGAAGAAGCAGTGAAGCCAATATTGCACAAAACTTTTCCATTTTGATGGGTGTCTGGATGCAAAGCTTTGGCATTTCGAGGTTTCGGCGGTGGCAAACAGGTCTATTGTGGGGGTTCCCCACCGGTGGAAGTATTGTTGTATTTACAGAGTGTGTATTTCCCACTTGTGAACTTGCTGGAGTGTCCTGCTAAGAAGGTCCACAATGGAGTTGTCCTGCCCTGGTGTATATTGTGCCAGGAGGAGTATTTTGTGACTGTTTGCCCATTTCCATATGGTCAGTGCCAGCTATGACAGTTGGATGGAATGGGTCCCTCCCTGTTTCTGAATGTAATACATTGCAGTTATACTGCCTGGTTGTAGGACATTTTCCCAGTTATGTTTGGTAGGAATGCTTTGAGAGCCATATAGATGGCTAAGAGTTCCAACATGTTGATGTGCAATGTCTGTTGTTGTGTAGTTCAGTGTCCCTGAACCACAATGTCCTTCATATGAGCACCCCACCACGAGTGATGCTTTGGTTGTGATTGTTACATGCGGGATTGGGTCCTTGAAGGCTCTTCCCTTCAGTATGCTAGAAGTGTTCCACCACTGTATTGTCTGATGGACCTTGGGTGAAACCAACTCTGGATCCTCCATGTTGCCCCCCGCTTGTGACCATTGTGATGCTAAGCACTCTTGGAGAGGTCTCATGCGTAGTCTTGCATGTGGCACTATTGCTATGCATGATGCCATCATCCCTAGAAGGCGCATCACTGTTTTGATTGGTAGGTGACGATGTGGTTGAAAAAGAACCAGTTGGTTCTGGAGATTGATAACTCTGTGTGCATTGGGATAAGCTGTGCCCGAGACTGAATCAAGTATAGTCCCCAGGTAGGTTGAACTTGTAGAGGCTGGAAATGCGATATGTCGCATTTATTGTGAAGCCCAATTGGTGTAACAGGTTGATTGAGCTTTGTGTGTCTGTTAAGACATTTGGCTTTGGATTGACTCTTGACCAGCCGATCGTCCAGATAGGGAAAGACATGTATGTTTTTTCTTCGTAATTTCTCAGCTACTACCGCTAAGCATTTTGTGAACACCCTTGGGGCTGTTGTTATTCCAAATGGTAGGACCTTGAATTGGCAATGACGTTTGCTTACCACAAACTGTAGGTATTTGCGATGTGCAGGATGGTTTGGACTGTAATGTGGAAATATGCGCCCTTCAGATCTAATGCAGTCTTGAAGTCACCCTTTAGTAGTAGCGGTATCACATATTGCAATGTTATCATATGGAAGTGTTCGGTCAGTATGTTTCGATTGAGTGGGCGTAGGTCCAGAATGGGCCATAGTGAGCCGTCCTTCTTTGGTGTGAAAAAATATAGGGAGTAGACTCCTTTGTTGTGATGTTGGTGTGGGACTAGTTCTATGGCTCCTTTTTGCAGTAATGCCTTTACTTCTTCCTTCAGCATATGAAGATGCTGTGGATATAAGGTGTCACATTTTGGTGGGATATTTGGTGGCTGTTGGGTCAGTTCTAGGCACTATCCCTGCTTGATTATTTGTAATGCCCATTGGTCTGATGTGATGTCTGGCCACAACTGGTGGAATTGTTGCAGTCTTCCCCCGACAGGTCTTTTGTGGTTGGGGGTCGTGGGGGAGTGTGGGTACGTCACTTGTTTGGTGGAGATGAGATGTCCTTGTTGGAGGTACCTCTGCCTCAAACAGCCCCTTTCTTCAGATGAGCCGCGTCTAAAGAAAGGGGCTCGGCCACCATTAAAAAAGCACAGCATGGGGCGCTTTTACAAAAAAAAGCATTTGCAATGCAATAGGTCTTGCATTTGTGAGAGTTTAAGCTATTGGCATTGTAAATAACAATGCCTTTTATTTATCTGTTTTAAAAACAACACATAAATAAAAGGCATTGTCATTTACAATAGCTCAAACTGTTGTAAATGTGAGACCTATTGCATTGCAAATGCTTGTTTCTTTAATGCACCCTTCAGCACAGTTCAAGAGTTACTTTCCACTGGAATTTCACTTAAAAATGTGTATTTGTCATGCCTTTAAGAAACAAGCCGAAGCAAAGCTAAGCGATCTCACCTACGGGACCTATAAGCTTTGCTAATTGCTTTTGGTGGTGCTGTACAGCGTTGGCTGCTGGTCAGCACTGTCAAAATGAATTTTTAAAAAAGGCACTGTGGCGGTCGTGTCATTCCACTGATGATTGCATGCATAGGAATGTATGTGGTTGCCAGCAGAATGACGCAGCTGCCATTTGCTTTAATTTTTTATTTACTAATCCAAGATGGTGGATGCCACCTGGATCGGTAATTTAAAAAAAAAAAGGACGTTTTTTTAGTGTGAAAGCGCTAATAAATACAGAATAGCATTGCTGGTGTTGGGGCCAACGGAGGAGTGGATGGGGGAAAAGCATCACACGGAGGGCGTGGGACAGCACATCTGGGAAAGAACAATGACAGGTGAGAGAGAGCAATAACAGCGCGGGTGGGGGAGAGAAAGACATGGACGAGAGCAACGTGAGAGAGAAGCACATGGGCAAAAGAGAAATACGGAAGTAGGGAGAGAAGAACACAAGGTGTACAGCTGGAAAACATGCACTTGTGGAGTGCTTGCGCAAAAAGAAATTAAACAGAGCAGCACAAGGTGAGAAAAGCACAGAAAAGAGAGAGAGCAACACAGAGATCAAGTGAGGCGAGCAGCACATCAGGGAAACAGCGGAAAAGATATGTATTCTCGTGGGTGCTTACGCAAAAAGGAAAAAGTAGTTCCCTAAAGTGGAAGGACACAAGTAAAGAGGTTATGCACCAGGCGAAGAACAAACACACAATGGACAAGGCAAGTCATTGTCATTAAATAAGAAGCAAGCAAATGAGTGTGACAATATTGCCAACCGTTGGTAAGCCATGGATGGGCTTTAAGCCCCCTGTAAAATCTGGTAAGCTGACATTAGGTCTTTTGCAACGTAGGCTCGACCTAAAAGTGTCACATACAAAAAGGTCAAAATCTCAGATATTGTTCCTGGCAGTATCAGGGATCCTATTTTAGATTCCTTGTGATGTCTGTTCTTGGAGCACAGATGCTGCACATGCTTTCGAGTATGCTTACTGTTGTGGCTTCATGCATTCAAAGGCTACCAAGGATGGAACAACTTCTACGTTTCGATCCTGTGATGAGCAATGGCATCATTGGCTCTGCTCTTGAGATGCTGCTCTCGAGGCAGGTACAAAGGGAAGGCTTCGTCCCCAGGGAAGTCCTACTGCACCACATTTAGGTAGGACACTTCCTCTAGACGTTGCTCCCGGTCTCGGGGTAGGTTGCCTGGTCAGTGGACCTGTTCCTGGACTCGGACCTCGCCTTCGGATCTGTTTTCTTCTATGGAGGACATGAGTCCGGTACCAGAGGCCGGCTCCATTCTGGCTCTGCGTCCAGTGCTGCCAGTCCCACTCCTGGCTTTTTCCGCTGCTTGCACTGACCACACTGGAACGGGGCCAGTGCTAGACTACAGTCCTTTATTTAATATCCTAAAATAAAATTCTAGACTTATGTTTGTCCATGCAAAAAAAGACCAAAGCAGTATTGCAGTCCTGCCCTTTTTCCTGAATAGTACCAAGTTTTGAAGGGACTTGGAGCACCTATTAGGTTGTGTTCCTTGCATTTATGGTTTTCCATAAAAATGCAAACCCAATACGCACATTAGGTTGTACAAGTCATCATAGGCGTTCATTTCTAACAAGCAACCATTGTTGCACGAGGGACCCTCCGCAAGCTCTTTTTGCTTGTTATGCTTGGTGAGTCGGAATTATATAATATCAGGTGGTCATAGGCTAAAATTGTGTAGTGGTCTTCTAAACATTATTTCTGTCTCCCAATCACAAAGTTAAAACAGGACTAGTGGGCTACTAGGATTCCTAAATTTGTAGTCTCTATCATGTATATCCACATACTTTTGTCCTCTTAAAGCGCCCCATGGGTCTGGGGCATTAGTCAGGACTTAGAGACCCCGTCCTTCATTCATAAATCTAGGTCTGTCTTACGCTATATGTGCAAAATTGTATGCATCAGAACAAATTGAAAGAAAAATGGAAAGGAATCTGTTCCCAGCGTAAATAGGACTCATTGGGTCAAAACACAAAATTCGTAAGCCAGTTATACCTCACTAGCATAAGGGCAGTTAAGGTATATCTCTTTTTAGTGATATGTTCTTGTCAGCCAGCTGAGGATTTCTCCGCATCAATGTCAAAGAAGGAAGGGTGTACTGGAATCCCTATACTATCTCTCACTCCACTTTTTGGGCAATATAATGTTTTCCCATGCCCCAAGAACAGAAGTCGGCATTTCCTCTATGTTATTAAAGTGTAGTAGCTATAAGGTCAACAACAAAGTGTATAAATAACACAGTATCAGCTCAGTGGAGCTGACCTTAAGCTCATAAAGTGCCACTAACAGTGATGACTTTTTATTCAAAGCATATTTTGGAGTTTATTCATGGAGCCATTACCAGTGGTGATTACTTTCTGCACAAATTGCTACAGACTATTGCCTTGCTTCTTTATTATTTACCAAAACCTTCCCTAGAACCTGGAACTTTGTCCAGCTTTCCTGTGTACCATGTAGGAAATAATTACATGATATGTTGCTGGCAGTCACAATAGCTCTGTGAGCCACACGCCATCACAGGGAGTAGCCAGAAAATTTAAATGCCCCCTACTTCGAACCAAAGCTCTTATGACACCAAGCAAATGAAGCAAGTCATCACACCCCTCCCCAGAATAGGGCTCTTGTTTCTTCCATCCAAGAATCTATCCATTCATCCTTCTGCTGATATTCACCATTTCACCTTTACATTCTGTCACCATTCACAATTTCATCCATCATTTAGTTTTTCACCATTCCATTCATCCATCCATATCCAAACCTATCTATCCTTTTACTCATTCATCTCATAATTTACCATTTTATTCACTCATCCATCCATCAGTCATTCATCCATCCATCCTTTCCCCAATCCTCCCTTCCACTCATCCATCCACCCTCCCTTTCACCCACCCAGCCATCCATCCTTTCATTCTCCCCATCCATCCAACCATTTTTGTTTTCACTCATCCGTCAATCCTTCCACTCACTAATCCATCCATGCTTTCACTCATCTGTCCATCTTTTTACCCTCCCCTTCACTCATCTATTCATTCTTTCACTCATTCAACAATACACCCTTTCATACTTCCATCCACCCTTTCTTTCACTCATCCATCCATTCTTTTATTCATCCCTTCATTCTTTCAATCCTCCATCCTTTCACTCATCCATCTGTCCTTTCGCTCATCCATCCTTTCACTCTGCCTATCCATCCACTCTTTCCCTTCATCCATTCGTCCATCCTCCCTTTCACGCATCCATTCATCCTTTCACTCAACCATCCATCCTTTCACTCATCCATCCTTTCACTCAACCATCTCACTTATACATCCAACCATCCTTTCTCTCATCATCCATTCATCCACCCTTTCACTAATTCATCCATTCTCCCTTTCACTAATTCATCTATCCTCCCTTTCACTCATCCATCCATTCTTTCACTCATCCATCCTTTCACTCATTCATCCACCTACACCCTTTCACTCACACACCCATCCCCCCTTTCACTCACACATCCACCCACCCATCCTTTCATGTTAATTATGAGCCTTTGTCTGCCATGTTGCAGACAGAAGAGGCCCATCAAGAACTCTACCTCCACAGTAGCTGCTAAATCCACCCTTTCACTCCGTCCGTCAAATCCATCCTTTCACTCCATCCATCCATCCTCTCACGCATCTATCCATCCTTTCATTCACGCCTCCATCCATCCTTTCTCTCATCATCCATCCACCCATTCACTCGTCCACCCATCCACCCTTTCATCCATCCATTCTTTCACTTATCCATCCACCCTCCATTTCACTCATCCATCCATCCTTTCACTCATTCAACCATCGCTCTACCCTTTAACTCACTCACCCACCCACCCACCCTTTCACGTTATTTATGAGCCTTTGTCTGCCATGTTGCAGACAGAAGAGGCCAATCAAGAACTCCACCTCTGCTGTAGGGGTTTCACGACGCCCCTGCGCGGCCACTGCTGCAGCACCGATCAGCTCCCTCCTTCTCCACATGTTAAAGGGTGCAAAGGAGACAATTAGATTCTTTACTGATAACTTCCTTTACCCGCCAAACACAGTTTTTCATGTGAGAGAGGGGCCGGATCATTGAGCAGCGTCGGGATATTGAAATATAACAGCCTTTGATGGCTACAATCAAACCGCAAATCAACATTCAACAAAGGGTCAAAGCTACTTGTGGTAATAAGAGTTTTAAATTTAAAGGGAGACTAG
The DNA here is from genome assembly GCA_963921515.1 of Calotriton arnoldi. Taxonomy (NCBI): domain Eukaryota; kingdom Metazoa; phylum Chordata; class Amphibia; order Caudata; family Salamandridae; genus Calotriton; species Calotriton arnoldi. The sequence goes on along the minus strand of CAWUFW010004016.1, from coordinate 813,969 downwards.
ACGGTGAAGAGGACGGGGTCTGAGGGGCAGGACATGCCCCTGCTGTTTTTTTAATTTAAGAAAAACAGTTCTTACTTTTGTGTAATGACAATCATCCTGAAACGGTTAATTTAGAGAGCTGAAATGTAAGACAGGAAGTCTCTTGGGCTGTGAAACCGAGGAAGGGGGAGACAGCTAAACAAGCTTTCTTGTCAGGGAGCCTGCTTGCCTGAAATAAATATAAATGTGCGCAAATGGTTAATCTGCAATTGTGAAGGGTGTTTGGAAGCCGGTATTGACTTTAATTGATGGAATCACTTGAAGCTTCCCGATGACACAGATCTTTTCTTTTTGAGTAGTATTCAAGGGCGTTCTTACCAGCTGAGCAGTGAAGTGTGTGAATTTAAGGGCCAATTATACAAAATAATTGCACTATGTACAGTCTGGATATTACTAAAATCTATATTTTGGAATACTTTTTATCTTAAACCTTTTCGCGCATTTTGTATCAGATTATCTTATACTGTGATGCAAGTTTAAAATAATGACTTACATATTTACAGTGCTTTCTATCACAGACTGGGACCGTGTAGCGCTAAACATACACAAGTTACTATTATCAACTGAACCAACCAGGATTCAGTCCTGTGGCTCTCTGGTTACAGACACACACCTCTGCAGTGCAGTAACTAAAAGAGGTTTCATAATGTACGACAGTGCATTTCTCACTGATTAACCTAAATGTTATTAATTTTTCATTTAAGCTTATTTTATACGTAGTTACCTTAAGGTGAAAGTCCGAAAAACATTACAGAATATTTTGAATTTTTAGCCATGCCCTTAGCCCTGCCCCTACGCTCACTCACCCAGCCCCCTTTGCGCACAGCACGCCCCCTTTGCACACAGCATCACAGTTCCCATACATTTTTTATGCACTTCGACTACTGACTAGATACCTTCAAAAAATGGCTGTCATAGGCAGTGGGGGAAGCGGAGTCTTCAAAGAGGAACAAGCATTGTGGATGCAATAGGTCTTGCATTTGTTTGAGTTAGAGCTATTGGCATTTTAAATAGCAATGTCTTTTACTTGTGGGTTATGGAGTGTATGTATGTGGTGTGTAGTGGAGTTATGTGGGCTGGATTGGATTAGTTGTGGAACTGTGCGGTATGGTGTGGATTTGTGCAGTGGAGTTATGTGGCATGGTGTGCTGTGGAATTATGAGGATAGTAATTATGTTGTATTGAGTGTACTTGAATTATGTGGAGGTGCACTGTGTCTTAGGGTGTGTAATTATGTGGAATGGTATGTTGTGGAGTGGTATGTAGTGGAGTTTAATTATGTGGTGTGCTGTTGAATTTTGTGGCATGATGTGGAAGTGTGTGGTGTGAAATGGATGTATGTGGTGTGTTGTAAATTGTGTAGTTGAGTTGTATTATGTGGTTTGGTGTTGAATTATGTGGTGTTGATTGGAAATGTGTGGAGTTGAATTGTGTGGCGTGGAACTGTGTGGATAGCTTTGCCTCAATGGTAATGGGAAAAAACAAATAGGTAGGAGCTAAGCTTCAGATCTGTGTGTTGGGTGTTTAAAAAAAAAAGGAAGAGTTGGAGCTACTGGCGTTGTAAATGTTTCTTATCTATGTGTTATGGAGTGAAATGGATGTATGTGGTGTGTATTGGAATTATGTGTGTGGGATTGGAATTGTAAATTGTGGCATTGTGTGGTGCAGAGTGGATTTGTGTAGTGGAATTATGTGGCATGGTGTGCAGTGGTATTATGTGGATAGTAATTATGCGTTTGAGTGTATTAGAATTATTGGAATTATGTGGAGTGGGATGTGTCATGGAGTGTAATTTTGTGGAATTGTATTTTGTGTTGTGGAGTGTTATGTAGTGGAGTTTAATTATGTGGTGTGCTGTTGAAGTTTGTGGTATGATGTTGAATTTAATGTTGTGTTTTGGATATATGCGGTGTGTACCGGAAAAGTGTTGTGGAATTATGTGGTTTGGTGTAGAATTATGTGGTGTGGAATGGATTTTTGTGGAGTTGAATAGTGTGGCATGGAACAGGCTGGCATTGAGTAACAAGTATGTTGAGTGGAATTTTGTGGCATGGTGTGGAGTGTATTTATGTGGATTGTAATGTGGCACAGAGAAGATTTATATTTAGATACTCTACAGAGAATATAAAAAAGATACTAAAATGTTTGTCTATATTTATGAAAGTCAGTATGATTTTCATGTTAATCTATTTTATTGCTATTATATATCAATATAAACAATATTATGTTCAAAGTATTAAGCAGATTGTTAGTATTGAAGGACCATAGTTCATTGTCAGGGCCACTGGATTTGTGCGGCAGAAGAGGGTCAAATTATGCTGCAGGGTTGAGTAAATTATGTGGCATAACACGGCCCATTTTGTAACAGTTGTACTTTATTATTTTGACATTATTACACTTAGTAACACTGTGTGGGCATTGGTTGTACTTCAATAGTACCAATTTAACACTCAAATACAGCAATAAGCAACAGAAAGTTGACCAGTCCAGCTTTGCAAAGGGCTTTCCACTGAGCGGCAACACTGGTCGATGCATTTTTAATAACTTTTGAACCCTATGAGCTAAAAACAATTTTTTTTGTTAAAATCTCCAGATTATGTGGCAGATGATGGATTATGTGGCAAATGCGGCATATCTATAAATATGCGAAAATCACCACGACTGCACAATCACAATTTCAGTGGCCCTGCTCATTGTGACATAACGTATAGTTTCTTACCTGTTGGTGTAGTTTTGCAGCTTGAAGACTTTCTGGATTCACTATGCTGTGCATTATTCCGCCATCTTGTGGTTGGGTCCGGAATTATAGTATTTTTTCTCTCTTTTTTTTTTTTTTCGTGGCCCAGGTGGGCGGCGACGTCCCACCATTTGGTGTCCTTCGTGACGTTGACGCGCTTCCTGCGGAAGCTCCCACCCTTGGTCGCCATCTTCGGATTCTTTTTTCTCCTTTCATGTTTTGTTGTCCGCTTGTTTGATCCCTTTAGCTATGTATGTAATTTTAGCCTCCTTTGTCCTTATGCCTCATCTTTCTGGCGGAGGAGGGTGGGATCGCTAGTGATTCCAGAAAGTCTTCAAGCTGCAAAACTACACCAACAGGTAAGAAACTATACGTTTTGCAGCGTGAATCTTTCTGGATTCACTTTGCTGTGCATAGACTTAGTAGCGGTTTTCCCTTATTGCGGTGGCTGGGTGGAAGATGAGCATTGGTTACTGAAAATATGTTGTAAGACCTTTTGTCCTACTTGCGCTTCTTTGTTCATTTGGATATACACACAGTAGTGCTTAGTGAACGTGTGCACTGAAGACCATGTTGCGGCTTGGCAAATGTCTTGGATAGGTGTGTTCGCTAGAAACGCAATTGTTGCTCCCTTCTTCCTTGTTGAGTGAGCTTGAGCTGCTCCTTGTAATTGTTGTCCTGCCTGTTTGTGGCAGAGTTGAATTGTCTGCGCAATCCATCGTGCAATGGTATTTTTGGTGACTGGTCGTCCCAGAAAACTGCTGGCAAAGGAGACAAAGAACTGTTTTGTTTTCCTGCACTCCTTTGTCCTTTCCATATAGTGCATTACCGCCCTTCTGGCGTCTAGTGTGTGCAGCGCCCTTTCGGTTTGTGTGGAAGGGTTTTGGAAAAAAACTTGGTATTTGGATTGTTTGGTTAATGTGGAACCGAGACACCACTTTTGGCATGAAGTGTGGGTCCGTCCTCATTACAATCCTGTCCTTGTGTATTTGCAGGTACGGCTCTTGGAGTGTCAGTGCTTGCAACTCACTTACTCTTCGTAGTGACGTGATAGCCACTAAGAAGGCCGTCTTTAGCGTGAGCATGTGCAGTGTGGTTTTGTGAATAGGTTCAAATGGCGCCTTCATCAACTGAGTGAGCACTACGTTGAGGTTCCATGCTGGTGCTGGCATCTTTTTTGGGGGTGCGATTCTTTTCGCCCCTTCCAGAAATCTCTTCACAACTTGTGAGGTGAAGAAACTTCTCCCTGTCTCTCCTCTTGTGTATGCCACTACCGCAGCCAAATGCACCCTCAGGGATGTGTAACTTAATCCGCTTTGTAGCAGGTGCGTTAGGTATTTTAGTACCGTTGATTCCCTTGTGATCTTCCATTGTAGATTCTCCTTGATGCACCATTCGGAGAACCTCTTCCACTTTGCTACGTAGCACTTCCTTGTGGAAGGCCTCCCTGAGTACTGCCATGGTACTTGGTGGTAATTTGAGGTGTGCAAATTCTAAGTCTTCAGGAGCCACGCTGCTAGGCTGAGGCTCTCCGGTTCTGGGTGTAGCACCTTTCCGTTCTGCATTGCTAACAGGTCTTCTCTTCTTGGGAACCTGTGTGCTGGTTCTTGTGCCATTTCTACTATCTGTGAGAACCAGGACTGCCTGGCCCACTGGGGTGCTATCAGTATTAGCGTCATGTTGCTGATTCTGCATTTGCTGAGTACCCTGTGTATCAGTGGTATCGGGGGAAAAGCGTATGCAAATGTCTTTGACCAATCTATCCATAGCGCATTCCCTTGTGACCAATGGTCTGGATGCGTAGTGTTGGCATTTTGCATTCTGGTGTGTTGCAAATAGGTCTATTTGCGGTGTACCCCATTTCCGGAATAGCTTCTCTGTTTCCTGTTGATAGAGCTCCCACTCGTGGGATGCTGACACCTGCCTGCTGAGTCGGTCTGCTTCCACATTGTCCTTCCCCGGGAGATGTATTGCCAGTAGGTCTATTTCTAGTGGGATGGCCCATTTCCATATTTCCTGTGCTAGCCCTGATTATGCCACTGATTGTGTTCCTCCTTGTTTGTTGATGTAGAACATGGTGGTTGTGTTGTCTGTTTGGATCAATACCCTGTTTCCGGACAGCTGTTTCTGAAAGGCTTTTAAGGCTAGGAACACAGTTTTCAGCTCCAGGTAGTTGATGTGTTTGACCGCATCTTGCTGCGACCATAGACCCCTCACCCTGAGCTTGTTCATGTGTGCGCCCCACCCCAGTTGGGAGGCGTCCGTTGTGATGGTCACTGTTGGAGTTGGTTGTGTGAATGGCTTCCCCTGTGATATGTTTTCCTTGTTCCACCACGCCACTTCCTGATGCACTGCGTGTTTGACAACCACAAGATCTTCCCAACTCCCTGTTGCCTGTGACCATTGCTGCTGAATCCATTCCTGGAATGGTCTCATGTGTAGCCTGATATTTGGGACTAGGTGGATGCATGACGCCATCATTCCCATTAGCTTGCTCACCGTCCTCACTATCAGAACTTGCCCCTTGCGGTAAGGACGTGTTTCCTTTTGTATCGCCAATGTTCTCCTCCTGCTGGGGAACACTTTGGCCTGTATAGTGTTGATCTCGGCCCCCAAGAATATCTTGATCTGCTCTGGGTCGGTTGACGATTTCTCCCAATGAATTGAGAAACCCAGTTGACTTAGTGTTTGCACGACCTGCTGGATGTGTTCTTTGCATTTGTTGTAAGAGCTTGCCTTTACGAGCCAGTCGTCGAGGTAGGGATATACGTGTATTCCTTGCCTTCGTATGTGCGCTGCTACTGCTGCTAGGCACTTTGTAAACACCCTTGGTGCGGATTTGAGTCCGAATGCTAGTACTGTGAACTGGTAGTGAGTCTGGTTGATTACAAACCGTAGTAGCTGTTTGTGCCTGTGGTTGATGGGGATGTGAAAGTACGCGTCCTTCAGATCTATTGTTGCCATGTAATCCCTTTTTGTATTTGTGGTATTACCTCCTGTAGGGAAGTCATTTTGAATCTTTGAGTTCTTATGAATTTGTTTAAGAATCTCAGATCTAGGATAGGTCGTAGTGTTTCGTCCACCTTTGGCATGAGGAAGTAGGTTGAGTAAACCCCTTTGTTCCTTTGGTTGTGCGGTACTGTCTCTATTGCCTTTTTGCTGAGCAGTTCCTTGGCCTCCAGCTGCAAAAGCGAGAGTCTTTTGCTGAGTGGGTCTGGTTTCTTGGTCTTTTTGTTGGGGGTTGTCTTTCCAGTTCTATGCAATATCCGTATTGTATGATGTTTAGTATCCACTTGTCTGTAGTGACCTTCCTCCACTGCTTGAGGAAGTTTTTTATCCTGCCTCCTACCGGTGTTGTGTGTTCTAGGGACTGTTTCCTGTGGATCGTTAGGTTTTTGTTTCTCTGTTTGTTGTTGCCCCCACCCCGAGGTGTTGCTAGGGTGGTTGTGGGCTGGATGGTGAAGTCACTTGGAGGTGGGCTGTTGGCCTCTTCTACGAGATTGTCCTCGTCCGTTTCCGCGCCCTCGAAAGAACTGGCCCCGGGGCTGGTACTGCCAGTCTTGCTGCTGCTGCTGGCCTTGGTTGTTCCTTTGGTAGCCTTGCTGGAACGTTTGGTGCGATGTGGCGGGCACGTTGCCTCCTCTACCGCCCGGCCTTCTGGTGGGTGCCCCTCTTCTCATCCCTCTGAACTGCAGCGCTCCCATGGACCTTGCTGTCTCGTTGTCCTTTTTGAGCTGCGTCAGCTTTTCATCAACTGGCGTGCCAAACAGTTGTTCGCCGTTGAAGGGCGTATTCAGGATGTTACTCTGCACCTCTGGCTTGAATCCTGAAATCCTGAGCCATGCCCGTCTCCTCTCGGTCACTCCTATCATCATTAGTCTGCTGGATGTTTCTGCAGCATCCAAGGCTGACTTCAAGCATGTGTTTGCCATGCTTTTGCCTTCTTCCACCAGGTGAGCTGCCCTTTGTTGGTACTCATCTGGTAGATGCTTGAGGAGTTGCCCCACTTCGTCCCAGTGATGGTATGCGTGCCTGTTGATCAGGGCGTTTGAGTTTGCGATACGCCACTGTATTGCCGCATTTCTCTCCACCTTTCTCCCTGTCAGATCCATCCTCTTACTCTCCCCTTGTCTGGAGGTTGTCCGGTATTAGTGGGCACATTGGCCCTTTTCCTGGCCGTAGCCGTAATTATGGAGTCAGCTGGCACTGATCCTTGTATGTATGCAGGGTCTTGGGAAGAGTGTTTGTACTTTTTCTCTGTTCTTGGAGTGACAGCCCTGCATACTGCTGGTTCCCTGAAGGCATCTCTCCCTTGGTCCAGCACACTAGGGAGCATGGGAAGGAATAGGCTCCTGGTTTGTTGAGGCAGTAGAGTTTCCAGGAGGAAACATGCCTTGGGCTTCTCTTCTTCCATTTTCACCCCATAGGTTTGTGCCGCCTTCAGGACTACCGTGTTGTAGACCTCGATGTCGTCTGGCGGCGAGGGCCTCGAAGGGTAAGTGTCTACCCCTTCTTCCGGCGATTCTGCGTCGAGGTCTTGCCATTCCAGGTCTTGTGCCTCCAAGGACGTCGAGTCCCGGTAGGATTGCAGGTCTTCATCGCCTTCTCCCTCGAAGTAATAGTCTTCGTCCCCCTGTTCCTCGACTGGTTCGGGCGTTTTCGGCGGTTCGGCGTCTTCATAGTCTATTTCGACCTCGAGCGCGGGTCTCGACGGGATGGAATATTCGCTCATTTTGCGGTCGAAATCCTTCTTCCGCTGTAGGATGCTCGCCATTTCGGCCTCGAGCCTCCTCTTTTTCCTCTCCATCTCTTGTGCCTGTTCGGCGTCGAGGGCTGGAGCGGCTCTCTTCGGGGCCGTCGACATGGACGATTGCCCCTCCCTTCTCGGCGCCGAGGTGTGCTTTTTGGGGGCAACCTTCGACGCCTTTGGTTTTTTGAGGGTTGGGAGTCCTTTTCGAAGGATCCGCTCGGCTGACTGTCCTTGGTCGCTGTTGCCTTCGACGAATGTTTCGGCGGCAATGCTCCCTTCGAGGACTTCGCTTCACTTCTACGAGTGTCGCTCGGGGCTTTGGCTTCACCCTTTCGAGTGTCGCTCGAGTGTTTAGGGGTCGACGACTCCCTTACCTCCTTCGACGTTTTCTTTTGGACCTCGACGACTGCGCAGTCCTCCGGTCCTTCGGCGATGTTGTCCTCCTCTCCACTTGAGAGACCCAGGTCTCGGAGCGATGTTGTGGTTCGCCCCTGCATGTTGTGGTTCGCCCTTCTCTGCCTCTCCCTCACCTTGAAGGTCTTGGGTGTAAACGCCGAGCACGCGTTGCAGTCCTCGCTGCTGTGGTCGAGCGGCAAGCAGAGGTTGCAGACTGGATGCTGGTCCTTCTGGGCGTACTTGTGGTGGCAGTTGGTGCAAAACTTGAACGGTGTCTTGTCCATACCCGCGCTCAGGGAGCCCCCTGCGAGCGCATTCTCTGTAGGACGTCGAGATCTCGGTCGTAAACCTTCTCCCTCGTCGTCCCGGCTACTTGACTCGTAGTCCGGTGTACTTCAAACTGATTTTCGTCGGTTTTCTTCTATTTGCCTTGATTCCTCTTCCAAACTTCTGGAACTCTTCGGCGACGATCCAGACCCAACGGCGGAAAAAAGAATCTGAACATGGCGACCAAGGGTGGGAGCTTCCGCAGGAAGCGCGTTGACGTCACGAAGGACACCAAATGGTGGGACGTCGCCGCCCACCTGGGCCACGAAAAAAAAAAAGAGAAAAAATACTACAATTCCGGACCCAACCACAAGATGGCGGAATAATGCACAGCATAGTGAATCCAGAAAGATTCACGCTGCAAAACTTTTAGATATATGTCCATCTTCTTCTTGTGATCTATGGTTGTGATTGATTGAGGCCTTCGTTATATAAAAGTAGGTTAAATAAAAATAATTTTTTTTGTCTAATATCATGCAAGCAAAGGGCACCAATATGTCAAGCTGAAAATCAGTTAGGCTCCGCTTTTTGAGCCATATCCCCAACATTGGCTCAGCTTGTTGTCTGCTTGGGCCCTTGAGCATAAAACGAGTTGAGCTTTTCTATGGTTTCTGCCTGCCACCAAAGCTCTAACGACATGCTCCAAGAGTTAAAGATAGAGCATTATCTCCTATTTGATCGTATTTTACACGACGTCTGTTGCAAGATTTACGTACCAAGAATGCTCAAGGCTTGCTTTATGCACTGGTTCTTACAACCATCCCAGAGTCTTGGCTCGGCTCTGACTCAGTTCTCATTATTATTTTAGAGGCTTGCCCACCTCTAAAAATTAGAGTTACCCATATACACGCGAATGGGACACCCTGATGGGTGGTACCTGGGGCTCTCACTGTTTGGCGATGTATGGCTTGGACTTGGTAGCATTCCGGACCCTGCTATTGATGGACACAGACTCTTCAAACTCCCCACCTATGATCTCCATTGTGCAGCGTGCTCTGATCCTGCCCGAAAAATAAGGCAAAGCTGTTGTGAAAAATATCTGCCAGCTTCATAACAACGTCGACATTTTAAAAAGGCCAAGATTCACTTTAAATAAAACAAAGAAATTACGGAATAAAGAAACTACAAACGCCCTACTTCATCGTTGAATAGATATATTGTAGGGTCATCAGTTGCCTTTTAACGGGTACTGGGTAAAAGATTTTAAATGAAGGAGATATGTGTTGTTTGCTAACCATTGTGATTGTTGTGTGGTGTTGGACTTGTTTAGGCGTATTTTTAGAGGGCATATATTCTGCTTTTTCGTGCGATCCTGGTAATTCTATTATCTGCATAGTGGTTGTTGACATTAAAACACACTTTCTTTCTATGTCTTTACTTTTGATGCAATTGTAACAAAAGTAACGAAATTGAAAAGAAATGGCGGGCGGCCGCTTTCAGCATGCCAACCATCCCGAACCACACGGGAGTAGATCCGATCGCCTCTAACCAACAATGCCGTTGGAAACATCGCCCCGTCCCTGTTGAGACCCCGGGACCGAGAGTGGAAGGAGGTTAGGCAGAGCAGCAAATGGCTGCGGTAGGAGGAATGAGGAAGCGTTACCTCCCGCCATTGTGAAACTGAAAGAGCGCATGGCGCGCTGAAAAAAAAAACAGGACTGAAAATGGCCATAAAATTCAGGGGGGAGCAAAAGTCCTTGCCCAAGGGGCCGCTCCCCCCTCCCTGGTGTCTAGGGGGTGGATCCCTGCTTGCGGATCACCCTCCTTCGGCGATCCGCAAGCAGGGATCCACTAGGGAAGGGTACCATTGGAAAGGGGAGGTTCTCCCCTTTCCGATGATACCTCTCCCGTCTGCCTACGTGCTCGGGGGCTGAGATAGCCCCACGAGCACATAGGCAGTGAAAGTGAAATGAGCCAATCTGCTCACTTCACTTTCAATGTAATGACATCAGCACGCCATGCGAGCGATCGTCATTACATTGAAGGAAAAAAAAATGCCTCAGGAGGTTGGGGAAGCTCTTCCCCCAGCTCTGGAGGCTAAAAAATAAAACAGGAAATCCCTCTGCTGTTTACAGCAGAGGGATTTGGTGCTCGTGTGCAGAGGACTCAGCACATGAGCACCGTGGCGCATGAGGGAACCATTCCATCATGCGCACCGAAGGGGTTAATGAGGATCAATGATACAATATCGGAATCAACAGTATTGTCTAACACAAATATTGTGTCAAAAATATTGCTTACAAAAATTATTGTGTCCCTATCCTTATAATGATAAGTACAAAAAGTAAGGAACAAGATATCGTTTCACACTAATATCATTAAAAATAGTTTAAAAATATTGTTTCTTAATATTTATATAGTTTAAATTAGTACACCTTAAATATATTAATATATACCATTAATATAATGTTAATTAAATAAATCTCAGTCATATTTAATACTATCTGATACCCTCACGGATCATGTTTGCGCTATATAAAACTATATAAATAAAAATTAAATATAAATATATACTTATGTAAACACATTTTGCATTATAATATTTTTTGTTTAATTCTTTAAATGTACTACTATAAAAAACATTATATTTTTTTTAACATGAAACATAAAAAAATATTAACAATTTTATTCCAAAACATGAAATAAATTACCAAAGAAATAAAATTAAAAAAAACAAAAAAAGACATTTACAAAAAATATTATAATGATTTAAAAACAAATAAAAATATAAACCAATGGTATGAAATTAAAATTATAAACAAATATTAATAATAAATATATTTAACCAATATTAGGAAATGTATTGGAGTCTGGGAATAATAGATCTACTATTCCCACCCAGTTTATGCAACAGAGGAGAAAAGTGTGGGACTTCGGAGGGGTTAAATATATTACTCCTACTCCAAACACCGTAACAGTAGGGAAAACATTGGACTTCAGATGGGTTAAATTTACTATTCCCACTCCAGTCTGTGCAACAGTAGGGAAAGCGTTGGGACTTTGGAGGGATTACATTTACTATTCCAACTCCAGTCTGTGCAACAGTAGGGAAAGCGTTAGGACTTTGGCGGGGTTAAATGTACTAATCCCACTCCAGTCTGTGCAATAGCAGGGAAAGCGTCAGACTTCGGAGGGGTAAGATTCACTATTACTTCTCCAGTCTAAGCAACACTAGGTGAACTACTTCAATTCAAACACATTACATATTTGAATAATCCAATTAATTTAGAAGTAAATGTAAAACTCTTAATATAAACATTACGTAACAAAAATATATAAATATATATTTTAAAAAACAACCAATTTACAGAATTCATGAACAATGTAATTAATTTTGAATTACAAAATAATGGTTATTTAATTATTACTGAATTAACTTGCCACCCTATACCCTTACAGACCCAGCAGCCCATACCTAAAATATAACTAGAATAAATAACTATAACAATTTACATAATTGATAATCAATTACATAACTAATTAACAATTAATGCGTAATTGTTAATTACTGAACTTCCCACCCTACAAACCCAGCAGCCCACACCAAAATATATAATTACACAATTTACATAATTATAATTATTACTCGAGTATTTAATAATACATTTTTTTTAATTATTACTTAATTAACTTCCCACCCTATACTCCTACAAACCCAGCAACCTGCAACTAAAATAGAACTAAAACAAATCAGTATTACATAATGTACATAATTAATAATCAATTCAATACTTAATAACAAATTAATAATGAATTGGTAATTATTACTTAACTTCCCACCCAATACCCCTACAAAACCAGTAGCTCACACCTTAAATATATCTAAAATATATGATTACGCAATTTACATAATTAACAAATTAAAAATTATGAATTACCAAATTAACTTCCACCCTATACCCCTAGAAACGAAGCAACCTTCACCTAAAATACAAGTAAATTAAATCAGTATTACATGATCTAGATAATTAATATCAATCACGTACTTACTTAAAAAATATTAATTAATAATTATTAATTAACTTCTCACCCTATCCCCCTACAAACCCAACAACCCGCTACAACACTATAAATTACTATTAGCAATTAAATTAAAAATTTGAAATCACTTAAAATTACAAACTATCTTTAAAAAAATATTGTACAAACAATAGTAACACAAAATTAATATATGAACTAAAACACATTAAAATAATTAAAAAACGATATTCTTTACAGCTATATTATTGAAAAAGATATTAAAAACAACGATATTACTAACCTGAAAATAAAAAAAATATTCTTCACAACGATATTTTTGCATCACAATATTTTTGCATGACAATATTTTTTTCCAATATTTCTTTCTCCCGATATTTACACCTCGATACTTTGTCCAAATACCTTAGTGGGTAGGCCCAATTCAAGTCTACTTTTGCATATAGCAGCATTGCAATATTTGCAATGTGCTGTGTACTTTATTTTCGTTTCCTCCCAATGTTCACAGAGGATCACAGCAGTGAGTGGCGATTGCCCAAACACTTGAATGGTGCATACCGATTTTTATTTTATCATTGTGAGAAGTCAATCCCAAGTAATTTATAAGAGATTGCAGTCACTTATGGAATAAGTTTAGCGGTGGCATATGCACATACTAGACAGTCATATTTTTGCTTATATGTCCGAAACAGTGTGGATAAAAATTCATCAAACTATAAAAAGGCGCCAAATGTAAAGACAGTCATGGTACCGAGCTTCAATTAGCAGTTTCAGAGTTCTTGATGCAGAAGGTCAGCTAAAGGAAAACTTATTTAAAATTGGGGTACCCCTGATAGCTTTTGACCTGTTTAATCAAATTTGGCACGCGCAAAGGTTCAATTTTGATTTGCATTTCCCACAATTTTTGTGCAAATTGTCAATGGAGGTCTATTAACATAGGTGAAAAAAACCAGGATTCCCTGTCAACTGAGGTGTCAATCATAACTACAGAGATAAGAGATCTATATTCACCTGCTGACAATCCAAGTTAACTCTAAATGTATTCCTGTTCCTAAGACCCCTCAATACATATATATAAATCGTTTTTCGTTGTAAATTGTTCACTGATTATAGCTCAAACCCAACTCAACTGATATTCCAAGCAGAATGTACATCAGTTCCTGATCTCTGAATAGTCCTAGATAAATGTAAATCAATTCCCTGTCAGCAAATCTCTGTGCATTTATTAATCCAATCGATGGCTCGTTATGCTTTCGAACCCCTGAATACTTTAAATTCCTGAAAGCGCGTAAATCAGTACCTGTTTATGTCAAGTCCCAATTGAAAAACACTTCTTAAATAAGAATCTTATGCAGCCCTGGCCTGAAGGCATATAGGTCATGGTCTGCACACCCTAGTACTTCTGCCCTTCGAATTATCTCAGCATAGTGCCTACAGATCCAAAATTAGAGAGTGCTTCATAACGTATGGTATGTAGTCACTCGTTTATTCTTGAGATAGACGGGACACACGTTTGTGTGGTCCTATCACCAATTGATTTTCCACTCTGGTTTCCTTCAATATCAGGTGATTTTATCTCCAAGGTCGCTGACATCAACCCCTGAAGGCACTGAACATAAGTAGAAGACTTCACAGGGAATACCAAATTCATATGACAGGGTAAATTGATGTTCATTACCAACCAGGAAAAGATAGCCAATGGAAACCAGCCAAAATACACAGCCTCCACAGCCAATATCCGGCAGGCCAGCCATTTCCTGCCTTTCATGACAAGCTGTTTGAAAACCTTTAGCTTCTCCTGCCGTCCCATTAACAGTGCGGAAATGCCATTGTTACATAAAGTTTTCTCTCCTATGCTACACAGGAAACCACTTCCTCCATCAAACAGCACTACGTGGAGAGCGCCACACGGCACTACACTCAGTATCGCCAGCCCTTGTACCTTCTTCCTCCTCGGAGTTCTGCTTCCTTTTTTTCCTGGATTTGGAGTTCTTCTTATTTTCTAGTTCCATCAGTTCCTTAATCCGCTGCGTTACTGAAAAGGCAGAAAGGACCACCTTAGTCATAAAAAAATATAAGAGGAGCATACTATTCAGATAACAAGGCAGCAGTTATTCCTCTATTAGATGTTAAGCAGCCGACAGGGATGTGGTTTGAGCGATAGGGCGCAGGAAGGGCAGCAAGAATCTAATTTCACATTCGGGTGGTTCTTCAGCAGTCTTTTATTTCTGTAGCCGAATTTAAAGCAATGTTGACTCCACTTCTCTTGTACAACTGCGAGGCAAAAACTCAGAGGAGGTAAGACATATATGCAATTATGCTGAGGCCTTAGCAAAACACACACACAAAACACAGACCAGCACACTGATCATAGAAAGAGCTACAAAGCTATGGGTAAGTAATTCTGTTTTTGGAGGAATTAATATACGTTAAACTTCACCACAGGTACAAACCCGGCAAGAAAAGTAATAGTAGAAAGAGCCAACAACAATAAGAATGCTGCATACACTGACCAAACAGTAGGTGGGCTGCGATGGGGCACATACAAATGACATAATAGCCGGAAAATCGGCACTAAGGAGGAAAGCATTAAGATGTTTCAATAAAGAAAGAAATGTGGGAGCCAGGCAGACTTGGGAGAGCAGAGAGTGCCAAACTTTTGTGGATGCACAGAAGAGTTCCTTGACTTGCATTCTCTAAGTTTACAGTCTTTAGTATAAGCAGATGACAAGGGGCATTCTCTTCTGGTAGCTTTGGAGCCACTGGCAATGGCGCATTTTCTTTCTAGCAGGAGAGGAATTGAATGCGAGTCGCACGGGACATGATGGATCAAAGTTTAACTCTGATGTAGTGACCATCAGTCGCCAATGTAAAACGTGAACCTGGCAAGAGGTGTTGGCAGGGGCTTTCAGGTCATAATTTATAAAACTTAGGTTGGGAGAGCGAATGGATCCTAGATGGCTGTGATCTGCATGACAGTACAGTACAGTAGGGAAGGCAAGAAAAACAAGCACTGCACTAATAAATGAAATCATAATGGCAGCCCTGCAAGGCATTACAGGTGTGTTCTATAGACGAAGTGGAATTGATAGGAGCTTGTATTTGAGAGGTTAGCCAACTGGCTACACAGCAAGGGCTGTATGTGAATCGTAAAGCTAAAGGATTGATGTATACTTCCTGAAATAATTGTTTAAACCATTTGTGAACTGGGTACAGGGATGTCACTGTGCAAAACAATAAAATGTCATCTTTGACAGGTTTCATTTGAGGAAGGCCAAAGACAGCCAAATTTAACTGAGGCGGCAGAAGTGGGATGGGATCCTGAAGGTCTTAATCTGGAGAACTGCCATTGGCACAGAAGGGAAAACGAGAACTAATACTTCTGCCTACCCACTGCACCACTGATGGCAGCAAACGCACAAAGAAGTGAATGAAGTGTGCTCAACTACAACAAAGGTGCAATGAAGTCATGATTACCAGAAGGTAAGCAGTACCTTCATGCGTGTCGAGATCAATAATTAATCTGTGCAGTTGCTTGCAGTAGGTTGACCCGGCAATTATTTTTTGGGCCAGGAACTTAATTTTCATCACCAGACTGTGACCCAGCACAGATAAAGCTCTGAACCAAAGTGGGCATTGGGATGGGCCTGGGTTATGCTCAAAGGCCTGCATTTAAATTACAAAAACAGAGCCAAACGGTCCAACACTAAATAGCTGTTGGGACGGAAAATTCCTCTGCATTGTAATGAGCATGCACCCCTGCCCTGAGTGCCTAATTGTACTGATATCTGGATCCCTAATGCAGAATTTTTTTGTCATAGGCAAACGCGGCTCATGTGTGTGTGCCATGACATGGGCCTGTCTCACGGATTACAGTCTTGTCGGACTGGGAGGAGCACCCAAAGCACAACTCTCATAGTGGTGGAAGGCTACTGCTTTCACCAGGAGTTAAGCAGCATCAGGGCGGTGGTGGCAGCATACTGTGTAGTGATCAGCTGGAGTGAACAGGTTCTTTTTAACCTGTGTCACTGGAGTAAGGGCTACAGGCGCACTCATTTTTAAAGTTCCGCTGCTGTGTGTGCTGTGTGCTTAACTCGCCCCCGGCTTACATCAGCATTTTGGTGTGAAATGCCGCGCAGCACAGAGATGGTGTATCTGTGCTGGGTGTGTGTGTGCCTGAGAAAGGTACAATACAGGGATAATGCAGTACTGAGCAGTGTGGGCATGGTGAATGCATGTGCTGGATGTAAATGCACTATGAGTGGTACAGTGCCTGAAGGATATAGTGCAGTGCAGTGTGTGCAGGATAAATGCATGTGCTGGGTGTATACGTACCTGTAAGTGGTACAATACAAGAAGGGTGCGATACATGCATGTTAAATGCATACACTGGATGTGTATGCCTATGAGTTGTACACCACATAAAGGATACAGCGCTGGGCAGTGCATGCATGGTAAATGCATATGCTGGATGTATGTGTGCCTGTGAGTGGTACAGTTCATGAAGGAGACAATGATGAGCTGTGCATGCATGTTAAAGCAGGTGTTGCATGTAGGTGTGCCTATGAGTGGTACAATAAATGGAGGATTCAGTACTGTGTAGTGTGTGTATGTTGTACACATGCACTGTGTGTATGTGTGCCTGTGGATAGTACAATTAAAGGAGGGCCCTGATTTACATTTTGAGAGACCCATGCCTGCATGGTGAAACAGGGAGAGGAGTTGGAGAAATACCCACCAGACCGATTTATGTATTGCTGCATTCCAGTGGGCTGGGTGGGACACAGACTAGGAAAGAGAGGGCGGGGTTTCCCATGTACACTTCAATGGGTGCTCTTTGAATCAGTGAGTTCACAATAAAGGGGCCTGGGAACATTCCAGGAAGGAGATGGAGCTGAAAAGAGAATCATAAAGAGTAGGGCTGGGAGTTCTGGGATAAACCTTTGATGCAGATAATCACTTTGACTGACATTCAGGTGTGAGCTCTAGTCACTTCCATGGCCTGTGTTTCTGGACTATCACTTTTGGAGACACGTCTGGTATGACAGACTGCTTTTCAAGAGGTAGCAAAGGAGTGGGCACTTCAAAAGAAGCAGACCCCAACATAAAACTTCAAAAATTCAGACCCTAAATCACATTTGGTGTCTGGAAATGGACATTAAGAAGGGGAGTTTGAGACTCCAAAAATTGTCATCTGCCAAGCAGCCAGACAGACTGTGGGAGGAGGGGAACTCTGCAAGACTTCTGCCTGTGACCAGGACTGGAGAAGAAGGTCTGCTATTCTCGCTGCTGGGTGAGAAGACATCACCCAGGGAATCCAGGACCATCTGCCCTGGAGCCTGGAGCACCAGCATCTGCCTGCTTGCCAATACCAGTGTACCTTGTGAGGAAGAGGAAAGTGTTGGAGGGCTGATCGGGCCTGAGCCTGTGGACTATGAGTTCTGCTGGCCCCATATGTCAGAGGTTGTCACCGGGTGCACCTAGGACTGCAAGCTGTTCTGCCCCCCCGCCCCGCCAAAATGAGGACACAGTGGGAGCACCTGCGCACCATCATCCAAGCGAGGGACCCAAGACAGGATCGTTGCAGCCACCCCAACCGGGAGAAGATCGAACAATTACCCCACAGGAGGAGCCGAAGAGAGCCTCCGGTCGCTTCAGGAGCGCAAGACTCTGCACCCGCTGAATGCAGCCAACTCAGCTGCAGCCACTGTGAGCACCCATGGATAGGCACTCAGGAACTCCAAAAGCTTCACACCTGCCTGAGTGGGTAAGACTAGTTTTGGGCCCGTCAGTCCCTGGGGAACTTGCTGCTCAGTTAGAGCGGTAGCACTAGAACACTACAGACTTTACATTAGAGTCGTAAATAACCACCATCGCTAACGCAATGAGTGAGTGGGATAGGGAACCACCAAAGAAACATTAGAGCCCCGACTTCAGGGGATAACTGTGTAATTGTTTGTGGATGTCGTATTTTTCCTTTGTGGGGATAGCAATAGAAATAGAAAACCTCAATTTTTTCACAAAAGTGAACATTTGGCTGGACAATTATTTATTATTGCTGCTGCTGAGTGCCTTTTGAGTAGTGCGAAGTGTTCATTATCCTGCATCCTCCTCCCCCTGAGGGAGCCTTGGGCTGCTCGGACCACGCTATCCTAAGAGTAAAATGCATAAGGGGTACTTTGCCCAGTTGCTCAGAGTCCGCAGTACATCAGGATTAAAAGGCCTCAACAACCACAGTTGGGCCCAGTAGCCCCTGAGTGCCCCGTGGCCCTCTGAAAGGGGTTCTGACAACGACCAAATAGTTTGTAGTGGCTCGTAAATAAAGGTGCTACTGCTGTGCGTTCCTCAGAAAGGTTTATATTTGGAACTGGGGCCATAAGTAGGCACACAGTACATGATGAGGGAGATGGGTTTAGCAGCACACTCACAGACGCATGTACGAAATACGTCTGCCTAGAGTCCGAGCCAACCTGGCTCACAGTCCTGGCTTTGACATGCATTTACCTGTGCTGTGCTGCCATAATAATATTATTTTAATAAGATTTTTATAGCTTTACATTCCGCATTTCTGTAATTTCTATGCATTGTGAATAAAATATGTTACTATTACCAAGTTTATGGTACTCAATTTATCCACCTCTTAAGGACTTAAGGCTGAGTTTGCCTCACTAAGATTCGAATTCAGGACTTCCAAAACCACATCGGTCACCAGTGAGTGCTCAATTCAATGAGCTATCCTTGTGACGCGTAGAACCATGGGGAAGTAGCCCCATTTTCTAATTAGGTGCACACACATTGCTCTTTCTCTACAATGTGGATAAGATATATCTATAAAAGCATCTGTGAGAACAGAAGCAGTCACTTGACAACAGCAACACCTATATTCCAGCGTTCAAGAATCCTTTTTCTGGCCCCAAACATATATGTACAGTCTACTTAATAGGAATGAATTACAATACGAAATGTTATTTCAGGAATAGAATTTGCCTGCTTGAGAAGATGTTTACTTGGAGACACTATAATGCAGATATCTTTAGAAAAGCACTGTAACGCTGCTGGGGCCACCATAATGCGAACCAGGGTTTCCTGCATTGGAGAGTATCTACCCCTTCTCAGCGATCCCGCTAACATTAATGCTAACATTCATTTCCATGTCAGGGACTTCTGACTGCCCGGTAAAAGGATGGTTTCAAAGCAGCGACACAGACCGTTTGAAAGTCACCCTTCCGTACAAGGGCTTCCGGAAATGCATCCCATGAGGTTCAGGCAGCTAGTGAATACCAGCTCAAAGAATTAAATGATGCGACTGAAGTTCCCCTTTAATTACATAGCTCAGAACACAAGAGCACACCTCTCAAGCCGCAAAATACGGACAGGAAGTGAAACGGTTCTAGAGAACCAATTCCATCTCACATATGGTCTTGAGGGCATTCTTTGATTTCTCATCTATAAGACGTTTCACAACTCAGTTCTGAGTACTGGGTACTGGGATTCTGCAACGGAAACAGAAAAGGAATGCAATGAAGGCTTTGTGGAAACTCAAGATGATGGCATCTCGATTGCCGAATAGTTTCCAAAGTCTCAAGGGGTTGGGAAAGGAAGGGAGCCAAAGTGATCGATTCGGTGGTCTTACCAACAAGCATTGGCAAAAAGCAAATAGTAAAAAAAAAAAGCAATGACGCCTCTGTGTCTTTTCGTAGTAGTGCACAAATTGTTTTATTTACTGATTCAAGATGGATCGGTAAATTAAAAAAATGAAATTGCAGTAGTGCGAAAACACTATTTTGTAAGGCAGAAGAGCGAACACCAATTTGCTGCACCCTCTAAAAAAAAAGAAAAAAAACATTTACAAAGAAAAAGGACCAGCAGGGTTATGGACGAGTAGGTGGGGTGGCAATAGGGAGCAAGGAAAGGGATTAAAAATATAAAGCTGGGTGGAGGAGGTGTAACCATGCGCTTTACAAATGGGTTTATTATTATTATTACCCCTGGTGCTGAGGGGTCCAGAGGTGCTGGACTGTTAACTCAGAGAGGTGAGCTCCCAAACCCATAAGGGATGCATCAGTGGTGAAGGTCACTTGCGGAAGGGGGTCCTAAAAGAGTCTGCCAAGCAACAGATTGTCTCTGTTCCACCACAGCAGAGAATGCAGATTTCCTGAACCTTACCAATACTAGATCTTCCCAATGCCCTTCCGCTTGTGCTCACTGCCTCGAGAGGCATTCCTGTAGGGGTTGCACGTGGTATCTGGCTTGGTACAATTGTTATGCATGATGCATTAATTCCCAACAGTTTCATGACAGTTCAAACAGTAATTGAATGGCCTGTCTGAAAAAGAAGCAGCATCTGTTGGAATGCCATCGCCCTCTGATCATTGGGGTATGAGTAGCTGTCATTACACCGAGGACTGACCAACAAAGGGCTGAATTTGCTGTGGCTGGAGATGCAATTTTTTCACAATGACAGCGGTGAAATCTAGATTGTGAAGCAGACGTGTTGCTTTTTGAGCATGTGCTAGGCTTTGCAGTTTGCTGCTGCTTCTTGATCAGCCAACCGTCTAAATATGATAAGACATGAATGGTATTTCTACGCAGATGCGCTGCTACCATCGATAAGCACTTTATGAACAGCCTTGGAGCTTTAGTTACTCAAAAGGCTAGCACTTTGAACCAGTAATGTCCAATTACCACGAAGGGAAGGTATGGATGATGCACTTGGTGGATCAGGATATGAAAGTATCTGTCTTTCAGATCAGGGGCTGACATTAATTCGCTTTGGCGCAGAAGGGAATGACATCTTGTAGAGTGACCATGTGTAAGTGTTTGGAGAGTATGAACCTGTTTAATGGCTGGAGGTCGAGGATCGGCTGGAGTGAACTGTCCTTTTTGGCCATTAGAAAGTAAGGGGAATACACTCCTGCATCGCATTGGTGTGCAGGTACTGGTTCGATTGCGCCCTTTTGTAGGGTGTGGATTTAGCCAGAAGGGTATTTATATGAGGAAATATTAAAGTTTTTTGTAAATAATCTGAATATGATGCATTTGGGCCACTTAGAGACAGAAACAGAGGATTCTTATATTTGAGCTGCAATGTGCTATCGGTAATGCAGTTTACTATTTTAATGACTGGCAGCCGCTTGTGAAGAATCTCTTGGTAGAAAGCCATCTGTTGAAAGAGGGACAACGGGAGTATGAAGACTATATTTCTAAGATCAATTACAGTATGGCTCCAACAGGAATCCTTAACTCATTGCTATTTGTGGCATGCCATGTGATTGGCTCTACAAGTCGCCAACAAGTTCTGAGATGGCTCTGGGTTTAGTCAGAGCCTTGGCTGGCATTTTCCCATGCATGGAGTTCCCAAAATAAGTTTATATCACCTACAGACCAACTACATGAAAGCAAAGGAGCTGCAGAATTTCTACCCACAGATCACTGCTCAGTTGGATTGGCCCAATCAAGCACAGGTTCCTGTACTCCTAAGACTGACCAATGGGGACAGCTATAGATTTGTTAACCGACATATCTTTTATTCACCTGCAAGATATAAACACCTGGAGTCAGCAAACAGCAGCAGGTCATCATTTAAAGACAAAAAAACACAAAAACTAGTGATCACATTTATTGTTCTCCTAATCAACAGGGGACGGAAGCTTTTGGTAAAGGAGCGCCCAACAGCCAGGTAAACCTGGAACATCTCCGAAATATCCGGAGTCCCCTTGTGCATCCTTCAGGGCCAAACTGCAAGACACATTAACTATTTACTAACAATTTGTGATTACTGATGTGATGAAAAAGTAAATATGTAAAGTGCATTGTCTCAATAAATAGGTGTGTCGCCAAAGAATGTAGTCTTCAGCCTGGAATCTAGCTTTGGCACAAAAAAGCAATCTACTCTTGTAACCCCTTCACTTCCGATGGTGGAAGATTCATCTATACTACAGGAATCTAGAAATCGTATGTGGGAAGGTTTTAACTGATTTGGACGATTAACTGCATATTTGACCAATTCCTCCTAATACTGCATAATTACTATACTTTACATTTCTGTAATGTCTGTGACAATATGGATGCTAAATCATGTGTCTATAAGTGTGTGTGTATATGCATGTATGTATGTATATATTATCTACTGGCGGTCGCCAGTAGATAGTTATAGTTAGGACCTATTTTCCATAGGAAATCCGCAACATTCTATTTGCAATAACGTTGGCGCCGGTTGACGAATCTTCGCGAAAGCTTCCAACTTGTTGGGGCGCTTCGGTCCGCTCCTATCCTGAAAGTCTCGGGGTGATTCGTCAAGCGGGGGCCGAGAAAAAAGGGGGGTCCCAAAACGCGTTTTCCACATTAATTTTTCCATAGGAACCTTTAGTCGCAGCTACAGCCCGAACTGCTGAACGGAATTACACCAAATTTGGCAAAGAGGTAGCCCTTGGTTCAGTGTCGTGCCTTTTGCTTAAATGGTGTAAATCCGTTCAGTAGTTCCTGAGAAAAACAAAAGTAAAGTCACATATATATCTATGGCCGAGTAGGGTCCGCGTACCCTCCCGATCACGAGCTGCATGCTAATTGGCTGTCAACACTCCAAATCAGGAAGTGTTGGCAGCCATTTTATCCCTCGGTAGAACCGAGGGACAGAAACAAGTGCGCAAAGCGCAAAAGGGAGCAGGGTAGAAACACCCTGACCCCTAGAGTCTGCTCAGGGGGTCCCACAAAGACCCCTGGGCAGAAAAAAGCATTTAAAAAATAAAATCGGCGGGATGCGCTTAGGGTGCGCGGATCCCGCTGAGAAAAAAAAAAGAAACAAGTGCGCAAAACGCACAAAGGGGGCAGGGTAGAAACACCCTGACCCCCTAGGTCTGCTCAGGGGGTCCCACAAGGACCCCCTGGGCAGAAAAAAGCATTTAAAAATAAAATCGGCAAGATGCGCTTAGGGTGCGTGGATCCCGCCCAAAAAAAAAAAAAACGAAGCGCGGTCTCCCGCGCTTTGTTGTTAATTGGCCCCCGGGTGGGCCCCCCCAAGCCCCGGGGACCGCCACCCCTCGGGGCTTTAAAAATAAATGGTGCGGGAGGGCTCTGAGCCCTCTCGCAGCCCCGGGGACCGCCACCCCCCGGGGCTTCTTTTTTTAAATTTAAATCACCTGTGTGGGGGGGGGGGCTCCAGCCCCCCCACACGCCCCGGGGACCGCCACCTCCCCGGGGCACTAACAAATTTAAAATGGGGGTCCGTTTTGGACCCCCGAAGCCCCGGGGACCACCACCTCCCCGGGGCTTTGCAGATGTGGGGAGGGGGCCGCGCGGCCCCCCTCCTGGAGGCCTTGATGGCCCTGGGGACCGCCACCCCCCAGGGCCGGCTCCTGCAGTGTCCCGGGGTGCCTACCTCCGGGACACTGTAGTTTGCTATGACAGGACGGGAGCCTCGCGGCTCCCGTCCTGTCATAGCAAACTGCTTTGGATTTTGGAAGAGAGAGCAGGAAACCTGCTCTCTCTTCCAAAATTCAAAGACAATTGCTTTCCACATGGGGAGCTGCATCTTAGCAGCTCCCCATGTGGAAAGCAATGCCGGCTCCCGAGGGACGCGGGGAGCCGGCGGGACCGTGGGAGGATTGGGGACCCCCACGGTCCCCAACGGAGAGGGCCAGCCCCGGGGGATGGGGTCCCCGGGGCTAGTAGTGGCCCGGGAGGGGGGCCAAATGTGAATTTAAAAAAAATTAAATAAAAAAAAAAAAAGGCCGGCCTCGGGGGATGGGGTCCCCGGGCCATAAGTGGCCTAAGGAGGGGGGCAACACAGCCCCCCTCCATAACATTTTAAAAAAAAAGAAGGCCATGCCCCGGGGGATGGGGTCCCCGGGGCCGATTAAGGCCTGGGGAGGGGGGCCACGTGGCCCCCTTTCAATTTTTTTTTTTTTTTAAAACAAAATATTAGGGGCAGGCCCTGGGGGATGGGGTCCCCAGGGCCAAAAATTAGAAAAAGAAGGGGGCCACACAGCCCCCCTTCTTAAAAAAAAAGTTAAAAGAAATATCCGGCATCGCGCCGGAGGCCACGCCCCCTCCTTGGAGCACTGTGCAAACGCGCCCCTGGCACGTTTGCAGATGAGGAACGAATTCCCCTTGAATACTGGGGTCCCTGGGGCCAGCTAGCCCACCAGGAACCTCCAGTATGCGCCAGGGGCTGCGTTGCACAGAGGTGTACAGAGGCCACGCCCCTTTTACACCTCTCTGCAACGCAGCTCTGTGGCGTTTTTGGAGGTACCTGGTGGGCTAGTTGGACCCCAGGGACCCTCAGGATTCAAGGGGACTTAATCCCCCAACTTAAAACGCGCCACGGGGCGCATTTGCACAGTGGTGAAGGGAGGGGCGGGGCTTCAGGTGACATGTGTGCAAACAGGCCCCGTGGCGCGTTTTAAGATGGGGAATTAAATCCCCTTCAATCCTGTGGGTCCCTGGGGGCCAACTAGCCCACCAGGTACGTCCAGAGAGCACCACAGAGCTGCGTTGCAGAGGTGTGCAAAAAGGGGCGTGGCCTCTGAACACCTCTCTGCAACGCAGCTCCCTGGCGCATACTGGAGGTACAGGGTGGGCTAGTTGACCCCAGGGACCCTCATGATTCAAGGGGACTTAATCCCCCAACTTAATGGGGCGCATTTGCACAGATGTCACCTCAGGCCCCGCCCCCTCCCTTCACCATTGTGCAAATATTCCTCTAAAATCAGCCGAACTACGAATTCCGATTTACTCACCTGTTATCAGGAGAGACCTCAGTGCTGCATCTTTGAGCCCAGTACTGATCCTGAAAAGTAATTTTAACCGTACTTACCAGTAACTTGAATTTCCTTCCATAGGATATCATTGCTTGCTTTTTGCTGAAAAAGTTTGTCGATTTTGAAACTTACAAATATTCCTCTAAAATCAGCCGAACTACGAATTCCGATTTACTCACCTGTTATCAGGAGAGACCTCAGTGCTGCATCTTTGAGCCCAGTACTGATCCTGAAAAGTAATTCTAACCGTACTTACCAGTAACTTGAATTTCCTTCCATAGGCTAACATTGACTGGTTTCACGTGGAAATTTTTCTAAGTGTGGAGTTCTGGAACTTTATAATATTCCTCTAAAATCAGCCGAACTACGAATTCCGATTTACTCACCTGTTATCAGGAGAGAACCCAATGCTGCATCTTTTAGCCCAGCACTCACCCTGAAAAGTAATTCTAACCGTACTTACCAGTAACTTGAATTTCCTTCCATAGGAATCCATTGTCTGGTTTTCAGCAGAAAAGTTTCAAAGTGTCGATTTTCACAAACTACAAATATTCCTTAAAAATCGCCTGTATGACTTAAACGCATTCTTTCAACTGTTTACAGGAGATGCACCAGTGCTGGATCCAGGGCTAAAGACTTTGTCCCTTTCTATCTCGGCGTGGATGGCACTGTGCTAATCCTATGCTTAAAGACTTTGATAGAAAAGCAGACATTTGAGGTGAGCAGATCTAGAGTGTCGCTGGTGTTGATGGTGCTCTATACAGGAGCTGCTTTCCACCTAAACTTGAGAACTACCTAGAATTCTCTGCTTCTTTTTAGCATATATATATATATATATATATATATATATATATATATATTCACTGAAAAAACCATAGGTTTCAGGCACGTTATAGTTAGAAATTAGCATTTAAAAAACCTTTGAAATTTACTGAAAAAACCATAGGTTTCAGACACGTTATAGTTAGAAATTTGCATTTAAAAAACCTTTGAAATTCACTGAAAAAACCATAGGTTTTAGGGACAGTTATAGTTAGTTGGACATTGCACTCGTACAAAACCCGTGAAATTCCCCCGTTATAGTTAGTTCAGCTAACTATAACTCGCGCCCCCGCAATGCACTGCTGATGACGTCACATATTACATCACTCATGACATGGTCAGTGACATCACTGATGACATCTCAAATGACATCACTGATGACATCATGCAGTGACTGTGTGTTTCTATAAAGTTTAAATATGTTTAATATATATGCCAAGGTGTATTGAATAATGAGTGGGTGTATAAGTGTCTGGATGGATGATTTAGTAGGTGCGTGACTGACTCTATAAGTGAGTGATTAAACGTATCTTACTAAATGCATGGGTTAGTGACTAAACTGTGTGAATGTCTTTATCCGTCTGTCTGTTGGTGTGTAAGTGGCTGCATGGGTTTGTAAATAGCTACATGAGTGTCTATATGAGTTATTGATTGGTTGTCTGAGTATCTGTATGGGTGCCTGAGTGTGTGGATGGGGTGTGTGTGACTGCACATAAATGTATCAGTGGGTGATTCACTGGGTGCATGGTTTCAAGAGTGCATCTGTGATGGACTGTATGGGTGGGTGAGTATGTGTATGGGTGTGTTAGTGAGTGAATGTATATCTCAGTGGTACATGTGTGAGTAACTACATATGTGAAAGGCAGTATATATGTGTGTTGGAGTATATAAATGGGTATAAGTGAGAGTGTGTGATTGTGAGAGTGGCTGTATGGATGAGTGTGTACTTGTATTAGTGATTGTATAAGAGCGTAAGAATGTGCTAGTATTTGTATGAGTAAGTGAGCTGGTGTGTGTATAACTGTATAGGTGAGTAAATGGCAGTGTGATTAATTATTTGCATGACTGACTAGGTGTGTGAGTACCTCTATGGATGAGTGGCGGTGTGTGAGTGTCTATGTAGGTGTATGAGTGCATATGATAGTCCTGTACTGAGTGACCGTAAGTATGAGTGACTGTACAGGTGAGTGAGTGGATGTGTGTGTGAGACCTAAGAATCAGTGAGTGGGTATGTAGTTATTGGTGTTGGAGTGTCTATGGTTTTGAGAATGGCAGTCTGTAATTTAGAGTGGGTGTATCAAAAGTTATATTACGGTGTGAGAAGATGCATGAAATTATCACATGGATGATGTCATCAGTGATGTCATCAGTGATGTCATTTGAGATGTCATCAGTGATGTCATCAGTGATGTTACTGACCATGTCATGAGTGATGTAATATGTGACGTCATCAGCAGTGCATTGCGGGGCGCGAGTTATAGTTTGCTGAACTAACTATAACAGGGGAATTTCACGGGTTTTGTACGAGTGCAATGTCCAACTAACTATAACTGTCCCTAAAACCTATGGTTTTTTCAGTGAATTTCAAAGGTTTTTAAATGCAAATTTCTAACTATAACGTGTCTGAAACCTATGGTTTTTTCAGTGAATTTCAAAGGTTTTTTAAATGCTAATTTCTAACTATAACGTGCCTGAAACCTATGGTTTTTTCAGTAAATTTCAAAGGTTTTTTAAATGCTAATTCCTAACTATAACATGTCTGAAACCTATGGCTTTTTCAGTGAATTTCAAAGGTTTTGTAAATGACAATTTTTAAATGTATTAATTGTTATCTTTATTTTTTGATACTGATTTACTACATTTTTTAAAACTATTTATTTTCAGATATTTTATTTTTAAATTACATTGTAATTACATTATACATTACATTACAAAATATACTTTCTCAGAATGAATTACTTTAGTTTAAATACTTTGCACATAGGCAATAGACTTTTAAGTACAGTAGTTACAGTTGTTGCAATGGGCAACACAATTTCAAACACAATGCAACATTGAGCTCAATGTGAATTTCTAGTTAAATGCAATTAGTTACTTTATGGATTACTTTTCTAACCACAGGGCTGGATCCTAGATTCAGTCCTGGGACATCTCCTGTAAACAGTTGAGTAAAAGTGTTTTGGTTACAGTAGTGATTTTTAAGGAATATTATTGTATTTTAAAAGTTGACACTTAGAAACTTTTTCACATAGAATCACCAATGTTATCCTATGGGAGGAAATTCACTTAGCAGGTAAGTAGTGTTATCGTTACTTTTTCTTACTCAAGAGCCCTCCTGACAATCAAAGAGTTCTTTCCCTGTGTAAAGTATTTGTGTGACATGCAATATGTGCGGGGGTAAACAGGGTTTTTTCTCATGTCAATTTCGCAGTACTGTGGTATTTTTTTAATTTTTTTATTTTATTTAAGAAGTTTTATATAGCGCTTGCCTGACCCGAGGGTATCGGAGCGCTTTACAGCAGATACAATGTAGAGATTCACAACAAACAAAACAAAAGAAAGAACACATTAACATTGCAGGACGCTGTGTGGGAGCTTCGTAGTCTTGAGAACAAGGAGATCGAGTAGTGCGAGGTGTCTGTTTCCCCGCTCCGATAGATCCTATCGATTCCCTAGGGAGCGGTCGAGGAACAGGATTTTGAGTTGGCTTTTGAATTTTACAAAAGAGGGAATGGTTCTGATGTGAGGGGAATAGAGTTCCAGATTTTAGGCGCGCTACCGGCGAAGGATCGTGCCGCAGTTTTTTGTTTTCGAGTTTTTGGCGGGATGAGTAGGAGGGAGTTTGAGCTTCTGAGGTTCCTGACCTGACCGGCTTTTTGAGTTTGGCCGCCAAATATTCGGGTTTGCCGGTATGTAGGGCTTTATGAGTGAGGCAGGCTGTTCTGAAGCTAATCCGCATTTCGACTGGGAGCCACTTAAGTTCTCTGAGTGCAGGAGAAATATGGTCGAATTTCTTGATTCCGGTGACCATTCTGGCTGCCGCATTCAGAGTTGTTTTGATGGGAGCCAGATGTGATTTTGCTATTCCTGCGAGGACTGCGTTCCCATAGTCCAGTCTTGATAGCACCAGTGTTTGAGTGGCCTGTTTAAGATCACTGGGCGGAATGAAAGGTTTTATTTTGTTCAGTAGTTTTAGGTTGAGGAAAGCACTCTTGGCCGAATTCTTGATGTGTCTGGTCATGTTCAGTTTCGGGTCTAGCGTGATACCTAGTGATTTGACAGTCGGCCAGGGTGAGATTCCCGTTGAGTGAATTTTCTTTTTTCACTTTGCTAATAAATGTGTACAGTTGCTCTAAATAGCATGTTACGGGGAAGTGTTTTGGTCCTCCTACCGCACAAAATGCATTGATTTAAAAACTCATTTCACAGTGCCCATGAAAATGTTCCATATTTTACGGAAATTTCATCATAATGCCTTCCCAGAGCTTCACTTTTGCTCATTTGCAGGTCTTGCCTACAGACAGCTTTAGTTCGGCTGCATGGAGTTGCCCCTCCAACTTCTCCGTTGCTCCTCCACCCCGTATCCTATTTTATTTTTCAGTTGAGTTTTTTTCCTTTTAAAAGAGTGTGACAGCACCAATATGCTACTGGGCTGCACTTTTCTCTACAATGTGTATTTTTTCAATTACCCGGCCTAGATGGGCAGAATGGCTCGGCGGGGGAGGGGTCGCGGGGGTGGTGGGGGTCGCGATAAAGGGCGTGAGCAAAATTTAAAAAAAACACTCACCTTGCCGCCGGGTCCCGCGTCTCTGCTCGTGCTCTCCTGCCTCCGACTGCTGGAACAGAAAGCAGGCAGCCAAGCTCCCCCCTAGCCAATCACAACGCTGCAATGCAGCGTTGTGATTGGTCTGAGCGCCGTACCACGGTCTCAGCCAGGGGCTGGAGGGGTGGGCATGTTCTCCATGCAGGCTGTAATGCAGCCTGCATGGAGAACGGGGAAAGTGTGCATGACTGGTTTGGGCGGGCCGAGAGGGCCGACCAAAAAGTCATTGCGCACTTAGGAGTGGGCAAACCACTCCTCCACTGCCCTGCTCCAAGAGCAGAGCAGCCCCGCCCACCCACCCACCCGCCAAGCAGCACAAACATAAAATGATAATAACTGAAAGTTATTATCATTTTATGTTTTTGCTTCTAGCACTGCTTGAAAGCAGTTCGCCATAGCAGAGGAGCCGCCACTGTGGGCACCTGCTGTGTAATCATGTGTGAATAAGCTTCACAATGCTGATTAATTTGGATTTTTCTTGTTTTTGCCAATGCTGCTCAAAATCCGTAACAAGCTTTTTTTTCTTTCTTTTTGCCGATGGTATTCAGCATTGGTTACAAGCATTAGCAAATTCAAAAGGTTAATGGTTTTTCAAGGTGAGGCCTACTGACTTTGCCAAAGCTTGTTTTATGAGTACTAACAGTTTCGAACTACTCTGAAAATACCTACAGCTCCTTGTTTAATTAGCAGTTTATATGTGAAAATAAAGCCAAACCACATTCCTAAATGCAATCAAGAGACTTTTTTTAACACAGACTTTATTACATTTAATGAAGTCACATTACAGTTATCATAGTTGCGTCCGTACAATATGCAAAACATATCATACTAGTCAATTTTACATACGAGACACAGTATATGTATATAGATGTGCACAGTCCAGGAACCATTGCTGCATAGGAATGCATTACAAACTCCACCCTCCAATGTCACCTATCTGAGGGTTCTGGTGTATGAAGAATCAGATGAGGAAGCACATGTGTGTGGCTGCAGCGTCTGCAGAGTAATGGGAAAGTACCAGGATAGAACTGGTTCTCCTTGAGGGGGGCCGGCGATAGTAGCAGGCATTGGTGTACAAAATGGGTAGTATGTGTACCTAGACTAATAGTGAAAGAGGGAGGAGGTAAGGCCTTAGTGTAGGCCAGATATCTGTTGTATGAATAGTTAGAACAATCATGCCCATTACTCCTCCTCAGAGACCTTGACTTGTAGCTTGAACCTTTCTAATAGGGTGTCCCATTCGAGTAAGATGGGCCTCCTGCGCAATCCTCTTTATTCTTCCCGCCATATCGCTCCACTTTCTGCCTGTCCCTAGTGTATGACCTCATCACTCCATAGAATTATCTGTGGAGCCCTTGGGGATTTCCAGCATCTGGTTATTAGGCAGTCTGCCAGTAAAAGGGTCAAATCAATAAAGCGTAATGCCACTTTGGAACTCTTTGGCCTGGGGTATAGCCCTAAGAGACAGCATGTCGGGGTATTCCAGGGTGTGATGCCAGTCAGATCTGATAATGTTGTTGAGATCGCTGCCCAATAAGCAGACAATGATGGACAGGTCCACAGCATATGCATGAGGCCAGCATTTACCGTAAGACAGCGAGGGCATGCTGAAGAGGCTGACGGAAAGATATGGATAATTTTATGTGGAGTGAAGTATGCTCTATGAAGAATGTAGAATTGAATGAATTTAAATTTCGAGTTACAAGAGACTTTTGCAGGATACGCCAACAAAGTGGCCCAGTCCTTGTCTATAAGCTAAGGTCCGCTTCCCATTTAGCTTTTAGGGAAGAGAGTGGAGTCATGAGATGGGTTTGGGAACTCACGGTAGAGCCAACATACTAGGTGTCTACCATGTCCCATACTATATAACACCTGAAGTGGTTCATGCCTTCGGATGCCCAGTATCGTCGTACATTCTGAAGTATGCTGGCGTGTGTAAGACAGAGGTCTTCAGGCAGTCTGTGTGTGTGCAAAAATCAGAGTGTAATAGCAGTACACCATCTTGAAACAAGGAGCCTCCCCCCGCTCCCAGGGGCCCAGCCTGCTTGCCGTCAGTGTACCTGAGAATGTGGGGAGGCCACACAGTGGTATGTTTGGTGCATATGGAATTAGTTTACTTCCTTGCCATCTTCCAATATGGCAGTGCTATGAGCAAGAGGCGGGAGCCCGTCGGAGGCACTGTTGCGCCCGGGCACACCAGTCGGTGGAGATGACCCTGTCCAATCCTTTTCGCCGTGTATCTGATTTCCATCAGGTTACGGTCAGCTAACCAATAAGACAGCCACTGTAGATGCCCAGCAAGGCAGTAAGCTTAAAAATCGGGGGCTCCCAGACCACCCCTTTCTGTCGGTAACTGGGTAACTCTAGATTATTGTAGCCTATCAGTGGCCTCAGTGTCATCAACCGCAGCCCCCTCCAGTGACCCAGCATATCTTCCAATTGCGTTAGCTCCCGTACTACCTCTCTACTGCCCCCCCACCACTGCCCCGATAGCTGCGCCCCATAGCACTACCTTAAAGACCTCCCATTCCGCTAGAGGAGGGGAGGCCGTGCCCGAATTCTATTAGAGGACCAGAGGATTCAGATTATGCTTTCTCTTTCTTCACTGTTTAGTCACAGCAGCCAATGAAAAACAATTAAACACTTTTTAACATACTACATTTCCCATGTTGCAATGGGGCAGTCCAATAACCATAGAGACTATGCTCTATATATGTAACCTCGCACACTAGCACTTCCTCTTTCTTTGCTGCTTGCAGCCGAGTTAAGTGCCTTATACCTTTCACTTATTATTCAGTTTGTTAGATGCTGTATGTGTATTAGTGCATTTCTATTGTTAGTATTGGCAATATCTGTACACGCCGCGCTTGCGCTTTAGCGCGGAGGTCTTTATTGTGTGCATTTCACGGTCGGGTGGAGGCGAGCGCGATTAGATCGTCTACCGCTTCGCGACTCACCTCCACCGGACTTGCTGATCCAGATTTTTTCTTCTGCACGACGCTTCAAGCGTCTTCTCTTTACCGCGGAGCCTTCCCTGATCGGGTCCGCGAGTGTGACTGGAGCCAAGCGTCGCGTAGCCCAATTGGGCTTCCTTTGGGCTCCTTTTGGGCTACGCGACGCCCAATTAGCATTTCCTCCTCGCTCCGTGCTCGTTTTCGAACGGAGCTTATTGCACAGGATAGATATCTTTTCTCCTGCGCAGACGGACGCCTTTCCAGGCTGGAAAAATAGTGAAGGCCCTAGCCGGGCGCAGGCTTGTATAACTTTTTGGCTCATTTACGCCCGTTTTGGGGCTGCAAAATTAGTTGATTACAGCTGGGCTGAGGAGCTTTACTTACATTCATATACTTTGGTGCACGAAGGGTGGCTCCCCCTTTACTCAATTCCCCTGGAATTACGGCTTGGCTGATAATAATAATTCAAGTACGTTTTTGTTTCCAAGCATTTTCATAATGCAGGAGTGGGCCTCATTCGAGGAGGAGGAGTATGGATTTTATGAGGAAGAGCAAGGCCCCTTACTTGAGGACAATTTGGTGGATGCCCTGGATGCGTCCGTTCAACAATCTGTGAACAGGGCCATTGAGGCTGCGGTCCCCCAGACGGTAAACCAAGCTCTGGCGGCCGCCCTCAAGCCCATTACAGCTCAGCTGGAAAGTTTTGCTAAAAGGCATGGTTTTCAACCCTCTGAAGCCCCAGGTTCCTCGCAGCACACTTCTGAGGGGGTGAATCAGGCTAAGGCCAAGTCATCTAAATGGCCGCATGCACAGGCCTTGGCTCAACTACCTCCAGCTAAACCTGGTGATCATCAATATTCGGTGCCCAGTCATTCCTCCGGCGCCCAGCAAAACCTACGATTCTAACCCCACTACTGACACAGACTCTACTGGTACTATCTTGCCTCCTAAAAAGAAGAAGGCGAAGAGGGCGCATCTAGATCCGCAGGCTGTCTCCCTCCAGGTCTCAACCCCCTTTGATTTTAACCCTCTGGACATTGTTCACCCGAGGTCCTCCGATTGGGCTCCGCCCCCAGAGGTAGCTGATTACTTTCACCAGAATCTGAGGAGGCATTTTGATAAAGAGGTGCGTAGCAGACTCAGGTCGGAATGTCCACGACCAGATATTCCAGATAGGGTTGCAGATAGCCCGGACATTGACCCCAACATGCTGGCGTTTCTAATTTTTTTTGCCAAAGATCCCAAGAAGGCATCGATCGCGCTTGGCGTGGATGCCAAGATAAGCTCTTAGACGTCACAGGGCCCTTAGCGAAGATTCTCGAGATGGCGTTGGTAGCCAAGGCCACTGGTTCTCCCATCGACCCACATATTGGCGGGATGGACGCAGCGCGCTATCTGTTTCCTGGGGAACGCGAACTGCGCCATTTCCGCAGACAGAGAGGAGAAAGTCGTTGCTCATGCGAATGGACAGCAACCTCATGGAGTTAGCTTCCGCGGAAGCAGGTCCTTTAGCAGAAGGGCTCCTTTTCGGCGACAAATTTGTCAAGGACGTGTCCAAATACGTGGGCACATTCACCACCCAGGATAAGGCCCAATCAAACATAAAACAAGTTTTTCAGCAAGGCCTTTTTGGATGGGCCGGGTAAGGACGGGGCCGATCGCCAGACCGTCAATATTATCAGGGCCCTCCCAGAGGCGGCTACGGTCGCGGTAGAGGGGATTGGCAGGACACTACCAGAGGGGATACCTTCTACAAGACTAGAAGATTCTCTCGACGCAGATATCATCGAGGCAGACAAAGAGGAAACTTCCAGCCTCAGGTCACTTCAGGTAAGAGCTCTTGCTCCTCTGTCTTATCCACTGGGGGGGTCGCATTTGTCATTTCATACACAATTGGGCTCAAATTACAAGAGACGCCTGGGTCTTACAAACCGTTCAGGGGTTTCAAATAGAGTTCTTCCAATCTCCTATGCAAGATTTTATACCACCCCGTTGGTTTTTTCCCAACAAGAGCAAATTTTTGAAGAGCACGAAATAGCAGAATTGCTGGAGAAGCACGCGGTAGCCTACTGCGACACCAAAACCAAGGGCTTCTGCAGCAATGTCTTCCTGGTGCAAAAGAGGGGCGTTGGTTACAGACTCGTACTAAACCTGAAAGGTTTCAATCACTTTGTCCTCTACAGACAGTTCAAAATGGAGGGAATACACCTACTGACAGATCTTTTGAGACAGGGAGATTGGATGGTCCGGTTGGACCTCAAGGATGCCTATCTAACGGTACCAATCTTCCCTCCCCACCGGCGTTTCTTACAGTTCCGGTGGTGGGACCGGTGGTTGGAATATTTGGTCCTTCCTGTCAGTCTTTCCTCGGTGCCTTGGTGCTTCACCAAGCTGATGAAACCGGTAACCGCTCATCTCAGAGAGCAGGGTATTCGTCTTATAATTTATCTGGACGACATTCTCATCATGGCACCGTCAGTTACCCTAGCATCCCAGCACCTTCAGATCACGGTGCAGCTTTTGGAGAATCTGGGTTTCGTAATCAACTCAACCAAGTCTGTCCTGTCTCCGACTCAATCGATAGAGTTTCTGGGTTTCGTAATCAACTCTCAGACAGCTCAGCTTCAACTGCCCAAGGCCAAGTTGAGGGATCTGAAGAAGGAGCTGAAGGTAACATTAACCAAGCAAGTAATGTCGCTGCGAGCCATTGCTCGTCTGGTGGGACTGCTTGCATCCTCAATTCAAGCGATCTTCCCGGGCCCTTTGCATTACCGGGCCTTGCAGCGCTTGAAGATTCAGCACTTGCAGAAAGGTCTTTCCTACTCCGACCAGGTTCCCCTCACGGACGAGGTGAATGAGGAGCTCAATTGGTGGCTGACACACGTAGATGCTTGGAATGGCCGAGCGATATTCGGATCTCGCCTGGAAGTGGTGATAGAGTCCGAAGCCAGCCGGTGGGGCTTGGGGGCGAGATGCGGGGAGATAACCACAGGGGGCAGATGGTCTCTCCAGGAATTAGCATTACACATAAACTGCCTCGAACTCCTGGCGGGGTCTTTCGCGATCCGCTCTCTCTCACCCAAGAAGGTGTCTTGTTGCATCCTTCTGAGAATGGACAACGTATCGGCGGTGAGGTACATAAACAAGTTGGGGGGGAAGAGATCACCAATGTTGGCGGAGATGGCCAAGGACTTTTGGCATTACTGCCTGGCTCACCAGATTATGGTGATAGCGGAGTACCTTCCGGGGCAGTACAATGCAATAGCGGACTGGAACTCCCGTCACTTTAAAGATTACAGCGACTGGCAGCTACATCGCTCACTTTTTCAAATGATTCAGGAGACTTGGGGTCCTTGCATGATAGATCTGTTTGCCTCCAGGCTCTATCACCAACTAGAGGCGTTTTTCAGTTGGAGGCCGCACCCTCTGGCGAAAGCCACGGATGCGTTCACACAGGATTGGTCGAGGTCATTGAATTATGCATTCCCCCCATTCACTCTGATTCCCAGAGTAGCGAACCAGATTGTCCTTCAACAAGCGGATCTTGTTCTAGTCACACCGGTTTGGAAATCACAACCCTGGTTCCCAGTATTTCTGGAGTTGACCTGAGACTTCCCGCTTCCCCTTCCATGGTCCCGGACGATGCTCCAGGGCCCTCAGGGAGAACTGCACCCATTAGTTCTAGCGGGGCAGCTGTCCCTGATGACCTGGAGGCTTTCAGGCAACAATGGTCGTTGCCAGGACTTTCAAAGGAGGCTTCAGGTTTCATCCAGCAAGTCTGGGCTCCCTCTACCAGGAAACGATATTCTTCAGCATGGCGAGCATGGCTGGGTTGGTGCCTGGAGAAACAGGTGGATCCCGTGGAGGCAGACCTCTCACAGGTTGTGAATTTCTTATCCAAAAAAGCCTCGGAGGGGCTCTCCTACAGATCGATTAACAATTTCAGGTACGCTATCTCGGCGGGACATACGCAAATCGACGGTAAACCGGTCGGTATGCATCCAGTGATCTGCAAACTCCTCAAAGGTATACGAGTGGCGAATCCTCCTAAGGCTAAGTATTCTGCTTTATGGGATGTTTCTAAAGTGTTAACTTTATTTGATAGCTGGCCTCATAATGAGGAACTTTCGAGAAAGCAATTATCTGCAAAGCTAGCCATGCTCCTTTGTTTGTCTGCTTGTCGATGAGTCTCTGACATCAGAGTCCTAGACCTAACAGGTAGAGTGTTTTCCCCGGAAGGGGTTTCTTTTACAATTTCTGCTCGGACAAAGACATTTTCACGTTCCATTGAATACCATGCATTTCCTGTTAACGATAAATTGTGTGTTGTAAAATGCTTGAAAGCTTATGAGCAATGTACCCAAGCGGTTAGACCGGTTGGTTGTTCCAGACTGTTAATTGCATTGCAGAAACCGTTTAAGCCAGTTACGTCTGCGACTACTGCCAGATGGCTCAGATATATAATGCAGGAGGCCGGTATTGACACTGAGCTCTTTGGGGCCCATTCAGTGAGGGGCGCTATGGCCTCCAATTCTTATATGTTAGGCACCAGTTTACAGGATATAATGAAAGCAGCTGATTGGTCATCTGACTCTACTTTTAAGCAGTTTTATTACAAACCTGTGGGCGACATTGCTTTTGTTGTGTTGGTAAAGCGTTGAACTAGCATAATCTGAAGCCTCTGGTCCTGTAATAGAATAAAACATTTGCTAGCATTCGCGCCAAGAATTTTCAATTCTATTAAGAACACGGAGGCGAGGATTATCCCGCCCAATGTATTTATTTCATATTCATGATTGTTATTTACTACCCACCCTGACATTTCTGCTTATCATGGTTATTACGGTTTGCGAATATCTGTTTCAGGGGCGGAGCAGAAAGGTGATCAATGAACATCTAATTGTTTGCAAGTTCGGATGGCGTGCTGCGCACCCTTCAGTTACATGGACGCCGGCGGCTCTGGCATGAGGATTCGTGTTCTGTGTTTCTACAAGTTCTTTTGATGGACATAAGTTCGGTTCAATTGGACAGTGTTCGTTCAAGGCAAAGAAAGAGGAAGTGCTAGTGTGAGAGGTTACATATATAGAGCATAGTCTCTATGGTTAGTTGACTGCCCCATTGCAACATGGGAAGTGTAGTATGTTAAAAAGTGTTTAATTGTTTTTCATTGGCTGCTGTGAATAAACAGTGAAGAAAGAGAAAGCATAATCCTCGCCTCCGTGTCCTTAATAGAATTGAAAATTCTTGGCGCGAATGCTAGCAATTTTTTTATTCTCGGCGGAGTATGTATCAATACAAGTAGCAAGTGTGTCTCTGAATAACGCATCTTTGAGTAGGGTGGGCTGTAGGCACCAAATGGGGATCGGGGCAGGGACTCGGTCCCATCACAACGTAATTTCTAACGGAATGTGGTTGGATGCTGTCTTTCCCAAATAAGCGGCGTGGGGAATGTCGGACTGGTGACGTGAAGGTGCAGAGAAACCTGTCAAGGCGGAAGTGTAATTTGTGGGGGTAAGAATAGAACGAGTATTCTCTCATACTCAGGCTATGGCAACGCCATACATTAAAGAGATTCCGCCCATCTAGCCACTGTCTCAATGTTTTTGCCTGTCGAATGGGGGCAGTTCCAGGCAAAGGGGGGTGGGAGCGATCAAGCGTTGAGTCTAAAACTGCGTTAAAATCCCCTCCTAGCACCCATGGGTACAATGACCAATCCACTAATACTGTCGACAGGTGGGTCAGGAGCACGTTGGGCATGTAGATGCATCCAAGCACAATGGGAGCCCCATCCAATTGGCTCTTTATTAATACAGAATGACCCTGGCTGTCAATTCTAGCATGTAAGTCTGCAACGGAACTCCGGCCCGGAGCCATATTGCAGCACCTCTCGCAAACGCAGAGTAGGATGTACGAAATAATTGCCCCCTCCATTTTTTGCATAGTTTGAGCCTTCGGGGCAGTGAGATTGGTTTCCTGCAAAAATGTGATATGTGCGTAGCACCTTTGTAATTGGGCTAATACCCGGTGTCTTTTGTGCACAGATCCTCGACCTCTCACATTCCGAGTAATGTTATAAGCATTCGGTACAGTAAGCATTGTGGCCCTTAAAACATTTCCCCCATGTGGGAGCACCAGCAGTCACAACACACACTACATTAGTTCCATTGAATACAATAGGTGACTGAGTCCAACTCTGAAACACCCTCCCCCAATACTCGGTCCAGCGAAACAATGTCTTTCAACCACATAAGAAAACAAACAACAACCAAGGAAAACCGTGTGCCTATGCTTAAGAGGCAGTCGAGATGTACCCGGTGGAATGTCATGTGGGTATAGGACGGAGTCAGTTCAGCCAATGCGGCCCTTACAGACCCAGAGCCCCAATATTTCCTATATTCCAGCATAAACATTATGAACCAAGATGTCCAGCTGGTAATGCAGCCCATGAGTAAACGGGACTGTCCCCTCCTGTAAAATTGCTGGCGGTCCCTTTGTAGGAAAACAGTGTAACATAGGCATTACTCACACCCCTTAGCTCAATAGGTCAAGTAATAGTTGAAGGGTAATACAGAGAGGCCTACCCACTAATGCAATCAATAAGTAAATGGGATAGCTCATGCAACAAAAACTGCTGGCGGCAACCTGAGTGTCATATGTGCAGTACTCACTTCTGTTAACCTAGTATATCATGTGTCATCTGTAGTGCGATCTAAGGGAACAGTGCCAAGCTGCCAACTGAATCGCAGTCCGAGGCACTGCCCTGCGATGAGCTGGAGCTGATGGGCTTCTTGGAGAGTCGCAGTGTAGTCATCGACCGGTTAGCCTCCCGCTGCCCCTCCAGGACTTGCTGCATGGAGGATGCCACTCTGGGTCCATCCTAATCTGATGCCCTCTGGCATTGTCTACAAGGAGCTCGCTGTGGCTTTGGTAGTTCGGGTCTCGGAGGCCTGCTATGCTGGGAATCCGGGAAAGCCAGTCCCATGCTTTTTCTGGTGTTTCAAAGAAGATGGTCTGTTGTGCATGGATCATCTTGAGCCTGACTGGGAACAGCAGAGCATACTGGAGGCCAGTCATGCGCAGATGTTTCTTGACCTCCTGGAAGGAAGTGCGTCGGCACTGGACAGTGATCGTATAGTCTGGAAATAGCAAAACCTGGCATTCTCTATGAGGATAGGCGCCTTTTCACGTGCAGCACTTAGTACCGCTTCAGGCTGTCATGGGGGGACCCGGTGTGCTCGCTCCACCACAAACAGTTCGGATAGCCCAGCTGGTGCCACCACAGTCCAGAGTCAGTCTTCTATGAATTGAGTGGCATGGGGGCACCTTGTGCCCTCCAGAACTCCTACAATGCAGACATTATTTCTATGTGCTCTCCTCTCAGCATCATCCGCTCGGTCCTGGAGCTGCTCCACCTGCCGACGCAAGTGGGTGAGTTGTGATGAGTGATCTGTTTGGCCTGGGGATAAGGCAGAGAGAACCAGTTCATTCTTTTTGATTCTATCAGCCAGTTTGCGTTGATCATCCTTGAGGACACTGATGTCAGTCATGATGGCCCCCAGGCATTGTTCAATCGCCACCAGTGAGTCACACATTTCTTGAAGGATGACGTCCATCTTGTCCATGTGGGGTGGCACTGCCTTAGGGGGAACCTAGTATTCTGGTGTTTGGGTCAGGGAGCTCTCAGAAAGAGTTTAGCAGGAGCGAGAGTGCAGGTCAGGCTTCTCCGGTTTGTTTCTGGTGCGCCCCATGGTGTGTGCCGACAGTCCCTAAGCACAACTCCCCGTCGTTCCAGTAGGTCAAGGGGAGTCCAGTGAGAGCCACATGACGCACGGGGGCAGGGATCTCAGCAGGCAAGTAGCCCACGGTGTCATGATGGATAGCGTAGTGGGGAGGGCTTCTAAGCAACAGTGAGAGTCCGTGCGCGAGCAATCAGCAGGGGGTACATTAGTTGGCAAAGGTCACTGGCATCCACCCTAGCCCCCAAACTCAGCTGCTCCGTGTAAGTTAGTGGGAAAGAGGGCGCCTCTGTCAAGGGGGGTAGGACAGACCTGTGCCCACGAAAGACGCTACTTGAGTAGATGCACTGGACAAGAGGAACAGAGTTACCGCCAGTGGGCCCCTCTCCACACCACAGTATAGAAGTCAATTCTTCGATAGGCAGGCAGTTAGCACAGTCAACCCCTGAAGGCCCCCACAGAGGCAGCACAGGTACAACTGGGTCTCAAACACTATGCCGAAGGTGAGGGGCAGACATGGACAGAGCAGGTGCACAGCTGCGCACCATGAAAGCTGCTCCACAGGGGCCCCCCCAGCATGTACTGCCACTGCGCCGTTTCTCCGCAGTGCCCAGCAGCTTTATGGGAACCAGTTAAGGCTCTCGCCTGGTCCCACCGCCAACAATGGCTTAATCAGTGGCACTGTCGGGTTCCAAGGCACTACTTGGAGGCACCATCCAGGCCCCATGTGGAAGGTCAAGCCGGGCCCACACTCATGTAAAGTTGAGTTGTCTGTTCGTCATTGCGTGGATTAAAGGCACACACCGGGTCCCCTACTTATATATGTCAGTAGGTAGTCAGTAGCAGTGAGGAGGCCAATGCAACGTCATCGATGGTGGTGAATCTAGCCGGGGCCCCCTCTACGCCCCCACGTGTCCGGACAGTTGTGGCAATGGGATCGCACCAGGCAAGCACAGCAGCGTTTCAGTTGGCCTCAGTGGTGTTTACAGCGGGGTCCTCGCTCCCCAAACGCCCACACTGGTCCATATTAAGCTCTGCCTTGCCTGCATCAGTTTAAATAATTTTTTTGTACAATCACTGGATTTTATTTAATCAAAAGCCTAATCATAAAAATGTAACATTCAAAATGCAATTGGTGTTCATTGTTACCTTGCACTCAGAGCTCTAATTTCTATAGCCAGAATGTGTTTAAGGCAAAGCCTGTTTTATCTGAAATCATGTACTCTAAACTACATAATTTATGTTCTTCTTTTTAGTACAATCAAACATTATAGCTCCGTATTCTACATAGTTTTCAATAAACCTCTCCTTGTTGGAAAGAAAAAGCTCTGTTTCATGCTAAGTGCACTTAAAGAAACATGTAGTATATTAATATACAAAACAGGCAACTTATTTCTTATTTAATATGCTCCTATACTGCCATCCTGGGATTCTGGTGACATTTACAAATCACCTGGCATTCGGCCTCGCGGTTTATGATATCAGCAAAAACTCTAGATGCCAATATAGGGCTGTTATATATATATACATATACAAATACTTGCGCTGGGACTCTCGTATAGCCCGAAAAGTGATTTTAACTACGCTCAAACGCGTATAGATTTGTTTAGATTTGTGCGCAAGCTCAAATTGCGCAAATACCATCTCCTACAAGGACCATCCAGCCACAAACAAATGGACGAGCAGACAAGCCAAATTGAGAGCCCCTCAGTATCAACTGTCGGTGATGTTGGATTATTACACGACCTCCAACAACTTCAGCTAGAAAGTAGTACTGCTGTACCAAGTTGTAGCCAAGATTTGACAACATATAATGGGGGGGCTACAAGGACTCATTTCAAACCAAAATCTACATTCTGTCCGATTATGCTACGTGATAATATCGACGTATTCAGTGACAAGGTCACGCAAGATTTGAAAACTCTCTATTTGAAAAATGCAAGTGCTCGAAGTAATAACACGAGACAGGAAAATGCATATTTTCAATTGATGAAAAAATTACAATCAAACGAGGACATAATCATTCGCCAATCGGACAAAGGTGGCAACGTCGTGTTGTGGCCACGAGACTTATACATGGATGAGGCGCTGACCCAGCTTAATGACAGAGTGTTATAGGCGCAGTACAATGCAAACAGTCAAAAATTCATGGAACAATTTCTACACTAAGCTTCTGGCATGGAAGAGTGCAGGATTGTTAACCATCGACGAATTCAAGTTCTTGAAGAATGACCATCCCGTTATGCCGGTAATATACTTTATACCGAAAATACACAAGAATGTGTCCAAACCACCAGGAAGGGCCAATAATATCTGCCTGCAATAGCATAATGGAAAATGCCTCGAAATACGTGGATTTCTTTCTTCAGGAACACGTAAAAAGACTGCCGTCTTTCATTCAGGACACTGGGGATCTGTTAAGAAAGATCAGAGATGTCAAGTGGGATTCTGATTGCATACTCATTTCACTTGATGTCTCTTCCCTATACACCAGTATACATCATAAGGATGGTATTAAAGCAGTAGAGCACTATTTGAATACAAGACCTATTTGTTTTTCCTGCATAACAAGATGTTGCTCACTATGACTTCCACCTGCCTTGAGAATAATTTTTTCCTCTTCCAAAACCAGGTGTTCCAGCAGGTATGGGGCGTAGCTATGGGGCTTGTTTCTCCCCTAGTTACGCCTGCTTGCATATGGGACTATGGGAGGAGCAAGTCCTGGGGCTGACCTATGGTACGATAATGTCCAACCATGTTGTACGATGGTACAGATATATAGATGATCTGCTTATCATTTGGAGAGGAACGGAGGACAGTGCCCTCCAGTTTATAGAGCAAATCAATATTAACAATTTGAATCTGAAATTTACGGCCCAGCTTAGCAGGAACACGGTCTGTTTTTTGGCTGTAGAGATAACAGCTGCACAGGATAGGCTTGTAACAAGGTTACATAGAAAACCAACTGCAGGTAACACCTTGCTACCTGCCTCTAGTCATCATCCTGTACACTTGATCCACAGCATCCCCTATGGGGAGATGCTGCGGATTCGGACGATATGTAGCACTGATGAGGACTGTGATATAACACAAAGAGAAAGTCGTGAAAGGTTCCTGGCTAGGGGCTATTCTAAGACTGTTATCGACAAAGCCATTGAGAAGATAAAAACAATGGATAGATCCCAGGCACTGACCTGTAGACCAGCTGCACAAGTTACTAACTTGTGTAACGATAGATCTGTAAGAGACAGTAGTAGTGACAGATTCCTTACCTTAGAATATCCCCAGGCGTCAGGCTGGATCCGGAAAGTTTTTGCGTAGCAGTACCCTTGCGCGTCGGTAGGCGGCGTCGTGCGGCTCCGCGTCAGTCGTTGGCGTCGTGATCACCGGGATGACGTCGCGGGCAGTACTTAGACACCGCCCCTGCGCGCTGACGTCAGTTCTGTACACGACTTTCCGCGCCAGGAACGCAGAGCCATGCAAGAAGCTGACATAGGTGTCTGAAAAATACTAGGGCCCTGAAAGGGATGTCCTTAACCCTAGAAATCAGTTTGCAGAACGGGGAGGATGGGTGGGCGGTAGGGAATCTGTCACTAACTACTGTCTCTTACAGATATATCGTTACACAAGTTAGTAACTTGTGCATCTGAAAGAGACACGTTAGTGACAGATTCCTTACCTTAGAATAGATACCCCAGCAATACCAACCCCGGTGGTGGGTCTGCGAACAAAGATCAGACAAGGAAGTCCCGGAGGACAGAACGGCCAAAGAAGCCGTCCCTCCGGACCCGACTGTCAAGGCAGTAATGCTTTGTAAACATGTGCAGCGAGGCCCACGTAGCTGCCTGACAGATATCCTGCAGCGGAACACCGCGGCCTAAAGCCGTGGTAGCAGCCGTTGCCCTGGTGGAATGGGCACGCAGCCCAACAGGAGGCTCCTTTTAGCCAAAGAATAGCAGGCTTTGATACACAAGGTTACCCAGCGGGAGATGGTTCTCTTGTGCACCGCCCGACCTTTTTTGGCGCCCACGTAGCCAACAAAGAGCTGGTCATCCACCCGGAAGTGTTGTGTGCGGTTGATATAAAAAGAAAGCGCACGTTTTGGGTCCAGACGGTGGAGCCTCTCTTCCTCTCTGGAAGGATGCGGAGGCGGAAAGAAGGTGGGCAAAGTGATGGTCTGCCCAATGTGGAAGGCAGTAACCACCTTTGGCAAGAAGGACGGACGCGTCCTAAGAACAACCTTGTCTGGATGGACAGACAGAAAGGGAGGTTTGCATGAAAGAGCCTGGAGCTCACTCACCCGCCGAGCGGAGGTGATGGCCACCAGAAAGGCTGTCTTCAGAGTGAGAAGACGAAGAGGACAGTTATGTAGCGGCTCAAAGGGAGCGCACATAAGAAAGGTAAGAACCAAGTTCAAGTCCCACTGAGGCATTACAAACGGAACAGGAGGGAAGAGGTGTGTAATGCCTTTTAGAAACCTGTTAACAACAGGGGACTTGAAAAGGGAGGGCTGATCAGGAAGCCGGAGAAAGGCTGAGATGGCACAAAGATAG
This sequence comes from Calotriton arnoldi, assembly GCA_963921515.1. Lineage (NCBI taxonomy): Eukaryota > Metazoa > Chordata > Amphibia > Caudata > Salamandridae > Calotriton > Calotriton arnoldi. Next base: position 769,096 of record CAWUFW010004016.1, on the reverse strand, counting down.
CCCTTGATGGTACCCAGGGCAGAACCCTGTTGGGCCAGGGAAAGAAGGAACAGAAGAACCTCAGAAAGAGGGGCAGAAAGGGGATTCACAGCCTTTGCTGTGCACCATGCCACAAACTTGTTCCACCTGCAGGCGTATACCACCTTAGTGGAGGGACGCCTGGCTGCCAGAATCACATCACAAACTTCGGGAGGCAAGTCGAAAGGAATCAACTGCCGCCGCTCAATCTCCACGCAAGCAGGTGGAGGCTGGACAGGTTCGGATGGAGGACCGTCCCCTGCTGCTGCGACAGAAGATCCTCCCGAAGAGGCAGACGGATCGGGGGATCTACGCTCATACTGAGTAGCTCGGGATACCAAACTCTTCGAGCCCAGTCCGGAGCCACAAGAATGACTTGGGCCCGGTCGTGCCGAATCTTCTTCAACACTCTGGGTAGAAGTGGTATAGGCGGAAAGGCGTACAACAGACCGCAACTCCAATCGCGACGAAAAGCGTCGCCGAGCGAGTGCCGCCTTGGAAATTCCAACGCGCAGAACTGATGACATTGCGCGTTCTCTTCGGTGGCGAATAGATCTAACCAAGGCTCTCCCCACTGTAGAAAGAGTCCTTGCGCCACTTCCGAGTGAAGACGCCATTCGTGATCCATCATGCACCTGCGGCTGAGTTCGTCCGCCCTGGCGTTCAGGGAACCTGCCAGGTGTTGAACCATCAGGAACATGCCCTGATGTTCCAGCCATGTCCAGAGCCGCAGAGCCTCCTGACAAAGGGTCCACGACCCCACCCCCGCCTTGTTTGTTGCAATTCCACATGGCGGTGGTGTTGTCTGTGAACACCTGCACTACCTTCCCTTTGACAGAGGGAAGGAATGCCTTGAGTGCAAGTCGGATCGCCCGGAGCTCCAGAAGGTTGATATGGAGCCGGGACTCCGCCGGAGACCAGAGGCCTCTGATCTCCGCCTCTCCCATGTGACCGCCCGATCCCAGAAGGGACGCGTCCGTCACAACTGTGCGCTCTGGCTGGGGAAGGGAGAGGGATCTGCCCATGACCCATTGCCGGTTCGAGAGCCACCACTGCAACTGTTTTGCAGTCCCCTCCGAGATCTGGACGTGATCGGACAGGTTGCCCTGGTGCTGCGCCCACTGGAACTTTAGGTCCCACTGCAGAGCCCGCATATGCCATCTGGCATGATTGACCAGCAGGATGCAGGAGGCCATGAGGCCCAGCAGCCTCAGGGTCATCCGTACCGAAACCGAGGATAAAGGCTGAAAGATTGGAATGATAGCCTGAATATCCCGGACTCGCCGTTCGGGAGGATAGGCCCGAAACTGCGTCGTGTCCAGAACTGCTCCGATGAAAAGGAGCTGTGGAGAAGGAATCAGATGCGACTTCGGCACATTGATGCAGAACCCCAGCGAGTGCAGGAGTTCGGCCGTAGTCTGGAGGTGGGAGACGACTGCCTGGGACGAGCCCGCCTTCAGCAGCCAGTCGTCGAGGTAGGGGAAGACTGGAACCCCTGCCCGGCGCAGATGAGCTGCGACCACCCCATCATCAAAGGGGAGCACGGTGAACTGAAAATGCTCGAGGCCTACCATGAACCGCAGGTAACGCCGGTGGGCCGGCAGGACGGGGATGTGAAAATAAGCGTCCTGCAAGTCCAGCGCTACCATCCAGTCTCCAGGGTCGAGGGCAGTCAAGACCTGAGCTAGGGTGAGCATCTTGAACTTCTCCTTCCGGAGGAAGCGATTGACGTTCCGGAGGTCCAAGATAGGACGCATGTCCTCCTTGTCCTTTTTGGGCACCAGGAAGTAGTGGGAGTAGCAACCACATCCTACTTCTGGGGTCGGAACATGCTCGAGGCCCTCTTGGCCAAGAGGGCCGTGACTTCCTTCTGCAGAAGCACCAAGTGATCCCCTGACATGCGGTGGAATTGAGGTGGCATGGCTGGGGGTGGTCTCGAAGGGGAGGGAGTAGCCCCTTCGGACAATGTCCAAGACCCACCTGTCCGAGGTGATGGGACGCCAGTGGTGAAGGTGATGGCGGACCCTGCCCCCCACTGGCGTGCTGTGCACCGGAAAGGAGGGACTAGGAGGGCTTGGAGGCCGAGGACGGGTTGGAGGTGGTGGCCTGACCCGCACGCTGGTTGCCCGAACCGCCACGGCGGTATCCACGTCCTCGGACACGCGAAGACGCTTGCTGTGCGGGCCGGTGGCTGGGCAGCTGACGTGACTGGGCGCCCCTTCCGTGGCCACGAAAGGGGCGAAAAGCAGAGGTTAGCGGAGGGCGTACTACAGAAAGGCCCAGGGACTTGGCAGTAGCCCGTGAGTCCTTAAAACGCTCCAGCGCATGGTCTGCCTTCGAACCAAAAAGACCGACTCCATCAAAGGGCATGTCCATGAGTGTATTCTGGACATCACCCGAGAAACCAGTTGTTCTCAGCCAGGCGTGGCGACGCAGCGCCACCGTCGTTGCAAGCGATCTGCCCAGTGACTCGGCGGTATCAAGGCCACAATGTATGGTGTATTTAGCCGCATCTCGCCCTTCCGCAATGGCGCAGGTAAGCAGTGTCTGGACCTCCTCAGAACACTGCGGCAAAACAGCCGCCACCGAATCCCACAGGGAGTGGGTATATCGGCCCAAAAGGCAAGCGGTGTTGACGGACCGCAAGCCAGCACTGGAGGAAGAAAAAGCCTTCTTCCCAAATTGGTCCAGGTGTTTGGATTCCCTATCCGGAGGGGCGGTAGGGAAGGCGGTTTGGGAGGCAGAGGCTTGGACAACCAAGCTCTCGGGGGTGGGATGTTGGGAGAGAAACAAGGGGTTGCCCGGAGCAGGGCGATGGCGTCGGGCCACGTTCCTATCCACAGGAGCCCCTGTGGTGGGTTTGGACCAGGCACCCAAAAGAACGTCAGTGAGTGCATCATTAAACGGCAGCACAGTCTCCGAGGAGGAAGCCGCCGGCTGAAGCACTTCTGTCAGGAGGTTAGTCCTGACGGCCACAGTAGGCAATTGGAGATGTAAGGCTCCAGCTGCTCTACGCAACACCTTTGCAAAATTAGCTCCCTCCTCCGTAGCCACGGGAGGAGACAGCATGCCAGTGTCAGGGGAGGTGTCTAGACCACTGGCATCCCCAAGTTCCTCAGCCCAGTCCGGATCATGCTCACACTGTTGTGTGAGAGGGTCCTCAGACCCCTCCCAGCTCTCTTGGTCCTCCTCAGGTTCAAAATATGGAGGAGGAGGGACATTTGGGATCCAAGGTCTCATCGGCGCCGAGCGACGTCGGTCCGACTCCATGTCCGGAGCCGGAGAGAACCGGGGAACGACGCCGTCCGGAGCCCCGGACGGCGTCAGGAACGGCACCGGGGACGTCGGCGGAGGCGTGGTTAGGTCAACCGGCGTCGATGGGGGTTGCGGTACCACCGGAGCCGGGATCGAGGCCGGAGCCGAGGCCGGGATGAAGGCTGGTGGGACAGGCGACGCCGGGACCGGAGTCGACGGCGGCGCCGGGGCAACCCCTTCAGGGCCCGCGGGGCCCGAAGGCGCGAAGAGGCGGGCCATGGCCGACAGGAATTCCTGTATTTCGGCCGGAGTCGCCCCCGAACCCGGAAAGGACGGGTAATGCGGGGGCGGCTCTACAGGCATGTCCGGGGCCGCGGGGACGGTGCCGACAGGGGCCTCAGCCGAGTCGCGAGACCGGCGAGGCGAAGTCTTAGAGCGATGATGCTTCTTAGACTTTTTGTGCTTCGACTTACCCGAGGAGCGCGAAGACTTGGACTCCGACCACCGGCGGGGCCTCCGCGACCGGCCCCTCGACCTCTCCCGGGACCGGGGCTTGGTGCGGCGCGGAGCCGACTGCCGGACCTCGAGTAGCTTTCGAGACCGCTCTCGCAAAGCCTTCGGATGAAGTTTCCGGCAGTCAGGGCACGACTTCGTGTCGTGGTCTCGGCCGAGACAGAAGAGACACTCGAGATGCGGGTCCGTGATCGACATCATGCGACCACAGGCGCCGCATGGCTTGAAGCCTGGCATCCCTACGACACCTAGGAGTCGTGAAGACTCGAAAAAGAAACAGTGAAAAAATTCACCAAAAAGTTAGTCAAAAATTGACTAGGGCACTGCTCTTCCCGGATCTGCGCTTACTGGCGCAGAAAAAGAAGAACTGACGTCAGCGCGCAGGGGCGGCGTCTAAGTACTGCCCGCGACGTCATCCCGGCGATCACGACGCCGACGACGGACGCGGAGCCGCACGACACCGCCTACCGACGCGCAAGGGTACTGCTACGCAAAAACTTTCCGGATCCAGCCTGACGCCTGGGGATATTCTAAGGTAAGGAATCTGTCACTAACGTGTCTCTTTCAGATATAGATAATAGTCAGCAAGCACAGTCAGAACAACCTTCAAGAATGATTCTCACGTACTGTAATCAACATAAAACTCTGCGTAAAATAATTAACAAAAATTGGGTCCTGGTAAAAAATTATCCAGTCTTAGGGTCCAAAATAACTAGATCCCCCAACATCACCTTCAGAAAGGCACGATCTATGAGCAACTCTTTAGTCAAGAGTAGCCCTGAAGTAAGAACCAATAAATCGTGGCTAGACTCCAGCAAAGGGTTTCTTAGATGTGCCACTTGCAAGGCCTGCAAATACGGAGTGAGTAAATCAGAGTATACCACACCTTTTAAGACAGAGCCTGTGCCCATTAATAAAAAATTGACCTGCAAAACAGACTATGCAGTGTATGTGTTGGAGTGTCCCTGTGGCCTGCGGTACGTCGATAGTACGAAGCTGCAGGTCCACAAGAGGATACTTCAACACATAAGGGCCATCAATAACAGTGACATGTCTTACCCGGTTGCCAGGCATTTCAAGAAGTTCCACAGTAACAATGCGAGTAGTCTCAAGTATTTTGTTGTGGACACTGCCCCTCCCTTGAGGAGAGGAGGCAACCGGGAATCTTTATTAAGGAGACTCCAGACTAGATTTATACTGGAGTTGGACTGTAAAATGCCACTAGGTGTTAACTCTAGCGAAGATTTCCACACCTGCCTTTGAACAATACAGTATTTTTTAACATTGATGTATTCGCTCGTTTACCGCTGCCTTAGCAATGTTTTTAGTCTTCACTATATGTATAACTTGCACTGTTTTTGCACTTTTAAGAACCGATTGGGGGTTCTGATGGTGACTGCACATTTGAATCAGCACTAGCACTTTAGTATAGATAGCATGAAAAGCAGCTAAGGCCCACTTGGGCACAATTCTGTCTGAACATCTGTATGAATTAGTACATAGGCATGAGCATTTTATCAAATTGAAACACAGCCAGGAATGATTTTATATGTGAAAAGTTTGCATTAGCTCTACTTTTTGAAATGTATATATTCAGTGTTGTGGATTTTCTTTTAATTCTCGTTTGCACGAATTGTTTTTATATAAAAAAATTAAAAAAGATTATATGCATTGCCTATTTATATAAGTATTTATTTATATATTTATGAATACCTATATGGTCGGTATTGGAAGTAAAGTGATTAACACACAATGTTTCAGTATCAATGTGTCATACAGCAGAAACGACTAAAACTGATCTGTCTTTTATGTCTATGCAATCACGTCATTGTGATGTCACCAGTTTTTTGAGCACTGTAACCTTAAAATTTGAAGGCACTCCCCATGCGCGCCATGTGATCAAGGCCTTCTGAAGGCCGAAACGCGTTATGGCGGTGGTGCAGGGCAAGAAATAAAAACAAATTATTGCACCATAACCTGGGTCCGCTATCGTCTATTCCTGGAGAAAGGAGTGTGAGAGGCGAAGCAGGATATATATATATATATATATATATATGCACCAACTCGTTTAGGCACTCCAACTCCAGGAAAACGAGCATAGACCCAAATATCGTGCTGTATTATTTTTTATTGCCATTCTGCTATATATATATATATATATATATATATATATATATATATATATATATATATATATATGTAGCCCAATAATACGTGTTAATGCAAGCAAATGCACTAATAAACACATATTTAGCACCATAGTACAAGTGTCAAATTCCAATTTATTACAACAGTAGAGGGCATGAGAAAAGCAATGTTTAGTGCCTCCCAAATTGCATGTTACAATTACACATGGAAACAACTATCCTAACAGCCGCAAGGTCTCTTGCACAATTTTAACCCCTTGCATCCTGATTTTGGTTAAATATTTTTGTTTAAAAATAAATACATATGCAAAAATGCCATGGCACATACCATAAATGCAGATGTCCAGAGTTTAATGTGCTATTTATCACTGTAGTTGAGGAGGAGAGGGGCATCATGACTACAGCAAGACTATAAAAAAGGCACTGTCACATTTATATACGAACTACAGACAATGAGGTAATGTCAGCATTTCACGGTAGAAAAGAGGGTGGTCACTTACTGTTTTCGTCATTAACCTCGTCCAGATGCCGATAGATGTAGCCTTCCAAGTAAGACTGAAACTTTGGCGAAGGGGAGAAGAAGGCCAGGCAGATGGCCATGAGTTCCCAGCCCCATGCCAGGCTCCGATAGCACATGTTGTCCGTGGTCTGCCTTACAAGCTGTATATACATCTCATCCCGAAGGCCTTGGATGCTCCAGCACTTGATGACTGTCACCAGAGCCACATGATTCCTATCTGAACGTGCCTGTCGGTCTCCCATGTACACCTGAACCAGTTTAAACATCTCACACGCTTCTTTCTTGATGACGCGGTTACTGGTAATCAGCATGGGTTTCTTGATGGAGCCACCATTCCAAGAAAGCATGTTGGCAATGGAGATCCGGCGCCGGAAGAGACCCTGCGTGTGCATGTTAAGGTTCTTGGCTGCCCAGTCCACCATGCTTGTTTCAGAGATAGGCTTCCGCAAGGTGGAGTAAGGGAACTGGTACCGAGACAGAATGCGCGGCCGCCTGCTGCCCTCCTGTTTGGATTCATCTTCCAGCGTCCCACTCTGCAAAAGAAGAAAAAAATCAAGGACATCAAAAATACATTGTAGCACAACCACAAAAACAATATCTAGAGGTAGCAAACACAGAACACCCTCAGTCTAAAGGAAACAAAAAAAAAATAATCCATGTGCACCGGTTACAAAATGGCTGCATACAAGTTTCAACTCCTACAATTAACATATCTATCAAAGCAAGTTTTTTTTTTATCATCAGTATAAATTACGAACATATTGCATTGCATACAATGACAATGCCCTGCTCGGGCCCAATCAGCATGGCCGCAGATTTCCCTTTTTGATAAGCAGCACCTCATACATACTGCTATGCTGCAGTCAAGAGATAAGATTTTGGTCGATTTTATAAAGTAAGCTAAATTGGTTGATTTAGACATATGAGTAGATTGGAGCGGGTGGGGGGCGGGGCACAGCTTTGGCATCCGATGCTGCCACTTCAAATCTTGGCTCATAGTGGTACCAGTCAAATCGCATTCAGTTTCTGAAACAACTTGCAACATGACTGCACATAGCATCCAAAAAAGTGTCCTGGAATGAAACTAAAAACCTTGCATCCTATGGACACAAGAAATCCATTACCATGCAAAACTTCCTTAACAATTGACACCATTTTTAGGTCGAGCCTCGAGTAGCGCGCAAGCGCTGCTAGGCGAAGACTTTATGTTAGGGGGTTTCGAAAGCTGACCACACGCTTGTGCGTCGTGGCCTTTTTCGGGCGGTTACGCGCGCAGGGCCGACATCTGTTTCCCATTATCGTGCCCAGACGCGTGCGCGATAATTGGAAACATATGCCGGCCGTGCGGGGAAAAGGCCATGACGCACGAGCGTCTGGTCAACTGAGCAGGCTGCCGCGCTCGCTCGCCCCCGCTCCTCCATTGTTGTCCTTGTTTTTTTTGCTCCTGCCTTTACCCGTCCCTCGTTGCTAGTGTTTCCTTCTGCTTTCAATAGTTACCCTTTTTCTGCCTCCTTCCAACTGTGTTTCAGTCTTTTCATACTCTGTCACCGCTTCAGTTTCTGGCTGCATCTTATACTCGCCGCCCGTTTTTGACCGATTATTTTTATCGATTGATTTTACATTCAATTATTTTTTTCAAAGCACAGCATATCTGCAGAAACGTCTCATATAATGTAGACTTACATTATAAAACAGCACCAATTCTACATTCAAATGTTTTTATATATTGCCCGTTCAAGCAATCAGCCCAGCAGCCCAGCAGTTACCGCAGTTGCGGAACTTCATCCCCCAGCGTCCCAAGCGCCAGAAGGCGCCGACGCCAACGACCGCACCCGGAGGCGCACAAGTAGTTCTCGGGGCTCCCGGGCCCGTCTGCGCTCGTCCGCGGCCGTACGTGGCCGGGCTGGGCCTACTCTCTTGGCGGGCATTTCTGAGGCGACTACAGCACGAGGGATTCAGCAGCATAGGAGTGCATCACAGAGAAGATCTGGTGGCAGCATTGTGGGTCAGTGTAACTCTTGGTGCCCCTTTAAATTTTGCATATACTGTTGTGAGGCGGAGGCCTACCCTTATACATCTTAGACCAGGATTTCCTTGGATCCTCTTGGATTCTCCTGCATATATTTTAGTATGGGGAAGAAAAAAGCTGGGCACACTGACCGTCCTAATAGTAAAAAGAGGGCTACTATTGCTTCCTTTTTGGCCAAAGCTGTAGGCGCCATCTCAAAAGAGATAGCTAAAGCTGAGAGGAGACTTTCTATGGGTGCGGTTGGTCCTCCGGCACCTGCCCTTATGCCTGATGGAGCAGCTGATACGTCAGAGAGGATCCACCTGGCTGACAACCCACATGCCCCGGTCATGGGCGATTTAGCGCAAGAGGGGGGAGTGGAGTGTTCTAGCTCCCCCATAGCTACTAATAAAGAAGGGGAGATGCCAGTCGCTTCCCCGGCACCTAAAAAACTGCGTAAAACAAGGAAGAAAAATGAACCCCTACGGAGAGGAGAGGTGTCACCGCCACAAACCAGCTTGACAGACATGGGGGACTTCTGGAATACCTTGAAAAAAACTCTCACAGACCTGTTGGTTGATTTAATATCGCAGCTATGGGATAAACTGGAGAAAGCATTATCAGCCTCCAATGAAACACTTAAAAAGTAGAGTGTCTATTGAAAACCACCCCTATAATACCCCCTCCCCAATGGTGCAATCACAGGTAGCTGGTAATATAAATGGAAGTACATGTAACAAGCTACCGGGTGAGAAAGGGACACTGAATCAAGCAACTGGTACAAGTTGGCCACATGGTAATTCCACTCCCCATAGGGGTAACCTGATAAGGGATGTTGGTGGTAAGGGGGCGCAATACATAGAAAGAGAGGAGCAGGTCAGGGTCAACCGAGACTACTTAACACCACAGGCCTGCCTACAAACGATTTGCCCCCGGAATGTTCCCCTTATACTGTAGTCTTGGCTGGGGTACAAGGTTTGGGTACATATAACAGTGAAACCACAGATCATTTGATTAATAAGGTGGCGCACTGGCTAGGAACACACAGCAGGTTTAATGTCTCAGACCACAATACCATCCTGATGGCAAGAAGGGTTGCCTGGATCACTCTATCACTAATTACATAACTCTGTCACTCTCACTAACTAACTAACTTACTTACTAACCTTCACCCTCCTGTTATTTATGCCCCCCATAACAACAAAAAAAATTGCCATTGCCAATAGGTCTCGCCTTTAGAACCTTAAAAGTTTTTAGCCATGCAACAGTTGATAATATTGCACAAAGGATATTATGCTGCCTAAATAAATACTTATAAGGTCCCAAAAGCGAGACCTATTGGCTATGCCAATGCTTGTTAAGACAAGGTACAGACATGTTTTGTAAAGCGTACAGATTACTTCTATTCACCTAATGAAGCCGAAACTATTCCCTTCCTGATACTGCTTTATGCATGGTCATATATGGCTTCCACAGGCAGTAAAACCAAGACTAGGACAAAGTCGATTCTAATCATATAAAAATTTAACATTTTTAACAAGCTAAAGAAAACATTTAAAGAGTCTTTAGAAAAGAAAGTTTAATCTGCATTTGTTACCGTTGCACAACCTTTTTTTCAGATCAGTATCATACATTTTTAGCGTGACATTACCAATCTTTGGGCAAAGACACAATACACGTGTCAAGTGCTGAATAGAATCACGGCGTAAAATGCACAGTCAATATATTTTAATCATTGTATGCCAGATACCCGAATTCTAAGCAACTGATCAGCAGCAGAGTGAAAGTTCAGGAAAAAATGCCTTATTCGTGGCAGCACATTTTCTTTTTTTTAAACTAAACAATCGTGCATCAGTTGGAACGTTTTAAATCCGATTTTAAACTTTCGTTGAGCATGAAATCCCTTTTTGTAGGGAATGAAAGGCATTTTTAAGGAGAGATTTATCCAGTGACTTCGACACTGACTGTACTTTCCCGCCTCCCTAATTTGTGCATTTTCATCCATTTAATTGCTTACCAGCTCTTGGCAGGTCCTTAAAATGTAAATAACTTGTATGATTGAGGAAGGATAGGAAAAGGTATGGACATACATACAGCACAGACTTCAAGAAAAAGGTGGGAAATTCACAGGAATAGCTTTTTAAGGATCTATACTACCTCTGGGTAACCCAAACGAATTTGTGGATAGTCTATTCTTTTACATCCCAAGCAGACCAGGATCCAGAATTCTGGACCGTGAAAGGGAATGAAGAAGCATGGCTAGGACATAAGGATGCATAGTATGTGGCCAAAACTCAACGCAGGGCTTCAGCAAATCCACTGTTTTAGACGTCAAAACAATCTGTCCAATTTTGAGCACGTCTAAGAGGATAATGTTAAGTAACTTTGATCACCTTGGTAATAATGGATAGAGTATTCCATTTGCATATCGCTACTTCTGACACAGCCCCCAGCAGCTGTGCGGGTCTCAGAATTTTTTTCACACTGTCACACCACCGGAGAGGGGCACTGTGCCCAATGCCTTCTAATATGAAAGAAAGTAGGCTCTTAGGCAGAGGTACTGGACCCAGGGCATTGTACCAGGTAATATCCTGTGTCTAGTGCCTGCTGGGCATACCCAAGCCCAGCAATTACTGCAGGCAGGGTTACTGGCCGTAAGGAATGTAGGAACTGCATGAACGGTTAATTAGGGGGTGCAAGGGCAGCATAGCGAACTATAACTGGAGACAAACAGTGTATTTTTTAGTTTGAGATCATAACCATAGTGTTGCATCAGCAGTGCTTTCAAAACCTATATTTCACACCAATGATATTCTAAGTATGGATTATTTACTGTCCATAACCTGTGGAACTAACATAAGCCTAGAAATAAGTATGGTACACTGCCTTATACAAAACAATATCAAAAATAAACTTGTATTGTGAAGCAGGTCTGGTGTTTACAGTCTACTCAGCCTTATGGTTCATTATCATGTCACCATCATACCATCGCCCCCGAATGGTGTTTTAGGACCGTAATACACAGTTGCCTGTTATAATCCTAAATGTCTAAAGGCACAAATATTATAGTGGCAAAATAAAAACTATATAGATACAGTTATGTTGCACTTTCCTTAGAGAATACAGGACCCATATTTTGGCTATCATTTTTGGATTATTTGACCAATGTTCATCAATTTCACATAAATTCCCAGAACGCATGTGCTTACACATGTGAAATCTGGTGAACAGTGATCACGGATTTCATAGTTTACAAGAATGATTTTTTAAGTCAATTCTTCGGAACAAGTTTAACGATTGCTTCTTCATATAGCATTTTATAGCACAAATTGCTCAAAACTGTTTGTAAAACATTTCAGTAACCTGGACATTCACATATCTACTTGGCTTATGTGTAAATTAAGAAATGATTAAATTGCCCCAGTAATTTGAGAACAATACTTTAAATGTGTTTAAGGCTTATCTATAGTTTGGTCGTGCACACAAGCAGACATACTCAACTCACTGAGAATTTGTAAATCATGATGTATATCGTACTCCACAAACCCAAGGAACTTCTTTTTAGTCATCATTCTATTTTAACCACCCTTGGAGTCCCGTGTGCTCACTCGTGTGTATTTGCAGTTCCGAAATTCAAGAGCTTCAAAATGATGCTCCGTCTTACCATACTCTTCAGCAACCACTTCATATGTAGTTTCATTAATTTAGTTGTGAGCAGAATCCTAAACAAATCGGATCTTAGCATTGTTTAAAAACATATTCTAGCAGACCACTGGTAAGTACCCACAGTAATTAGGAGTGGAAATGTAGATCAGAACATCAGAGAATCTTGATGAGGCTAAACCGTCAATGCACGAAATAATCCTTCAATACTGAGCCACAAATACAAAGCCTAATACACTCTCATCCCCAAAACTTACTCATATACAGTGGCGGCTGGTGACTTTTGAAGTGGTGAGCGTTAAAGTTGCTGACAAGTGTGATGGAGTAAATGAAAAATGCGAGTCCAACTGCCAATGGAGAGGCCAAGGAGCTCTCCCCTTTGAAAGTATTTGAAAAATAGCACAAGATAATGCAATTTTCAGTAAATATTGATAAGAAATGTGGTTGTGGATGGCTTATTTGTCTATGAAAAGTAATTTGTAAAATCAGGCAGAAGATATAATTAAAGAAGCAGAATTTGAACCAGAATGTGGCAGGGCCTTTTGCGCAAACTTTTCTATTATTCCCCCACCGTCAAATATAAAAAGTCTCTATTTTGGTGCTCCAAGGAAGAGGGCTGCCACTAATGCCCACAAATACGGACTGGAGACATCCTGTCCTAAACAGTCAACAAGTTATCCTGAGCACCAGAAGGTATACGAAGAGAATATATCCAGTTCTTCTTGCTTTCAATTCAGTTTATTTTCGACTTCAGAAACCACAAAATGTTCTTCATATAGCCACAGCCAACACGTGTTTCGTCAGAGTTGATGTGTGTACATCACTGACTTCATCAGGGCTATAAGTAAATAAACAATATGAGTTTAAGCTCCTATTGGAATATCTTATAAGACTCCGTCACCAAGGCACCCTGGTGCATGGTTATCCTTAGTCAAATTTCCCAATTGTAAGACTCCTTAGCCACATCTCATAAAAATATATGTGAAAGAGGGAAATTATAAATGCAAAACAAAAAGGCATTTGATACGAAAGGTATTCTTCAGTTAATCACAATCTATGTGTATTTTAAAAAAAATATATAAATAACATGCACAACAAACTAAACGTGAAATACATGATGGACATCATCACCTACATAACCCAGTGAATAATTAGCACCCTCAGTTCCATTGTTGATAACCGGGCTCACCTTTCAAAAAAGTCGCACAGGTCCAAGCGTCAAAATATCTTCTAAACAGTAAAAGAAGAGAAAATATATACATGTATCGACCTGCTATGACACTAATCAGAATAACAAACTATACCTCTCGTATAGATGTTTTTGCGTCTTACCACAGATCCTCTCTGTCTTCTTATCCAAAACAGTAGGAATCCAAATATGTTCTATTTCATCTGCAAACAACATACGTACATTCGAGCGACACAAGAGCTCTGGCTTAACCCAAACCCTACTACTCTCTCCACTATCCAAAACTGTATTCAGTAATGCATGACAAAAGAAAACTGTGGGGAACTCAATCCGTTATTATCATCACGCAGTTCCTTTACCTAAACTAAAAATCAGACCAATCCTCTATGTGCGTTATACATCAAAATCAAATATCCCAGACGTTACTCTTTAAAACCTCACTGAATTATCCATTTCCTCGCTCCCACAACAGCACACTAATCGTTACATCATTAAACGATACACAGGCACGACTTGTCACCACGTACCTGTAAACTGGAGAGTACTCCTCTAACAATTCCGAACGGCGTGGTAAACAGGCGCCATGTTGGTAATCTCATTTATATAGCGGCCGAATAACCCGATCAATATGTCGGCTAACAGTCTCTCTAATTCATTCCCATTCCGCCTAGCCTCACATATATCCGATCTATCTTTAAAATACGGCGTGTCAACATAAAAGCAAAGTTTGCAAATAATATGTTGCATTCCTGGTTGAAAGACCACGGAATGCTTACACAAGATGTCCGCCCTGGACTTCATTCCGTCCTTTCCTCAGTTATACAAACATGGCGTACCCGATGTTCCGATATCGGTACTTTCATGTTCGCACAGATTATCCACAAACGTCTCTCTGGTTCACATTATTGCATAAATTGTTATTCTGTTCAGGCGAGAATACTTCACAAATACTAGATACAACAATAAACTCATCTATTTAACATCGTCCGATTGTGGACGATATCTTTTTACCGTATCCATATTCTACTATGTAAAGATAGATAGGATATATGTGAGGCTAGGCGGAATGGGAATGAATTAGAGACTGTTAGCCGACATATTGATTGGGTTATTCGGCCGCTATATAAATGAGATTACCAACATGGCGCCTGTTTACCACGCCGTTCGGAATTGTTAGAGGAGTACTCTCCAGTTTACAGGTACGTGGTGACAAGTCGTGCCTGTGTATCGTGATGAGAATGAATAACTGGATAATTTGGAAGGGCTTTAATGATGTAACGATTAGTGTGCTGTTGTGGGAACGAGGAAATGGATAATTCAGTGGGGTTTTAAAGAGTAACGTCGGGGATATTTGATTTTGATGTATAACGCACATAGAGGATTGGTCTGATTTTTAGTTCAGGTAAAGGAACTGCGTGATGATAATAACGGATTGAGTTGCCCACAGTTTTCTTTTGTCATGCATTACTGAATACAGTTTTGGATAGTGGAGAGAGTAGTAGGGCTTGGGTTAAGCCAGAGCTCTTGTGTCGCTCTAATGTACATATGTTGTTTGCAGATGAAATAGCACATATTTGGATTCCTACTGTTTTGGATAAGAAGACAGAGGATCTGTGGTAAGACGCAAAAACATCTATACGAGAGGTATAGTTTGTTATTCTGATTAGTGTCATAGCAGGGCGATACATGTATATATTTTCTCTTCTTTTACTGTTTAGAAGATAATATTTTGACGCTTGGACGGACCTTTGCGACTTTTTTGAAAGGTGAGCCCGGTTATCAACAATGGAACTGAGGGTGCTAATTATTCACTGGGTTATGTAGGTGATGATGTCCATCATGTATTTCACGTTTAGTTTGTTGTGCATGTTACTTATATATATTTTTTTAAATACACATAGATTGTGATTAACTGAAGAATACCTTTCGTATCAAATGCCTTTTTGTTTTTGTTTTGCACTTATAATTTCCCTCTTTCACATATATTTTTACGAGATGTGGCTAAGGAGTCTTACAATTGGGAAATTTGACTAAGGATAACCATGCACCAGGGTGCCTTGGTGACGGAGTCTTATAAGATATTCCAATAGGAGCTTAAACTCATGTTGTTTATTTACTTATAGCCCTGATGAAGTCAGTGATGTACACACATCAACTCGGACGAAACACGTGTTGGCTGTGGCTATATGAAGAACATTTTGTGGTTTCTGAAGTCGAAAATAAACTGAATTGAAAGCAAGAAGAACTGGATATATTCTCTTTGTATACCTTCTGGCGCTCAGGATAACTTGTTGACTAATTAAAGAAGCATATGTGAGAGCCTTGGCATCGTCTTCAAAGCAGGGTGAAAGATCGGATACCACGTCTTTCATGAACATTATGTTAATAGAGTACAGAACATGCTAAGTTGTCTCCAGAGATATGAAAGCATGTATGTTTACTTTTTTCAATCAATATTTTGCAAGAACACATGACATGAGGACTTCAGCCACGTTGTAGGGTCTTGGAAAACAAAGTCATACAGAAGAAGGAAATGCTATTTGTAAGATTAATTGCACCTTATTAAACTGCTGTAGTTCAGCTAAAACCAGAGAACATGCCAATAAAATGAGTCAACAGGTTACACGTTACAGAAGTAATTCTGAAAGGGCTGCATGCACCCCAGACTTGGAAATTGTCAAACTGTGGTAGAAAGCGCTATAGCTATTGTAATTTTGAAACAGGTTTTGAAATCAGTGTGTGTACATACAGTATTCACCATGTGCGTGCATACAGTATTCACCATTACTGATCTTTTGTAAACACGGTTGCTACTAGCTGTGCAGTTTTGAAGTGCTGTGAGTTCTGCTGAGGCATATTACATCAGCAGTCTTCAAACTGAGTGGCTGTTTTCTCATTTTTGGTCCCTCGTTATTGAAGACTCAATGACACTGAAGGCGAACAACCCTACTTTAGTTGCACTCTACAGTTTAATAAAGGCCAATAAACAGTGGTACCTCGCCTTAATGAATACACGTTCAATTCCAAACATATTTTCACAAACAACTGAAACAAAGTTGTACTTTCTTACAAATGGGCTCTGTGTCACACCTAGTTTTCACATTATCGCTGAATCCTTTACTGAGCCTGCCCTGCTCACATAGTGACCAGAGATGAACAGTCGGCTTCCTCAGCGACGGAGCTCTCCACTCCATACGCGCACGCTCAGTCTTGTCAGATTTGCAGTGCGAAGGGAAGGAACACACCGCCAGAGTGAATGTGACACAAATGGCTAATCATTGTGTGGCTCAAAATAAAGCCTATAGGAGCATAAATGTGATATTAAACAATAATTCTTTCATGTTGTTGTCTTCACTATGCAAACCCTGGCTCTTGCAGTTAGGCCAAGAAGGGTAAAAGTCCATGAACTGTTTATTCTTGTAGCTTCTCCTTTGTTTTTAAGAACTGAAGGATCAGGTAGATCACAGGTAGATAAGAAAGGACGACAAACAGCAGATGTCGAAACCGCCCCTGTCCTCAGCACTGTGGGAATGTATTCAAACTTTGATAAGATTCCGGTCAATATTTTACTTCAGCTTGACTTGTACAATCTAATATGTGCATGCTATTTCAATACATGCCAAAGATGTTCAAATGGTATAAGTAGATTGCGCCAGCTGCATCTGGCAGAGTATACCAGAAAGCTGAATACTTTGTATTTCTCAGGATTAAGCTTAAATAAATATACCTCCAGGACTGTGTTTGATTGCTCTATCTCATTAACGGACAAGAGTACCTGATTTGCGCATTCACAAGCTACACAGTGATTGGCAATTTTCTGCAGTTCTACTGCCCCGTGCTGCCTAGTGTGCAGGGACCTACAGGACAAACTCCAGACCCAATCCAAACACTGCTCTAATGCTGTTAATAACAGTAAACAGCATAAGAGCAGCACCAGGATTGGTTGGAGCAGGCAAATCCTCCACTCCATAGGAGACTGAGGGGCTGCATCTTTGCTGTCCCATGTTGTTAATACAGTGAAGATTGGATGGGCCTCAAGTGCGCATGTCGGGCTGGACACAGCAAGAAAACTGTCCAACCTGACATGCACACTACATTTCACGCCCCACCAAGTCCATTGTTTTCTCGCCTTGTACGATTGGCCCCGTCCTCGAAGATACCTGATCAGGCACAATGAAAAAAATCGCCACCTTCAGGCTTTAGGGAACAAAGCACTTTACTATAAACATGTAAGATTCTTTAAATTAAAAGTAGGTGACGTGGCAGTGCACAGCGCAGGCGGGGCAATGTTCCAACGCCTCAAAGGAGAAACTGTCCCTGCTCATACACTACTAGATAAGGGTTTAACCGAGCACAGCCTACACCCAAGAGTAGGTGGTGCTAGCTGCTGAAAAAGGTGATAGCACACATGCTGGTACCACTCCTCCTCTGGCAAAATCAACCTTTCCTACTAATGCTGAATCAACATTTACCAGTCTAGCTCTAGATCTGCAGCTGTAGTTTAGTCAGTAAGTCGCACAAAATTATGATGGCAGCAGATGGTGTGCAGGACCAATGTTACAACACAGCTCTCTCCCAGCATCCCCCAACACCTGAGGCTAGAGGCCTGTAACAGACTGGAGAGTACACATTAAATCACAACAAAATGTTGCCTGTGTGATAAACTAAGAGTAGTTTCAGTTTGTTTGCTAATCTAATACTTTGTTTTCGTGTTCTTTTGTAATACTTTTTTCTATTCTGTACCCTCTGGCCAAAACACTACAGAAAAAACCAAAAAAAAAAACAATTACCCATTTGTATTGACCACAGTTTGTTTTCTGGAAGGGGCGCAGGGTTAGCTGACTAGGAAGCAAATAAGGAATACCAATAATATGAAAAAAGGATTCTGCGTAGTTCAGTCTTCCCCAACAAGTAGCTCAGCAGCTACTGTAGCTTTCTAGCTACCTTGAAGTAGTTCTCCTTTGTGCTCGCTTGAATTAATATATTTATATCAAAATTGACAAGTATATATATTTGAGATGAAAATGTGAAGATTTTCAGAACTCATGAACATTTAAAAAAACAATTGAATTTCCAAAATATCTTAAAATCTGATATTTGAGTGATAAATAATGTTGTACTTGTGAGACTTATTACTATTATTATAATTACCTTGATGCCACGAGCATTGCACTATGACTTTTGTGTATTATGTAAAGACATTCCAAAGTGGCAAACATTTCTGCTGTCAACCCTGCCTGATACACTAAGGTGATCACTGCTGGTAATCTTGTATAAGGTGGTCATTTAATGTAATCTTGTCTGATGTGGTCCCTATGACAGCACTAATAATATTAGTAGCTCAAGATGATGCTCATTGAACATAAGTTGTTCTATTTACATTAAAGGCATGGAGACCTACATTATTTAGGAATTTGCTATGTGTCAGAATCTTCAGCTAAGTTCTGGAACTAAACACTCACACCTTATAAACGTCCAGAGAACTTGTCTATATCACTGTACTACAGCTATTTAAAATGGGCACGTACCTAGATATCCACTGGTGGATAATCTATTGTCAACAAAAGCTTTGGCGTTTGACAGATTTTCTGGAACAGGCTTTGGCTTTAAGCAGCAAACTCCACCCACATCAGGTATGCTCAGCATTTACCTTGCTTGACATGGGATAATACATGCACCCCAAACTTGAGTGAATTGGAAGTGGTGCACCATATAACTTTCAAAATGCACAGTGGAACAAGTGCCTCCAAGGAGTACGCTATTTCCATGCTATTGACCCATACGTGTGCACTCAGTAACTATATGCTGTATATAATTATGGTGTTCTCAGTGATGTCATCAATGATGTCATTTAACATGTTATGAGTGACCTATTTATGTGAGGTCACAAGCAGTGCATGGAAAGGGCATCAATTATACCCGGCTACCCTTGGGAAAGGCACGAGTCCATAAGGACTTCACACCATTGGTCAAAGTAGGCTGCATAAAATACTCAGTATTTTATATAATGAGTTGAGGGAAAAAGTGGAGTAAAGTGTTGTAGAGTGGAGTCCCATGCAGTGGATTGAGTAGAGTGGCGTAGAGAGGAGTGGCATAGTGTAGAGTGGAGTAAAGTGTCACAGAATGGTGTAGAGTGGAGTAAGGTGGCATGGAGTGTCCTAGAGTGAAGTGTCAGAGTGGAGTGTCGTAGAGCTGAGTAGCGTGGAGTGTTGTAGAGTGGAGTGTCCTAGTGTGAAGTGACATAGCGTGGCATGGAGTGTGGTGAAGTGTTCTGGAGCAGAGTGTCATAGCATGGAGTGGCTTAGAGTGAAGGGGCATCAAGTGGAGTTGAGTGTTGTAGAGTGGAGTGGTGTAGAGTGGACTGGCATAGTGAGGAGTATGCATGGTGTGGTAGCACACTGCCATTACACTGTTAAAAGCAAAATGACAATTATGAACATTACCTGCGCCATCTTGTCTGGTGAAATTCTATGTGCACATAAGTTACAGTCATTTTAATCTATCACAGCCATTTTGTACTCTGTTGGTCACCTTTGTTTCACCCTGCCCTTACTAGCATCCCTCTGACCGACCTGGTACTGTGCTGGGGGCTATAAACTCTATTGCCACAACAAACCTCAGCGCCACTTGCTGCCACAAACTCGTTTTTCCTCTCATCCCTGTTTTCAGACAAGCTTTTGGACACTCTACCCCTCACTACACCTAGTTACACAAACAGGTTCCAAACACCAAAGACTCTTGCAACATGATTTATTGCACTGCAAACAGCAAGACTTGTTATTACCAACAATGGGACCTGTTTTTATCAACAGAACGGACTCTTAGATCTGACCGGTCTCACATGTTTTAGACCCTGAAGCAAGGTCCAGCTGCAAGATAAGATTGTCTGTTTGACCTGGGTGGGAAGAGAATTACTGTTGGGCTTGTGTGACAACCTGCCCGGGGCGGGGACCCCAAGCTTTTGTAACCATGTTGATCAAACAAATGCATTGTGTCAAACCTGTAGAAAAGGAAGAGCCAAGGGAGTTGTCAGCAGAACACCTCCCTGAGACATCCCGGTGTCTCAGTTGACGCGATCTCCTCATGAGAAATAAACCATTTTCTTCTCTTCCAGTTTCCAGCGCCTTGCCTCATTATTTTGATAGCGAACCCAAAGTGAATTAGAGGTGGAACCCTGCACCGGGCAGCATTGAGGGTCTTAGAAGACTCGCTGCCTTTCACAAATTGGCGCCCAATCGTAGGGGCCCATCAGCGACGCGTGGGTCCGGTAGAGAGGTCCTAACGACGGAGTGAACAACTAAACGATTGGGGTATACCTGCCTGAGAAGACCCTTGTCTGGCTGCCGATCGACTGAACTTCACCGGTTCCGAACGGACCTCTCTCGAGTGACCTGCGGTCCTGACTGGGACCTCAGAGGAACGCCGCATTGATTGTTGGAGTGAGAGGACAACCAGGCGCTGGAAGGGGAAGACTAAGAACTGTCCATACGGTCCGGGTAAGGTCGTGAAAAAAACGACTTACATTGATTGATTGAATAGTTTGATTGAAATACTAGTATTCCTTTTTTTGATATTGAGTTATTTGCGACATTTCCCTGCTTGCAAACAACAAAGAATAGGAATATTCTCTCTCTCTTTGCAGGCAGCGAAGGACAGGTAGGGCAGACTTTTTGTCTAAATTGATTGATTGAGATATTCATTTTGACCGATAAATACGTCATGCCTGTTTTCTCTAGATTGTTTGATTGTAATTGTTTTGGACCAGACCGTTTGTTAGAGGTCAGTCAGCTGGCACCGCCGGAAGGCACCCCTAACAAGGACATGTACGTAAAGTATGGATTAGCCCCCATAGCTTATAGCAAACTATGGCATAAATACACTAGGAAGGACCGGGTAAATCAGTGGCCACTGATGGGATCTTTCGATCCCGCTAAAATAGAAACATTAGAATTAGCTCTCCACAAAAAGAAAACTAGACCAGCCATGTTTGACAGTTTTGGCTTATGGCGAAAAGAGGCAGCTCAAAGAAAGAAAAGGGACGAAGCTAGACAAGATAAAGAAACGCGAAAATCAGCTTACCAAGCCTGTAAAAGATTAGAAGAAAAGATTAGAAGAAAAACTAAAAGAAAAGGAAATCGATAAAAAGGAACAGGAATCAAAAATATCAGGTCAATGCCCCGTTAGAACGCCCTCGACTCTTTACCCCAAGTTACCAGCAAAACAAAGGGTAGATGATGATTTATTGTTAGGTCCCCCAATCATATACATGCCACCTCCTTACGTCCCTACTCATCCCGTAGTACAACGCCAGGACCACCAAAGTATAGCCGGAGATGGCACGATCGCCTCAGTCTCCACCGCCTCTGCTCCCACCGAGTCACCCACACCAAATGCCTCATCAAAGGATACAGTAGTAGAGGTAGGATCAAAAGAAACAGGAGCGCCCAGGGTCCCGCGATTAAGTAAAAATGAGCGAGCAGGCATTGATAAAGTAGTTAAATCCCTCATAGATAGGAAGGAGACAGAAGAGCATGTAACTGACATATGCAACTCCTATGTTGAAAACCGCAAACGATACTTTATTGTACGTCTCTGTTACCACACTCTTACTGCATATGAAGAGAAGTACCAAGATGTAGGACCCGAGCGACTAGTGGCTCTCTATAGGAAGGTAGACACCGGAGATGAAGGCGACAACGATGTTACAGAACTCTTTTCATCCACACTGGAGGTATTCCGTCACCTCGTGGAACAAGGACGGATAGATAAGGACAGGACATCTAAGATAGCAGGACCCCCGGTGGAAAAACCAGATAGCATGATGCCGATAAAAGAAGCTGCCCCTTTTTGGGTACCTCCTAGAGGACAAGGGACTCATGACGATATGAACCATCAAGACGCTAGAGGAAGGGTGGTCTACAATTGGGTGCATCAACCATGTGACAGACAGGACATTTTGACGTTCCGTAAATCTTTACCGGATTTGCGAAAGAACCCCACCGCCTTTTACACCGAGCTAGGTACCGCTCTGGGATCAACAATAATGACACTTGCCGACATAGACTTGTTCTTCGGGTTATGTTTGCCAGCAGATGTGTGGAAACAGATTAGGAAAATAGACCATACCGAACTGCTTGGTCATACCTGGGAACAACTTAACACACTAGATAAACAGCGGAACGCTGGTCAAAAACCGGTTAAAGCAATATTGGACCTCCCTGACAAAATAGTGCAGAAAGTGAAAACGCTGATCCCAGAGAAAAGATAGACTGGTCCATAGTAACCGCGTGCCGCCAGAAACCACAAGAGGATGTCTCAGAGTATTTCTCCAGATTTGAAACGGTGTTCTCCGATTACAGTGGACAAGACATGTCCACCGCAACCGGACACCACTTACTTGTGCAGAACTATGTAAAAGGACTACTGCCAGATGTATCCCAGAAATTACAAGCCAGCGAAAGTAGTTGGGCAGCATCTAAACCGGCGGCCATTCTCCAAATGGCCCAGTACTATGAGCATCAGAAAACGAAAATGACAGGGCTACAGAAAGGAAAAAGAAGGACTTGAAGGAAAGGGTAATGGTAGCACAACTCCAGGGGGCGAATACAGGAAGGGAGCAATATAGGGAAGATACCAGCAGAATACCCCTAGAGTACAGCCACCTAGTAACAATTCATCGACATCATATGTAGGGCGCCAAGACCTAGGACAGGATCAATGTGCATTTTGCAAAGAATATGGACACTGGAAAACCCAATGCCCGGCTTTGTTAGGGAGCTGGTAGGGGCAGAGGGGCGAGGGAAATAGCAAGTGGACAGAGAGGAAGAGGACGTGGGAGAGGGTACACGAGTGAAG
This sequence comes from Calotriton arnoldi, assembly GCA_963921515.1. NCBI lineage: Eukaryota > Metazoa > Chordata > Amphibia > Caudata > Salamandridae > Calotriton > Calotriton arnoldi. The sequence goes on along the minus strand of CAWUFW010004016.1, from coordinate 745,928 downwards.
CAAGCGAGGAAAGGCCAGGAAGAGTGAACACATTTGACCATCCCAAACAGAATCAGTACCAACAGACAGATTATGACAATACGTACGACTTTGCATAGGACAGCCAGGGGCAAGGGAGGGATCCAGTCGAGCTCTATGCTGATCAGCAAGGCCCTTATGTTACGACTGATTCCAAGGGCACCCTTGTCAGGCTCACATGTGACCTCAATAGGATTTGACGGTACGCCCTCCACCAACCCTTTGTCCCGACCGATCTTAGCGACTGACACGACAGTTAACATATACACCGACAGCCAATATGCCTTCGGGGTGGTTCACCATTTTGGGATCTTATGGAAAGAAAGAGGGTTCCTGACTTCACACGGTACACCCATCCTGCATGGAGATTTAGTCTCCGCCTTGACGCAAGCAGTCCTCCTCCCCAAGAAGTTAGCAGTGATAAATTGCCAAGCACATAGGAAAGTGACTGATCTCATTGGACAGGGAAATGCACTAGCAGACGTTACTGCCCGAGCCACGGCAGGAGACAGAACTACGCAGATTACTTGCATAAATTGACAAACGAGCCAACAATTATCCACCAACAGGTGCAGCAAGCTTTGCCTGATGTATCCAGGGGCCCGGGACATGAAATAAAGCCAGGCGACCATGTTTGATCTGCAACTTCCAAAGAACGAAGAATCTGGAGCCTAGGTGGACGGGCCCCTGGCAAGTCCTGATCACCACCCGAACTGCCCTCCGAGTGAAAGGAAAATGGAACTGGCTGCATGCCCATCGCTGCAAACGAGTCCCTCCAACCCTGGCAACCTGTGAAGGGGTGGAGGTGCAAGAGGAAGTACTCGCGAGAGATCGACCAGCTCTGAGTTGCTACCCACACGAAGACACCCTCGAACTATCAGAATTTCCCGACCCCACGGTGCCATCCAGGAAAGGGTACAACCTAAGATCGACGAAAGGAGGGAGCTCCAACGACCAGGCCACTAACTGAGTCAAGGTCTCAGATCGGTAGCACAGTCAAACAACGTTACCAGGAAAGCGCCAGACAAAAGTCTGTGGTCCTAACAGTTGTTGAGCTCCTCGAAGATGATGGAAGAAACTGAACACCTGCAAAACCACAAGGCACCAAGACTGCTAATCTGCACAGCACAAAGACAATTGCACTTGTAGCTGCATTTCTCACCTGTCTCCTGCTAATGGTCGCACTCTGGATCATTGAAGAGAATGCACCTGCATACAGAACATTGTCACCCACCATGCAACCAACCACCAAGAAAGAACACTACCTGGTATCACTACCGCCACATCTCCAAGAACGACGCAAAGAATTCTGGAATAATTCTTTTGTGCAGATGTTGCACCAGCACAATCTTGCCACCAATGCTACCAACTGTTGGGTCTGTGGGCTGTTACCACATGCCACTGAACATTCCATCCCTTTCATCCCTTCGCCCTTTTCTATTCACGGATCTTGCCTTGCCTGGATGATGCTCCTACAAGAAAGTTACAAAGACAATGCCACTTCCGACGGAACAATCGCCCAGTTCTACAACGAGTTCTGGCGAAACAAAACAGGAACAACAGCCGCCCCTTCTGCCCTCACACCTTCAATGCGACATTCCAGATTGATGTCCCCGCCAAAGAACGAGTGGAAATGCAAGTGTTCAATAATCCTAACAGAGCCACATTTTCCTACCTGAAGAAAAGAACTGCTGCAACACTGACTGTGGCCCTATCTGTGGTGAACGTCTCTGGCCTTGTATGCATTGAAGGCCGTGGGACTAAGAATGTGGGTCACAGCACCTGTAGCATTGTAAGGACTTTGAACACTGCCAACCCCCAGCGCTTGTTGCATCACCCAATATGTACTTTGTTTGTGGAACCAAAGCCTACACCCGGCTCCCAGGAAACTGGGGGGCACGTGCTACATCGCCTTTGTTTTGCCACCAACCTACACAGCCCCTGGAGAGCATCATCGAGAAAAGCGTTCTAAAGACATTGATCAAGCAGACTCTGCCTCATCACAGTTCCTCGACGCAGCCTGATAATTCACCTTCTGTCTATGAAGCAATCGAACATCTCCATAGACTATCTTCAGAAATTCATCAAGGATCAGAGACTTGGACAATTGGAAGTTGGCTTTGGGGCATCTTGAAGGAGTGGGGTTGGAAAATATCAATGATTCTCTTGGTCCCAGTATTGACAATATGTGGTTGTTGTTTGGGTATACACTGTATACCACCTCTGTGTTATGTTTGCATAACTACCTTGCACCCTAAGACTATGGACACTCAGCTAACAGAAATGAGAGTAATGTATGATCAAGAGATACAGGACATTATGGAGATCGAAATAGACTGACAAGCTGGCTAGTTATGTTCAAAGGGGCCACTGTTAAAAGCAAAATGACAATTATGAACATTACCTGCGCCATCTTGTCTGGTGAAATTCTATGTGCACATAAGTTACAGTCATTTTAATCTATCACAGCCATTTTGTACTCTGTTGGTCACCTTTGTTTCACCCTGCCCTTACTAGCATCCCTCTGACCGACCTGGTACTGTGCTGGGGGCTATAAACTCTATTGCCACAACAAACCTCAGCGCCACTTGCTGCCACAAACTCGTTTTTCCTCTCATCCCTGTTTTCAGACAAGCTTTTGGACGCTCTACCCCTCACTACACCTAGTTACACAAACCGGTTCCAAACACCAAAGACTCTTGCAACATGATTTATTGCACTGCAAACAGCAAGACTTGTTATTACCAACAATGGGACCTGTTTTTATCAACAGAACGGACTCTTAGATCTGACCGGTCTCACATGTTTTAGACCCTGAAGCAAGGTCCAGCTGCAAGATAAGATTGTCTGTTTGACCTGGGTGGGAAGAGAATTACTGTTGGGCTTGTGTGACAACCTGCCCGGGGCGGGGACCCCAAGCTTTTGTAACCATGTTGATCAAACAAATGCATTGTGTCAAACCTGTATAAAAGGAAGAGCCAAGGGAGTTGTCAGCAGAACACCTCCCTGAGACATCCCGGTATCTCAGTTGACGCGATCTCCTCATGAGAAATAAACCATTTTCTTCTCTTCCAGTTTCCAGCGCCTTGCCTCATTATTTTGATAGCGAACCCAAAGTGAATTAGAGGTGGAACCCTGCACCGGGCAGCATTGAGGGTCTTAGAAGACTCGCTGCCTTTCACAACACAACACATTTTCAATTGAAATGACAATTACATTTGCACATACAATTTTACTGATAATATATACAGCGCACAAATGATAATGTGAGGAAATGGCATCACCTAGTGTACTGGTTTGTTCTGATATAATTAAAATATGTATTTCCACCATCCTTCCGAATTGCATAAAAATGTGCTTCATTTGTGCTTTCGTAATTCTGCTATATTCTATAATATTTGCACAGTTAATTTACAGACATTTAAGTTATGTTGTGTGCTAAACAAACCTTTCTTTCACAGTACCCAATAAGAAGATTGTCACATAACTAATCTCCCTTTGATGTCAGAAAAAGAAAAGTAAACATCAAGCTTCCTCAGAAGACAGAGTCTGACATTTTACCTCTGTCTTTGAATGCACAGCAAATGTGAAAAGATAAGAACATTTAATGGCCTGTTTACAGAACGCGAGGACTCATGGAAGAATACAAGGAGCAATGGTGAACAAGGTTTGCTCCATGGGAGCGATTAAGCCATGCTGGACAGGCTAAAACAATAAGACCAGCAAATAGAAAGCCAGAAAATGTGAGTTACAAACTGCAAAGCCAATGGTAAGCAATAGGCGGAATACATTCCCAGGGAAGCTTTCAAAATACCCACAATATCTCTTTTCGCAACCAGACAGCTGCGCTGCTTGGAAGGCTTTAATCTAAAAAACATTTTAATGTAAACTATAAGGAATGACAGAGGTATACCTTATAACTAAAGAAAATGAGACAAAGGATTCTGAGGTGTGTCATGTTATATTTAAAAATCGTTTGACTGAGGAAAAGCCCACCAACATCTACGTTTCTGAGGTGTGTCAGGAAACCGGTTATCTGAGAAAGCTCAGACACTGTAACACTTGAGTGCACTAATCTCTACAATTAACGTTATCACATCCGCTAATACATTACAAATGCTTGCTTTTCAGAACTTTCATAGATAACCTGTTTCCTAACACACCTCAGAATCTTAGGTGTTGGGGAGTTTTCCTCAGTAACCTTTGACCCACACAATTGTAGGCATAAGAAGGTGACTTAAAAGGGATGAAAGTACCCCCAGCATCTGTTTTGTAACTACAAACAGGGATCAGTATGAAGCCAGTCACAACAAAAGAAAGAGCACAAAACGTATCTAAGCCAATGAAATTTCATGAAAATTACTGAAGTTAAAGGTGTTAATACTGTCTCTGAAGCAAAACCTTAAAAGGCATGAAATAAGTTAAGGTAGTACAATAACCTTAACTCCCATACTCTCCCTACTCCTTTACCCTTTTCTTCCAAGACTTGAAGAAAATGTAAATGAGATGTGAATGAGAGACATGATGAGTACATTGATGATGTGTAACAGTATGGGTGATGGTCTAAGTAGCTTATGTGATGGTGATTTGAAGACGGATTGTGCAATTGTTTATCTATGCTATAACATATTTCAATTAGCTAAAAGCACAGGATATTGAGGACATGAACGGTCTGATTTTGTGATCGTGCGACCTTACAGTACAATTGAACATACATCTTTTATGGTACTGTATGATATGCTAGTGTATTTGCTCGGGTGATGCGTATTTGTGTAATCCACAATGATTGTTGGTGAGTTAAAAGGTATTGATATTTTGTGAGCACATATGAGATCGAGGACTTCCGTGATTGTTTTCATGTTAGGATCATGTGGGGTTATCATTTTGTTCAAAATAATGTTTTAATGCTTCCTTGTGACAGAGAGAATGTATTGGATGGTGGTGTCAGATCTGTACGTCACAGAACATTTGCATTTCATGTATGTATTATTATAGATGTAGTTACATTTATAGTACTTTGCGTAATATAGAAGTATGGGTGTTAAAACATGTTTGATATTGTAAAGAGTATAGACCAACGGTCGGAGTTAAGTTTAAGTGAGTACAGACAGGATGGAAGTTTATGTTAATAAACTAACTTAAGTGAGCTAGTTCAGGAGTCGGAGAATACGAATGAGTATATTGTTGTAAAACAAACGAGGTCCACATGTAGTCGTAGAGTAGATTACATGAGTACTGTTTATTAAGCCTTAGTTACAGGATGTTCAGATGGTAAATTGTAGATAGTAAGTTTAGCCCCAAAAGCAGCCGCCTCCTTGCTGCTCATTCCACACACTCCAATTGACACTCTCTCCATCACACCAAGCACTCCAACATTCCATTACCTCACCAAGCACCCCGCCATTCCAAAACATCACATCCATACTGGCTGAGCAGCAGGGAACAAGTAACTAAAGGAAAGATGCATAATGAGAATTCAAGTCACAACACATCTCCTTCCCTTAGGGAAAACCATTAATAATATAATTACAACTAAAGGAAAGAACATACAAGTCCTATGACATTGGAGACATTACAATTACAACAACGTAGTAGGATGCAAGACTAGAAGAATAAAGAGGCAGTCCTACAAGGTTACAATTACATCAATGTACTACTATATTACCCTCACTCACCCACTTCTGCACACATCAGAGGGTACCACATACACACCACCCAGGGCACACGACCCTTCAACACAGTACTAGGGTACACGACCCCACAACACAGCACTAGAGTACACGACCCCACATCACGGCACTAGGGTACACAACCCTACAACACAGCACTAGGGTATACAACCCTACAACGCAGCACTAGGGTACATGACCCTACAACGCAGAACTAGGGTACACGACCCTACAACATGGTACTAGGGTACACGACCCTACAACAGAGTACTAGGGTACACGACCCTACAACACGGTACTAGGGTACACGACCCTTCAACATAGTACTACGGTACACGACCCTACAACATAGTACTAGGGTACACGACCCTACAACACGGTACTAGGGTACACGACCCTTCAACATAGTACTAGGGTATACGACCCTACAACGCAGCACTAGGGCACACAACCCTACAACAAAGTACTAGGGTACACGTTCCTTCAACCCCACACTAGGGTACATGACCCTTCAACCAACACACACACACACAATTATTAAGTACATGAGATAGGCAGAGCATGGAAAGAAACAATCCCATGGCAGAGTACAAGATTATATAGTCATTCAGAAAAACACACGCCAAACCATTAGAAGACACAGGCCAAAACTCAAGACACCCATAAAAGCATGGCATAATACAAGTAGGCAGGAACTCGGCATGCAATATGACATGCAACATATGTAATAAATTCAGCTAATTATTTAACCTCTGCAAAAGCATGAAACACAAGAAATCAAACATACACGAATCAACATAAGAATAAGCTGAATAGGGCATCAAATAAACATGGCAGCAGAATAACAAGATAATTTGAAACATATGTCCTAGAGCATTACTAGCAAACGTATGATGAAAAGTAATAAGGATCACAACATTTTTCCAAGTTCCCCTCGGTAGGAGATCTCTCACTCGAACAAATATTCACCCCTCTGTACAACCAATCCTAGTAGCAGCACCTAAGTATTGTACAGGACCGTCAATGTTGCCTTCTCTCCTGTTCCCCGCTCACGTCTGTACCCCACGTGTGCCAATCCATTGTGCTTTGCAAGCATGGGTTTGTATCCCATCCTCGTCGCCATTGATGTAAAACAAACAAGGTCCACATAGAGTAGGTTACATGAGTAAGGTTTATTAAGTCTTAGTTACAGGATATTCAGGTGGAAAATTGTAGATAGGAAGTTTAGCTCCACCAGGAGCAGCCTCCTTGCTGCTCAGCCCACACAGTCCAACTGACACTCTCCCAACCACACTAGGCACTCGAGCATTCCATTACCTCACCAAGCACTTGAGCATTCCACAACATCACATCCATACTGGCTGAAGAGCAGGGAACAATTAACTAAGGGAAAGGATACATAATGAGGATTCAAGTCACAACATATATCTATATACTCACAAAAAAAACAAAGGTTACAGGGAGTTTATAGTTAGGCTCAGATTTCACTCGTACAAAACCAGTGAAATTCAGCAGTTATAGTTACCTGAACTAACTATAACGTACGCTCCCACAATGCCCTGTTTATGACCTCACATATTACATCACTCACAACATGGTCAGTGACATCACTGATGAAATCATGGATGACATCATCATGTTAATGTGTTTTGTAAACGTTTGTGAGTTTTAAAGATAGATACTAAGCTACTGCATAAGTTAAATTACTAGTCTTTCTGCACTACTGAGTGATACTATTTCTAACATATGTCATCTGAGTGGCTGTGTGACTGTCACTGTGTGAGTGGGTGTCTGAGTGGCTGTATGGGTGTCTGGGCTGAGTGGATGTGTGAGTGGCTGTACTGATCTGTCAGTGGGTGTGTGAGTGGCTGTATAGGTCTGTCAGTGGGTATGTGGGTGGCTGTATAGGAAGGTAATTGGGTTTGTGAGTGGTTTTCTGGGTGTGTGAGTGGCTGTGTGAGTGATTGTATGGGTGTGTAAGTAGGTGTATGAGTGGCTGTATGGGTGTGTTGGTGAGTGTGTGAGGGGCTGTATGGGTGGGTATATGGGTGTGGGAGTAGTTTTGTGGGTGTGTGAGAGGTTGTATGGGTCTGTAACTAGGTGTGAGTGGGTGTATGGGTGTGAAACAGGGTGTGTGAGTGGGTGTATGATCAGGCCTCAAAAAATCCACTCACCCACTCGCTATGTCGAACCAGATTTAATTATGACAAGCTATTTTTAGTGCCTAATCGTCCATTCTGGCGAGCTGACAACAGTTGTTCTGCTTGCTCACAAAGAGTGAATGAGCAATAAAGAAGCCTTTCAGTCTGGTTATCTTGTCACATTTGCTCGGCTTTCAGAGGCAGAGGTCAAAAGTCAGTTTTGGGGAGGGAGAGGTGTGGCACAGCGCCAAGGCGGATGACTCCAGAGTACGAGGCTCATGGTTCGAACCCAAGCACTGGCGGCAGCTCAGCCCTGCATCATGTGACTATGGGCAACAGCTCACTTAATCTCCCTGATGGCCCCCAGCGCCTTGAAACCCTTAAGAGGGTGATATGTGCACACTTAACAAATAGGAATTATTATTATTTATAGTTTGTCTTCCTACATTTACTTTTCTGTGACTGAAGTTAGAGGATTTTTTAAAGTGAACTGTGTGACAATCACACTGTACAAAGCATGTAAAATTAAAGCCTGTAAGATTTCAGGCTTTTCTTTTCTAACACAACACTGAAATCGCTAATAAGTTAACTGTTCAAACATTTCAAATATATTTCATTAGTTATTAAGACACATTTTTGTAATTCTGTGCTGAAAAAAAAGATTCTTATAGGATCAAAACAAAGGCGGCTCCATAAGACAAAATATTTTTCGAGGATTACACAATTTGAGACCAGTTCATAGGTCAAGTATATTACAGTTAGGTCGAGTATATTATTCAAGTTACTAGCCCTGCAGGTGTAGTAACATTTTTATGATTTTTGGAGCGCTGTTGATGTGTGAGAGGTTGTATGCGTGTGTGTGAGTAGGTGTCTGAGTAGCTGTGTGGGTGTGTGAGATGTGTGTGTGGTTGTATTGGTGTGTGAGTGGGTCTATGGGTGTGTGAGATGTGTGTGTGTGGTTGTATTGGTGTGCGAGTGGTTTTATGGGTGTGTGAGTAGTTGTGCTGGTGTGTGCGTGGGTGTGTGAGTGGTTGTATGGGTCTGTGAGTGGTTGTGTGGGTCTGTGAGTGGTTGTGCAGGTCTGTGGTTGATGCCATCAGTGATGTCAATTGAGATGTCAGAGATGTTATCAGTGATGTCACTGACCATGTCATGAGTGATGTAATATGTGAGGTCATAAGCAGTGCATAGCAGAGCTGTAAGTTATAGTTAGCTCAGGTAACTAGAACAGCTGAATTTCAATGGTTTTGTACGAGTTAAATCTGAGTTTAACTATAACGTCCCTGTAACCTTTGTTTTTTTTCAGTGCATTTCCAAGGTTTTTTCATTTTTATTTGCTAACTGTAACCTTTGAGAGTGAGTGTGTGAGTGAGTGCATGAGTGTCTCAGTGCATGAGTGTCTCAGTGGGTGGGTGTCTCAATGGGTGTGTGAGTGTCTGAGTGGGTCTGAGAGTGCCTGCATAAATGTCTCACTGGATGTGTGAGTGGGTGCATGAATGTAAGTGGGTGCATGAGTGTCTCAGTGGGTGAAAGTGTCTAAGTGGGTGAATGAGTGGGTGCATGAGTGAGAGGCGACAAACAGAAATTTTAATTAAAGGGCCGTTTTTTAAATGCCGGTTTTAAGGAATGTAGTGAATATTTTTGAGACAGTAAACAAAGCGGCTGCAGAATGGCGATCGCTTTCTATATATTTACACTGATGCCTGCTTCTAAAACACCACCACCGTGGCCGGAAACAGCCGAACCAGCCCACGACTGCTGCTGTTCCAAAATCACAAACGGTTAGATTTTTAAATCCGATATCTTCCCTCGTAATAAGCAATCTTGCTTACACGACCGAAAAAAGCTACAAGAACCAGACCCGTGACAAAAACAAACCACGTAATGTTATACTGCAATAACAGAATCAACCGAAAGGAAGATGGCAAATAGCGATAAAACAATTTACAGTTCCAGTTAATATAACAGGTACACACGAAATCTATTGCATTTCACCAAACAATGCTGGACAAAAACACTATCCAATCTGTTTATCTAGATGCAAAACTCGGATGTAGTATTCACCCACACACCTCAGCCTGGCACATGACAGAGTTTTTACAGCTCTTTCCGCAGAGGTACACAGGGAGAACCAAGCAGGCGTTTAACATCAGAAAGAAGGATGCACCAGCTTGCATCTGGGTACAGGTTTTATGGATGGGGAAAGTGAAACAAGGAGAGAAGTTGCATGTGTTCTTGATATCCGTAAGGGGCAGCTGGAGCGCACAAGATATTTAATTATGTAGGATTTAATGTAAACACAGGAGTCTGCTAGTCAAGTCTTTGGTAAAACTGTGCCATGCACCCATCGCTGCCCCAGTGTTTCGCCTACGAATGACGGGAAACCGGAGCTGTGGGTTTGCACAAGCCCCCAATCACTTCAGATATATATAGGACTGTCAAACTTCAAAGTACAGTCCTGCAAACTACAGCTCAAACTGCTCCGTGCAAGAAACCGCGCACTGACAAGAGCACCTACCCACGTTTTACAAGCTATTACAGTGCATTCATCACTTGTGCGATATTCATGCAAGCATCACAGAAGAAATGCCTATGAGTTTTCAAAAATGCCCTGGAAGCATACATTAGCGATTCTGTAATACTTATGTGTTGAATAATTCAATTGAATGTTTACTGTGTGCACGTTTGTGTATGCGTGCGTTAATTTTTCTCAGCGAAAGCCACTTTCACACAGCACTAGAAACCTTCCTCAGAGCACACTTTTCTCTGCACATCTCGACTCCAATCCTGGACAGCACAACCCTGTATGCACAAGTGCCCCATTCTGCAAAAGCATCCCTTACCCCCCACATACAATTGTGAAAACCCATCCTGACTGCTGGAGGACCCCACTTCTGGTTAAAGGTGTGCCCCCAAAACCGCAGAGCCCTTCTCTCTCACCAGTCAGTCAGTGCAGCAACCATTCAGTACCCTATCCCTTGGTAGAGTGTCTGATATGCTACAGCGCCCCTCAGTGCCACCCACTACAATTCCATTGGACCCAGCCATATGCAAATCAGTCTTGACCCTGTTCCTCATGGGAACAGTCCTGCCAAGCCAGGTCCTCCTTGAACCGGAAACAAGCATCCTGGGACCGGTTTCGGGGCATCACCCCTCATCAGCTAGTCTAGCTTGAATCCAGTGGAGCAGTGAGCATGGGACCGACGTATGGATATACCCTTCCCACTTAGGGTGACAAAAGCAAAAGGAACACATGATGGATGGAATGCTGAAGCATTGTGGCCCTTACTATTCTGTATCATTTTATTACGATTTAACTTACGTGCAAATTTTACCCTTCAAACTATATTTCTGTATCTCGTGAATTTATTTTTTCTCTGCTTGTATACTGGATGGATTAATATTCTAAAATAAATCCATTTAATCGAAATAATTGTTTTTTGGTCCTTATTGTGGAGTCACATCGGCTTCACATATTGGAAATGTATTTCTGATGTTTACTCCCTTACAGCGCTTCAAGTTGACTAATAAAGGCCCATACGGCCAGTGGGGTAAATATATTTTATGATTTCACCAAAAGATTGAGGTGCAGATAGATACCAGCGCACTATCAGACGCCATTCCAGAAACTCTCTGCCTGCCACGGCTGTCTATGCTGTTTTTATGTACAACTTTGCTTTGTAAAGTGCACTGCAGTCTGCATTCACTATCATTTTTCTCTCTCAAAGCCTCTATCCTATACAACGCCGACTTGTCCGATGGAGGAAGAAACCACATACAAAGAGCGAAGGGGTTCATCAGATAGTCAGAAATAACGAACGGAAAGCACATATATGATTACATGTATTAATCAAAGGGACGCTGAAAGTGTTATCTCAAAGAATGATAAAGTGGGGAATGCCCTGGTGGAAAGAGGACGTTTGTTCAAGCTGAGGTTGACAGAGAAAGGCCAATAGCTCAAGTGCCACATCTTCGAAGCAGAAATCGTGCAGCAAGTGCTGAACGTGCTCGTACCTGGTATGCCCCTCCTGAAACGCGCCAACGTAGATAAATAATCCTGCATCCTCAGGCACTCGCTCACGGAAGAAAAATGAAATTAACATGCATAATATTAAAAAGGAAGAAGACACGACAAAGAGCTCAGCGATACAGTGCATTAAAAAGACAAAGAAAACAGGTGTGGCCGCCAAATAGTCAATTAGGAGCAGGGCTGGCTTCGGAGGGACCTGCCTTGCTGTGTAGTCTGAGGAGGTGGGCAGTGTCCGAAAAGTATGAACATTCTGGCAGAGGGCAGCACGGGCAAGGTAGTGATCACTGACTGGTAGGAATTCTCAGTATTCGGGAAGGTGGGAGGGTGCAATCTGCAAAAGGACGGCTGGACACCCTGCAGCTCTAAGCCGAAGAAGCTCCCGAGAATAATAAGCGCCTCTGGTTTAGCAGTTGGCTTAGCGTTTAATTTAATCTCTTTAACAGATCAAACACAGAAGCGGCGAAGCCGATGATGGGTTTACAATTCTGAGCTGGTTGGCAGAAGATGGTAACAAAACAAGACCTGCTGGTCACATCTTTATACCTCAAAGTGATCACCGACTGGCTTAACCCCCACAGGCGGTTCCATAAGAAGTAACACTCCAAGGAAGCAATCATCACTAGAGAGCGCGGGGTAGGGGGTTGGGAGGAAACTGCTAGTAGAAGACAGGCTCTGGTCTGACAAGTGGGATTTTAGGTTATCCCTGAGGGACAGGCATTAAGGAGGCACGACCCTAGTGTCTGTGCCTAAACATGGGTCCCAAACTCCCTGAGCTCAAAAATGCTGAAACTTCTAGAGATGCTAGTGTTCCCTTTTCCTAGAAGTTTGGGCTGAACTACTCCTTTTGAAGTGTGCTTAGAAGACACATGGAAATCCTTTTTAGTTTTAATATACATCACAGAAAAATATAATTCTTATAGGCACAAAGTGTAAGAAAGTGGCTCTGTATATACTGAACCAAAGTAAGGTTCAGTGTGCACAGAGTCCACAGCCCCCAGAGGTTTGGCAGAGGCTAAAGTTAGATATAACCTTACTCTCTACAGTGGTAGCTTGGTCGAGCAGTAAGGCAGTATCAGAGGACAGTGTAAAGCATTTGTTGTACCCACTCAGTCAGCAAATGAAGCCACACACTCAAGAACTGAACTCTAGGCCAATGGTTTGTATATAAAAATATATGCTTGTTTTATTTTAGAACCAACAATAGGTATCAAAATATACTTTCTCAGATTGAGATGCTTTAGGTAAATACTTTCAATAGGCAATAGACTTTTGAATGCAATAGTTACAGTTGTTGCAATAGGCAACACAATTTTAAACACAATTATACATTGAGCTCAATGGGAATTTCTAGTTAAATGCAATGATTACTTTTTGGATTACTTTTCTTACCACAGGACTGGATCCTAGATTCAGTCCTGGGACATCTCCTGTAAACAGTTGAGTAAAAGCGTTTTGGTTACAGTTGTGATTTTTAAGGAATATTATTGTATTTTAAAAGTTGACACTTGGAAACTTTTTCACATAGAATCACCAATGTTATCCTATGGAAGGAAATTCACTTTGCAGGTAAGTGGGGTTATTGTTACTTTTTCTAACTCAGTGTTGGATCCTGGATCCAGCACTGGTGCATCTCCTGTAAACAGTTGGAAGAATGTGTTTTTGTTATACAGGCGATTTTTAACGAATATTTGTAAGTTTGCAAAATCGACACTTAGAAACTTTTTCAGCAAAAACCAGGCAATGTTATCCTATGGAAGGAAATTCGAGTTACAGGTAAGTACAGTTATGATTACTTTTCAGGGTCAATGCTGGGCACCAAAATCCAGCACTGGGATCTCTCCTGATAACAGGTGAGTAAATTCGTTTTCGGAATTCGGCTGATTTTAGGTGAATATTTTAAAGTCTCAAAACTCGACACTTAGAAGAATTTCCAAGTGAAACCAGTCAATGTTACCCTATGGAAGGAAATTCAATCGCCGGTAAGTTACTCTAACGTTACTTTTGTAATCCAGTGCTGGACTCCTAGATTCTGCACTGGGACATTTACTTAAAACAGGTAAGTAATTACGTTGTTGTAGTTTGTACGATTTTTAAAGAATATTCTTGTATTTCAAAATTTGACACTTAGAAACTTTTTCACAAAGAACCACCAATGTTATCCTATGGAAGGAAATTCAATTCACAGGTAAGTTACTTTTTAGTTACTTTTGTTACTCAGTGCTGGACACCTAGGTTCGGCACTGGGACCTTTCCTGCAAACAGTTGAGAAAATTCGGTTAGGTTATTTGTGCGATTTTTAAGGAATATTCTTAGTTTTCAAAAGTCGACACTTGGAAGAAAAATTGTCCATGTTATCCTATGAGGAAAAATGAGTTATCGGTTTCGAGGTAAGTAATCGGTCTTTTGAGTTAGGGTTCTGGGGTTAGACTCTGGGGTCTCCCAGGGTCAGTGATGCACTGTTGTTGCACCCTCAGCGGCACTAGGGCGGCCGGGTGCAGAGTGTTGAGGCCCAATGTTATCCTATGGAGGATAGGGGCACTCCGGTTGGTGGCGGCTGGCAAGCAGGCCACAGGGTTGTGGGAGCCAAGCTCCTAGGGTTAAGCTCAGGGCACGTTGGGGACCAAGTTAGCACCAAAGGGGCACCCTCAGCGGCCCTAGGGCGGCCGGGTGCAGAGTGCTGTTTTAAGGTCGGGTGTCCTGTTGATTTCAATGGAGATTCTCCGGGACAAAGAAACACTGCAGGCTCGGGGACGAGGACCTTCCAGGAGCTACCACCACTTCGAGGGGTAAGTTGGGATGTAGAGGGTTGGTTAGGCACCGCTGGGTTGGGCACACAAGGCCGTGGGGCGTCGGGTGCAGGGGTGCCTTGGGACGTCGGATTTTCTTACCCGCTCTGGTCGCGGTAGGGGGGGTACTCTGGATTGAGGCTGCAGGCGTCGTCAGGAGGCTTGAGGCAGGCCAGGGGTCACCGGATCTCGGGTCAGGATCGCCGGGGGGACCTCCTCAGGGTATTTGTTCACTCGAGCTGGGGTCGGCGGGTGCAGAGTGTGCTGGATTCGCGGTCTCTGGCTGACACCAGAAGCTGCAGTTCAAACACGTCCGGTGTTCACGGGAGAAACAGCTTGGAAAGTGAAGGCAGGCAGGTCCTCCAGGGGTTTTTGAGGTTGTTGGCCGCTGGACACGCCGGGGTTTTGCAGGAGCAGGTTCGAGGGGAGACAGGCCTGTAGGGCTGGGGCCAAGTCAGTGGGCGTCGTCCTCTTGTTAGCTCTGCACGGCTTCTCGTCCTTCTTCTTCCTTTTCTTGTTGTTGCTGGATCTAAGGAAGGAAGGTTCAGGGTGCCCCTAAATACTAGATTTAGGGGAGTTACAGGTAGGTAAGGGCAGGGACCAATGGGTCCCTGCCCTGGGGTGGGTACACCCCTATCCTGCCACTCTCCTGTGGGAGGGGGCAGGAGCCTAGTCCTGATTGGGCAGGGCTCCCCATCTTCAAGATGGCGAGAGCCCGGAGATGTGCTTCACCTCGCCTCCCCCACCTGAGGGGTGGGGTTGGCAGAGGGTGGCACACCCCCTTTCCTCCCTTGGTGTTTCCTGCCAGTCTTCCCGCCAGGATGGGGGGAAGAACCGGTGGGGACCAGTTGTTGAGTACAGCAAGTGGTCTGGGGAAGCTCACAAAGGCGGAATGCCTTTGAAGCTTCCCCTGCCCATCCTGGGGGAGGAGGCCTAGCACCTCGCCCAGGACGTGCATTGTTGCAGGCCCGGGAGAGCGGATGGCTCTCTACCCAGGGGTCCAGCAACATGTCTGCTGTGTGGCAGCCTAGGCAGCCCCTCAGACAAGACGTGGATTGTAGGTTAGGTTCAGGGGGCAACTCTAAGTTGCCCTCTGTCGTGCATTTTACAGTAAATCCCACACTGGCATCAGTGTGGGTTTACTGTGCTGAGAAGTTTGATACCAAACTTCTCAGTCTTCAGTGCAGCCATCATGGTGCTGTGGAGTTCGTGCTGAAGACCTCCCAGCACCATATACTCGGAATGGCAGCACTGCACTTACAGTGCCCAGGAATGGACCTGGGTACTGTAGGGGCACAAGGCTCATGCACCTGTACCCTCACCACTGGCATAGGGCACCCAGCTAGAGGGGTGACTGAGGTATGCCAGGGCAGTGTGTTTGTGGGCATGGCACACAGGGATGTGTGCCATGTCGACTCTCTGTTTTGTTCTGCACCAAGACACTCAGCCTGCAAGGGCAGTGTGTGTGTGTCAGGGTACAGGGCCTCCAAGGGTGGCACAATAAGTGCTGCAGCCCTTAGAGGCCTTCTCTGGTCACAGTGCCCTGGGTACCTAGGGTACCATTTACCAGGGGCTTACCTGTGGCCAGAGAGGTCAATTGGGTTTAGGCTGTAATGCAGTTTTAGGGAAGGAACACAGGCCCTGGGTACCTGATTGGCAGGGACCCAGGGCACACCAAGGAAAAGTGCATCAGTTATCAGGCAAAAAGTGGGGGGGTTACTGCAACAGAAACCCACTTTCCTACACAAAGAAAATGTACTTTTGGTTTTGAATTACTGTAAACTGAAGGCAGTTTAAACACACAAGGATGACTAAAAAACATAAAAGGAGAATGAAGAATGGGAATAAAAAGCCTTGACAAAGTAAAGTACAGGCCCTCCAGCATTGGCACTGAAGTGCATCCATTTTTATTAAAAATACCATCACTAACAGCGCAAGAGAGCCAGTGGCTGAAGCGTGCTGATACACTGCCTCATGCTGTGATGGACAGAAGCAAAATGAGTGAAAGCCAGCTGAACACACCAATCAATCAATCAATCAATCATGTCACTTATAAAGCGCACTACATACCCGCGAGGGTCTCAAGGCGCTGGCAATGGATGAGGAGGCTGACACAAATACCTATGTATCTAATTTTTTTTAAGACCTTTTTTTACATTAGTCTGGTAAAACAGCAAGATATATCTCTAGGCCAGACCTAACACAATGGACTGGAGGGGGCCCAGAATGCTTACCAGTGGTTCTGGTTATTTCAAGCATTTGTATTATATCCCCTTTCTGCTCTCCAAGCCCGCCATGCTCTCGAACCTCTAACAAATTCACACAGCATCTCCCTGAAGACAACAATAAACACAGGCCCTGTGAATGCTTGTCAGGGACTCTTTAGGGCAGTGACACTCAAAGTACGGCCCGGGGTCCGCATGCGGCCCTTGTGACCTTCACATGTGGCCCCCAACAGAACAACTGCACTCGGCTGCTGTTTTCTTGATCGAGCAGTAACATTTAGAAAGATGTTAAATAAACGGCAAGTGTTATGTAAAAGAGAAGCAGCAAATAAGGTGTCCTGCACCACTTAACTTTAGGAAAGCATTATTTTTGTTAAGACATTTTGCAACAAACGTGTAAGGTTTGGATTTGTGAATGTTTTTTAGCCATATTGTACATGGCTGAAAGTAAATTTAAAACAAGCATTGGAAATGCAATAGGTCTCGCCTTTGTTTAAGTTACAGCTATTTGCTTTGCTAATGGTATTGTATTTTAGCTATGTCTTATTGAGTGTTTGTATGTGATATGTTGTGCCTTTATGTTGGTTGAATTGTAATTGTTATGTGTGTAGTAGTTTAACGCATAGCGTTAGAAGGAGAAGAGCAGTGTTTAAGATTTGGGACGGAGAGTGAGTAGAAGAATAGCATGAGGGTAATGAAGTATAGTGAGGAGGAGAGTAGCATGAGGCAGAAGAAAGGGAGTGGGGAGAGTAGTATGAGGGAGAAGGAAGAAAGCGTGGAGGAGATTAGCGTGTTTTTGAAGGAAGGAAAGTGTGTAGAGCAGTACGAGGCATAATGAAGGAGAGAGGAGTAGAAAAGTAGCAGGAGGGATATGAAAGCAGTGTGAGGAGGAGAAGAGTAGTGTGAGGTAGAAGGAATTAAAGTTATTAGATTAGTATTAGGCATAAGGAAGTAGATAGGTGTAGAAGAGCAGTGTGAGGTAGATGGTAGGTGGTATTTTGTGTCAAGCGCACATTCGCCCTGCGCCCTGATGCTATTGGCACCAATTTGCAACATAAAAACACACTAAATAAAGGTAAATAAAGGTAATTCACCAATATATGAAAAAAGCCTACCTGTAGTTACTATACTTCCGTTGTATGCTAACCTTCTGGAGCGCCGGAAATAAGCTCCCACTAGTAAGCGCACATTTGCAACAAAGAAGCAAAACATGTACGTGTCCCCTAACTGCGCCATGATGCTCCCAACACTAATTTGTTGCATCAAAATACGACCTATACCTGTACCATTGCCACATAAAAAGCAACCAAATGTAAATTTAGCAACATTGTTAAAAAGTACACACAAGTGAGAATTAAAAAAAAAAATGCTTATTTGTATCTGTTATTAGTGCGTAGTTATTGAGCAAAGCCATAATAAACGTATAAGACTTATAATTAGTATAAAACGTTACGGCAAATAAAATACATAATTGTAACCCAGGAACACATTATTGAAATGCATATGTAAGAAAACACAAAATAAAATTCCTGGAACATATTATTAAAAAGCACATCTATGCGATACCAAGTCAAGTGCCTTCTTGTACGTGTTTTTTTTAAAAAGTTTACTGCGTAGGTATTGCCCCAAGCCCAAACACAACATGTACGTCTCCACAAACATGTAAACAAATACGGCTATCGCATTTCCTTGAGTTAGAGCTATTGGCATTGTAAATGTCAATATGTTTTACCCATGTGTTATGGAGTGTATGTATGTGGTGTGTAGTGGAATTATGTGGGTTGGATTTGAATGAGTTGTGGAATTGTCTGGCATGGTAATGTGTGTAATGGAGTGGATTTGTGTAGTGGAAATATGCGGTATGATGTGCAGTGGAATTATGTGGCTAGTAATTATGTGGTCTTAAGTGTATGTGAAGTTTGTGGAGTGGAATTGTGTGTTATGGAGCGTCATGATGTGGAATGGTATTTTGTGTTGTGGAATGTTATGTAGTGTAATTTAATTATGTGGTGTGCTGTTAAATTTTGGGTGCTGTGCCGCTAGGGGTTGAAAGCTATACAATTGCTACACACTAGATTATGCAATCTGATTGGGAATACATGTTTGTGTCTGGAAACATTTATTGACACATTTGTAGACTTTTTAACGCACAGACAGAAAGACAAGTGCCTCGATGCACTATAACATTTTATGTGTGGCTATGTTGAAGCTGTTTTTTGATAAATGTGACAAAAAACGTAGCATGCATCACTACCTCGATTTTCCATGTTAATTTATGACAATGATGTACTGTTTGTAGTAAATAAACATGTTTTATGTAAATCTACGTTGTACTCCTTGTAGTATTGTAAGGAAAGAATAATTATGGGGCATGCGGGAGCAAAATCGCATCCTAAGGAGATTATTTGGACTGCTGACTTTCTAAATACCCAGATTCTGTGCAGCATTTCCAGGCAATCATTTTGACTCAGATACCGGTTTGATTAATGAGGCAATAAAACTCCTTTGATAAGGAGTTTCTAACAGTGTTCTGTGGAAAGAAGCTAATGTGGCTGCACAGAGATAGATGCCAGCCTACATAATTAAAGGCCTAGAGACGCCGAAGTTTGTTTTAATTTGTTCTTAGAGAGAACCAGACTCGGACTTCACTAAAAGGAAAATGTGGTTTTATTCAGAAAGAAAGCGAGAGCTAAGTAATAACCAGCTCTGTGGTTGTTGAATACTTTGTCAAACCTTTTTAGCAACTGGTTTAATGAGCTTCGCAGCACATACTTTTAACACAGTGACCCGAAGGAAAATGTTTTGCACCGTTTACATTCCTTCAAGTGGCTTCGCTGGAAGGTTAGGTTTATTGCATTGTGAGTCAAGGAATACATCATTTATGGGGTATACATGCGTTAACATTATAAGAAGGCTACGGAACTTGTGTTAGTCCGGGAAGCATGGAGATGCAGCCTCCGGTTACCTGTTTTGCTTGGTATGCGGCTGCCGCTGACTGCACTGTCCGCGTGCGATGGGAGCGGAGGCTCAGCCATCTGTGGGATAAACAGGGCAGTGACGCCGGTAACGGGGTTGTCGGGGCTGCATCACGGGGACAGCCAGAGACTTCAGGCTTGATGTGCTCCAGCAATTCGGAAGCACGGAGAAGCAGCCTCCGGTTACCTGTTTTACTTAGCAGGCGGCTGTAGCGAAGTGACTGGAGAAGTAAAGCAAGCAGCAATAGAAAGTTATGGTGAGGGGAGACCATCGCAAGGCGTGAGCTGATCTCCAAGGACGGGCAGAAAGCGACAGGAAGTGTTGGTGTGGGGAGGGCAGTACGAGACATGAGCTGGTCTGCAGCGATCGTCCGAGAGCAACAATTAAGACAAGACACGCGGCCGAAATGGAAATAAAAACGGGAACGCGCGGCAGCGAAACTGACAGCCACCGCGCTAATTAACAAGATCGCGCAAAATAAATGCCTACCTAACGCGCAACCCACACGCCAGTAATGGTAAAACAAGCATTGGCCGCGCGGCCGTGCGAGACGCGCTCTGTGGTGGGGGAGGGGGGAGGAGCGGGAGAGCAAGTGACGCGCGGCCGTGAAAGTGACACAGCCGCGCGGCCCCGAGAAGCGCTCTGTGGTGGGGAAGGGGGAGGAGCAAGTGAGAGGAAAGACATATGGCGCCTGGAGCATGCGAGGAATGCACGTTACTGTGCGCGTACTCGCATGCTCTAGGCCAGCCAAAAGTTGTGGTCGCATTTCTGCAAGCCCACTACAAAATGTCTCGCCCAGAGCCAGCGCTGAAGCGCTGGCTTTCAGGGCGAGACCTAAAAAGGCGGCCAGCATCGTCTGCTTATTTTCAGCCACTGTGTTTCACTTTTACTTTCAGGATCTGTAAGTAGAATGAAAGACACAGGCTCCAACCCCGCAAGATGGCTTAGTTTACTTTGATAAAGCAGCTGTTGCAACGATCTGGGTGTAACATGGAGGTCACGAATTGCATTCCGGAACGCATTGTTCAGCAGGATAACGTCCATGGTGCACTTATCTATGCGTAGCTTGCGGTACCCAGGCTGCAGTCCCAGGGAGTGGCATAATTGTGTGGATTCAAACAATTGTTGCCGAGAAGTCTGTGTAACCTGAAGACCACAGATTCGAATCCAACTAAAACTGTTCAGCAGTAAATAGCAGATTACTTCACCTGTTGAGGAAATCTGTTTTTAAACCACCTCCGGTTTTAATCCCACAAAGAAAGCTCGATGATTTACTGCACCTGCTTCAGAGAAGTGCATGTGTACGCCAAGAGTTAAAAATTCAATGTATGTGTGTTGCTGAACATACTTTGTAGATCGACACGGGGCTGACTCCTGGCAGGGCTGGCTTAGCTTTTCATCCTGCAATGGTCGAAACAATATATATATTTGAGCTATTACCATTATGCGCTAGAATTAGTTTTTATTTTCATAACAAAGAAAATGTTTTTGAAATCTGCCCAGGTAGAGTTTGACTTCGAGGATAGAAAGGTGGCCGCAATCAACATGTGAGTGACATTGAGCCGATAGTAATACTGTTTATGATACGAGCCAAGAGACTTTAAGTGTGCACTGTCCTCTATATAAATGGTCATTATTCAAGGGAGTAGATGCTTGGGAGGAGCTTTTCAAGTGTCACATGTGTGCCAGCTTTGGGACAAAAGTGGTGACTGGACTGAGGTGTACTGTTCAATTATGAACGATAGCCTAGTTCTTGGGCCTAATTTGTAAGACCCCCCCCAGCTCTGATAAAAAGAAATACGCTTTCTCCTCAAAAGTTTTGACTCGTCTGTTTACTTATACCTACGCTCTCTTCCACCATAATTAATGGCAGTATAAATGAAATACTTTTTTAGACAAATAATTTGCAGGAATTCTGTACTCTTGAACGAGTGGGGTATGGGATGGAATAGAACATTTTAAGATCGAGTTTATAACAGGACGGCTGCTTTTTGGGTAGTACCAACAGCCTACAGGGTAGGCAAAAATTCAGTTGCATCATGCTAGGCAGGTGTCTACTGAGCTGGGTTAGCCACGCGCCAGGGCACTTGCCTGACACGCAGGTGGCTCGAAAGGCCTTGGCCTGCCCGTAAACAGAATCTCAGCTGCCCTCCTCTGCTTGAGTTCAGTTGAAGAGACTGTCCTGTAATCAAGGTTTTAGAGCCGTGGTACTCATAGTACGGCCCGTGGGCCGCCAGCGGCCCGGCAGGCCTTCATTGGCGGCCCGCGGACCTTGCCTTGCCATTTCCAGTGAGGCCGGCAGTTAACACAGAAGATGACCGCAGGAGTATACGTAGTGAATACGTATTAAATACGTATTCACTACCTATGCTCCTGCGGTCATCTTCCATGTTTACTGCCGGCCTCTGAGAAGTCACACACGGCACCGTCGGAAAGCTTCCCAAAAGGCCCTTAAAAAGTCAGCTGTAAGGGCGTTCACAGCTGACTTTTAAAGGGCCTTTTGGGAAGCTTCCTGTTTCATGTTGCCAACGACGTCCTCTTCTCCCGCAGCAGCTTGATCTTCGAGTCACCATCCCTGAACATTAGATGTAAGCACATTCAGAATTGGGAGAATTGCGCCTGGAGAGAGAGAGACTGAGACAGAGAGACAGACAGATAGAGATAGATAGATAGATAGATAAATAAATAGATATAGAGATAGATAGATAGAGATAGATAGATTGAGAAAGATAGATAGATAGATTGATGTGTGTATGCCGGGTCTGGTGGCTCAGTGGACTAATGCGTCCGCTGCAGGGGCCTGTGTTCGACCTCATGGTCACAGATTTTTTTTTTCTCTAGCCCTGCCCCACACTGTAAATTTGACCCCGAGAGAAAGTTTGTGAGTACCCATGTTTTAGAGCCTCATTGCACCAATGGTAAAGGGACGTGTGTGACTTGGAGAGAACCTGATCATGTAGAAAAAGCTTAAATTACACAACACCAATAAATATGGCTGCTGCTGCAAAGCCCGTCCTAATGTGTTCAACAGGCACACCTGTTCAGAGGGCAGATACAGAAATTGTGCAATTTTTGTATCTCCGGGGACACAAGAAACAATTTCCCAAGGAGTCTGTTTCGTTAAATTGACATTGGCACCCGGGAGCTTACTTTATTGATGAAAGGCCTGTTCGCTTCCAGAGCTTAACGCAAAATGTATTTTCATGCCTAATGTAAACAGTAAGCAGAGCATGGAAGCAGCCTTGCACCAATCCCTCATGCAATACATACACCACCAGAAGCCGCTGTGAAGCCTGACTGAAACCAAAGAGGTGAAGCATGGGTAGCAGTGAGCCCAAGCTTCCATGGTTATCAGGTACACCCACATCATGTGTTGTCCTTCAGCCCATCCGGGCTTTTTTAGCTAATGTTCCACGCACTGTCCAGATTCTTTAACATTCGGTGAGGGGTTGGATCAGCTGCTGTTCATATTTTCATATTCTGGCTTTGGCTACCAACGTGCGCAGCTGAGCCCCAAACTGCCCGACACGTCCGTTATGCCACCTTCCTACATTAAAGTGCTGTATTCAACTCGATCCTATAAGCGAGGACGACAATGAAGATGCCGGCAACCTATGACTGATGCGAAAGTTGCCTTCTATCTCAACCGATATAAATCACGTGAAACTAAAGATAAACGACACTACGTTACGAGCGGTTACTCCCATTTGGTCACTAACAATTCAAACCCGATCTTTGGAGCGCCACTGAATGTTGGTTGCTGTTTCGTTTGGTCCTGGAATACACAGCCAGGTCCCTTATTATTCAGGGTCATCAATGCACACAAGAATCTACGTCTTGATTGTTCATTGTATTGTCAATCACATTGTGAAATGGGCAAGGGCATAAGTGTGTCATGTTAAAAGATCTATATGAAAGAATGTTCATTTCAGTCACTTTTGCTCTTATGTGACTTACAATCTGTACCCTTTTTAGAATATATTTTTTATACATTTTTATACACCCGTGTTGAATTGTACATCTTTGTTGAATTTTGTTCATTTTTGCGTTTTGATTCGCTGGATAATTATCAATTTATTTTGACATTGGTTGTGAAGAAGCCACTATTTAGGGCTCTAGATAATTCATGTCTTGAAATTACAAAAAGCTTCGATCTTGAAAAGAATCCCTTGAGGGCATCTTTACCCTAACTTGTATCTAGTAAAGCACATCTTTTTCATCTTTCGTCATTTGTAGTGACGCACATAGGCAGTATCTTTTGAAATTACGGCCCAGGAAGAAGGGGGAAGAATGCTGAACAAGTGGGAAATTATGACAAGAGTAAGAAGATATCAACTGTTGTAAAGCAGCTTGCATGGTCTTCAGGGGATACAGCATTGGAAGAATTATATTGAAGTTTAAATAAATTGCAAATGTGAAACTGTAGTTCCTGCACTGAATCGCAAGTCGCAATCTCAGCCAGACAATAAAGGTCATATGCATCAATAAACATACTGTAAACATGCTTATATAAATACATGCATATCTATGACTACACTCACTCTAACATTTAAGTCAGGAGTACATGTACGTGCAGACTCAAAGACACATACATACATAAATATATGTATATACATATATTTTCTTAAACACTCGTACATACACAAAAGTACACAAACTCATACACAAATACAGCCATACACACACTCATGTATGCACTAGAGTACTATAAAATTAAAGCAATGACAATGTGTTAACTTAGTTTTGCTGGGCAGACACTGATCTGCTGTGTAAAGCTGCGCTGTCTCATGGGAGAAAAAGAAGTCTCTGCATTATTAGGTCGAGCCTGGGCAGTGCATGCGCTGCGAGGCAGCTGTATTCGAGTATAGACTTGAAGCCCTGCCTGCTCTCCGCCCATATTTGTCACTGGCTTGCGTCATTGTCCTTTGTAAATGCTGGCTTTTAATTCGTTAATAGTCTTGTTAGTCCCTCCTTAGTACCGCCTTGTCTTCATTTGTAACCTCCCATGAGGACTGGCCCTTTTACTTCTGTTGTTACACGGTATGTCTTATTTAGTCTGTAGTGTCAGCAAAGAGGACCCCCTGCTACTAATCAAGATTTCTAGGGCAGGGAAAATGCAACAATGGAGAAAAACATCCCTAGGCAACAGTTGGTCTAAACAATATTAAGACCTAATCTAACACATGTATGATGTAGGAGACTCAGTGTACACACAAATACATTAAAACTTAATTTTATTTTATCAGCATGAATTCCACATATATAAGGTACTGAACCGTATTACAACGTTCATCACAAGATAAACACAACAACAAGGAAATACATAAGACAAACATGTGCATATTGACTAAACATAACAAGAGACAATTGTTTTTTATAATATAAAATTAAGTCAGAATACAATACATCCAATCTTTCTAATGAACCATAATTTCATCCAGTGGCTGAGTGATGGATCTTCTACGCGCGTTTCGGCGTGCAGGACGCCTTTCTCAAGAAAGCCACAATAGTTCCTATACATGGAAATGAAGAGGTGTACACTGAGTCTAGATACAGATGTCTAAAACAAATTTTAAAAAAAATCTTTCTAACTCCGTGACTAAAAATGAACAAAAAGATGTAATGAGGTTACTAAAAAGAGAATAAAGTAGAGAGCCAAATGAAGAAAACAAAAGTATACCTTCACCATAGAGAATGACCCATGAGGAGAATCTGGGGATTGTCCAAAGATCATGCAATATCATCCATGAAATGCAGAGTGCAAGAAGACCTCATAAAACTGTGATATCCCTATCACCAAATTGAAGTGAATTGATTCATGACCAGTGAAAACGGGAATATATGCTTCTAGAGCTTACCGTCAAACAGATGGAATATGGACCATATGGAATCTAGACGATATATATGAATGGGATATAATACTGCATATGGACTCTGGAAAGGAGAGAAGAGTAATATGAACTCCACTTGAAGGAAATGCTATGAGGGATATATTCAGCTGCTGAAAATGACAGCCTGATGTATTTAATTACCTCTAGTACTATCGTGAGGCGCTTGAGCCCAAGCTGCCTAAAGTAGAGTACAGCAAAAGACACACAATTGATGGACGGAATGCAGAACAAATCAAAACATTCACCCCCAGTCAAGAGATCTGGGTTAAATCCATCATTCTTTTGCTCACCATGCCACCCCAGTTTAGACCTGGCCATATGCAAATCAGTCTTGACCCTGTGCCTCATGGGAACAGTCCAGCCCGAACTGCCAAGCCAGGTCCTCCCTGGACCGGAAACAAGCATCCTAGGACCGGTTTCGGCATAGGGGGACATGGCTACATCATCATAGGGAGATGCAGACCCCATAGATGCCAATGTTCCGGTACTGAGACAAAACCTCATAGGAGGGCATGAAAACGGTGCATTCACAAGATGTTACTGTATAACGGGCAGCATCCATGCAATACCCAAAAATAAGCGTGTTGGCAGCATAAAACCAGCCCACCAAAACAGGTTGGGACAGATGATATACAGTGATGGCTCATATCTCACAAAATTGGGGAATGGGTGAACACGTCCATAGGCTTCCAACTCTCCCATCCTCCCATCCTCAGAAGGGTGCCAGGTTGAACATACATGGGAGATGGAACCCTGCTCTCAAAGTTGGCATGAGGGGGGCACATGCTACATCATCAAGTGGAGATGCAGGCCCCATAGGTGCCTATATTCTGGTACTAGGACAAAACCTATTAAGAGGGCATGATAGCTAAGAATTGTACCGTATAGCATTCTCCCAAGGTATTTCACTGTTACGTCCGTGTTTAAAGGTGTCTAAGACAAAGATCCAGAAAACTTCTCTCCTTTTACGGATGTCATCACTTTTGCTTTTGTGTGTTATTTCTATTTTTTCAAGTATCAGCCATCTGATTTCATTAGCTGTATGTTTCTTATCCAGAAAGTGTTTGACTAGCGGCGCATTGGCTTTAGAGGTACGTATCGCTGAGCGATGTTCTGTGAAGCGGGTGGTGAAAGCGTGTGATGTTTCTCCTACATAGCCCAAGGAACATGGACATAGTAATAGATAGACCACATTTTTAGTCTTGCAATTGAAGAATTTATTTGCTTTGATGGTATATCCATTGTGCATGAAGGATTCCCCTTCAATGACAGTATCACATGACTTGCATTGCGAGCATTTGAAAGTGCCTCTTACTGGTGCCGTGCCATCAATAGTTTTCTGAATGAATGCCATCCCTTCTGTAAACCGCGAATGTACGACGATGTCTTTAATATTTTTATTCCGGCGGTGATCAAATAAAGATTTAGGGAGTTTGTGTTCTCGATCGTTGTCACTGTTCAAAATATGCCAGTTCGAGTTGATAATCTGTCTGATCTTTTCGTTCATGGTAGAGTGTTTGGTAACGCAAACTAGTTGGGTAGCTGGAGGGTTAATGCATGATTTTAATAAGAATTCTCTATCTTAGAATCTAGCTCTTTTATATGATTCTCGAATGAGTCGATGTGGGTACCCTCTGGCTCGAAATTTTTCTTTCATAGCTTTCTCACATAAGAAATCCCTTACAATCAAAAACTGTGATAAGGGGGAGGCATTGTCATCTTAGATACTTCCAAATATGAACATTAAATGAAGGCCCTACTCAATGACACTAATTTTTACTCTAAAATTCTCTCGGATCCCACTAAAAATGTCTCATCAAAAATTTTACGTTTGACTACTATTGCACTACAAAATGGTGACATCTGTAATAAAGAGTTCGACTATTTGAATCGCACTGACCCTAGGATGCCATGCATCTATGGTGTCCCGAAAATTCATAAAAATGTAACAGAACCTCCTTACCACTCCATTGTTTCCACCATTGTGTCGGCTACAGAGCCCCTCTCAAAATATACAGATAACATTCTAAGGCCGCATATACCCAAGATTCCTTCATACATCATGGACACCAGAGATATTATTAACAGAGTTGAGAATCTATCGTTTAACCATACCAATCATATCCTGGTAACATTGGATATCCAATCTTTGCATAGTAACATCCCGCAGATGGAAGTAATTGAAGCTGTGACATGGTTTATTGACACCCAGGATATTCAATGCCCTAAAGCCTTCCTCCTTGAATGCCTCAGAATTGTGCTAACAGAAAACACATTTGAATTTGGAAAAACTCTATATCAACAAATCAAGGGCATGAGTATGGTGGCTTCTGTAGCCCCATCGGTTGCCAATATCTATATGGCGCTATTCGAGATGAAATTTATTCATAACGAAATTGCGCCTCTTTTGAATCAGTGACAAACTGGTCCAGCCAGATATATCGATGATATTTTCTTTATCTGGAAGATAGATCCACAACGGTGCAGGATTCTATTATTAAGTTCAAGGCGGCTCAGTGAAATAAAATATTTGCCTAGGATCACACAATTTGGTCAAGCTGGGAACCTGGGATTGAGCCCAGGTTTTCTGATTTTACATTGTGCATTTCAGCCTCTAGATGGGTAGCTCTTTCGATTTCTTTTATTACATCAAAGGCTAATGTTTTGTCTCTAGCTGAGCCAGAGCTAGACATTTGACTCGAGCTTTTAGTGGCTTCCCCATCCCTAGTTGCCGAGTATGATGCCTTTGTCTTTTTAGCTATCAGAGCAGACTGTACCCATATGTTACCTGTATACTTGCGAATCTGTACAAAACACGCCATTTTAAATGTGGTATCTTTCTGTAAAAAGCTTCTTATCCTGCTAAACAGATCACTAAAATAAATTACAAAAAGGAGCTCAAAATTCCTTTCTTGGTCAACCAAAATGCTAGGCAAGAGTTGCTAATATGTTTCCAATATTTTTCTTTTCATTCTGAAACTTGTACAAATCCTAGAAAGAAAAGAAAAAACAAAGACTGGATGTATTATTCATGATTGCCATAGGACAAATTGAGACCCCACCAACATCACCCTGTGCCCATCTACTGAATGTCAATATACGCCCTTGCTGTGCACCACCTTGATTCTACTTCTGTGCATTAACCTGTGACTCCATAATGCACATAGCCCTGCCTCCTGAACTGTATACCATCCTTTGCTACACTGATGCACAACATCTAATGCTCCCCTCTTCCCCCGTACCAGTTCTCTCTCAAAGCACAGCAAAAGTTGCTTTCATGTGGAACACTAAAAGGGTTTTTTCATAATAATAGTTTCTGTATTATGTCGTCATTGAAATGTAAACACACAAATGCTATTAACTGTGTATTTTTCTACATTTAGATTGGCCATAGCTAATGTAAGCATGTGTTTGAAATGGCAAATGTTTGGAGACGTCTTGTTTCATGACACGTGTGCATTTTTATTTCTAGAGGAAGCTGAAGACCCAATTAACAAACGTGAAATGTCTTTGCTTTCTTTCCAATGTGAAAGGTTTAATTTTACGTAAGAACTCTAGTATGCCCACATTGATTGCAACAGTACACCTGCAGAGTACAGACTGGTCCAATGTATCGTGTTATGTTGCAGATTACTAAATTGAAACGACGCTTGGAGAAGATGTATTGTGAAGAATCCTGGGAAACGAATGAGCTCGAGATTGTATCTTCACACTTTAACCAGAATGGAGAATTTATGGGTACTATATGTAGGTGTAGCATATGTTAGAAATGTGCGATTTAAGCTCGTGCAGAGTGGGTTACAGTTCAGAACACTTTTTTGAATACCCATTGAGCAGAGAAGAGTAGGAGATTTAGGGTACGCTCTTTCTGGGAGAACTGATTTACTTCATTGTTCCTTTTGAGGCGACTGTATGACAATGGTTCCTCTTACTTAAATGACGATTGATTTGAACTTCATATTCACTAATGTATACATATACTGGTTATTGATTCACACTAAATTGAAGATTAATGTCTTCGGTTACGTTTTATCCTTTTAATAAACCGTTATGATTTGAAAATGTAACCACTCTTTCTTATGGAACCTAATGAGCTTCACGGTATTTAAATATATCGATTTGAAGATTAGCCTCAGTTGCGCATTTTGATTTGAAATACATGGCTCTATGGGCCCCAAATTTGCACTAAGAAAAATGCTAACAATACCAGCGAGTGAGCTCCTGAGGCGCTTCACTCAAGTCTTCCAGTGAGGAGCAACGTTACCGCACCTCTGATCAATGCCACCTTTCGACACCAGCCTGTGCTGCAATGATGCAAATCATCTTTTTCTTTTTGCAGCACAGTGCTATGTTTGACTGTGTCCAGCAATGCCTTTGTGTTTTTTTAGCTTGTACACATTGGTGTCTGTATGTTTTAGATTTTATGGAAATTAGGGGTCTGTCTCTATATTAGCCTGTCTGGATGTCCCATGCGTACTCTTATGTTGTGGGCCTGTGTGCACATACAATATATAAATAACAGGCCTACTGACTTTGTCATTGCTTCTCTTAGGTTGCACTTCCATGCTATAGGGGTGGATTAACGCAGACTCTTGTCTTAAAATATCCTAAACAGGGCTAAAGAGGGGTTTGAAGGCAGGCAACCGATGTCAAACAGTTCTGATAACAGTAGTATACTGAAGAGAACAGCAAGGGGGGAGTGATTGAATAGGAAGGATCATGAAGTGTTGATATTCAAAGATAGATTTATAATCTGGTATTTATTTTTTATTAAATTCTGTCTCTAATTATCCATAATTACTTTATGCTTTTTTGATCGGTATTAATCTATATATTTTTTTGTGCTTTTTATATAAAAGTGAACCTGAAACTAGTATATTTTTATATTTATTTACCCAAAAATGGTACACTTGCATTTGGATACCCAATAGGTTTTTAGTGTATGCAGTACACACATATAACATCAGCATTTCAGAACAAACATGGGGACATCTGCAACTGTCCAAAGCATTGTCTCCAACCTTTTCTGCAGCGAGAGCAATTTCTGCTTATGGAAAGTTCTCCTGAGCTACTAACAAATGTTATCAATGTAAAACAGTGAACACATGTTATCATTACCCCATGACCACCCTAAGTAGGATTATCAATAGTGCCCACCTAAACATTTCAGGGCAGGGTACCAGCAGAAATACAGGAAAAATGTTATCAATATGAAATGCCTCCACCTGACTAATGAAATACCAGTCAAGGCATCACATGCCCTCTAGTAGAAAGACCATAACCTCAAGAATACACCTCCCCAACCGAACTTCAATTATCACTCAACAATCTACTTTAAATGTGTTTAGAAACTGCAACATTGTGTCTTCATCAGCTTATCAGTTTCCTAAAATACACATCCTTTCTATCAAATGGCACTTTACATTTTGGACAAAAAAAAAAAACCAAAAAGAAAGATTTCCAGAAAAAAATCCTTTTCTGAAGAAAAAAATAAATAATTTTCTTCAAAATATCAGTTTTCATTTTTAGAAAATACAAAGTCCGTAAACATCATGGCTGATGGCATTGAGTGTTGGCCTGTCTCCTTCTTTTCCCCGTACGGGGCCATTCTGAGTGGGGGCCGGATTGGTGGTATTAATTGGGGGCTCGCTACCCCCGCTGTACCCTCGCTGCACAGAAGAAGGCCGGGAGATTCAGTGACATGATCAGTTGGAGATATATATATATATATATATATATATATATAATGGCTTTAAGCGTGCCAGTAATGCTCTTAAGACGTCAATGAGGGTTGCCAATATCCCACAATTAGACTAAAAAAGCCAGCACTATGCCAAGGATGATCATTATTGTGGCACTGATACTATTACGCCAAGAACCGACACAATAGTGTCAGAGATGAGCTTCTACAGTTGGGCTAGCAATTACTTTTGGTGGGCTTGGGCAAAAGCCATAGCTTTCATGGACCGACACTTTTTATTAGGGGGGGACACAATGTCATACACAGACACACACATAAATGGACACACATATATAGATACACACACAAACAAACCCATTACACTTTTAATTTAGTGGCGTAGCAAGGTGGGGGGGCTGCCCGCCCTGGGCGGCACAAGGTTTGGGGGCGGCTAACTCCACCCCCCCCTGTAGCCTGCAGCCGTCGCGGGGTGGCGAACGAATGCAGGATTCGCCAGCATCCCCCGCTCCTTACCCGTGGCAAAAGCGGGGCCGCCACAGGCGGCAAAAGGTTTAGGTACGCCACTGTCTTGTCTCAGCTCTGCATCCATACCCAGCTTTCCTCGACTTATGGACTTATCATGCACCCAACTAGTACATTTTCAGTCTGGCTCCTGCAGTGCAACACTTCTGTGGGTCAGCACTGGTTACTGCTGGCACTCTTCTTTATTGGTCCATTGTTCACACACATGGCGTGACTGATAGCATAGGGCCTGCAACACATTCAATTTCCTTGTGACTTAGGTAGAGAACGGAGACAGATGGTCATGTGTCAGACCCCACAGGCTGACGCACTGTGTTTGACTGTTATCATGAGGCCCTGCCATTGGTTGAAATGCTGCCACTCTAGGGGTATTGAGATGAGCAGTGCTGCCTTCTTTACTGTGCACAGATCCTATGAATGAGTTAGAGAACTTGGCTTCACCTCTGAGAACTACTTTGAGGGTGCTAGTGACCAGCAAGTAACTAGACCTCCAAGAACATTGTGGCTTGGTTTGGCAAATTTTGGGCTGCATAACAAGAAAACTGCAACCCAAAAAAAAATCTGCTGTAGTTTTGCGACAAAGCAAACAAACAAGGATTTAGGCTCAGATCTCTGTACTGGGGTGAATGTTTGACATTGTGCAGCATTCTGTCCATCACCTGTTCTTTTTGCATTGGTCACACCGAGTGGGACGGGTATGCCCAGACGTGCATGCTCTCCATGCCACTGGAGTAAAGCTAGCCTGGCTGATGAGGGGTGATGCCCCAAAACCGGTCCAAATATGCTTGTTTCCAGTCCAGGGAGAACCTGGCCTGGCAGTTCGGGCTGGACTGTTCCCATGGGGAACAGGGTCAAGACTGATTTGCATATGGTTGGGTTTAAACTGGAATGGCATTGGGAGCAAAGAAACGATGGATTTAGGTCCAGATCTCTGTACTGGGGTGAATGTTTGACATTGTGCAGCATTCTGTCCATCAACTGTTCTTTTTTAATTCGTTTTGCGACAGGCACAATATGTGCCTTTAACAAAAATACTGTGGCCCAGCCAGCAAACCAGCAAAGCGCAGCCAGCGTGAGCTGGGGAATGAGATGTCTGATGCCAGAGAGAGCATACAATACAGTTTAAAATCACACTGCAAAACTAGAGCTTGTATTATCTGACATGGACCGGAAATAATTCATTAGATCCTTGAGGTTTTCCTGACGCCATTACACTAGATGTTATTAATACATATATAGAGTCAGAAATGTTCAGACATTTCGATGTCTACATTCAAATCCATACTGTGAACATGCATTAAGTTTTCTGAAGAGGAAATGCTCCAAACTTTGCAGCCAGAAATTACATTTCTCTAAATTCCAAGGGGTTGGTTGAGCCTTCACTCAATCAAGTCCAGGGGTGGAGCTGCACATTCCTGTATTTCGGCTGGAAAAGATTCATTAATGCTAATGAGACCTCAAGTTCCTTGCAAGAGTTTAATGGGTGGTCAAATCAAGGAAAATCCCAAAGGAAAACACCTCCCAAGAGGCAAGAATGAGCTTTTTAGTAGCTGGGCCACTAAATGTTCAATTTCTTCTTTAGCCCACCAAGGCTTACCTCTATGGTTGCTGCTGCCGCTATTAGAACTCATCCTACAACAATTGCAAAATCTATGGCAGGTGATATACCAATGGCTTAAAACACCTACCAAGCTCCATGATCGTAAGGAGATAGAGTGGCAAACAAATGTAAGAGTAGGAGGTTATTTGCCTGCAAGGCTACTTTCTCGGACAACCCCAATTTTTGTAATCTTAGCCTCTCAACCTTCAACAGGAGAGCATGAATAACTTAGATGTAAGCTGTAAAACACATTTTATAAATCTACGATCTGAGATGCTTGACTTTGAAAATGTTACATATAAGATTTAAAAGCTGTACCACAAATCTGAAAACAAACTAGCGTTTTTAATATTGAGCAATGCAGTTTAAATGCAAAACTTTTATCAGTGCACAAGTCAAAAGTTCTATTACTATTTATAGTCTTTTTTGTCGATGTGTTTCTTTTTCTTTTCTAAGTTTTCCCTGTTGTGCAAACAGTTTTAACACGATGACGACACGGCTGTGGTTCGAACGGGTTGTGTTTCATAACAATAGAAAATAAGGAAAATAATTTAATAGACGGATGAAGTTTCCAATCATAAAATGACAGTACGACCCGACCACGGCTCTGAGGCAATATTCTATTCTGAAAATGCAATTAGGAAAAAAGTAGCTGGAACGTCTGTATCCCAGGAAAGCAACTCATATGGGCAAGTAATGCTGTTAAGACGCACATTATTTACTGCCATGACAGATTTGGCAGTTGAAACCAGTACATTTTTCCATGTTGTGGAGTAGAAACTGGCTCAGGAATCGAAAAACTTCTGCAGCCCCAATGGCCTTGAATCCTGAATGAAAGTTAGAAAACTCCTAAACAAGCCTACGCTGCAGCTCTAGTTTGCGTCACAGTCACTACAATCCTATGTGTTTCTAACCGGGACCAGTGCTGAAAACTTTTGCAATTTAAAGCTTACCATTCTGAACCCCCGTGATTAGGAATAATTATTTTCACCTCTATATTTAAGATCGCTTACTTCAAAGCAATTCTTAATTAAAACAACTCCACCCCTTAACCAAATTTGAAATTCTGATACGTTGTATTTAGAAGTTCAAAAAATTGTGAAATCTGAATTTAAGATGTCATAATTATATACGTTTCCATTTCCATTTGCAAATTGTGTAATAATTGACTGAAAATGGCAGGATGTATCGAGTATTCAGTACGTCACCCAGAGAAAGAACACAGCCTACCCGGCAATTTACTCACTCTTGCTCCACATACAAAGGAGGTGACATGCTTTTTTATAAAT
Organism: Calotriton arnoldi; assembly: GCA_963921515.1. Classification (NCBI taxonomy): domain Eukaryota; kingdom Metazoa; phylum Chordata; class Amphibia; order Caudata; family Salamandridae; genus Calotriton; species Calotriton arnoldi. The sequence continues at coordinate 711,080 of CAWUFW010004016.1, read as the reverse complement.
GTTCGTTTATGTAGATTTTGTTGAATACACTATAGCTATCTCAGGACGGAGTTACTTAGAAGGAGCAGGAAAGAAAAGTGTCTATGACGGCAAAAGCATAGATATATAGTTAGCACCATAGGTCAGATCTGCGATGCATGATGTCATTGGCTGCATTACAGTACGTCCTAACAAATAGTTCGTTCAATCACGTTGTCTGCAAGTTGTGCACAAAAATGACCCATACAGGGGGGTGGTGAGAAGAGAGTGTGTGTACATGAGTGACAAATGTCCTCAATGTTCATGGGTGGAGTCAGTGGCCTATAGTTCTTGCCAATCAGCTCTTCTTTTCAGTTGTTGAGATAGATTTTGGTTTCCTTGATGTTACTGGTCTCCAGGCTGTACAATTTCATTACAAGACCTGAGGCTACCATTATGCAATAACTTTTATTGCTGCTCCAACATGCAGCCCTTTAAAGAACATGTATTACATCACAAGTAAAACATTCCATAGAACTTTAGAAACATAACATAGTAACAGTGTAGCTAGGCATCATCCTCTTTTATTGGCTGCTCCTCATCAGTTAAGTACATTTAACCAGTAGCTCCTAGTTTTACTATTATTAATATATTTTCAAGATCTACAAGGTAAGTCAACCTGTTTTTTATCCTTTAGGTAATGACCCCTCCAATTTCTGGTCGGGCCACTATCCTCTATCTCACTTTATGTATAATTAGGGATTATATTGCCTTTTTGAGCGTCTTTACGCTTCCTACTTAATATTGAGCGCTCCGTGTTAATTAATACTTAACACGATCTATTTAGCACTCCCTGCTAATATACGATCTACAATTTAGGTTTGCCAATATATAGTGTTTGCCAATATATATATAATATATACAGATCTGCTATTTATGTATGGCAAGGACTGACCTTTTTTAAGCGGAATGTCTTGTTTGTGGCTCTTTGTTATATTGGGTCTGAAGTAGCCGGATCGGGCTTCCAACCCGAGACACCAGAGACGCTGCGTCTCGTGCCGAAGACTTTGAGGGTGCCGCATTGCGTCTCCGGACTCTCGCAGTGACTGCCTTGATGGCGTCTCTTTCCTCCTCGGAGAGAGACCGCCGGTACAATCAAGGCCCTGGTCCTCACCAGTTCCCCGACCGCACACGTCGGACGGGTCTCCCCTTGCCGACAGTGACCTTTTTTGTGAGGATTTCTCTCTCCGCTCGCGGGAGACGGAGAGAGACATTTGAGTTGCCACGGAGATGGGATTGTAACACGGGAAGGACGCAACTCCGCCCCCGATCTTCCCAGTTCCGTTTTCGCCTGCTAGATTGTTCTTTTTCCCAAAAGCCTTGCAACGGTCTTTTCCCTGACACCGAAGGAGGCAGGCTCAAGGACAGTTTTTCTCCAACAGATACTTTTAAAAAAAATTAAAAAAAGAATAAAAGGGAGAATAAGGGGATTGTCAACCTCTACCCCTTAGTTATCAGACATTTGATTTTAGATAATTGTTTACTGTTTTGAATGAATAAAACTTTATTTAAACAGTATTATTTAAACAACCCATTTCAACATCATGTCCGATATTGAAACAGAGGGGACGTCATCCATACCCCTCAGTGAGAGAGTACTAATTAATTTCCTTGAGAAGGAATTTAAATCCTCCCTGAAAGAGGCTGTGGAGGCGGCCCTTAGCAAAAGAAACAAGCATTGGAAATGCAATAGGTCTCACCTTTGTTTAAGTTAAAGCCATTTGCTTTGCTAATGGTATTGTATTATAGCTATGTATTATTGAGTGTATGTATGTGATATGTTGTGATTTTATGTTGTTAGAATTGTATTTGTTAGCTGCAATAGGTCTCGCATTTGTGAGAGTTAGAGCTATTGGCAATGGAAATGAAAATGTGTTTGACCTATGTGTTTTGATTTGCAGTGGCCTTTGGGACCTTATAAGTGTTTCACACACAAAAGAAGCCCTGGGTCCAAAAACTAGCAATTGGAGGTCAAAATGTGACTGTGAGAGTGAGAATCTAAACAAGGGCTATCCCTTTTAAAGGACAGTTCCCCTCACACACCAGAGGTGTCATGCTTCATCATAGGGGTACCTCCTCGCGTGAGGAACCTGGTCCTCACGCGGGCTACAACCCCCTCTCTGCGAGGGAGGAGCTCAGGGATGTTTTATAATTGGAGGAGTGGGGTCTTCTATGACCCTATGAGAGCTAGGTGTGGATGAACTAAAGTGCAGTGCTATAATATAAGTGAGTATAAAACTAACTACGGGGTCAGCTATGTAGAAACTTTAATACAGCTGCCTGGTGTTAGGATTAAAAAAGCAAGAAAAACGCTTGTGAACACAGAGGTCAAAATTCAAGACCTGTGTGTTAGTACATGACCAACATGTTTCAGCCTATCTGACCTGTCTAAGTATCTTTGGCTTTCTTCAGGGTCGGTGATGTAGCTACAAAAATAGTGATCAAGTGAATCATAAAAACAAGATACACAATACTGAACCAGAATGCTTTCAGTGTTCAGTATGTTCAATCGTGTACCCAATTCGGCTATCTAGAGTCAGTGCTCTCTTGGACCTTGGACCACATACCCTCGGTCATGGCATTGGTACCACATGGCTAAATTAGCCAGGACAGATGTAGTGGACTCTAGATAGCCGAATTGGGTACACGATTGAACATACTGAACACTGAAAGCATTCTGGTTCAGTATTGTGTATCTTGTTTTTATGATTCACTTGATCACTATTTTTGTATTTGCAGTAGCTACATCACCGACCCTGAAGAAAGCCAAAGATACTCTCCCTCTCTCCCTCTGTCTGTCTCCATCCCTCTGTCTGTCTCCCTCCCTCTGTCTGTCTGTCTCCCTCTGACTCCCTCCCTCTGTCTCCCTCTGCCCCCTCTCTCTCTCCCTCTGTCTCCCTCTCTCTCCCTCTCTCTCTGTCTCTGTCTCCCTCCCCCTATCTCCCTCTGTCTGTCTCTCTCTGTCTCCCTCCCTCTATCTCTCTCTGTCTCCCTCCCTCTGTCTCCCTCCCTCTATCTCTATCTCTCTCTGTCTCCCTCTCTCTGTCTCCCTCCCTCTATCTCCCTCCCTCTATCTCCCTCTCTCTCCTTCCCTCTCTCTCCTTCCCTCTATCTCCCTCTGTCTGTCTCTCTCTGTCTCCCTCCCTCTATCTCTCTCTGTCTCCCTCTCTCTGTCTCCCTCTCTCTGTCTCCCTCTGTCTGTCTCCCTCTCCCTCCCTCCCTCTGTCTGTCTCCCTCCCTCTGTCTGTCTCCCTCCCTCCCTCTGTCTGTCTCCCTCTGACTCCCTCCCTCTGCCCCCTCTCTCTCCTTCCCTCTATCTCCCTCTCTCTCCTTCCCTCTATCTCTCTCTGTCTCCCTCCCTCTATCTCTCTCTGTCTCCCTCCCTCTATCTCTCTCTGTCTCCCTCCCTCTGTTTCCCTCCCTCTGTCTCCCTCTCTCTCCCTCTCTGTCTCCCTCCCTCTGTCTCCCTCTCTCTCTGTCTCCCTCCCTCTATCTCCCTCTCTCTCCCTCTCTCTCTCCCTCCCTCTGTCTGTCTCTGTCTCCCTCCCTCCCTCTGTCTCCCTCCCTCTCCCTCTGTCTGTCTCCCTCCCTCTCCCTCCGTCTGTCTCCCTCTCTGTCTCCCTCCCTCTCCCTCCCTTTGTCTCCCTCTCTCTGTCTCCCTCTCTCTGTCTCCCTCTCTCTGTCTCCCTCCCTCTGTCTCCCTTTGTCTCCCTCTCTCTCTGTCTCCCTCCCTCTATCTCCCTCTCTCTCCCTCTCTCTCTCCCTCCCTCTGTCTGTCTCTCTGTCTCCCTCCCTCCCTCTGTCTCCCTCCCTCTCCCTCTGTCTGTCTCCCTCCCCCTCTGTCTCCCTCCCTCCCTCTCCCTCTGTCTGTCTCCCTCCCTCTCCCTCTGTCTGTCTCCCTCCCTCTCCCTCTGTCTGTCTCCCTCTCTGTCTCCCTCTCTGTCTCCCTCCCTCTGTCTCCCTTTGTCTCCCTCGCTCTGTTTCCCTCCCTCTGTCTGTCTCCCTCTCCCTCCCCTTGACTCCCTCTCTCTGTCTCCCTCTGCCTCTCTCTCTCTGTCTCCCTCTGCCTCCATCTGTCCCTCTCTCTCCCTCTCTCTCTGTCTCCCTCTGCCTCCATCTGTCCCTCTCTCTCCCTCTCTCTCTGTCTCCCTCCCTCTATCTCCCTCTGTCTGTCTCTCTCTGTCTCCCTCCCTCTATCTCCCTCCCTCTATCTCCCTCTGTCTCCCTCCCTCTATCTCCCTCCCTCTAACTCCCTCTGTCTGTCTCACTCTGTCTCCCTCTGTCTCTGTCTCCCTCCCTCTATCTCTGTCTCCCTTCCCTCTGTCTCCCTTCCCTCTGTCTCCCTCCCTCGGTCTCCCTCCCTCGGTCTCCCTCCCTCTGTCTCCCTCCCTCTGTCTCCCTCCCTCTGTCTCCCTCCCTCTGTCTCCCTCCCTCTGTCTCCCTCCCTCTGTCTCCCTCCCTCTGTCTCCCTCTCTCTCTGTCTCCATCTCTCTGTCTCCATCTCTCTCTGTCTCCATCTCCCTCTGTCTCCCTCCCTCTGTCTCCATCTCTCTCTGTCTCCATCTCTCTCTGTCTCCATCTCTCTCTGTCTCCATCTCTCTCTGTCTCCATCTCTCTCTGTCTCCATCTCTCTCTGTCTCCATCTCTCTGTCTCCATCTCTCTGTCTCCATCTCTCTCCGTCTCCCTCTCTCTCTGTCTCCCTCTCTCTGTCTCCCTCTCTCTCTGTCTCCCTCTCTCTCTGTCTCCCTCTCTCTGTCTCCCTCTCTCTCTGTCTCCCTCTCTCTGTCTCACCCTCTCTCTCTGTCTCACCCTCTCTCTGTCTCACCCTCTCTCCGTCACCCTCTCTCCGTCACCCTCTCTCCGTCACCCTCTCTCTGTCACCCTCTCTCTGTCACCCTCTCTCACCTCACCCTCTCACCTCACCTCACCCTCTCTCACCTCACCCTCTCTCACCTCACCTCTCCTCACCTCACCTCTCTCACCTCACCTCTCTCACCTCACCTCACCCTCTCTCACCTCACCTCACCCTCTCTCACCTCACCTCACCCTCTCTCACCTCACCTCACCCTCTCTCACCTCACCTCACCCTCTCTCACCTCACCTCACCCTCTCTCACCTCACCCTCTCTCACCTCACCCTCTCTCACCTCACCCTCTCTCACCTCACCCTCTCTCACCTCACCCTCTCTCACCTCACCCTCTCTCACCTCACCTCACCCTCTCTCACCTCACCTCACCCTCTCTTACCTCACCTCACCCTCTCTCACCTCACCTCACCTCACCCTCTCTCACCTCACCTCACCCTCTCTCACCTCACCTCACCCTCTCTCACCTCACCTCACCCTCTCTCACCTCACCTCACCCTCTCTCACCTCACCCTCCCTCACCTCACCTCACGTGTGTGTGTGTGTGTGTGTGTCAGCCCGGGCTGAGACAGCTTCCCGGGAACACACACAGCCGCACCCGAGTACTTCACAGGTCTTTAAAAGACCATTCACTTGTTAATGAGGCTTTGTTGTATTTCACCTCTTCTTAGTGCCCCTGCATCTCCACTCAGAGTGGAGATGCAGGGGCACTAAGAAGAGGTGAAATACAACAAAGCCTCATTAACAAGTGAATGGTCTTTTAAAGAATCGCCCGGCCCCCATAGAGCAGAGTCTCTCAGAGTCCGCGCTGCTGCAACCGGCGGTGTTTGCTGACACTTTAAAAAAAAAAGACACACAGGTACGATGTCTGCGGGCCACCAAGGAAGGCTTGCCGGGCCGCTGGCGGCCCGCGGGCCGTACTATGAGTACCCGTGCTTTAAGTGGTGATGGGGAAGGGGGAAGATGCGTAAGGGCTGCATGAGGGAATTGTGGGAGGGAAGTTATCGGGTGGACAGCTGACGGCACGATATATGAAGTCACTGAAAATAACAGGCAGTGACGTGCAGGAGGAACGGCACAGGGAAATTTCTTAATAGAAAGTTTTACTGGCTTTTTTTCAAGCCGTGGAGCAGCTTTGTTTTGCATTTGAATGAGACACCCAAATATGGAGCACAACGTCCCTGAAGCAAGTGCCATGCTGATACTGGAGCCGAGGCACACAATAAAACAAGAGCAGCGTGTCGCAGGTCTAGGCTCACCTCAGTCCCCGTTAAGGTTAGGGGCGCGGCGTCTCCCGACTCCGCTTGGCTCCTGCCCTGTCCCTCTCTGTGAGCTGGGCTCGCGCGTCTCTCTGATGCTGCGCCTCTCGGCTCCTGGGACGCCAAGATGGCGCCTGTCCCTCTCTGTGAGCTGGGCTCGCGCGTCTCTCTGCTGCTGCCGCCTCTCGGCTCCTGGGATGCCAAGATGGCGCCTGTCCCTCTCTGTGAGCTGGGCTCGCGCGTCTCTATGCTGCTGCCGCCTCTCGGCTCCTGGGACGCCAAGATGGCAGCGCTTCTGAGGCTGCAGGCATGGGGCCGGCGGCGGCAGCCACTTTCACTCACTGAGAGAGCAGGGGCATGGGGAGCCATGGCGGGGGGAAAGGCTTCCCGTGAATAAAAAAAAACATTATTAGTTAAACGTAACCCAATGGTTACGCACAGCCCACACTCACTGAGAGAGCAGGGACATGGAGAGCCATGGCGGGGGGGGGGGGGGAGAGGCTTCCCGTGAATAAAAAAAAAACATTAGTTAAACGTAACCCAATGGTTACGCACAGCCCACACGCAAGTAATGGCAAAAAAAAGTGCCGACAGTAATTATAAAACCCACTGTGTCACGCCGCCAGTAAAAGATCCAGTCCAGGTGGGCGGGGCCAAAAGAGGACAGGGTGGTAACCAGGAGGGACTAAAAAGCCTCCGTTATGATCAGAACACACCGTTTAGCATAATCAGTGACAAAAATGACGCACACCAATAGAAAATGCGGGCGGAGCCAAAACTCAGCTTCTAAAAGTATATTGATTCCAAGAAGCCCTCGCAGAGCGAGCAGCGCATGTGCGCTGCAACGCCAGGCGAGACCTAAAAAGGACTACTCTGAAGAGGACCTAATATCTCTTTCAGAGGATGAGACTCCCATCAGAAAAGGAGGTAAGGTTATGAAAAAAAACAAACACATGTCTAATGTTACGCTTATTAATGGTAGCCAGCGCGCTGCAAAAGACAGAGATGAAGCATCAGGTAGCCTGTGCGCTACAAGTGACCTTGGTACCCATAGCGGTACAATTAGCAAGAGCAGCCTTATTGGCGCAATAAGCCCAGGTGCCCATCGCGGCACAAAAAGACCAAGTGACCTTCATGGCTCAAAAGACCCCGGCTTGCAAGCTGGAAGAGAAACCTACTCCTATGATACTTACCCAAATGAGGACGAGGAGGATGAGTATATTTTTGATCCCCTAGAAGATTTAGATAATGATCTTCTTGATGAAGACCATGGGCAAGGCTCTAGTTCAAAAGCCATTAAAGACCCTACAGGGGTGGAAATGTTCAATCCTAACCAGATCACTCACCCAAGGGGGTCAGACTGGTGGCCTATGGACCACGTTTCCAAATTCATCAAACATTGGATCCGCAGTTCCCTCGAGAAGGAAACGCGAAACTTGATGAGGGCAGAGTGCCCTAGACCCTTCCTAGATAATAAAGCTGGGATGACCCCAAATTTGGATCCAGAACTCATGACTTTTTTTATTTAAAACAGGCAAGGATCCTAGGAAAGGATTAGAGCGTTGCCTCAAACAATGCCAGGACAAGGTCCTGGATATTTTGGGTCCACTCGCAAGAATCCTCGATCTGGCAGAAGAAGCTTCTCTGAAGGGTACACATGTAGATGTTGACCTACTACATGGCTGGAGTCAACACGCATTATGTCTCTTGGGCAATGCAAACGCTGGCCTTTCGGCTGAGCATAGAAGGGCCATACTTATGAGGATTAATCCTAAACTTTCAGACCTCGCCAATAAAGACCCTAAGGGTGACTCCAATGGTTTACTCTTTGGAGAAAGCTTTATTAAAACCCTAGGAAAGTATGTTTCAACTTTCTCAGCCTTCAGCAGGGCTCAATCCAACATGAGGTGCATGTTTGGAGGTAGAGTTTTCGCAAGGGCTGGCAGGATGGGACTGGCTGCCAGCCGCGGACAACAGAGGTCCCAGTTTTACCCAACTAACCTAAGAGGCTTTGCAAGACAATACCGTGGCAGCAATACCTTCTTCCCCCAAAGAGGCCGAGGTACAAGATCACGTGGCGGCAGAGGCAGATTCCAGGGAGGTGCAAACCAAGGTAAGAATTCCTATTCCTCTTGGTTCTTCCCCAGTAAAGGTAGGGGGAAGATTACGTCTTTTCAGCCCAAACTGGCGTTTAATAACAAACGACCCATGGATTCTCAATATCGTAAGTGGTTTCAAGATAGATTTTACCCACACACCTTATCAAACACACCCACCCAGAGAGATGATCCTAGATCAAGAACAATCAAATTTGGTAGAACTGGAGGTGATCCAAATGTTACAAAAAGGTGCCATTAGCCAAGTCAGAAACACAAGGGACGGTTTCACAAGTACAATCCTTTTAGTAAAGAAAAAGGACAAGGGGTGGAGACCAGTCATAAACCTTAAACAGCTGAACGCATTTCTAGTTTACAGACACTTCAAGATGGAGGGTATCCACCTTTTGAGAGACACCCTACAAGAGAAAGATTGGCTTGTGAAATTGGATCTCAAGGATGCTTATTTCACAATACCAATGGATTACAACTCACAGAAATATTTAAGGTTCTCATGGAAGGGCACAACTTACCAGCTCTGCTGTCTTCCTTTTGGCCTCTCATCAGCTCCTTGGTGCTTCACCAACGTTCTAAGACCTGTAGTAGCCTTTCTAAGGAAAAGGGGTGTCCGGATTATAATCTACCTAGATGATATGCTGATAATGTCACAGAGTCAGGAAAAATTACTAATACATATGAAATGGACAATAGACCTCTTAAGAGGGACTAGGACTCATTGTCAACACAGAAAAGTCTGTAACAACTCCTACTCAGATTCTAGAGTTCCTAGGTTTTCAGGTGGATACCATCACGAGCCAATTACAATTACCCTTAAAAAATTGACAAAAATAAAGAAGGAAGTAGCTTATGTCCTTTCAAAGTATACTCTGAGCCTAAGATCCTTAGCAAGAGTGGTTGGCCTGCTGTCCTCCTCTATCCAAGCTGTTTCACCAGGTCCTTTACACTACAGGGCCCTGCAGAGATTAAAATCCTTGGGTTTAAGGAAAGGACTATGGTACTCAGACAAGGTCCCCTTGTCTCAAGAAACACGAGAGGATCTCCTGTGGTGGTGGAACAATCTGGACAGTTGGAATGGCAAGGCAATCTTCGGGAATGTCCCAGATTTCATAGTAGAATCAGACGCAAGCAACCTAGGTTTAGGTGTGAGAATAGGGTTGACAGAGACAGGAGGGAAATGGTCTCAGGAGGAACGTCTACTTCACATAAATTGTCTCGAGATGATGGCTGGTTTGAACGCACGGATGAGCTTCAAGTCATCCATAAAGAACAGCGTAGTTCTCTTGAGACTGGACTACTTCACAGCCGTGTCCTATATCAATCGCCTAGGGGGCGCCAGGTCTAAAACACTCGCCAATATGGCCAAGGAAATTTGGTATTTTTGCTGGACACAGAAAATTTGACTAAAAGCAGAGTTCATTCCTGGTCACCAGAACATAATAGCAGATTGGAATTCAAGGTTTCTAAGAGACTCAAGTGACTGGAAACTGAATCCCAAAGTTTTTCAAAAGATTCAGAACCTATGGGGCCCCATCCAAGTGGATCTGTTCGCCAGCAGATTAACATATCAAGTAGAAGACTACTTCAGCTGGAGAACAGACCCCAAAGCGATGGGAGTAGATGCTCTACTTCAAACCTGGGACATGGGGAACTGTTATGCTTTCCCCCCTTTTGCTCTAATTCAGAGAGTATTATTGAAAATACGGAGAGAGAATTACAAGATAATTTTGGTAACTCCCTTTTGGGATACACAGATATGGTTTCCAGGGTTTCTGGAACTAGCAATAGATTTCCCACGTTTAATACCAGGGAATTTAGACCTTCTCCTAGGACAAGAAGGGGAGCAACATCCTCTCTTACTAGAAGGAAACATGAACCTTCTTGTTTGGAGGATTTCAGGCGATCAAGCAGATACTCCGGCCTTTCAGGAGGGGCTAAAAGCCTACTGGATGAGTCATGGGCACCAGGGACAAGAAAAAGATACACTGGGGTATGGAAAAAATGGTCTAGTTGGTGCATGGAACGAGATTTGGATCCCGTGGATGCTCCTATAATTTATATGGCCAATTTCTTAGCAGAGTTATTTAGATCAGGCCTTTGCTATCGAACTGTTAACTGTTATAGATCAGGAATTTCAGCTGGACACTCACTGATTAATGAATTTTCAGTTGGTAGTGATCCTTTAATCCACAGAGTAATGAAAGGGATAAGACTTAAACGCCCTCCTAGGGCTAGATATCAATCCTTATGGAACGTCAATCTTATTTTTGACTTATTTACGTCTTGGCCTGACAACCCTTTATTATCAAGAAAACAGTTGTCTATGAAATTAGCTACTCTTCTCTGCCTTATATCCTTCAGGAGAGTATCTGATGTTAGAGCATTAGAAATCTGCAACAGATTTTTTCCCCCAAACAGGGTCCATTTTGACATTTGTAGAAGAACCAAAACAATGTCTGAGAGTATTGTTTACCCTTATTTTAATGATTGTGAAAAACTCTGCATTGTTAATTGTTTGAAAGCTTACGAAAGTGTTACGTCTGTTGTTAGACCAGGTGGTGAAAATCAATTACTGATTTCTTTTGTCAAGCCTTACAAAGCTATATCTGCAGCTACTATCTCCAGATGGGTAAGAACCATTATGTCTGAAGCTGGAGTGGATTTAACTAAATTTGGTGCACACTCTTCCAGAGGTGCAAAGGCCAGCAAAGTCTTTTGGGCTGGTGGTACGCTTTCAGATATACTTAAAGCGGCAGACTGGTCTAGTGCTTCTACCTTTGAAAGTTTTTATCTTAAACCGGTGGAGCACGTGAGCAGAATGGCGTTAAATAGCTTTAAACTTGCATAATGGTAGCCTCCGGTCTTGTAATGAAATGGCGATTCTCCAATTAACATACAGAGAGAATCTTGATTTCATTAAAGACAACGGAGGCTAACATTATCCCACCCTCCACGCCCATGTGGAGAAATGTTATATTGTTTTAAGTAAATAAGTAAATCCTATATTTAATTTGATATTTTTATATGTATATTAAGAATGCTTTGTTGCGTTTGCAATGCTTATTTTACTTGAATATTTAATTTTTAAAAAATATTTTTAGTGGTTATCACTCTTTTCTATTTCTTCCAGACAATTCTTCGTTATGGAGTTTCTTTCTTCATCAAGCAATACCATCAATTCAACAAGTTTATTCGGATGTGTTTAACTTTTCGTCGCAGCCTTAAGAGGATGATGCCTAGCTACACTGTAACTATGTTATGTTTCTGAAGTTCTATGGAATGTTTTACTTGTGATGTAATACATGTTCTTTAAAGGGCTGCATGTTGGGGCAGCAATAAAAGTTATTGCATAATGTTAGCCTCTGTTGTCTTTATTTATTTATTTTTTTTATTTTAAGAGTTTTATATAGCGCTGGCTAGACCCGGAGGTATCAGAGCGCTTTACATTGGGTTACACAATGTTACAGACAATGATAACAGATGACACTTTACATCAAAACTAAGCAACAGATTGAGAGAGGAAGGAAAGGTGAGACAGATAGAGCGGAGGGGGAAGGGGAAATGTGAAGGGGGAGGATGGGGAAGAGACGGCAGGAGAGACGAAAGGAAGTTTGCCCAAAGACCGACTGGGTAGGTGACGTCCGAGGAGGGAATCCACAGCCCGTCTCCCCTATAGCTAAGCAAGGTAGCTCCATCGGGCATAAGTCAAAATCACTAGGTCTCAACTGACGAAGGAAAAGTTCACAAAAGAAAGTCAGGTGGATAAAAGAGGGTGGGAACTATGAGCAAGGACGGGTGAGGGCAAAGGTCAATGGCTACAAAGAGGAGAAGAGTAGAGCGGAGAGGGGTAGGGTGAAGGGAGGAGGAGATTAGGTCCAGAGAGACATGGGAGAGTTTGCCCAAAGATCGGCTGGGTAGGTGATGGTCAAGGAGGGAATCCATGGCCCATCTCCCCTATAGCTAGCGAGGTAGCTCCACCGGGCATCAGACAAAGTGGCTATGTCTCAGCTGTCGGGGAAAGTTCTCATAGTAAATGTCCTAGTAGGTGAGCAGGAACAGGGTCGGGTGAGGGCTGATCAACATCGGGACGATGAACAAAGATTTTAGACCAGGAGAGATAAAGCATTGAGGAGGGTCCCACGGAGGCGGCCATCTTGAAGTCAGGCAAGGGGGATGGGTCATTGAAGTTCGAATTCAGTCGGTCTCCATTATTCTCTGGTAAAGCAGTGCACACATTGCAACAACAGCAGTCCATTTAGTCCTGCGATGTATACAGCTAGCGCTAACCGTCCTGGTGACCCACCTAACAGCGGCTCCAGTCCAGGAAGCAGCGACGGTAATAAAACAGACAGACCCAGCAAGAAACTGAGCAGGCTAACCCCGTCCCTCAGGCGGCAGCCGCACCAGAGCCATGTCTGAGGCGGTAAAACAGTGAATAGTATCGCGACTCCCGGTCTCCAGAGAGAATCCAGCAGGCAGTCCCAGCAGCCAGAGCACTCGCGCCGCAGCAGTAAGCAGCCGCGGAGGCTCCCGCGGCTCGCCAATGCAGTCACTCTTGACTGGGCCTTCACATACAGCTCTGCCGCTCACCTCTGCAGTACGGGCTTCACCGGAGGCACCTCCGCAGCACCGGCAATCTCTCCGCAACGGACCACTTTCCCCCTTTCAGCGGCGTCCAGTGGCGCGGATCACGGCCAGCGCTCGTCCACCCTTCCCCCAGTAATATGCCCAGCAGTCCGCTGCAGCCACCAGCAGACTCACCCCTTGACGCCAGACGGACATTCTCACTGCTATGGCTCTTCAGGTGCACTCCGACAGGTTTCAGAGCCCAGCCGCTGCAAGTACGGTAGGACTGGGCTATGCACTATTTACTTTCCAGGCGCCATTTTGCGTTTCCCTCCCGAGCTCGGTCATCAGGGCCGGTGCAGCGTTCTGCGGTGATGTTTTCTTTAACGAAATCAAGATTCTCTCTGTATGTTAATTGGAGAATCGCCATTGTGATGCCCGACATACTAAATAGTGAGTCTTTGGTAGTGCTTAGGTAGGGAACTTTCGATCTTTTCGGACAGATAACTAAACAGTGGTGGGGGAAGGATGCATTTGAACGTGGTGTCTCCAGAAACACAGGAACATTTAGCCTCACTGGAACTTTGTAGGTCAAACAGCTCAGGACTGCACAGTAGTGTGGAACAGTCCATGGATGGGCAGATGGCTCTGCAATCAGTACTCTTCAGGCCTTTTGTGGGTAGTACAGTTTAGAGACAGGCCTGGTGCTATCTGCTGTGAGAAGCATCACTGTACACAAAGTATTAATCTGGTGAGAAGCCTGAGAAAGACACATAAAAAGAGAACAACCCCAAACCGGTTCTGAAATCTGAACAGTGGATCCTAATCCCTGTTCTAGAAAATGTGTATAAAAGTGGGGCTCAAATCACTTCACTCTGTTCCAGTTTGAAGACCTTCATGCCTACGGGAGTACTCCGCAGAGTACTCGAAGGACTGCTGTGTGACCATGGCTGGTGTCTGTATGACAGCCAGTCTCCCAGAGATCATGGGACATGACCTGAACTTTGTACTTTCTGTTGGAGTCGCTGAAGGTCTGTCAAATACCCAGAAGACTGCCTGCTGTGAAAGGGAAAGAGTTTGCCTGGCCCAACAGGAGGAGAAGCACACTGTATCCCCAGGAGTGAGAGACACCCGCAGAAAGCAAATTGCCTGAGAGTGAAGCTGGCATTGACTTGTGCTGCAGAGGGTCCCCATGGTCTCTCAGGAATGTTCCTGGCGGGAACCGCTACAAGCTTCTGCGACAGCCCAATCAGGGCTGCAACTGCCAGGGTGACTGCACCAGCCCGATCGGGACTGAAACTGCGGTAGTAAGTGCATCAGCCTGATCGGGGTCACAATTGCTGTGGTAACAACGTCAGTCCGAATGGATCTGCAACTGCCATGGCAACTGCACCATCCCAATCAGGGCTGCAAATTCTGTGGTAACAGCATCAAGCCAATCAAGACAGCAACTGCCAAGGTGACAGAGTTGGCCTGATCGGGCTGCCAACTGCTGTGGTGACTAAGTCAGTCAGAATGGGTCTACAACCACCACAGTGACTGCATCGGCCTAATGACCAAGTCAGTTTGACTGGGGTGCAACCGCTGTGGTTGCAGGACTGCCATTGTGACTATGCTGGCCTAATCAGTGTGCAACTGCTGTGGTGACTGCAACTACCCAACCAGTATCTACACTAGTGCTCGACACTGAAGGTATTGCGTCTGTTGGCTTTTGAGTTCTGAGATTATGCACCACACACTATCTTCATGAGAAGCCTTAAACTGCTCACCCACACAACCCTGAGAGTCCAGTGAGGAAAGGGTTGCACTTGGCCCAGTTTGCAGGGCCATAGTGGGGTGAGCCCCAGGACACCAGATGTAAACAACCTCAACCACCATTGTTTGGGAAGGTTACTTGGATTCTGAGGTGCTGAATGTCAGGGAGTTGGTTCTTTGGGGTTGCGTTTACAGTTTACTTTGTGACCTTTGCAAGTGCCGAAGGGATTGGTACAACACAGCACAGAAGCTGCATGCAATTCATGAAGCAGAAATACGCTGATGTTGTGCTTCAAACTATGCTAGTCCCCCTATTTTAAATGTTGATGTCTGAGCTGGCATTCACTTTGATGGGCTGCTGAGGAGACCACCAGTAGGCATCACTAGAGGTCATGGCCAGATACGCTTGTCTCGGAGCTCATGCCTGGAGCCTTCTCGTAGCAACAAGGTGAATAATCCAAGGCCCCTGTTTAGTAAAAGTGGAACTGCAATGGTTGTGGGTCAACTCTTGGCTTCGAAAAATGTGTAAGGCCAGTGCTCTATTCTAATACTGTACAAGGGCGTAGTTGTATATTTCTGGCTCATGGAGAATGGTTTGCTCTTTTAGACTGCTAGTGGATCAGTTTATTTTTTGTGTGCACACTAGCCTATGGTCTTTGCATTGAGAGTTTCATTGTGCAGAAGCAATAAGAGTGGGACACTTTGTTAGGCCTAGCGCCCTCTGAATGAGGTTTGACTACTGAGCTAGGTGGGTAGGGTCCTACAATCCTCCTCCGGTCTGTCATCTATCCTTTCCTTCAGCATGCTTCTCTTTTCAGCTAAAGCCCACTCAGAAATGTCCCTCGTCCATGCCTGAAAAGTAGGTCCAGCAATGGACAGCAAACGGATAAAGATTTCTATTTTACTAATAGCAATCGAAGCACAGCAAATCTATTACTGTCCTTCTTAGCCTTAGGGTGAGGTCTGACACAGAGAAGACAGTGCTTTATTGATACTTGTAGTCTAATACCAGATACCTCTCTGTGACGTTAGACTATTTCTCCCTAGTAATGCTCTACCTTGATGCAGCGCCAAATCATGTGTAAAAAAACACTGCACCCTCTGTGCTGCTTCTTAGACACCCATCCAACCTATTCTGATACATTCTGTGTAGCCTGGTGAGTGACAGGTAAGAACGATGCAGCACATAAAAGTAATCAAGCTTACACAGAGAGTTACCAGACAACTCCTGCACCTGCACACATGCTCTACTCCAGTCTCCCTCTGTCAATGGTACTTGTAGGGCTTATTCCCATTTAGATTTTGCTGACAATGTTATTTTAGCCATGTCCTTCTTTCAGGCCTCTTATAAGCGGAAGAACAGTTGCCAAGGGGATACCAAATATAATAGGACCTCTAATGTGTACGTCCCTTCTGGTGATCTTTGGAAGTACGTCTTTAGCTGTGCTGGTCAATTTAGCAAAATGCAGAATTGCCCAGGATCTACTGCAAACATGTCCTGGGCATTTGTAAATGTAATGCAACTATCTCCTGGGCACAAGCCCCCCGCACCCCAGAGTCTCACATCCTACCTCCCTCTACCTAGCTATGAACATACAGTTACTGATCTTCATGAAAGGTTGAAACCACCAAGACGGCAGCTTTTTAGAGAAGGGGTCAGCACATTATTACCTTGACCATTGTTTCCCACACCTGGACCACCTTCAGTACTATAAATGGATACTGTTTGTCTTAACAGGTCCTTGCCATCAAGCCCACCAGTAGGTTTGATGCCCCAGGGATCCCCACCAGCAACTTTTTCTCCCTGTTGTCCTCCTCAGCACACCATTTGGCTGCATGCTGAAGTTATGCCTCTAAGTAATACAATTCTAAATTGGGAAGTACAGGCCCTGAACATATTCCTATGTATCTGGCACTGTGAGTTCTGTGATGCATATAAGAATAGAGGCAAAATCAAATTTTTGCTATTGCGATTCTATCCGAGACTAACAACGGAACTTTATTCCAGAATGTGATAGGGGTTTTCAGGCATGTCAGTACCCTTCCCACACTGTAATCATATTGTTTGTCAGCAATGTGGGTTACTTGTACCCCCAAATATTGATACTTCTCAAGCACCCATCTCAATCCTATGTCAGAGAGTTTCTCCTAGAAGTGTACCTCTAACCTCACCAATGGAAACACCAATGACATCTCCTTATTGATATAAAGGCCAGATGCATCGCCAAAACTCCACAACTCGGTCAACAGCTGCGGTACAGAAGTCAGTAGGTGTTGTAGGTATACAAAAGTGCCAGCTTCATGTTCTGTATCTCCCACCTGAGTATTCCATTCCCTCATTGTAATTTCCAGATGAGTAGCCAATGGCTCCATTGCAACACCAAACAGGAGAGAGGAGAGGGTACAACTCTTTCTGGTACCGTCTCTATGTCCCATCTGTCAGAGATGTATCCTCCAGATCTGTCCTGGCCATTGGACAAGGACAAGGAGACAAGGAGACCCAGCTCAGAAAATTGAAGTCAAACCCCATCTTTTTGAGTACGGTCCACATATATTATCAGTCTATGGTGTCAAAACATCTTTTCAGTAGCCAAGGCGACCAACTCTTCTTCCATTTCTGAGCTCTGTATGGCGTGCATGAAAAGTCTCTGCTATTCATGAGAGTACTCATTAGTATAAAACCACATTGGTCTTTGTGAATTGAAGAGCCATACACCTTTTGTAAGCAATTAGCTTGATATGCCTTGACATCTACGTTAATTATAGATAATGGGAGATAGAAACAAGTTGCGTATGGTCTCTAACGAGGTTTGGCAACTTCACTATGATTGTCTCTGGCATTGTTTGAGGCAATCACCCAGGCTTTAGCTTCCCAAAAGACGTCCAGCAACCAATCAGAAAGCAGATCAACATATACCAGATAGAATTCAGGTGGGAGCCCATCTGTTTCCAGTGCCTTATTTCTGAGCATCTCTTGGATGGCCATTAGTAACTCTTCCTTTGAAATGTCATCCTCTAGACCTGCAACTTGTTACCTGTTAAGTCTCTGAAGTTCTTTTGTATTTAGAAAATCTACACATTCTGTGTCCTGATGCTGTACTTGCAGCTTGGATAATTCAACTTAAAAATGACACAAAGTGCTATTAATTGCTGCCTGGGCTACCACTCTCAAGCCCCTTCTCCCTTCCAAGGCTATAATCATGGGTGTAGGTATTTCATGTTTCAATACCTGGGTGACAAGCCTATACTCACATAAAGTGAACCTGTCCAAGGTATCCCATAGATCTTCTACTTTCCGTCTAACCTGAAGTGTGTCCCCTATCTATATGTGGGTCTCTTTGGTCTGTTCTCTGCAGGTGTGCCAAACCCTCCGACCGCCATTGTTAGTCCCTTTGCAATTAGCATCTCGTACCATATGTTTTACTAAAGCACTTTCCTCGCAGGACAACTTTGAGCACGTCCCATTCATTTACCCTGGCTGAGATTGCTCCCCAATTCTTCTAACAATACCCCTCTATTATCGCTTTAATGTCTGCACAGAAAGCAGTATCACTAAGGGCCGCAGGACTAAGGCGTCAAGTGGGAAAGGCCTGATTACCTCGGGCCCAAGTGTAGGTAAGCAATAGTGGTGCATGATCTGAGAGGAACCAGCCCAAATGTTCCGCTTATTGTATGTTTACTTCCAATGGGCGTGATACTAGTATCCTGTCTAGTCTACTGTGCATATTGTGTATGGGGGAGAAGCATACATTTTTATTGTGTGGAGTAAGGCAAACTCCAAATGTGTATGCAGTCCACCCGAGCCCTCACCTGAGTAAGCGTTCCTCTCATTTCTTCTTTCGTAAGGTGTCTTGGAGGTGACCTGTCCATTCTCCTGCCAGTATACAATTGAAGTCTCATGCCCAAAGAAAGGGGATCCCTACATATGGTGCTAGTACATCCAGCACAGTACAGAAGAAGGTTTTATCATTGTTGTTGGGTATATATATGTTTACCAGGCATACATCCGTCCCATCCAGAATCCTATATACAAAGATATATCTACACTCCACGTCTGCATGCACCTCTCGATCCTGGAGCAGTACAATAGGAGCCACCTATAAGGACACCTGCATGCATATGTTGAGTAAGAGGAAGAATATAGCTGACCTCTCCATTTGTAATTTAATCTCTCAGCTTCCATATCCACAAGATGAGTTTCCTGTAGGAACGCTATTCCCTCTTATAACATCTAAGATATGTGTGTACTCTGTAACGCTTAGTGTAATCAAGTAGGCCCATGGCGTTCCAGGATATTACCTTTACATTTCCCACCATACCAGACAGTCACTTCTTTTTGCAGCCTGTGTCTTGAGGGGGGGCGGGTGGGGGGGTGTGGAGGGATGTATTCTGGTCCATCTACAAAAATCCTTCCAGTGACACATGCTGTGTGTGTTTGCCCTGCGACTGATATCATTGTAATAATTCTTTTTAAACTTTGCCAGGGCCCGGCAGCTACTCAGTCACTAACTGCTACTGGGCCCTTTGTCGCTGCGTGAAGAGCCTTGCACCCCATATTGCTTACAGCCATCTTTATCAATAGCTTTAAAATTCCTAGATGACTGCTTTGTGTGCACATGCATTGGCAGCCATCTTTGAATGGGCTTCCAAACTATTTCATGTTCATGTAAAACATTACTGCAAAACATTCAAAGGCATTCACATGTGCGTGCACATGCATGCATTGCCATCTTTGAACGTTCTCTCTGTAAAACTGTAGTACAAAAAATTTCAATGATGTCTGAACTGTGCATGTGGAGGTGTGCGAGGGTAGGCTTTAAAAAAAAAAAATTGGGATATATGATTTACAAAAACATTTTTTTTTTAAATTAGAAAAACAATAGGCTGGCAGCCAACACCAGACCGATTGACTTTGTCATTGCTTCTTTTTTTTTTTAAATCCCTCAGAAACAACTGTATAGATTTACACATACCACAAAAAGAAATCTAATTTGGGCCAAGCTCATCCTTCCTGCCAGGCTCTTAACTAAGGCCTTCAGTGTTTGATGAGCATTTGACATAAAAGTCTTTCTGTTTTTAACGTTTAGGACCCTCAGAGCCACTTTGTCCCCCTCCCACTTACTCCCCACCAATCTAAAGACAATGTGGCAAAAAGTAGGAGTGGATGATCGGTTACTTTGGACTGTCAGAAGTGACACAGACGTAGGTGCCGCAGACGTCGCAAGGCCGCTGAACAGGGAGACCAGGATGGGCGTCCGAGCCTCTGAGCCACTAGGCCGCCGTGGTTTGCAGCGGGGAGCTACCTGGGGAGTAAGGTGTCTCTGACCCTGATCAAGGTCCGAAGTCGACCCATGACTTTGCCAGGGCGAGGCTGGCTCACCGGCCCTCCAAGGTAAAGCCGACCCGCTGGTTCTTCAGGCGTTTTTAAAGCTAGCTTCGCCTGCTCTGTTCTGCGTTGACCAGCCGTGACCTGTTTTCTTAATATTATCTTCTCATCGTTTCGAGGTCTGAAGAGAGAGAAGACGCCGAAGTCTCAAGGGAGAGAGAGAGAGGTGAGTGAGGTAAGTGGTCATTCGGGCTGTATTCCCCACTAGGGGGGCCTTTGCCAGAGGGGAGAACACGTTGTTAGCGGAGGCGGCCGCGCTAGGTCGCAGTGCGGCGTGTTGCCTTGTGCCCCCTCTATCCCACTCCCTGTTTTTGCTTTCTGCTGCCATTAATTATGAGCCACTACCTCTTGCATTCCTCCAGCTATTTTTACCATAACTCTTCCAATTCCATCCTTATGAGGAGGTGCCCCCATTAACTATATAAACTGGTGTCACAGATTCGACGGACCTCGGGAGGAGCAGGGGGGCGAGTGGTGGTCCGTCCCCCCTGAAACCGGCCGTCTCCTCTCTTTCCAGCCAGATGACTGGGACCCTAATGATCCTGACAGCACGGAGGACGACGTAGTGCATTACGGGCCGGGTCCCTTTAACAGGGAGGACACCTTCAGAGACCCCACCCCCGCTCCCGCCGTCATATCGGGCCCGCCCAGGAGAGCGGGAGAGAACGAACCCGGAAGAGAACCAAGGAGACCGGAGCAAGAAGAGGACGCCGAAGAGGGAGAGCGCAAAGGCAGGCATCGAGAGGAGGAACGACTGGCCCTGCTGACCGTACCAGAGGGAGAACCTGACACCAGGACGCCAGGAGGCCAACGGTTCGGCTCTGCGCCCCGCCACACTCCTGGAGGAGTGTGGCTCCAACAGGTACGAAACCGTATGACTGGGTGGATGGGGAGGAGACCAGCCGCTTTTTTAATAGGGCACCTCCAACTATCCCTACACTTCACCCGACCCCTAGCACAGCCCCTCACGCCGCCGGTAGTGTGTTTGTGGCACTGGTGCTCCCTCACTCCTACCCTGAACCCGTGAGAGCAAAACGGGGAGTTTCACAGATCCTTTTGTTTTTTCTTTATCCTGCACCTGATGGGAAACGAGCCCGAGGGATTCCAGGGAGAAACCCGAAGAGAGAGGGAATCCGTGACCTGTGGAGTGAACAGGACCGGACAAGACCAGAGGAAGAACACCAGGACATACCTTGGACTAGGTCCCCCACGATTGTAAAGCTGGCCCATCGTGATAAACCCAGTAGACGAATAAAACCAAGTCTACCCAGATCCCGTGTCCAGCCTGATCCTTGCGAGGGCTTACAAGTGGTGGAGAATGCGGGCAGCCCGTCCATTGAGAAAGGCATAATGGACGCCATCATCCAGCATCTGATAGCGGGCCAGGAGAAACTGGGATGGGCCGTGGAGCGGCACATGAGTACGGCCCAAGCTGACAGGGATGTCTTTAGGGACAGCATAGCTGCACAGCAGGAGGAGCTGCAGAGACTAGCCACAGAACAGACGGCTGGCCGGCTCAGAGACACGAGAAGCCCCCATACACCAGGACCCTCCGGCATAACCCTCCAGAAGTATATAGCCGGGGAGGATCCGGATGCATTCCTTCTGAACTTCGAGAGGGCGGCCACGGCCTGTGGGTGGCCGGCGGACAAATGGCCCTTCTTTCTGGCCCCCTTACTGACGGGCGAAGCCCAGGCTGCCTACCAGGTGGCCAACAGTACAGGCACCGCGCCTTATGGCGAGATCAAATTGATCATATTGGACCACCTGGGTATGGACGCGGAGGCTTTCAGAGTGCGCTTTCGTAGGGAAAGAGGACATCCCGGGGAGAACCCGAAACGCTGTTCTTCCGCCTCAAAGCGGCGGCGGACAAATGGTTAAGACCTCTCGAGAGCTCAAAGGAAGATATCATGGACCGCATATATCTTGAGCAGTACCTAGAGGCACTACCATATAACACACAGAGGTGGCTCCGACAACATCCACGGCTGACCACCGAACAAGCAATAGAGATGGCCACCACCTTCTCGAGGGCCCAACCACGTGTCCCGTCCTGGGAACCAGACAGAACCCGTCCCCCGCCAGGGAAACCCGAGAAAAGGAATGTCAGACTCCCTGCAGAACCCCTAAGACTCTGACCACCCAAGTCAGGTCCTCCATTGTATAGAGGGCCCCAGTGTTACGACTGTGGCGAGTGGGGCCATATCGCCAGGGCATGTCCGCTCAAGAAGACGTCGGAGGAGCCAATGGAAGTGGGATATATTCCCCGTTCCATCCTATACACCACAGAGATGGGGACGGCATTCTACGTGAGTGTAGGAGTGAATGGGAAATAGGTTAGGGCCTTACTGGATTCGGGGTGTAGACAATCCGTGATACAAGGGGCGCTGATACATCCCTCACAACACCAACCAGATCTGTATGTCCACATTAGATGTGTGCACGGGGACGTGAAGGCATACCCAGTCGCTGAGATAGACATCACCACAAAGGGAGGGCCACCGTGTAGAGTCAGGGTGGGGGTACTACCTGATTTACCAAAAGAGGTCATCATAGGGACTGACAATCCGGGGTTCCTAGATATGTTCCTGGCCACCGTTTTTCAGGCTCTAGGGGGGAGGAGGGACAACAAGCAGGAAGAATCCTCACCCGCCTTGATCACCACGGAGCCATGGCTCCTGGATAGGAACTTCCAGTTCACACAAATTAATGACCCAACCCTCCAGCAGGCCTGGCAAAGTGCCCAAAACACCAATGTAGCACCCCCTATACTTACCCTCGTTTTTTTCTAAAAAGGGGTTACTATACCGTCAGGGCGCCCAAGAGGAAGAACCCCAGTTACTGGTCCCTAAGTCCTTCCGGGAACAAATCCTGTTCTTTTCCCACTCTCACCTTACAGCTGGACACATAGGGGTAGAGAAGGTCACGCAAAACGTCCTGAGACACTTTTATTGGCCCGGGGTGTATGGGGACATTAAGAAGTATTGTCAGGAATGCGAGACCTGCCAGCGGAAAACCCTTATCGGCCCCCTCCGGTTCCCCTCCAGCCGTTACCTATACTAGGGGTACCATTTGAAAGAGTGGGGATGGACCTTATAGGTCCCCTCCCTAGAACCCGGAAAGGACATCAATATGCTCTGGTGATAGTGGACTATACAACCCGCTACCCAGAGGCATTTCCCCTCTCCGCCCCCACTACCCAGAACATTTCGGACAAGCTGATAGAACTGTTCTCGAGGGTAGGGTTTCCCAGGGAGATTTTAACCGACCAGGGCACTCCATTTGTCTCACGTTTAATGAAAGAAGTATGTAGGACATTGAATCTGAAACACCTAAAGACCTCGGTGTATCATCCCCAGACGGATGGCCTCGTTGAGAGGTATAACGGGACGCTAAAACGTATACTGAAGAAAATGTTGGCAGGAGAAGGGGCGGAATGGGACCGACTCCTCCCCTTAGCGTTGTATGTCATCCGGAGCCAGGTCCAGAGCAGTCTCGGTTGCTCTTCTTTTGAGATGCTTTACGGGAGACAACCGAGATCGCTCCTGGAGATGACCAAAGAAGCCTGGGAGAAAGAGGAAGCAGACGAAGCTAGAGATCTTCTGGACTACACCAAGAGTCTTAAGTCCAAGATAGGGAAGCTGAGGGATCTTGCCTATTCCCATTTGGAGAAAAAGCAAGCGCAACAGAAACATTTCTACGACAAAGGGAAGAGGTGGCGACATCTAGCCGTTAACGATTGGGTACTGGTGTTGTTGCCTTCCTCCTCCAGCAGATTCAAGGCGGAATGGCTGGGGCCATACAAAGTGGTGGGGACGGTAGGGAGAACAAGCTACCGAGTTCAGGTAAAGCCCTCTCGGATACAGACATATCATATCAACCTACTAAAAAATGGTTGGGACCCCTGCCCAGCTCAGCCCACGTAGCCATACCCACAGAAGAGGGCTCCTCACCCAGTACCCTATCCCACTTAGTCGTAAATGTGGAGCTAACACCCACAGAGAGACAATCCCTAATGGGTATTCTAAACCCCTTTGCTTCCCTGTTCTCAGACGAACCAGGGAAAACCTCGCTCGCAGAACATTCCATCACGACCCAACCTGGCCGGATAGTCAAACAGCGGCCATACCGCATACCCGCCGCACGGAGAGAGGCGGTACGCACAGAAGTAAAGGCTATGTTGAGGATGGGGGTCATTCGTCCTTCCAGGAGCGAGTGGTCCTCTCCCATAGTCATGGTTCCCAAACCAGACGGGTCCATCAGATTTTGTATGGACTTCCGTGCCCTCAACTCCATCTCCAAATTCGATGCCTACCCAATCCCAAGGGTAGACGAACTAATCGAAAAGTTGGGTAACGCTAGATTTATTACCACCATTGACCTTACAAAGGGATACTGGCAGGTGCCCCTGAAAGAAACCGATAGGGAGAAGACAGCTTTCACAACACCAGACGGCCTATATGAGTTTACGGTCCTCCCCTTCGGCCTTCACGGTGCACCTGCCACCTTCCAGCGCCTGATGAACTTGGTACTTAGGGAACACCAGGGTTATTCATCCGCTTACCTAGATGACATAGTGGTGTTTAGCTCAACCTGGGAGGACCACCTAAACCACATAGAACACATTTTGCGGTCCCTAAGCCAAGCAGGGTTGCATATCAATTCCAAAAAGTCCCGAGTGGGGTTCCAATCAGTGAAGTACCTGGGGTACGTCCTAGGACATGGAGTCATAGCCCCCAAAGGGAAAAGGTGATGGCCATCACTGAAACAGAGTTCCCATCCACAAAAAAGGAAGTGAGGGCCTTCTTAGGGTTGCTCGGGTATTATCGACGTTTTATCCCACAATACTCAGAAATAGCGGCACCCCTAACAGATGTTTTGCGAAAAGACACAAAAGCCAAGGCACTCCTAAATCCGTCGAACGAGATGTTGAGAGCCTTCTCCCGACTTAAGGAAGCCATCACAACAAGCCCGGTGTTGGCATCACCCGATTTTGAGAGACCATTCCTCCTCCATACCGATGCCTCAGACAGTGGCCTGGGGGCGGTCTTGTCCCAGATATCCCCGAGGGGGTCGATCATCCGATCCTCTTTATAAGCCGGCGTTTGTTTCCTCGTGAGGAGAAGTACCCTACCATCGAGAAGGAGTGCCTTGCGGTAAAGTGGGCTATAGAAAAGCTGCGGTATTACCTGGAAGGCACTCACTTCACCTTGTACACTGACCATGCGCCCCTTCAATGGATGAGCAGGAACAAGGGACATAACCCCCGCATCTTGCGTTGGTTCCTGTCGTTACAACCGTTCTCCTTTGAGGTGAAACATCGCAGGGGTACCGACAATGGTGGTGCTGACTTTCTATCTAGGGTGTTCCCTCTCCCCGAACGGGAGAATCCTGAGGGGGGGGTGTGTCACAGATTCGACGGACCTCGGGAGGAGCAGGGGGGCGAGTGGTGGTCCGTCCCCCCTGAAACCGGCTGTCTCCTCTCTTTCCAGCCAGATGACTGGGACCCTAATGATCCTGACAGCACGGAGGACGACGTAGTGCATTACGGGCCGGGGCCCTTTAACAGGGAGGACACCTTCAGAGACCCCGCCCCCGCCGTCATATCGGGCCCGCCCAGGAGAGCGGGAGAGAACGAACCCGGAAGAGAACCAAGGAGACCGGAGCAAGAAGAGGACGCCGAAGAGGGAGAGCGCGAAGGCAGGCATCGAGAGGAGGAACGACTGGCCCTGCTGACCGTACCAGAGGGAGAACCTGACACCAGGACGCCAGGAGGCCAACGGTTCGGCTCTGCGCCCCGCCACACTCCTGGAGGAGTGTGGCTCCAACAGGTACGAAACCGTATGACTGGGTGGATGGGGAGGAGACCAGCCGCTTTTTAATAGGGCACCTCCAACTATCCCTACACTTCACCCGACCCCTAGCACAGCCCCTCACGCCGCCGGTAGTGTGTTTGTGGCACTGGTGCTCCCTCACTCCTACCCTGAACCCGTGAGAGCAAAACGGGGAGTTTCACAGATCCTTTTGTTTTTTCTTTATCCTGCACCTGATGGGAAACGAGCCCGAGGGATTCCAGGGAGAAACCCGAAGAGAGAGGGAATCCGTGACCTGTGGAGTGAACAGGACCGGACAAGACCAGAGGAAGAACACCAGGACATACCTTGGACTAGGTCCCCCACGATTGTAAAGCTGGCCCATCGTGATAAACCCAGTAGACGAATAAAACCAAGTCTACCCAGATCCCGTGTCCAGCCTGATCCTTGCGAGGGCTTACAACTGGTAACAGGGAGAGTGTTCTTCCGCCTCAAGGAGTACTCAATAATCGACAAATCGATAAAGCGATCTTAAGAATAGTTGGAGGTGATATGTTTGATGCAAGTAGAAGTGGGTGGCTTATGATTAAGATTGTGTAAGGTGCTTTTTGACTGGTAGAGTGAAGAAGAATCAATTCCTATAGGAATTTGGCATGCTTCACATTTCATTAAATACAATTAGTGAATCGGTATAACATCGGCATTCAAAGCATTGGAAAATCACAAGTACAATGACAGCAAAATAATTGACATCTAGCCCCCTGCTAATGGGGAGGACATGTGCAAAAATTACATCTAACTCCTTACGAAATAGAGACCCCTTAGTCACAGCATTAAAACGCAAGGATACATTTTTCTCTTTGTGGGAAACGGAGAAAACAACCCTGGAAGCGAATGTGGGTACTATGAGGTCAACCGAGGCGTCTAAACTCCAATGCTTAAATGGACCTAACCCTCGGTGGTTGCCTCAAAAGCAATGCTCCAAGAAGAGAACAAATTATTAATATCACATCATTAGGGACATCCTCAAAGAAAATAATCTGGTTCACTAACTTACATCCAACTCCCTACCCTGAATTCTCCTCCTCTCCTTGCTTAATTTCTAACATGCCAACAACAGCTCCTATCATAAGTGGGTCCTTCTCAAAGAATAACCTCTGGCACCCTGGAGGAAGATTTTACGTTACCAGATATAGATCTGGACCTTTGTAGGAGATACAGACAAGATAAGGATTATAAATCACATCCCCTGAATTCCCTGCCATTGACACTGCCTACTGGTCTGCAACTTTTTAGCAGTACACCTTCAAATCACTCTCCTCTATTATCACACTTATGAGAAACTCCAGATCTGGAAGTAATGGTCAATCAGCCATGTAACACCCCAGATCATGAGCTAAAGATATCAGTTTCCCTACTTTGTTTAGAGAGGATTCTATCGTCCATCTTAACTATGTTGGAAATATTTGTAGGGGGTCGGACTCTACTCTAGATACAGTGACACCTATACTAAAGGAACTGATCGATGGAAAGAAATACAGGGAATATGGTGCTGTACAAACGGTCTTAACAGAGGCTATCCCCCCAACAATTGCAAAGGATGACTATATAAAAGCTCTGATTCAAATCGATTTCATTTCACAAGCAGGAAAACCAAACTGCAAAGCCAGTACAATAGAAACCCATACAGTGGCAAGTCCAACTCGCTTTATGAAATACATCTTTGATATGGATACGGACACTACTGCTCCCTATCTTCAAATCTTGCTCCAAACACAGATGTAGGTGAGCCATGCCCCGCCCAGTTAAAGCCAAAAGGAACATTTTTTTAAAATGGAAAGGAAAGAAAAATCTTAATCGAAGAATTACACAGAGAGGATGTAGAAAACTGCACTTTAGAGAAGGAGTAGATCTCCACAAAGGCCTGAACAGCTATTAAGGTCAGAAGGGCCTGAGCAGTTTCCAAAGTCAGAAGAGATGATGCACATGTCCCAACTTGTGTCCCCGGGGGGGGGGGGTCCTTCATACGTAACTGCCAATCCAGTGATCATGGGGAGCCAAGAGGGGCTAGAAGCAGCATCTCTTGCTGGTCAGCCATCTCCCATCATGTCCTCTCTAAATCCACCAACCCATTTGTGGATCCAAGTATGAAGAAAGGACCAGGGGATTTGCGTAATCCCAATGTTAAAGATCAACCGCCGTGTAATATTGAAGCCTGAATACTGGGCTTCATCCCTCTCTTCGACTCGGACTTAATTTTGAATAGGCCAGCTTTGCTTGCCTGTTTCATGGTCATCAAGACTCCTATTCCAAAACAGAGATATTAACTTGGTTTCTTTACTACAGGGGTTGAAGCTAAATCAAGGGTGACCTATTAGAAAATTACTGTAAAAACGATACTACAAAATTCTGAAAGCCTGCAATGTAGAGCTATTGAGTCTTCCCAGTACTAGAAGAGAGGAGTGGAATGGAGGCAAGCATGCGCCACAGTCAGGGTAGTGTCCAAGGTAGGGAGCTGTCCTCCCCCCTACAGTGGTGATTTGAGGGCTTATGCCCAGGAATTGCAAGTATACTGTGGGGAAAAAATGGCAGACAGGTGGAATATAGGGAATCTACAATATTCTCAGACCAAAATACATATGAGGAAACACAAAGATGGAATTGGCTGCCCAGTGTCTTAAATAGCACTTGTATGAATAATCGCCCTCTGCTGACCCATAATTAGCAATGAATTAAAGATTGTCTCCTGGAATGCAGCAGCAGTAAAGAATAGCAGGGAGAAGCTACAATTCCTAAGCGCACTAAAAGTAGATGTGATCTGCCTCCAGGAGACATGGTGTGATAAGGAGCTCCAGTGTGACGATTTTTCTCTATCAATTGTAAACCTAGGCCCTCTAAAACAGGTCATGCTAAGGGGGGGAGTAGCATTTCTTCTGTTCAATAGGTATAAGTGGAAGCATGATTACTATAGGGATCCCTCCAAGTTATTTATGGCAGTAACTCAGATCCAACCTGGTGGAGAGCAGGGTGTACCTCCCCTCTTATTGGCAAACGTGTGTTTTCCACCTGGGGCCACACACTATGCCCCTTGTACATAAGGTCTTCTCTTTTATCAAAACGTATCTTGATAACAATCAGCCTCCTCACGTAATTCTGGTAGGGACCTAAATTGTAAATTAGCTAATTATGCCTTGAATCAATTATGTGACGCTGAAAAAGAGGAAGCCCGACAAATCCCTCCCATAATTTTTCCATCAAAGATAAGAACTGATAAGAGAGGGTCCCTCCTACTGGATCATTTGAAAAGTAATGATTGTATTATAGCAAATGGGAGACTACTCTCTGATTCGCCTGCACAACACACATGTAAATCTTCATGGGTGGGTGCAATCCTAGATTATCTGGTGTTTGGCTGTGCTTCCTTTTATCTATTGGGCAATTTGAAGGTAGTGGATGTACCCATTAGTGATCATAGCCTGGTGATCTTCACTACCTGTTACTGGAGATTTGATGGGACCTTATCCAAATTTGACAAAAAAACAGAAAGAACACCCTGGAACCATAGGATGTCCACTAAATTAAAGGGTAAATTAGAAACTACTCTTGAAAATCTAGGTGCTTGAGAGGGTGATGAATTGGAAAGCTTCTCCATTTTCATGAAGCAGCTATTAGTAAGAGTTCATCAAAAACCAGCCAAGAGTAATTTTAAGTCGATCCCCCTCCTGATTCTCTTGCTGAATAGAGAAATAAATACCGTAGTTAGAAAACAACATATGATCTATTCACCAGAGAGGGATGCTAGGGTTTCGCTACCAAAGAGGAGAAGCCTCAAGGCCAGCCTGAAAAGAGAGGAATGTGACTGATTATGGGTAGATCTGAGAGAGGCAGTGATTAAGGGGCACATGAGGTCATTTTGGACTTTAGGAGCAGAGGGGTGTGGCTCAAGAGGAAAATCGCTTCAGCCATTAAAGAAGCTAGGTGGATTAACATTATCACTGAGCTGTATGCGGCAAATGGAGAGGAGGTTGAATGCATTAACCTAGAAATGGGCATATGTTCTAACGAGCCTCCCTCATTTAGTGAAATAGAACTGGCCATACGAGGGATTCGCACATCTTCCACGATAGGGCCTGATGAAGTCCCTACCTCTGCTATAAAACAAGAACCATCCCTCTGGAGCAAAGTATTGTTCCCGGTTTTAAAAAGCTGCTACATGAACAGGAAAGTCCCCCACTCCTGGAGGGGAAGCATCTTAGTCCCCTTATAGAAGATGGGAGATTGGAAGCTGCCAGGGAACTACCGACAGATAGCCCTATTAGATGTAGTGGGTAAAGTTTTCACAAAATGCCTTCCGACTCAAATAAACGAGGGGGCAGAAGATAAAAATATAATCCCTATGGAGCAAACCGGGTTCCGGAGAAATCATGGAACGATTGACAATATAGCAGCCCTTCAGCTGATCAATGAGAAGTATGAAAGGGTAAGAGGAGGCCTATGCGGCCTTTATACATTTTGTCACAGCATTTGACAAAGTGGACTGTCCTTTGTTGTGGAGGAAGCTAGTAAGGGTGGGTATGCGAGACACCCTGTTAGATTTAGTAATGGCACTCCACTCCTCTACTTGGTGTAGAGTTCTTTTAGGTGGTGATTGTGGCCTCTCTACGAAAATAACAACTCAAAGTGGCTTAAATGGTGCCTCCTAGTCCAGATTCTTTACTCCCTATGTATTTCAGATCTCCTAGGTCATCTATCTCAGAGTGAGGGTATAGCACCGTCTATTGACAGTAAAGCAATAGCCTGCTTATCATCTACAAACGATATAATTAATTTTAGACCTTAACCCTAAAGGACTAAATAGTCACCTGCAGGCATTACAACAATTTGCTGACACCCACCACCTAAAGATTAACATCTCCAAAAGTAAATCATGTGTTTCCATGGCAACAAGAGACCCAAATATACTAATTTCTCTTGGTACTTGGGCTCCCAAAAATGAGAAATAGTAAATTCTTACACTTTTTTGGGGAAGATAATGTGTGGCAGTCTTAGTAACAAGGCCCATATAAAGAACAAGAACAAGCTCATTCCCAGGCCAAAGGATTGGGTGCTCGCTATAGGGCTACGGGCAGAAGACACTTCTCTTATCTCCTCGAGGTCTAACAAGTGAAAATCCCAGGTTCCCTACTGTATGGTTTGGAAGTAATTGGAGTTGCTAAATAGGACTTCTTAAATGTGATGGACGGGTGAACATTAAGAAATATGTCCTTTGTTAATTCTGCGATATAAGTGGCTGCCTTAAGCCTGGAAGTGGGCTTAAGAAGTATGCATGTCCAGGGTCTGGTTGGGGTAGTACGCTGGGTTGCATGCGTAGCAAGGAGAAAAGAAACCTCGCTAAGGTCACTTATGAAGAAAGAAATACTAGATGATAAAAAGAATAAGTCAATAGTATATAGAAACTTTCTCTTTGTGGTTGATTAGTTACATTTAGAACCCAATTTTGTCCTAACAGTAACAGTGGCACAATTAAAAGCTGCCCTAAAACAGGCCACGTGGGCGTTAAGTTTTCACTTCGACAGGGAGACATGCCTTGAAAAAAAGGGTTTTCAAGTATACAACCGATTCCATCACAAAAAATAAGAGTGCAACCACACATTAATTGGAACTTGCCTCACGGGTTCAGACGTTTTTGTATCCTATTGAGGTTGGGTATGCGCCTGCTCAACCCCCTCCAGGGCAAATGGTATGGAACCTCCCCTAAATGCAATTTATGCTATAATAGGATTCAAGATTTAAACCATGTCCTATTTGTCTGTCCGGCACTTTTATTACCGCGTCGAAAATGGTTGAGACCCATATGCCTGCAGCTATTCATACATTCGACCACGGAAGCCCTACAGTCACTTTATGCGCCCCTAATGAAATGTTTTGTTAGAGAATTTGTAAATATTTTAAGTGCTTTTTAAATTCATACTGATATTATGGCTGTAATAGTATGGTAGTTTTAATGTGGATTGGGGTCCCTATGCATATTTTGTGAATTTTTATGTCCTATGAATATACGTATATTTTATAATTGTTTTTATGTGGACTTCTTCGGAGTTCCGTAGCATATAAATTAGAAAAAACTTAAAACTTTAACTTAGTTACTTTGTGAAAGTTCCAGCACATTTGTCAAATAATGGGGTCAACATTATCAGACTTCCTAATCTTGCTTTTGTAACGTAATTTTAACCTAACCATAACCAAAGCAATGATACTGACAACATTGATACACACACAAACACACATAGTCAACCACTATCATCAAAAATGACTTTATTCGGTTCAATGGACCATAAAAGTTTGACAACCACTAATTTCTGAGTTCCAGCCATAACCCCCACACTATCCATCCTCTTCCTTCACGGTGTCCATATCGGCACACCCTTTCTTAGATCTTCTTATCATTTTACGTGACACCCCCACCCCTCCTTACCATTCTTTGATCCTACAGTGCTCAGGAATAAAGTTTGTTCTAACTCCATCTTTGTTCTCTTCCAGTCCTCATATTCTGGCCTGAAGGAATGTTTACTACCCACCCTACTTCTCAACAAGTACCTCTTTGTTTTGTGAAAAGCATGCCTTTCGACCAGCCTCTATATTTAAAAATAAACGCCCCTGAGGTCAGGAAAAAAAATGAAACGTTACAAAAATATAATGTCTTGGAATACTGTAACTAAGGATTGCTTTAGAAACGGAATGTATTTTCACATCAAGGTTATAATTACGCCCAAAAGAAGGTTTTTGACGCCTACACACATGATATTTTAGCTTTAATTTGGGAGACGCGGATAGCATGATCCCTTTAAAAAGAATCGTACGACGGACGTGCCTGTCTTCAGGTTTGAGAGGTCTGGTTTAAAATAAATTCTGGTTTGAACCTTGCTGCACGACGTAAAGCTAAACTGAAGGATAACTAAATAACGTGTTTAAATCCTTTACTATGCAATCCGAGCAATTCTCGTTTATAAAAGGCCCATGAAAGTTTAACTCGACATGTTTCCACTTTCTTAAAGCTACCCGTCAATGCTCCTCTTCATCCCTCGTTCTTCAGGCGCTGCTCCCTCTCCCAGTAACTTACTGTACATTACTAATTGTATGGAAAGAACGACCAGGTTTGCAGGCACTCACCTGCGAGTCCTTATTTATTTATTTATTTATTTATTTAAACGGTTTTATATAGCGCTGGCTAGACCCAAAGGTATCAGAGCGCTTTACAAGGGTTGGGAGAGGAACCAATTGCAATATAACATTTGTACAAAAAGGAAAAGTGCAAGATAATAAGAACAATATGCAAAGAACAGTAAATACATGGACAAGAAAATAAGGAATACAATTAGGCCATAACCAGAATTGGATAGTTGAGCTAGCGTGGGTGGTCAGGGATGGATGGGGGGGGGGGAACTGAGGAGGGTGATGGGAGAGGAGATAGCATGCAGGGGTAGGCAGTGATTATAAGAGAACTAGTAGGGAGAGGGTGGAAGTATATGTAAGAATGAGAGGAGGGGGGTAGTAAGTCAGGTATAGTGTAGTGAGAACATAGCACTGTCATGGGCAGGTTGTGAAACCCTGTTAGGTGGCAGGATTAAGGACCCCAGTATTTGTTGAGAAGGTGCCGCTTGAGATCTTTTTTGAAGCTGAGGTAGGAGGGGTTGCAACGTAGATCTTTGGGGAGTGAGTTCCAGATAGTAGGCGCATTTCTGGAGAAAGAGCGTAACTGGGTAGATTTCTTGTTTACCAAGGGAGGTACTAGCATGAGAGTATTTGTGCTCCTCATTTCTCTAGAGCAGCCCGCTTTGTGGAGTTTGTCTGAGAGATACAATGGGGTATGATGATGCAAGGCTTTATGCGTAATGCAAGCATTCTTGTAGGTGGATCTGCCTTCGATGGGAAGCCATTTGAGATCTTTGAGGATGGGGGAGATGTGGTCAAACCGCTTACAATCAGAAATAAGCCTAGCCGCGAGGTTAAGGACTGATTTGATTGGGGCTAGGTGGACTTTCGGTGTTCCAGAGAGAATGGCATTACCATAGTCCAATCTAGAAAGTACTAGTGATTGAACAACTAATTTAAAGTCATCAGCAGGAATGAAGGGTTTGATTTTCTTGAGGTGATGTAGAGAGAAGAGAGCGCCTTTGGCCGTGTTTTTTATGTGGGGAGAAAGGCTGAGGTTCTGGTCAATGCTTATTCCGAGTGATTTAACTGAGTTAGAGGTGGACAAAGAGCAGTTGAGAGCTTTAAGGTCAGAGATCCAGTGTTGAATGGGGAGCCGGTTGTTTTTAGGAGCGAAGAGAATGACTTCCGTTTTTTTAGGGTTGAGTTTAAGGTGATTGTGATGGAACCATTGTTGAATCTTAGTCAGGGCATCATTGAGGTGCAGAATGTCAGCTTGGGATTTGATCTTATAGTAAAGCTGGGTATCGTCAGCATAGAGGTGGTAGTTGATTCCTGCTTGCTTAAGAATGAGGGTGAGGGGTTCCATGAAGAGGTTAAATAGAGAGGGAGAGAGAATAGAACCCTGGGGAACACCCAGGGAGACAGGAATAGGTTTAGAGAGGCAATGGCTGATTTTAATTTGTTGGGTTCTGTGGTGAAAGAAGGAGGTGAACCATTCGAGGACAGGACCATTGAAGCCGAGAGGTCAAGAAGAATGAGAAGGGAGGCCTCCCCCTTGTCGAGGGAGTGATGGATGTCATCAACAATGTTGAGCATAGCAGTTTCAGTACTGCAGCCCTTTCTAAAGCCTGACTGTAATGTGTCCAAAAGGCTGAAAGAGTCAATGTGCTTGTCCAGTTGGAGCAAGGCGCATTTTTCGAGGGCCTTGGATAGAAGAGGAAGATTAGAGATAGGACGCAGATTGTTAAGGTCGGTGGGGTGAGCAGCAGCATTTTTGAGGGTGGGAGTGATTTGGCCAAGCTGGAGGGAAACAGGGACACACCCTGTGGCCAAGGAGGAGTTGATGATGGTAGTCCAATAAGGTGCGATGATATGCTTTAGATCTTGAACAAGGTTAGCGGGGAGAGGGTCCAAGGAATGAGAGGAGGGTTTAAGCTTAGTGATGATGTTGAGGACTTCCCGCTCTGTAACTGGGCTGAAGTTAAGCCAAGATGCATTATTTTTTAGCTGTGGGCTGGTGAGGAAATGATCCGGAGGGGCGACGGCGTGAGGGAGCTGAACAGAGTCAGGAGGGGACGAAGGTGTGAAAGGAGACTTGGATGGGAGGTCATAGAGGGGTGATGAGCACTCTGGTGGGAGGTTACGGCAAAGGATAGGTCAATCTTGGCGATTTTTTCGGAAAAGAAGTTGGCAATTTCTTCACATCTTTCGATAGAGGCCATCAATTTGGGGGGGGGGGGCAGAAGCTGTTTGATTTTTGATAATGCTGAATAGTTCCCTGGGTCTATTTTTAGCCCGGTCGAGTTGTGCGCGGAAGAAGGAGGCCTTTTCATTGAGGATGTGTTTTTTGTAATTAGCCCTTGCGGTTCTGAGGAGGGCAAGATTTGGAGGGGAGGGGTGTTGCCCCCACGTGCGTTCGGTCAGCCTAAGCGAGCGTCTCTCATTGTTGAGATCAGCATTAAACCAGGATTTGGCGGGGTTGTTTTTTTGTGGTTTCAATTTGGCTGGGGCAATTTGGTCAAGGACCTCGATGATGGATTTGTTGTAGTGTTCGGTAGGGTCATTAGCATTTTGTGAGGGAGGTGAAAGTTGAAGTTTTGCTTTAATCTTAGTCTCCAGTACGCCTGGAGGAATAAGGTGAAGATTTCTGGTTAATTTCCGATGTTTGATGTTTTTAGGGGAAGGGGGAGGTACGGCGCTGTTGATCGTGAAGAGGATAAGGTGATGGTCCGACCAGTCAATGGGGACAATGTAGGAAAGGGAAAGCCAGATCTTTGCTAGTAATGATAGCGTCAAGAGTAGCCCCTTTGGAATGTGTTGGCGAATGGCAGAGTTGATTCAAGTCAGTAACGTCGAGGAGGTCATTGAGGATGTTAACCGAGGGATCATCCTTATTGTTCCAGTGAATATTAAAGTCTCCGAGGAAGAGGTTTTTGGAGTTGGAAATCGAGGCTTGGGAAAGCAGGTCAGACAATTCCTCCACAAAGGGCGAAGGGTCACCAGGGGGATGGTAGATATTATGTAACACTTACAAGCGCCGACGCATGGCTTCGAGTTAGTGTGAATAAAACCAGGGCCATTGGAGAGCCTTTTTTGGTTTGCTCAACAATCTGGCTTGGCTATCTTGCTGCCTAGTATTTTCCTGGAAATACTACATACATACCTTCCGGAACTTTTGGTCAGCCTCTTCTTTGATTGGTCTGTTCAAGTGCTAGTCACGTTTTGCTTCTGCTCACCACAATATGCAGCAAGGGCCAATGGGTGCCCACTGCATCCACTGGCTGTCCAGGACTGTGAGAGATGGCATTATGCCGGACAACATGAGCACAATCACCTGAAGAAGAGGTGCCAGGGCTGCTGTGCTGGGCCTACTTGCATGTTTATGTTTGCAAATTTTGTATTTGCATATTGCCTATGTTTGTAAAGCACAACAAAAGAGGCACTCCCTTTGCTAACGCCAGACTTAAAAGCTGTCATTGGGTCGTAAACATGTTCTGGAGGCCAGCAGCCAACCACCCTTTGTACCCAGCCTCAATAATCATTCCATCTCCTTGTTAATCAAGAGTTCAAACTATACCTTTGTCATCGAACTATGAAGGATATGCCAAAATGCTATGTTTAAGACATCCTACAGTGCTATCACTGAACCTGAATACTGGTGGCAAAGAGCAGGCATCAGCAACCATGTCTTTCAAGAGCATCCTCACAGAGCCTGTGCCACCTAATGTGACCGACCTGCTGAAACGAGGTGAGTATGTGGTCTGAAAAGGACAAGCTCTAGCCCGAGGAACGTACAAAAGAAAGAACATGCAGCAAATGTGAAAGAAAGCAGCTGTTGTGCACTGTAAATTCCAAAGTATGTATACCTTCCCAAGAATTTTTGTTTTTTAGGTATGTTGTTACCCTATACATGTTGCTTTTTTTTGTTTAAATTAGTTTATATAATTTTGGCTTTAAGAGGGGAAGGAAGGAACATGCATATTATTATTTCGACAAATTACATATTTCGATCTCAGTTGTGCACTCAATTAGACTGTCAACAAGCATTTGCAATGCAATAGGTCTCGCATTTACGGGAGTTTGAGCTATTGGCATTGTAAATGACAATGCCTGTTTTTATGTTTTGGTTTTTAAAACATAAATAAAAGGCATTGTCATTTACAATGCCAATAGCTTAAACTTGCGTAAATGCGAGACCTATTGCATTGCAAACGCTTGTTATGTGTGGTGTCCCAGACAGTGCTGCTTGGGAGTTGTCTGGGGATTTCAAGAGAGCATGACTAGGTCGCTAGGGTTGTAAATGGTGATCGCATGTTGTGTGACATGTCTGAGGGCTTTGACTAAGGGTACCAGACACGGTCTTCTGCAGAAGGGTATCAGATCTCCAAGGGTTACCCAAGGGCATGGTGAAATCCTTCACTGTGTAATGTTCCTGTGTATTCTGCCCAAGCGAGGCTTTTCATGCATGTTAAGCAGTGGTCTGTCAGACCTGGTGCAATCACCTGCAGGCTGTAGAGCTGGTCCCTTAGGGCTAGACTCGGTTCGACCATTTCATGTTCTAAATTGACCAAAAGGTTAATAAGCTTGTGCGGTTCAGATACCATGCGCCTCTGCACTAGAATGCTCGGCTCGCACATGATCTCACCGCTGGGGCACGCAGGGCTCCCCGAACATGCATGCCAGAGGAGCAGCATTCACGAGTTGGGCCCACGCCCAGGGCGCTGACCTCCAGAGGGGCGCTGGAGATCTCTGGAGCTGCCTCCCTACGACTGAGCTCCAAAGAAAAGGGTACGCCAAATTTGGTTTCGCCCAGGGCGCTCTCTGACCAAAGGCCAGCTCCAGGAATGAGAACTGATCGGAGCTTCTCATTTCGTGCCCTAGAACACAGGCTCACACCGGCGCCGCCGCAGCTGAAGGGTCGCTCCTCGGTGCCCAGCGAGGCAGCACCATGTCTGCTCCTGCCCTCCGCTGCCATCCGTGTGTGCTGGAGGCAGGGCGCCTGTTCACAGGTCAAGAAAACAAAACACAACCTCAGCTAAGGCGGGAAAGGGGTGTAGATCTGAAAGGAACGATGTTTAGAAGCGGGTAGAGATGGTGAGCGAGGAGCAAACATGCAGAGGAAACGGAGAATGAGGAATATATGTTTGAGAGATTGGGAGAAAACGTGGCAAACGGTCAGAGTGGAGAAGTAAAAGGAAAAGAGGAGGGTTGGGCAAGGGAAAGCACCTTCACATGGTACAAGCAAAGAGACGGGGGACGAAAGGGGATAAAATGAGGTCCTAGATCAGTAGATGAAGAGCGGGGAACAATGGACGGGAGATAGCTTGTTGGAGACAGAAGGACGAGAGAAGGAGACAGACACAGAGAAAGGACTGAGTGCTGAAGGGAGAGAGCTTGAGATGAAGAACTTGACCCTAGAAGGATGAAGAAGTGGAGACGCGCACTGCACACAAATACAAGTGTAGTAAAATAAAATGCAAGAGGGTCACACAAGTAAGGCAAGCCTTGGCAAAGCCAATAGGCCTGCTCTCTGTAAGTTGGTGCAATGGTTGTTTATTTATTTTTGATTTGAAGGATACTGGTAAGCACACCCTTGGCGTGAAAAGCAACGCTCGCAAGATTCAACTTGCAAGCAGAATCCACCCCTCCACCCACTGCACATTTAACCGCTTAACCGCGGTGGCAATTCCGCTGCGGTGCGGCGGTTTAGCGGAGTGGGCGGGGCCGCGTCGGCCAACGGACGTTCGCAGCACTACAGAGGTAGTGCTCGCGACGGCCGTTGGCCGACAGACGCACGCAACGGGTTAAGAGGCTAGAGAAACAGCAGCGTAGCAAAATATGCATTTGATATAAAAATGTGTCACCCAGACTGTGTACAAATAAGAACTAAAGGTGTTACTAAAAAGGTGCCAGCGGTAGGTCGATGTATCTGCGCTTTTGGGAGTAGATGCTTTTTACCGTCACTTATAGACACTGGAAACTTTAACTTTGATGTAATGCAGAGGTACATGAGAACACTGAGAACCAGTGTTTATTATAATAAGAATCTTGCCCCTTGGGGGTGTGGCCAGGAAGGCACCATGAACGGAAGCTTCGCACGAAGGTTCCGCTTCTGATCAGGCCCAGCGTCTTTTATTCTGCACCCGTCTCACAGCTGTTGCCCTCCACGGCTGCCCCGGCTTGCTCTACGTGCCGGGGGGTACTGTGGGGCCCGCCGGGACTGCTGTGGGAGCTGAGACCTCCGGCGACCACAGAGTGGGGACTGTGGCTGACATGGGAGATAAGCACTGCAGCTGCGGGCCCCAGCACCATCAAATGTCATTTCGGTGATCCTTGACGCTGTAGGCGCCCAGCCATCTGGCGGCCAGTTGGTGTGCCCTCGAGTGGCTTCCTGCCCTGAACTGGTGGTGCGGTGATACGCCGGGGCTGCCGCTGAAGACATCGACCGGGGGTCTGCAGTCGGCGCGACCTTAGCGGTGTGGCCACAGCTGAGGGCCCCGGCATATCAGGAGGTCCTGGCCCAGCGTGAGGCAGCCGCGGGGACTGTGGCCACAAGGCGGGACCACTGGCACGCCCCTGGGGGCACCAAGCCCTGGGATCCCTCCGGGAGTAAGCGCGCCTCTCCTCTTCGCAGCGTGTGCAGCCGGAACAGCGAGCGCACCTCCGGCCAGCGACCGACACGCACTGCAGCTGGCCACCGATGGGGGAAGCAGCGCCGCTGCTGAGCAGTGTGCGCCTGAAAGAAAATAGTGCTCACCGACTACATAACGCCGACCATGTAACACCGCAAGTAAAAGGTTCAGTCGTTATGGGTGGTCACAAAAGGAGACAGGGCGGTAACAAGGAGGGACTAAGAAGCCTCATAATCAATCGGATGCCAGTGTTTACCAAGGACAATGACACCAGCCAATGAAAAATATGGGCGGAGAGTGGGCGAGGCTTCCACAGCACTTCAACATCATACCCTACTACAGCATGCCTCGCAGAGCGAGCAGCGCATGCGCGCTGCAACGCTAGGCTCGACCTAAAAAGGGAAGAAGAGGAAACAACACAGGTGGTATTTGCATCATTTGGACACTTAACGGGTGTAACACAAGTATCAATGCATCACATATTCAGCATGTTTAACACTGCCTGTGGATGTTGCTAATGGTGCCCTTGCATGTGTCGTATGCGGTGTGGTCAGGGGGCTAGGTGGATCCTGAAGGTCAGGAAGGTAGGAGATGGGGTCAGGAGGAGAACTCTTAACTTTCGCCCAACTTTGTTATTCAGTCGCCTCCCAACACTTATAGCGCGTATTAGTGGTCCGATCGATTGCATGTCCCATCTTATTACGTCTTGTGTTATGTCTATTGGGCGTGAGCAGGTAATGGTAAGGTGCTGCGTTCTGTTATGGGATATGTGCTGACTCACATGTGCGCTTCTTGATTGATGTTGGCTGGTGTGTCCGTATCGGCTATGGGAGATGCCAGGGTCTCTGCTATTTTCTGCCAGGCCGTTCGGAAGTCTAGGAGGATTGTGTCCCATGCAGCAGCCTTTGGGTGCTTACAAATCCCCATGGTATCTTCGTGATGGAGAGCAACACTCTCCGCCTGCGCCCAGGTAGTGAGTGAGTGAAATCAGACTGTCTTGTGAGGGGGTTCTGAGCTTTTCCAGCATTTGGTGATCAAGCGCTTAGCCATGATTAACCCTAAATCTATGAACCTAGATGTTTTGTGTTTTTTGGATCTACGGTAGAGGCCTAGGAGACACACCTACCAGGACACGACCACTTCACGTTCAGTGCAGTTCGACAGGCAGTGAGCCACCACCTCCCAGTAGGTGGTGAGGGCCCTGCAGGTCCACAGCATGTGCAGCAGGTCTGCGTCCGCATGATTACATTTGGGACAGCAAGAGTCTGTGCGCCCAAAGTATTTATTAATTTTGGATGGTGTCAGGTACGCCCTCTGTACTATATAGTACTGTATAAGGCGGAATCTAGCATTTCTAGGGATCCGCATAGGTCCCTCCAATATGGCGGCCCATTCCTGATCTGTGCATGGTCCTTGTAGATCAGTGTCTCAATGTTGTATAAGAGATGTCAGTGGTTTTGTTGCGTGCATCCTCAGTGAGTCTGCGAACCATTTGGTGAGATGTCTTCCCGCTCCTAGTTCGTGTAGGTATTGGATGGTGAGATGTGTTTTGGGTTCGTGTGTTATGTCTCCCCACAGCACCCGCATTGCTAAGATTAGCGAATTGTACAGTAGGAATTGGCCCCTTGGTAGGCCATCTTCGTCAGCCAGTGTGTCGAAGAGCACCAGTTGGCCCTCGCGGTATAAGTCTCCCATCATCTGTATTCCCGCCACTTCCCAGGCGACCAGCTCCCCCGTAGTGACGGCTCGTGCTCCTCCGGGAGTGCCTTGAATGGGTGAAGAGGGTGCATATGAAATTGTGTGTCAGGTAATGCGTAGACACCAGCAGAAAAACCTGTAGGCTACTCCCAGTAGCAATTGAGTAGGGGTTGCCCCGGTCCGTCCTGGGTGGAATAGGTTGATAATAGATGTTTGTGTGTTACCTGGTAACTGTGTGGCCGTGTCTGTCAGGTGCGCTCCTCCGACCCATTTAGTCACCCATTGGAGCTGTGCTGCCAAGTAATAATGCTCCATATTGGGCACCGCCAGCCCCCTTGGTCCGTTCGTAGATACAACTTAGATAGCGCTTTCCCTGCCAAATAAAGTCTCTCATGGCACGCTCAAGCGAGCGGAAGATTGGAGGCCTGACATAAATTGGCAGGTTGGTGAAATAGTATAAGAGACGTGGGAGCACTACCATTTTAAGGAGCGCTATTCAACCCATTACTGTCAGGGGGAGGGAGCGCCAGAAGGACATTTGCAATTTTATCGTGGTGATAGCGTGCATTAGATTAGCTTCCAGTAGGTCATCTGGCTGGTGATAAACTCTTACCCCTAAGTATCTAAACATAGATAGTTGCCAGTGTACATGCGTGTCGTGTACCACCAATGTTGGGTTATCAGTGGTCTCTACAAACGGGTATAAGCATGACTTCGCCCAATTTACTTGTAGGCCTGTGTGTGATGTAAAGTCTGATAGTACTTTTGCTATGTTATCACAAGGTACTCGTATGTCTCGCAGATAGAGTAATAGATCGTCTGCATATAAGGAGACTGCATGTATTCCATCACCCAGTGGGATTCCCCAGTCCTCACTTCGCAGTGGAGTGATTCCGCCAATGGGTGCATTGCTAGGGAAAATAACAATGGGGACAGCGAGCATCCTTGTCTGGTTCCGCGACCAAAAGGTATTGGGTCCGACACGTAAGCCCCTGTTTTAACTCTGGCTGTGGGAAGAACGTAAAGTAATTTAATCAGGCCAATGAAATGGGCACCCATTCCAAACCTGGAGAGAACGGCAAATAGGTATTCCCATTCTAACTTGTTGAATGCCTTTTCTAGGTCCACCACCAAACATCCAGAGTGCGGCCAGCATCTCCCAGAGTACTCCGCCACTCGGAAGAGCCGGCATATATTAAGGGATGTGTTACGGGCCAGTATAAAACAGTTTTGGTCGGCATGCACTAAGTGGGACATTAGTGGAGTCAAGCGCTCTGCCTGTATTTTGGCCAGGATCTTGTAATCCGTATTTAGGAGCGCTAGTGGCCGGTAGGAGTCCAGCATTTCAGGGTTTCTGTCTGGTTTGGGAAGCGACACAAGCAAAGACCCCCAAAGCGCTGCCGGCAGGGCGGACATCTCTAGGGACTTGTCGTACACCGCTAGTAGTTGTGGG
The DNA here is from genome assembly GCA_963921515.1 of Calotriton arnoldi. Taxonomy (NCBI): domain Eukaryota; kingdom Metazoa; phylum Chordata; class Amphibia; order Caudata; family Salamandridae; genus Calotriton; species Calotriton arnoldi. Next base: position 668,366 of record CAWUFW010004016.1, on the reverse strand, counting down.
GCCAGCAACGGTACATATGCTTTATAATATTTGGCTGGTAGGCCATCTGGGCCAGGTGATTTACCTGTGGCCAATGCCTTTATGGCTACCTGGACCTCTAGGAGCGTGATCAGTTCTTCTAGTTCTGTTCGCTGTGATGGGGACAATGTTGGCAATGACAGAGGGGTGAGGAAGACCTCTATCATCTCCGGTTCACTATGTATTGTAGATTTATACAGCATTGCGTAATGTGCCGTGAACTACTCATGTATATCATGCTGAGTGGTCAGTGGATTCCCTGCCCGCGAGTGTAGTACCTTGATTGGGAGTCGCGCCTGTTCTTGCCGAATGAGCCACGCCAGCAAGCGGCCTGCCTTGTCTGCCACGGCATGGGTGCGGGCTGAGTGTGCAGCATAATTCAGGCAACGCAGCCGCTCCAACACCGTCGCATGTTCGTGTCGGGTCTCAGCAAGTTTGCGAGTGTTCTCCGGATCTTGAGTGACATTTAATTCCAATTGTAGGCGTGAGTCTTCTAGGGCGTCACCTCCTGGTACAACTGTTTGCGGATGCACCTCCCCTTGCCCAAGCATTGCCCTCTTATCAACGCCTTGAACGCCTCCCATTCTGTTCTCTTGTCGGCAACCGAGCCAGCATTGGTCTCAAAGTAGGTAGCAATGGCGGTGCCCAGCGCAGCAGAAAATGGTGGGTCTTCAAGCGCTGTTGGCTGAAGGCGCCAGACGTGTGTGGTATGCCCTGCCTCTTGCCTGCTCAGCTGCAACAGGTGGGGATTATGGTCCGAATGCGTCCTCCCCAAGGACTCTATCCGATGACACTCCAGAATCGTGTCCGCCGACCCCACAAAGCAGTCCATACGGACATGTAGCCTGTGTGGAGGCGAATAAGGAGTAAATCCATTCCTATGGGTGTTTTGCCCTCCATATGTCGGCCAAACGCCAATTGTGCAGCTAGTCCTGGCATTAGTTGTGGCTGCTGCATGTGGAAGCAGCGGGAATTACCTATCTAGTGTGGTGTCTAGCACTGCATCAAAGTCCCCCCCCCTATCAGCCAGGGGACCCCTCTCCATGGGGACAGCACCCTGGAAAGTGTGCACCAGTAATTGGATTGGTCCGTGTTAGGGGCGTAAATGTTTCCCAGTACCATTTGTTTCCCATCAGGGCGGCCTTTTACAAATACGTAGCAGCAGATCGGATCGATCTCCACCTCGTCTGCCACAAAGGGAACTCCCGATCTTATCCTGTGGCGAACAGCTGCCCCAGCCATCGGCACCTCAATACATGTTGCTTTTAATACGATTTTATACACAATCTACTTAGATGTAGGAGGCAACCAGCCTATCATAGTCAAGAGAGAGCTTAAATGAACGGGCAGTGTGTCCACACAGTGGGCGTGCCTCTGGCACCCGTCTGCATAAATGCCAGGACAAGGGCCAGTCATTATGTCAGCTTCTATCGCTACTCCCCTTCGGAGTTACTCACCCTAAAAGAAGCGTGACCACCTTTAAGCTTGGAACTTAAAAACTTACCACAGAGGGAAAGGCTTCTAAAGCAGTTCTATAAACTTGAAAGTAACTAAGACGACACAGCATAATCATAGAGTAACCACCAAGAGGGTTAATCCCCCGAAGCCAGAATGGAAAAATTGGTACAAAAGCATTTGCACATCCTATTTAAACACACGTTCTTTGGAAAGCATAAAACTGAAATAGTCAATCTCCTGGAGGAAGACAATATTGATATTTTACTTCTAAGAGAAACCTGGCTATCTAAAGATTCCACCCCTGAAATTTTTGTCACAATTCACCCTCAGTACACATTTTTTTAAACAAAAATAGCCCTAACAATAAAAAAAGAGGGGTTGCAGTACTTGCATGGTGCTCAATACATATCTCAGAACTGGACTGCAGCCCCATTCCTGAGATGGGCACTGTTGTGGTAAAAGTTAATTTTACCATCAGCTGCCTTATCGTTGTAGTGACCTACCGCCCATCTCAATATACGGTTACTTTCCCCAACACCTTTTATGAATTGAATTGCTCAATAATTACCACCTACACACAAATTTTAGTGGTTAGTGATTTCAAGTACTGGATTGATAATCCCTCAGTTAATTCAAAAGACATGGCGTTTATCAAGCTAATGACCGCTGTCTTTAGAACAACACGTTTTTCAGCATTGCATCTATTGAACCCTAAATTAGATGATTATGTACACTGCTGCCCCTTAGTACATAGATTTAAGTTGGTTAATATTTCTGATTAGAAGCGATTAGAATACAGGCATGCCATTATTATGCCTGATATTGCACTTTAGCTGACTATTCTATGCTCTTGGGTCTACCAGTGCTTTTATTTTATGATATGGTCATACTCCTATTATATGTAAGGATTAGATTGATCACATGAATTTATGGCGAGGTTTGCCAAGGATTAGTCTCTATTCCATCAGGGTGAATATACATCACTGACTGCAGATATTGAATTAATGCACCTTATTCTATACTTGATAACCAGTTTTTACTAAACTAACTCTGGGAGAATTTCAAAGCAACTTTTATTTTATTAATTCATTTCAGGATTAGATTTTTTGTGCTGTAATTTATTATTTTTTGTAATTTCTCCTGTATACAGCATTTTATCTGTTCAGCGAGGCATTAGTGATTAACTTGTTATGGTGGATATATAGTTTTCGCTAGTTATTAAGAACTAATGCACATTATCTTATACTTGGCTGCTAGTTTTTGTTAACATTTACTTAATTTATGGTGAACGTTTATGCATTTTTTAATCTTGTCGGTTCTAGTTTCGAATTACCTTTTATTGTGCTACTTCAAGGTGTACATCGTTTACTCTGGTTTTTGTGTATTCTGATGATTTGTTAAAAGTTGTTTGTTATCAACTGAGACCAAGAGAACGTCTTTGGACTGTGAGGTAACCACGGGTTAAGCAGAGTTGCTCATAACATGTTCATTATTTAGATTTAATTTTAAACTGCTTTTATGTTTTCTGTTTTAAATGTATTGTGGATTTAGGATTGCAATGGTTTTTAGTAACCGAACAATAAAATTGGTCTGTCTGACTCAGAGTGGACCTCTAATGTTAATAACACCAATGTAACAACTTTATGATGTATTTGGTCTGATCGCCATTTAATTAAATTCCAAATATCCATTGTGGAGAATAAAAGTGGGAGCATTGCCAAATGTGAAACTATTTACTGTTGGAATTACATAAACCCAAAACACATGACATCCACGCTAAAACAGCAGGTATGTACTAAGTGCCTCAGCAGATGCTGCGGTAGCTGAATTTACAAACTGAATACAGAACGTTAGCAACACTCATCTCCCTTAGTTAAGACGCAGAGTAACCACCCATATGAAACCTGCGTCTTGGCTCAATTCTGTATCTTCGCCAGTTAAAAAGACACTGGCCTAAAGATTATCTTGTTGGGATAGGGTGAAATGTAAAGATGGAATGACAAAATGCATAACCTTATTAGTCAAAACTAAATCTTCATACTATACTAATAAAAACAAAGCTCCCAAGGCAGTCCAACTTGGGTCATCTATCTCCATTAGGGAGTTCCTCAGGTCTCATCCCTTTCACCGCACCTGTTTAATGTGTACATTAGACCCCTAATAAAGGCACTGTCTACAAATGGCTAAAGATTATATAATTATGCGGATGACTCGCAAATTTCTCTACATACATGGCTCTACAGCATCCCAGCAAGAGTCCCAAAATACTATGAAGTTCATCCGGAACTGGATGGGCAGTAATCAATTAAAACTTAATGCCGACAAAACACAGATTGTGATCTTAAACTACTGCAATGATCTCTGGGCAAGCCGGGATTGGCTGCCAGAGCTGGGAAATCCCCCTGTGCCAAAGACATCGGCAAAGAGTTTCATGTAGTGATAAACAATCATCTTACTATGACATCTCAGGTTGGAGCGGTAAACTTAAAGGAAAATGCTACTTACCAGTATGCATCCGTTCTTGGCATGTAGAGCTGCAGAGTTGTACACTTTTGCATACATCGCCATCTGGTGTTGGGCTCGGATGTTTGCATGTTGTTTTTGTCTTCGAAGAAGTCTTTGTAGTCACGAGGTTGGTGACTCCTCCTTCGGTCGACAGTGTGCATGGGCATCGGCTCCATCCTTAGATTGTTTTTGCCAGGTAGGGTTAGATGGAGTAGTGAGAAATAGAAAGAGGTCCATGTGTAATGTATCTAAGTAAGATCACACTGGAACAGATAGAGGTATCCGGGGAGGCGGGTGGGCGTGTATATGAGCTGCAGATTGTACACTTTTGCATAGACTATACAGCAGTTACCTCGTTAGCGGTGGCTACCTGTATCTGTTGCAGTAGTTTGAAATAGTGTTCTTAATACAGCCTGGCCCACACTAGCTTGTTGTTTTGCCTGCACATCTACACAATAGTGTTTTATGAAGGTGTGTGGTGTAACCCAAGTTGCTGCTTTGCATATGTCATCTAGGGGAATGTTCCCTAAGAATGCCATAGAAGCCCCTAGTTTGCGTGTAGAATGAGCTCTAGGGGGAATGGTTAATGTGCGTTTGGCTTTGATGTAGCATATTTGTATGCATTTTACAATCCACCTTGCAAATGTAGTAGAGTATTGCTCTTTTAACATCTAAGGTGTGTAGAGCTCGTTCTGCCACTGAGTCTGGTTGAGGCAAAAATACTGGGAGTTCAACAGACTGGTTGAGATGGAAGGCAGATACTACTTTGGGTAAAAATGTTGGGTTAGTTCTAAGAACCACTTTGTTATGATGGATTTGTAAAAATGGTTCTTGTATGGTTAATGCCTGGATTTCACTTACTCTCCTGAGGGATGTGATAGCAACCAAAAAGGCTACTTTCCAGGTGAGGAACTGCAGCTCACATTTGTGGAGGGGTTCAAAGGGAGGACCCATTAGCCTGGTAAGGACTATATTAAGGTTCCACACCGGAGAGGGTGGAGCTCTTGGTGGAATTATTCTTTTAAGTCCTTCCATGAAAGCTTTGATAGCAGGAACTCTAAACAAGGATAAATGTTGTCTGTTTTGTAGGTAGGCTGCTATGGCGGCTTGATGTAACCTAATAGATGTATACGCTAGGTTACATTGTTGTAGATGCAGTAGATAACAGATGATGTTTTGAATGGAAGCCTCTAGTGGATTGATCTTGTTGTGCGTGCAGTAAATGACGAATCTCTTCCATTTTGCCGCATAGCATGCCCTTGTTGTAGGGCGTCTGGCTTCCTTGATAATATTCATACAGTCTGGCGGGAGATTGAGGTAACCAAACTCTAAGACCTCAGGAGCCAGATCGCAAGGTTGAGTTGATTGGGATCTGGGTGTCTTATGTCTCCATGGTTCTGAGTGAGAAATTTGGGTGAGAGGTGTAGCTTTTGATGCGGTACTACTGATAGTTCCAGTAGAGTTGTGAACCATGGTTGCCTTGCCCATGTTGGAGCAACTAGGATCATTGTGAGAGAATGTTGTTTGAATTTCCGCACCACTAACGGAATGAGTGGGAGAGGCGGAAAAGCGTAAGCAAATTTGTTTGACCAATTCATCCATAGCGAATTGCCTTTGGACAATGGGTGTGGATACCTGGATGCGAAGTTTGGGCATTTTGTGTTTTGGTGTGTGGCAAACAGATCTATCTCTGGGTGTTCCCATAGTCGAAAGAATGGGAGAAGAACTTGAGGATGAAGTTCCCATTCGTGGATCTGTTGTGCTTGACGGCTGAGCAGATCCGCAATCTGATTGTGTACCCCTGGTAAGTGTTCTGCCAGGAGGTATATGTTTTGCGGAATGGCCCATCTCCATATGCTTTGAGCTAAGTGTGATAGCTGTAGGGAGTGTGTCCCCCCTTGCTTCTGTATGTAATACATTGCTGTCATGTTGTCTGTGCGGATCAGGACAGCTTTGCCTAGAAGGTGCAGTTGAAAAGATTTCAATGCTAGGAATATTGCTAACAATTCCAGGTAGTTGATGTGAAATTGTTTTTGTTGGGGGGGTCCAGATACCTTGAATGGTATGGGTTTGAAGATGAGCTCCCCAGCCGGTGAGCGATGCGTCTGTTGTTAGCACTATCTGTGGAACTGGCTCGAGGAACGACCGCCCTTTGGAACGGTTCTGTGTGTTCCACCATTGCAGAGAGCGGTGGGTGCGGTCGTCCACCAACACCAGATCTGTTAGCTGACCTTGAGCCTGGTGCTAGGCACTCTTGTAAGGGACGCATTTGTAGTCTTGCATGAGGAACGAGAAAAATGCAAGAGGCCATCATCCCTATTAGTTGCTTGAACACTCTTGCTGGTAGTGAGTGTTGTGGCTGAAATTTTTGAATTAACATCTGTATAGCACTTATCCTGACTGGGTTGGGATATGCTAGGGCTGTGGAAGTATTTATTGTAGCCCCTAGATATTGTTATATTCTGGACGGTTGGAGATGGGATTTGCCCTGATTTAGTGTGAATCCCAGACTGTGAAGCAGTTGTGTGGTACGGAGTATGTGTTGAACACAGCTGCTGTGGGATTTTGCTTTTATGAGCCAGTCGTCCAGATAAGGGAAGACATGAATGTGTTGTCTTCTCAAATGAGCTGCAACCACTGCGAGGCACTTGGTGAAAACTCTGGGTGCCGTGGTGACTCCGAATGGTAGAACCTTGAACTGGTAGTGTTGGCCATCTACCACAAACCTGAGATATTTCCTGTGAGCGGGATGAATGGGAATGTGGAAGTAGGCGTCCTTTAGATCTAGGGTGGAGAGAAAGTCGCCTTGCTGGAGTAGTGGAAGCACTTGTTGTAAGGTGACCATGTGGAAGTGGTCTGATTGGATGTAAAAGTTTAGCGGTCTGAGGTCCAGTATTGGCCTGAGAGAGCCGTCCTTTTTTGGAATGAGAAAATAGAGGGAATAGACCCCTGTGCCCTGATGGGGCAAGGGAACCGGTTCTATTGCCTGTTTTTGTAATAGCGCAAGAACCTCCTGTTTGAGAAGCGTTAGGTGTTCTGATGACATTGGACGCTGTTTGGGAGGAATGTTGGGAGGGGTATAAGTGAGTTCCAGGCAATAACCATACTGGATAATTTGTCTTACCCACCTGTCTGTTGTGATGGAATCCCAGACAGGTAGGAACTGTGAGAGGCGTCCCCCGACAGGATTGGGATGGTCGGGGGGAAGCGCAGGGAAGTCACTGTTTGGTGCTAAGGGAGCTGCGGGTGTTATTACCCCTGCCTCTGCCCTTATTGTTGTTTCCCCTGTAACCTCCCCTGGAGTATCCTCTAGAAAAGGGGCACTGGTTGGGACTTTTATAGGATGAGGACGGGTGCTCTGGTGTATTTGTTTTGGAGCCTGCTCTATAGAAGGAACGCCGAAAGGAGCCTCTGGTAGAGGGTGACTGCAATGCTCCCATAGACTTGGCAGTCTCCGTGTCCTTTTTTATCTTTTCTAAAGATGAGTCCACTGCAGAGCCAAAGAGGTGCTCCTGATCAAAAGGCTGATTTAGGATGGTATTTTGTACCTCTTGTTTAAAGCCAGACACCCTGAGCCAGGCATGTCTGCGTAGCAAAACACTAGTGTTTATTGCACGGGACGCGGTGTCTGCTGCGTCGAGCGCGCATTTTATGGAAGTATTAGTAATTAGTTTGCCTTCCTGTATAAGGTCATTGGCTTTGTCCTTATATTGTTGAGGGAGGTGTTGAATGAGCTTTTCCAACTCATCATTTTGAGCCCTATCGTACCTTGCTAGAAGGGCTTGTGTGTTTGCTATTTTCCAGGAGTTGGCAGCTTGAGACGCCATACGCTTGCCTGATGCGTCTAATAACTTAGATTCCTTGTCAGGAGGTGGTGTGTCACCTGATTCCTGAGAGTTTGCTCGTTTGCGCGCATTGGCTACGACTAGGGAATCTAAAGGGAGTTGACCCTTGATGTAGATGGGGTCGGTAGGAGCTGCCTTGTATTTTTTATCTATTCTGGGGTTAAGAACCCTAGCTCTAACTGGGTCTTTGAACACCTCAGGGGCGTGTCTAAGAAGACCTTTAAGCATTGGCAATACATGGGTAGATTTTTGTGGTTGATCGAAGGTCTCTAAAAGAAAATCCTCTTCTACAGGGTCTGAATGTAGTTTGACTCCATGGTATGTTGCGGCCCTATTAATTAACTGGGCAAAACCCATATTGTCATCTGGTGGAGATGGTTTTGAGGGGTAGTAGTCTGGATCATTATTAAGATCAGGATCAGTATTGTAATCATGCCATGGGTCTATATCCTGTGGTGGATCATTAGGATCCCCATTGTCAAGGGGCACTACGTGTTCGTCTTCTTGCCCATCCCTATGTTCCTCGTCACTATCCTCTGGTTGTGGAGAATGTGCCGGAGAAATAAGTAATTTAGGGTTAATTGGTGGGGGAAGGTGGTGGTGAAGTATTAGTAGCTATGTGTATTTTCTTGAGAGGAACTGGTGCATGTGATAAATGTTCTGGTTTCCTCTTGGTAGATGGCTTGGTAACTATATGACCAGTCTTTGGGTGAATCAAAATGGTGGTTTGCTTTGGATCGGGGAGAAAAAGTTCTTCGGGATCGATGGTTTTGTTCGGTGTGGAAGATTTCTCCTTAGAAACTGGTCTTGGCTGTTTAGTGGCAATGTCCGGTATAGAAGCCTTTCCTGGTACCGAGACCTTCGGTGCGGGTTGTTTTGGCTCCGGAGGTGTTTGTTTGGGAGGCTTCTCCTTTGGTGTTTTCGGCTCCGACGTCTTCGGTGTCGAAGGCTTATCTGTATGCTTCGGTGCCGAGGTCTTATCCGGCTGCTTCGGTGCCGAGCTCTTATCCGGTTGCTTCGGTGCCGAGGGGTCTTTTGCCGGTTTCGGCGCCGAATGTTTCTCCGGTGCCGGCGGAGGAGGGCGCGGCATCTCGGGTGACTTAATTTTCGGTGCCGAACATGGTTTTTCGGAACCGGATGGCTGGCTCGAGCCGGAAGGCTTTTCTCTATCCTTCGGAGCCGGGCCCGGAGGCGGGGCGCTCGAAGTTTTCGTTCGGTGTGGACCTGAGCCCGGAGGCAAAGGTGTCACCGGAGCCTTTGGTATGGGCTTGGGTGGGGAGGGGGGTCTCGGTACTCACGTCCCGTTGCGCCGGGGTGATGTCATCTTCGGCGTCGGAGTCGTCTGCTTCGGAGACCGAGACCTGTTCCTCTTCTGGTTCCGGAAGGCTGTCGGGACCTGGATGGAAGATGTCCGGAATGGAACCTGTGCCTCGGGACATCTCGTGGCGTCGAGCTCGTCGATCCCGGATAGTCTTCTTGGATTTGAATGAAAGACAAGCCTCACAGTCGTTCTCTCTATGTTCTGGAGAGAGGCACAGATTACAAACGGAATGGAGGTCCAAGTGTGGGAATTTAGCACCACACTGGGGACATTTTTTAAAGGGAGTCCGTTCCATCGACGTTTGTCGCTACCGGCGCGGGTAGGCCCAACGGCCCGCGTCGAAGTTCGCCGATGTGGAAGATTTTCAAAATTTTCGTCGAGGGCGCGTCGAAGGATACGCGATCGAGACAATACGTCGGTTAGCTGTGATTGCGCGTTGAAAGGGGGTTCGATAACGACACCGATCCGGAGCGCAGCAAGTCACATCCGAACCCGATGGCGGAAAAAAACAATCTAAAGATGGAGCCGATGCCCATGCGCACTGTCGACCGAAGGAGGATTCACCAACCTCGTGACTACAAAGACTTCTTCGAAGACAAAAACAACATGCAAACATCCGAGCCCAACACCAGATGGCGATCTATGCAAAAGTGTACAATCTGCAGCTCATATGCCTCGAACATATACTTATCTTTTAAAAACTATTAGACAACTTACACGCCTTCTACCCTTAAAGGCCTTAAAATCAGTAAATATGACAACCATGGCTTTAAAATTGGACTACGTTAATTCAATCTACCAGGGCCTCCCTACCAACACTATCCACAGGTTATAATTCAAAATGAGGATGCTCGCCTTGTTTATAAACTGCCATGGAGCTCCACTTAACATCTGTACTAAGGCAATTACACGGGTTTGCTGTCAGAGGGTACAGTTTTGTTGCATCACTTTCAAAGCCTTTAACAACATGGACCCTCACTTCCTGAACAAAAAGATCAAGAATTACATCCCAGCTGGCTCCTCGGATTCCCTCATGACCACCAGGCAAAAGTGCCCCTCATCTCTCCATAGACACTCTCTCACATACATTTAATTTGTTTTAAAGCACTGGTAAAGGCTAACTTTACTAATAAGAAGGTATATCTACCTAAAAAAACCCTTTTAAGCAACATTAGAAATAGATAATGAAAGACTGGGGGGAAAAAACATAACGTCTTAACCTATTTTATGCAGTTTGCATGCAGCTCTTTGATTACAGTTCATAAAAGTCACCGTTTTATATTAGGGTTGTATCTTATGAACTGCGGTGACAAAAGTATCTCTGTGGCAAAAGCAGTAATCCACTCAGCTACCCACATAAAATACAGATCTGTGATCTGCACAGTAAGAGTTCTTTGCAGCAGGCATATGAACCCTCTGCGCTACATTATGGCAAGTGAAAACTGCCACCAGACAAAACTCTGATCTCTCTCTATAGCAGGAACATTATTACAGGAGTTATCTTGACATTTTTATTGCTGCCTGAAAACTGGACACACAAGTAACTCTGCAGCAGGTGCTTTTAAATCATACGTTATTGCTAAACACAGCACCCCCACCCGAGGTCAGCGCCCTCCTCCCCAGGTCAGTACCCAGTGCGGCCGCACCAGTCGCACTGCCCTAAAGTCGGCCCTGATCCTAGCTCGAGCCCTCAGATCGTCTGGCTCTAACTTCGTAATTATCCCTAGATACATACGCAGGGATGGGTGGCCAGAGCTTTTCAGTGCAAGCACACTTACTGTGAAATTCTCTCCCAGAAAGGTTATGAACAGGGAATACATTTTCTGATCTATAAAAAAATACTTAAAAACATGGATGTTCAGACCAGCATACAGCTAAGGCAGACGTTATTTTCTTGGTTACCTATACTTCTTTCAACTATACAGCGCCAAGAAACCTTTCGGTGAATGTGCGCTTTATCAAGATAAACTAACATAGCATAACCAGTATATTAGCAAATATAAAAAAATAACAGATAAAGGAGAGTACAGAGTTAAAAAAAAAAAAAGACAAAGAAAGGAGAATGAAAAGCATTTATTCTACTCTGCCACACGTGCCAAGTGTAGCTCTGAGGAAGTCATGAGGTGGGAATGGCTCTGGCCACTGGCACAAGCGAAGACACTAGTCAAGATTCAGAGAGAAAGAGGACTAAACACCCACACAGTTCAACAGGCATTGGCGAAGGAAATAGGTGGGCAATGGTAGACACCCTTGTGGCTTTGCTAGTGCTTGTTTTGTCACATTTTTTCTAAAAGTTTATTGTTGGGGAGCTGCTGGGCCCTCTGTGTAATAAAAAATATATAAAAACATTGGAGAAAAGCAAAGATTTTTTGGTCTCAAAAAGCACACACTGCCGCAGTAGTCCTTGGCACGGAACAGAAGTGCTTTGTGTGTGGATGTGCTCAGTGTGAAAGAGCAGAATGTGTCACTCACAGTGCAATTAGCCAATGGTGAAGTATGCTGACTGGTTGCCCGATGCTGTAGAGCCGTGGTACTCATAGTACGGCCCATGGGCCGTCAGTGGCCCAGCAGACCTTCCTTGGCGGCCGCGGACCTTGTAGGGCTAAACACAAGAGGGTCAGGAAACACAAAAGAGGGCCGCTGGAGCATGCGCGATAGCAGCATCACTGTGCTTGCTCCCGCTCCAACGGCTTCTTCTGTGTTTACTGAGAGCCTCTGTGACGTCACGCGCCTGGCATGGAGTGAAGGCGTTTGGACTTCATTAAGAGGGAGTGGTGCTGGAATAATTTATCACAGTGCGGGTGGTTCCATCACCGTTACATCACTGAAGTCACAGGGATTGTGAAAAATCCAAGCGTCACACGAAGAAGTAGTGTAGCAAATGAGCCACGCCCATTCGGCAGGAGAGTAGTAAGGTTGTGGTATTTATGTAGCCAGTGGCGCATTTTGGAACACACTGTCAAAAATATAATAATTTAGCATGGTATGGTAGCCTACAGTCTTTTACAGACATCACATTTTACACTGAAATGGCCGCTCATTTTCACAGACTTGTAGTTTTACTGATAAATCTACATAGTGCACAAATAATGTGTGGAAATCGGGTTTCAATTGCACATCACTAAGTAAAGTGCCTTGATTTATTTTGATCCTATTTAAAATCTTTGCTTCCATCACACTTCAGAATTACAAAAACAGTGCTTCCTTTGTGCTTTTTTAACTGATCGTATATTTTGAAATAATTGTACAATATATTTACATATATTTAAATTTTATTGTGTTAGAAAAATGACATCCTACAGCCTTTCCTTTCACACTCCTTGCACTCCTCATTTTGCACTCAGAGAAAGAAAAGTAAACACCAATCTAAATGTCAGAAGAATAAACAGCAATTTCACAGAAGACATAACAGCCTGACATTTGAACTCTGGCTCGAATGCACAGCAAATCCAACAAGACAAAATCTTAAGGCATCTTTATTAATGGCTCATTCACTTTCTGAACTCTGGCATTCATGTCTAGGGGGTGCTGCAGGTGAAAAGGTGGTGGTGTGCGCGTTTTTTTTATTTTTTAACTCGAGCCCCCCCCTCCCCGACCCAGCCCCCACCTGCAGTCCCATCGGTGCAGCCCTCAGCCACAAACCAGACTTAATTTTGGCCCCCGAGAGAAATTTTGTGAGTACCCATGCTGTAGAGGATGTAAGAAAAATGGGAACGACACACCAGACCAGTGGATTAAGAGGACTGGCTGAAATCTCCTAAATGTAAGTAAATTATATAATTTTAGTAATATCAGAAGAAGATCGGGCTAATGCCAGAATTAAAAATTCATCAAAAACCACTTCAGTCTTCGACCTGACGGCCGAAAGCTTCGGAGCATGAGTTCAAAGGAAGACAATGCGAATTACCCCCAGGTCCCTCCTGTCCTCGTCCCCTTCATACTTAACAAGTGAGATAATCTATCTCATTGACAGAAAAAAGAAAAGAAGGAATGCTGGTACACCCCTCCCCACTGGGAGTACATAAGCGTACCCTACCCAGCATTCCTCCTGTTCTTTTTTCTGTCTTCGACAGTATGAAGAGGTCCAGGAGCCGGGAGGCTCCTGGGGGCTTACCTGCTGCTGGGCTTCAGGTTTGTGCTGGTTTTTCCCGGGTCTCCCCCCCTGCCGGGCTTGGGGGGAGCCCTGTTGACGCCTCCAGTCGATTCCTTCATGGATGCAGGATCTCCTTCAGCGGCTGGTGTCTGTTGCTGCGCCTCCCGGGTTGCTGGGCTTGTCGGGAGCGCGGCAGTTCCTGTTCTGTCCTCCGTGGAGTGCGGCGGCCCCCGTGTGGCTGGGGCGCTTCCTTCCGGGGCTTGCCTGACTTCCTTTGTTTGGTGTAGGAAGTCAGGCGTTTCATCACTTGCGGCTGGCGGCGGTGGCGTGGGGTGTTTGCCAGCCCTCTTGTGAGTACCGCGTAGCGTTTTTTTTTACTGTTTCTACTTATTTATACTGCCCGCGTTTGTTTGCTTCTGGTGCTTCTTCTTGGGCCAGCTCCTGTAGTGCGGTACTGCGGTGCATTGTGCTGCTGTCGGTTCCTGCTTGACTCAGTCCCGACACTTGGTTTTCCTGCCTTTTTTCCCTCATTTGGGGGTCTGCCTCCTGTGGGGGTACTGTGGTTGCCTGTGCAGTATCCTTCTGGGGCTTCTTTGGCTGCCCTGTTCTGCCGGCTGGTTTGCTGTGCTTCGTGTGCCCTGCGTCCCTGCTCCGGTTCCCCATGGGTAAACATGCCAAGAAGAGCAGGCATGTGGATGTTTCATCCTCTTCCTCGTCTTCCTCTTCTTCTTCGCCTTCTCCTGCACGCTCCGGGCGGCGTTCCAGGGGTGGTGATGCCAGGATGAAGAGGCTCATTAAGGAGACTTTATTGGAGATGGGTGGTGCTCCTCGGTCCAAATCCTCTGGTCGGGCTCCGCCGCCTTCTTCTTCTTCAGCTTCTGAGGAGGAGTGGTTGGGGGGTGATGTGCTGAAAGGCAAATATGTCGACAAGGACATGTTGCCGGACTTGTTGAGTCATGTGAAGGCGAATATGGGGTTTCCTGCCGATGATGCCCCTGGTACTTCTGGGAGTTCCTTGCTTTGCCAGTTCCAGTGCTCTGCTGCTGTGGTTATGCCGGTTCATCCGTGTGTCAAGGAGGTGCTTGACCGGGAATGGAAGGATCCGGATCGCATTCTGCTTCCTCGCTTCATGGCGAAACTCTACCCTCTTCAGGATATGGTCAGGGACTTGCCAGACTCTGTTCCTGTGGATTCTTTTGTGGCCAGTCTCGTGGGGCGCACTTCTTTGGCTGAGGATGCGGTTGTGCGTGATCCTGTGGACAAAAAGGTGGACGCTTCCCTGCGTAAAGTTTATTCTGGTTCCCATCTGGCGCTCCGGGCTGGCATATATGGGACTTATGTGGCTCAGTCTCTGCTTTCTGACCTGAAGTCCCTGTATGGGTCTATGGATGATGCCACTGACTGTTCGGGGCTTCTGGCTCATGTTGAGAGGCAGGTTGAATTTCTGTCTGATATTTCCTTCGACGTGGTGCGTGCCTCGGCCCTCTCTGGGGGTGCTTCTGTGGCTGCTCGTCGTAACTTGGTCCTAAAAGACTGGAAGACGGATTCCGCCCAGAAGTCTGCTGCGCTTCGGTTGCCCTTTCAGGGTTCTATGTTGTTTGGTGAGGAGTTGGAGGGCAAATTGCATCGTCTGTTTAAGGAGAAGCATTCTTCCTCTTTCAAGCAGTCTTCCTCGGTGCCGGCTTCTTCTAAGCCCAAGACTTTCTTCCCTCCTCCTTCTCGCAGGCAGTTTGCCAGGGGAAGGGGTCGTTTTTAGTCTGGAAAGGGTCGTGACAGGAAAGCGAAGTCCCCTCCTGCAAAACCTCGTTCCTGACTATCTGGCGGCCAACGCCGGATCCTTGGTCGGCTTCGGTTCTTCTTCCAGCCTGGATGTCCTCCTGTTCAGACTTGTGGGTGCTGGACATTGTGCGGTTGGGGTACCTGATAGAGTTTTCGGCTCCTCCTCCGGACTCGGGGGTCCGGCCGACTCCGTGGCCGTCTTGTCCGTCCAGACGGGCAGAACTGTCTCTGGGGATCCAGTCTCTGCTGGACAAGGGGGCGGTGCAGGAGGTTCCTCCCGGGGAGAGGGGTCAGGGATTTTATTCCATTATTTTTCTGGTTCCCAAAGTGACAGGGGGGTTTCGTCTTGTCCTGGATCTGAAGGCCCTGAACAAATTTGTGCTGCGTGTCCCGTTCAAGATGGAGACTCTTCAGCGGATAATTCCCCTGGTTCTCCGAGGTCATTACATGTGCACTCTGGACCTTCAGGATGCCTATTATCACGTTCCGGTTCACCCCCTCTCTTGTCGTTTCCTGAGGTTTTGTCTTCAGGGTGTCCATTATCAGTTCCAGGTCCTCCCTTTCGGCCTGCGGTCGGCCCCCAGGGTGTTTACCAAGGTGGTGGCTTCCTTACATCTTCAGGGGGTGTTGGTTTATCCTTATCTGGACGATTGGCTCCTTCATGCTCCCTCCGCAGTTCTGTTGTTGAGGGTTCGGGAGTTGGTGTGTTCGACCTTGGGGGCCCATGGGTTCCTGTTGAATCTCCCCAAGTGTCAGCTGCTGCCGTCCCAGGACTTGACTTTCATAGGGGCTCGTTTCCGCACGGATCTGAATCGGGTCTTCCTGCCGGTTGCTCATGCAGTGACCTTGTGTTCCCTTGCTCAGCGGTTTCTGGTGGGTCGGTCCTTCCCGGTACGTCTTTGGTTGCGCCTTCTGGGTCTGATGGCGGCTACGGTGTTCACTGTGCCTTGGGCGCGTTTCCATCTTCAGCCTCTTTGGTCCTACCTGTTGGCTCGGTGGGATCCTTTGTCTCGGGATTTGTCTCTCTTGGTTCCGGTGTCTCTGTCAATCCTTCCTGCTCTGCGCTGGTGGACTTTGTCGGACAATCTGGCCAGGGGTTTGCCTCTGCAGTCACCTCCTCTGGTGGTCCTTACGACGGACGCCAGTGCGTTGGGTTGGGGGGCAACTTTGGGGTCGGAGTTCCTTCAGGGTCGTTGGTCGTTGCTGGAGAGTCGGCGGTCTTCGAACTGGCGGGAGTTGTCTGCTGTGTTTCGGGCGGTCATGGGGTTTCGGGGTCTGCTGTTGCACCGCCATGTGTTGGTTCGGTCGGACAACACTGTAACCGTGGCCTACTTGAATCACCAGGGGGGTATCCGGTCCCAGTCCCTGAACGCAGTGGTGTCCCTGTTGTTTTGCTGGGCGGAGGGCCATCTCTTGTCTCTGGCGGCTGTTCATGTCCGGTGGGTGGACAATGGGGTGGCGGATGCCCTCAGTCGGTTTTTTCCCGCCTCCCTGGAGTTGGCTTTGACTCCAGTGGCCTTTCGTCTGGTGTGCGTGAGGTTTGGTCTTCCTTTTCTGGACCTATTTGCTTCCCGGCTCAATGCTCTGCTTCCCCGCTTCTATTCCCGGGTTCCTCAGGAGGGGTCTTGGGGGTGGATGCCCTGACCCTCCCTTGGCCTTCTCGCCTGCTGTATGCCTTTCCTCCCCTTGCTCTGGTCTCTCGGTTTCTGTCTCGGCTGGTGATGGAGGATCGGGAGGTGGTAGTGGTGGTGCCCTTCTGGCCCCGCCGGTCGTGGTTTCCGACTCTGAAGTTGTTGGCGGTTCAGGGTCCTTGGTTCTTCCCCTTCCCTCAGTCTCCCTTGCGGTCCTCTCCGATGTTGTCCCTCCGGCGGCTTCGGCTGTCGGTTTGGAGGTTGAAAGGCAGGGGTGGAGGAATCGGGGTATCCCCGAGCATTTAGCTTTGGCTATTCAGCAGTCCCGGAAGCCGTCTACTCTTCGGTCCTACGGTAGGCATTGGGGGAACTTCGAGCGTTGGTGTTTCGGTCTGGCGTTGTTGTCTCCTTTGGTTTGTCCTTTGCCTGATGTTCTTCAGTTTCTTTGGGATGGGTTCGAGAAGGGTTTGTCCGACTCAACTCTGCGGGCCCAGTGGGCTGCTGTTCGGGCTTTCCGTTCCCCTTGGGGGAATCTGACTGATGTGGATGACCTGGTTTCTCGTTTGTTGCGCAGTTTTTCCATTTCCCGTCCTGTGGTTCGGCCTTCTTTTCCTCTTTGGGACCTCCCTTTGGTTTTGTGGGCTTTGGTGGCTGCGCCTTTTGAGCCTTTGGAGGAGGTTGATTTGAAGTTTGTCACTTTTAAGGTTGTTTTTTTGGTGGCCATTACTTCTGCTCGTCGCCTGGGTGAGCTGGGGGCTTTGATGGCTCGGGAGCCTTTTCTTTCCTTTTCTGCGGATGGAGTTGTTCTTCGTTTGGATTCCTCCTTTGTTCCTAAAATTTCCTCCCAATTCCATCGCTCCCAGGAGCTGGTCTTGCCTGCTCTGTGTTCTGTTCAGGTGGATGAGGACGACCTTCCCTGGTCCTTGCTGGATGTTTGCCGTGCCTTGAAGGTCTATGTGGACCGTACTCGTTCCTTTAGGCGGTCTGACTCCCTGTTTGTTTCCTTTGGGGTGGTCTCCAGGGGTTGCCGGGCTTCCACTTCCTCCATTGGTCGTTGGTTGAAGCAAGTCATCATGTTGGCCTATTCCCTTTCGGGCTCCCCTCCTCCGGCTGGGGTTCAGGGTCGTTCTACGCGGGGGATGGCGGCTTCCTGGGCGGAGGTTCGTGGTGTGTCCCTTTCTGAGATTTGTAGGGCCGCTACTTGGACCTCTGCTAATACCTTTGTTAGGCATTACCGGATTCAGAATGTTCTGGGGATGATGCTAACTTTGGTTTGGGGGTGCTTCGGGCTGTGTGCTCCTGATTCCTCTTTTTTTCTTTGGTACTGTGCTGTTTTCAATAAATTGCTGGGTTTGCTATGGCTCTGTGTCCTGGTGGTTTGTTGTATGATGATGGCCGGTTGCTGCTTGGGTATTCTCACTTGTTAAGTATGAAGGGGATGAGGTCAGGAGGGACCTGGGGGTAATGTCCCATTACTTACCGGTAATCTTCATTACGCTTCATTACTCCGGGTCCCGTTGTCCTCGTCCCCTTCATAGCATCCCTCCCTCCCTCCCGGGCTTTCCGGCCCTCATCTGGGGCTTGGTGGTTCAGGAGGAATGCTGGGTAGGGTACGCTTATGTACTCCCAGTGGGGAGGGGGAGGGGTGTACCAGCATTCCTTCTTTTCTTTTTTCTGTCAATGAGATAGATTATCTCACTTGTTAAGTATGAAGGGGACGAGGACAACGGGACCCGGAGTAATGAAGATTACCGGTAAGTAATAGGACAATCTGCACGGTGTGAGGGCCCTCCTCATGCAGCCTGACGTTCATTTATCAATCTCATGCTGGAATGAACCTCAGCGGTATTACGACGAGCTCTAGAGAGTGGGTACGTTGCCATGTGAGACATACACTCGAAATCTAAAGACCTCTCTACATTACTGATCAGTTCATCCACATGTACATGTAATGTATGGTATAGATATATATTTATATAGTGTTTACCCACGGGGAAGCGCTGAAGTGCTTTGTGGAGAGGTGGGACGCTACCTGAATAGCACCTAGTGTTAGTAATTAGGGCGTGCATATTACAGTTTGTTATGCTGCTTATCGTGCAGACAGCGTAGAAATGACTGATCTCACATTTAGGTTACGTTATCGTCTGGCACATGCCGTCTTTAAATCCAGATTAGTAGTAGATCTTTATTGACTGATTAATTAAAATCATTACAATTAGAGATTTGAAACCATATGCACATTAATTCATACACAAAATTTATAAAAGGGAAGATATATGAAATACCATGAAAAATTCCATGAAACTCCCAGCAGTGTGGCTACGATTGTTATAATGCCTTGAGGGTAACATGCCGTACTGGGATCATTGATACCGTGTATACACATCAAACAAAGTAAAGTTTTATATAAAATTCTATATAATAGCATGCCCTTTAGTGTGTTAATACCACATGATCACATCATTAAAATCCAATTCATAGATCTAATAAAACAGGTAAAAGTATAGTATGATAAACATATTAATGTCCTTAAAAGGCTACGATCGTATAATACTATTCTGCACTCAACCTCGATCTGGTGTAAAGTGGAACCTGTGCAGTAGAGTGCCTACGTGCTTTATGTTATACTCACTTATTACATAGTGAAATTGGTGCCTACGTGCGTGCCATGCGAAGGGGGTTTTAAGTCCAGGTTCAACATGTTATCAATTATGCGAATAAATGTAACAAATTGGGTGGTTAGATGAGCTGATTGACCAGAAAGACAGCATATAATAGCTTGACGGCAGGTACTCAACCCCTGGTTAATAAATGCAGGTTTCAACAGAACTTGCTGCTCTATAAATAAGCTTGGGCAAATGCACACCATGTGTAATAAGGTTTCATTTGGGGCACCACAGAGGCGCCACAGACACGGCACTATTTTTGTATTCATACAGGAGTTCCATCCTTTGTTTGATATCTACCAAATCTTAGCCTGAGAAATTGGTCCCTAAGGTGTGTCAATAAATATGGCTGAGGCTCTATTCTTTGAAACGAAATGATGACGGACCAAGAATGCTTTTTCCCCGCAAGAGCCTCCTTGTCCAATAGAAGTGATTGAAAACTAGTAGAACAATTTAGTATCTCCTTAAGAGAGGTTTTGTTTATATCCAAGTGGCTAAAAGGGTGAAGATTAAAAGTATGAAGACTCACGGTTAAATAGTTTCTCCAGACGCTAGAGTAGTCATGTTTCATTAGCTCTTGCCAGCACTTTTTGCTAAAGTACCGGGTTGAGAAGAATAGAAAAGATGTCAACTTTTTTAAAATGCACATTGTCTCACTAGGGTTTTGCTGATCAAGCCAAATTCCAGTCGTACATTAGTGTGGCCAATATTTTTCGGAATAATAAAAATAGATTTGAACACTTTAATTTGCAAGATGAAAGTTTTGAGTCTTTGCCTCGAAAGATTACTTACCCATAGGCCAAAGAAGAGATCAGCTCTACCTTCATGGTTTTAAATAAGAACTTATGACTATGACATAGAAGCTTATTTCGCAGTGTTCTAAAAGCAAATATAAGAGCTGTAGCCTTTGCTCAAAGTAGTAAAATGTTTTTCAAAACATACTCTATCGTCAAATGTAATTCCTAAATACTTATACGTTTTAACAGATTCGATCACTGAACCATTTACTTTCCATTCTCTCATGCCAGGTTTGGAGTGGCCTATTGACAATATTTTAGTTTTCTTCATTTGTAGGCTATTAAGGATAATATAATTATTAAATGTCTCGATTAGGCGTTGTAAGCCGATTGGAGTATGACTAAGCAATATGGTGTCATCAGCGTATTGTAATTATTTTATGTTGGTACCTGAGAAATTTGGCGATTGAGAATTGACTTTTTGTGAATAAAAGGGTAGGTCTGCCATAAATAGATTAAAAAGACATGGAGTTAATACACAGCCTTATTTCAAACCACTAAAAGTTTCAAAACATCGCGTTGTACATCTACCGTCACCTAGCTTTACCGAACCCAAGTATTTGTGTATAACAATATAAATCATGTCCAATAATTTCTTCGGAACACCCCATGCTGCCAATTTTGTCCAGAGTAGCTTGCGCGGAACAGTCAAAGGCGGCTTGCAGGTCTACAAAAACAGATATATAACTTTTAGCCTTTGTATCTTGCCCTTTCTGCTATCAATGTGAGGGACAATAAGTTTGTAATTGTTGATTAGCCTCTTAGAAATCCAGATTGGTTAATTGGGATTATATTTGATAATGTGGGTCACTCTTCCAGATCCTTAAGTAGGCATGTTGCGAAGACTTTAGCATTCACGTCTGTTAGGGCTATTAACCGATAATTGGCTGGGTTATCTGCGGAGCCACTCTTATAGATCGGTTGAACAATACTCCCTTGCCAGGATTCTAGAACCATTTTAGTAGTTACTATATCTTTGAATAGGGGAGCTCAAATTCTTGCCCATAGGTCTATACTGGCTTTAAAAATAGCATTAGGAATGCCGTTGGAGCCAGGTGCTCCATTTGCTATAATCCCACCTAATATTGTTTTCAAAACTTCCTTATTTATAGATTCAATTATTATTACATTTTCATCATGGGGGATTTCTTTCACATTGCTCCCACAACTTATGTCGATTAAGTTGGCTGATATAGTCCATTGCAGATTATTACACATGTTGGTTACTGGTAAGGCTCCATACAACTGCATTCAGGAATATTAGCACTATTGGCCGCATGCTGCCATGATCCAGGTCATTGATTATTCTCCAGAACGCTTTTGGATTGCTGGTTTTACAGGTGTGGTGCAGCTTTGCCCATATTTCCTCATAGTGGGCACTTTTAGCCTTCCAGATCTCCTGTTTGTACGTTCTTCTCAACCATTGCAATGAGAGTAAATTAGAGGATTTGACAGAGCAATTTGGTTGCTTATATATTGCCCTCGTTGCTTTATTTAGAGCTTTCTTCTGTAAATACAACTAGTGTGAGTACCATCTATTGTGCGTTTACCTAATATGATGGCCCCTAGATGAAATATTAGTTGGAAAATGTTCTATTAATAATGAACACAAACGGGGCCATATTTCCACACCATGGATTTTCCTAATCATGATTCGCAGGTTCCAAGTTAATTTGTTTCTCTGCAAAAGCCATAACCTCAAGTTGTTTGGATGACTGCCATGTCAGTCTTTTTAAATTGTAAGCGGTTGGCATTTGCTAGAGGTTTCATGATTTTGGATGATATAAAACTGCTAATGACAACCTTATAACTTGTGGATTATGATCGCTTTCCACACGAGGGACGACATGGTACCCACCAATTCCAGTTGCTAAATCCTTTGAAATGATAGTGTAATCAATTATTGAATTTTTTATTGAGTTTTTATCGGTATGGTACTCTTTCTGCATTATGCAGATGATCATCATGCAGCAGCATTAGATTAAATTTATGCAACTGGGTGCAGCATATCTAAGCTTGAATTTGCTGTAATATTGCCAGGGACCATATGCATGTTAAAATCACCTGAAATAAACAAACCAGTTGCGGGATGTTGATGTGACAAAATTTTAATTACTTCCCAGAATATTGAAAGTTGAGTTATTTTAGTCGATCTCTTTGTACTCATGTATACATTTATAAATATGTTCGGAGGTTGTGTATACATTTTGATGCATGATAGCCATGTTACTTCAAAGTCAATTACCTGTAGTTTGGTATTTAAATCCAATGAAACATAAATTGAGAGGCCACCTTTAGCTCGTCCATATGTAGATGTACAAGTTGCAGAAATGGAATGCTCTTGAAAACCAATATTGTCAGTGGTTTCAGTTTTCCAAGTTTCCTGTAGCATTAAGATTTCAAAGTTCTGCAAGAAAGCTATAGTATCTCGGTCTTCCAACAGTCTGGACAGGCCATGGACATTCCAGGAGCATATGTGGATTGTTTTTTTTGGACCTGCCAGACAGTTTGCCCTTCAGTCAATCCCTAAGGATCTTTCCTTGCCAAGAGTTGAGGGTAGCCAACCCCAATCATCCATTAGGCCATTGTTGCTCTTTGTTTGTTCGCAAATACGCAATCGCAAAGTGGAACTTGTTATTGTAATACCTGAGGATAAAACTGGGTTAAATAGTGGACCAATTGCTCCTTTTAACACATTGACATTCCCTCTCTGATTTCTGGTAATCTTAGGGTTTGTCTCGTCCAGCATCACCAAAGCTGATCTAGGGATCAATATTGTCGGATAGCATTAAATCTAGATTAGGATTTGGTGCCATTCAATTGATTTCCGACGCGAGCCGTATATAACCTGAAGCTGCACATAATCTGTAACATCTACATAGCACCCATCTCACATCTGCAGACGAGGGAGCGCAAGCTGCAAGCAGCTCAGAACAGGACAGGCTTTAATGCTGGTAGCGTCCGGTGAGACAATCTTCTTTGGTGCCCCCTCAAACGCCCTCCTTCTCCACAGATTCCCGCACTACCACCCTCCTAAAGGGCCCCTCATCTCTTCATAGTCCCTCCCTCACATGTTCCATTTGTTTTCTAGCACTACTCATACCAGTGTAGGGTGTCAGAGCATTTACTTCACACACACATTATACAGAGACAGTGAATCATGTGTGAGTAAATCCCTCTATAGGAAATGTTACATAAAATAATGGGGATTACAAGGTGTGGGAATCCTACGTCATCCATACTAGCAGGCAGTATATTTTAAGAGTGTTTGGTCTGGAGAAGCACAAACTCTGGATTTAAAATGTACCACATTGGTTGGGGTTGGCTTTACTAATAAAAATTTATTAATACCCAAATTAATCCTTTTGAGCAACATTAGGATAATGAAAGACTGGGGAAGAACATATGGTTCCAATCCCATTTCTTGTAGTTGGCATGCAGCTCTTTGATGACAGTTCATAGGTTACTGTGCTGTATTAGGATTGGAATTAGGATATGAACATCAAATAACAAAAGGATCTCTGTGACAAAAGCAGTAACCTAATTAGCTATCGCCATAAAATACAGTTCTGTAATCTGCATGTTCTTTGCAGCAGGCATATTTACCCTCTGCACTACTTTTTGAGTCAGAACTTCCCCTAGACAAAACACAAAACACGATCACTCTCTAGCAGGAACATTAATCAGAAGAGTTATCTTGATATTTTTATTGTTGCCTGAAAACTGGGACACACAAAGAACTCTGCAGTGGGTACTTTTAAACTCGTAAGTTTTATCTAATCACAGCACCCCCACAGGTCAGCGCCAGGTGCGGCTGCACTGGTCACACCGTCCTGGAGCCGACCCTGGCTCAGAATATAACCAGCTCGTTCGGTGACTGACTGATTCCTTTCTGCCCACATTACAGCAAGTTTTTTAAATGGACAGGTGCTGGTACGTACTAAGTGCAGGCACTTTGATTTGAAAGGCAGAGCACCTGCACTTCCCAACTGAGGTTCAATACTTTTAATGGGAGAGTACCGGTACCTCTCCGTAGCAAACTGTTACTTTGGTATAGTGAGCACCTCCACTTCCATATTTCAATTTAAAGCATTGATTACAGCTTCTATCAGTGTTAGCATACTACCTGTGGGCAATATGTACAAGATAGATGTGATGATACTAGGCTTCTTTTTAGAAATTTATAAAACTTGAAAGTTGGAGGGACAACTTTAAATCTTCATACGGCAGAGTTTGAAGGCCCAGCAAAGCTTCTTTCTGGCTGAGACATGACTGTTTTTTTTACAATCCATTTACTAACCTCACAGCAGCATTTCCTACTTTTTTATAATCTTAGTATGAGTTTGACGGTACTGTCTGCATAGTGCTTTGGAGTAATTAAAGTTAGAGGTGGCCACTGAGGCCAGTGCAAATGCCCTGAATTGCTTAAGGATGAAAATAATAGTATATCCTAATTTCTGAATAAATATATAGTCTTTTTTGACTATCTAATGTATATGAGAAACCTAAGATTAAGTTTTATCTACTGTTAACACTTAACTTTTGGCTTTTCCTTGGATGGTGATCACTCCATTAGAGATCACCAAGGTTTTCCAGGTTATTTGCGTGTTTTGAATACCTTCCTACTTGAACAAACACTGGCAAAGCCATTAGGCGTTAGCCGGCCTGGGTTTGATGTGCTAACGCTTGCAGTGTTAGTGAATGGAGCAACAGCAGTCAGAAAAGGCTACAGTTGCAAAGTAATATTTCATGCAGTTCAATGCAAGTACTTGAGTGAAGATGAAAAGATACACCTAACAAAACCAGAGGATTAGGTTAGAAACAAACACTCCAGAGGGCTGAGAAAAGACGTGGCTGAAATTCTCATGCCAAAGTGGCTGAGAGTGGCTGGTCAAAGAATGCCAGCACCTAGAAGTGGCAGACCTAAAGTCAACTCTATGTATACTGTACGTAAGAGTCTGTGCTGTCAAAACCTACACCTAAACAAGCATTGGCATAGCCAATAGGTCTCGCTTTTGGGACCTTATAAGTGTTTAGCCATGCAACAGTTGATGTTGTTGCACCAAGGATATTGTGCTGGATAACTAAACACTTATAAGGTCCCAAAGGCGAGACCTATTGGCTATGCCAATGCTTGGAGAGGAGTATAAACACTATATGTACTATGGAGTAGCCTGGAAGCAAATGTCAGCTGCAGGGCCCTCTAAAAATGAAACTGAAGGAATATTCTTAAGGACTGCAAGGGGTAGTGGAGCAATGGAGGAGGAAGTGGTGGCAAGTGAAGGGGAAGCAACAGAGGAACGGATATTAGAGGCCATGGGAACCAACAAAAACACATGCACTCTTATTGAGCACTTAATGAATAAGAAAAAAGTAGCTCCTTAAATGGGGCCAGTGAAAGAATACAATTCAGCCGATCAAAAGGTTGATAAAGAGGCTATGCTCCTGGGTAGGGGCAAACACAAGAGGATTGCAGGCAATCTAATATGAAGCAGGCAAATGTTAGAGCCTATAAATCAAAACAATGGTAAGCAATGGAAAGGCCCTAGGCCCACTGCAAGTTGACTTGCATGTTTACAATGCTTTTGGTCACAGGCTAGGACCTCGTAGTACTATAAATACACATCACTATTCCCCCACTGCACCAACCAGGATTTCGTTCTGCAGCTGTTTGGTTACACAGGCTGGCAGGACCTTAAAACCATTTATTTTGAATGTATTTTTATTTGCGCCCATGCCAATAATTTTGTGTGAATGGTTTTCAGAAGCGTGCATAAGACCATCTCACTTTAACCCATAACACATGCGTCTGGCGAAGCTTGGCAGGCATGTTTAACTCTAGTAGGCACTGGCATAGAAGCGATGAACAATGTTGTGGGCTACTTCAAGGCACATGTGCGCACGCTCGTGACAACAGGGGTCTGTCTGTTTTGGGCCAGTTGGGTGCACGCGCCCCTGTCCCCAGAGCGCTTCCATGTCCTCGCGGTTGTGCTCACCCGCTAGAGCCCTGCCATCCTGCGAGCGCGGTCTCGTGACACTTGTAACAAGTAGTACTGCCAGCATTCGCAACGATGCTCGTTATATCGACCTCGAAGGATGAAGGGCCGTAGCAGCAACTATGTGCATTTGTCCTCTGAGCAATCCCTATCATAAGTGTTCGGGCGCTTACTGGATCGAGTCTGTGGGTTCAACGGAAGCTTCTGGAATCATTGGCGAATAAATCCTTTGAAACGTATTCTTTGTAAAAGCATCCAGCCTGGTATGTGTGCCCACGAGGGTTGTATTAATCACACCCATCAAATGACGCCTTCGCCCTAATACAGCGTCTTTAACACTGCACGTCGATTATCCTCTGCTGTTTACTCCCAGCCGATACAATTGTAAGAAAAGGACTCGTGTGTATATGGCTGCACAAGATGTCTGTGTGATTCGGTTGACACCTGTAATTCTGTATAGTATACGTCTTTGTGCATGGACATGCTTCATGTTCACGTGTCTGTTTGCAATTATTGGTGTCGCTATTGGCTTACAAGTGGTTTCGTGTGCGTAGTTCTTGCGTTGGCGACGCATGTGCATCTTTTTCAAGAGTG
Organism: Calotriton arnoldi; assembly: GCA_963921515.1. NCBI lineage: Eukaryota > Metazoa > Chordata > Amphibia > Caudata > Salamandridae > Calotriton > Calotriton arnoldi. The sequence goes on along the minus strand of CAWUFW010004016.1, from coordinate 641,663 downwards.
TTTACATGCACGCCGGTACCTGTTAGTAATGCTGTCGACGCCTCGGTGAATAAGAGCGTCTTGATATTCATGTTTCACGTGTCTGTGGTTTGTGTACATCTGCGCCGGGCAGGCAGTATGTGTGCGCGCGCCTCTGTTTCTGTGGACACAATATGGATGAACGAGTGCGTGCATCTGTGGAAGAGGGGCGTGTCGACCACATGTATCAATGGCTTCTTTTGGATATGTGCTCTTGAAGTCTGCGTGTGATGTGTGACACGGACAACATCTCTTGGGGGCAGTGTATAGCACACTGGAAGTGCAGAAGTGATGACGCGTGCTCCACAATCAGCCCTTTCTTCGCGATTCATAAAAAGCGATCGCTACTGTAAAAAAAAAAAACACGCCCGCGAGTGGTGCGCGCGCACCACAGAGGAGCGGCAGCCTGCTCAGCTGACGAGACGCTCAGCTGACCAGACGCTCGTGCGTCGTGGCTGGCCTTTGGATGTGTACGCGCGGCAGACATGTGTTTCCACTTATCGCGCCCGCGTCTGGGCACGATAATTGGAAACACATGTTTGCCGCGCGTACCCATCCCAAAAAGGCCAGCCACGACGCACGAGCGTTTTTGGGACTGCTTTTAAACCCGCTTACATTAAGTCTTCGCCTCTAAGCAGCGCTTGCGCGCTACTCGAGGCTCGACCTAAAAAGCCTAAAAGTGGTGCAGTGTGATTACCTATCCATGTTCATGTGCAAATATGTGTTAAGACGCTGCAGCAGCAATTTTTATAATTTACCATACCAGGATGGCAGATGCTTAACTTGGAGTGGTAAATGAAAAAACATAAGGTGCCCCCGTTGAAGAGAAAGTTCTGTCCTTGTGCAATGGGAAGGGGTGGAGGAAGCAATGGCCAAGCTTATGGGGGACCACGCATAGAGCGTGGGGGAATGAGGATAAACAGGGGAGTCAATCAAATACTGGCACTCTCATGGAGCGCTATAAAAAGAAAAAGAACACTTATTGGAAATGCCAATAGGTCTGGCTTTAAAGGAACGTTGTATGGTAATGCAAAGCATTGCAAGAAAATAGCATGGGAATGGATATATGTTTGTGTGGAAGCAAAGAACTGTAGAATAATATTGCTGTAGGTTAAAAGGTAAGGTGACAATTGCACTTTCAAGCCAGTCCTAAACCTCCATGTAGTTAATGACCACCCTCCTACCATCAGTGATGCTTCCAAAGAAAAACACCATCAATTATGTTGTTATCTAAGAAACTTTAATAGTATTACAGTGTCATGCGTGCCACTTAAAGTTCAAGCTCTGGCAGCTGGATAAATAAACAAAATGATCACAGCTGTGTGGAAGGCAAGTACGTTTTATAGAAGCACACAACCTCTGTCCAATTAAAACACACTCCTGGCTCCCAACATGTGGGTGGAGCCAAAGCCCCATTCTAATGATGCTCAAATAATTGTCTTTCATCAGCTGCGCTGTCAAACCAGACCATAAAAAAGTAGCTCACTCATGTCAGCAGTAGAATGATACAACCATCCAATCAAAATGATGAAGCTTTAATCAAGAAGTGATTGTGCGGTGTGCTGATTGATTGCTTGAGAGAATTTATTATGCACGCACACTACCATGAGGTCTTTTGTGCAGGTCTTCTGTAAATTACCCAAAATAGGTGTGTTTTAAGAGTCTTTTTTAAAGTGGTCAAGAATGAGAAAAGTTGAGCATAGAGGGGGCGGGGAACATGGCGGCCAGCTAGGAAGCCGGTCGTGAGTCGAGCGCCCGGAACCTCCGTTTGTCGGATTAGATGTTGATTCTCTCTTGATGTTGGGCTGATTTTAGGGCTTACCGTACCTTGTGCTGGTCTGCTGGTTTTCTCTCCTTGCTTCTTCCTGCGGGGAGTCGCCTTTGTCGGGACCAGGTAATCGAGCAGCGCTGCAGAGGGTCGTCGTGGCTGTGCTGGGCGGCGTCTCTGCCCTGGAGAACGCGGGGGAGGAGAGCGGACTCCCCGCAATTGATCGAACGCCGGCGGATGAGGGTTTGATGCCTCTGGCTTCCCGTAGTGTAGGAGGCGAGGGAGACGAGGTGAGGCAAAAGTGTGGAGTGGAGAGGAGTGTTCAGAGTGCACAGAGAGCCCGGAGAAAAAGGTTGTGGAAATACCTGGAAATACCTGGAAAACGCGGACTGAAAAGTAAGAGGGAACAGTTTTGTTTCTTGTTTTTCTGGCGCTAGATGCATGACTTTGCTGTGGTTACCCTTTTCAGGGCAGCGGGGGCGCTAGCAGAGTGCCGTCGCGCCCGGTGCTCCCTAAATGATCATCATTTTGACTATAGGTCAAATCAGTGTAGGGCTAGTGCTTCCCTCACTCTAGGCAAGGGCTACTTTGAGATTAATCCCGAGATTAAGCCTGAGACTGAGTTTGAACTTGGTATAGAGTTAAAAGGGACGCTAAGAAAGAGTTTTTTAGTGGCTAGGCTTGTCACACCTTGTGCACAGTTAAATCAGAATACGAAGCTGAGATATGTGCCTGCCCTTTACTCCATGGAGGTAGCTATTCAGCAATCTGGACATACCGAGGCCATCAAGGAGGGTCAGTCAATCCCAAATATCTCTGGAGTTAGGGCTTCTACTATCGCCCCTATCATTGAGGTACCATTGGGCAAGAGATATAAACTTAGATCGCGTACTTTTTTAGGGGAGGCGGACCTCCTGCGACGCAGCCGTTTCAAGTTGTTGAGACTGGTGAAAGTAGGCAGAAGCATAAGCAGAGGCAGCCTCCTAAAAAACCAGTGAAGCTCACTCCAGTAAAGAGCCGGAAGAAAAATAAGAACTTGGCCCCCGTAAAGGTGACCCCCTCACTTAGGTCCTATTTCCTGGCTAACTCACAGGGCAACATGGATCTTGTAAAACAGGGCGGGACAGTAGTTGTAGGGGAGGAAAGTTTGGAAGTAGCCCCCTCCATTACACTCTCTAACCGTTTCGCTCCCCTGAGCATAACGACCTCTACGACAGGGGGGGGCGGACAAGAAGAACAAGGGGAGGTAGGGGATATGCTATCAGAGGTTGTTGCTCAGAGCCCGGATACAGTACATGGGATGTTAAAGCAGTTGTCAATAGAAATTGGAGCTCGTTTTTCTACCTCTGAAGCAAACCAAAAAAAAATACAAGACACCTGTACTGGTTTAGAGGAAAACCTATTGGCACTGACACATAGGATGGAAGCTCTGGAACATAAAGTGGGGGAACTGGGGCAGGAGGTCAAGGATAACGCCCAAGAAGTGATTAGACTAAAAGAGAGAGAGCAGGACTTGGCAGAGAGATTGGAGAGGCTTGAAAACACTTCAAGAAGGAATAACATCAGAATCTTGGATTTAAAAGAAGGGTTGGAAGGCGATAACCTAAAATCCTATGTTATAGATATCCTGACTAAAGCTTTTCCCCAGATCGCAACGGCACTAGTCTGGAAAGCTGAAATTCAGCAAATTCATAGAGATCCTTTTAAGTTGAATCCTGCCCGAAAAAAACCCAGAAAGATCTTGGTTTATATCCATTCGTATACTCTTAAGGAGCAACTATTGGGGGCGGCCCTTAAACTTAAAACTATACAGGCCCAAGATGCCACCTTTAGAATCCGGTCCGATATCTCTCGGGTCACGGAAGACAGGAGATGGGAACTGGGTAAGCGGATGGATGCTTTAAGAGACTTAGGAGCCCAAGTCCAGCTGCGATTTCCTGCCTTCTTAAAAGTTGTCCTGGCAAATAAAATGTACAACTTCAGGTTTCCGGAGGAGTTAGATAGTTTTCTGGCACAAGGCAATTCTAATGTGTAGTGTTTTATTTTAGGGTATTCAGCCTCTAATGTTATTTTGATTTCATTATTCACATAGGAGGCTAGGGGGCTTCGGCTCAAAAGGCAATATCTATTGCCGATGGGTAGGTTGGGAGGGTTCCCGCGGGTTGGGGGGAGGTGGGGAGAGGTGGGGGGTAGTAGGAGTTTTCACGTTTGTTGGTGGGGAGCATTGGGAGAAAATAAAAAAAAAGTATAATTAAACTCGTGTGACATAACGAACTTCATTAGCTACAGCAGAGGGTGGAGTCAGGATTATGGTAGGGGATAGGCCTATTCAGGGAGGGAATCAACACCTTGAATTTTTAAGTTGGAATGTTAATGGCTTAAGAGTCAAAGGAAGACAGCGCTTGATATTTCAATATTTAAAAAACAGTTCAGCTAGGATCCTTTTGATTCAGGAGACCCATCTTTTACAAGCAGAATGTAAGGCATTATTTGGAAAACAAAGATGGGTCGATAAAATCATAGCCTCTGACCAGCAATGTTGTTCAAAAGGGGTTGCTATAATACTAAAATTGAATTCAGGAGTAGAGCTCACTAAGTCGCAGGTAGATGACAGAGGACGATGGGCTATCTTGGAAATTAAATGTAAGGGGGTCAAATATACCTTAGTCAGTTACTATGGGCCTAATGAAGATGATATTATACCTTTGAATAACCTTTGTCTTGCCTTGGCTGACTTTGAAGCCCCTTTGATCTTGGGAGGGGATTTTAACGTGCTCTTAAATAACAAGCTAGATAGGTCTTCCCCTCGTACACAGATAGCAGCTCCTCGGGTTAAAGCACATCTTTTGAATATTTTAAAAAATGTCAATCTTTGTGACGTATGGAGGAAAAAAAAGGGAGAGAGTAGGGAGTACTCCTTCTATAGGAAAAAGAATTCTCATTATACTAGAATTGACTACATATTCATGGAGCACTCAGAACTCGATAAAGTCAGTCTAATTAAATATTTGCCTATTCACTTATCGGATCACGGAGCCATAGTTTTTAACATGGACCTTCCTCCAGAGCTCATTACTAGGAGATGGACATTAATTAGGAGATTCCTCTTGTTATCTTCTACCCCGGGCTTTTTGAAGCTTGAAACTGACACCTTTTTTCAAAACAATGTAGGGTCTGCCCCCCTACACATTGTTTGGAATACCTTTAAGGCCTGGCTGAGGGGGATACTAAAAGGGGCTGTAGTGGGGTGGGCAAGGGCTGAGAGGGAAGAGCTGGCGACTTAGAACAACAGATAGCGGGGGCAGAAGTTGCCCTAAAGGCGAGTTGTCCTGATGATCCTGAGAAAGATAGTCGGATAAAGAGAGTTCAGACTTAAGTCAGAAGAGATCTTACATCAAAAATGGGAGACAAGTAAAATGAGGGAGTTTGACCAAGGGGAGAACTGCGGTAAGCTTCTCGCCATGAAGACCAGGGTTGATAGAGCCAATAATTACATAAGTAAGATCAAAGTGGGTACACAAATTACAGAGGAGAAAGAGACAATAGAACAGGCTTTCGCACAGTTTTTCCAGGATTTATATCACGAAGATCTTCAGGGGGTGGAGGAGCATATTGATAGGTTGCTTAAAGAGAAACAGCTTCCAAAAATAACTGAGGCTAGTCAAGAACTTCTCTCTCTAGAAATAACAGGGAGCGAGATACTAGCTGTGTTAGATTCTGCTAAAAAGGGGAAAGCCGCAGGCCCGGACGCAATCCCGATCGAGGTCTATTCTATTTTGAGGGAGGAAATCATTCCGGTTTGGCTGAAACTGTTTAACGAAATACTAAAGGGTATATCTCCGTTGCCGGACTCATGGTGTGATGCAGTTATCACTTTGATCCTGAAGCCCGGTAAGGACTCTTCTCAGTGCCAATCATATCGACCAATTTCTTTATTAAAGGTCGATTATAAGGTCTTTGCAGGGATTTTAAATAATTTGCTTTGTAAGATTATAGGCCCAATAATCCATGAGGATCAGAAGGGTTTTCTTCCGGGTAGGCAGATGTTAGACTTGGTATATACTTTAGTAGGAACAGTGGATATGGCGTCATCATAGGGCCTCCCTCTGTCAATTATTACGGTCGACGCAGCCAAAGCCTTCGATCGTGTGAATTGGCATTTTTTAGATAGGACCTTGAACGCCTTTGGCTTTACTGTTGGTTTTAGAGAAGTTATTAAAAAAATTTATAGTTCGCCACGGGCTCGGATCCTGGTCAATGGTAGCCTCTCTCCTGTCGTTAATATAGAACGTGGCACTAGGCAAGGTTGCCCATTGTCCCCTATTTTATTTGACATTTATATAGAACCTTTGGCTCAGAGTTTAAGATTAAATAAAAAGATTGCTCCTTTTGAAGTAGGTGGGTTTATGAGGAAAATAGCATTTTATGCGGATGATCTAGTTGTATTCTCCTCTAATGTGGACATCACACTCCAGAAACTTATTGCTGAAACTCAAACTTTTGGAAAATTTTCTGGCTATGAAATAAATAAAGATAAAACGGAGATCATGGCATGGAATATTGTCGATCAGGAGGGGTCCTTTGCTACAGATCTTAGATATCTCGGAATCACAATAACCCAAGACCCGAGAGAAATTCCAAAAGTTAACCTAGATAGAGTTTCGAAGGAAGTTGAGGCTCTATTAAAAAAATGGCAGAACATACCACTCTCCCATTACTGCCGGGTTAACCTGATTAAAATGTGTTTTCTTCCGAAATACACCTATCTTTTTAATAATATTCCAATAGAATTTGCAAAAGCTGAGATTCTTAAAATTCAGGGCAAGATTTCCTCATTTATCTGGGCAGGCAAAGGGATTAGGCTGTCCTGGAAAAAACTTAGGCGTAAATTAACACAAGGAGGTATGGGCTTACCAGATCTTCAGCTCTATTGCTGGGCTTACCAATTAAAAAACGCCAGGATGTTACTGCTTACTCCAGATGACTCGTTGATTGGCAGTATGTTCAAAGCCATGTTAGATGGGGTAGGGGAGTATGGCTTTATGTATAAAGTTGGCTCTCCTAAATTTAAAAAAAAAAATCGTCTGAAGACGTTGCGTATGGCGGCCAAGTTATGGTCGGACTGTCGAGACTGCTTGGGGCTTACCTACTATAGCGATTGGGCACCGGTGTGGGACTCCCCTGGAACTCCGGAGTGCCTTCTGGACGCTCTAGCTCAGCCATTAAAAGAGGCAGGAGTCTTACACTGGAAGGATGTAGTAGTGGGTAGCAAATGTCACCCTTGGGAATTTTGGAGTCATATTACGAATGGAGCTCTGTCTAGATTTAAATTTTATCAGCTTACATTGGTGCAAGAGTCAATGCTGGTCCCTCTTGGAAGACAACTCTATGGAAAACGAACTACAAAATCAGGCCCCAAGGAAGAAAGAAGTTGCTCAATGGTATAACTATCTTCTGGCTGCAGCTGAAGGAAAGATGGATAAGCCATACCGGGTCTGGGAGAATTACTTGCCGAGTGAAGAGCGGAAAGAGTTATGGCAAGTATCTATTGACATGCTTTACCCTTTGATTAAATCTGCTGCACTCAGAAGAAACCACTTTTTACACTCCACAGGATATATTGGTCCCCCTTAAAATATCCAGAATGAAGGGTGGAGGAGAAGCTAGATGTTGGAGATGTGGATTCCAGAACGCAGATGACGTTCATGTATTTGCTTCTTGCCCTAAGATACAAGAATTTTGGAGTGATGTGGGTAAGACTATCTCTAGGGTCATGGGTGCTGATGTGGAGGTAAGCCCAACTCTTATTTTATTTGGCATTGCACCTATGTTGGGTGGGGTACGAGACCAGATTGGGTTACAACATAAATTGGTGTTCTACTTGATTTTGCTGGCTAGGAGAGAGATTTGTAAATTGTGGCGTCAGGAAGCTCCTCCTAATTGGAATGCCTGGTGGAATTCCGTTAAGTATTTCTGTGCTTTAGATCAGAGGGTAAATGTATCTAGAGAGAGGCCAGATTCTGGGTTGTTTTGGAATTGGTTGGATGATTCACTTTGCGATTAGTTTAGAATGGATCAAGGTACAGGATAAGTTCCTATGATTAAAACCTCTGGGTCAGCTCAAGTTGTGTATAAACGGGCACTCCCCGTAAGGAAAATACCAGCTGAGATTAAGAACCACCAAAGTTATATGCGCCAGAGGTGAACCAGGTCGAGAGGCGGCTGTAGCTACGGAGGTCATATGAGGAGAAAAAAAAAAAAATATATATATATATATATATATATAAAAATAAAAAAAGAATGACAAATAGGTCACATGGTAAAAAATTCTAGAACAACAGACACAGAGATCAGCACTATCTGCGCCAACCTTGGCGAAACACTCGAAAATAGCGGAGCGAACTACAAGAAACTGCATTTACCAGAATGCCAGGGGCGAACCTTGCCTGAGAGGACAGCAGTGTGCTCCCACATCCTGTTGTCAACAGACACAGAGTGATAGACCCAGAACATTGAAAGCCCTCCCATCTTTACTTTTAAGTTTAAAGCTGGGAACACAAAGATCTTGAGTTCTTAGGGCTAGGTGAAAAGAGGAGTTCCTATTTGCAGGTAGGTATGGACTAGATTATTAATAATGAGAACATTACTAGTTTAAAAAGGATTCTGTACCTGACATGGTGCAAGAGCCGTCATCTTCCGGCCTATAGTAATGTAGAAATATAACCCACTACTGAGTGCCAATATCAGACAGCAGCAGCATTCTGCAATCTCTGCAGACAATGGATCTAAAATGCTGAGAGTCCTTCATACAGGTGCTTGCAATCATCAAATAGAGGGACATCCGCATCTATCACCAAGGTCTTGTTTGATCTAGACAACATTGGAAGAGGATGTGGCCTAACGGCTAGAGCGGTCGACCTAGAAGCTGGGGAACCGGGTTCGAGTCTCGTCAGGGACGCTCAACATCCTGTGATTCTGGGCAAATCACTTAATCTCCCCGTGCCTAAGAAAAAATGAATGTGTCCCTCTGTAATGCAACTGGTGCTCATGTAAAGCGCTCTGATACCTTCGGGTCTAGTTTACACTATATAAAACTACAACAAAAAAAATACATGCCTTTGCTTGTTAACCTGTGGAAGCAGCTGTGAAAAACCAACCAAATTAAGGCATTGAGAGACATGTCAGAGTCAACATGGAAGCATAGCTTTTAACTTTGGCAGGTAGAAGGATGGAGATTATGAGAAAAAAAATACGGTAAAGATGCAACACTGGACCGGTGGTTAGTGTCAGAAATAATAAGCACAGCTTTGTGGCTATTGTGCTGCAAGTAGTTGCTATATGTTCAGTCCTTCACTATTCTTAAATCTCTGAGATCAAACAAGGAGTTGTCTTGGAAAAGATGAATGTACACTTTGGTGTCAATGGCAAATGTTGGGCCCACATGTGTTTAAGAATAATGAAAAACACAGCAAGACATATATTAAACATTTCTGGTAACTGAGTGGAGCCCTAAGGGTTACCTCTGGACGGTATGGCTCCCAGAGGTAGGAAGATGCCAAGGGTCACCTTTGGTGTGGGCTGCTGAAGAAAGAAATCAAACCAGCTGCGGTTGGCTTGGTCCGTGTGCACCAGTGTGAACAACCTCTCGCAACAGATTGGGCGGCTGCACACAGTCCCAGAGAGACTATAAAGCTGAGAGTCTAAGAAGGGGGCCAGTTCAGTTATCCGTTGACTGCCCCTCCCATAACCAGCACACCTAAACAAAATATTTAGCATAAACTGAATCCAGATCCAGAAAGAGCTTCTCACTCTTGATTTATGGGTACCAAAGAGGAAAGAACAACGTTGATCAAACACCGCTTGAGAACTGAAAAATCTTCAGCTCCCCTTGAAGGGTCCTTTCTTAAAATAATTTATATCTCTGAATACTGACAAATTAGCTTAGACTTTGGTCAATAATACAAAGTACCTCGTTTTAACTAATGCGCCCAAAACAGTAAGAAAGGAGCAAGCAGATGTTCTTTGAGATAAAAGTCTTGCATGCCCAGAAGACAAAGTGGGACAGAGGTTTGGGTGGAGCCCAGGCTTGAAGTCTGCTGGTAGGTGTAGCCTACAGCCGTCTTTCAACAGATTGTTGGGCAATAATAGGTTGCAGAAACTGCAGTTTCTCGAATTTCCCTTAAAGGAATCCACAAGACTACAAATTCTACCTCCATTATGAAGTTACATTTCCCACAGAATAACAACTCTAAGGTGTACTCGCCCTCCACTTCTTTAGGAAAGAAGTGGGGTCTTTTCAGGAAACAGCTGTTTATGATTAACATCTGCCTGTTTGCAAATTAGTCCTTCATTGTTGTTTTAGTCTGTTGAAATAAAGTTATCGTATATTTTTGAATATACTCGCCTCTTTGCTCTATCTGCCTCTCAAAGGCAGCAGGTTGAAAAATTAGCTGTCCAACCCACAAGAAGGAAGATATGCCAGTTAGTCACGTTGAACAACTGTGAGCTTGTGTAAGTGGCCACTTTTCTTGTAGTGACACTAGACATTGATTGCTCTCTATTTTTCCTGTCACAGCCTTTTTTATTCCATTCTACAATATCGGCACACTATCGTTGTGCACGTCCTTTTAAGAAATTTCTGTATTTTGTATTTACACAATATCTGTCTATTTATGCACAAAGGCAGAATGTCTGAATGCAAAGTAGATCTAACACTTCTATTTTTGTGAAATGTCCTGGTTTTTGGCTTTATAAATCTGGTCACCCTACTGCAGCGTGATGACGAGTTTGAGTATCCAGCTGGGTGTTCACTGAACCTTTCCCCCTTCTGGAGATCGACAAGATAAGCACCAATTTCTTAGGCAATCAACAATGGTATCTAATCTGAGGAGCTCAATAGACCCCAGCCATGCTAGGGACAGTGGTCCCACCAGAAACGCTGATAGAAAGCGGGGTGTGGTCCGAGGGAGAGGGGGTGCCAGGGCCGGAGGCTTCCAAGTCTACACCTGCTCCAGCTGCAATGCAGGGCACCGGGTGCACCCCTTCCAGGCACCACTCCATGCCAAGCATAGTCCACTCACGGTGCCCCAACCTTGTAGACACAATCCATGAAAACAGAGGGCCCTGACTACAGACCCCACAAGGCGGTATGGGGGGAGAAGGGGGCCACAGAGCAGCCTTTGACCCTCCCCCGGGGCGCAAGGGAAACAATGAATTGCGCTATTCAAGGAAACGCCAAAACTAAAAGGAGAATCGACCAAAATAAGCCCAACATGAAGAATCCAGATAAGAAGGTGGGGTCGAGATCAGCCAAAGCCAGGTATCTGATGCCACAAGGGAGGGCCACGTAGCACACCATGTGCCGGGAACGGGGAGATGCACAAACATAAAAACGCATTTCCGAGGAGCGGTGGAAGCACTAGCAACACCAAATGGCAACAAATTTCCACGCAGAAGTAGCAAACATGTAGACTGAAAAATACAACTCGCAGTAAGTGCAACTGGGGGTAATATCAAAACAGGTATCCCCCAGCAGGAAAATAGTCTCGAGAAGGGGCTGCACTACAACCTCGCTTTCATGCTCGCATCGGGCGAGGTGGTTTTTGGAAAAAACTGTGACCCCCATGGTACCCTAAGTAAAGCCAATCCTATTCCTTCCTGAACTTATGGGACCACTCCACAACATACCTAACACCGATCTGACCACCCAGAGGCAAAATGTCAGAAAAGGACAGGAAACACAGTAGTAGAATAAGGGGTGGGGGGGTGCTAAACAACCTATATAACTAAGATCTGTCTCAGTAATAAAATATTTATATTTATCACCCTTACTCCCCTAATAACTGAAAGATGCACCCAACAGGGGTCACCTTCCGATACCTCACCAAATCGCGACTAGTAGGTTGATTGGATCACACCCCTGTGGAAAAATACAGGTTCCACAAAACCATAGAGAACGGATCATATGTAACTAAGCTGAATTAACAGTCAACAAAGTTCTTTCAAAGACAGATAACCGCAAAGACAGCGAAGTGAACCAAAGTCGACTTGTCATTAACACCCCACGGCCACAGGAACCAAAGGAAAAAGATCATTACTGAACTTGCGCAAATGGAAGGAGGAAAAACCCACGGGCCCTAAACAAGGGGTCTGCTTAACACCCATGGCCATCGAGGAGGAGGGAAAAGTGAGAGGGTGCGCCATTCCAACATGCATTCGAGCCAAGATCCAACGAACAAGGTAGAACCATACAGGGTAGTTGTAAACATAACACGATATGACACAAGCCCAACAGCTCTATACATCCTAACTGAACCCACAGATATCCAAACCGAGCTGGACAGGATGCGTAGGAAGGGCCACATAGGGGAAGATATCACAAGGCCCCGAGATTTTCAGAAGAAAAGATTTTTGGAGGTGGCAAAACCCCCAAGTCAGTGCACAAAAACGTCTGCTCCAGCGTCCAACTGTGGACCGAGAGTGGCTCTTAGTGTAACTGAGGTGGTCTTCTTAAACAACAAATGGTCTCCCGACATGGAATTCCTATGTAGGACCGTCCAGCTCACGGATAAAAAGGGGAATGAGTCGCATGAGGGAGGTTTGAAAGTGTGACCACCCCTTGTCAGGAAATTTGGGACACCAAGGTGGTTGGATACACTTGGTTAGAAGGGAAAGGACAACCCCTGATTGTACGGAAACTTACACTGTATTTCTTATGTTTCAGAGGAAAAGGAATGCTTCTGATGGGCATAAATGCAAACTGCGGAGTGATATTATATATCCTGGATATGCAATGGGGCACCTCCACGCTGATGAATTAGCGCGGCAAGTACGTCTACACTTAGCTTGTTCCTGGATGGGGATGACTGTGTTCCCTGGTCACCTTGCACACCCCGAACCTGGTCATTCCTGGAGAAGAGCTATTTGACTTGTTCCAATACAAGTTAAGACAAAAGACAACCTTGCTGCACCAAGCTTGTGAAAGGAGAGCTACGGACTATTTTGGCTGGGCTCAATTAAAAGACATCCCAGAAGAATTTTGACTGTTCACGGAAGCACAGCTGGGGGCAGGGGGAGTCGACACCCTTCTTTACCCTGAAACAAAAGCTAATGACGGCTGGTTACAAATAACCCAGCGGGAGTGGCTCAAAATGATAAACAGCACTGAACTCGGCCTCAATTCTATCAAAGAAGAAATGCGAGCAATCCATCTCATGGTAATGCAGCACCGATATGTACTGGACTTAATGACTGCAATGGAGGGAGGGGTCTGTACCAAGATCTTGAGCGGCTTGTTGCACATTATTTCCAGGGAATGACATTGACACTGGAACTCTGACGCTTGCAGTCCAAGCACTGCACAACCTACAGAGAGACATGTGTGAAAAGGGAGGTGCCCCTGAGCAGGAGTGGTTTTCGAGTTGGTTCTTCTGGATCCCACGATGGATATCCGGTTTATGTAAATCACTGTTGCCAGTTATCATTATGTTGCTATTGGTATGTGGGGTTATACAATTGTGGATCACCTGCTGTGAAAACGCAGTCCTCAGTTAGGTAGTGTAGCTGAAGAATCAACTAGAGGGGAGAATGTTAATATGGAAATCAATGCATTTATCGATAAAAATAGAATCTCGTCCTTATTAACAGAATCGTCCGTTGTGAACTCCACATCAAACTCGACTCGCAAATATGTAGTCAAGCAAGCCCTGAGACCAAGGCACCGGATTGCTGATTGATAGGTCCAGGTGGGAGGGTGCGTAGCTAACACTCGGGAAGGAAACTTTTGATCAATCCCACATATTGGCGCAGCGACATTACAATGGTCAAGGCAGATTGCCCCAATAAAGCACACATGGCCGGATGGGGTAAGCGCACTCCTAAAAACACCATAAAAAGTCAGTTGCCACATGAGCTAGGAACACAGAGCTAACCAGGACCTAGCACACGCAGTGATCACGCCCTTCTCATGCCGGACATCTGGATAAGGTAACCACTGGCCACACAGTGTCCATGTGAGGTCGAGACCCACCTATGGTAACCATTTAGGCAATGAATTTATGACTCTAAAGGCTGCAACCAACATTCCTCACCACATATGATACACCAGAAACATTTATAACCCATCATGTTTTGTATAAAAGAAGAAAACAGACTGATTGCAAATTGAGACAGCCCTCAGACCTTGTGCCTGTAACTGTTTTCCCGGCCGCAATGTTTAATTAAACAAACTGTCCCTGTTTTGCCAAACGCCTCTTGTCTTCTGTTTTTAAGCGATTTCTAACTCAATCAACACCTCCAAGACAGAACTGAGTACCATCACTTCACCAGAACCCCATGCTCATACGAACTTCTTGAACATCCCCAAACGAAACAAAAGGAGGAGGGTACAGATGCTCTCTTATATTTCTAACACACCTCCCCTCGCCGAACTGTAGAATAGCCTTTCACCACTAATTCACACACACACAGAAGTTATGGAGAGTGCCCGCGTGGTACCAGGTACGTTTCGTTCTTATTCATAAAGTTTTATTTTATGTTGTCTGAATTTCCATATCTATTAGATTCAAAGGCAAACTGGTGAAAATCTACCTTTACTTGGCATAATATTAGAAAAACCTACTCAATACTTTCCATTCATCCTAATTTTGAGATTCAAAAAATCCAGACCTGAAATTCACAAACCAACTTCTGGATGTTACCTGATCTTTCTGCCCACAGCCAGTGAAAAGCAGTTGAACTGAATCGGTCTGACGCTGGTTAAAGCCTTGAAGTTGGTTAAACGCATGATGAATTTCCTTTTAAGCACTGCACTGGTGACCATAACCAATGAATTTCCAGGTGTCTGTTCCGATATACTTTGTGTTTGTATCCCCTACAAATGTATGTTATTTTGTGTAACTCATATTGCAAACTGGTGCTTACACAGCAGCAAGAAAACCATGATGCCACGTTGAGCATTAGAGCGCAGACACAACAGCGTGGATTTGAAGGAAGGCAGGAAATTCAAAAACACATGGTGTAGCATGGAGAGTCAGTTTTTGACTTAGTGGTGATGCAGCACATTGGGAGCCTGAGTGGTGAGTTACACATCGGGGTGAGCTAAATATTTCCTTCACGTAATTTTCCCAAAATGCACTTGGCCAGTTTTGTGCTAGAAAATTAAATTTGAGGGCATAACTTGCACAGAAATGTAACATGAGATACCAGTGGGAGATTCATTTGATCAGAAAATGTCTTGTGGCTACAGCACACTACAGATTCATAGTTCCTGTGAGATATTTTCTACTCAAACCAGTCTCCTGAATTAATAAAAAAGGTAAAGCCCTATATTTATATTTGAGGTTACACTTGCATAATACAAATATTGCCCAGTTCTAGTTTCACATTCATGATCTGGAGCAGGTGGGGTAGCAAGGGAGGAAATGATTTTGGCCTCTAAGGGCAGGGAGGAGGAGCTAGGTAAAGTCAATGTGGCTACATCTCCTCTTCACTCCTAGTAAATATACGGGCACAAGAAAGCAAATCAACACTAGTGTATATTTTGTTGGCTCGTTGACCTAGAAGAGCAAAAGAAAAAGCTCCTTCCACACTCATATATAAAAATAGTATGAGGTTGCCCATTCTTAACAGAACCATTTAACGCTGCTTTACAAAGTGATCTGATGTCAAAAAGAATAACTTTAAACCTAAGTAGGTTTGGGATTCTCTTCCTCTCAAAGTTTTTTTCCCGGAGTTTTATATAGTGCGAACTTGACCCGAAGGTCAACATACAGAGAGATCTGATGTCAAAAAGAATAACTTTAAACCTAAGTAGGTTTGGGATTCTCTTCCTCTCAAAGTTTTTTTCCCGGAGTTTTATATAGTGCGAACTTGACCCGAAGGTCAACATACAGAGGGGCAGCCGGGTTATAGATAACTGCACTACCTAGACCCGAAGGTATCAGAGCGCTTTACAGGAGCACCAGTTGCGTTAAACAAGGACACATTCATTTTTAGGTCTCGCCTGAGCCAGCGCATGCGCTGCTCTGGCCGAGACATTTAGTAAGTGGGCTTTTAAAAGTCCGACCACACGCTTTTGCTGGCCTCAAGCTTGCGGTTACGCGCGCGGGCACGCGCACAGCCGCCATCTGGCTTTCCTCGCGGCACCCTTACAGCGCGCGATGAGGCGCCATCTGGCTTTCCTCTCGCTTGCTCTCCCAAGCGCCTCGCTCCGCCCATCTCTCGCCCCATTTCTCCCGCTCTTTGCCTATCGGCCCTCTCTGTTCCCCTTTCTACTCTAGCTCGTAATCATGTGACTGTTTATTTATTTTTTCCCCTGTGTTTATTTATTA
Source organism: Calotriton arnoldi (assembly GCA_963921515.1). Lineage (NCBI taxonomy): Eukaryota > Metazoa > Chordata > Amphibia > Caudata > Salamandridae > Calotriton > Calotriton arnoldi. The sequence goes on along the minus strand of CAWUFW010004016.1, from coordinate 625,547 downwards.
GTTCCCCTGTTCTACAGTCAGCAGCTTTAAGATGTTACGCCACGGCCTTATTTCAAATATTCCTGGGCATAGATCGGTGTGTTTGGGTGGGAGTCCCTGTGTTTCTGATATTTTTTTGTTTGTTTCACATGAAAGAAACGATCCAGTCAACAATGTCTGTCCAAAGACAAGACTATTGTATCTCCTTTCCAAAGCTCGCACGCTCTCAGACACATCTCTACGTCCTTCGGGCTGCAGCAAGTTCGTAGGCATGACTCCAAGCTACACTGCTTGCGCAAGCGCTCCCAATTCACGTTCCTAGCTCCCCGAAGCACTCCTGGATGATTTACAGCTCTCCAGATGTTTCAGGTCCTGCTTTTACAGGTTTCCAATGTGCTTCAAAATTCTTCTACTTACATTTCCGATGAACTGTCCTGTCCACTCCCACGGTCAAGTGTTTACAGTTCACCAATATGTCACCACTTCCGGTTTACACTGTTCAGCTACCTTGCAGCCTTAACAATCGGGCTCCTTGGTTCTCAGCTGATTACTTTAGAAAACCTCTCTATCTACAGATCTATTTTAGTGCTTGAAGTGATGAGGGCAGACAGCAGCTTGCAGGTACATCTTTATTAGTTATAATAATATCCCCAACGGAAACGCGTTCTGTACATTTTTGTTAAAAATGGTAACTATCTCCTGCATTTGATAACAAGCTTATTGATTCCATAAAGTAAATTACTTACGTACAGTTTTTGCATGCTGTTATGAGGCACTGGTCCAGCAGCAGTCAAAACGTGTTTCATTTTAACTGTTATGGGGCTTTTCCATGTTTCCAATGATCCATAATGTTTCTTTAATATTGCCAGATACTCAAACATGGCACACTTTTCAGTGATATTGCTGTGTGTGCAGTCTTTTGGCTTTTAAAGCGCTAGTGGCGTATTCTGCTTTTAGCAGATGTTCTGCAATGAATTCATCAAATTTAGATACTTATAAAGTAATGTGTGCGTTCTTAATTAAGTTGTGTGAAGTATTTCTCGGATTAGTGCATAGCAGTGAACAAATGCATTTGACAGTCTACAAAATTACACACTAATGTAGCGCACCATGCAGCATAATTCCAATCAGCATAATAGCACTCAACGCCACACAGTTCCATCCCACACAATTCAAATCCACACGTTTCCATTCCACACCACATAATTCCAGACCAAACCACATCATTCAACTCCACAACACAATTCCACAACACACCACATACCCAATCCACACCACACAATTCCACATCATGTCACAAAATTTAACAGCACACCATATTATTCAACTCCACTACATACCCCTCCACAACACACAATACCATTCTATATAATTAACTCCATGACACTCAATTACACTCTACATAATTCCAGTACACTCAATGCCATATAATCACTATCCACATAATTCCACTGCACAATCATGCCACATAATTCCACTACACGCATTCGCTCCACACTACACATTTTCAAACCACACAATTCCACAGCTAACAATTTTAATCCAATCCACAAAATTCCACTCCACACCACATATGTCCACTCCACTCCATAACACACCAGTAAAAGACATTGTCATGTACAACACCAATAGCTCTTCTTGCAAATGTGACACCTATAGGCATCGCACAAAATAAATTCAACTTCACAACATGCCACATAATTCTACTCCAAACCTCCCACTTTATTCCACACAACACCACACAATTCAATGCCACACAATTCTAGACCATGCTACATAATTACATTCCACATAATACCACTCAGTGCTCCATATTTACACTCCACATAATTACAAACTCTACTCAACACAACATAAATACATCCCACATAAATGCAATCTATGCCACATACCAGAAATCCACATAAATGCACTCTACAGTATAACACTTAATTCCAATAAGCATAACTTAACTCAACGCCACACAGTTCCAGGCCACACAATTCAACTCCACACATTTCGAATACACACCACATAATTCTACACCAAACAACAAATTTCAAATACACAACACAATTCCACAACACACCATATACCTCCAATTCACACCACAGATTTCCACATCATGCCACAAAATTTAACAGCACACCACATAATTCAACTCCACAACATGCCACTCTGCAACACCAATACCATTCCACATAATAAACTCCATAACACAATCTCACTCTACATAATTCCAGTACATGTAATCCCATTTAATTGCTAGCCACATAATTGCACAGCACACCATGCCACATATTTCCACTACACAACTCCACATCACACCACACAAATCCATGCCACACCGCAGACATGTCTGTCTCTCTGCATCATCCCCTAAATATAACACTGTGTCAGTAAAATAAAGAGTACCTCTGGGCATGTCTATCACTCCGCATCACTATGTCTTTTCACACTCCATCAATATGGTTTATCACACTGCATCACTATGTCTTGTCCAGGGCCACTGGAATTATGCGATTGTGTGGCTGCTGCAATTTTCACATCATTATAGAGTTGCCGCATTTGCCGCATAATCTGCAGATTTTAACCCCCAAAAAAGTTTCTAGCTCAAACGGTTCAAAGGTTACTAAAAATGCGACGGCACGTGTTGCTGCACAGTGGAAGGACCTTTGCAAACCTGGACAGGTCAAATATTGCTGTATTTGGGTGTTTAATTGGTACGAAAGTAATGCAACCAATGCCCAGAGAGTGTTACCAAGTTTAACAAGCATTGGCATAGCCAATAGGTCTCGCCTTTGGGACCTTATAAGTATTTAGTTATGCAGCACAATATCCTTGGTGCAACAACATCAACTGTTGCATGGGTAAACACTTATAAGGGCCCAAAGGCGAGACCTATTGGCTATGCCAATGTTTGTTTTTGTTTTGTTAGGCACAGGGAGATTAAGTGATTTGCCCAGAATCACAGGATGTTAGCGTCATTGCCGCGACTCGAACCCGGTTCCCCAGATTTGAGATCGACCGCCCTAGCCGTTAGGTTACCTCCTCTCCCCAAGTTCCTTTCTCGAAAGTTGAAAAGCTATTAAACTAAACATGTTTGTGTAGCTCTGGCAGACCAAGAAAAAGGCGCTGGCCTTTCCCGTACTTCAAAATGAAAAGGAACATAGGATTGCTTGTTGTGGGTTGCGCTAAATCATTTGCCCAGAGTAGGCTAGGGCAACTTTCCTTCTCAACAGTAAAGGCTTGGCTTGGAAGTCTCACATCTGAAAACAGTGAAAGAAGAGCTAGAAAGAGAGGCCTCATTTAACAATGAGCTTGTGGCCTTACAGAAAAGCAAGTATCCATACCTTTTTTCTGTTCTATCCCTCCACTATCCTTCTCAATCCAAATAACTAACTAACATATCCACCACTCAAATTTCTTTCATATTTCACAATACTAATTCACCACTAATCCTTTATGGGTTCTGGAGTAGCGTGCTACTCACCGAAAAAGTGCTTCGATGCCTCGTCAGAGGTAGTAAGCGCTATATAAATACAATTACAATACAATACTTCTAAGCATCCTTCAGAACTACCAAGCTGTTGGAGAGATCCCCTCCAGGAACCTGGGGTGAGGTTAGAGAGAACAAGGTATTGTGTATGGCTGAAGCACGGTCTGTGACTAGGCCAGTGTGTAACAGAGCCTTGCTTGTAGTCTCCTCACAGGGGAATATTAAGTCAGGAGATCGTCCATCCAGCCATGTCTTTTTATAGAATAGGGATAATGCTTTCCTCACAAACAGGATAAAGGATGAAAGTTCACGAACAAAAAGCAGCAGAAACACCTCCTACGCTTTCAGTACTTTGCGGTGCCTATAACTATGCATGTAATAGTGGCCATTGCCTAAGTTCAGAGTGGTAGGCAATCTCTCTGTGACCCACAGCCGAAAACAAACACCAGTCTCTCTGGTCAATAACCACAAAATAATTGTGCCTGCCTACTCATGATGGGATATGCAAAGCGTAGGTCGATTAAAAGCAAGTGATAGAACTGTTATGCATTGTAGCCACCATTATATTACCCTTGACATTTTTATAGCTAAAACATCACTCACAGTGTTTTCTGTGCTAGCCTAGTTCCTCCAGTTTCTCCTAGGTGTTAGTCCACATGGTCACTCCGATTAGCCGTCCTTCTCGAGCGATTCAAATCCTGGCTTCGGACCCTAGAGATGGACCTGTTGTTTAAGAACACAGAAACACACAGGGCATCGCTCTGATCTTGGATCCTGCATATGACAAACACTTCTCTGATGTGGTTCGGGAAAAGGATAATAATTAATTCAGGCTTCAGACCGGAAGCCGCTTGCATCTGGCTAGGAAGACAAGCGTGTCATAGCTTAGACAGAGGAAAAGGACACACTGCATTCTTGGATAAATCCGTTAGGGAACTGTAAGGAAAAATAGTTAAGAGAGTAAACCCTGGCACCACCAATACAGGTACCACAAAGCAGGGATGTAGACCTGAGTTTTAAAAAGAAGCTTGTAGAAAGGAGCTGGCAACATACAAGAGTATTTCTTCACTGACAAATCAGTAAGCTGAGCCGTGCTGGCAGCCAACAGCACAAACTAGTTAATCAGTATGGTAGAGAAATGGCATGCCTTTTACAGATTTTCATTTTCAGGTTGTTTTTAAAGAGTTCCAAGGTCCCGACATTGGAAGCAAGGAGTCTGGATCCTTGGTGAGTATTTCATAGGAGACAACGTCTTTAGTCCTTAAACGGGGTGGAAAGGGGGAAGACCATACTCCTAATAGAACATATCACCAACACAAACTGCTGTTTTCTTAGCTCCATGGCTTGTAGTCATACTTGTAGCAATAAGTATATGGACTTATTTGATTTATAGGAGGCAAATCTAACTACAAAGGGATGGAGCTCTGCAAAATAAAGGTAGAGCCAGGATTGCAAGATATGTAGCCTTGCTGTTTGATTATCCACTTATCGAATTCCTTTATTTCCATTCTTACAGCCCTTTGATCTGTAGGTGCCACTGGAGATTTTAAGAAGGTGGGGCTTGCATAGGGTGCTTTGCAAAATAATTTAATATCTCTTAAAGATAATGCAGGCTGGCAGGGAGACCCAGTTGAACGAGCTCTCACGGTGGGTGTGAGCCTGGTGAATATCTGGAGACCCATGACCAAGTGGTCTTCTGGTTGGAATATGCGTTTCAGAAGGGCGAGGTGGGATTCCAACACTCTTGCCAGGAGGGCACTGCCTCCATCTAGGTACAAAGGACAGAGAAGGTGGAAAACCAGATAGAATGTATCATTAGGTCAGAGAAACAGATGCTTTGGAAAGTTATTTTTTCTTAATGGAATTTCCCTTTAACTCTACCTATTTGGAGTATAAAACCAGATCAAGGTATGGAGGCGTGGTCTATGAGAGGGTATGTTGAGTAGGAGACGGCAATGCTTAAAAGGAAGCAGACCATGCATGGATGAACATCTGACGCTGTTCAGCTCAACATTTTGACAACAGGTTCACTGAGCATCTCTTCTAGGGAACCTCATTAGAAAGACACGGTCCTGCTATTTTATACCTCCATCCATTCATTTTCTTTCATCCCTTGCTTTGGCTTAAACTCATAGAAAGTCTAGGCCAGAACCACCCTCCTTCAAATACATATCAATCCCAAAACTCAGCCCACAACTGATAATTAAAAGCAGGCTGTTTCATGGGAAATATTACTTATGTCCTGTGAGTTAGAGTGGGTTCACACCAGAGCTCCAGCACAAATGTTGAGCACTTTGCACTCTACATAGCATCAGGTACTTTTCGTTTGCATAAGAAATACTACACACAAGCTGAATAGATAATCACGTCATGCCTTCAACATTGCATTGCATAAGCAATTTTTTAAATACCTGTGATGCTGTCCGTGCTGATTCAGAAGAACCCAAGCTTGTCTGGCTGGTTACATTTGTTTCTAAAGAGTCTATTTTTTCATAAGTCCGCTTTTGTCGAATTATATCCTGAGGAGTTGATAAATCGCTATTGTAGCTTGGCCTGTTTTCCCCTCCAGCCCTATATAAAGACCTGCTGCTCGCTGTAATATCGTCCCTTGATCCACGAGCCAGATCCTTTTTCAGAGGATCTCCTTGGAAGCGGACCCTTATACTATCGGACTGCATTGTATTTTCCAATGTATCAGCATCAAGGCTTGTTTTGCTCCCTCTGCAAGTATTAGATCTTCCAACCACCACACGCATTTCTGCTATTAATTTCTCATTTAAAGCATTGAGTTCACTACTGCTGCCAACTGAGCCAGGTCTCATTTGACCAACCCCCTGCCGACGCCCCTTCCTTTTTCTCAGGCTTGGAGAAGGGCCAGTTGAGTATCCAGAATCTTGCTGACTTATGACTGTTGGATACTCTTGGGTCGGCAGGCTATTTTGTCTGCTGTGGTGGGCTTCGATATTTTTCAATACATTAGCCTCTAAGACTCTCCAGGAATGCTTGAAACTGTCCTTGGAAATGAGTGGGCCAGGGGATTGCTTAGCAGGTGACTCCCCAGACCCGGTGAATGAGATGGATGACTTTGAAGACTGATCCACATTGACCATATGCTTGATGTACTCCCGTCCTGCAGGGCTGTAGTCTGTGGCAGAGGGGTTTCGCTTGTGCTTATTGAAGCTTTGCTGGTGTAGGCTCGGGTGCTGCAACAACTTTGTGGGAACAAGCTGCTTCTGCAAACTGTTATCTGGAGACATCTGTGGGGATGTTCCACTTATGCCGTTGTTCTCAATGTCCATCTCCACTGGAGGCTCATCATAGATTGGGGACTCCAAAGAGGGCTCATCGTAGATGGGTGGTGGGGAGGCATACCTGGGCGAAGAAGGCCGTGATGTCCCCGGAGTTCTTTGAGGTGTTGAATAGTTGGAGCCATTCGTAAGCACTAAACAAAATCCACCATTGTCTGTCTTTTTAATCTGCATAAGGTGCTTGTCTGTTGGAGAAGCAGGTATTGGGGCATCTGCCGATGGCTGGACACATGAGGCTGCCTTACTTACAAGTGGTTTCTGGTTGCTTCCTTGTTGAGCATTTTGTTGCTGAAGAGAATTGCTGGAAGCACTTGGGGCATGCTTCAAGCTGTTTACTTTGACCAACATGGCTGACATGGTTCCTGGCACAGGCTGCCATCTGTTTGGAGTTTCCCTGTGGGAGGAAAAAAAACAGGATGGTTTTTTTTTCTGCACAAAATGAACAAGAAAAATAATCTTAACATGAAGACAACAACCCTCTTTATTCTGCTAAATGTTATATTAAGCTTGTTCTGCATGAGGATTCTAAAATAAGTATAATAACTTGAAACACTGCTGTTCGTGGCATACGAATGACCAGGAAGCACAACTTTGGTAATGGAAGTGGAAATAGCATATTGTGTGCCAAAGTATGATAGTACTAAACATCAAAGAAAAAGCGGACTTTAAATAAAAAGCCTCAATTTTGTTTTTCTGTTGCAGTCTAAAAACAAACAATGCAATCAGAAGCTGATCTTATGTCAGAACACCATCACTCAAGAAGCACCACCTCCAAACTCAAGATGGACTATGAAACGTGTAATCTGTAAATGGTTTTAATGTTAATAAACTGCAGTGAAACTTTTAACAAGTTAATACAAATCCTATGATAGATTGTCAACTTTAATGGTTAAACGTTTAGACAATATCACTTTAATAGCTCAGAAAGACACACTTCTCCCTCATCTCAATGCAGAACTCTCCTGGAACCAACTCTTCAACAATGCAATGGTAAACATTGCTCCTCTACATAAATGCATGAGGCTTGAACCGGAATACTCTCAGCCAGATGTGCCTTCTCTGGGTTGTTTCTCTGCACATCTGCCTGCTAGCTGTGTCTGCTGTGTTGAGGGGTGACTTGACGCAGCTGTTGGAGAAGGTTTTATCCACTAGTACCACCATCTTCGCTCTTTTCTTACACTTCTCTGGGAGATGCTGCGTGAGTTCTTCTATTTTGTCCCACTATTGCTGGCCATAGCAGTTGAGGAGGGCGTTTGAGTGTGTGATTATCCACTGAGTAGCCACAGCTCTCATCTTTCTGCCCACCATCTCCATCTTGCTTACTCTCCTTGCCCAGCAGAGGCTCAGTTGATGTGGGGGCATTACCTCACTTTCTTGGTGTTGTGACAAAGACTGAATCAGCAGTCGCAGTCCCCTTGATGTAGATGGGGTCTTGGGAGGATGGTTTGTATTTTTTCTCGACTCGGGGCGTCACAGCCTTCGAGGTGGCTGGCTCTCGAAAGACCTCCTTCTCTTGGTTGAGAATGATCATCAGCATGGAAAAATACAAGTTCTTCTTTTGTGAAGGCATCAGTGTTTTGAGCAGAAAGCATGATTCTACCTGCTCTTCCTCGAAGTGCACTCAGTAGGTGTCACCACCCTCTTAACGACTATGTTGTTCATTACCAGGTCATGTAGTTGCGAAGGTCTCAAGGGATATGTGTTGACGCCATCCTCTGGGAAGTCGGTGTCCAGGTCTTGCCAGGCTTCCTCTTGTGGCTCCTGTTCTCTGAAGACAGTGGTGTCTTTGTAGTCGAAGAACTCTTCCTGCTTCTCCTTGTGAGGCCCTGGCGTCAAGGGTTGCTCAATGTCAGCCTGTTCTTCCTCGACTGCCGTGGACACTGACTGTTTAGCTGGGATCTATAAAATCCTTCAGCGAATTGTCAAAGTCTTTCTTTGGAGAAGTGCCGCCATTTTGGCCTCGAGACAGTGCTTTTTTTGTTTGACAATAAGTGCCCGTTGGTCAGCGCCGGTTGTGGGCACAGCCTTCCTTTTTGGAGTAAGTGGGTCCTTTGCTTTAGGCTCATTCTCCTTTGGCTGGTCTGCTCAGTAATGGTGGTTGACAAAAGCAGAAAGAGAACTAAAAAGGAGGAGCCTACGCGTTGTGACGAGGAGGCCGTGAGGAGAGCTGCATGAGAAGAGTAGCGACGGCTGGTAGATCGGCGTTTTTCAGCATTTTCAACGGCTTGGAGGTGTAGTGGCGAAGTGGAGCCGCAGATTGTGGGTTGCGGAGGGCAGCGAACAGTGGATGAGCTAGGTGAGTGCAAGGGGTTGCTCTCCACCCCCTGCTCTGCCTCTAGAGCAGTCGCCCTCTTCTTTCCCACACCCGCCACATATCTATACTGCTGAGGCCTGCTGGTCTTATTTCACCACCCAGCCAGCAACAATAGCCGTGATCACCCTAAGGCCTCCTCAAGCCTCCCCGAGCTCCTCGTGACACTGTGTCTTGTCATTGAGCAGCCCGTGCCAGCCTGGGTTTTTTACAAGGAGTAGCTGGAGTTGGTGCCCCTGGAGTGTTTGAAGGGGTTCCGTACCACAGTTTGCACAGTTGCCTGAAAAGAGGCAATCTACCCCCTTCCCCGAGGAGTGTCCCAGCCATCGACCACCAAACTCCATAAACTCCGTTAAGTATCAGCACACCTGTGCTCCTCCCCAGCCGCAACGCAAAAGGACGTAAGTGGGGATTTAAGAGACAGTCAGAGGTGAGTGAGATGGTGAGACAGTGACCTAGCGTGCTTGTGCCCCCCCCTCACCACCCTGTAAGATGCAAGTGACATCCGGGGGGAGGGGGGGGCAATGCGGCGCTCCACAGGTCTGGTGGCCCACCAGACCTGCCTAAATCAAAGGCCCCCAATTAACCAACAACCAATACTATTGACTACCACCTTCGGGGGTGCAACAGTCAAGCGTGCTCGTGCCCCTCCCCTGTAAAGAGACGAGTGACACCCATGGGGGGTGAGGCGGTGCTTATAGGCTTGGAAACCCAGAGATATATAAGAAAAGTCAAAGATCGAAGCCCCCAATTCACTGCAGCCAAAGGGAGTGTGCACCCATCACTCAGAGCAGCACCTTACCTAACATCCTTGCGCAGTGCGAGCAGGATGAGGTCTGGCAAAATGAGGGGACAGGCCACAGGAGCCAACAAAAGGAAGCGAGAGCCAAAGATAGGGGGGCAGCGGCAAAAAGAAGATTCAGAGGTGCAACAGCAGAAATCCCCTCACTAGACAATTGCGACCCAGGTACACAAAACGACAATGATGTACCATGGAGTCCTGGGAGTCCCTCGGACAAAGAAATCCTGGAAATTCAGGAAACCAGTCAAAACCTCAGATGGCCTAATGGTTCAACTGCACTGGTTAAAGCGAAAAAGATAACAGACATTTTTCAAATCCTGAGAATGGCGAGGTTACTGCTATAGCTGACGTAGTTGGCGTAGTGGCGTAGCCTGCTGAAGAGAGTGATCGCGCCGTCAACCTAAGAGCATTTAGCCACACGGCATTTGGCACCATAACTGATGGAAAAAAACGTGGCTGCAAGAGCAAAGATCTCTCAAATTCCCTGGTCACCCAGTGTAGTCATACTAAAGAATCAGTACCCCCCCCCACCATGGCTGAACACAGAAGAGTTGGCTCCAGTAGAGATACGCAGCAAGATTGCTAAGGGGATGGAGGGTATAGTGGACCAGCACGCTGTCCGAACTGCTCCGGTAGAAACAAGCATACAAGTGCAGTTTTGCAATCCCAGCCCAAAAAGTTTGATATGTTTCAAGCCCACCTATTGCTCTTTTCCAGCGTTCAAGAGCAGCAAAATTGTGGGGTCAGATCTGCAGGATGCCAGCCACACCATCAGCAACCTTTGCCCCCGAGTAGATACCAGATGAAGACCGCCCATCGCCCCTGACACTGCATCAAAAGGGTAGGACAGGGCCAGAAGAACATAACGTCGCCGCACAAAGGGCTTCCGACTCCAACAAATTGTGGGCAGCCATATTGAGCTCTATGTAGGCTACAGTAGTGGCCCTTAATCACCACACCAATAAAATGAACATACAAGTGGATCTAATCAATACCTTGACAGTCTTTGTATCAGGCATCGATGATGAGCTCTAAAAACTAAATGCCCTAATCACACAGGTGCAAGCAAATAAGAACAACGACTTCACCATATGCTCCTGTAAGGAGGTAATCGACAAGCTGGCTCGGCTCCCGGTGATTTTCGAGGGACTGCTGGAAGAATTAAAAGCTAACTCCACATCAAAGGGCCCATGTTTTAACTCAGCTGCTTGCCCCATATCAGATAAACACACAACCAGTAAACCTATGGTATATCAAGCAAAAGGGAAGGATGAGAGGACTCACCAAGCAAAGACCTAGCAGGTGTGGGGATGGAGCGGTCACAAACATCCAGCCGGCAATGGGAAGTCGCTGGTATTCTTCATCAGCACTCAGATATAGCCCCTTTACCCATACATCAGACGAAGAGGGAACGAAAGCGAGCAAGAAAGGGCAGGAATTAAGTCCATTCTAGAGCCTCTAGCACGCTAATCCCAACAGCCATCCGGCCCCCTAGGGAAGAAGAGGTCAATGAGGAGAGCCCTCATCCAATAGTAATAGGCGTACCAGTAACCACGAAAGCTTCCGCATCCGCCATTGAGATAACTCCACAAGGCAAAGAGAGTGGCGAGAACGCTGAGGACAAACCCTCATAATCCATCTCACTGTCCGAATAAGCAGAGAAGGGCCATCCGTGGAACAACGAAGGACCATAAGGATGCTGGAGGCACAGGACGGCTGGAGCTGGCTGCCATCAGCTCTTCTTTTCTTTTTATAAAAATCCCCTGTAGCCTACAGGGGATTTTTATAAAAAGAAAAGGAGAGAAGTAAAGAAAATTCTGATGATAACTGGAAACGGAGTCTGTGCCATATATGATAATATTCTTTGATTGCACATTTTATATAATGAATCAAATATATGTTGGGTGCTGATCATCTTTTCTAAAGATAGTGATTTATTAAGTACTTCTGATGGACTATAGAATCAGGCAAACAGCCAACCTACTGCATGGCTCCCGCCAGACCACTGCTACAACAAAGTCAGCTGATCATAGCAGGGGTTGCAAAGCATTAATTAATGGCTGGATGCATATATTAGGAAATATCAGGAGCTTTAGGCTGTGCTTGAAGGAAGAAATAACCGCATGATCATACCAATGTGAGAAATTATATGAATTAATTCAGAGCTGTTTTATAATTTTTAATTTACTCTAGAAGGTCAATTACTTTTTCTTAATTGTTGCCTGAGTGTTTTCCTTCTAACCCTTGTTAATTACGTAATTGGTATAAAGGGCTGGATTGGTCCTTTATCCCATAGGCACTTCCTTGGGGAAGCTGGTAGGGGAGGGATTTGAAGCCCATGGCGCCCGGTTTTTAGACTCATGGCTGCTGCCACTGTCACTCCCTCCACCTCCCCGGTGTTATGGCAGCGGGCACAGCAGGGGCAAGGAGACAGAAGGAGGGGTAGAGGTAGGGAGAGAGAGCGAGAGAAAAACAGAAAAGAGCACAAGCAGAGCTGGTCTGAACATTTCTGCCAGGGCTGTGGTAGGTTCATAGCCCGTTCCTGGAGGTATATCTGCCGTACAATATTCTATTTCGCTAGTAGACTTGTTTAGTTCTTCCGAGTAATCCTAATGTATCTGTAAATGTCATTTATTTGCAAAACACATCTCAAGCTTTCATTTTGTTTAGAGTTCAATGCTAACCGGTTTCCTGTTTTGTACCAATATTTATATATTTTCCGCGCTCAAACATTTTAAAACAAGATGAGGTGCAGCACAGTCAAAAACATTTGATAACGTTTTAAAAAATCCTCTAAAATCTTGGTAAAACACGAAAGTGTGAATAAAAAATAAAGTCGGACAAATTTGGGAAAAGCATTTTTATTACAAACATGAATGACCACATGAAATCACTGTCACGTGGAACTTGTTTTTAGAAATATTGAGGCCTGTAAGGAAATAATCCAGAGTATTTCGGTCCCATAAAACAAGGGTAGAGATTGTTCCCTTTCAACAATAAAGTTTTCAGTGACTTCACAGTGTCCTTTTGTTCCTCGAGAAAAGTGCAATTAGCAAGGAGCGGAGGCTGAGTTCCCTGAAAGACAGCACATTTCACAGTTTGGAAGGCGAGACAAATCTCAGCAACAAAGCAGCATCGGAAAACTACAGGGTAAAATTACACCTTATGTGGTGCAGCTTTGTAGGGCAGCAGGGTGCGGGCTGCAAGCATGCCAGTCCTCAGCTTGGGCTACTCCATCATGGTTATCCGCAACGGGCCCTATTCCTTCATTGCACTTCTCGTTGGCCCTACAAAGACATGGCTGCCAAAAGATGGCAATACATACCTCATGGTGACCCAGCACCTAGCCATATTCAAGCATGAACGTTGGCTACTGCTGTACAACATCATTTCCATCCCTCATGCAACGATAAGGCAACATGGCCACCTGCAGCTGTCTTACAATGGCTGCATGTAGCTGGCACTACCAGGTAATGGCCTTCACAGGAGACGTAACCGTAGCGATCATCACCTGCTGCTTCTGTGTCACGTATTCATTATGCCTGGCCCAAGGTGTCCAACTGTATGGTAGGATTTAGGAGCACATCCTTAACATTATAGCTGTCCACACATGGCAATACATTATCAACGTCACCAGGAGCTGATCATACTCATCATGTCTCCTAACCATTTTCTAACACAACTTCCCAGCAATTGGTCATACACCATCACAACCTCTCTTGGCTGGTCGTAACCCATCTTGGGAAACTGCAGTCAGCTCTACCTAATTATAGCCCTGAGGGAAGGCACTCAACAAGGAAGAAACATTGCCATCCAACCCGAGGCGGTGGGCACAATAACAGAAAACACAATCAGACACCAACGAGTCACAAAAGACCTTCCCAATAGCTCAAGAGTATCCGAATGGGTAAGCTCCCAAGAACCACCGGAAAGCACTACGAGCGCCAAAAGGAAAGCTGAGCCAAACCTACCCACATCACCCCTCCCACGAAAGGTGGAAAGCAACATCAGGGCTTGGTCCGACGCCCCTCCAGGGGACAGGGATAACAGGGAACCTCAAATTATTGGCCTGAGGCAACATTTCAAAGACCAAGCAGCGGACCACTCGGCCTAACCAGGATGGTCGCAAACAACAGGACAGGAAACACCACTTGTCAAAGGGACCCGGGTAAAGCATCACCCCCCAACGTATACACTACTGAGGGGGCCAAAATATATGGGAGCAGGCAAACCGGGCCCGGGATGTACACCTCGGGTCGCTCACACCCAGCAGACCCTCAAAGGGTCCAGCACCTATCCGGACAACACAAAGCGCATAGGACACAAAAGATAACAGCCACCGCAGGGCACAAAGCGCCATCGTGTTTCATCCAAAATATTGCTCACAGGGGCAAAAAGATATCCTAAAGCGAGGGAACCTACTGAAGCTCATGAGGCAAATCCCCTCGCTAGCAGGGATCTCCTCAGCGGAAATAGAATCGGTCCAGTTCATCAACCCCGGCCAGGGGCAACATAGCGACTCAACCACGGTCTTCTGGAATTCATCAAAAACTGCTGAAAAAATAATGGATGAGAGCAATCAGTTTATGGACTGGGGGATCCTTGTAGAAAACCATCTTGATTCAGGATACCCACAACCGTTTATACGAATAAAGAGCAATCCGCCAGAAAAACTAACATCCTTATCCACACCACACTCTGTCCTTAGGAACGCAATCGGTACCTCCTCCAAACGGAACCACCAAGGAAAAGGGGATGACCAGACCACCCACCCACTGGATCACCAGGGATGGAGTCCACCTGGGACAAATGGTGGTGGGTGGCAGGCGTAATTAATCAACGACCAGCAACATATTGAGCCAAGGTCCTGAGGACCGGAACAAACCAGGCGGCCTCTAACTTAAGGCTATATGCTCCTGGAACATTCATGGCCTGAGGGCCAAAATCAATGAATCCGATACACTGAGCTACTTTGACACATTCTCCATAATAGCGCTCAAAGAGACTTGGGCATCAGAACCAATACCAATTACGGGATTCACTCATGCCACCACCGCAGCCACTAGAGATGCCAAATTCGGGCGCTGGAAAGGCAGCCTAGGGGCCTATATATCAACACCATTAAAGATAAGGTGCAAGATAGAAATCACAAACCAAGACTGGCTGCAAATACTGCACCTATCAATACCAGTCAAGGGGAAGGAACAACGCCTAATGCTGATTAATCTCGATATGGCGCCAACAAAGAACGCCCGCATGGAGTTATCAACAAAGCTAAGTTACCACATCATACACCTAGAGGGAGAACATCCAAGCATCCCCCTTATAGTGACAGGGGACTTCAATATGACCTTGTTAGGCCAAACTAATAGCAGCGACATACTAGAGGCCCAGGAATGGGAGTGGGCTATCCCAACACAAACCCAGCTTATCACAGGAAGAAAAGATCATCTGAGCCTGTTCGTGCTCGGGAAAGTAGAACACCTGGGGCTACGTGCTCTCAAAGGTGACATCCCCCCAGCACTCGTTTCATTCTCGATCAGGGAGTTCACTAATAGACCAAACCTTGGTGTCACTCTCACTACTACACCTGGTGACCACATATAAATTGGGTCCAAGGTCGGAATGTGACCACCTACCTCAGGAGATGGACCTGCCCATGCTCCCAACAGAAAACAACAAGCATTGGCATAGCCAATAGGTCTCGCCTTTGGGACCTTATAAGTGTTTAGCCAGAGATATTGGCAATGTTTTTAAGGTATGTTGTAGAGCAATGTAGCTGCTGTGTTTAGTACTGTAAAGTTTGTGTGCAAGTTGTGCTTAGTGTAGTGATGTAAGGGCACTGGCATGGTGTGGAATGTAGTGGTGAGTTGTAATATGATGTGTGTTGGTGGGATGTATGTGTGTATATATCATAACAGACTTTGAGATTACAATGCTGAGTACCTCACATATTTCTTTATTTAATGATATACCTTTAGAAATGAAATCTACTGAGAAAATAAAAATTATTGTGATTTGTCAGGCTGGACACGAGATAGCAAGGAATAAACATTAAAAGGCAGTAGGGCACCCTATAAGGTACTGTACATCTCAGGGCCCCATCTTTCCCCCAAATGTTGTATTATTATTTGAGCATTTGTGTTGCGCACTGCAAATATTTCTGTTATCCGTAGTGATTTTGTAGCATGGTAACTCATATGAATGTGTTCGCTCTGCAAGCAGGCTATAACATTATACAACAAAAAATTGAAATTCATAAATTACGTTTTTTTAAATATATCTCACAACTAATTTGGAAAGAACATTAATACTCCAGAACACATAATATGATTCCATTCAATGCATTTTTATTGAAGAGCTGAGTTATTTTTATTGTGCTACGATTATTTAAGCTCCTTAACAGATATGTTTCAATAACTTTGTGATGTTTTCCTTTAGAATATTTTGCAGTGGCCATAGTCATGACTTAAAATGTCCCACAGGGCCACGCATAAGCCAGCTCCCTAGCCAGATCGTGAAGACCTAAGAACCCAGAGAAGGCACTCGTCCACAGGTGCATAGTGTGCCATGGTATACACACCGGTAATGCTCCGGAAGTGGAAGCGTAGTGTGCCATGGTATACACACCGGTAATGCTCCGGAAGTAGAAGCGTAGTGTGCCATGGTATACACACCAGTAATACTCAGGAAGTAAAAGCCTTTTGTACCATGGTATACACCAGTAATGCTCCGGAAATGGAAGCATAGTGTCCATGGTATACACACCGGTAATGCTCCGGAACTGGAAGCGTAGTGTGCCATGGTAAACACACTGGTAATGCTCCGGAAGTGAGGCATTTTTAGTAATCGGAAGTGGAAGCGTAGTGTGCTATGGTAAACACACCGTTAATGCTCCAAAAGTAGAAGCGTAGTGTGCCATGGTGTACACACCGGTAATGCTCCGGAAGTGGAAGCGTCGTGTCCATGGTATACACAGTGGTAATGCTCCGGAAGTGGAAGCGTAGTGTCCATGGTATACACACCGGTAATGCTCCGGAAGTGGAAGCGTAGTGTGCCATGGTGTACACACCGGTAATGCTCCGGAAGTGGAAGCGTCGTGTCCATGGTATACACACCGGTAATGCTCGGGTAGTAAAAGCCTAGTGTGCCATGGAATACGCACCGGTAATGCTCCAGAAGTGGAAGCGTAGTGTGCCATGGTATACACACCGGTAATGCTCTGGAAGTGAAAGCATAGTGTGCCATGGTATACACACGGGTAATGCTCCGGAAGTAAATGCCTAATGTGCCATGGTATACACACCAGTAATGCTCCGGAAGTGGAAGCGTAGTGTCCATGGTATACACACCGGTAATGCTCCGGAACTGGAAGCGTAGTGTGCCATGGTAAACACACCGGTAATGCTCCGGAAGTGAGGCATTTTTAGTAATCGGAAGTGAAAGCGTAGTGTGCTATGGTAAACACACCGGTAATGCTCCAAAAGTAGAAGCGTAGTGTGCCATGATATACACACCGGTAATGCTCCAGAAGTGGAAGCGTAGTGTGCCATGGTAAACACACCGATAATACTCAGGAAGTAAAAGTCTATTGTACCATGGTATACACCGGTAATGCTCCGGAAGTGGAAGCGTAGTGTGCCATGGTATACACACCGGTAATGCTCCGGAATTGGAAGCATAGTGTCCATGGTATACACACCGGTAATGCTCCAAAAGTAGAAGCGTAGTGTGCCATGGTATACACACTGGTAATGCTCCAGAAGTGGAAGCATAGTGTGCCATGGTATACACACCGGTAATACTCCAGAAGTAAAAGCCTAGTGTACCATGGTATACACCGGTAATGCTCCGGAATTGGAAGCATAGTGTCCATGGTATACACACCGGTAATGCTCCGGAAGTGGAAGCGTAGTGTGCCATGGTATACACACCGGTAATGCTCCGGAAGTGGAAGCATAATGTGCCATGGTATACACACGGGTAATGCTCCGGAAGTAAATGCCTAGTGTGCCATGGTATACACCGGTAATGCTCCGGAAGTGGAAGCGTAGTGTCCATGGTATACACACCGGTAATGCTCCGGAAGTGGAAGCGTTGTGTGCCATGGTATACACACCGGTAATACTCAGGAAGTAAAAGCCTATTGTACCATGGTATACACCGGTAATGCTCCGGAATTGGAAGCATAGTGTCCATGGTATACACACCGGTAATGCTCCGGAACTGGAAGCGTAGTGTGCCATGGTAAACACACCGGTAATGCTCTGGAAGTGAGGCATTTTTAGTAATCGGAAGTGGAAGCGTAGTGTGCTATGGTAAACACACCGGTAATGCTCCAAAAGTAGAAGCGAAGTGTGCCATGGTAAACACACCGGTAATACTCTGGAAGAAAAAGCCTAGTGTACCATGGTATACACTGGTAATGCTCCGGAATAGGAAGCATAGTGTGCCATGGTAAACACACCGGTAATTCTCCGGAAGTAAAAGCCTAGTGTGCCATGGTATAAACCGGTAATGCTCCAGAAGTGGAAGCGTAGTGTGCCATGGTAAACACACCGATAATGCTCCAAAAGTTGAAGCGTAGTGTGCCATGGTATGCACACCGGTCATGCTCCAGAAGTGGAAGTGTAGTGTGCCATGGTATACACACCGGTAGTACTCCCGAATTAAAAGTCTAGTGTACCATGGCATACACTGGTAATGCTCCGGAATTGGAAGCATAGTGTCCATGGTATACACACCGGTAATGCTCCGGAAGTGGAAGCGTAGTATGCCATGGTATACACACCGGTAATGCTCCGGAACTGGAAGCGTAGTGTGCCATGGTATACACACCGGTAATGCTCCGGAAGTGGAAGCGTCGTGTCCATGGTATACACATGGGTAATGCTCCGGCAGTAAAAGCCTAGTGTGCCATGGTATACGCACCGGTAATGCTCCGGAAGTGGAAGCGTAGTGTGCCATGGTATACACACCGGTAATGCTCCGGAATTGGAAGCATAGTGTCCATGGTATACACACCGGTAATGCTCCGGAAGTGCGGCGGTCTGCTAAGCTGACATGACTATGCCTGCCTTGCAGGCGTGCGCTGCCTTTTTAGACGACGACTTTTAATTAAATAACGTGCTTGCAATCAAATAAACCAATGGGAGATAGCGTGACAAATTAAAAAGTGCGAGAAACAAATAAAGGAGTGAACATGAAAAAGAACCACAGGCAAGTGTGGAAGACAAGCACGCGCGGCCACAAAAGTGAAAGCGACCGTGCTATGTTTAATTTGTAACATGATCCACGACAAGGGAGGAATGCAGCTGGCAGCCTGTGCGCCGCTGCTCGCTCCCGACAGCTGGAGGCCGAGGGAGTGAACATTTAGAGAAAAGGTGGGACATGCACCCGCCTTTGGCCAATTGCGTGCTTTCATTTTTGAAAGCCACACGCAAAGGCCAATAGAATGTGTGGAAGTTGAAAAACCACACAGAAAGGTTTCGGGGAAGTCTGGAGTGATTCCAAGAGGCCTCCCCATAGAGCAGCGCATGCGCGCTGCGCTAGGCTCGACCTAAAAAGACAGTTGAAGTAGCCGGGACCACTCATTCAACTGTCCTCGAAAGGATCAAATGATAATCCGAAATAATTGAGCATTTGAAACAGGAGGCAACCAAGCACCAGCAAAGAGCCGAACAGTCCCAAGGCACAATAACTGACAGATTGGTAGAATTCACAAGCACCTTCACAAAGGAGTTCTCCACAAAAGTAACAAGCATTGGCATAGCCAATAAGGTCTCGCTTTTGGGACCTTATAAGTATTTAGTTATGCAGCACAATATCCTTGGTGCAACAACATCAACTGTTGCATGGCTAAACACTTATAAGGTCCCAAAGGCGAGACCTATTGGCTATGCCAATGCTTGTTTAGAACTTGTGCCCTGGTGCAAATAAATTGCCAAACGAAAAGCACAGGGATGTTGATTGTTTTATGTACAGAAAGGTTCATTGAGGTTGAAACATTTAAGCACAGAGAGCATAAACTGAGATAAAGCTCGGGGTTTAAACCTGTCAGAGCCTAGCACTTACATTTCTTGGGGTGTAAAGGATGAGATTACGGAGTTCAGAGAATGACTGCGGAAGAAGGTAAAGGCGAGTAGTTTAACCTAAAATAACTCACTGGAAGCTGTCATTGTTTATTCGGTAATAGAATTAGAAATGGCTAACAGTGATGTTTTTTTTATTTTAGTGGCATCAAATGGAAAACAAGAAAAGAAAAACGGCATGCTGCGCTGCTCAAAAAAAATTAGAATAATGAAAAATCCGAGTTGGGAGAGCCGCGCGGCCGCCATTGTTTAAGATTAAGAGAGGCGTGCTGCGCTACTTAAAAAAATCGAATATTAAAAAATTGAGTTTGGCGAGCCATGCAAAAGAAAAGAAAGGTGTGACCTTCATTGTTAAAGATGCTGGGTCGTGTGCAGCATCACCGTGCAGTTAAACTGCAGGGTGGGTTGCAGAAGCGGGATAAGCTCAAAGTAAAAAAAAAAAAACAAGCTGCAAGACGTGCTCTGTGGTGGGGGTGGGGGAGGGGCATTGAAGCGAGGCGCGCGTGACGGCAAAAGGAAACCAGGAGTTGTAGTGCGCGCGCCGCTGAAAGTGAAAGTGCATCGCGATCGCGATCCACTTAATGACCCGTGACAGGAGGAAAGACAGATGGCGGCTGCGCGCGTGCACGCTTGCGTGCACGCAAGCTTGAGGCCACCAAAATGCCTGTGGTAGCACTTTGAAAACTCGCTTTCTAAATGTCTCGCAGCGCATGCGCTGGCTCAGGCGAGACCTAAAAATCAGGGCCGGTTAACTCACTCTGCCACAACCGACACAAGTCAGCAAAACTCAAAAACCCTAAAGCGGAAAGTGAATAAAGCCCTCAGAGCACTCAGAAGGAACCCCTTAAAGAAATCAAACATGGCCACCCTGAAGGATGCAAAGCCGACCCTCAGGCGTGCAATTTGGGAAGCCAAAAGGGAAAAGTGTGATTCATTCTGGGCAAAACTTAATTGGGACCTCAAACACAACAATCTAAGCAACTTCTGGAACATGGTGAACGTCTTCAAAAACCCCACCCCCGGAGAGCCTGGCTCAAATGTCTCAGAAGCTGACTGGGACACCCACTTACAAGCCCACTTCAGCCAACAAGCGGGCCCAGACACAACCGGACACGACCTGGTGACTGAAAATTTTCCACAGGGCTTGAGGAGGTGTTGAACGGTAAAATATTGTACCAGGTCAAGTAAGCCTATGCTGCCATCCATTTGGTTTCCTATTCCGCCATTTCGTATATCCTACTTTTCAGCGGCATTTCTCCCACTTGGGTGTGCTCGTACAAATTATCTGATCCGAATTGGCCGAGAAAATGTGCTTGTGGGCAGAAATAAAGGCTTGACCCTGTTGGCATGTTCCAAGCACGCAGATGTTCATCAAAACCACCCCTGCCGAAGGCTAAGGACGTTGTATATCTTCTTTCTTTGATGTTATCATGAGAAGTTGTATGGGTGGGGATTTTACAGGCCGACAAAGCTTTGCGTTTGGGCAGGACTGGAATTTCCGGAACTTGACTCGTGTTGCCTGAAGGCCAGACATGATGTATAAAGACTGTATTAAACGTGTGTTCGAGAGTTCCCTCTCAGATACTTGCAATGTCTGTATCACGGAGCCCCGCTCTTGAGTGTAATAAAACT
The DNA here is from genome assembly GCA_963921515.1 of Calotriton arnoldi. Classification (NCBI taxonomy): domain Eukaryota; kingdom Metazoa; phylum Chordata; class Amphibia; order Caudata; family Salamandridae; genus Calotriton; species Calotriton arnoldi. The sequence goes on along the minus strand of CAWUFW010004016.1, from coordinate 603,946 downwards.
TATCTTTGATTTCACTCCAGTGTCGATCCTCATTTGAGAACCCGTAGACAGAGGGTGGGCCTGCACCGGTGGGACATAGAAAAGAATCCCACTTCTACAATTGGCGCCCAATGTGGGACCCCATTGAAGACCGCGGCTGGACCAGAAGGAGGTCGCTTCGAGAGGACAGAAACACCAAGGGGTGCCCCGCAAGAGGAGACTTGTTCTCGCGGCCGAGGTAATTATTCAGCCAATCGACCTGACCTTCGTGGCGGCTGCGGGTCTCAACTGGGGCCCTACAGTTGGAAATCTGAAAATGATCTATTGATCCGAGGATCGGCAGGTGGGAGTTGAAAATTGCGATCAGGTAGGATCGTATTGGTTGGTCTTTGATTTTTGTCTTGATAAACCATTTGCAAATGTTTTAGACAGGTAATGTGAGAAAAATGTTCTCCTATAAAACTGTTTGGACTTAAGAATATTGTTAAAAAATTCTTGAGAAACATGCCTGTTTTCAGCAAAATCCGTATGTTATGTTGTTCTTGTAGTAGAACTGAAATATTAGAAGAGAGACAGCCAGCACCTCTAGAAGGCACTCCCAATCATGAAATGTACATCAAACACGGTATTTCTCCCATATTGTTCAGTACATTATGGAACAAATATGCAAAAACAAATAAGAATTTACAGTGGCCACTTAACAGTAGTTTTGGTTTAAATAAATTACGATATCTAGAAGAACAACTCTTCAAGAAAAAAAGTAGGCAAAGTATGTTTGATTCATTAACATTATGGAGAAAGGAAATAAAGCAAAAAATAATAAAAGAGGAGAGAGATAAGAAAAGGTCAGAAGAACAGACTATCATGCAGAAAATTAAAGAATTAAAACAGAAAGAACAGGAAGAAAGAATAGACTGTGAAGACAGACGATTTAGGCTTCAAATGGAAAAGGTATATGTGACGAAAGATGGGAAAACTAATCAGGGACTAGACGATGAAGACTCAGAATTTAAAGAATTACTTTCTCGACCATCTCCGCCCCCTTACGCCCCTAATCCCTATGTTCCAAAAGCACCTACCCCGCCAGTCCAAGTACCTCCATTATATCCCCTCTTGCCTACTACTCCTGGTGCAACGTTAGCTTCCGACAAAATCACCACCCCTAAACTTACACCAAGCTCAGGTAGACGAACCCACAGATCCGCCCTTACAGAAAATGATAAAATCATATTAACAGACCGGGCACGTAGTTGGACCCGGGACGACGAAATAGGTCTAGACGAGGTTCTTACTTCCCTGACACCACACCCACAAATGACCCAACAATTTATTGTACGACAAATGGCTAATACAATAATAGAAGACTGGCGAAATAACCTTGATGAAGAGGCCCCAAAGGTCCTGGGTAAAATTTGGAAAATGTCAAATGAGGGTACGCTGACGGTCGTCCCCCTAAAACAGGCTGTAGAAAATATTTTTACTAACAAAAAAAAACTCCACAAATATATAACAGGGACGACTAAGGCTTTCCCAATGCGAGAAGCGGCTCCTGCATTTCACCCGGCAACGGGAGATGGCCAGCGTGATCGCGCAGCCCGGTTTCAGTTCCAATGGATTTACACCCCTTGGAAGAGATCGGACGTATTGGCTCTTAAAGCTTCCTTGCCTGACCCTAGAAAAAAATCAGAGTGCATTCTATGAAGAAATGAGTGCCGCACTGACCTCTTGTGTTATGACTTTAGCGGATATCAACATGTTCTTCGTGCTCACGTTGCCACCTGACCTCTGGCGTATGGTCCATAAACAGGACCACGCAGACTTTGGAGGTACCTGGCCTCACCTAGAAGCCATAGATGTCGATAGAAAGCCAGGGGAGAAACCACCTCAGGTCATACTAGATTTACCAGATAAAATAATTACTTACATGAAAACAGTAGTACCCCCGGAGAAAATATCCTGGGCAAAATTAGCCACTTGTAAACAGAAGAAAGATGAGTCAGTCTCTGATTACTTTACCAGGTTTGAAGAGACCTTCCACGACTATAGCGGCCAAGACGCAGCCTCTGATACGGGCAAACACCTATTTGTAGATAAATTCGTGGCCAACTTGCTGCCTGACATTTCACAGAAATTAAGATTGGGTGAAAGTACATGGGCCACTTCCACCCCAACTAGAATTCTGGATATGGCCCAGTATTACGAAAATAAGATTAATGACGACAGAGACAAGAAAGAAGGTAAAAATATGGAACTAAAGGCAAAGATATTACTTCAACAAGCCTATGGCCTGCAGGGGGGGGAAGGGGCCAAGGGGTCTCCAGGGCGGACCCACCAAAAAGGTTCATGCCAGAACCCCTAACGTCTGATCCTCTAGGACCGAACCAATGCGCATACTTTAAAAAAAGAAGGCCATTGGAGATCCGAGTGTCCACTATTGCGCCAACAGGGCAGAGGAATAAGGAGGGGAATGACAAGAGGCCCGTTACAACAACCTTTCCCTAGCGACAGGATTAACCATTTTGACAACACTGGTCCAACGAAGAATTATTATACAGATGACTTTAACGACTCAGAGGCCACGGACATGTATTTCAACTAGGATAGCGTAGGACAAGAGGAGGGATCTGTTCCTATACCGGTAGACCAGGCAGGTCCATATGTTACTGCTGAAATAATGGGGACCTTGCAACAGTTTCTAGTCGATACTGGGGCTACACGAAGTGCACTATCTCAACAACTGATCCCTGGGACTCCCTTGTCTGGCCATAAGAACTTGTCTGTAGGTTTCGCTGGGAAACCGATCCTTAGTCCCGTGTCCAAACCCCTAGATCTCACTATTGGCCCCTTCACCAACACACCATTCCTCCTCGCACCGAATTGCCCCGACAATCTGTTAGGATTGGATTTGCTTAAAACACTTCCATGCACGAATTTACTGTTCACCGGATGGTGTCTATATCACGTTTGGTAAACCTGACTACAACAAACAATATGTCGCCAAGGACATACCACGTGAATTATCTACCGTGCCACCTTCCGTGTGGGCGGATGACGATACTGATGTTGGTCTATTACCCATTGAACCGGTACACATACAGGTTAAAGAGAATGCCGTTTTGCCCCGAATACCGCAGTACGAAATATCCCAAGAAGGCGAGAATGCATTGGTCCAGATAATAGAAGAACTGATTGAAAAAGGGGTGGTGGCAGAAACAGACAGCAATATTTGTAATAGCCCTATTTTACCAGTCCTGAAACGCTCTACTCCGGATGATACAAAGGATAAAGTCTACAGATTTGTTATTGATCTACGCGAAATTAATAAGATAGTAGTGCCACAGTTTCCTGTAGTTCCGGATATCACTACATTATTAACAATGATCCCGCCATCTGCACGCGTTTTTTTCTGTTATCGATCTTAAAAATGCATTCTTTTCCATTCCTATTGCGCCCTCCAGCAGGTATTTGTTTGGATTCTCCCTAAAAGGGCGGTCCTTTCACTTCTGTCGTGCTCCCCAAGGCTATACAGAGAGCCCAAGTATTTACAGCCAAGCCCTTAAAAGACAATATGATACCTTACAGTTACCACCAGGCGCTTCCTTGTTGCAATATGTCGACGATCTTCTTGTAGCAGCCGACAATACAGAAATATGTACAGAGGCTACGTTAATGTTATTACACCACCTTGCTAGACTAGGCCACAAGGTATCGAAGAAAAAGTTAGTTTTGTCGACCAGGGGTTACCTATTTGGGTCACCTCTTGTCGAAGGAGGGAAGAACCTTGACTAAAGACAGAATCAAAGCCATCATATACACACCCATTCCCTGAACCCAAAAGGAGGTTAGGGCACTGATTGGCATAACATCCTACTGTCGACACTGGATTCCGAATTTTTCCCTCATTATTAAACCTCTTCTCGCCCTCACAACTAAGAATACCCCATTACCTTTGCCATGGTCCCCAGAATGTCAAAGCGCATACCAACAACTTCGAGCAGCACTATGTTCTGCCCCTGTACTAGGAACACCTGATTACACGAAACCATTTTTTCTCTATGTGCATGAACGAAAAGGTTGCGCATTGTCTGTCCTAGCACAGCCACACGGGGATAAACAACGCCCATGCGCATACCTTTCTGCAATTCTAGACCCTGTGGCCAGGGCGCCCCCTGGTTGCCTGAAGGCTGTGGCAGCCACTGCCATTTCAATCAGACAATCAGCAGGACTTGTACTGGACCACAAATTGATGGTTCTGGTCCCCCACTCAGTTGACGTTTTGTTAAACCAGACTAAGAGACAACATCTGACAAGTGCTCGTCTCACCGGGTACGAACTCACCTTGTTAGCACCACACATCACACTCAAACGCTGCCTGACTTTAAACCCAACCACCTTATTGCCCCTACCCTCGAAGCAACCCATTGATATGCACGATTGCATTTTTACCACGGAAGAACAAACAAAGGGTCAAGTGGATCTTACTGATACCCCTCTGCCTGATGCTCAAGGCCACCTATATGTAGATGGATCATGTTTTAAGCTACCTGATGGTACCACCACATCCGCCTATGCCATCACCACACTACGAACAATTGTGGAAACAGCCCGTATCCCTTACAAATCAGCACAGGCAGCCGAGTTGGTCGCGCTTCTGAGAGCATGTGAATTAAGTCAGGGATTAAGTGTAAATATCTTCACAGACAGTCAATACGCCTTTGGCGTTGCACACAGTTTTGGACGCTTATGGCAGGAAAGAGGCTTCCTGATGTCGCACGGCACAAGAATACAACATGGGGAATTAGTTCAGAAATTGTTGACAGCACTGACACTGCCAGAACGTGTAGCCATCATTAAGTGTAGTGCACACCAGAAAATAGTAGATGACGTAGGCCGAGGCAATGCCTTTGCCGATAGTACAGCAAAAGAAACAGCACCCAGCCAGCATGAGAAAATGTACGTGGTATATTCCCCAGCAGAAAAGATCGCAAATGTAAACGAAGAAGTCAGGGAGATCCAGCAAATGGCTACAAGTAAGGAAATAGAACAATGGGAAAAGACAGGAATATTGGATAGCGAGAATTGCTGGAGAAAGGGCCCAACAGGGACAAGTGGAAACTACCTAGTTCCTACGTGCTACCATTTGTAACAATGGCTCACGGTCCAGCACATGTCAGTGCAAAGAGTAGAACTACACAGCTAGAACAAGTATGGGAACACCCAGGCATCAAGAAAACAGCTGAACATCATGTCAAACATTGTATGATATGTCTGCAACATAATCCAGGGAAAGGAGTAACCACTCTAAAAGGAGGGTTCTCCCCACCTAGCACACCATTCGAAGTCTTGCAGATGGACTTCATTGAACTTGAGCGATGCAACAATTTGAAATATGTTCTGGAATAGTGTGTGCCTTCAGTAAATGGATTGAAGCCTATCTGTCAAAGGATAACACTGCACTACAGCTAAAACTCTGCTGAAAGAGTATTTCCCTCGATTCGGAATTTGTAGAATTTTGTGGAGTGATAATGGACCTCATTTTATTGGCCAGGTCGTCAAACTGATCACTGACAGTCTAGGCATACGTCAGAAGTTTCATGCTGCTAATCATCCACAATCCGCTGGATTAGTGGAGAGACATAACGAAACTCTGAAACTCAAACTGGCCAAAGTGCAAGCATCGACGGGACTTAGATGGCCTGATGCTCTGCTCTTAGCACTCATGTCCACCGGAGCAGTCGCACACAGTAGGACAGGTCTTACCCCTTATAAGATAGTATTCGGAAGACCAATGAATGTGTGGGGCCCGCCGCGTCCCAAGAAAATAGAGTAACTCGAGTATCCTATTTTATTAGATTATATGAAAGAATTGACAATCTCTCTCTGATTCACCAACAGGTACACGACACACTGCCGGACAACTCCAACGGCACTGGGCATCAGCTGCAACCTGGTGACTGGGTCCTCACCAAGAACTTTCAGCGCTCAAAGAACCTGGAACCTCGCTGGAAGGGGCCCGAGCAGGTCCTATTGGCTACACGGACGGCAGTTCGAGTCACCAACAGAAGAAACTGGGTTCACGCTTCGTACTGTAAAAAGGCGCCAACGGGCCTGGGTCAGACCCATGAAACTGAAAACGCAGGAGTTGCACAAAACGTCCTCAGCAGCGAGGAAAAGACGGACCATTACTTTGCCACACCCGAGGAAATACTCTTTGTGGATCTGACTACAGCAGGACGAGATAGGTATAATTTGAGACCTCGTGACCTCCACTGAATAGAGGTATTGGTCGCAGAACGGGGGTCCGGCGAGTCTGGTTCTATTAAAGAGCCTACTTGGCAGAGAACTCTGTGTTACGGAAGCGACTGAACTAGGTTCAGTGCGGTTTGTGACCAGGGATTTCTGAATCTGTGAATACCCGGGCGTCCTTATATCCTTGCCTTTTGTCTCATCTTATGATACCTCACCTATCCCTAAATGAATAGGATTAAGGGATTCACCATCCAGAAGACTCCTGACACGATCAAGTGAAAAATAAAATAACAATTGCCTACCTTGGACCACGACTTCGGTTCCCTGATTGGTCCCCGACCGGATATTATACAGGACCCGAATTGCACCCTCTGAAAAGTGCAATATACTTGACGATCCTTCAGACTATTGCAGATGAACTTGTGGCTTGAATGAACGTCCCCATGAACCAGACCCTGACCTACACTGCCAAATGGACACCAGATAGAATATACATCTACATCATCCTAGTGACTCCTGGGCTGCCCGTTCCAACGACTTTGTCTAGCTCCTAGCCTCGAAGTCCCTCACAAGGGGAGATAGCGGCTGTCATTTTTCTTCTCATCTTCTCCACTGAATGGCATATATGTTGGAAACAGGCTGCAAAGTTTAAGAAGGGACATCTATAGACAAATCTTGCAAGTAGTAGGCAACGAACTGATTAGAGACATTCCTTGAAATTATCCACTATGGAGGAAGATCACTTGACTATCAGACGCCCTGCATCGAGATGGCGCAAGCACAAGCGGACAATTATTTGTCTAATAGCTTTCCTTTGTGTCGTATGTATTTTTGTGATAGCTTGGTTTTTGCATGCAAGATTCCCTGTGCACACGCTTATGCCCCCGACCGCCACTCCACCAGAACACCACCACTTCACCCTTCCACATCATGAGGAGAAACACCGACTAGCTTACAGAAATAACACATATATACAAATGTTACATTACACCCACAACGCTACCAATATTTCCAACTGTTGGGTATGCAGGATATTGCCCGCCCACCTGGAGAAGGGGGGGGGAACACCTCTTATACAACTCCCGTTTTCCCACAATGGCTCCTGTCGTGCCTGGTTCGAGCTCCTATGGGCCGCAGAAGTGAACGACGTTTCTAATGCTGATGTAGGGGGTCTTAATAGAAGGTTGAATACAGCATGTTATCCAGATGACGAGGGCAACCCACAAGCAAGAGGGTCAGCATGGGAGGCTGAGGAATACGCTGGAGGAAATTCTGCCACGAAATACGTCTTTGCGAAGACACAAACTAAATTGGGAAAAGGGTTCCCTGTTATAATAGTAGCTGAAACACGGGCCCCCCTTTGTGTGAGGAGTATCGGTGCCATCCCCGTAGGTAATAGCAACTGCAACACCATATTGACCTTAACAGGTCCCAACAATAGTAGCTTCCTGGCGTCCAACAATACGTATTTCCTTTGCGGAAACAAAGGTTATTTTTTATTACCACAGGGTTGGTCGGGAACATGCTACGTGTCTTTCCTCCTCCCTCCCGTCTATCTGGCCCCTGCTTCTTATCATAGAACTCGCCTACCACCCCGCAGTCCTTCCTTAGCCTTGTCCAAAAGAATGATAGATGTCAGTGAAGTAGATCAAACTGACACTTCCTTACAAGAGTATGTTGACGTCAATTTAGGTATCTTCTTCTTTCTTGGTCCACCTCTTAATAGTAGGAACATACGGCGGCACACCCGAGTGGTTGAAGCCGTGGTCAATCAGACTGCAGCAGCCCTCTGCAGCATTTCCGAGGAACTCCAGGCCACCAGGCTTGTGGCTTTGCAGAACCGTATGGTTCTAGACGTCATCCTCGCCGATCGCGGTGGTGCATGCCGTATTATAGGCGCTAGCTGTTGCGTTTATATACCGGATAATGCCCCTTCCGTTTACCAGGCTTTTTCCAAGTTACATAAAATAGCTGCCGAAATACACCAAGACTCCGGCACCTGGACATGGTCCAGCTGGTTCTGGAGCATCCTAACATCTTGGGGTTGGAAATTGCTGATCATAGCGGCCTGCATTGGAGGCGCTATATTGGGGTGCTGCCTTTGTGCTGAAAAGCATTTTTGTTGCGAGTATTCCTCTCTCATGTATTCATTGGCCTGTATCCACCTTGAGCAGGATATGCACTTCTCATTCCGTCTTTTGGTGTGTTTTTAAAAGCCTCTTTGTTTGCGAGCATTCCTCACTTATGAACTCATTGGGTTTGTATTTACACTTTTAGCATCAACCTTAAGGGCTAAAAGGACTAGCAGCTCATCCATTCTGCTGGAACTATTTTCGAGCAGGTATGTTTTTTCGCATCGCGTTTGAGCACAAAAGATTCAGTCCTTGTTTTTTGAGTATTTTTCATTAATATTTGGTTTATCTGGTTTTGTTTGTTCCCTTTTTTTCCATCTCAGGGCCAGCTCTTCCCCCATCATTAGGAAGTGGCAACAAAAGTATCATTTTCTGATAAGGTCTCATATTATTTAAAAAAAAAAAAAAAAAAGGTAATACATTGTTTACCTATATTCGTATATTATCCTGACATCTCCGCAGTTTAGAATAGATAGTAATCGGAAGTGTTTTTCTTCTCTTCTTTTGTTTTTTTCATATTGTGTTTTGGCATATATATTCAGACCATCCATAGGCATCTTAAGTGATAGCCATTATTTGATGCCTCAAGATTCATCTTAGCATCTATTGACGTTAGAACAGTCCAAGTTCCTGAATATTTGCATTCTGTCCATATGGTAATACATTTTTCTCTATATGAATTACGTTATATTAATTATGTTACTTTTTAGTCACTTTTTTGTATTTCATATATATTTTTGTTTATTATGAATGTTTCCTTGTAGAAAGTACTGTGGAGAGTGTCTACCTTTCTTCCCCAACTCATGGACCTTATTTAAATTCTTGGTAAGGAGCGCTGTCTGTTTAAATGTTGTTAGTATCTATGTATTTTTATGTCAGGCTTTTTATTAAATAATGTGAGGATATATCCTAAAGCTTAAATCAAGAACTATTTATGTTATCTGAAAACACTGTATTAAGTACAATAGTGACATTCATGCATATACCATTGGATGTGTGATATATATATTGTTTTTACAGAGCGCAACATTTGGTGGTGGAACTCCTGATGAAGGCAGTTGTCTGTCGAAACACGCGTAGAGTCATTTTGGAAACCACCCAAAAGAATTATCTGTTCATCAATTTGTTATTTTTTGTTATATCTATTAAAAATTCATATTATGATTGTTAAGGAGATCACATACATCAATATAATTATATGTATGTAGTATGCTTGTGTTATGTATGAATGTGCTGAATGTTGCATTAGTATTAGTCTCTGTAGGATCGTTTTTTTGTTTTTTTCTTCCCTCCATGTGTTTTAAATTTATTAGAATGACAGATTTATAATAAATATTTTTATATTTTTCTAATTATTTGTGTCACTATTGTCCTTTTTCTTATAATGGTTTGAGAGAATTCATTGTGTGAAGTAGCCCTAGAGTATTTACATTATGGTGCTGCCTTTGTATACAGTGCATGCCCATGATATGTTCCCTTTGCGCCTCTACGTGCCCACCCTGCTCTCCCAAGAAGATAAACATACATGAGGTAAACAAACAACTGAGGCTTCGTCAGGAAATGGATGACCTAATGAATATCGATGTAAGTAGTCTATATGATGCTACTGAGGTAAATGCACATGTAACGACGACACAACCACAGATTCTGCTTGCTCTCTCTTCTGACCCTGGATATACATGCATGCTTTCTCATGCACAATCCTCATATCGGACTACCTCTTCTGACTGAACAAAATGTATTAGCATAGGCTAAAAGGAGGGACTGTTGAACTGTAAAATATTGTACCATGTCAAGTAAGCCTATGCTGCCATCCATTTGGTTTCCTATTCCGCCATTTCGTATATCCTACTTTTCAGCGGCATTTCTCCCACTTGGGTGTGTTCGTAGAAATTATCTGATCCTCGAGAATTGGCCGAGAAAATGTGCTTGTGGGCAGAAATAAAGGCTTGACCCTGTTGGCATGTTCCAAGCATGCAGATGTTCATCAAAACCACCCCTGCCGAAGGCTATGGACGTTGTATATCTTTTTTCTTTGATGTTATCATGAGAAGTTGTATGGGCGGGGATTTTACAGGCCGACAAAGCTTTGCGTTTGGGCAGGACTGGAATTTCCGGAACGTGACTTGTGTTGCCTGAAGGCCAGACATGATGTATAAAGACTGTACTAAACGTGTGTTCGAGAGTTCCCTCTCAGATACTTGCAGTGTCTGTATGACGGAGCCCCGCTCTTGAGTGTAATAAAACTTATCTTTGATTTCACTCCAGTGTCGATCCTCATTTGAGAACCCGTAGACCGAGGGTGGCCAAGCACTTGTGGGACATAGAAAAGAGTCCCACTTCTACAGAGGGGACAGTTAAGCCTGGCACAATCATCCTTTCAACAGAGGAAGTGCAGCGGCAGATATTAAAGGGACGAACAATCGGGGCACCAGGACCCAATGGCATCCCTCAGGCCATATACAAAACTAATCCAGCAAAATGGGCCAAAGTGCTAACACCCCTCTTTAACCATACCCTATCCAGGGAAAACATAACACCATCATGGAGAGGATCCATTATCTCCCCATCCACAAAGGGGGCAACAAAATCGCACCAGGCAACTATAGGTTGATCGCCTTGATCGACAACGAGGCCAAATATTATGCTGGGGTCCTTCTCGAGTATCTCAGGGATTGGGCAGAATCTAAATCTATAATTTCCTACACCCAAACAGGATTCACAAGGAATTCAGGAACGATAACAAAACATAATGGCTCTATCGTTAATAGTCAACTCCTCAAAAACTTAAAAACTCCCGCTTTACTTATGCTATATTGATTACCAGGCTGCCTTCGACCGGGTAGATCGGAACAAATTATGGGCAAAACTGAAGAAATGGAAAATATCTCCCCACCTCCTGAAAGCAATAGAAACATTATACAGCAATACCTGGGTCAGGATTAAACTGGTCAATGGAGGAAACCAGTCAAGGGCCATACCCACAACATGAGGGCTCAAACGGGTGCATGCTGGCGTCATGCTTTTCAATTTATTATGAGCAGACCTCCCACCATTACTCGCCGCTATCAACTCGCACACCCCCAAACTAGGGACAATCCATCTACCCAATCAACTATATGCAGACCACCTAGTGCTGCTCAGCAGAACATGAGTGGGGATGAAGTGCCTAATGAAGGCCACCGAGGAATACACGGACACAAATGGGATGAAAATAAATAGCAAAAAAGCTAAAATTATGATTCACGCCACAAAAGCACTGTGGGGAAAGTCATCTGGGAATTAGGCGGGAATAGTATTGAGGAAACAAACAGCTAAAAATACCTTGGCCTCATATTCGACAGCAATGCTTCTTTCAGGTCACACAAAGAAGAAATCAAAAAGAAAGGACTCGTCCTTGCAGCTGGCCTGGCAACAATATCAAAGCATTTAAATAGACACTCACACAGCCCGATTCTTGAAATCGCCAGAGCCAAGGTAATCCCCACCCTGGCCTATGGCTGCGAAGCACTTTGTGGGAGAGATATCCTAGTCCTGGACAAACGAGTGACCCGAATATACAGGCAAATATTCCAGCTCCCGCGCTGCACTTCCCCAGCCCAAATCAGGCTCGAGTTCGGGCTCACAAAGCAGTCATACTCGAGAATGGCATCCTTTGCCACTTTTTGCTACAAATTGAAAAACTCAGAGGCAAATTCAATCAATCACTACGTATGGGAAGAGATAACAAAGAAACCACTATGGTCAAAAACTGTAAGCCAAGATCAATTAAAGAAAACTGACTCCAAATCTTTAAAGATTCTATCATCACTTGAAGACAGGGCCACCCTAGCCAAAAGGTCACATGGCTGGGTTGTGCTAAGAAGCTACACAAATCTAAAAGCTCAGCAGTACTTGGGCAAAGCACTAAACCCCTGGATAAAAAGGAAATTTTTGAACTGTCGACTGGGAGAACTTCCCACGCTACAGCACAGCAAGCCCTGGTCAAGGGAACGATTTGCAGACTATGCGGCAAGGCAATAGAAAACTTGGTCCACACCATGTGCCTTTGTGACAATACCTTGGACCTTCGGCGCAAACACCTACGGCCATAATGGATCCAGCAAGGGGTGCACACCTGCAGGGAAGCCATCCTGTCCTGCTTCAACACATGCGACAAAGGCTAAATCGCCAGGACCGTTAAGTATATACAAGGGGTCGAGAAGGCCCTCAAACTGGCAGGACATCAGAGCTGAGCAATACACAAGGCACTGTCACTATAATCAACTCCCGTATTTGCTCCAAACTCACCTTCCAGGAATCTGTGACCTAGCTGAATAAAGAATAAAAACTCCCAACGTCTGCTTCATTACCGGCCATCCCACCCAAGGAACTTGTGAACAAAAACCCCAAATGCTAGTTTGCTTCCGCTGGTTTTTATATTCTGGGACTGCATCACAAGAAATGTAATGACTGCGGATCCCTGCTTTATGCACATGACTCCCTAACTGCATATGACTTTTTAACTGCTACTTTTAATCACTAGTCTGCCTTTCGCTGCTTTTATACACACACTTGGACAACATTATAAGATATGTATTAATTGCTGCTCCCTGCATTTTGCACATGACATTTTAACTGTTATTTTCACATGTTATTTTCTAGCACTGCTCTCATTGTAAACATTTAAACAATCGCATCCACAAGATATTTTTAGGACTGTTCTCATTGTAAAGATTTTAAATAATCATACACAATAAACTATCTTTTTTTATTTTTTTTATTTCAACATGTTTTATTAATTTGTACAGGAACACATTAGCACTTCTTTTACAGGGTTTGCATCGATTAGTCCACTCGCTTTTAGACAGTATAGTTCTTAGCAAGCCCTACATGTCAAAACAGTGAAGAAGAGAGAAAGAAGAACAGAAAGGAGCAGGAAAGCAAGGGGTGAAAGAAGAGATAGGGGACAGGCACCTGAGAGTTACATTGTTTATAAGTTACGTCTGACATACAGTGGGGCTGTTGTTACCCTGTTGTCATCCCTGCAGGTCCTCGAGGGGCACCTTAGTTGTGATCAGTAGGGTCCCTTTAAGTTTCTTGATAGGGTGGAGCTTCACTTGGAGCGCCAGCCTGTGTCTCGCCAGTCTAACTCGTTTTCATGGGGGCTCAAATGAGTCTAGGAATGAGTCTAGGGACTTCCACAACCTTCTGGTGGCCGGTTTCCAGGGCGAGTTCTGTAGTGCCATGTTGTCTGCTCCTCTAAGATGCGTAATCCAGTTGAACCAGCCTTTGTACGATGTTTTACTTGTGTCTTTCCAGTTAGTGAGGACCATTTTCACTACTGCTGTCAGTAGCAGGTCCAGAAGATCCCTATCGTGTATAGATCTCAGCTCTGTGCTCATAAATGCCGTGGTGAGGGTGGAGAATTCTTTTGTTAGCGTACAGTCAAACAGTTTATTTAAAAACATAAAGATTTCCTCCCAGAATGTATTGAGTGATGGGCAATAGAGGATAATGTGTGCTAGATCTCCCTTTTCCTTGTTACAGTTCCAGCATACTGCCTCCTCCCTGAGGCCTAATGAATGTAATCGTGCAGGGGTCCAGAATGCCTTGTGGAGCAGCCAAAATTTTGTTTGTGAGAGCACTGGGGAAATTTTATTGCGTGATGCCGATGCCCATAGTGTGGCCCATTCTTGGTCGTTGTGTGTGGTATTAGTTTGATTATTCCAATAGGCAACTGTCTTGTCGTTAAGTTTAGAGGATTTAGGGCGGAGGAGTTTGTAAAGGTGTGAGACCTGGTGTCCTAATTTATTTATGTTTGCCACGTACCGGATGATTGACGGTTGTGATGTGGAAAATTTGGCTTTGGACAGGGCCGATCTTATTTTCAGAAAATTATAAAATTCGATATCCTTTAGTTTATGTCATTCCTTGAGGACGTTGAAGGTGATGGGGTAAGCTTCGTTTTCTAATTGGTAAGGCTAGCAGATCCCTTCCTCGATCCATGGTTCGAAGGCTAAACTTTTCCCTTTGTAAAGAATCTTACTATTGGCCCAGAGTGATTCCATTTTAGAACCTTTTATGCTATTATCTAGCTTCTTATCTACCTTTAGTAGGGCGATTCTAGTGTTTTTAAAGATCGGCTTTGATGTATGGGGGTAACACAATAAACTATCATTAATATTACTCTTCTTGTGAAGTTTAGACTACTGTAATGCTCTCTCTAAATTTAGGGAGTTACAGGAATTGTTATTTGCAAAGTGCAGCTGGTACACAGCGCTCTGTAATTATGTTTACCCAAGAAGCCAAGAGTTTATTTTGCTCATTCTGTGTATCATCCGTGCCATCAGTGGGTCACGGAAAGCAACTTCACTGTTCTAAGGATGAGTACATTGTGGGCGACTACTTAAATCAGACCGGAGGTTCACACACAGTAATTTGACCTTGTGGTTGGCGTTTACAGCATATCACACTGGCAAGACTCTGCATCAAACTGTGTAGATAGAAAGAGTGTGAGAGACATTCTCCAATGTGATAAGAAATGTCTTTTATGTCACCTGTTGTGGCTCTGAGAGCACTCTGTTACCTTACTCTAAACACAGAGAGTAGCCGAGTAAGCTCTGCACAAAAGCCATGGATTTTCAGAGTGCAGAAGCAGACAGATCAATGGTGGCGATGTTACTGTGTGTTATCTAAAATAGACGAGTTTGGGCTCAGATGTACTACCGATCAGCGCTTGGTGCATGTTGCATTGTGTCTGCGATGCAACTTGGCCAAATCTTGGCGCTATGCCAAATGTATTAATCTGGAAATGGGCAAAGAGGCTGGTGGAAAGAATCTGCAGAAATCTTGCCTCGACAATATTCAAGGGGCAGGCAGGTTTCCTTCTGAGAATTCTTGCAAAAGGATGTAAATGCTCTGGTGTTTTAACACCTGTCCCATAAAGGGAAAGAGGTCGCAATGCCAAAAAAGTGGAACTTTGTGAAAGGCTTATGGGGGTGAGCATCAGCTGTTCGCTTCGCTCTTCTCGATACCCACTGCCGTCATTCACGCAGTAGAAGCGGTCCCTCTCAGACTGCTCTGATTCTGTGATGGTATGAGCAGTCGCAAACTACTGAAACTTTTTCTTTCAAGCTGCAATGGGGGTACCTCTTTACAACGGCTTCTCCTTGCAATTCACAAAAAAAACTGCAATAGTGACACTACGTCGCAAACATATGTGCAACTCGTAAAGTAATTTTAATTCTTTGCAGTTTGCTTTTTCGCCCTGAGAAAGAATGCCATTTTGAAAAGATCTGTTTTTAGAAGGTCAAAAACATGTAATGCATCAAAATTGTTATGTATGGGGTTTTTCACAAAGCTGTGGTAGCTGCTCCTTCAAACTTTTTTATTGGTCGCTGTCAATTCTTTCCTTCAAGAATATGTAAGGTAACTTTGGGTACAGTGTATTTATTGTGTAACCCTACGCTATAAGTACCTTACACAATTTAACTTATTCAGAGTGTGTTAGGCACATCTAATGATAGGCAATTTTCTGTGAATTGCATTATTATTTAATAAAGGTGTGCAGATACAGTGCCCCATAGTCAAAAAGGTGATGGAGAGCTTTACAATGAAAACAAGTGAAGACAACAGGAAAAACGTTAAGGAGCCCCCATGGAGGCAGATCGTCACTCGATCAAGAATAGCTGCTCTGAAGTCTTAAACTGAGATGAAATGGTTGATTTCTGGTAGGATATCACATACAAGTACTTGTAATAACAGATTAGTGTGCATCCTAGAGTGAATACTAGGCATCGGTTGCTAGGGTCAGAGAAAAATCATGCAGACTTCTGGGGCAGCTTTAGAGCATCAATGACATTTTCTTTAGGGGCTCTTCAGGTAAAGCCAATTCTCATCTTCATACTGATGAATAGAAATCACCAGCTTTGATATTAGTATTCCGTGGCTGCATGTAGGAGTTAAACAGCTGGAGTGAGCTGATCAAGCCTTGACAGCTGGAAGATTGACTTTTGCCAAATGGGGATCTCCCTGACAGAAAAGAGGAACAGTCACCAGGACCTTTCCTCTGCATGTCTACCTTGGCTACAATGATGTCAGAATAATCTCGTGATTGACCAGATCAACAGCTTCTGAGAGGTCTAGTAATATCAGTAAATCAAGTTACTATTGTCAAGTATGTGAAGAGTTTCATCGAATAGCGTGAGCACTGGAATAACTGTGCTGCATCTTTGTCTGTAGCCAGAGTAAACAAAGTGTTTGTTATGTGTTTTGAGGCAGGAACTGTGCTGCATCTTTGTCTGCAGCCAGATTAAAGGGTTTGTTTGTTAGGTGTTTTGAGGAAGGGTGAATCTGACTGAGTGCAATTGGGATAGATCCCCGCAAAACTGGTGCACTGACTATCTGAGGAATAGATCGAGCTGAATAAAAAGAGATTGGTTTAGTAAATAGGTCATCATAGTATAGCCCGCAAAAATGGAGAGCTTGGGAAACTGCTAAATATTTGGCACCTAAGTTTAACTCCAAGGTGTTTAATGGTTCACTCTTTCTAAAGACTTAAGCGTGAGGGGAAAGCCTGATACTCAGAGATGTTTGAACAAATGGGTATGTGTTTTATCTTGAATATCACTTTTCATGTACACCATTAATTCTAGGGAGTGTAGAAAGAGGAAGATGAAGAATTCATACAGTGACGGATGGTAATCTTGATGATGGGATGAGCTGTTTGTTTCTTTGATATGGACTCCTTGTAATTTATGATTAGTGCCTTGTAAACATTTTTCCTTTATTTTGGAGGTTTTTCTCTGGTTTGATATTGGGAGCCACACTAATTTCACTCCATTTTGTCAATGGATCCTTAGCCATTTTATTCCTTGGAATATCATGGCACCAATATATTTGGTTTCATTATTTTTCATTTAAGAGGTGTAACTGAGACATTGATGGGTCTGGTTCTTCCCAGTGCAGGAAATCATTTGTCCCTGTGTGGAGATTATTATCTCTCTGAGGGTGCCTCATTTTCGTCGATCTAGTTACGGTCTTTGTGGGTTTGAGTTTAGTAAGCATGGGCGAGTAGAAAGGAGAACAAGCATTGGCAAAGTCAACAGGTTTCTCCTATACAAAATGTATTGGCTTTATTCATGTTTTTTAGCCATGTGTACAGCAGCACGGCTGCTGTGTAGCACGCCTGAAGGTTAAAAAAAAAAAAAGAAGGAAAAAAAGTGCTATGTTGCGGCCAGTGTTGACTGAGTCATTGCGTTTTTTGTTTTTTTAATTTACTTTCAACAATGCTGCATAGCAGCTGCACTTCTGTATAACATCCAATCCTTCCACTACTTCCTTTAAAAAACTGGTCAACCGCCACCAACTACGCTAAACTGCTGACGCAGATTCGGGCGGAGTTGCGGCGGTGGAAGTATTTCCCGATCTCCTGGCTGGGGAGGGTGGCTGCTATAAAAATGACGATCCTACCCCAAATACTTTACATCTTCCAGACTCTCCCTCTACGACCACCCGGTGGGTGGATCAAGCAGGTTCAATCGGAACTGTCACAATTTATCTGACGGGGCCGCCGGCCCCGCATGAAGGGAACCATAGCGAGGCTGCCTCCTGAGGAGGGCGGGCTGGGAGTTCCGGATCTCCGACTCTACTTTCAAGCGACACAACTCCGACATTTAGTAGAATGGAGCAGATCCGAATCAGAGAAACACGGATTGTTTCAAGACCAAGCGGTAGCAGCCACGACTTTGCAGAGAATCCCTTTTTTACGCAGGGCTCACAGACCTGTCAATCTTTACGCTTCCCACATAACCAGGACGATTCTGGAGGCCTGGGATCAGACCTGTCTGAAATACAACCTGACTTCTTTCCCGTCCCCCCTCACCCCGCTCTTCGATAACCCAGACTTTCTACCAGGGATGGGGAGGCCTCTTTCGTAAGCTGGCGCCCAACAGGTTGCCGGTTTTTGGGGCATTTGTTCGACCTTGACGGGATTCTCTCTTTTCCTCAGCTCCGGTCACACTATGGGATCCCAGAGTCGGAGCGATTTCATTATCTCCAGCTCCGTCATTGGGCTCTCCATCCCCTCGTGAAGCCACACGCACAGCGTCCCCTCACACCATACGAAAAATGGCTGCTGACGCGCTCATCCGACAAAATGCTCATTTCAGATCTGTATAAGATGTTGTTAGCTGGACACACACACGCTTATAACGCAGGGCGCATGCGCTGGGAACGTGATCTGGGCCGGGCCCTTAGCCATAAAGAATGGGATGGGATTTATTATAGAGCTCGACACTCAGCACGCAGTATGGGACTGACGGAGACCCTGACCAAGGTGACCACACACTGGTACTATACTCCCGACCGCCTCCGCTCGATGGACCCTCGACAAAGTGCAGATTGCTGGCGGGGTTGTGGGCAACGGGGCACTCTGGTGCATCTACTGTGGGACTGTGAGCAGCTGCACGCCTACTGGGCGCTGGTCATTGACGAAATAGATAAACACTTCGATACTCAGCTCCCACGTTTCCCAAGCTATATCCTCCTGGGCCTCCCCAACCCCCTCACTTATCCTCTTCGCTCACAGCGTGATCGTCAGATAGCGATTGCGCTGGGCTCGGCCACACAAAACATTCTGATTCACTGGCGGACAACAAGTATCCCCACGTTTACTGGCTGGCTGCAACGTCTCTGGCAGGTTTTGGGGATGGGAAAGATCACTCTTACACTAGCTGGGAAGGGTTCTGCCTTTGCGGATCTCTGGCTGCCATTTCTCGCCTTACTTGGTTCTGAATTTAGGGAACTCACCTGCCCGAGATATCTTCGTCTGCTGCGTCTATCAGCACCGACTGAGGGGAATCTCAGGGAGCCTCACGGACTGAGGAGAAGTAAGCCTATCCTGAATTGGCATCTTAGTTGGTGGACGGGGGTCGGGGGTGGGGGGGATGGGTAGGGTAAGTTTTCCTTTTTGGCCATTCGCAGAAGTAAACCAGCTGGTTTCCACCATAAACCGCAATTCACTGTTGCTTAACTTGTCTTGTGCTGGTGAACACATGTGACGCTTATTGTTGGCCTCTGTTACGAAATGCAAATAAAAAAGATTTAAACCATAAAAAAACTGGTCAAAAGGCTACTAATGTACGAACGTTAACGCGTGGATCATGCTCGTGTGTTTTGTTAATAACCAAAATCTTGAAGTATTTTCACTGATGTTTCCATTACATGTTTTTACCTTCTTTTGTTCTAGTCCTCGATAGCTCCTTTAACTGCATTAACTGTTGATTTTGATCGTTTCCTTCTTCTTGTTAAAATTACTTGATGCACATCGCACATCTTGGTTCGTTCTATTGTATGATGTTTTACTTGGAGCGCTCTATGGCACCTCTGATACACACTACTCTTTCTTTTGGAATGTTTTTTCCCCACAGGTTGTAACTTCACTTACCTTCTTTATGTTTTGTATACTTGCTGGTGCCAACTCTGTACAGCGCTCTGATACCCCTTTGGGTCTTGTTCGCGCGCTCTATAAAACTTTTCAAATAAAATAAATAAATAAATGGCTAAAACACTGACAAAGCCAAATAGCTCTATTATTTGACTGGGTCATTTTTTTAGCAATGTTGCACAACAGCCCAGATGCTGTGCTGCATCGCTGAAATTTAAAAACCAAAAACCCCCAAAAAAACTATCACGCAGCCAGTGTTGACTGCATCATAGAGTTTTTTTTTTTTTACTTTCATTCATGCTGCTCAGCGGTTAGGCTGCTGTAAAACATGGAAAAAAAATTGACAACACCAATAGACCTACTGGCTTTGCCAATGCTTGTTTATTCTTCCTGCCCCCACCCAGCAAACAAATGTATATGTCAAGCGTAATGCAAAGTAATCCAAATAGCTAACTCCTGCTAGACTAATGGAACCCCTAAACCCTCCCTCCCCTCCATTTGATGAACAGCGCTTGTTGGTTCCAAGCTAGATTGGTGTTATGCAAGCATTGTCACCTACATGCATTTCTCTACAGTACAGCATACATTCCTTTGTTGTTTAGTTAATTAAAAACACAACAAAAATATTTAGCATTCATAAAACAAAGCTTAACACTGCCCCTAGGCTTGTGCTATATAGTAATTATGCAGCAATAAAAATGTACATGCTTTATTCTGCAGAGACATTAAAAAATGGACGATCATACCATAGACATGGCTAAAATCAAATCCGACATCAAAGCTAAAGTGCAAATCTAAGAATATAATCCATATATATACTGGGGTACATAAACGAGCAATCATTCACTAATCCTGTTTAAAAGTGAATCCAGTGTTGAGCCAAAAAAGAAACACACATAAATGAACCATCGTTCAACCATTTGTGAAAGACCCTCCATTTCACATATTATCAAGCTGCTCTTGCAAAAGTGTTTGCTGTGACTAAAAACTGCAATTTTCCATTTTTCGTGCTTGCAAATGTGAACGCAGGTGCAAGATGTAACCAGAATAAGGCCTTGGCGGTGGCTAGGCCGTTTGCACAAAGGAACGTTGATTGCTTCGACTGAGGGCCTTAAAACTGAGATAAGTAACTAACTACCAGTTATAGAGTTTGTGCACAAAATGCTCAACAGCTGAAATCACGGTTTTGCTTCTTTAAAGTTGAAATTAGGCAGTTGCAAGCACTAGATGATTTAGCACGTACAATGTATTTCAATGAATGCTAAAAAAGTATAAAAAGCCCAACACAACCCAGGTAGAGCAGGCCACTTAGCAGGTTCGTCAACTACGTGTTCACGCTCGAGCTGAGGCAATTAATATTGCTCTTAGTTCATCACCACATCCATGTGTTGACTGTTCATTTCCTTTCAGATAATTAGGCTTTCACAAATGGTGCTGTGACTCGGATGCACCGATTGGAAATCTCAACAGACATTGTACCGCAGTCAAGGGCCTGGGGAGTCCGGGTGTCTCAGCAGAAGCACGCCTGCTTGATCGGACTGGTTTCCCAGCAGCTCAGACGAAGGAATTCCCCGGGGTTAACCCAAGTAATGAGATCTCATCAGCTGCATCCAAAAGACGAGGTAAAAGATATTAAGTAAAATATTTTGTTGCATGTCAAAATGTCTTAAATTTAAGAGGCTAGATGAAAATCAGCCATCACCGGAGCCTGGAACTCCGGCCTGATACATTGCAAAGAAAAAGGGTTATCATGTGGTATTGTTTTTGGATAAATGGCAACATTTAACTTGTAAAGACCTGTGCAGGCAATGGCCCAAAGGAGGTCATTTGAAAAGGGAATGTTGGATTATTTAGATTAGTGTCAGATAGAAAGTGAAAAGAGGAAAGAAGGTGAGGTTGTTAGAATGGAATATCTATCATGTGTGGAAAGACTATGCGCAAGTTAGACAATTGGCAGGCCGAAGGGTAATAATGGGAAATTGATGAAATACAAGAAAGACAAACAGGATGAGAAATATACTGAAGCATGTAGAGAAGATGAAATGGCAATACAGAAATATTTTGTACAAAAAGTAAAACAGGTAAAGTCGATATATCCATCAGCACCACCTCCTGCCGGACAGGAGGAAGATCAATTTATGGATCAAATAATATTAAACCACCCAAAACCACTACCGTATTCGGGAGATAACATAACTCATGTCCCAGCACTGGAGCTAGATTGAGAGAACAAGGAAATACAAAATGTAACAAGCATTTGCAATGCAATAGGTCTCGCATTTACAAGAGTTTAAGTTAGTGGCGTTATAAATGACAATGCCTTTTATTTATGTTTTAAAACGCAAAACATAAATAAAAGGCATTGTCATTTACAATGCCAATAGCTCAAAGTTGCGTAAATGCGAGACCTATTGCATTGCAAATGCTTGTTTAATATGATAGCTGACTTTTTGATCGTTTCTTTTGCGTTAAAGAATGATAAAGGGGCAATGTTGCAGAAAATATATCAAGAGTCAGTGAGATAATATGTGATGAACGGTATTTGAGTGAAAACACATAAAGGCATAGCACTTTAATCATGACTGTTGTAAGAACCATACACTGAGTTGAATAAACATAATGCAAAATAAAAGGAAGGAAGGCGGGGGAGCCAAGAACGAGGGTGGGAGGGAGTAAGGGAGGGGAAGAGGAAGAGGAAGGGAAAGGAAATGATGGAGGAAGGAAGTGTGGAAAAGGATGGAAGGGCACGTTAGACAGAAAGAATGAAGTGAAGCAGATAAAAGAAAACATGAAATTTGAAGGAGGGGGAAGAGAACGAAAGAAAGAGAAGAGACGGAGAAAGCTGCAGAAACAACGAACGGTGAGAAAAAAAACAGCATGAATGGGAGGAAGGAATAAAGGGCCGATGGAGGAAATTAAGGCGGGGGGGTCAAGGAGTTCCTCGGTATAAAGGGCGGTGGTCAAAAAGTATAAAGGAATAAAAAACGGGAAAAGGGAATGTATAAGTCAACTGGTGGTTAAAACTGTTTCTAGTTACACCTAGCGTGTGGCAGACATAGGCGAGGCACCTTAAGCTTGGGTGAACCAGGGCATAATATGGAAGAGGCACGTTCAGTGTGATTTGCCCAGGGTCATAATGTGGTTAAGTGGCGGAGCTAGGATTAGATCTTTTTCAGTGTTCTATTACAAGTGACTTAGCCTTTAAACCACTTGTCTTGAAACTAAATGAGAGGTATGAACGGAGAGAGAGAGAGAGAGAGAGAGAGAGAGAGAGAGAGAGAGAGAGAGAGAGAGAGAGAGAGAGAAACAGTGACGATGAGAGAGAAAGAGACACAGGGGTATGAACGATAGAAAAACAAGAAGCAAAGCCTGACACTGACAGGAAAGGATATGTTGTCACTTTTATTTTTGCAAGTGAAAGAGTGAAAAGTCAACAGGCGAGACTGCTTCACATTGTAAAAAGAGTGACAACCCCTTCCCCGAGCTACTGGGAAATGAAAGCCACACGAAGTGACTGGCAGATGACCCAGCCGAATTCTATACAAGGAGGAATTACCGCACGGAGAAAACAAGATGAAAGAAAGAAACACAGGAAGCGCGAGAGAGATTTATGCACCACTGATCAGAATAGCACGTTTACATACCGGAAGAACAACTCAAGCTAACGCCAATACTAGGACAACCTACTCAGCGACAAAACTGAGTTGCAGAATCCAACAAACAAACTGCATACCTAACAAGGGGGGAGATTAGCATTGAAGTCTCTGAGGCGCAAACGGCAGCGAGCATGAGCAGCACTCGTGAAAACTCCTCGAAATAAAAGAAGTAGCAACAGGCAGAAAAGAACGCGCGGGTATAAAGCTACAATTCAAACAAGAAGCGCAAGCAAAAAGGAGACGGAGAGGGCGGAGCGAGTGAGTGGCCGGGACGTGTGGGCGAGGAGAGGGGCGCGCACGTGCGCTTGGGAGAGCAGTCTGCTCATTTTCAAGCACTGCACTCGTGCTTGTGGCGCGCCCCTGCTCGCTCCCGCAAGGTGGATGCGGCCACAAGCACGAGTGTGTGCTTGAAAATGAGCAGAGCGACGGCTAAAGGCCCTCCTATGCAGAGCATGCGCGCTGCGTAGGTGAGACCTAAAAAGGGGACAGGAATTACTTGAATTGAGCAAAATAAAAGACTCATTAGAGAGGAAGGCGAGGTTACTATTGGCAAGCACTAGTGAAGAACAGTGCACAAAGAAACTGTAAATTTACTGGATTGTTTAGCTGCCAGCGGACACAAGGTGTCTCCTAATAAGATAGAATTTGTTCAACAAGAGGTTTCTTACTTGGTACACCTCTTGTCGAAAGGGCGGACATGATTGGATAATGAGCGCATAAAAGCAATATTGGAAGTACCACCTCCATCCATTAAAAAACAAGAGCATACATTCCTAGGTATGGCTGGTTACTGCCGCCACTGGATTCCACATTTTTCACAATTGGTAAAGCTATTATTGGCTCTTACCCACAAGGAATCTCCTGCTTTGGGGCTACCTGACTACTTTAAAGACTTTCACCTTTTCGTCTGACAGATATGCTCTTGCGGCACTTACCCAGCAGCAGGGTAATTATAAACGACCATGCGCATATTTCTCCGCCACACTTGATGTAGTAGCTAAGGCATTGGCATCCTGTGTGAGAGCAGTAGCCGCAGCAGCCCTGTCCCTCCAACAGACAGAAGCACTAATAATGGGACACATATTAAACCTCTGTGTACCACATTCAGAGGATCTGATATTGAACAAAACAAGAACACAACGCCTGACAAACTATGTAGTGTGTCTATTCAGCCCACATATACAAATACACAGATGCAATGTCTTGAACACTGCAACATTACTACCTCACGAGGGGATGACACAAAGCTGCTAGATGATCATGATTGTGTCTATAGAACAGATGAAGGGCTGGATAGACATGCAGGTTACACCCTTTCAGGATGCTGAAGGGGAACTATGGGTTGATGGATCATGCCTTAGAACAGACGATGGCACAACATCTGCAGCATATGCAGTTACCACACTACACAATGTTGTGGGAAGTTGTAGAATAGCAGAGCAATAGGCACAGGCTGCTGAAATAGTAGCACTCACAAGGGCATGTGAACTAGCAACAGGGAAGAAAGTGAAGATATATACAAATAGCCAGAATGTATTTAATGTGGCACATAACTTTGGTAGGTTTTGGGGAGGGATGAGTTTCATTACTTCACAGGGAGCGAAAATACAACATGGTGTTCTGATAACAAGATTGTTACATTTGTAATCCATACCAAAAAATTGGCCATAATAAAGTGTAGTGCACATAAGAAAGTAACAGATGCTGTGGGACAAGGGAATGCATTTTCAGATAATGTCGCAAAGGCAACAGCAAAGGACAAGACAGCATTAATATTTGTGGCACAAACACCAACAGAAGAAATGACACATGGACTAATGTAAGACGGAAAAGAGAGTTGCAAAAGCATGCAACTAAAGAGTAACAGGAAAACTGGTGTGTGTCTGGGTCACATATTAGAGGGCGTTAGATGGACAAGACAGAAACAAATATATGTTGCCCAACAGGTACTTATATGCAATGACTTTGACAATGCACAGCTCTGCACACATTGGGAGAAATGGCCTAGTGAACTGTCAAACTTTTTGGTGAATAAAAAGATAAGCAAATATGCTATGAAAGTGTGTACAGCTTATCTGGTGTGTGCGCAACATACCGTAAGACAGCCTCCGTTCCGCAAAGACATTTTCTTCAGCCTACAGTGCATTCAAGGCCCTGCAACTGGACCACACAGAAATGCCAGCAACAAACAAATATGCACAAGTGGTGGTATGCATGTACTTGAAATGGTAGAGGCATATCCAGTGAAAACGAATGATGCGTTTTCAACTGCAAAATATCTGGTGAAAGGTTTGGAGTCCCAAAAGTAATTTAGATGGACCAGGGGTCACACTTCTCAAACAAGGTGATGGAACTAGTGTGCAAAAGTCTAGGTGTGAGTCAAAGGTTTCACTGTGCCCATCATCCAAAAGCAGTGGAGAGGAAAAATGGGGTGCCTAAAAATACCCCTGATGCAAAAACTAAGTTGAGTCCTCATGGGATTGTAACAGGGTGATCCAAGGCAGCAGAGGGGGTACCAGAGAAGGAAACAACAACTTTTTTTTTTTACTGATTTTTATATAGCGCGAACTTGATCCGAAGGTATCAGGTATCAGAGCACTTTACATAGCACCAGTTGCGTTACATGAGGACACATTCATTTTTTTTTTTTTTGTTAGGCACGGGGAGATTAAGTGATTTGCCCAGAATCACAGGATGTTCAGCGTCATTGCCGAGACTCGAACCCAGTTCCCCAGATTCGAGGTCGACCGCCCTAGCCGTTAGGCTAACTCCTCTCCCCTGACTGTGTTGTCAAATGAATTAATGAGAGAGTATTGCTTTGCTCTGACTAAAAGTCTTGCTTCTAATAACCAGCAGGTGAAAGTGGCCTTGCCAGAGCCTTTGGAAGCTGTGGATCAGTACCCCGTCACCTGGCTGGAATCAGTGCCCACTACTTTGCAGAGGTCCAACTGTCTTCAGCCTTGGTGGAAAGACCCAGAGCAAGTCCTGCTAGCGACACAGACTGCTGTTAAATACACCAACAAGAATTGGATCCACATATCACACCTGAAGAGGGACCCACCGCAAGCAGCAACGACACCATCTACCACAAGCATACCAGAGGAGTTTTATCAGCTACCACAGCCCCTCAACAAGATAGCACCACCATACAATCTCAGATCACAAAACAGGGCTCGAAAATCCACTCGCATTTGCGAGCCAGATTTAATTAGGACGAGCTATTTTTAGGTCCTACTCGCCCTTTCTGGCGAGTAGGAAGGAAGGCAGACATTTGACCTCGGTCTCTGAAAGCAGAGCAAATGTGACAAGTTAACAAGGTTTAAAGGCATCTTTATTGCTCACAAAGTGAATGAGCAATAAAAATGCCTTTAAATCTTGTTAACTTGTCACATTTGCTCACAGAGGTCAAGTGCATTACAGTTAGGTCAAGTAGATTTTTGAAGTTACTAGACCTGCAGGTCTAGTGAGAATTTTTTGATTTTTCGAGCCCTGCAAAAGAAGAGTGACTGAAGGATTTGAACGACATCTTTGACCTGGGTCCAGAAGAGGAAGAAAATTACTCCCACCCAGCCCAATTAGCACTGCAACTAACATTATATTGTCACAATGAACAAGCACCTACCTGTTGTTCAATCACTGCATCCGATACTAACACAATGACAACTGAGGAAAACACCAACAGACACGGGGTGAGACACTGGACACATCAGAGATAGACTTAGACCAAGCCGCAGGCCTAAAAGTCAGAATGTGGCCTTGGGGTGGCTAGGCCATTTGCACAAAGGAACGTTGATTGCTTCGACTGAGGGCCTTGAAACTGAGATAAGTAACTAACTACAAGTTATAGAGTTTGTGCCAAAATGCTCAACAGTTGAAATCACGGTTTTGCTTTTTTGAAGTTGAAATTAGGCAGCTGCATGCACTAGATGATTGAGCACGTACAATGTATTCCAATGAATGCTTATGAGTATAAAAAGAACAACGCAACTCAGGTAGGGCAGAACACTTGGCAGTTTGGTCAACTGCTTTTACATATTCCTCACCGCAGCATCAGGGGCAAGTTACGAATGTACTATGTGCCAGTCAAAGGCATTCTTTGTTGCCCTTATCATCCTCATTATTAAGTTATGTAGCGTTGCAGGAATTGTATTTCACGTTAAGCTCTTGGTGGGAGGAGGAAGTGAAAGGAACCGTCCGATATATGGAAATATAAGTACCTTGAGTGCGGCCAAACCGGAAGGATAAAAACAACTTCCGGGTTCGGTACGATGCAGAATATTGTTACCGGAACGTCTGAGCTGGGCTGTTGCTACCTGCTGGAATCCTAGTTGGTGGTAAAGGTGCTGTGCACCACTTTAAGTTTTGTCCTTGCAACTGCGTTGAGAGGGAGACGGAGCGCAGGCTTGCTCTCTGTTTCCCGTCTCAGCGGTCTTTGGAAAAAAAGCATTATTTGCTGTGTCTGTAAAACTCTTTCCTAGTTACTTCGATTTCCGTGGTAACATTGTGAGATTCCTTGTCTAACCGTGAGCAGGACATTTGAATTGCTAGGCCGGATCCAAGTTAGAGATCCAATTTGGATATTTTGGAGGAACAATTTGATGCCACTAGTTGGTATGAACGTGGCTTAATTCAAGATATGTTGGTATACAAACATGTTATGCTTTTCACAGAAAGAAATACATAAGGAACCTGAGAATTTTACAGAGAAAAGTAACATCGGTTATGACAAATAATAATCGTTGAATCATTGAATCTTTGAATTACTTACATTATTCTGGAGAGAACTATTGCGTATTGGAGCCTTTGTTATATGTTATTTCTTTTTGATATTCTTAACAGGGCACCGTTGAGTCCTGATTGGCTCAATCCCTGTGAGGCTAGGCTTCTTGATTTATTTGGTAGGTATTGCTAATGACGAGAAGGGAGGAGGAGAAGACTGCACAATACTTCACTAAGATAATCTTATTTTATGTTTTCGTGTATAACAGTATTATATTTGATCGTGAAATACTTGGTCTCTCTTCACCTGGTCTCAGGTTCAGCCATGATTATTTTATTTTACAGGTTATATATATATATATATGTAATATTGCTTGTATTGGCAATGGATTAATGGTGTTAAAGACCTTATGTGTTGTTTTATAGATCTCCTTCCCTGCTGTTCCCTTTCTTTCCTTCCCCCACTTGATCACCTTAATAGTCTGTGCTATAATAGCAATCAGACTTGAGGCTATCAAGAGGTGGACCAGTTTGCGCAACAAGCCGATTCTGAGGAACTTGATTATTGAGACGTTACAAATGCATGTTTATCACAACGTCTGTGTGTTGACTGTTCATTTCCATTCAGAAAATTATGCTTTCACAAAGCATATCCGGTACACACATCAAAGTGCAACAATTACAAAAAAATGGCCAGATTTTGATAATCAGTTTGTACCTGGCTGAAGCAAATCCAATTGTAAATCAGCGCAGCAATGAAAGCATAGAGAAATGGTAACATTTAGTCACAAGCTTATTGGGAGTCAGTGTCATGATGAGGGCATAAAGGTAAACATTTTACGTTCTTAATGTACCAAGCAGTGCAGGGAACTTTGACTGTCTTGTTGGGTCTGCACTGTGATTCCCACGTTTTTAGTTTTGACTCAACAAATGCAAAAAAAAAACTTCACAAGCCTACAGATTGAGAGTAGTATCCACAGGGTTAAAACAGGCAATAGCGGTTTGCTTGCAAGTGCGCAGGCCACGCTCCAAAAAGGGAATCCTCCACAGACTTCTCCTTTCGTTCATTAGTGCAGGACAAATGCAAATGAAGTGCATAATATCCTCTTTCACCATCCCGCATAGCAGCACTCCTCAGATCTCCCTGTCTTCTCCCATGGTGGCTGAACGAATCTTAATAATATAATACCAAATCTGTATCTCATTAACCTTAACTTCATATACAGTGAATACGTTTCCCCAAAGTAAGGTTGATGTTTTAGAACCGTGTAGCTGCCAATAGTCCTCCTTACATGCGACTTCTTTGAAAACGCATTTTTATTTTTATCCACTGAGTTAACTATTCTTTTAAAGGCTTCTTGCAAAATAGGCCATTACATACCAAATGCAGCTGAAGCCTAGAATCTCGTTTACGGTTCTGCTACGGACCAGTTTCAGTCTGTAACAATTCTTCACATAGGCTCCATATCTTGCAATCACTTGTTTTGGAATCCCAAATTCAAGGCGTATCCGTGCCGGCGATATTTGTGTTATTTTGGATGTGTGGATTTCCCATGCTACTTTGAGCATCAGAATTAGCTCTTTGATTGCTTACACATTGAACCATTAAACCAAAACGTTCATCCATGCATGTGTGGGCGGCCTGGTCCTTTCAACTCACCTTTTTCTGCCGTTGTTCCCACTTACAGTTTCTTC
Source organism: Calotriton arnoldi (assembly GCA_963921515.1). Taxonomy (NCBI): domain Eukaryota; kingdom Metazoa; phylum Chordata; class Amphibia; order Caudata; family Salamandridae; genus Calotriton; species Calotriton arnoldi. Next base: position 574,088 of record CAWUFW010004016.1, on the reverse strand, counting down.
CTGTGACATTATCCTTTTTGGATAATTTGCCTTATACCACGACTGCAAATTCTTGCATTCGGTGCTAAAATCACTCAGTGTTTCACCAGGCAGGGAGTAGAATGATGGTACAAGCATCTCTCTGAGCCAGTGGTTCTTAACCTGTGGTCCGGGACCTCTGGGGGTCCACAGAAACTACTTGGGGGCCGTGACAACTCTAAAGATTAAATAATTTTAAAAGAATAATAAAGTACATATAAATAAGGATGCACAATTGAAAATCTTCTGGTAATGTGAAGGAATTTAAAATTGAGGGCTATAAATTAAGTTAGTATCCTCAAACTGATTTGCGGGAACAGAGCAAGAGCATTAATATGATATACACGATTCATCGCTTCAACTGAATTTAGAACAGCTCCAACCTTCCCATTAAAATTTTGATTTTTTTTTTAGTGTTTGTTTGTGAAATAAATAGAATATTTAACCTTTGTGTGTTTGTTTGATGAATGCTTGTTTCTGTATTTTTGTGTGTTTTTTCAGTATTTTTTGCAGTTCAAATCATCGAAAATGCTTAGTCCAGGGATTTCAGCAATAACTCAGGGGTCGTCCGTGAATTCCAATAATGATTTAGCAGGGGTCCACAGAAGTCAAAAGGTTAAGAACCACTGCTCTAAGCAACCTCCAGACAATAACAAGCATTGGCATAGCCAATAGGTCTCGCCTTTGGGACCTTATGTGTTTAGCCAGAACTTTTGGCTATGTTGTAGAGCATTGTGGCTGCTGTGCATCATGCTGAAAAGTTATAATAACAAGTGTTAAGCATTTTTGTTACTTTTATACAAACCAAGACGACATTATATACAACTGAACAACCTGATTAAAAAAAGATTTTAACATAAAAAATGTCTTATAGTTTTTTTGTAGTTACACTGCTGGCAACTTCTTTCTGCCTGTTCTCATGCTTGTTTGTTATAATTTTTTATGTTATGGGGGAGCAGGACATAAATAACGGGGGAGTGGAGGTTGGAAAACAGTAATTTAATTAGAACACGAGCAGTGGACGGACACTAGGGGAGAATCAACAGATGCCAGATTCCAACGGCAGACTGACGTGATGCTTAGGTGATGCTTAGGTGTGTGTAATTATGTGGCACTGAGTGGTAATATGTGGAGTGTATTTATGTTGCATGGAATATAGTAATTGTGACGTGTGATTATGTGGTACTGAGTGGTATTATGTGGAGTGTATTTATGTTGCATTGAGTTGAGTGTAATTACGTGGTGTGTAATTATATGGTACTAAGTGGTATTATGTGGAGTGTATTTATATTGCATTGAGTAGAGTGTAATTATGTGGCGTGTTATTACGCGGCACTGAGTGGTATTATGTGGAGTGTATTTATGTTGCATTGAGTAGAGTGTGATTATGTGGCGTGTAATTATGTGGCACTGAGTGGTATTATGTGGACTGTATGTTGCATTCAGTAGAGTGTAATTATGTGGTGTGTAATTATGTGGTACTGAGTGGTATGTGGAGTGTATTCATGTTGCATTGAGTAGAGTGTAATTATGTGGTGTGTAACTGTCGCACTGAGTGGTATTTTGTGGAGTGTATTTATGTTGCATTGAGTAGAGTGTAATTATGTGGCACAGTGGTATTATGTGGAGTGTATTTATGTTGCATTGAATAGAGTGTAATTATGTGACGTGTAATTATGTGGTACTGAGTGGTATTATGTTGATTGTATTTATGTTGCATTGAGTAGAGTGTAAATATGTGGTGTGTAATTATGTGGTACTGAGTGGTATTATATGGAGTGTATTTGTGTTGCATTGAGTAGAGTGTAATTATGTGGCGTGTAATTATGTGGCACTGAGTGGTATTATGTGGAGTGTATTTATGTTGCATTGAGTAGAGTGTAATTATGTGGCACAGTGTTATTATGTGGAGTGTATTTATGTTGCATTGAATAGAGTGTAATTATGTGACGTGTAATTATGTGGTACTGACTGGTATTATGTTGTGTATTTATGTTGCATTGAGTAGAGTGTAATTATGTGGTGTGTAATTATGTGGCACTGAGATGCAGTGGTCATGATGAGTGATGCTGTGGTGCGCTGAGTGATGCTGTGGTTACGCTTAATGATGCTGTGGTTGCGCTGAGTGATGCTGTGGTTGCGCTGAGTGATGCTGTGGTTGCGCTGAGTGATGCTGTGGTTGCGCTGAGTGATGCTGTGGTTGCGCTGAGTGATGCTGTGGTGGCCCTGAGTGATGCTGTGGTGGCCCTGAGTGATGCTGTGGTGGCCCTGAGTGATGCTGTGGTGGCGCTGAGTGATGCTGTGGTGGCGCTGAGTGATGCTGTGGTGGCCCTGAGTGATGCTGTGGTGGCCCTGAGTGATGCTGTGGTGGCCCTGAGTGATGCTTTCTGGCATTGTGGTGGCGCAGAGTGATGCTGTGTTAGTGCTCAGTGATGGTTTGGTGGCGCAGAGTGATGCTGTGGTGCGCTGAGTGATGCTGTGGTGCGCTGAGTGATGCTGTGGTGCGCTGAGTGATGCTGTGGTGCGCTGAGTGATGCTGTGGTGCGCTGAGTGATGCTGTGGTGCGCTGAGTGATGCTGTGGTGCGCTGAGTGATGCTGTGGTGGCGCTGAGTGATGCTGTGGTGGTGCTGAGTGATGCTGTGGTGGCGCTGAGTGATGCTGTGGTGGCGCTGAGTGATGCTGTGGTGGCGCTGAGTGATGCTGTGGCGGCGCTGAGTGATGCTGTGGCGGCGCTGAGTGATGCTGTGGCGGCGCTGAGTGATGCTGTGGCGGCGCTGAGTGATGCTGTGGCGGCGCTGAGTGATGCTGTGGCGGCGCTGAGTGATGCTGTGGCGGCGCTGAGTGATGCTGTGGCGGCGCTGAGTGATGCTGTGGCGGCGCTGAGTGATGCTGTGGCGGCGCTGAGTGATGCTGTGGTGGCGCTGAGTGATGCTGTGGTTGCGCTCAGTGATGCTGTGGTTGCGCTCAGTGATGCTGTGGTGCTGCTGAGTGATGCTGTGGTGCTGCTGAGTGATGCTGTTGTGGTGCTGGGTGATGCTGTGGTGGCCCGGAGTGATGCTTTCTGGCATTGTGGTGGCGCAGAGTGATGCTGTGTTAGTGCTCAGTGATGGTTTGGTGGCGCAGAGTGATCCTGCGGTGCGCTGAGTGATGCTGCGGTGCGCTGAGTGATGCTGCGGTGCGCTGAGTGATGCTGCGGTGCGCTGAGTGATGCTGCGGTGCGCTGAGTGATGCTGCGGTGCGCTGAGTGATGCTGCGGTGGCGCTGAGTGATGCTGCGGTGGCGCTGAGTGATGCTGCGGTGGCGCTGAGTGATGCTGCGGTGGCGCTGAGTGATGCTGTGGTGGCGCTGAGTGATGCTGTGGTGGCGCTGAGTGATGCTGTGGTGGCGCTGAGTGATGCTGTGGTGCGCTGAGTGATGCTGTGGTGCGCTGAGTGATGCTGTGGTGCGCCGAGTGATGCTGTGGTTGCGCCGAGTGATGCTGTGGTTGCGCCGAGTGATGCTGTGGTACGCCGAGTGATGCTGTGGTGCGCCGAGTGATGCTGTGGTGCGCTGAGTGATGCTGTGGTGCGCTGAGTGATGCTGTGGTGGCGCTGAGTGATGCTGTGGTCATGCTGAGTGATGCAGTGGTCATGCTGAGTGATGCAGTGGTCATGCTGAGTGATGCAGTGGTCATGCTGAGTGATGCAGTGGTCATGCTGAGTGATGCAGTGGTGGCGCTGAGTGATGCAGTGGTGGCGCTGAGTGATGCAGTGGTGGCGCTGAGTGATGCTGTGGTGGCGCTGAGTGATGCTGTGGTTGCACTGAGTGATGCTGTGGTGCGCTGATTGATGCTGTGGTGCGCTGAGTGATGCTGTGTTGCGCTGAATGATGCTGTTGTTGCGCCGAGTGATGCTGTGGTTGCGCTGAGTGATGCTGTGGTGCGCTGAGTGATGCTGTGGTTTCGCTGAGTGATGCTGTGGTGCGCTGAGTGATGCTGTGGTGCGCTGAGTGATGCTGTGGTGCGCTGAGTGATGCTGTGGTTGCGCTGAGTGATGCTGTGGTTGCGCTGAGTGATGCTGTGGTTGCGCTGAGTGATGCTGTGGTTGCGCTGAGTGATGCTGTGGTTGCGCTGAGTGATGCTGTGGTCGCGCTGAGTGGATGCTGTGGTTGCGCTGAGTGGATGCTGTGGTGCGCTGGGTGATCCCCACCATGTCGTTTGCATACAGAGAGGCAGTATAGCAGTATAAACAGCTAGAAACTGAAGGAGGGCTGCTTGCATTTTATAGTACACTATGCTATCTGGACGCTATATTAAAATATAAGGAGATATCCCTGCTTGAATTTATCAACCTTTCACTCAAGCTATCTACAATTAAGACACTTTACTTCAAACCATTTCTTACGGCTGGCTTCTAGTCAGGGTCTCAAATTTCCATTCAGTGTTTCCGAGTCCGGACACGTTTGTTATTACGTGACATGCTCTGAAAACAACTAACCCCCAAGAGAAATTGCTGTACTACTACTCTTACACGAACGAAAACTGAACAGAAACACGCACGGAGATTAACAGAATTGCACTCCCTATTTTTCTGTTTGTATTGTTAAATAACGTAAAACTGCAAAACAATTAGCATAAATGTAACTGAGCTTTCACTCAAAGCTCTCACGGAAGGAGGCATGCAATGTGCGTGTCTGCATATTAGGCTACCCCCGGGCATTGACAAAAAGTGTTTGAAACCCAAACTTGCAAGACTTAATGGGAGAGAAGCTGGGAGGAGGGAGAGAGGCAGAGAGGGCAACAGGAGGAGGGACTGGGGAGAGAGGGTGCTGCGTATACCGAGGGCGGGCGGGTCCAGCGGAGACTGCAGAGAGACCGGGGAGGGCAGGGGGAAAAGGGGGAGGGAGGGCAGTGGAAGTGAGAGAGAAGAGGCAGGGCTGTAAATAATTAGTATGTGGAGTAACATATACAGCTGTCGACTTCGGAACTGTGTTCGAGTCTTAGCGTCGGCTCTCCCCCTACTTACAAAAACACTCCACTGCTGGCACTGTTGGCTTTTCAATTAGTCCTTCACATATCGTATGCCCACCGTCCTATGAGCACCAAATCCGCTGCAATTTTTATAAATAAAAATATAACGGTGGAGTGTTTCATTATGTAGCCAAAACACGACAGCAGACGCGGGGACGCGCAGAGAGGAAGCTGGATCCGCAGAAAGTTCGAAAGTTTTGCGAGAGGCACTATGTCCACTCTACAACTAGTTCCAAAGAGCAGGCCCTACTACCATGTCTCCATATTGAAACCGAGGTCTTGTTCAAAGTACACTGGAGAAAGGAGCAGAGAGAAACCTTACTCAAAGAAGGACATAAGAGCTTTAAAAGGTTGCAGGAGAACAAAGTCTTTATGAAGCCCTTTAAGAACCAGAAACAAGCACTGGCAATGCCAATAGGTCTGGCATTAAAGGACTGTTGTATGATCATGTGAAGCTTTTCAAGTAAGCAACAAGGGAATAGATATGCGTTTGTTCAGAAGACTTATAGAATAATATTGTGCTGCCGATAGATAACTAGATAATGTATGTTGTTTTTCTCTAAGACATGTGGGCGGAGCCAAAAACCCTCTTTAGTGCTGCTTGCATATTTGTCTGGCGACAGCTGCACTATAATGCCAGACCATAAAGACTACTTCCATCTGTGATGGAATGCTTAAAAACCAGGGTGCGACTGTACTTGAACTCCGACAGCGCTGTGAAGTCATAGTAATGCAAACAGTGCTATACGAATCTCTACAACATAAAGTGAGAGGGCGTGCCCATTATACGTGGTGGTGCAGAGACTAAAGCAGCCATCAGCAAGTGCAACACCTTGTAAAACAAACACATTGTGGTGCGAAAACATAATCTTAACCATGCAGAGCGAAGCTAATGTAAATGGAGAGAAATTGCAAAGTGCTTATTAAAAAAAAAAAGCTTGCCTCACTAGCATACTTACGTCAACAGCCTGCTTAGCAGAAAGCCCGGTTAAAATTCCTCTTCAGTTGGCCACCTTGATGCACACTTGTCAGCCCCGCTTTAAGAGAAATAAAAGCTCTTTGCCGCCGAGAGTCCGCTCTTGCGAGGTCCGCGCGACAGAAATAAAACAAGAATAAGTGCATCTGTTTCCAATTAACGCGACCGCGGGGCGCGATAATTTGAAACAGATGTCGCTGCTGACGGCCGCGCTGCTGCTCGCGCCCGAGCACCCTAGGCCACAAGAGAAAGAAGGTGGGACATGCACCCGCCTTTGGCCAATTGCGTGCTGTCTTTCTTAGAAAGACGCATGCAAAGGCCAATAGCGGGTGAAGAAAACAAAAGCACACGCACGAGCGTGTGTTTCAAAGTTTAAAGCCCTTACTAAATGTCTCGCAGCGCATGCGCGCTGGCTCAGGCGAGACCTAAAAAGGTCCCACCTTTACAATGCTATTTCATATAGACCTTCATAATGCACATTCACCGCTCTAAGCGCTGCATTAAAGGCATTATTATTACCCAGTTACAATGTAACTTTTTGATTTCAATAGAATCCTCGGCTACGGATGATCTTCCCTGAAACCTAACACGTCGCACTGTCTTCATCAGGAGAGTACCTTCCAATTTGGTAAAAATAAAAACATAAAAAATCTGCACCCTATGATGGAGAGATCCTTATTGGATGGCGGCGTGCACATTTCTTATGGGTCACTCGGAGCCTGTTTGTCACCTCTGACGCCCGCTATCTCAGAGCACTGGAAAGAGACTAAGCCATGGGCTCCCAGAGCTGCAGGTAGGCAAAGGACAGGCAACTGACTGGCTGTGGTGGGAGTTTGTGGGGAACGGATGTAACAGCGCGTGACTAACCCTCATAGGGGCGTATTTCAGCCTCCAGTGTGACATCACGAGTATTCCCAGGGGTGATGATAATCGGAGCCTGGCTGAGATCATCGAAATCACAATGCCGCCCGAGCTTCAGCCCATTTCTCATACATGAGGGAACCCAAGTCCTGGACCCAAGAAGAGCAAAGGATATCAAAGGAGACAGGCATGTGACATTAGCGTTCGGTAAACCTGCGCCACCCCATTCTTCCCAAGTACTCCCATAAGCATCTTTGTCTCGAGGGGGTTGAATTCTAGGAGTTCTTCCAGTCCTGAGATATAAAGGGTCCGGCATGCCTGAGTTGCAGGTATCGATAGAACTGACTGTGGTGGAGTTCGAATTCTCGTTGTAAGGTTTGGTAGGATTTGAGGATAAGTCCCTCCATTACCTCCCCTGGAGTAGAGATTCTAATGGCATCTCATTTTGGGAAGCCCTTGAGGGCGGCTACCTGTTCCAGGGCAGTGCCCACCCAGAGTGGAGTTTGTCTGGTCAGCTTATTCTGTCATCCCATACACCGCAGGGCGGTCTTCCAAAGCTGAAGAACCATGTTGGTTGCCTGCAGAGGTGGCACAGTGCCACCATACAGTAAATGATGTATTGGGATTCCCCCAAGTGCCAACTTTACTGATGTGTATGCGGGGTCTCCTAGAGTGTCATTAAACCATTCAGTAAATATGAGTAGGTGCGAGGCCCCGTAATATGTTTCAATATCGGCTGCTGCGATGCCTCCTTCGAGTGTGGACTTAAAGCACTTAGTCAGGGCTATACACGGAAGGCCCCCGTTCCCAAGAAATCCGTGGAGCACCTCATTAATCCAATGGAAGAGGGAACATGGTATGTTGTACGAATAGTTCTGTAATTGGTAAAAGACCCTGGGCAGTGACACCATTTTAAAAATGGGGGATATGCCCGGAAGTGATACAGGCAGTGCTGACCATGTTCTGACGTCAGCAGTTAAGTTGTCCACTAGTAGCTGTATGTTGAATTCCCAGGCATCCCGTGCACTGCTACTTCTTGGCACAGTGAACTGCCCAGACAGTCCAGTTTCAACAATACGTCAGCTACCACTCAGTCTGCTGCCAATGCGCCACTGGATGGGACATTTAGCGATATGCCAAAGAGTGACCTAACCACACTGCAGAGTGCGAACAGCCACGGAGTAATAACCCACCATTGATGTAGTGCACACCGTGAGGCAAGTCACTACGAGATGCTGGGGTCTGAGGTGACGGATTGACAGTCATGAAGCTGTGGGAGGTCTGTGTGAAGGTTCAAGCCACTCCACACTGTGCAAGTGACTGTGCACGCACAGGTGAAGGAAAGGGTACTGAAGAGCTTAATGCAAACAGCAGCAAACACCCATAACAGAGGAGCGGGAGCACCTCTACTACGACACTAGGATTGCACCAATCAAGCAGCAGTGGAAGCCACTCCAGTGTGCACAACTCATGAGGTAGTAGTGGTGTAAACACCTCTACAATACTGCACTAGGCAGTAGTGGAGCCACCCATGCTATCCACTAATTAAGGATAAGCAATACCTGTGTCTATTCGGGGGTTCAAGAAGAAGAAAAAAAAAGTACCTCAATCTGAGTGTGAGCAGCAGAAGGACACTATTACAGCAATTGAGTATAAGTAACTGGTCCATACTCCATTGAAGGGCCAAACACACGGAGGAGAAAGTGAAACCGCATGAGCTGACTAATGAGAAACATGGGAATGAGAGGGACGATGAAGCCAACCAACGGTATGAAATGGGTGGGCTATAATCCCCGTTTTTAAAACAAACGATCTCTGCAAGCGACAACACATGCACTGTCTCAGACGAGAACAAAAAAATGGCACTGCTCTCAGGTCTACCCATTTTAACGATATTTGAAGAGGTTTTATGATGCTGTCGCTTACAGCACAATAAGTTCCAAGTACCGTTCTTATTGTAGGTAGGAACAAGGAATGCCGAAAGAGACCTAAGCACAGGCAGATGTTTCCCAAGGCAATGGTAATTTCATTTTCAGGCCTTTGATGATGTTAATAAAGCCATCCATTGGACTGGGAGAATATGGAAACGGTCTTGGAATATATTATCAGTGGTGTGGGTGTGGGTATGGGTCTATTGACTGGGTGTAGAGGACGTGAACATAAGAAATAATGAAAGATTCAAAAGAGCTGAAGAAGGTGTCTGGTCATGTGCATTCGAGAGAGCTGTATGATGGCTAAGTGTCATTTACATGGAAATGGCCTACATGTTCCTTCTAGTCATTTGTTGGGACTGAGCCACATGCTCGAATTGGTTATTTAGTGAGGCAGAGTTAGTGGTTATGATCAACAATTTTGTGGAACAGTGATCAATGTCCCAATTGGTCATTTTGTCTGCCTTTGCCACTCAGAGCTCAAGCAGCCATTGAAACCATCTCACATATAGGTTCACATTTCAAATTTGTCCAGGCATCCTGCATAAAAAGATTTTCCAATAAACGCTCCCTCTCACACATCACCGCTGGAAAGAAGTGCTTGAGCAATCACGGCTGCTTATGTATCCATGTCCATGTCTCTAAGAAGAAATACTGAGAATAGGGCACTTTCATTTCCACCTAAATGCCTCTGTCATTCTTTGATAATAAATGATATTTCATGTCTGCTTTAAAAGGAAAACGTTCCATTGTGTGCACTATAAATCTCTTCCATGCCAAGGCTGTACACTGAAGCACAGCCACTCAACAAATCCAAAACCTCCAAGAAATGTTTGAAAACGCAGCAGGGGAGCCATCTCTTTATCCAAAAAAGAAAGTAGTTATACACTTCTTGGAAAGGTCTCCAAAGCATGCTACCTCCAGCTACATTCCACCCAGCTTAAAGGTCAATGAGTGTACCACTACCTTTAAGGAAAATAGTGTGGCTGTGAAGAAGGGAAGCAAAAAAGGGAGGAATACAGAAGACTAAAGAAAAGGCAGGTAAAAGGAAATAATATAGGAGGAAAGGAGAAATTTGGGGTCCTGAAGTGAGCCCTCAGGTGTACCATGTAGAAGAAGCACCACCGGGAGCAGTAGATATTTCCAGGTCAGTCTCTATCTGCAACTGTCCTAGAGGACTTGAAACACATAGAACATTCACATATCAGCTTTTACCGGAGACTAAAGTTACTCAGAGATAGGAAACACAGAGAGATACACACCGAGAACATTTGCACATCAACACTTTGCAGAGACCAAAGCTACAACGAGAGAATCAGGGGGAGCCATACACACCCAGGATTAACAGCACTAGCACATCAGTTCTTTCCAGGACAACAGCTACAAACAGACACAGACAGGGGGAGAGAATCACCAAGTACATGGAACACTCACACAATCAACAATTGCGAGAGGCTAAAGGTACATAGGGAGGCACACGAAGCACCAGGTACGAGAACAAAGTACGTTGGGGAGGTCAAATGAGAGCAGAAAAAGGTGAGGGAAGCACTTAAAGACTGGAAGGGATGTTATGTTATGTTAACTGGGTACTTATAAAGCGCGCAGCTACTCAATAGAGTGTCCCGGCGCTGTAAGACCTCAAGACAGAACTGACAGTGTGCATTCTCAAGCTTGACTCAAGTATTTATTGCTGAAATAGCCATGTTTTTAATAACTTTCTAAAAGTAAGGAGGTTCTGCACCTGTTTGAGTGCCAAAGGCAGGTTGTTCCAAAGGTGTGCTGCTTGCACCTGAAAAGAGCGTCCACCTATACGCGTGCGGAAAAACTTGGGGATGAGCGCCCGCTGTAGCAATGAGGACCTCAATGTTCGTGGCGGAAAGTAGTACTGGACTCTTTTCCTAATGTAGGGAGCACCAGTACCGTGAAGGGCTTTAAAAGCCAGAACCAAAGCTTTGAAATGGATCCTCTTGCGGATCGGCAGCCAATGAAGGGATTTCAAATGGGAGGACATGCGTGTTTTTGGGCCCAGCATGAGTATCGCCCTAGCCACTGCGTTCTGGACCACCTGTAGGCGTGTCAATAAATATTCCGGTAGACCCAGGTATAGAACGTTTACGTAGTCCAGCCTCGATACTATTGAGGCCTGGACCGCCCTTTTCCTGTGTACTATCGGAAGAAGGGGCAGGAACTGTTTTAGTGTTTTAAGCATGCCAAAGCAAGACCCCGCTACTGCTTGAATCTGGGTGCTCATTGATAAGTTGTCTTCCAGCTTAACCCCCAGATTTTTGACTGTCTTTACAGAAGTTGTAGGGGGGGGGGACATGTCCGCGTGCCACCAATTTCACCACATCTCACTCTGGGGGAGACCAAAGAAGACAATCTCTGATTTCTCGGAGTTACACTTAAGTTGGTTCGATTGAAGCCAGGAGAACACCTCTGATAGACCGGTGTTAATCACATCTCCTCTAAAATCGGCATCTTTGTCACAAGTGAAGAGCAACTGCGTATCATCCGCATATGATATTATTGTTGCTCCGTGAGCCTCAGCCAGGTGCGCAAGGGGGGCCATATAAAGGTTAAAAAGTGTTGGACTCAGGATCGAGCCCTGCGGACCGTCAGAGCAGAAGTGATGTGGGGAGAACAGATGGCCAAGAAATACAAGTGCAATAGAGAAAGGTAGGGCAGGGAGCGAGGAGAGAAAAGGAAAAATAGGAAAGTGGAAAACGTGAGTGGTCAGGAGACCGTAATGATAGGGGGGGGGGGGGGGGCAAATTAGAGCAGAGAAATGCACGCAAAGGAAAGGAAGCCAAGTGGGTTAGAGAGGACTAGAGAAACAAAGGGAAGGCAGGATAAGCGGAAATCAGTGAAATGGAGGGTGATTAAAAGCAGTGTGAAGCTGTAAGGTCAAGGGCAAGCATCAGATGGCAACGGCAGTGAAGTGGAGGGTAGAGCAGTGTAGAAGGCAGTGGAGAGAAAGTCATCAAATCTAGCTAAAAGCAAAGGTATTTACAGTTCTAGCGAGAGTGAGTGAAACAACAGACTTCGATGCTCATAAGTTAAAATTACAACTAATTTTGAGACACAGACTTGAAAGAAACTTCAAGCATTCTCAGTGCAGTGGTGCTCCCTGCCAGCTCCCCTGAATCCCACTGTTACTGAAAGTCCACAGACCCCAGGACATCCGGTGCACACGACCCAAACTCATTCGGTTAGGGCCACGCAGACCCTGCTTGCCCAGAAGCACACCTAACAGGGTCTGACACTTCGTATGTCTGAACATGAGGTCATGCTGTGAATAAGACTACCAACCATCCGTCCAGCTGAGCCCTCACAACAGATGTAATTCAAGAGGCAGTCTGACGTTGGGCTTGGTCAACCTTCATTTAGAGCAACTTCCTCTGGCACCTTTACACGAGACTACCCCTTTAAGATCATGATGAGCCTGCAATTTCCAAGCATCTCAGTTCCAAGAAGTGGTATCAAAGTCATGATCTCAAGATAATGGGAGATCTAGTGCCAACCTTGACAGAGCTGTCCTTGGGCCATATTATTGAAAGTGCCCCGGGGGTGCAACGAGCATGTGCGCCCGCTTTCCGCGCCCCTGGGGCTCTTTGGTATTACAGAAAGGGCTGCATACGCTTGTGTGACCCTTTCTGTAATACAGATAGCGCTGGCGCACATATAGCTCCATCCCTATCACCAGAGGGTGTTCCCTCATTTTCATGGGGGTATGGCCCCATGCAAATGAGGGAATCCCTTTGCCTCTTGCACCCGCGCCGTATTACAGACGGGGTCGCAGAGGCAAAGAAGCTGTCAGAAGGCGCATTGACACTGCACCACCTAAAAGATGGCGCACTGTCAGTGCGCCCCCTGAAGGCAGCCCTCTGGAGGGGGGAAAGGGGGTCCTATGAACCCCCCTACACATACCCTCGCAGGCAGGTGCAGTCACTCACTGCACCCACCTGCAAAGGGATCTCTCTCCCGTCTTAAAAGTGCAGGCATGTTGTCGTCTGCACAGTGAAATACAGAGCGGCTGCTTCAAAGCCGCTCCATTTTTCACTTGAATGCACTGCCCCTAGGGCAGCACGACTTTGCATCTGCACTGAGGTCAGCAAATTCAATGTAACAAGGCACACTTTCCCTGTTTACATCCAGCGACACTGTTTTAAGGTGTGCTGTTGCGCAAACAGGGAAAGTGCGCCCTATGTGTTCAAGGGTCCCGGGTCTCTTAGGCCAGTGGTTCTTAACCTTTTGACTTCTATGGGACCCCACTTAACCATTACAGGAACCTGGGAACCCCCAATGAATCATTATTGGATTTTGGGGACCCTGGCTAAGTCATTACTGGAAGCCGGGGACCCCGGCCTAAGCATTGTCGATTTGAAGCACAAAATAAACACAAAAAAATACAGAATACACAAATGATGAAATATTTTATTTACTTCACCAACAAATATGCAAGAAAAATCAGAATTTTAATTTTAATGCAAAGAATGGAGCATCTCTTAATTCAATGTAGGCCTCTCATCGTCCATTCTAGAATCTGTTTGATGCACTTGCTCTGCATCCACAATTTAATCTGAGGATACTAATTTAATTCTTAGCCTTTTCAACATGATTTTTTGCTTTTTTATTTTTATACACTCTTAATCTGTTAATGTTTAATTTTATGAGCAGTTGCGGACCCCCTGAGTAGGCTTCACAGACCCCTAGGGGTCCCCAGACCACAGGCTCAGAACCATTATCTTAGGCTATACACAAAGCCCTCATCTGCAGAAGGATGGTGGACGACAGTAGTCTTTTAGAAGAGTCCCTATTATAAGATATCATACAAGAAATCCCGCCTTCAAGACCAGGACACCCAACTGCGCTGTGAAGGGAGCTTTCTATCTTTTTCACCCTGGGCCATAAAACGAGCAATACTCTGGGGAACTGGGGAGGGTGTGGACACCTTCAGTCCAAATAAACGTATTTTGCTGGTGGTCCCCCACTCATCTGAATTGGGGATACAAGCCTCAGCTAAAAAAAATGCTATGAGAAGTTCAATTCTGCAGTGCGCACACTTCCTCTTCTGATCCTTCTGCTGAAGTGGTGCCTGTAATATTCATAATCCACCCCCACTTTCAGATGTCAGCCAACGGGCGACCACTGTAGCACACACCCATGGAGGCTTACTTGGAAGGCCCAAGGAATGTCAGCACGGAGTTTGTTTTCAAGAGTTACCGTTTCCTGCAATTGTGGGACTGTTAATTGCATTTTTTGTCACAATATATTCCCCGTTGGGGACCAACTCTGCCCTCTCTATGTGAAGTAAAGAGATTCTATTTTTGTAAAACGCCCTGGAAAGATCGGATATCTTAAAAAAGGATTGTCAGACGTCCTGCTGTGAGGCAAGTCGGAGGTCAGGAAGGTGAGGTTTTTTTGGGCTCTGCACAGAAGTAACCTTGATTAGCCAACAGTTAAAACAAAAATGCTGGCAGAGATATAAAGAGTGAGGCTACGCTTTCTCGATGTTTCAGTTGGAACGGCAGTCCAGACGTTCTGTAGTGCGTGTATAAGTTATTTCACTTATAAGGAGAATAAGGCTGACAAGTCTGTGGATCTGTGTTTAGTCCATCTTATGAGCTCCTTCGGTACTTTACCGATTGTATCTGTGGAAATAATATTTACATCAGTGGTTCTTAACCTTTTGACTTCTCTGGACCCCCTCTGAATCATTACTCGATTCTGGGGATCCGAGCTGAACCATTACTGGAACCTGGGGACAAGGACACCTCCCCCCCCCCACCGAGTCATTACTAGAAGCTGGGAATCCAGGCCAAGGGAATTTCTCCGATTTGAACCTCAAAACAACTCACAAAAATACAGAAACAAGTGTATTGTATTGTTTTGAGGCATTTATATAGCACTTACTATCCTTATGTGGGGTGCAGAAGCACTTGCCTACATAAGTGCCATGCTACGCCAAGTGCGGTGTGTGGCTGGAAGGACGTGATTTTTGTTTTGATCCTATGAAGGAAGTGTTTCCATGTCACGCACCTCTAAGGTGCGGTTATCGTAATATGGGACGCAGAGCATAGCAATGTATCAGATGAGAAAGTGTAACAGACAGACACACTTTTTTTTGATTTTCAGAATGCTGTTAGCTTTGAACAGCTCTGCAGATCCCTTTATGGCATTTCATATGATATAGTCTGGTTACTGCAATGGGCTGTCCAATCTGAGATTTTGTGTATAGTTGAAGTCCTGAGCCGGCATGGCTGAACAGAGACAGAAGTGAAGAGATCTATAAGGATCATCCCACATCCGAGTGTTTATGTGAGATGTAAAGAAGTGATCAGATTATATAGATACTTGGGAGCTCGAGTGAATGTACTATATTAAAGTCTTCAAAACCTGTCCAGTAATGTGTGTACTACGATTTAAACCTCAAAACAACACACAAAAATACAGAAACAAGTGTGCATCAAAAAATCCTCAAATGGGAAATATTGAATTCACAAATATGGAAAAAAAATTTTTTTATTTTAATGGTAAAGTTGGAGCTTTTTAAATGTGTTTTTGAAGTCTAAAAGACGAAACAATATTCTACACTCTAGCATATTACTTTGTCTTTTTTTGCTCCTAATACATGCTCTCTTTTGTCGGTACTTCAATTGAGGACACCCATCGCCCAGGCTATATTCTGTTTACTGGACTTGTACTGCTTCCACAAATCAAGCCATGGATATCAACTTAATTTTTGGCTGCGAAGTTCAAATTCCTTCACATTTACAGAACGTTAACATTTTCAATTTTACGGTTTGCTTCTTTATATATATCTCTGCTAATATTATTTAATGTTCCTATCAGTCACCCATCCCCTAATTAGTGGTCACGGACCCTCAGGGTTCCAAAGACCACAAGTTAAGAATCGCTGAATTACATAATAAAAAGATCCATAAACTGACAGGTGTATGGCCCAATTGCGACAGAAGCTGGGACCAACTGGACCAGGAGCTAGACCCTAACCAGCCAGAATCTAAGCCCCATTTCACAAGAGGCATCCCAGAAATGTTACGGCAGGGCTCAATCCTGCAGTAAGCCCAGCATAATGAGCCCAGGAGCCTGGGCAAAACCTGGGCAGGGCACATGCACCTCACTCCGTACCGTAGGAAACCTGGTTCAGACTGCCTCACCCTGCCAGGAACTCAGAAGCTTATCCCAAGCCACCACGAACCATACTCAGGCCAGCATAACATAGTTAGCTGGCCAATAACTACTCTCAACTAAATGTAATCCCATCAGGTGTGAGCCACAACCAGCTAGGACCAACCCCATAAGAAGTCAACCCAAACTTGCTAGAACTCCAACCTCAATGCACTAGGAATGCAGTCCAAACCTGCTTGGAGCCTGGCTGAGCCCTCACGGAACCATAAGCCCAGTTCACCAGAATGGAATGGAGGAGGCTGGGCGCAATGGACATATGGGTTTGAAGGAGAAGGACAGACAGCTTAATGTAACCCATGATTGCATCTGCAACCCCAATCTTCCAGATCCCTAAAGCTCCCTGGCTCTGAACTTCAATATATTTCAAGATAATAACAACTTGTTTCTTATATAGCACTTCATACAGCATTCCTGCGGTTTCTAAGCATTGTAAATGACGGGCGTTGTTATTACTCAATTTAATGATATTTAATTTGCAGACCTAAGAAGGACAGAAGCCCGAATTCGCCTTGCCAAGATTCTAATTCGTGACCTGCAGATCTCAGGAGAGGTTAGCAGCAAGTGTTAAACACTGGACACATCTTGCCATCATGAACTTCGCCCTCACTTCATATTGTGTTTACTTCAAAATTTAGTGTGAACATCAATTACATCCCTGGCGATTTCTGCTTTTAAATTACCCAATTGCTAAAATAACTTTACTGGCTCCCCCAGGAGGAAGTATAAAGTTCAAAATTGCCAGTCTCACATATAAAGCTCTGCCCCTATACAAACCTACGTTTCTAGCCAAGCCCCCTGACCTTTCACCAAAATGAAAAAAACTACTTTTCCACAGATGTTTTGGCAAATAATCTTATGCCTGGCTCTTAAGCAACATGGATAGACTGTATTGGCGGTCATCTGTATACCCCCTCTAGCTGCTCGCCCCTGCTTCTGTTTTCCTCTTTTCTCTCCACCTCCCACACAACATGCTTTGATAATCCTTGGCTGTTTCCTCCTCTCTTTAAATGACCGATCTTCAGTTGTCTGTTTTTTTGCATACAAAGCTCTGTTGTACCATGGTCTACTTAGATACATAAAACAGCACGTTTATGTATTCTATGCTATGACTGGAGAAGAAGCACCATGGCAAGGTACCATACATGCAGATGCTGAGCGTTTAATAAGCTATTATTAACCCACAAATTAAAACTTCATCAAGTTCCAGGTGAACGGAGCTTTCTTTACATGGCCCACATCTACAACGAATGCCACTTTACTCTGTTGAAAAAAGTTTCAAACATTCAATCTTGTGCTTTCTAGGAAGGGTAATTGGAAACTGACCAACTCCCCTACGATTGCTGAATTGTACTATCAGAACAGCCAAAAAATATAAGGATTATTGACACCACTCTCAACAATACGTTCTCTTAAAATCCCAGCAGATAAAACCTGACTGAATAAAGCAAAGTAAGCTGGGACATCCGAAACAGCAGGAAAACTGAAAGAAAGACAAAACGGTCAGCTGTCCTGCCCATGTAAACCTTGCTCAGAACCAAAAAGGCATGCTAAGAAGCTTATATAGCGAATGCCAAAAACGTTTTCAAAGATTGTACAGGATCCAGATCTAACCGGTATGCCCTCTCCATCAGATTCCTTATCGGGAAATGTGCAAAGACCACTAGTCATATTTAAGAATACAAAATCTATACATTACATTTAACTTACCATTTTTTTAATTCTAATTGAGATGTGACAACACAAAGGACTCTCCTCAGCACCGTACTCCACTACCCGATACAACTAAATGAACCTCACAGTTTACCACTACTTGAGAGCCAGTTTCTGCTGAGGATGTGGCTGAGATTTTCTCTGCCCTCAAACCAACCGCACCTGCTATCAACATATGCAATGTCACTCCTCAACCACACTCATCAGCACTTCAATTACTACAGGAAACATTCCTTAAAAGTTGAAGCATGTAGTTGTCATACTCATCCTGAAGAAACCAAACACCATAGTACCCTATTTCTGAGGATTCCCTACCTTCAATGTGTGGACAATGTCCTCAAGGTACCCATCATTAGACAACTCTGACACCTTGAACACCCATCTATTTACTCAGTGGCATCCACTTCACCTCCTGCCTCTGATACGGGGTAGAAACCACATTTCTTGCATGCACAAAGAAATCATCTCATCCAAAGGCTTGGCACTACTCATAATGGTCCTTTTTCATGCCTTCAACACCACAATGTATTCCTTACCCGCTTAGCACAGCAAGTTAGCAAGGTGAACGTAACCCAAGTGATTTGTGTTATTCTTAGTGTATGGGACCTGTTTTATCAATGCTGGCATCTCTTTTGCCAAAATCTCTACCATCACCTGTGAAGAATTGCAATAACAACCTTACCCCCAAGCCTCTCCCAGAAACGTGTGACCGTCACACTCTTCCCACAACACAGCTACAGCTAAAGCAATGAAGATCCACACTCACCAAATTAAAAGGGTGGTTTACTAAAGATACTCAATATTAAGGGTTGAGTGACAGCGAACTATGACACCTTACTGGGGTTTGAATGAGAAAGTTTGGGACATATTAGAGAGTGCCTGCTGTTGAGCTTTAGCTTTCCTGTATATGCACGGTGTCCAGCCAGCTGTGAACGAATGAACTGTACAAGATGGTCATGGCTTCAATCTAAAGAAATGGAGAGTACTAAAAGGGAACAGAGTTTCTGCTCAGACAGACAATGAAGAGTGCCAGGTTCCAAATAGAAGGAAGACTCCCAGCTGCCTCAGAAAACAGAGTGCTCCCACAGAAAGTGAAGTGTTCAGTACACCCTGCAATAACTGCTATGCACCATATAGAGCAGTGTGTCAGGTCCACAGAGAATTAAGATGCCAGTGCCACTGAGAATAAAGAGTGATAGGTCCCACAAAGAGTGAAGAGTGCCAATCCCACAGAAGCTGAAGAGTACTGGTTATCACAAAGAATGAAGAGCATCAGGTACCAAAGAGAACAGAGTAGAACTGAGAATGAAGATTGCCAAGTACACCTGGAAAGTAGGACTGCCAACAACCACAAAGAATGAAGAGTAATTTGAACCAAAAGAAATAAAACATGATAAGTACCACAGCCAAGGAACTATAGCAAAGCAAAAGAAGAGTTCTAGGTACAAGAATGAAGTGATAGTGGGTGTATCTACCTCACAGAATGAAGAGGAACTCCTACCCCAGAGAATGAAAGGACTGGAACCCCAGAGAAAGCAGGAGAGCGGTACAGCAGGGAAATGAAGAATGCCAGTACTATAGTGAATGCAGAGTATATGCTACCCCAGACAAAGAAGACTGATGAGTGTCGCTGTGAAGAAAGAGTGCTCTAAACTACAATGATTGAAGTGTGCCAGACACCACTAAGAAAGAAAGAAGAGTACTGACAAGTCAGAGAATGAACAGTACCTTGAACCCAAGGCACTGAAGAGTGCCTCGAAACCCAGAGAATGAATGAAGAGTTCCTGCTAATCCAGAGATCAATAAATACAAAGAAAGCGCAAAGGAAAGGCATGACTAGGACAAAACTCTGCACTCTCAATCTTAAGCCAGCATCAGAAATTTGGTTCTAATATCAAATGCAGATAGTATGAGTCAATTGGTTAATCAAGACTTGGGGGAAGCAACTGTCACCATGCTGGGCGACTACTGCATATCAAGTGTGGAAAGGAGATGCTTCCACATCATCAGCTGCTTTAAATACAGTGACAAGACAGCAATGGGTTAGAATATCAAAGAATTAAATGGTTATTTATCTGTAGGAGTTGTTTCACAGCTTGAAGAATTTTCGGGATTCACATGCTGAAAATTATTCAGGCATCTAGTGGTTGGATTCGGAATGGTCTCTTTTTACTCCATTTTCTGTTTTTTTGTGTCTGGAGGTCATCGACCATTTGGTGCAATGTCCCTCATTGATTAATGCAGGCATACACCCCGGAATCCCTTCACCATAGTCACCATCTTCAGATTTATTTTCACCTTGGGCGACCTTCTCGTGTGTCTGGTTTCATCTTCTTGTTGTCTCTCCTTTGCAAATTCGCCTCATTTTGGGGAGTGAAGAAAATCAAGAAAATTCTTCAAGCTCTAAAAATACTCCTACAGGTAAGGAACCATTTTGTTTTGCAGTGTTAATCTTTACTGGATACACATGCATGATCATTAATTTCACAGTAGTATTCGCTTCCCTTTGGGAGGCTGGTTTGACCAGATTGTGTATTTGCACACAGACCTTTTAATACTTTCTGTCCCACATGAGCTTCCCTGTTAGCCTGAATGTGAAAGTATGAACGGAAGACCATGTAGCCACCATGCATATGTTGTTTAAAGATACACTGGCAATAAAAGCGGGTGTTGCTCCTTTTTACTTTATTGTGTGACCGTGGCTTTTTTACCAATGACACTCCAGCAGTCTTGTAACTTTTTTGGATTAACTGTACTATCCATCAAGCACGGTTCCTATAGTGACTGAGGAGCCTTTACTTATTTGGGTAAAAAAAGATGAAGAATTGGTTACCCTTTCTGATTTTATTTTTAAGTAATACATAACCGCCCTTCTGATATCCATGTATTCAAAGCTCCCTCTGTCTGTGTTTCAGGCTAGTGTACGGCTTGATTTACATGGAAGTGTGATACCACTTTGGGTTTAAATTGTGGTTTTGTCCTCATTACCACCTTGTCTGTATACATTTGTAAGTACAGCTACTGCATTGTCAATGTCTGCAGCTCACTAGCTCTCCATAACGACATGATGTCAATCCAAGGGTCTGTTTTAAGAGGTAGATGTCTGAGTTCTGTGTTGCACAATGGTTCATAGGGAGGTTTTTATGTCAGCACCAGGTTAAGGTTGTACATGGGTGTTGGAGCTGAACTCAGGGGACCTAGTCTCTTTGGTCCCTGCAGAAATATTTTCTTGACTGATTTGAAGAAGCTTCTCCTTATTACTCCCTTTGAGTACTTTAATATTGTTGCAAACCGTCTGGTTCTGGGTGGTATACCGGCCCCCCTGTATTGTCAACAAGTCTTGGTGCACTGCCTATCTCATGATTCGGTCCTGTGCCATTTCCATCTAATCTGAAAACCATGTTTGCCTGGCCAATTGAGGTGCTATCAGTCAGTCATTAAACTGTATTTGGTTGACAAACCATAAACGTTTAAAACTACAAAAAACAGTGCAGTTAAAAAAAATACAAATAGTTATAGTGATCAACGAGATGCATCATAATTTATCTAAGACATATTGTTTCGGTACAAGATGCAAGGTAAATTTTATCTGAATACAACAAAGTTTACTTAAAACAGATGGCTTTGGTGCAAAATACAAAGCCAAGTACATTAATAGTCTGATGTTGTTGTTAAAACATGCTAGGGCTGTATAAAAAATAATTAAAACATTAAAATACGATTCCTTCCTCATATCATTCATTTTATATAGAGCTCAAAATGCTCCATGGCGCTTCCTAATTGTAACAGCACTTCTAATTAAGGTAATTGTAGCATAACAAGTGTGAGTATATCCTAAGTGCTGCAAAAAGCCTTCCCAATCTTATATTGTCTGATATTGGCTTTGCGTAAGATCGGAATCAAAAAAGAGGCCTGCGGAGCAGACTACAGAATGCAAAAGAGCATAAGGTGTGTGGTGCTTTAATTTTAAACTTAATAGGTTCTTACCTGTAGGTGTAGTTTTGCAGCTTGAAGAATTTTTTGGATTCACATGCTGTGTATTATTCCACCATCTAGTGGTTGGGTCCGGAATTCTCCAAAAATTTCGTAGTCCTATTTTTATTTCAGTTTTTCTGTTGTTGTTAGGCATCAACAGATCCCCCATTTGGTGTTTCCTGTGACGTTGTTCGCCCTCTCCCAGAATCTACCACTCCTGTTCACCATCTTCAGGTTTTTTATTTTTAATCGTGGTCTGTTTTCTGCTCCCATCTTCAACGTGGAGGTGGGTGGGTCACTTGTGAATCCAGAAAATTCTTCAAGCTGCAAAACTACACCAATAAGTAAGAAATTATTTCGTATTGCAGTATGAATCTTTTCTGGATTTACATGCTGTGCATAGATTTTTTATCGGTTTTGTCAGTTTTGCCGTGGATGGGTTGAAGATGAGCTTAGATTTGTTAACAGATGTTTTAACTCCTTTTGACCCACTTGAGCTTCCATCTTCATTTGAATGTCTAAGCAGTAGTGCTTTGTGAACGGGATTACTGATGACCAGGTAGCCTTACAGATGTCCCGTAAGGATATATTTGCTAGAAAGGCAATGGTTGCTCCTTTCTTCCTTGCTGAGTGCACATTTGGGGCAGAGTTTAATATTATCCCCGCACTTGTGTGTCAAAGTTGAATGGTTTGCGAGATCCATCTGGCAATTATGCCCTCAGTTACTGGCTTTCCACATTGTTGTTTGCAAAGAAAACGAATAGTTTCTTACCTGTCGGTGTAGTTTTGCAGCTTGAAGACTTTCTGGATTCACTATGCTGTGCATTATTCCGCCATCTCGTGGTTGGGTCCGGATTCGTAGTCTTTTCTTTGTTTTTGTGTTTTTTTTTTTTGTTTTTTTTTGTTGGCCCAGGTGGGCGCGACGCCCACCATTTGGTGTCTTCGGTGGCGTCGTCGCGCTTCCGGCGGAAGCTCCCACCTTTGGTAGCCATCTTCGGATTCTTTTTTCTTTTCCTCTTACAGTTTTTTGTTGTCTATGTCTTTAACCTTTAATCCTTCAATTATTCTTTGATCCCTTTAACCTTGTATGTAGTTCAGTTGTACCCTTAACCTCCTATGTTATCTTCCTGGCGGAGGCGGGTGGGATCGCTAGTGAATCCAGAAAGTCTTCAAGCTGCAAAACTACACCGACAGGTAAGAAACTATTCGTTTTGCAGCGTGAATCTTTCTGGATTCACTATGCTGTGCATAGACTTAGTAGCGGTTTTGTTATTGCGGTGGTTGGGTGGAAGATGAGCATTGGTTGCTGAAAATGTGCTGTAAGACCTTCTGTCCTACTTGTGCCTCTTTGTTCATTTGGATATCAACACAGTAGTGTTTGGTGAACGTGTGCACGGAAGACCATGTTGCCGCTTGGCAAATGTCTTGTATAGGTGTGTTCGCTAGGAACGCAACCGTTGCTCCCTTTTTCCTTGTTGAGTGAGCCTGGGCGGCTCCTTGTAACTCTTGTCCTGCCTGCTTGTGGCAGAGTTGTATTGCTTGTGCAATCCACCGTGCAATGGTATTTTTTGTTACTGGTCGTCCCAGGAAACTGCTTGCGAAGGAAACGAAGAGTTGTTTTGTTTTCCTGCATTCCTTCGTCCTTTCTATGTAGTGCATCACTGCCCTTCTGGCGTCTAGCGTGTGTAGCGCCTTTTCTGAGGGTGTTGAAGGTTTCTGGAAGAAACTTGGTATCTGTATTGTTTGATTGATATGGAACCGCGACACCACCTTTGGCAGGAAGTGTGGGTCCGTCCTCATGACAATTCTGTCCTTGTGTATTTGCAAGTAGGGCTCTTGTAGTGTGAGAGCCTGTAGTTCACTGACTCTTCGCAGTGACGTGATAGCCACTAAGAAAGCCGTTTTAGTGTGAGCATGTGCAGTGTGATCTTGTGTATGGGTTCAAATGGTGATTTCATCAACTGTGTCAGTACAGTGTTGAGGTTCCAGCTTGGGGCTGGCATCCTTTTAGGGGGCTATTCTTTTAGCCCCTTCCAGGAATCTTTTGACCACTTGGGAGGTGAAGAAGCTTTTCACCGCTTCTCCCTGGTGTAGGCCACTATGGCTGCTAGGTGAACCCTTAGTGACGAGTAGCTCAGCCCGCTTTGTAGTAGGTGTGTTAAGTATCGCAGTACTGTTGATTCTTTTGTGACTTTTCGTTGCAGTCCCTCTGTAATGCACCATTGTGAGAACCTTTTCCACTTTGCAATGTAGCATTTTCTTGTAGTGGGTCTCCTTGCTTCTCTGAGTACTGCCATGGTGCTTGGAGGTAGTTTGAGGTGTGCGAATTCTAGGTCCTCAGGAGCCATGCTGCTAGGCTGAGGCTGTCTGGTTCTGGGTGGATCACTTTTCCGTCTTGCATTGTGAGGAGGTCTTTCCTTCTGCTGAACCTGTGTGCTGGTTCCTGCGCCATTTCCATTATCTGTGAGAACCATGTTTGTCTGGCCCACTGAGGTGCCACCAGTATGAGTGTCATGCTGCTGCTCCTGCATTTGCTGAGTACTTTGTGTAACAGTGGTATCGGGGGAAAAGCGTAAGCAAATTCGTTCGACCAACTTATCCATAGGGCATTCCCTAGGGACCTTTGGTCCGGCTGTCTGGATGCGTAATGTTGGCATTTTGCATTCTGGGGTGTTGCAAAGAGGTCTATCCGTGGTGTTCCCCACTTTTGGAACAGTTGCTGCACCTCCTGTTGGTTCAGTTCCCATTCGTGGGATGCAGACGTCTGCCTGCTGAGTCGGTCTGCTTCTACATTGTCTATTCCTGGGAGGTGTATTGCTAGCAGGTCTATCCTTAGAGGGATGGCCCATCTCCAGATCTGTTGTGCCAGACTTGACAGCGGTGCTGATTGTGTCCCACCTTGCTTGTTGATGTAGAACATTGCAGTTGTGTTGTCTGTTTGTATCAGCACTCGCTGGCCGTAAAGCTGCTTTTGAAAGGCTTTTAAGGCTAGGAACACAGTTTTGAGTTCTAGGTAGTTGATGTGTTTCACTGCATCTTGTTGTGACCAGAGCCCCCTGACGCGGAGTCTGGTCATGTGCGCGCCCCAGCCCTGCTGTGAGGCGTCTGTTGTGATGGTCACTGTTGGAGTTGGCTGTGTGAATGGCTTCCCTTGTAATATGTTCTCTTCTTTCCACCACGCTATTTCTTTCTGCACTGCGTGTGTGACAACCACTAGATCTTCCCAACTCCCTGTGGCTTGTGACCATTGCTGTTGTATCCATTCCTGGAACGGTCTCATGTGCAGTCTGATATGCGGGACAAGGTGGATGCATGATGCCATCATTCCCATTAGCCTGCTCACCGTCCTCACTGTCAGAACTTGCCCCTTGCGGTAATGACGTGTTTCCCTCAGGAGCGCTATACTTCTCTTGTCGCTGGGGAACACCTTGGACTGTGTGCTGTCTATTTGTGCCCCCAAGAATATCTTGATTTGTTGGGGTTCTGTTGACGATTTTTCCCAATGTATTGAGAAACCTAATGTGGACAGTGTTTCTATGACTTGTTTGATGTGTTTTTGCAGAGTCTGTATGATCCTGCTTTTACCAGCCAGTCGTCGAGGTAGGGGTATACATGTATGCTCCTTCTCCGAAGGTGCGCTGCAGCTGCTGCTAGGCATTTCGTGAACACTCTTGGTGCGGACTTTAGTCCGAAGGCTAGCACTGTGAACTGGTAGTGATCGTGGCCTATCACGAATCTTAATAGCCGTTTGTGTTTGCGGTTGACGGGTATGTGCAGGTATGCATCTTTTAGGTCTAAGGTCGCCATGTAATCCCCTTCTTGGATTTGGGGTATTACTTCCTGAAGTGAAGTCATCTTGAATTTTTGAGTTTTTACGAACTTGTTCAGGAATCCGAGGTCCAGTATTGGTCTTAGTGTATCGTCTACCTTTGGCACTAGGAAGTACGTTGAGTATATTCCCTTGTTCCTTTCGTTGTTTGGAACTGGCTCTATTGCTCTTTTTTGTAGCAGTTCCTCTGCTTCTAGGCGGAGGAGGGCTAGTTCTCTTGCGGTTATTGACCGATGTCTTGGTCTTCTCCCTGGTGGGTGTTTTTGGAGGTCTATGCAGTACCCGTGCTGTATGGTGTTTAGTATCCATTTGTCCGTGGTAATTTTCCTCCATTGTGTGAGAAATTTTCCTATTCTTCCTCCCACTGGTGTCGTATGCTCGGTGGTTATTTGCTGTGTGTTTCTGCTCTTTATCTTTTCCTTTTGCGGACTTCCCCTCAACCTTGGTGTTAACGGTGGGGGGCTTGTTCTGTGTGTGGAGTCACTTTGAGGCGGGCTGCTGGCCCCTCTTCGGGCCTGTCCCCGTCCGTACCCGCGCCCTCGAAAGGACCGTCCTCTGGGTTGGTACTGCCAATTCTGCTGCTGTTGTCCCTGCAGGTTTTGGCCCTGGTTGTTCCCTTGGTACCCTTGTTGTTGTGATTGGTGTGAAGTGGTAGGTGCATTGCCTCCTCTACCACTGGCTCGCCTTGAGGGGTTCCCTCTTCTCATTCCCCTGAACTGCAGCGCTCCCATGGACCTTGCAGTTTCGTTGTCCGTCTTTAGTTGTGTTAATTTGTTGTCAACTGTTGCTCCAAACAGTTTCTCACCGTCGAACGGTGTGTTGATGATGTTGCTCTGTACTTCTGGTTTGAAGCCGGAGATCCTGAGCCATGCGTGTCTCCTCTCAGTCATCCCTATCATCATTTGCCTGCTGGAGTTCTCTGCTGCGTCCAAGGCTGACTTTAGGCAAGTGTTCGCGATGGCCTTGCCTTCTTCCGCTAGGTAATTGGCCCTTTGTTGGTGTTCTTCTGGCAGGTGCTTAATGAGCTGGCTCATTTCTGCCCAATGCTGGTATGCATGCCTGCTGATGAGGGCGTTGGAGTTGGCGATACGCCAGTGTATGGCTGCGTTCCTCTCCACCTTACGTCCTGTGAGGTCTATTCTTTTGCTCTCCTTGTCTGGAGGTGGGCCTGTGTTGGTGGGCACACCGGCCCTCTTCCTGGCTGTTGCAGCGATAATGGAGTCTGCTGGTACAGACCCCTGTATGTATGCAGGATCTTTTGTGGAGTGCTTATACTTCTTTTCGCTCCTCGGGGTAACCGCCTTGCAGATTGCTGGTTCCCTGAAGGCCTCCCTTCCCTGGTCGAGAACGCCAGGTAACATGGGTAGAAATTGGCTCCTTGTCTGTTGGGGGAGCAGGGTTTTGAAGAGGAAACCTGCTTTTGTTTTTTCCTCCTGCATTTCGACCCCATAAGTCTTTGCAGCCTTCTGCACGACCTCATTGTAGACTCCGATGTCGTCTGGCGGCGAAGGTCTCGAGGGGTAAGTGTCTACCCCTTCTTCTGGTGACTCTGTGTCGAGGTCTTGCCAGTCTAGGTCTTGTACTTCAGAGGACGCCGAGTCCCTGTAAGACAGCATCTCTTCTTCGCCTTCGGCCTCGAAGTAGTAGTATTCCTCGTCCTGGTCTTCGAGCTGTTCGGGTGTCCCCGGGGTCTCGACGACTTCGGCCTCGAACTCCTCGACTGCCTCGTGGGCTTGCTTCGACGGAATAGCGTATTGTTTCGTCTTCTCGTCGAAGTCTTTTTTGCGTTGCAGGATGCTCGCCATCTCTGCCTCGAGCCTCCTCTTCTTTTTCGCCATCTCCTGGACCTTTTCGGCGTCGAGTGGTGCAGTGCCTCTCTTCGTGGTCGCGGTCGTCGAAACAGACGCCGGGCCTTCCTTTCTCGGTGTCGAGGTTTCCTTTTCGGGGACGACCTTCGACGCCTTCGTTTTTCGGAGGCTTTCGCCGATTGAGAGTCCTTGTCCAAGGATCCGCTCGGCTGTTTGTCCCTTGGTGCTGTTGCTTTCGTCGAGTGTTTCGGCGGCAACGCTCCCTTCGAGGACTTTGCTACACTTCTCGGAGTGTCGCTAGGGATTCTGGCTTCACTCTTTCGAGCGTCGCTTTGGTGTTTTGGGGTCGACGACTCCCTTACCTCCTTCGACGTTTTCTTTTCGATTTCGACGACAGCGCAGTCCTCTGGTCCCTCTGCGATGTTGTCCTCCTCTCCGCTCGAGAGACCCAGGTCTCGGAGAGATGGTGCTGGTCCCTGGCCCTGCATGCTGTAGTTCGCCCTTCTCTGTCTGTCTCTCACCCGGAGGGTCTTCGGGGTGAACGCCGAGCACGCGTTGCAGTCTTCGCTGGCGTGGTCGAGCGGCAAGCAGAGGTTGCAGACTGGGTGCTGGTCTTTTGGGCGTATTTGTGGTGGCAATTTCTGCAGAACTTGAACGGAGTCTTGTCCATAACCGCGATTAGGGAGCCCCCTGTGAGCGCATTCTCTGTAGGCGTCGAGATTTCGGTCGTGGACCTTCTACCTCGTCGTCCTTCTTCTCCGGTACTAGTGTCGTCGTCCGGTGTCTCAGGAGTACATCTTCTGTGATGAAATTTCGACTTTGAGATTCTTCGTCCAAACTTTCTGGAACTTCTCGGCAACGATCCAGACCCCACGGCGGAAAAAAGAATCTGAAGATGGCTACCAAAGGTGGGAGCTTCCGCCGGAGCGCGACGACGTCACCGAAGACACCAAATGGTGGGCGTCGCCGCCCACCTGGGCCAACAAAAAAAAAACAAAAAAAGAAAAACACAAAAACAAAGAAAAGACTACGAATCCGGACCCAACCACGAGATGGCGGAATAATGCACAGCATAGTGAATCCAGAAAGATTCACGCTGCAAAACAAATAGTTGCTTTGTTTTCTTGTCTAGTTAATATAGTTCATTATTACCCATCTTGTGTCCAGCGTGTGTAACGCTCTCAATTCTTTGGCTTTTGTAAAAAGCTTGGAATTTGTATTGTTTGATTTATGTGGAAGTGTGAAATTACCTTTGGTAAGAACTTTGGGTCTGTCTTCATGACTATTCTTTCCTTGTGGACTAAAATATGGTTCTTGAATTGTGAGTGCTTGTATTTCACCCTCAGAAATGCTGTCTTCAATGTGAGCATCTTTAATGTTTCCTTGTGTAAATGCTCAAAGGGTGTCTTCATTAGTTGAGTTAGAACTACAGTTAGATTCCATGTGGGTGCTGGTACACTTCTTGGTGGTGCAATTATCTTTGCTCCCTCTAAAAAAGCTTTATTACTGGTGTTGTGAAGAAATGTTTTTCTATATGACCCTTTTGTGTAGGCTACAATTGCAGTTAAATGTACCCTCAAGGATGCATATGTCAGCTTGCAGTCTAGTAGGTGTGTAAGTTATTTTAGCACAGTTGCATCTTCAATGTTTTTACGTAATAAGCCAATTTTTTAGCACCACAATGAGTATCTCTCCCATTTGGCTATGTAGCACTTTCTTGTTGTTGGCTTTCTTGCTTCTCTAAGAACAAACATTATGTTCTCCGGGAACCCCAGATGTCCAAATTCTAAGTCTTCAGGAGCCAAGCTGCCAGGCTGAAAGACTCTGGTTCTGGGTGTAGAACCCTCCCCTCTTCTATTGACAGCAGGTCTTGTTGTCTTGTCAATTTCAGAATGTTGCCTTGTGCCATTTCTATGACTGCATCTTGTTTCTTCCATACTCCTCTGACCTTGAGCGAGCCCATGTGAGCTCTCCCAAACACATATGAGAGGCATCATTCAATCAATCAATCACAGAATTTGTAGAGCGCACTACTTACCCGCGAGGGTCTCAAGGCGCTGGGGAGAGGAAAAGGGGGGGGGGGGTGCTGCTACTGGTCGAACAGCCAGGTCTTGAGTAGCCTCTGTTGTAATGGTTACAGTTGGAGTTGGTTGTGCAAATCTTTTCCTTCTGTTATATGGGATTTGTTCCACCACGCCATTTCCTCCTGAAATTTCTGTGTGACAACCACTAGATCTTCCCAACTCCCCGTTGATTGTGACCAATGGTTTTGAAGCCATTCCTGAATTGGTCTCATATGTAGTCTCTCATATGGAATCAAAGGGGTGCATGAGGCCATCTTCCCCAATATTTTCCCCACAGTCCTCACTGTCAGAGATTGCCCCTTCTGGTAAAGGCGAGTTTCCTTAAGTAGTGAAACTATTCTTTTTTCGCTGGGATATACTTTCCCTAGTATCGAATTGATTATTACTCATAGAAACAATTTTTCTTGCTCTGGATTTGGTGCCGATTTTTCTATGTTTACAGAGAAACCCAGTGTGAAGAGGGTCCTCATAACCTGTTATATACGAGTTTTGCATTTGGTGTGGGAGTCTGCTCTTACTAACCAATCATCCAACCAGGGATAAACATGTATGCTCTGTCTTCTCAAGTGTGCTGCCACTGCTGCTAGACAGTTTGTAAATACTTGTGGAGCTGATTTTAATCCAAAGGCCAGTACTCTGAACTGGTAGTGAGTCTTGCTCACCACAAATCTCAAGTATTTCTTGCATTTTGGATTCACTGGGATGTACAAGTAGGCGTCCTTTAAATCTATAGTTGCCATGTAATCCCCTTTTTGCAATTGTGGTATGACTTCCTGTAAGGCTGTCATCTAGAATCTTTGTGTCTTTATAAACTTGTTCAAGAATCTGAAGTCTAGAATTGGGCATAGAGACTCGTCTACCTTTGGGATTAGGAAATATGTTGAGCAATTTACTTTATTGATCTCTGGGTACCCTTTCTATTGCTCTTTTCTCCAGCAATTCCTCTACCTCTGAGTAGATGTGATGTGTCCTCGTTTGAATATACCTTTTTCTTGCTGGTTGTATCTTGGCCAATTCTATGCAATATCCAAATTTTACAATATTTAATATCCAGTTGTCTGACATTATCTTCCTCCACTCCTGAAGGAAGTTCTTTATTCTGTCTCCCACTGTTGTTGGGTGTGAGAGGCTGTCTGTGTAGGACAAGTCACTTGTTTGATGGGGTTGTGCTTCCCCTGTGAGGTTGCCCCGTCCCCGAAAGGATTGGCGCCCTTGTTGCTGGTATTGCCAGTGCTGCTGATTTCCTGCTACTTTAGAAGCCATGATGGGTTGTGGTACTCTGGAAACTACCTCTTCCTGTAAGCCTGCTTTTTGACGCAGCACCTCTCCTTATATTTCCCCTAAATTGCACCGCTACCATGGATTTTGTAGTTTCATTGTCCTTTTTGAGCTGTTGCATCTATTCATCAACAAAGCCTCCAAATAACTGTTCTCCTTTGAAGGGCATATTTATAATGGTGGCTTGCACCTCAGGTTTGAATCCTGAGATTCGTAACCAGGAGTGGTGACGTAATGTTGTTCCAGCCATCATTTGGCGACTTGGGGTGTCAGCTGCATCTAATGCTGATTTTAGGCAAGTGTTTGCAATATTTTTGCCTTCTTCAGCTAGGCTTGATGCTTTTTTTCTGTATTGCTCGGGTAGATGTTTCATGCGCTCTGCCAACTCCTCCCAATGTTAGTATGCATACCTGTTAAGGAGGGCATTGGAATTTGCTATACGCCATTGATTAGCTGAGCTCCTCTCAAATGTCCTGCCCATCATTTTACTTTCCTTGTCTGGGGGTGGCCCGAACGTCGAAGGGATATTAGCTCTCTTCCTCG
Source organism: Calotriton arnoldi (assembly GCA_963921515.1). Taxonomy (NCBI): domain Eukaryota; kingdom Metazoa; phylum Chordata; class Amphibia; order Caudata; family Salamandridae; genus Calotriton; species Calotriton arnoldi. The sequence continues at coordinate 542,857 of CAWUFW010004016.1, read as the reverse complement.
CCGTGGAAGATTGAGTCAGTCGGCACCGTAACCTCGATGTATGCAGGGTCTGTTGAAGAGTGCTTATGTTTTTTCTCAGTCCTTGGTGTCACTGCTCTGCATGCAGCAGGCTCCTTGAATGCCTCCCTTCCTTGATCTGGTACACTGGGTAACATTGGAAGGAATTGGTTACTTGTTTGTGATGATTCTAAAGTCTTGAAGAGGAAACATGATTGAGGTTTCTCCTCTTCTAACTGCACTCTATACTGGTCTACAGCTTTCTTTATTATTTGACTGTACATCGCAATGTAATCCGGAAGCGAAGGCCTCGACGGATAACAATCTACTCCTTCGGGGGAATCTGTCTTGATCTCCTGCTACTGAGTCTCAGCATATTCAGAGTCTTCTGACCCCTGAAAACTCCCAGGCCTTCCTGCTCTTCTTCACAGAAGGATTCCTCCTCCTCTTCCTGATGCTCTGGTGTCATGGGAGAGTCTATTTCCCTGACCTCCTTCTTCCCCGTTCTTTGGGTGTCGAAGTCTTTTGAGGAATTCGAAATTATTTAAGAGATGTGTTGAAATCCTTCTACTTTTGGATTAACGCTGCCATCTCGGCTTTGAGACGCAGCTTCTTTCTCTCAATCTCTTCCGAGCGTTCTTTGGGGTAGATTGTCGGTTTACGTTTCGACGTCGAAGAATCCTTTGACGATGTGTCGGTTATCGAGCTCTTTGACTCCTCCCGAGATCTTTTTCGTTTCGATGTTGAAACGTCTAGACTTCTACGATTTCAACGATTGAGTCTTTTCAGCAGACTTGCCTCCTGCGGTGTCACTGTTGAGGGATTCAAAGGGTTCTTTGTTTCTGGGCTTGCAGACTCCCTTCTGTGCCTTTGAGTCTGTTTTTCGAGATGGCAACATCAGGTTTTTTTTGGAGTTACCTGTGGTCTCTTGCCTTTGGTCTTGAGCGGTTCCCCTTCGACCAAGACGATTCTCAGGTTGGCGTCCGAATCTTCTCCCTTGGTGATGTTCTCGTCGTCGCTCAACAGACCCAGGTCTTTAAGGAATGGTGTGGGCCTCTGTCCCTGCTTGGCGCAGTGCGCCTGTCTCTGCTTCTCTCTTGCCTTCAGCGTCTTCGACTTGAACGCGGCGCAAGCCTCCCAGTCGCCGCTTCGATGGGGTGCCCCCTGTCTGGGCATTTTGCAACCGTCGAGGAAAACTTCCCTTCACAATAGGAATCTTCCCCGGCACCTCTTATTGGATCATCTTCTTCCAAATTTCTTCCGAACTTTCCTTCTTTCACTGCTTGGAGAGCCCTCAGCAAAGCATCCAGCCACAATGGCAGAAAAAAAATCTGAAGATGGCGACCACGAGTGGGAGCTTCTGGGAAGGGGCAAACGAGGTCACAGGAAACACCCAATGGGGGATCCGTTGACGCCCAACAACAAAAAACAAAAACAGAAAAACGACTGTGAAACATTTGGAGAAACCTGGATCAAACCACTAGATGGAGGAAAAATGCACAGCATGGGAAGTCAGAAAAGATTCACGCTGCAAAACATTATGACAGGGGCATTTGGGGATATCCACAGTCAAAGTTCCCTGTAACAGAAACGCTATCGCAAACTGCAATGTGCTTAATCGTAAACGGGTAAAATAGTGCCTATAGGTAGTGTTCAATATTAGAATCAAACACTCTTCAATCCATATTGAGGAGGAAACAGCAATGTAGTTTTCAACTGTCTTCATGGATTGGGCTCATCCAGTCAGACTCTAAGGCAATGTTTGTAATAAAGATGTTTAACTTTCTCTTTCCAACTAGGGACTTTGCATGTCAGGTTCGAGAAGAGTTCTGGGGTGCCATCAAGTTAAAAGCTTTCCTCGCATAAGTAAACCAGGGAATTCAACCCATATTATCAAGGGCTAGACAATACTTTAAGAATACCTGCATCAAGCACACCTCCGGTTTTCATCAGCTGTTAATCCCTAATATCAAATGGGACAGACCAATGACATCCTATATATGGCTTAAACCAGCCTCAGCATGGTATATAAATGAGACAGTACCCCGAGGGACTCATAGAAGTCTACAAAGAAAACTGTTCAAGCCACTGGAGAATTTCTGGGATGCAATAACCCCAAATTCCTGCTCCAAAAAGCCAAACCAACAAGCATTTACTCTTAAAGATCTGAATGATTTCTCTCACTGTTTTGTGGCCTAGTCTCAGAGAACCGAAAAACCACCTTGACTGCTCGGCTAAATTGTTGCAATCTTGTAGTTAAAAGTAGGGCCCAGTATAATGCAGCATTAAAAGAGATTCCCTGGTAATTAAAGGTCTTAATCTTACCTAGCTGGGTACCCCCCATTTGATAAGACTTACTCTTGGTATTATGGGGGCCGCTAGTCATAATGAACGATTTGGAATAAATCTATCAACCACTGTAGACCATTTGCCGTTCTTCCGATAAGGACTGCGTCATCCGCACATATAGCAAAATTGGAATTGGACTATTTTCCATCTGGGGCAGGTCCTTGCCTCTAAGCGACATATATCAGTCCACCCCATTAATGTATAACAAAAACAAAAGGGGGCCAGAATGTAGCTCTGTCGCCCACCACGGTTCGCTCTAATAAGAGAGGTGCATTCTCACTGTGGGCCATAACGGACCTTGACACAGGTACCCCAATGTAGACTCCCTAGAAAGGTAACCAGTTCCTTTTCCACCCTCATGTTCTCCATCAGGGACCATAGCTTGGAGAGATTTTACCAAGTCTAAGGCACAAAAGAGGTCCATGAATGTTACGTTTAAGGCACCTCCCCTGGCCTTGACATATTTCCCAGTGATAAGATAAAGATTAAAACACTTTTCGACTGTGCCAATTTCTGGATGAAACCCATACTTTTCATAAAATATTCTGTTCTTGAGCTCAAATTTCTAACCTGGACAGGAGGACACGACCCAAGATCTTGGTGGTGGAGTCCAGTAAGGAGATAGGTTGATAACAACTTGGAAGGTTCCTGTCCCCTTTCTTAAAGATAGGTACTATGATGGCAGCCTTTCAAAAGTCTAAAATTGGGCCTGCAACTGCAGCTCTCAAAATGTTTGTAACAAGCGGGCCCAAAGTGTGATACTCTCCTTAAAGATAGCTATCGGGACACTGTCAGGACCGGAAGCATTCACTGAGGGACTCCTTTGTATTGCTACTTCGTTTACAGTGACTGATTTACTAAGTGCTTCAAGTTCTGGAGCATCTAAAGGTCGGTCCACATTTTCTAGGAAAAGATCCAACTGGCGATTCAGAAGTAAATATTTTTGAAAAATGATTCCCCCACAGCACTGCTGGGATTAAAAACATTACCCTGTGGAATGGATTGTCAGAGAATAAGGGGTGGTTTATACTTTCCAGAATCTAGAGTTATCACTGGTATTCCCTGCTTCTAGAAGGTCATCCCAAGCCTTCTTAGTTCTTCTTTACGTTCTGCAAGGACTGATTTATATAATCGCCTTCCGTTAGATACTCCAAGTTTATTTCTGGGTTTGGGTCCGAAGGCATTTAGCGGTCTATGGGCTGCAAAACATGCTGAGTAAAATCCCCTATGGGGTTGTTTCTCTGACACCACTGATTTGGAAACTAACATGTTGGATTTTGAGGCACAAATCACATCAAAATCTTTTGAAAAGGTACAGGGAATTATCTCTTGCGACAGACAGAGAAACAAGCACTGGCAAAGCCTACAGGTCTCGCCTATGCAAGAGCTATTGGCTTTGCCAATATGTTTTAGCCATGATGTACACCAACGTGGCTGCTACTGAGCTTGGCTAGAGGTTAGTGGGGTAAAGGAGAGTGGCGTTGAATGGAGTGCCATAAAGTGGAGGAGAGCGGAGTGTTATGACGTGGAGTAGATTGGTGTACAGTACAGTTGAGTGAAGTAGATGTCATGGAGTGGAGCATTGTGGAGTGCCGTAGAGTGAAGTGGAGTTGAGAGGGGTAAAGTGGAGGAGAGCGTCAGGTGGAATAGAGTGTCGTAGAGTGGTGCTGCGTAGAGTGGAATAGAGTGGAGTGGAGTGGCGTAGAGCGGAGTAGATGTCGTAGAGCAGAGCAGATTGTCAGAGTTGAGTGGCATAGAATGGAGTAGTGAAGGAGAGTGGAATGGCATAGAGTACAGTGTTGTAGTGTCGAGTGGCATAGAGTGGAGTAGTAAGTCATACAATAGAGTGGAGTAAAGGGGATGGACTGGCATAGAGGAAGTTGCATAGAGCGTCGTAGAGTGGAGTAGTGTTGTAGAGTGGCACAGAGTGGAGTGTCATAGAGTAGCCTAGAGTGAAGTGGCATAAAGTACAGTGGTGCAAAGTAGATTGGCGTAGAGTGCATTGGTTTTGAGTAAAGTGGTGTAGAGTGCAATGGCATCGAGTGTACTGACAAAGTAAAGTGGCGCAGAGTGCAGCAGAGTAGAGTGGTGCAGAGTAGATTGCAGAGGCGTAGAGTGGAGTGGTTCAGGGCAGAGTGGAGAGGTGCCGGGTAGGGTGTACAGTGCATTGGCATAGACCAGAGTGGTGAACAGTACAGTGGTGTGGAGTGCAATGGTGCAGAATAGATTAGAGTGGTGTGGAGTAATGCAGATTAAAGTGGCATAGAGTGCAGTAGAGTGGTGCAGAGTGGAGTGGTGCAAAGAGCAGCAGCCTAGAGTATAGTGGTGCAGAGTAGAAAAGAGTGGTGTAGAGTGCAGTGACGTAGAGCGCAATGGTGTAGAGTGGCATAGCGTGCAGTGGCATAGAGTGTTGCAGAGTAGAGTATAATGGTGTAGAGTGCAGTGGTGCAGAGTGCAGTGGCGCAGAGTGCAGTGGTTCTGAATAAAGTGGTGTTGAGTGCATTGGAGTAGATTGTGGTGGTTTAGAGTAGAGTGGCATATAGCAAAGTGATGTAAGAGTATAGTAGAGTGGCACAGAATAGAGTGCAGTAGCATAGAGTGCAGTAGAGTGGTGTGGAGTGGAATAGAGTGGAATATAACATAACATAACATAACGTGTATTTGTAAAGCGCACGTTCACCCATAGGTCAGTGGTGCAGTGTGGAGCAGACTGGGGTAGACTACAGTGTGATAGAGTGCAGAGGCGCAGATTAGATTGTTTCAGATTAGAGTGAAGTGGTGTAGAGTGGAGTGGTGCAGGGTAGAGTGGAGTGCTGCAGGGTAGAGTCCAGTGGCATAAAGTATCAGCGTAGAGCAGAATGGTGTAGAGTAGGGTACAGTGTTTTAGAGTGACGCAGCGTAGATTGCAGTAGCATGTGGAGTGTCACAGAGTGGAGTAGAGCGGCGTAGAGTAAGTGGCGTTAAGTAGATTGAAGTGGCGTACAGCGGTGCAGAGTAGGAGGGTGGTGCAGTATACAGTGGCGTGGAGTGGCACAGATTAGAGTGGCGTAGAATGGTGCAGCATAGAGTGGTGTGGCGTAGTGTAGAGTGGCATAGAGTGAAGTAGAGTGGTGTAGAGTGCAGTGGTGTAAAGTAGATTGTTTCAGAGTAGAGTGAAGTGGCATAGTGTGGAGTGGTGCAGTATACAGGGTAGTGGTGCAGGGTGGAGTTCAGTGGCATAAAGTTGTGGCATAGAGCGCAGTGGCATAGAGTAGAGGGGTGCAGAGTAGAGTGGCGTAGAGAGCATTGGCATAGAGTGGCGTGGCGTAGAGTGGCACAGCGTTGAGTGCAGTGGCATAGAGTGCAGTGGCGTAGAGTAGATTGTTTCAGAGTAGAGTGAAGTGGCACAGAGTGGGGTGGTGCAGGGTAGAGAGTAGTGGCGTAGAGTGCATTGTTCTACAGTGCAGTGATGTAGAGTGGAGTGGCACAGAGTGGAGTGGTACAGAGTAGAGTGAGGTAATAAAGAGTGCAGTGGTACATAGTAGAGTGGTATAGAGTGCACTGGCATAGAGTGGTGCAGAGTAGAGAGGCGTACATTGAAGTGGCATAGAGTCAAGTGTCACGAAGTGCAGTGGTGCACAGTAGATTAGAATGAATGGTGTAGAGTGTAGTGGCGTAGAGTGCATAGGCCTAGAGTGGCATAGAGTAGAGTGCACTGGCACAGAGTAGAGTGACGTAGAGTTTAGTGTGGAGAGTGCAGTGTTGCAGAGTGGAGTGGCATAGTGTGAAGTGGCGTAGAGTGAAGTGGCGTAGAGTGAAGTGGCGTAGAGTGGAGTGGCACAGAGTGGAGTGGCACAGAGTGGAGTGGCACAGAGTGTAGTTGCGTAGAGCGGAGTGGCGCAGAGTGCATTGGCGTAGATTGGCATAGAGCAGAGTGGTGCAGAGTAGAGTATTGTGGCATAGAGTAGAGTTCAGAGGCAGAAAGTGCAGGGTAGACGGTCATAGAGTGCAGCGGTGTATAGAAGAGTGGCGTAGGGTGCATTGGAGTGCAGTGGCGTAGAGTGGCATAGAGAGCAGTGGAGTAGAGTACAATGGCGTAGAGTGCAGTGGTGTAAATTGGCATAGAGTGCAGTAGCATAGAGTGCATTGGTTTTAAGTAAAGTGGTGTAGAGCGCATTGGCGTAGAGCGAAATGATGCAGGGTAGAGTGGAGCGGCGCAGAGTGGAATGGCACAGAGTGGAGTGGCACAGAGTAGAGTGGAGTGGCACAGAGTAGCGTGGAGTGGCGCAGAGTGAAAAGCCTTAAACAAGGAATTAGAGGTATAGATGGCATAAAGAGCATCTCTGATGGTAAGGTTGAGGCCAGAAAAAAACTTTTTTCAAAGTTGCTTCTACTTGCAATCTATTACATCAGATACCGACACCATCTTAGAAATAACAATTTGGCTTTAGGGAACAAGGGAACTCCAACTCACCCTTTGCCAGAGGATACAGACCAATCAAATATTTAGGTAAAACTGCCTTCTCAGGATTCATCCATACCTTTTTGTAACAGTTCACGGATCTCATGGTTGATCGGAAGAGAGCAAGGAACATGAAACAGAAGCTGTTGGAACACACCTGAAATGGCACTTGGCTGATCATCATCCATAGGAGTCTGAAGATTGTCTGTCAGGTATATAAAAAGTGTAGGAAGATCAAATCTCTAAATTTGCCCCTGGACGGGTCTGAATGTCACCATCATATTCTGGAAATGCCAACATGAATGTGAGGATGGAAAAGAAACCATGAAGGCAGAAAAGTAAAAGAAGGATATGGGTTTTCAGACAATGAACATGAATGATGTTTTGTTTTACTCCTGGACTCTGGAACGCCTCTGATGGAGAAGAAATGAAGTTTACTAAGACTGCGGATCAGTAACATTGAGGAATGAAGGTGGAGGAGGAGAAGCATTCTTTTCCCTACACCATTTCCTGTCCTCTCTATCCCTGAACCTTAGGAAGAATGACGCCTCTTCAATGTGTGCTTTTAATGCTCCATCATGAAGGAAGAACAATCGCACAATGATAGGAAAGAATATTCTCCCACCCATAGGTGTCCAAACCTAATGCCTAATAAAGAAAATGCCATTATTCATACTTTTGAGTTTTTAATATGTTATCTGTTTTCAACTATCTGACATTTTACAATCTTAAAGCACAAGTTACTAACTTGTGTAACGATATATCTGTAAGAGACAGTAGTTAGTGACAGATTCCTTACCTTAGAATATCCCCAGGCGTCAGGCTGGATCCGGAAAGTTTTGCGTAGCAGTACCCCTGCGCGTCGGTAGGCGGCGTCGTGCGGCTCCGTGTCCGTCGTCGTAATCGCCGGGATGACGTCGGACCAGTACTTAGACGCCGCCCATGCGCGCTGGTGTCAGTTCTGTACGCGACTTTCTGCGCCAGAAACGCAGAGCCATGCAAGAAACTGACACTGGTGTCTGAAAACTAGGGCCCTGAAAGGGATGACCTTAACCCTAGAAATCAGTTCGCAGAACGGGGAGGATGGGTGGGGCGGTAAGGAATCTGTCACTAACTACTGTCTCTTACAGATATATCGTTACACAAGTTAGTAACTTGTGCATCTGAAAGAGACACGTTAGTGACAGATTCCTTACCTTAGAATAGATACCCCAGCAATACCAACCCCGGTGGTGGGTCTGCGAACAAAGATCAGACGAGGAAGTCTCGGAGAACAGAACGGCCAAAGAAGCCGTCTCTCCGGACTTGGCTGTCAAGGCAGTAATGCTTGGTAAACGTGTGCAGCGAGGCCCACGTAGCTGCCTGACAAATGTCCTGCAATGGGACACCACGTCCCAAAGCCGTGGTGGCGGCTGTCGCCCTGGTGGAATGGGCACGTAGCCCAACAGGGGGCTCCTTCTTAGCCAAAGAATAGCAGGCTTTGATGCACAAGACGACCCAGTGGGAGATGGTCCGCTTGTGTACCGCCAGACCTTTTTTGGCGCCCACGTAGCCAACAAAGAGCTGGTCGTCCACCCGGAACTGTTGTGTGCGGTTCAGATAGAAAGAAATCGCACGTTTTGGATCCAGACGGTGGAGCCTCTCTTCCTCTCTGGAAGGATGCGGAGGCGGAAAGAAGGTGGGCAAAGTGATGGTCTGCCCAATGTGGAAGGCAGTAACCACCTTTGGCAAGAAGGACGGACGCGTCCTAAGAACAACCTTGTGAGGATGAACAGACAGAAAGGGGGGCTTGCAAGAAAGAGCCTGGAGCTCACTCACCCGCCGAGCGGAGGTGATAGCCACCAGAAAGGCTGTCTTCAGAGTGAGAAGAAGAAGAGGACAGTTATGGAGAGGCTCAAAGGGAGCGCACATTAAAAAGGTAAGAACCAAGTTCAAGTCCCACTGAGGCATCACAAACGGAACAGGAGGGAAAAGGTGTGTAATGCCTTTAAGAAACCTGTTAACAACAGGGGACTTGAAAAGGGAGGGCTGATCAGGAAGCCTGAGGAAGGCCGAGATTGCACAAAGGTAGCCCTTGATGGTACCCAGGGCCGAAACCTGTTGGGCCAGAGAAAGAAGGAACAGTAGAACCTCAGAAAGAGGGGCAGAAAGGGGATCCACAGCCTTTGCTGTGCACCATGCCACAAACTTGTTCCACCTGCAGGCGAATACCACCTTAGTGGAGGGACGCCTGGCTGCCAGAATCACATCACAAACTTCGGGAGGCAAGTCGAAAGGAATGAACTGCCGCCACTCAATCTCCACGCAAGGAGGTGGAGGCTGGACAGGTTCGGGTGGAGGACCGTCCCCTGCTGCTGCGACAGAAGATCCTCCCGAAGAGGCAGACGGATCGGGGGATCGATGCTCATACTGAGTAGCTCGGGATACCAAACTCTTCGAGCCCAGTCCGGAGCCACAAGAATGACTTGGGCCCTGTCGCGCCGAATCTTCTTCAACACTCTGGGTAGAAGTGGTATAGGCGGAAAGGCGTACAACAGACCGCAACTCCACTAGCGAAGAAAAGCGTCGCCGAGCGAGTGCCGCCTTGGAAATTCCAACGCGCAGAACTGATGACATTGCGCGTTCTCTTCGGTGGCGAATAGATCTAACCAAGGCTCTCCCCACTGTAGAAAGAGTCCTTGCGCCACCTCCAAGTGAAGACGCCATTCGTGATCCATCATGCACCTGCGGCTGAGTTCGTCCGCCCTGGCGTTCAGGGAACCTGCCAGGTGTTGAACCATCAGGAAAATGCCCTGATGTTCCAGCCATGTCCAGAGACGCAGAGCCTCCTGACATAGGGTCCACGACCCCACCCCGCCTTATTTGTTGCAGTACCACATGGCGGTGGTGTTGTCTGTGAACACCTGCACTACCTTCCCCTTGACAGAGGGAAGGAATGCCTTGAGTGCAAGTCGGATCGCCCGGAGCTCCAGAGGGTTGATATGGAGCCGGGACTCCGCCGGAGACCAGAGGCCTCTGATCTCCGCCTCTCCCATGTGACCGCCCCATCCCAGAAGGGACGCATCCGTCACAACTGTGTGCTCTGGCTGGGGAAGGGAGAGGGATCTGCCCGTGACCCATTGCCGGTTCGAAAGCCACCACTGCAACTGTCGTGCAGTCCCCTCCGAGATCTGGACGTAATCGGACAGGTTCCCCTGATGCTGCGCCCACTGGAACTTCAGGTCCCACTGCAGAGCCCGCATATGCCATCTGGCATGATCGACCAGCAGGATGCAGGAGGCCCGGCAGCCTCAGGGTCATCCGTACCAAAACCCAGGATAGAGGCTGAAAGATCGGAATCATAGCCTGAATATCCTGGACTCGCCGTTCGGGACGATAGGCCTGAAACTGCGTTGTGTCCAGAACTGCTCCGATGAAAAGGAGCTGTGGAGAAGGAATCAGGTGCGACTTCGGCACGTTGATGGAGAACCCCAGCGAGTGCAGGAGTCCGGCCGTAGTCTGGAGGTGGGAGACGACTGCCTGGGACGAGCCCGCCTTCAGCAGTCAGTCGTCGAGGTAGGGGAAGACTGGAACCCCTGCCCGGCGCAGATGAGCTGCGACCACCGCCATCACTTTCGTGGACACCCGAGGGGCGCTGGTAAGGCCAAAGGGGAGCACGGTGAACTGAAAGTGCTCGAGGCCTACCGTGAACCGCAGGTAACGCCGGCAGGACGGGGATGTGAAAATATGCGTCCTGCAAGTCCAACGCTACCATCCAGTCTCCGGGGTCGAGGGCAGTCAAGACCTGAGCTAGGGTGAGCATCTTGAACTTCTCCTTCCGGAGGAAGCGATTGACGTTCCGGAGGTCCAAGATAGGACGCATGTCCTCCTTGTCCTTTTGGGCACCAGAAAGTAGTGGGAATAGCAACCACGCCCTACTTCTGGGGTCGGAACGCGCTCGATGGCCCCCTTGGCCAAGAGGGCCGCAACTTCCTGTCGAAGAAGAACCAAATGGTCCCCCGACATGCGGTGGTGCTGAGGTGGCATGGCTGGAGGGGTAGTCTCGAAGGGGAGGAGTAGCCCCTTCGGACAATGTCCAAAACCCACCTGTCCGATGTGATGGTGCGCCAGTGGGGAAGGTGATGGCGGACCCTGCCCCCACTGGCGTGCCGTGGACTGGAAAGGAAGGACTAGGAGGGCTTGGAGGCCGCGGACGGGGCGGAGGTGGTGGCCTGACCCGCACGCTGGTTACCCGCCTCGGCGGGAGCCACGTCCTCGGCCGCGCGAAGGCGCCTGCTGCGCGGGCCGGTGGCTGGGCAGTGGACATGACTGGGCGCCCCTTCCGTGGCCACGAAAGGGGCGAAAAGCAGACTGCTGCGGAGGGCGGGGGCGGAGAGGCCCAAGGACTTGGCCGTAGCCCGCGAGTCCTTAAAGCGCTCCAGCGCGCTGTCTGCCTTATTGCCAAAAAGGCGGATACCATCAAAGGGCATGTCCATAAGGGTGTTTTGGACATCGCCCGAAAAACCAGTGGTCCTCAGCCAGGCATGACGGCGCAGCGCCACTGTCGTAGCAAGCGATCTGCCTAGCGAGTCAGCGGTATCTAGGCCACATCGGATAGTGAACTTCGCTGCGTCTCTCCCGTCCGCAATAGCACGGGAGAGAAGTGCCTGGACCTCCTCAAGACACTTGGGCGGCACCTGCGCCACCGAATCCCACAGAGAGTGGGAGTAACGGCCCAAAAGGCAAGCGGTGTTCACGGACCGCAAGCCAGCACTGGTGGAAGAAAAAATCTTCTTCCCAAATTGTTCCAGTTTTTTGGATTCCCTATCCGGCGGAGCCGTAGGGAAGGCGGTTTGAGAGGTAGAGGCTTGGACAACCAAGCTCTCGGGGGTGGGGAGTTGGGAGAGGAACGCCGATGGCGTCGGGCTACGTTCCTGTCCACAGGAGCCCCTGTGGTGGGCCTGGACCAGGTGCCCAAAAGAACGTCAGAAAGTGCGTCGTTGAACGGCAGCAGTGGCTCCGAAGAGGTAGCCGCCGGCTGAAGCACTTCCGTCAGGAGGTTAGTCCTGACAGCCACCGTAGGGAGCTCGAGGCGCAAGGCCGCGGCCGCCCTACGCAACACCGTTGCATAACTTGCTCCCTCCTCCGTAGCCACGGAAGGAGGAGACAGCATGCCAAGGTCAGGAGAGGTGTCCAGACCACTGGCATCACCTAGTTCCTCAGCCCAGTCCTGATAAGGCTCACATTGAGCTGTGAGAGGGTCTTCCGACCCCTCCCAGTCCTCCTCGTCCTCCAAAACAGGTGAAAAGTATGGAGGAGGGACATGAGAGAAGAAAGGTCCCACCGGCGGCGGAATCGGCATCGAGCGACGTCGATCCGGCTCCGTGTCCGGGGAGAACCTGGGGACGGCGCCGCCCGGGGCCTCGGACGGCGCCGCGAACGGTACCGGTGAGGTCAGCGCCGGTGGAGGTGTTATTAGGTCAACCGGCGTCGACCGGGATCCAGGCCTGGATCCGAGGGGGTCCTGCGGCGTCGAAGGGGGACTCCCACTGGGGCCCGCGGGGCCCGAAGGCGCACCGGGGTAACCCTTAGGCCCGAAGATGCGAGCCATGGCCGACAGGAAGTCCTGTATCTCGGCCGGAGTCGACGTCGGACCGGGACAGGCGGGTAGGCCGGCGTCGGCTGTTCGGGTACCCCCAGAGCCGCGGGGGCGGTACCAACGGCACCCTCGGCCTGGTCGGGAGACCGGCGAGGGGAGGTCTTAGAGCGACGCTTCTTAGACCTCTTGTGCTTCGCCTAACCTGAAGACGAAGACTTCGACCCCGACGAATGACGACGGCTCCGCGACCGGCCCCTCGACCTCTCCCGGGACCGGGACCTCGAGCGGCACGGAGCCGAGTGCCGGGCCTCAAGGAGCTTTCGAGACCGCTCTCGCAAAGCCTTCGGGGCGAGGGACCGACACTCGGGGCACGACTTGGGGTCGTGGCCGCGCCCCAGGCAGAAGAGACACTCTCGGTGCGGATCCATAATCGACATCATGCGATTACAGAACTCGCATGGCTTGAAGCCGGGCATCCCTACTGACACCTTGGAGTCGAAGCGACTCGAAAACTTGGACAAAAAAGTCTCAAAAAACACTCAGTCAAAAAAGACTCAATCCGGATCTGCGCTTACTGGCACGGAAAAAGAAAGAACTGACGCCAGCGTGCATGGGCGTCGTCTAAGTACTGGCCGCGACGTCATCCCGGCGATCACGACGCCGACGACGGACGCGGAGCCGCACGACGCCGCCTACCGACGCGCAGGGGTACTGCTACGCAAAACTTTCCGGATCCAGCCTGACGCCTGGGGATATTCTAAGGTAAGGAATCTGTCACTAACGTGTCTCTTTCAGATACTCTGAACCATTCGAAATATTGAATTACGGTTTCCTTCCATGCAAACGAAATGCTTGTAGAAATAAAGAGCATGTATACAAACACATTTAGGGCAAGAGAGTCTGCATTTACATGTTCCTGGATTGAAACGGCTCCCTTTCAACCTCTACCTTCAGAACTTTTTTCATATGCCTCGTCCGTCCCCAGGCAGATAGCCCTACAAACTGCCAACTTACCCTGGGGCTCAGACAAGGCAAAAAGGAGAACCTGGGTGTGTCAGGGAGCTCTGCCTCTGCATACTGGGCTGCAGATGCCGAAAACTGTTGCTGATCCAGTCTTTGGTGGATAGCACTGTCTACCATACCCATACTTACCAGGGGACCAGAGAGTATTAAACAAACCCATAGTGACCCAGTCGCGTTGGAGCACCCGGCCACCCTAGAAAACTGGCACAGGGCCAAGAAGGTTCATAATGAACACTGGCTATATGAACCTGGTTCCACCAGGTCCACAAGTTGTCCTTCTGCTGGAAGCAAATGAAAAAAACAAGGTGTGTTTAGGACCCTCCCTTAATTCCCCAGGCAAGAGGTGAGCCTAAGAGAGAAAAGGATATGGGAAAGGGAGAGAGATAGTTAGCAGGTTGGAGGCCTTAAAAGAGTTGCCTAGCCTGCAACTTGATGACAGCATGGCCAACCTGGAACAAGAATATCTCCACATCTTCATCCACTCCCTCATGTGTCATTTTAATAAACAGACTAATGATTGTACCTGTAAAAGCTTATTGTAAGACCATGCCAATGAACTGCTACTTTTCACTGAACTTCTTTTCATAAATGACGTCTGCTTTGTGCTAAACTTGAAATACTACACCCAACATGGAAAATGGAATGTGGCTTAATTTTGCTTTGGGCTACACAAATCACTATTTAATTTAATGTACTTGTAAAGCGCAACACTCTTCCCAAGGGATATCACGGCGCCAAGATAGCTAACCCATATTGTGAAGACACTTGTCGAGGCACCAGCAAATAAATCCTGAACAGCCATGTTTTCAGTTTCTTCCTAAACCCCATATAGGCGTAGGTCTAAAGGAATTTTATTCCAATAAACGGCCGCATGGTATGAAAAAGAGCGGCCTCCAAATTTGACTTTCTTTATGCATCTAGTTTTAGCAAGAGCGAGATTGCAAGACCTCAGTTCTTGCGGAGGGACATAAAAGTCAACTTTGTCCTGCAGGATTTTTGGGCCGAGCTTGTATAGGGCTTTAAGCGCATAGCACAATAGTTTGGAACTTAGCTCTGACGCATAGGCAGCCAATGTAGCGCCTTCAAACACTCAGAAGCTGAGCTGTATTTGTTCTTGTTGCAGACCAGCTTGGCTGCTGCATTCTGGGTCACCTATAGTCTGGAGAATAAGTAGTCAGCCATACCACCATATAGCGCATTCCCATAGTCCAGTTTGCTAGTTATCAAGGCCTGAACAATGGTTTGTCTCCAGTTGGACTATCAACAGAAACTGCAGTTCATGGAGGCTTATTGTTACTTATCTATAAAAAAACACACACTTAACAGGCTTACAAAGCGCTGTTCAAAATGCCCCAGAGGGTGTCATGAGCCAAAACAAGCATTTAGTGGCGGCTCCTCCGCTATGGCGAAGGAGCGTTGCCCCCCACAGCAGCTGCAAAATTTGAAAAATAAAACGATAATAAACCATGTTTATTATCGTTTTATTTATCTCTATGCTGTGGAGTCTTGGGGGCAGGGCCAGGGGAATGACAGGCACAGGGGGAGTGGTAGTGCAGTTCTCAGTGCGCATGACGGTTTGGCCGGCTGTCTCAGGTCGGCCAAACCAAGTGCACTGAAGCTCTCTCCAACCCAGCTGCATTGCTGGATTGGAGAGAGCAGGCACAGGCTCCCAGTCTCCCTGAAAGCGCAAATCATCAGTGCTCAGGCCAATCCTGACGCTGCTCGCATGCTGTGAGAGCAGCGCCAGGATTGGCTGCAGGGCAGTCTGGGAGGCTGTGCCTGCAGTGCAGCCAGAAGAGCGGCGATGTGGTGGGATTCAGGTAGGTTTCTTTGTTTTATTTCCTTGTTTGTTTTGTCCCCCACTCAGCCACTTTGCCCCCACACAAGCCGCAACTGGAAGCATTACTAAATTTGTAGTGGGCTATCCATACCCTGCAGGTATAGTCTGCTGGTTTAGAATGCAAGGTTTGAGTGGGCCACATACAACCATCAACAAACCTACCAATGTTAAAGGAATTCCTAGGAAAGAAGCAACATCCTGGAACATGTCAACTAAAACACTAATTAACTGCACTTATTTTATTGAGAGTTGGGGAAAGATTCACCCAAATATATTTTCCACGTCACAGACAGAGATGAAGAGAGAATCTTTGTGGTGCATGAAAACGGCCTCATTGAACTTTGATGACTGCATAGGATCTGAGGAACGTAAATAAGGACAGCATAACTAAAAGAAATGCAAACAAGAAATGAAGAAAGAGCTTCTCTAACACAAGTTCAGGACAGGTGCACAGATGCATTTGTCACAACCCAAAATTTCCAAAGGATCTTACGGCATCAGTTTAGACTTTTATAATGAAGATTATGAGGACTCTGAAAATAAGAATGGAAGTAACTTCTTGATGGCAAAAGTACAAGGGCTCATGATGCACGCATGTCAGTGTTTGATATAGGGGCCTCTGTAGACCAAGTGACTGTTGTATTTATTTGACCAGTAGGAATAAGTTGAGCACCCCGACAGGAAAAACTGTTCATAGGACGGCTTTCACACAAAGGACAGCTGCATTTGACCATTTAAAGCCAGCATCAGGCTAGAGTCAAGAATAATGTAAATCACGCAAGTCTAGTCCAGTTTACATTAAGCACTGAATGAAGTTCCCAACTATTAAGTGGCTCTGGATAGAATTAGGAGCGTACATTGAACAGTCAGAACTTCTGGAAGCCAGGGAGGGTGGAGAATACATAATCGAGTAGTTAAGCTGCCAGCTGTGAAAATAGGTGACCTACATTCTAACTCCAACTTTCCCACTGCAGCAAAATTGTCTGATTCAAAATGCCCCTACTGCTCCAATTTCTTTAACTATAAAATGCAAGAGGTGAACACCATTTCTTGAATCCATTAACCCATTAGCCTCTGCTTTTAGTTTCTGTCCACCGTAGTCATCATACCTGTCCCACAATTTCTTTACAATGATTTCACATTCAAATTACTCCCATTCTATTTATATACCTTTTTAAAAGACGATTTTCTTTTCTAGGGTAGTTGAAGAGAACGGTTGGTCAAATAAGTGCTTCACTTCACAAACTGATCTCAAATGGAATGAGGTACCTCAAACAGCGCACAAGGTAATCTTAACCAACTCAAGTTTTAGGATCCGCTTAGAGCAGTGATACTCTTGACCTTTACATGCGGCCCCCTGGTCAACAGCAGCACAGAGCTACGGTTTACTGGACTCAGCACAAACATTAAAAAGATATTAAATGAACAGGCATGCCTTTATTTAAAGGTTAATTTAAGTTAAAGAAAGAAAGCATCTGGGTTTTCTTGCACCGCTTAACTTTAGGAGCACCTTCATTTTTAAAGACATCTTGCAGCAAAAGTTTAAAACTATAAGGCCTCTTCAAAATTTAAAAAAAAAGTGCATTTCATTTAAATGCAGGACCGTTTCACCTTAGTATTATCAGATTATGTAAGTGCATTGAGAAGTATTTTTTTAAATAAAGTGATAAGTTTCCAAACATAAATTCAAAAATATTAATTCTTCTCCAACACCCTGACAACAATGTCAATAGTGAACTAAGAGGCAAGTCGCTTGTTTTGAGCACTCTTTTGGTGGCCTGGGTTACTATTATACATAAACAACGTTATATTTTATTAAATCAAACACAGGAGAAGGTTTTGTACAGTGCACATACTGAATTAATGCATTTTGAGGCCCTCTTATATGAGCTAATGAAGACAAGCATTGGCATAGCCAATAGGTCTCGCCTTTGGGACCTTATAAGTGTTTAGCCACGCAACACTTTATGTTGTTGCACCAAGGATTCTGTGCTGGATAAGTAAACACTTATAAGGTCCCAAAGGCAAGACCTATTGGATATGCCAATGCTTGTTTGCTAGAGTGCTGTTTCTTTGCTTGGTCTATTGTGAAAACAATACTTCAAAACGTCAAAAGAATTCAGTGATTATGTATCAAAAAATGCCTAAAACATTTTGCCAGATGCACTCAAATAACATCAGTCCATTATAAAAACAGCTCACTGCAAAATTCACCCTCCCCCCAAAAAAAACTGCACAGAGATAATACCTGCTTTGAAGTGGCCATAAACTGACACACAGGCACTGTATATTAAACTAATACAAATATTTAAGTGGACATGAAAATTATATTCACAGGGATGGAGTGAACATTCTTCAACAAAAAGCATAGTCCTGGGAGAAGAATCACATTAAAGCAATTGTAAAAATTGATTTTGTGAAGCCAAGTGGATTATCCCAAAATGAGTCATGACAAAGTTTTGACTAACATATTCATCTCTGCACAGAGCCACAACAGCAACAATGCTGGCTAATCTCCTTAATTTCCCATTGAGGAGGAGACAGAGCTGTACCAGAAAGTAAAAATTAAATAGGAAAGCCATTGTTTAATCTACGAAAACATACTATTTGTCGATGTGTTTTATATCCATGGTGGTGTAAATGTCAATTTTAGGTCCAATGATAATTACATTTTTATGTTTTGAGCCACAGCAAGCTTCTATCATTTACATAGAATAACAGATGGGTACTGTTAGTAACAGGGATGTTGACCTCCCCGTAGCTCACAGTTACACATCTATAATTCTATGCACTAGGCGTGGCTCTCATATTCTAAATCCAGCAATTCACTGCTATCACACAACAACAGGGGTCACAGAACAACTGTTGCTGCGTCACTAAAGGAATTACAGGGATGTTTTTAACCTGGCGCTCTGAATGACATCAGAGGCAACTCGAGCTTTAATCTAGTCTAACTGATACCACTCAGAACCGATAGGCAAAAAACCATTAGCATAATTCATTGTTAATCATTTATAATATTATATGTAGCATTTCGAAGGTTTGAACTTCCACTAGCCCAACAGCAAGTTTTGCAAATGGATTCTTATGCAGAGAAGGTGTAGGCAGCAGAGTATAGTTTACTGTATACAGAGAACAAAATACACCGAATTCAGAAGAGCTATCCACAATTGTATCTATAGTTTTATATTATACAATCATAGTGCTCATGCTAGAACTTGTTGACTAGATGTGCCAAATTATAATTTGCATACAACACTTCGTTCAACAACTGTATAACTAACGTTCTCCGAAATTAAAGTAAATCATCACAGTATTTGAGGTTCTTGAAACCGCCGTTAAATGCAGCATAAACAAGAGGGTAAACACAATGGAGAAATTGAAAGGGACTGGGCAGCAGGAGCTAAGAATAGGACGAAAGTAATAATGACTAGAATAGAAATTGCGGTAAAATATGAAGCATGAAAGACTGTATAACTGAATGAGAAGACGGTAAGGAGGGATGCCTAAAAGGCGACAGGTGAATGTAGAAACAGAGGGGATGATTAAACGGGAGAAGCATGAATCAAAAGATACAGGTGAAAAAAAGTGTAAAGTGGAAAAATGGTGAAGTAAATGAGGGTGCAAAAAGAAATCGGTGAGGCAGAGTGTATAAGAGCGTATAAGAACAAGCATTGGCCGCGCGGCCGTGAAACTGACACGGCCGCGCGGCCGTGAAAGTGAAAGTAATCGCGAGCGTCCAGATGGCGAGGGAAGCCATATGGCGCCTGATCGCGCGTGCACGCTCGCGTGAACGCAAGCTGGTCGCCAGCAAAAGCCACTGTTTGCACTTCCAAAACCCGCTTACTAAAACTCTCGCCAGAGCAGCGCATGCGCTGGCTCAGGCGAGACCTAAAAAAGGAGGGAAAGTGAAATAAAATAATTGCCTAGGATCACACAATTTATTACGGTGGGGAAGCCGGGATTAATCCCAGGTTTTCTGGTTTCACACTGCAGTTCAGCCACTAGATGTATATCCTTTGCTTCCCCTATACCCACCTTATCGCAACCCCCCTAATCGGGGACACCCTGCTGACCCCCCTCCTGGCTGTCATCCTGCTAGCAACAATCCGGCTCTGGGTCACATCACAGACCAAACTCTGTGGCCCCTGGGAAAATGTTTGAGAGTACCCATGGCTTAGAGGCTGGTTCTGATAACCACTATGCAAGACATGGCCGCTAATGTCATGCACCATTAATATTACATGATTCGTCACGTTTTTTAGGCAGAGTCCCGCGGTTTTCGTAGCTCTGCTAGTCAGACTGTTATGAGCGCTAAAGTACATTGACATTCAGGAAAAAACTGGAGCCGGCTGAATATTTCATGCAGCACGGCTCGTAACTATGTTGACAGAGCAATTGGCTCAACAAGGCAGGTGGAAGACGAGTTCAATTTCAACGATGATGAATATAGTATAAATGCAATTAACAGATGGGCCGGCACCTGCTCTGGAAATGCTGCCACTGCCGATCAGCAAGCCCAGCTCTGGAAAATGACCAAGGAAAGCAAAGAGAAACCTCACACACTCTCTCAGTGACACATTTTCACACATATATGCTTTCATATGTAACAATATACAATACATGATATAAATGTATGCAAACACATATGATTATGCATGTACACAGCAAAAACAAGGAACTTCACTTCACAGAGTATAAAGTTTGGTTTTCACTGCACATCCCTGTTGTGCAGTTTTAACCATCGACAGACTTGCTCAGGACACATTACTGCATACTGCTGTTGTTAATGGTACAGACTAAATGTTTAAAGGCAGGTGATTGGCGGACCTAGAAATTGGGACTTAGGCCCATAAATCACTTCATTCAAGTGGTCGCAGCTTATCCAATCCTTGGAAAGTGCGTCCTCTACAAATACTGCTCAAACTTTGCAAATTATAATAACAGCAGCAACACAGCATGCAACAAGTGTCAGACAGCGCTCTTATGTCAAATACTATACTTGACAGCCAGTGGTTCAGTCAGCGACCCATTTGCAAACTTTGCAAATTATAACAACAGCAACACAGAATGCAACAAGTAGCAGACAGTACTCCTAAGTCAAACACTACATTGACAGCCAGTGGTTCAGTCAGCGACCCATGGAAAGGGTCCTGTGGGAATAATTAAATATTCCACAGTTGACACAGGCAGCATTACTACTGAAAGTTAGGGGAAAGGCTACCATTCTACATATGGCCAATATATGTCCTTATAGGCTAGGGCTATACCAGGGGAGGAGTGAAGGCAGCACATGTACATATTACCCATGCACTTGGGCAAGGTTGGGGGACTTGGAAAGGAGTTTGGGGGGTGGAGGTAGTTCACAATTTGCTGCTCAGATCTGGGGCCAGGCATGGGCTTGTAAAGAGTGCTCCCTCTCAGTCTGCTGCATCGTCTGTGCCTTTGCACCATACAGGATCTGTGTAGGACCTGTGGAGCATCCAAGACATCCGAAGATAATCTCCCTTGGAGTGAAGGAGTCACTCCCCTGCATTTGCAGGCACCGCAACACTGCTGACCGGTCTGCTGGTCCCGAGCTCCTACAGACTCCGAAAGGCTCAGCAACACAGGAGGTGGGTTTCTACGTCCCCCGAGGTCCGAGCTGCCCTCTCACCAAGTTTGAGGTCAGAATCCCTCGTGGGGGCTGCAATACCCGAAGCCCTGGGCACAGCGTACTTTTGCAAGTGCATGTGCTTGTTGGCAATCCTGCGACAAGTGCATTGGGCTCCAAGTAGCCCCAACCTCTGGCACCACTTCCTACAAAGATCTTCAGTCACCTCGCACCGTGTGCTCCGAGACTTGTTGTTTTGTGAAGCTGCTCGAGGTCCTCTCGCGACTCCTGTGCCTCCGGCCTGTGGGTCCTATTGAGGGTCCCCTTTGCTTTTCCTGGGCTCCCCTGGTTGCTCCAGGCCTGCCCTGACTCCCCCGTGTGTGGTCAGTCTCCTGGACCTTGCTGGTCCGAACAGTACACTCCCTTGACCTTCTGCGTGGGTTGCTGTTGCCAAGGCTTGTTGGTGCTCCCGCCGGACACCGACCCCTCAGCACTCGACATCCTTCGTGGGACAGCTCGCATCCCGCTCCTGGTTGTCCTAAACGTCGCCTGGTCCCCGCAGCTGCAGAGTCAAGGTCACCGTAATCTATCCTGAAGCACCAGTCATCGGTAGGTATTCGGCTACCAAGCCCCTGGTCACTCTCAAGTGACCCAGAACCTGTCCCCTCTGCTTTCAGGTACTCTTCGACAAGAATCCATGTTTGGATTCCAACGGACATTCTTCTCCCTTCCAGCAGCGGCTCTTCTTCAAAGTCTTCCATTGGGTTCGACTGCCGTTTCCGACGCCACTTCACACCTATGCACCCGGCTTCTCTGGGTTAGGTAACTTGGGTACTTCGGTATCCACGGGTGGGGTGGCTTTCCAACCTTTTGTCTTCCACTGGGTTTCTTCGTAGTCCACTGGGAAGGGTCCTTAATCTTTAAAAATCCAACTGCCACTTACCCATAGACTTGTACAGAGCATGCAGTTGTGTTCTCACACTGCACATGCACTCTGTGGGGCCCCTATCTACTCACCTTGGGTGTTTCCTTGGGGTCCCAGCAATTCTACGTCCTCTCGACATTGTCCTGACTCGAGTCGTGGTTCCTATACCGCTTTTTTAGTATATGGTTTGGTCCCCCCTGGGGCCCACTGTGTATTAGTGCTATTTACTGTGATTTCTTTGCTATACTATTGTGTGCTTTGTGTCTTTCTCCATGTGGGAGATACTGGAACGTACTAGAGAGTATTCTATAATAAATACATATTTTTATAAATACCTTGTGTGGTTCTCTTTTCATGTAATCTATACTATAAGATTGCATTCTGGTAAAACAAGCTGCTTTACACTCCTTTAAGACTAAGCCTGAAGGCTGCTCTCCACAGCTACCACTTGGATAGCTTTCTAAGGTTGTCTGAGACCTCTTAAATCACCATAAGGGTTGTCTGGACTGGTGCAGGGTGTCCACTTACATTAGTGGACAGCATATACCAGGTCAGCCTCTCACAGGTATCAAAACAAATATTTACCATGTTAGTCATTTGGTCCCTTCCTCCCTACATTCATTCATAAGAGGAAGGGATATGACTTAGCTACAAGTGTTTTGGAAACATACAGCCTTTAAATAATCAGTTCTACATTTGGACCTCAAGATGATCTTTGACAGGTACAAACAAAATATCTATTTTGCCTACACAGTACTACGAAGTAAGTTGAATGCATGCTTCTTCTTAACATATTAGCTTATCCATGTGATTTATTGGGACTGCCACCAGATTATGGTCCGTTAACATAGGCTACCCGAAGATATGCTGGAGAACATTCGGTCTGACAGACTTCTTTTTGTATATGTAGCCTGTGTGCAGAGCTACACACTAATCTGGGTGAGGTAACAACGAGGTTAAACAAGGTTACAGGAGTTGAGTTAAATGGCTCTGTGAAACAGTGTCTTCTGGGGATTATACCTAGACTTGAAAATATAAAACTCAATCCAAATATGCTCTCTAGGACCTGGCACTGGCTAATTGACAGGTAGCCATCTGATGGTGAAATAGGAGGGCCCCCGAGATAGGTCACTGGGAGAGAGATGTGGCTGAATGGGCTCTAGCGGAAGAGATAAGAATGGGTGAGATCAGGACTGATGAGATCTCTGCAAGATATGAACATGTGGGCTGAGATAAGAGACTAGAAGAAACCCAAAGTATGCAAAGTTTAGATGCATATCTTGGAAAATCTGGATACCGTTGATGCAAAGGATCCCATACAATATGAATGTGAGATATGGTAGTATCACTCTTGGAGGAAGATATTAAGATTAATGTGATTACCGCTACCTGAAGTATCCCTTTTTTATGCCATTCAAGAATTGTATGCAGTGTCCGGGATCCACTACAATGGCCAGACTGCTAGGATAATAAGGAGTTTCTGTCTAGATACAGGGTGTGCATTATGGTATTGTTAATTAATTATAATAGGTGTATTATGTTTGTAAAATATGAAGGCAAAATAAAAATAAATACTTTCAAAAAAATATGCTGCCTGTGAGATTGCCTTGTGTCCACACCAACTTTGATCCCAAATACACTCTGTTGTTGCATGTACCATAAAAAACCTTCCAAAATGCTCGAGCTTCCATACTCCTACATCAGAGGAGCACAAAGTAGGCCTTTCTCCCAGTTTAGAGTATTTGTGATTTATAATACACTATGAGTGGTTCTGAGACTGGATCCTAAGGTGATCCTCCTTCCCACCTACAAGAGTTGTCCGGGTTTATGGAATACCAAAGGTGGTTTAGTGACTCTGTGGCACTTGAAGGTATAGGTTTGGAGCAGGACAAAGAAAAGTGTTGCACAGGGTGCAAGATACTTAGGAACAACCTCCTTCTAAGATATACAGAGCCACTCCATGATCACTGGTTGTTATTGGCAGGTGGGAAGGTGATTTCCTTCAGCCACATTAAATAGATTCACCCTAAGCCCTGTTTACTCCACCGTTAGACCTCACAGGGGATTTTAATATATTTGAATTCTTTTACTTCACTCTCCTAGAATATGACCCTAAATGGTGTGTTTTTTCAAGCATGTAATAAAAAATCACAAGTCTCGAAGACAATCAAATATATTTCCTACATTGTATGATGACAGTAAGCCTGACAATAGGCAATGTGGTACAGGGGACCTGTGCAGTTGGATCTTTTATTCCAGCAAGAAACTGTACCCTTCGCAATGTGAAAAGGAACTTCTAAGGAAAATTCCGTTACCTGGTGTTGGTACTCTAGGGGGAGCAGCAGCAAAGACCTGCTTTTATATGAGCACGATTGGGCTCTTAGGTGGCTCATTCGGCTCCTTCCCCGTTCACTATCAACAGCTGCTGCCCCTGACTGCCATCAGGAGGAGTCTGCCATTTCATTTTCTATTTCTGGTGGTCCCCCTCTTGATTGGGATTTGGCTGGGTGCTCTTAGATGGCCACTCCTCTTTGTGCTTCGTACACCTGCCCAGGAGGAATGTCTATGCTGAAAGACGAGCCTCACCCATTCTGGCTCCAAAACGAACCAGGATTCAAAGAAGAGACTTAATCGGCAAGCTGCAGCTTGCCATCTGAACACAAGCGGAGCGCTGCAATCGAGCACTTAAGTTCAACTTGTGCTGTAGCCTCTTTCAGCACCGTGCAGGGACTTAACACTGCATTGTGTACCAATGCATTCTTCAAATTAGGCCTTGAGCCAGCCATGTTATCGGTACCACTTGGGGGGATGGGTTCTAATTGATTTATTGCGAAGGTATGGACGCCCAGAGATGGAAAATATGTGATAGCAAGTCATGACTCGTTACCTTTTGTGTGTTACCACTCCGCTCCCAAGATACCTTGATGTAAATGGAAATGTTTTCATAATTTTTATTATTGTGAATTTTATTATTAAAAATTACAATTACAGTAAATGTGAATATATAAATTTATAATTAGAATAGTAATTATGATTATATTAAGTACACCAAGTAAAATGTATAAATGTTTTAATTAATTTCTTTTTCCAGACCTGGTGGTGAATGACCATGCAGCATCATGAAGAAGACTGAAATAAGCACATCCTGTCCCTCTGATCGCCAGTGTATAATTCATTTATGGCCAAATGCCCAACATGTTGTTACGCTGACAAGCCTGCAGGACTACTCATCATAAAAAACTTTGTTAGAGGCAGCTCAATTAAGGAATCACATTCCACTGTTAGACACTGCAAGAAATGTGGAAAGCAACACAGTTCCCCAAGTATTTTACCACAGGAAGTGCAGAAGCCTGTTTACTATGACAAGAGATTTACAGACTATTAAGCGAAAAGCTGAAGCAAGTGTCAGTGATGATACTGGAATGAGTGAGTGCACGAGTAAACGCGTATACAGAAGAACATCATTAAAGTCAAAAGTGTTTGCTGAATAATGTAGGTTTTGTGGAAAGAAAATGCTACAAGGGAACATCAATGCGTGAGAAATTAATCAAGGCCACATAGCTAAGAGTTGACAAAAGGCTTTGAGAGTGTGCAACCATTAATTGTGATTCAAAGATCTTAGCAGTTTGTAGTAGGGACATAGTGGCTGCAGAAGCCCATTATCATCCATCTTGTTATATGTACTATACAAGGGTTAAAGCAGAAGAGGAAGATCATGCATCTAGCATTCAAACCGATGATCATTACTGTGGAAAAGTATGTCTGTTATCTTGCCATTCGCTCCGCCATTTTGCGCTTCACCCTTCATTACTGACCTTCTCTCTGTATCACGAACGCTCTGGGGCTTCACTCTTGATTTGCCTCATTCCTGCACGGACGCCCACGCCCTGTCCGTGCCCCGGCCTGCCACAATCTGACTAACTCATGCCCAACCAGTCGGACAGGGAGTTTCCCAGATGCTTATCGTCTTCACCCTGCGCACTACGCCCTGCAGGGGCCCAACAGCTACCATCTGCTGACTTATCAGATTGACCTCTGCTTGTTGTGTAATTATGGTTTTCGCCTACGCCCTGCAGGGGCCCAACAGCTACCATCTGCTGATTTATCAGATTGACCACCGCTTGTTGTGTAAATATGGGTTTTTGTTTGTTCTCCTTACACGCACAGGGTGGGGATGAAGGGTATATAAGATGCGGAACCAAAGTACTCAGCAGACTGCCTCCTCAGACAGCTATGGGTGTCTGTTGCTGATGCGCTCTCTCTCATGAGATCAAAATAAACATCTTTTCTCTCCGTGCTCCAGTGTTGGTCTCAATTTGTATTCCGGACCCGTGGACGAAGGGTGACCCTGCACCTTTGGTTGGTCTTCTGAGGAGACCCCGAAATCCACAATTGGCGCCCAAACGTGAGGCCCCATCAGTGACGCGGCTGCCCGGTCGAGGGGTCCCGACGAGGAAGTTGAACGGACGGTGGTGGGGTATACCTACGCGAAAAAGACCCTCGTCCTCGTAGCCACCACCTGACCGTTACTACATCTGAAAAGACCCCGCAAGTGGCGCCGGTCCTGACTCGGGCCCCGATAGACTTGGACGATCCTTGCAGTAAAGAGACCGCCTGGAGAACGAGACAAAGGATTCTGGTAGGGTCGCTGGTTTGCGACACCTTTTGTTGTTCGTTTTGTTGTCTGGTTCTCGTTCACTCTTTGCAAAAAGTGAAGGTAGACGGGTAATGTGGACTTTTGTCCGACTTAGAAACTTGTAAAAGATGTTTTTTTCTGTAAAGATAACATAGAGAAACATGCCCGTGTTTAGTAAATTTGTACGATGGTGCTGTTGTTGCACATCTAGCTCAAAGGTGTTGGAAGAAAGTCAGCCAGCCCCCCCGGAGGGTACCCCGAGTAAGGATATGTACATAAGATATGGTATTTCTCCCATAATATATAACTCCTTGTGGCACAAATACACATCTAAAGATATAGAGAACCAGTGGCCCATATACGGTTCTTTTTAAGCACAAGAAATTGAGACTGTAGAAATACAACTCCATAGACGAAGGTCGCGACAAGCTATGTTTGACGCCCTAGGCCAATGGAAAAAGGAGGGAGCTGAGAGAGAAAGAAGGGTCCAGGCGAGGCTACAGAAAAAGGCTCGAAAAAACGATGAACAGGCGTTGATAGAATTACAACAAGAAAAAGTTGCGTCCAACATCGCATGTGCGGATAGGGAACGCAGGTTGAATGCGTCTGGTCAGTATCCTGTGCATTATGCGCCTCCTTCTCCCATTACCGCCACCATATCATGTCCCTCACATTCCCCATGCCCCCCCACAGATGGACGAGCAAAGACACCCCGAGAATGCTCAGCCCCCACCTCCTGATCTCACTGCTCCTCCCGCCCAAATTGACACCGAACCAACGCCCTCTGCCCGATCCCGAATACCTCGTGTCACCCAAACGGAAAAACTTGCCCTTGAAGGCCTAGCCCGCACCTGCCTGGAGGACCGTTCCATCCCTAATCAGATTCGCGCCATTTACGAAGCCTATACACCCCCACAGAAGGGTTATTTCCTACAACGATTTGTTTATGAAGTGTTCTCCCTGTATGAGAAACGCTACAGAGTAACGCCAGAAGAGCATGTTAGAGGATTGTACCGTAAGCTGATAGAAGGGCGAGAAAGTGTTGAAGAAAGCCACAATTTGTTAGCACTAACGCTACAAATGATGGAAGGTCTAAGAAGGAGCGAGGACGGGGAGGAAAAGTTACCAGTAGTAGAAGGCGCAGTAGGAGGCCACATGGCGCCAATAAGAGAGGCTGCCCCAGTTTTTGTCCCTGCTCGAGGACTGAGTACTGCTGAGGGAGTAGATAGTCCGGATGCGAAGAGCAGGACGTTATATAACTGGGTGTATACTCCATGGCTTCGAGCTGATGTCCTGGCTTTTAAAAAGGACCTGCCTGACCCCCGGAAGAATCCTACGGGTTTCTACGAAGGGCTGGACACGGTTATTACCACTTACACAATGACACTAACTGACATAGATCAGTTCTTTGGATTAATCCTGCCGCCAGATATTTGGAGGCCCATAAGGAAAGTTGACAATGAGGCCTCGTTCGGACATAAGTGGGAAGATTTGGCGACAATGGATAGGGACAGAAAACCAGGTGAAAGGCCTGCAGAAGCAACCTTAGCACTACCAGGTAACATAGTGAAGAAGTTGAAGGCAACAATTCCGGCCAGGAAAGTAGATTGGACAGTCATCACGGCTTGTAAACAAAAATCTGAGGAAACCACATCGGACTACTTCTCCCGCCTCAGCCAAGTGTTCATTGACTATAGCGGACAGGACTCGACAACTGAGACAGGCCGACACTTGCTAGTTCAGACTTTTGTTAAAGGATTGTTGCCACCCATTTCAACCAAGTTACAGAGTAGTGAAAGTACATGGCCAGCGTCCACACCAGCACAAATATTAACGATGGCCCAATATTATGAACATTTGCAGAATAAAATAGAAGAGGAAAAAGACAAAAAGAGGAGAGACTTAAAAGAGAAGGTAATGCTGTCTCAAATAAGTACAAGAGGAGGGGGTATGAATAGAGGGCCACAACCTTTATACCAACCTGCAGCTGCTAGGATACACCAAACTCCACGCCAATTGTCCCAGGATCAATGCGCGTACTGTAAAGAGACAGGCCACTGGTGCGCACATTGTCCCCTTTTACAGCGAAATACCATGGGTCGGGGAAGGGGGCTGAGTGGGGGGAGGGGAAGAGTCCCACCGTCCAACGAACAACGCACCAATGTCTTCGATAACAATAGACAGGCTTTTGCACACGATTTCACAATTGACCACTTCCCAGACAGTGAATTTGCATGAGACAGCCAGGGACAGGGAAAGGAACCAGTGGAACTTCCAGTCGATCAATCAGGCCCCTATGTCACAGCTTCAGTGGTTGGAACTCAGGGAAAATTCTTGGTCGACACAGGGGCATCTAGAAGTGCCCTCTCACAAAAACTGATTGCTAGGGCGCCCCTGTCTGGCTTATCGGTCACATCCGTAGGATTTGACGGCACGCCCTCCACCAACCCCCTTTCTACTGAGGTGCCACTGGACATACAAGGAAACACAGTAATGGCATCTTTTCTGCTCTCCCCAAATTGCCCAGATAATTTGATGGGCATTGATCTCTTAAAACATTACAGAGCCACCATTCGCTGTTCTCCCCAAAATGTCCGAGTAATATTGTTTGACAATAATTGTACCCCCGATTATGAATCCCGTTTTTATTGTCTCACTGAGTCTGAGCAGCAGGACTTGTCCCAATTACCGGACGCCCTGTGGGCCGTAACGGACACCGACGGGGAAATTGTGATGGACCCTGTCAAAATAACAGTAAAACAGAATGCGCATCTTCCCCGCCTCCCTCAGTATAAAATTCCTGCAGATGGCGAAAAAGCCCTCATGACTATAGTGCAGGATATGATTGCAGCTGGGGTAGTTGAGGAAGTCCAGGCCAACATCTGCATTAGTCCTATCCTCCCAGTTTTGAAACGTACGTCCACCTCTGAGAAAATATACCGTTTTGTCATTGACCTTCGCGCAATGAACAAAATAGTGGTCCCGCAATATCCTGTGGTTTCTGACATAACAACTATATTAACAATGATCCCATCAACTGCTACCACCTTCATAGTGATAGACCTCAAGAATGCCTTTTTCTCCATACCAATCCATCCAGATTCCCGATACCTCTTTGGCTTCACCCTCAGGAACAGATCCTACCGTTTCTGTAGGGCCCCCCAGGGGTACACTGAGAGTCCGAGCATATACAGCCAAGCTCTTAAATACCAGCTGGATCAGATAAAATTACCACCTGGCACTGCCCTCATCCAGTACGTCGATGACATACTTCTGGCTGCAGACACTCCCGCCCTGGCCCGCACCGCATCACTTACTATTCTAAACTTTTTGGCATCACAGGGCCATAAGGTGTCCAAGAATAAGCTACAGTATTGTAGACAGCAGGTGACCTACCTCGGACATCTGCTGTCTAAGGAGGGACGTACCCTCACACCTGACCGCATCCTAACAATACTACGCCTTCCTTCTCCTACTACCCAAAGAGATGTTCGTGCACTAATTGGTCTCACTTCCTTTTGTCGTCAATGGATTCCAAATTTTTCCCTCATAGTTAAGCCACTCCTTGCTTTACTTACAAAAGACACACCCACACCTCTCCCTTGGACACATGAACATGACCAAGCCTTTCAAGACTTACGCCACGCTCTTTGCTCTGCACCAGTACTGGGCACACCTGACTACTCTAAACCCTTCTGCCTCTACACCCATGAACGCTTAGGATGCGCTCTCTCAATCCTGACCCAAGTTCACGGCACCAAACAACGCCCATGCGCCTACTTCTCGGCCACTCTAGTCCCTGTGGCCCGAGGTCTGCCCCCTTATCTTAGAGCGGTCGCGGCTGCGGCCGTCTCCATACGACAAAATGAGGGAATTATTTTGGGATCCAAATTGACGGTATTATTTCCCCACGCAGTCGATATATTACTGAACCAGACCAAGACACAACACCTCACTAGCGCACGACTGACAGGATACGAACTTACGTTGTTAGCACCCCATGTCACGTTAAAGCGATGTACGACCTTAAACCCCGCCACACTCCTGCCCACACCAGATTCAGACGCCACAAACATTCCACATGACTGCCTCTTTCAAACACAAGAACAGACTAAGGGGCGGGTGGATTTGAAAGACATCCCTCTCACGGAACAAGATGGGCAATTGTGGGTGGACGGGTCTTGTATTAAACTATCAGATGGTACTACATCTGCTGCCTATGCCGTCACTACTACCAACACCATTGTTGAAACTGCACGCATACCTCAGAAATCGGCCCAGGCAGCAGAGCTTATAGCTCTCACCCGCGCTTGTATCCTTAGCCAGAGTCTCGCTGTCATCATCTATACCGACAGCCAATACGCATTTGGAGTAGCCCACAGTTTTGGTATCCTCTGGAAGGAAAGAGGGTTCCTAACGTCCCATGGTACACCCATCCAACATGGTGACTTAGTAACTGCATTGCTCCAAGCCTTGACACTGCCCCGAGCACTAGCTATTGTTAAATGCAACGCACACAAGAAAGTCACAGACGAAATAGGACTAGGAAATGCCTTTGCTGACGAGACAGTCCGGGCTACTGCACAAGAAAGAGCACATATCACTATGTACATAGTAAAATCCCAAGCAGAGAAGTGGCATGACGTTAGACAACAGATTCGGGATATCCAGTCTACTGCCACTCCTGGAGAACTTCAACAATGGGAAAAAGAGGGCATGCTCGACGAAGAAAATTGTTGGCGGTCCAAGGACACAAAGCTTTGGAAATTGCCAAATGCCTATCTCCTCCCATTGCTGAACATGACTCATTTACCGGCCCACACCAATGCTGCCACCATGACTAAAATATTACAGGAAGTGTGGGATAACAACCAACTCCGGTCTACTGCCACCAGGCTGGTCCAACAATGTTTGGTTTGCCTCCGCTACAATGTAGGAAAAGGGACTCGGGTACCATGGGCAGGATATGCCATCCCTACATCACCCTTCAAAGTCCTGCAGATGGATTATATCCAAATGGAACGATGCAACAACCTTAAATATGTTTTGGTGGTTGTTTGCGCGTTCAGCAAATGGGTGGAGGCCTACCCGGTCAGAGACAACACTGCCCTAACTACTGCCAAGATATTGTTAAAGGAGTTTTTTCCCCGCTACGGCCTTTGCCGAGTAATCTGGAGTGACAGCGGGAGTCACTTCATTGGAGAAGTAGTCAAGCACATCTTAGCGGGATTGGGGGTTCAACAGAAATTTCATGCCGTCTTCCACCCCCAATCGGCAGGCCTAGTGGAAAGATACAATGCCACGATCAAATCTAAATTAGCCAAAATAGTGGAAACTACGGGGCTCAGATGGCCAGATGCGTTGCCACTGGCACTTCTATCAATAAGATCTGTCCCGCATTCTCGCACCTCGTTGACCCCATACGAGGTGGTTTTTGGACGCCCAATGAACATCTGGGGCGCGCCCCCTGCTACCACATTGTCTGATTCCCCTTGTGAATTGCTGAGTGATTATTTGTCTGTACTTACACAAACTTTGTCCTCCATTCATCAACAGATCCAGGAAGCATTGCCTGACCGATCCACTGGGCCGGGACACACCATCCAACCCGGTGATTACGTGATGATAAAGAATTTCGCTCGCAAGAAAACGTTGGAACCCCGGTAGAAGGGTCCCCTGCTAGTCTTCCTGACAACTAGAACGGCCCTGCGAGTGGAAGGTAAGAAATCCTGGATACATGCCGTACATTGACGGAAGGTCCCCAGTATCACCCAAACTGATCCCACCTTGTCCACCTACAAGGAAGTATTAACGTGCGACCCCCCTGTGTATGGCCTCCAAGAACCAGAACTCTAATTATTCGAAGATAACACCGTGCCAACCAAAGAAGGATACAACCTCCGTCCACGCACGGCCTCTGGAGCTCCAGCGACCGGACAGGTTAGGTGAGCCAAAAGTCGCAGGGCGGTAGTACAGGCTGGAAGGGTGGATTGGTACTCCTTGTAGTGGGGTACCGAGAAGCCTAGCCAGTGAAGCAACCACCAGCTACCGGCGGCGCGTAGGGCTCAACTTTCCTCTCCAACAGCTGTAGAGCCCAAAAGAAGACTGATTATGACCAATGACGAAACAATGGAACTTTCCAACAAGAAGATAGCATCATGTAACAAACTGCATAATAACAGGTCAATAGTTTGACGACAGTTCTCTTCCTTACTATTATCTTCCCCATCCTCTTCTGGATCATAGAGGAAGGGTCACCAGCCAAGGATACCATATTGCCAACTGATGCCACGCCTCCTGAACACTCCCATGTCTCCTTATCCCCTTATCTCCAAAATAGGCGACAAGAGTTTTGGAACAACACCTTCATCCAAATGTTGAATCAACATAATGCGATATTGAATAAAACGAACTGTTGGGTCTGTGGTCTCCTGCCTCACTCCATGGAAAATAACATACCCTTCCTCCCTTACTCTTACTCTATACACGCCTCTTGCGCTGCCTGGATGTCGCTCATCATGGGCGCCCATCGGTCCAACGGCCTTGCCGATATCGTTCTCCAACAATTGCAAGATGAGTTCTGGCAGAACAAAACGGGCAACGCTGTTTGTCCAACTAACAATTCTACACGCATGTCTGAGGACGAGAAGGAGGAAATGCTGGTATTCAACTCTACCAATAGACCTCGCTTCTCCAGCTTCAAAGCAAGGACACCCACCAAGCGGACGCCACCGCTAGCTGTTGTTCGCATTCCTGGACTTGTATGTATCAGAGGCTTAGGTACTGAGTACGTTGGTGACAGCTCTTGTACCATAACAACAACTCTGAACACGACATCTCCACCGCCCCATGTTGCCTCCCCAAGCACCTATTTCGTGTTGTGAAAAGCAGCGAGTCTCCTGGGATCCCCAATGCTGCCCGGCGCAAAGTCACCTTTAATCCACTTTGGATTCACTATCTAAAATAACGAGGCAGGCGCTGGAAGCTGGAAGGCAAGAAAAAGGTTTATTACTCTTAGAGGAGACCACGTCAACTGCTGACACCAGGATGTCTTCAGGGAGGTGTTCTACTGGCAATGCTTCCGACTCTTCCTTTTATACAGTTTTACACAATATATTTGTTTCTTTTATCATGGTTACAAGCTTGGAGTCTCCGCCCCGGGCAGGTTGTCACACAAGCCTGACATTGTTTTATCAACATGGTTACACAAGCCCAACATTAACTCTCCTCCCACCCAGGTCAAAAACAGACAATTTAATTGCAGCTGGACCTTGCTTCAGGGTCTAAAAACGAGTGAGACCGGCCAGATCTAAGAGTCCGTTCTGTTGATAAGAACAGGTCCCATTGTTGGCAAAAAACAGTCTTGCTGTGTGTAGTGCAATAAACCATGTTTGCAAGAGTCTGTTTGGTATTTGTAACCCGTTTGTGCAGGGATGAGAGGAAAGACGAGTTTGAGGCAGCAGGTGATGTTGATGTTTGTCGTGGAAATAGTTTATAGCCCCCAGCACACATATCAGGTTTGGTCAGAGAGTCAGAAGGCTGCTAGAGGAGAGGGTGAAATGAAGGTGACCAACAGAGTACAAAATGGCTGTGGTAAATCAGAATGACTGTAGTTTATGTGCACGTAGGAACTTTCATCAGACAAGATGGCGCAGAATGTTCATGATTGTGTTTTGTTCTTAACAGTCGCCCCTTTGAACATAACTAGCCATCTTGTCAGTCTATTTCGATCTCCATAATGTCCTGTATTTCTTGTTCATACATTACTCTCATTTTTGTTAACTGAGTGTCCATAGTCTTAGGGCGCAAGGCACTTATGCAAAGAGAACACAAAGGTGGTATACAGTGTACACCCAAACAGCAACCACATATTGCCAATACTGGGACCAAGAGAAACATTGATATTTTCCAACCCCAGTCCTTCAAGATGCCCCAAAGCCAACTTCCAATTGTCCAAGTCTCTGATCCTTGATGAATTTCTGAAGACAGTCTGTGGAGATGTTCGATTGCTTCATAGACAGAGGGTGAATTATCAGGGATGTATATGCAGCAACTGGCACCAATGAGGCGACATGCTCCTCCACGATCCGCTAGTACCACGTCCAGGACCATGCGGTTTTGTAGGGCCACCAGACGGACCGCTTGAAGCTCGGCAGTGTTGTTGGTGAGGATGCCAGCTGTGACGTTCAGGGCGGTTTCTACCGCTTGAGACAGATGTCTGATGGCTCGGCTGTTTGCCATCGGACCCCATAGCGGGACGAGCCCTTTTGCTGCGTCAACGAACTGTGATGCGGCAGAGTCTGCTTGATCAGTGTCTTTAGAACGCTTTTCTCGATGATGCTCTGCAGGGGCTGTGTAGGTCGGTGGCAAAACAAAGGCGATGTAGCACGTGCCCCCTCTTGGGAGCCAGGTGTAGGCTTTGGTTCCACAGACAAAGTACATATTGGGTGATGCAACAAATGCTGGAGGATTGGCAGTGTTCAAAGTCCTTACAATGTTACAAGTGCTGTGACCCACATTCTTAGTCCCACGGCCTTCAATGCATACAAGGCCAGAGACGTTCACCACAGATAGGGCCACAGTCAGTGTTGCAGCAGTTCTTTTCTTCAGGTAGGAAAATGTGGCTCTGACAGGATTATTGAACACTTGTATTTCCACTCGTTCTTTGGAGGGGACATTCATTGGGAATGTCGTATTGGAGGTGTGAGGGCAAAAGGGAGCTGCTGTTCTTCCTGTTTGGTTTAGCCAGAACTCGTTGTAGAACTGAGCGATTGTCCCATCGGAAGTGGCATTGTCTTTGTAACTTTCTTGTAGGAGCATCATCCAGGCAAGGCAAGATCCATGAACAGAAAAGGGTGAAGGGATGAAAGGGATGGAATGTTCAGTGGCATGTGGTAGCAGCCCACAGACCCAACAGTTAGTCGCATTGGTGGGAAGATTGTGCTGGTGCAGCATCTGTGCGAAAGAATTATTCCAGAATTCTTTGCGTCGTTCTCGGAGATGCGGCGGTAGTGATACCAGGTAGTGTTCTTTCTTTGTGATTGGTTGCATGGTTGGTGACAATGTTCTGTATGCAGGTGCATTCTCTTCAATGATCCAGAGTGTGACCATTAGCAGGAGGCAGGTGAGAAATGCAGCTACAAGTGCAATTGTCTTTGTACTGTGCAGTTCAAAAGTCTTGGTGTCTTTGCGGTGGCTTTGCAGGTGTTCCGTTTCTTCCATCATCTTCGAGGAGCTCACCAACTGTTAGGACCACAGACTTTTGTCTGGTGTTTTTCCTGGTAGCGTCGTTTGGCTGTGCTACCGATCTGAGACTCTGACTCAGTTAGTGGCCTGGTTGTTGGAGCTCCCCCTTTTCGTCGATCTTAGGTTGTACCCTTCCTTGGATGGCACCGTGGGGTCGGGAAATTCAGACAGTTGGAGGGTGTCTTCTTGTGGGTAGCAACTCAGAGCTGGTCGGTCTTTTGCGAGTACTTCCTCTTGCACCTCCACCTCTTCACAGGTTGCCAGCGTTGGAGGGACTTTCTTGCAGTGGTGGGCGTGCAGCCAATTTTTTTCCTTCCACTCGGAGGGCAGTTCGAGTGGTGATCAAGACTTGCCAGGGGCCCGTCCACCTGGGCTCCAGATTCTTCGTTCTTTGGAAGTTGCGAACTAGGATGAAGTCCCCAGGCTTTATCACATGTCCTGGGCCCCTGGATATGTCAGGCAAGGCTTGCTGCACCTGTTGGTGGATAATTGTTAGCTCGTTTGTCAATTTATGCAGATAGTCTGACATTAATATGTTCGGGACATCGTTAATGGAGGTGGGTCTTGGTGCCGCCCAAATGTTCATAGGCCTGCCGAAGACCACTTCATACGGGGTCAGTCTGTGTTTGGTCGGGGTGGAGCGCATTGATAGCAATGCCAATGGAAGGGCGTCGGGCCATTTCAACCCGGTTGTGGCAACTATTTTGGCTAGCTTTAGTTTCAATGTTGCATTGTGTCTCTCTACCAGGCCCGCTGATTGGGGGTGGAAGACGGCATGGAATTTTTGTTTTACCCCCAACCCTTTCAGTATGTTCTGTATCACTTCGGCTACGAAGTGTGGGCCGTTGTCGCTCCATAAAATTCTGCAAAGGCCGTACCGGGGAAAGAATTCTTTCAACAATACTTTTGCAGTGGCTATGGCAGTATTGTCGCGGGTGGGATATGCCTCCACCCATTTGCTAAAAGCGCACACAACCACCAGGACATATTTTAGACCATGGCATCTCTCTAGTTGGATGTAATCCATTTGAAGGACTTCAAAGGGGTGATCAGGGACTCCAAACCCTCCCCGTGGTACTACTGTCCCTTTCCCTGGGTTGTGTTGTAGGCATATTATACATTGTTGTACTAGGCGCTTTGCAGATTCTGTTATCTTGACATTATGCCATACTCTTGTGATTAGTTCAATCATGGGGGTGGAGCCTATGTGTGCTGGTAAATGTGCCATGGTCAATATGGGGATGAGGTAGGCATTGGGTAACAGCCATTTATTTCCGTCTTTAGTTCTCCAGCAATTTTCCTCGTCTTTTAGTCCCACCTTTTCCCACTCGGTCAATTCGTCTTGTGTGCCTGTAGTCTGTATGTCCCTTACAGTGGTCCTAGCATCAGTCCATTGTTCAGCTTGTGACCTGGTCACATACATTCGTGTCATGGTTCTGTCTTCTGCCGTGGCTCGGGCAGTAACGTCTGCTAGCGCATTTCCCTGTCCAATGAGATCTGTCACTTTCCTATGTGCTTGGCATTTTATCACTGCTAGCTTTTGGGGAGGAGGACTGCTTCCGTCAAGGCGGAGACTAAATCTCCATGCAGGATGGGTGTACCGTGTGAAGTCAGGAACCCTCTTTCTTTCCATAGAATCCCGAAATGGTGAACCACCCGAAGGCGTATTGGCTGTCGGTGTATAGGTTAACTGTCGTGCCAGCTGCTAAAATACATGCTCGTGTGAGGGCAATGAGTTCTGCTGCCTGGGCGGAACGTTGGGCAATACGGGCTGTTTCTAGAATGGTTCGGGCTGTGGTGACAGCGTATGCAGCTGAGGTGGTGCCGTCGGGGAGTTTGATGCACGAACCATCCACCCATAGTTCTCCATCTGGCTCTAGAAAGGCGGTGTCTCTGAGGTCTACTCTACTTTTTGTTTGTTCATCGGTTAGTGTCACACAGTCGTGTAGTGGAGCCACGTTAGGATCGTTCTCGGGTAGGGGTAACAGCGTGGCTGGATGGAGGGTGGTGCATCGCTTTAGGGTAATGTGCGGTGCTAGCAGGGTCCACTCATATCCTGTCAGTCGGGCGCTAGTCAAGTGTTGGGTTTTGGTCTGGTTCAGTAGTGTGTCGACTGCATGGGGTACTAAAACAGTGACTGGATTGGAGAGCACTATTCCTTCGCTCTGGCGTATTGATACCGCTGCAGCTGCCACAGAGCGCAGGCACGCTGGCAGTGCTCTAGCTACTGGATCGAGGGTGGCAGAAAAATATGCACAAGGGCGTTGTTTGTGACCAATTGATTGTGTTAGGACAGACAATGCACATCCCTCCCTTTCGTGTGTGTAGAGGAAGAATGGTTTGGAGTAATCTGGGGTTCCTAGGACTGGTGCTGAGCAAAGGGTATTGCGTAGTTCTTTAAAGGCTGTCTGGCATTCGGGGGTCCAGGGGAGAGGTGAGGGGATGTCCTTAGCTAGGAGGGAGAGAAGGTGTTTGACAATGAGGCTAAAGTCTGCAAAACGAGGTGAGGCCTATCAAAGAGCGGACTTGCTTCTGATTTTTGGGGACAGGGGTGTCTAGAATTGTCTGGATCCTGTCAGGCGTGAGTTTTCTCCCTTCTTTTGATAAAAGGTGACCCAAATAGGTCACTTGTGATTTACAGAACTGCAGTTTCTTTCGGGAGACCTTGTGACCATTCTCAGCAAGGAAATGGAGTAGTTTGATGGTGGCTGTGACGGCTATTGGTATGGTGTCTGCTGCTAGAAGGATGTCGTCTACATATTGTATTAGTGCCACTCCATCTGGCAATTGTATGGCGTCCAACTGTCTTTTAAGCGCCTGGCTATAGATACTTGGGCTCTCAGTGTACCCCTGAGGTGCTCTACAAAATCTATACGAACGGGAATTTAGGGTAAATCCAAAAGATAGCGGCTGTCCTCGTGTATAGGTATGGAAAAGAAGGCGTTCTTGAGGTCGATCACAGTGAAGGTGGTGGCAGTGGAGGGATTAAAGTCAAAATTGTCGTGATGTCGGAAACTACTGGGTATTGTGGTACTACGATTTTGTTTACCTCCCGCAGGTCAATGATGAAGAGGTAGGCTTTCCCATCTCCCTCTCCCTGTCTCTTTACAATCGGTAGTATGGGACTGTTACAAATGTTGCTCACTACTTCCTCTACCACCCCTGCCTCTACCAAAGAGTGTATGATCTCTGTTAGTGCTTTCTCACCCTCTGGCGATATTTTGTACTGCGGTACCTTCGGTAGGGTTGCGTCCTGTCGTATTGTTACGTGTACTGGGTCAATCATCATTCGTCCTACGT
Source organism: Calotriton arnoldi (assembly GCA_963921515.1). Lineage (NCBI taxonomy): Eukaryota > Metazoa > Chordata > Amphibia > Caudata > Salamandridae > Calotriton > Calotriton arnoldi. Next base: position 503,929 of record CAWUFW010004016.1, on the reverse strand, counting down.
CTGAATCAGCCCTAGCCCATAAGTGTGATGGCAAAGTGTCCAGTAGGGATGTGTCAGTCTCAGAGATGGAAAACATGTGCTGAAAAGGGTTCTCTCTATGGCGTTGGGGGTTGTCATACAGGATGACACGCACTCCGTCTGGTGAGCATCTGATAGTTGCATGGAAGTGTTTCAAAAGGTCGAGGCCCATAATGGCGTCTGGGGTGTTAGATGAGAGGAGGAATGTCGTTTCGACGCCATTGCTGTCAAGATTAAAAGGGATGGGTCGGGACAAAGGGTTGGTGGAGGGCGTACCGTCAAATCCTATTGAGGTCACATGTGAGCCTGACAAGGGTGCCCTTGGAATCAGTCGTTTGGATAGTGCACTACGTGTTGCTCCTGTGTCTACCAAAAATGGCGACCTTGTGCCCAGGACCTCAGCGGTAACATAAGGGCCTTGCTGATCAACGCAGAGCTCGACTGGATCCCTCCCTTGCCCCTGGCTGTCCTATGCAAAGTCGTACGTATTGTCATAATCTGTCTGTTGGTACTGATTCTGTCTGGGATGGTCAAATGCGTTCACTCTTCCTGGCCTTTCCTCGCTTGCTTCACTCGCGTACCCTCTCCCACGTCCTCTTCCTCTCTGTCCACTTGCTATTTCCCTCGCCCCTCTGCCCCTAGCAGCTCCTAACAAAGCCGGGCATTGGGATTTCTAGTGTCCATATTTTTGCAAAATGCACATTGATCCTGTCCTAGGTCTTGGCGTCCTACATATGATGTAGATGGATTGTTCCTAGGTGGCTGTACTCTAGGGGTATTCTGCTGGTTTCCTCCCTATATTGCTCCCCTCCTGTATTCGCCCCCTGGAGTTGTGCTATCATTACCCTTTCCTTCAAGTCCTTCTTTTTCCTTTCTGCAGCCCTGTCATTTTCGTTTCTCTGATGCTCGTAATACTGGGCCATTTGGAGAATGGCCGTCGGTTTAGATGCTGCCCAACTACTTTCGCTGGCTTGTAGTTTCTGGGATACATCTGGCAGTAATCCTTTGACGTAGTTCTGCACAAATAAGTGGTGTCCGGTTGCGGTGGACATGTCTTGTCCACTGTAATCAGAGAACACAGTTTCAAATCTGGAGAAGTACTCTGAGACGTCCTCTTGTGGTTTCTGGCGGCATGCGGTTATTATGGACCAGTCTATCTTTTTCTCTGGGATCAGCGTTTTCACTTTCTGCACTATTTTGTCAGGGAGGTCTAATATTGCTTTAACTGGTTTTTGACCAGGGTTCCGCTGTTTATCTAGTGTGTCGAGTTGTTCCCAGGTATGACCAAACAGTTCGGTATGGTTTACTTTCTTAACCTGTTTCCACACATCTGCTGGCAAACATAACCCGAAGAACAAGTCTATGTCGGCAAGTGTCATTATTGTTGATCCCAGAGCGGTACCTAGCTCGGCGTAAAAGGCGGTGGGGTTCTTTCGTAAATCCGGCAAAGATTTACGGAAGGTCAGGATGTCCTGTCTGTCCCATGGCTGATACACCCAATTGTAGACCACCCTTCCTCTAGCGTCTTGATGGTTTATATCGTCATTAGTCCCTTGTCCTCTAGGAGGTACCCAGTAAGGGGCAGCTTCTTTTATTGGCATCATGCTATCTGTTTTTTCCACTGGGGGTCCTGCTACCTTAGTTGTCCTGTCCCTATCTATCTGTCCTTGTTCTATGAGGTGACGCAATACTTCTAGTGTGGATGAAAATAGTTCTGCAACATCGTTGTCGCCTTCATCTCCGATGTCTACCTTCCTGTAGAGAGCCACTAATCGCTCGGGCCCTACGTTTTGGTACTTCTCTTCATATGCAGTAAGGGTGTGGTAACAGAGACGTACAATAAAGTATCGTTTGCGGTTTTCAACATAGGAGTCGCATATGTCTGTTACGTGTTCTTCTGTTTCTTTCCTATCTATGAGGGTTTTAACTATTTTATCAATGCCTGCTCGCTCATTTTTACTTAATCGCGGGACCCTGGGCGCTCCTATTTCCTTGGTTCCTACCTCTACTACTGCCTCCTTTGATGAGGCATTTGGTGTGGGTGGCTCGGTGGGAGCAGAGGTGGTGGAGACTGAGGCGATCGTGCCATCTCCAGTTATACTTTGGGGGTCCTGGCGTTGTACTACGGGATGAGTAGGGGCATAAGGGGGTGGCATGTATATCATTGGTGGACCTAACAATAAATCATCATCTACCCCCTGTTTTGCTGGTAACTCGGGGTAAAGAGTTAAGGGCGTTCTAACAGGGCATTGACCTGATATTTTTGATTCCTGTTCCTTTTTATCGATTTCCTTTTCTTTTAGTTCTTCTTCTAACTTTTTACAGGCTTGGTAAGCTGATTTTCGCATTTCTTTATCTTGTCTAGCTTCGTCTCTTTTCTTTCGTTGAGCTGCTTCTTTTCGCCATAAACCAAAACTATCAAACATGGCTGGTCTAGCTTTCTTTTTGTGGAGAGCTAATTCTAACGTTTCTATTTTAGCGGGATCGAAAGATCCCGTCAGTGGCCACTGATTTACCCGGTCCTTCCTAGTGTACTTATGCCATAGTTTGCTATAAGCTACGGTGGCTAATCCATATTTTACGTACATGTCCTTGTTAGGGTGCCTTCCGGCGGTGCCGGATGACTGACCTCTAACAAACGGTCCGGTCCAAAACAATCAAACAATCTAGAGAAAACAGGCATGACGTATTTAGCGGTCAAAATGAATATCTCAATTAATGTTAGACAAAAGTCTGCACTACCTGTCCTTCGCTGTCTGCAAAGAGAGAATATTCCTATTCTACGTTGTTTGCAAGCAGGGAATGTCTCAAATAACTCAAAAAGGAATACTAGTATTTCTATCAATCAATCAATTTAAGTCATGTTTTCTCACGACCTTACCCGGACCGTATGGACAGTTCTTCGTATTCCCCTTCCAGCGCCTGGTTGTCCTCTTACTCCAACAATCAATGCGGCGTTCCTGTAAGGCCCCAGTCAGGACCGCAGGTCACTCGAGAGAGGTCCGTTCGGAACCGGTGAAGTTCAGTCAATTGGCAGCCAGACGAGGGTCTCTTTCAGGCAGGTGCACTCCAATCATTTAGTCGTTCACTCCGTCGTTAGGACCTCTCTACTGGACCCACGTGTCTCTGATGGGCCCCCGTTGGGTCGCCAATTTGTGAAAAGCAGCGAGTCTCCTGGGATCCCCAATGCTGCCCGGCGCAAAGTCACCTTTAATCCACTTTGGATTCACTATCTAAAATAACGAGGCAGGCGCTGGAAGCTGGAAGGCAAGAAAAAGGTTTATTACTCTTAGAGGAGACCACGTCAACTGCTGACACCAGGATGTCTTCAGGGAGGTGTTCTACTGGCAATGCTTCTGACTCTTCCTTTTATACAGTTTTACACAATGTATTTGTTTCTTTTATCATGGTTACAAGCTTGGAGTCTCCGCCCCGGGCAGGTTGTCACACAAGCCTGACATTGTTTTATCAACATGGTTACACAAGCCCAACATTAACTCTCCTCCCACCCAGGTCAAAAACAGACAATTTAATTGCAGCTGGACCTTGCTTCAGGGTCTAAAAACGAGTGAGACCGGCCAGATCTAAGAGTCCGTTCTGTTGATAAGAACAGGTCCCATTGTTGGCAAAAACCAGTCTTGCTGTGTGTAGTGCAATAAACCATGTTTGCAAGAGTCTGTTTGGTATTTGTAACCCGTTTGTGCAGGGATGAGAGGAAAGACGAGTTTGAGGCAGCAGGTGATGTTGATGTTTGTCGTGGAAATAGTTTATAGCCCCCAGCACACATATCAGGTTTGGTCAGAGAGTCAGAAGGCTGCTAGAGGACAGGGTGAAATGAAGGTGACCAACAGAGTACAAAATGGCTGTGGTAAATCAGAATGACTGTAGTTTATGTGCACGTAGGAACTTTCATCAGACAAGATGGCGCAGAATGTTCATGATTGTGTTTTGTTCTTAACAGTGTGTGGGACAAAGGCATACACCTGGCTTCACAAAAACTGGGGAGGCACATGTTATATAGCTTTCCTCCTTCCCCCTGTCTATATTGCTTCTCCTCTTCATCATCGCGCCCGGCGCAGCAACGATGTGGTCGACCAGACAGACACCACCTCTCAACAATTCCTGGATGCCATGAAGGGCTTCCTTCCCTTCTGGGGACTGATGGCAAACAGCGGAGCCATTCGCCACCTCACCAGAGTCATGGAAACCACCGTCAACATCACAGCTGGTATTTTGGCCAACAACACTGCGGAGCTCCAAGCGGTACGCCTCGTCACTCTACAAAACCGCATGGTCCTTGATGTTATCCTAGCTGACCGCGGAGGAGCCAGCTGTTGCGTGTACGTCCCAGATCATTCCTCATCTGTCTACGAGGCTATTTCCACGCTTCATCAAATCGCCTCTGATCTCCATTAAGACACCGGCCCATGGTCCCTTGGTTCCTGGATATGGCAACTTCTACTGACATGGGGATGGAAGGTCCTAATGATTATCCTAATACCTCTTGCATTGATCTTCTTTTGCTGTCTTTGCCTTCAATGTGGTCCCCCACTCTGCGGCCTCTGCGCAAAGGCTATCAAGCCAGTCCCCGTAAATGCACATGTCGAGAACGATAAAATAATGACTGAACGAGAGACACAGCTATTTATGAACATTGTAATCGACTAAAAATGGTTTCGCTTTTGGCAAAAGGAGGGACTGTGGAAAAGTATGTCTGTTATCTTGCCATTCGCTCCGCCATTTTGCGCTTCACCCTTCATTACTGACCTTCTCTCTGTATCACGAACGCTCTGGGGCTTCACTCTTGATTTGCCTCATTCCTGCACGGACGCCCACGCCCTGTCCGTGCCCCGGCCTGCCACAAACTGACCAAGTCATGACCAACCAGTCGGACAGGGAGTTTCCCAGATGCTTATCGTCTTCACCCTGCGCACTACGCCCTGCAGGGGCCCAACAGCTACCATCTGCTGACTTATCAGATTGACCTCTGCTTGTTGTGTAATTATGGTTTTCGCCTACACCCTACACCCTGCAGGGGCCCAACAGCTACCATCTGCTGATTTATCAGATTGACCACTGCTTGTTGTGTAAATATGGGTTTTTGTTTGTTCTCCTTACACGCGCAGGGTGGGGATGAAGGGTATATAAGATGCGGAACCAAAGTACTCAGCAGACTGCCTCCTCAGACAGCTATGGGTGTCTGTTGCTGATGCTCTCTCTCTCATGAGATCAAAATAAACATCTTTTCTCTCCGTGCTCCAGTGTTGGTCTCAATTTGTATTCCGGACCCGTGGACGAAGGGTGACCGTGCACCTTTGGGTGGTCTTCTGAGGAGACCCCCAAATCCACATTACAAAAATATGAGAGCTGAAGCATATGATGAACTATTTCAATACACTAGTGTTAAAAGCAAAACGACAATCGTGAACAATACTGCGCCATCTTGTCTGGTGGAATTCTATGTGCACATAAGTTGCAGTCATTTTAATCTATCACAGCCATTTTGTACTCTGTTGGTCACCTTTGTTTCACCCTGCCCTTACTAGCATCCCTCTGACCCTCTGACCGACCTGGTACGTGTGCTGGGGGCTATAAACTCTATTTGCCGCAACAAACCTCAGCGCCACTTGCTGCCACAAACTCGTTTTTCCTCTCATCTCTGTTTTCAGGCAAACCTTTGGACACTCTACCCCTCACTGCACCTAGTTACACAAACAGGTTCCAAACACCAAAAAGACTCTTGCAACATGATTTATTGCACTGCAAACAGCAAGACTTGTTGTTACCAACAATGGGACCTGTTTTTATCAACAGAACGGACTCTTAGATCTGGCCGGTCTCACATGTTTTAGACCCTGAAGCAAGGTCCAGCTGCAAGATAAGATTGTCTGTTTGACCTGGGTGGGAAGAGAATTACTGTTGGGCTTGTGCGACAACCTGCCCGGGGCGGGGACCCCAAGCTTGTGTAACCATGTTGATGAAACCAATGCATTGTGTCAAACCTGTATAAAAGGAAGAGCCAAAGGAGTTATCAGCAGAACACCTCCCTCAGACATCCCGGTGTCTGCAGTTGACGTGATCTCCTCATGAGAAATAAACCTTTTTCTTGTCTTCCAGTTTCCAGCGCTTGCCTCATTATTTTGATAGCGAACCCAAAGTGAATTAGAGGTGGAACCCTGCACCGGGCAGCATTGAGGGTCTTAGAAGACTCGCTGCCTTTCACACTAGAACTGTGATTATTCCTAACAAAGAGGTAACACGTGTGACGACTCTCACTCAAAGGCTTGAAACCTTCATGACACGATGAGGAATACAGGGAATAGAAGAATCAACCAAGAAGCATATTAGAAGAAAACTGGACTCCGAGTTCGGTGACAGCCTCCACATATTCCCAGACAACCAAGGAAAATGTTTGGCCCAACCTGATAGTGTCATGCTACAGGACATAGTAAGAGAAAACCAGAGTCTGAAAAAAGAATTAGCAGTTTTAAAGGTTAAGGCAACAGATTTGAACAAGATCATTGATCAAATATCATAGCACATAAGAATAATGATTAAAACAAACTTGACATCAACACCATGGCCATGTCATCCATCAGACGTTGATAAAGATTTATTTACAGTGCCTGATTACCTTAAACGGTTCCTATTAGGACTTCTGACTGGAGATCCAGAAAACACAAAGCCGTCCAAAAGGGTTGCCTTACTTACGCAATCATTCAGTCAGGACATTATATATGCAGTGATAAATGGCCAGCAGAAACCCCCCAAGCAATTGTTGATACCATACGCCGTAAAAACGCTGACAAGCAATGTTGAAATCATTCGCACTCGAAACAGACTTAGTCATGGGATTTCATACTCTCAACTGGAAGATAATGATACCGCCTTGTGTCTTCAGAAACTTGCTGATACCTTAAAAGAGCAAATTGTTCTTCCAGCCAACAATCAGCCTCATGTCTTAACTAACTTAGCATAGGATAACATTGATAGGCTGGAAGAGACTCTTACTGGTAAGGGGACAACTCATCAAGTCAACGATATAGCTGTGCAGCCCAAGTTGTTTGGACCACAACCTTTTAAAGCTTCTCTCCCAAGCATAGAGAAACAAAAGCAAAGAACATTGACCACCACAAATACTGAAGAATTGTTCATGTATGTTTCTGGTGAACGAGGTGGGCCTCGGCCATTGATGACAAGTACCGAAGTCATGCCGGAATGTGTTGCACAATTGAAGCTTGCATAAAATAAGAACATATTCTGGGTTGTTACAAGACAAGAAGCGAGCCTCGCACAGATAATACCAAGTTGGACAGGATTTAACATCAGTACTAGATACCTATTTAGTGCATCACAGAATTCCATTGGCTACTTGTCCACCATGAATGCCCCTGCAACAGAGTTGACAACTGTGTCTGAAATTTTGAAACAGTCAGAGCTGATAAGGGAATCACTGCATTTGGTGAAAATCGTAGTGTCATGTATCAAGCTCTTTATACAAAATCAACTGAGATCGTGTGGAAGCATAAAGCAATGTACGACAGAATCATTCTTCGAATGGGCACCTTTCACACCACTTGAAATGTCATGTCCATTCTTGGAAAACGCTTTCAATACGCAGGCCTTCACGACCTTTGCATTGAAGCAGATATGATAGCAGAAGGATAATATCATCAGTACTAGAAGGTCCTATGTACAATAGTGCATGCATGAAGCTATGTTGAGACTGGCTTGGTTGAAATGTATCCCCTGGGTGGAGAAGAATTACGAAGAGAACATTCAGGTAGTCTACTCCTTCATTGAGGATTTTAATGACTTTGCAAAAGACCTATGCCAACAGAGATTAGACACCCTCTTGCAGAATGCTGCCTTTGCTGCAGTATAACAGCTTTGGGATGTATTCCTGGAAATCTTCGTAATGACAATATAGATCTCTCTGCATTTTGGATGTCGTATGTGGATATTGTTGAAAATGTATTGCTGGCTCTTCTGCGTGCTGCTCGAGAAGGAAATTGGCATTCACATCTTACCATACGCTCTATGATCCCATGGTGTTTTGCATATGACAGGAAAAACTATGCTAGATATCTTCCAGTATACTAAGTCGAAATGACGTTACTTGCAGGGAAACATCCAGAAATACAGCACAACTTCATCAACGGATGCTTTTCAGTTCAACTGTCAGATGTTAATGCGTTTGGATGAATTCTAGTCGATCAAGCGATAGAGGTAACAGTCAATAAAGACACACAGACTCCAGGTGGTACGACAAGGTTCAACCTCAAGGCAGGTGCTGTGAAAAGATATTATATGACGGCTGAACACAGAAGCGCCTTTTCGGGTCAGATAAGGGAAATGGTTCGTAACAACAGAACAGATCTTACTCACGCAGACCTAAATAAGTCAAGAATTGAAAAAGACTAAGATACTGTTACGAGAGCTGTTAGTCTGGTTCAAAGCTGGATAAACCCATTTGTTGGGCTACATGATCTCATTAGTCTCTCCATGGCAAAAAGGCATCACAAGACATAGTATCCAAAATAATGAAGGTGCATAAAATAGGTGAACAGGGCTATACAGACTTCAAACTTGAGCGTCTTGAGAATAATACACCTATTAATAAGTTTCATGACCAAATGAAAATGAACAAACTAAAAACCTTCACTAACATGTCCAAGCAGAAGGCAGCGAAGAGCAACAGCAGGGCAATCTTCATGAAAGCAGACAGAGCACTATTTGGTTGAATCATTGTGACAGCACAGAATCGGAACTTTCAAATGGTGGATATACTCTCTCACCCCTTAGGACCTTTACCATGGGCTTTAGCAGCGCCAGGTGGTCTATTGCGAAAGACAAACAAAGCTGTTTTAGCAACATACTTGCAGAAAAATGTTATGCTTGCTGAGGAAATACCTGGAAATTCAGCCACACTGATTAATGGTGGTTCTTGTTCAGAGAGTAAAAGGAGAGGAATCAAACTTTGGTAAGGTGGCTATGTCTGTCTTGTCCATGGCTTTGCGGGAAGGAAATAGGAGTCAAAGAATCAATGTTGTGTTTGATACGAATGAGACGTCTATTAAAAACAGCGAAAGGACAATCAGAGGGGAGCAACTCCGGCACAAGTTACAGAGCATCTCACCTTCCCAGATTGTCAGACAATGGAGAAAAGTCCTAAGCCACGTAAGGAATAAAACTTTCATTGCATTTCTTGTTAATGAATGGAGAAAACTTGAGAATAAAACACTGTATGCGAACTGTGAAGATAAATACTACAAAATCACATCTGAAGGGAGCCACCAAGTAACCAATCTCAACAGTACACACGACAAAGCAGATGATCATTTGTTGCTGCATGCTGCACAGGCTGTTAATGAGGGTTATGAGGCAGTAATGATAAGCTCAGATGACACCGAAGTGCTTATTATGTGTTTGGGATTCCATGACAAAATCATTGCTAACTTGTTTCTGAAATGTGGGACTAAAATACGTATGAGAGTCCTGGACACTGGGAAAATAGCGTCAACTCTTGGTGAAAATGTTTGTCGAGCTATGATAGGTCTCCATACATTTACCGGATGTGACACAGTAAGCGCATTTGCGGGAAAAGGGAAAGTAAGTGCATTCAAAATCCTTTCTACCAACAGACATACAAAGGAAACATTTTCGCAGCTCAGAGACGAATGGGATCTCTCTGAAGAACTAATGGACAAATTGGAGCAATTCTCGTGTTGCTATATGCACCAAAATCTTCGGTTCATCACGTGAATGCCTCGAGATATCACCTATTCTGCGCAAAGAAGGGTGAGATAGACAGTGATTAATTTCCACCTTGCAGGGACTGTCTGAAGAAACATTCCGAACGTGCGAATTATCAAACACGAGGGAGCAGAGCAACTGGTAGTGGACTGGATTGAGGGGCAGCCGGCACCTCGGGCGTTTAACATCTATTAGCTTGCAAATGCATCAGGAATTGCAAACTGTCAACATGTGTCTGCTGCCTAAATGACCTCAAGTGTACTGACGTGCAGACTTCCAGCCTGTGAAAATCAAACAGACAAAGAGAAAGATGACACCTATTCAGAAGATGATGATGACGACGAATGTGAATGATGAAATTGTGTTTATGTTCACTCATGACATACATTGCCTATGTAAGATGTAACATTATTATTTGAAATTGTAAGTGAAAATTATGCATATAATTTATTTCAATATATGAGGAATACAATGAAGTTTTATTGTTATTATTTTAAGGACTATATTGTTATTATTACAATTAATAATCATAATTCTTTTTAAATAATATTGAATGTAACATCTGGTGGAATTAGATTTATTTTCACATATTATGATGAATTTGTATGCTATTTATCAAAAATATGAAAACCATTATTTTTTTCCGGCCAAGGTTGCTAATTCAAAAATATCAGACAAAAGGCAAAGAGTGATGACTTGCAATCACATATTTTCCATCTCTAGGCATCCATACCTTGCAATAAAATAATGTTAGAACCCATCCCCCAAGTGGTACCAACAGCCTAAATTTTGGATCCTGGCTCATGGCTTAAATGCCATCTCCAACAACACTACTGCACCAATGCCTAGAAATTGAGAAGGGCTGCAGTGTGGCATGTGAGCATGAGCACTTGTAAGAACCCACTATGAACATTCAGGCCCTGCTGCAGCCCTCGGGCCTTAAGCACTTTATAGTGGAGGGATAGAGTGCTAGGACTTTCATGCCCTGGGTAAGATAATCGGGAGATAACTTCATGTCACTGTGACACCACAGGTTTATTCAGGGGTTTTTCACTGACATCATTATCAATTGCTTGACTCCAACTGGTTGAACTGGAGCAAATTCAACTCATGACTGCATTAGTTTGATAATCAAAAGCTCAGTATTCCAAACACGGTGTCTGAAGACATGGAGGCACCTCATCGCCTTACAAGATCTAAGCACCACCAGGCAACTGGTTGAATAGAATTAATTCTTTCTGACAGTACATATCTGATTATGGACATCACTTTCATGCAAACAGGAAAATCAGAACAGCACCATATCATGGTGAACAGCCATGTGCGATAATGAATGTAAGAGCAGAGAAGAACAGGGCTAAGCTGATCAGACGGGATGCCATTCAGTGCAAGGGGCAATTGTACATATCTATGCACAGAACCGGCATGAAGTATGAATTAATAAAATAGGAGTCATGGAGAGCTAGAGAAGCTGGTGACCGTCTCAGATGCCTGCCCATTTTTTTACAGCGCATAGAACCGGAGTTCAGTGATGCTGTGTTAGTGTCTCTCATTCCAGCATCACAGCTCCAAATACAAGTGCATCCCAGGTTGTAATTTTTCAGCCAGAATGCCTTTTGCCATATATCACTAATGAGAAAGCAGTTAGCGTTTTCAGCATAGGACCCTAGGACAGTCTGCCTGCCTTAGCACAGTCTTCATAGGCATGAAGCGTGCTTATGTTGCATGGCAAAGTGCAGCGGTAGCAAGCAACTTAAACATACAAAAACACTCAAAAATAATACTTTACTGCTTCAATAAGTCAGCAGTGCATCAGATTCATCCATAGATAGTGGAAGAAAACAATTCAAACATCAAAAAAAAATATGCAAATATTTAATTTTCCCTACCAAGAAATGATTTAGTCAGTGGAATGGGTCTTCGCTCAAGTATAACTATCGGGCACCCTCATCCACCACTTGTGATAGTACATGTATTCTCCCAGGCACACAGCACAGTGTCCTGCAGAACCAGTTAGACAAGCACCTGTCTGCCCCACGAGGTGCGAGCACTCAGGTGTCCCCGTGTGCGCACGTCATTTGGCTGCTTGCATGTTTGGGTCTGGCTGAGAAAGAGCTTTTGCAATCTCGCCAGCCTCGTGTTTTCCAAAATTCATTATAGCTGAGATATATATATCAGCTGTCTTTCTCCATTGGTCTGTTCAACAGTTATTCACGTTTTTCTTCTGCCAACCAGAGTATACAACATGGCGCAATAGGTCAACCACTTTACCCACTTTAAGCCATGTGAGTGACAGCGCTTTCTCTGATCAAATTCGCACGGCAACTTGGAACAAAAACGCACTTCAGTGCCAGGGGGCATGTGCATTCTTGCCCACTATTTTTATTTTAATATTTTTATTATTTGCATATTGCAGGTTTGCAAAAAAACATTTTATACATTTTTCAATTTAAAAAAAGCATGCTTGCCAATGCCAGACACATTGGTTTTGCTGTTAATAGCTTGCTTCATTTCGCTTGTAGGCAATGTCTGTAGCAGGGTAAGGCTTAACTGTTAACACGGCTTCCATATCATTGCTTGAGTAATGCACGCAGCCCTTTTGCAGTGTAGCAGACCTATATCACAACGGACAAGTGGTTGCTTGCTGAGTATTCACACGGCGATGAGAACTCATTCAAACACAAAGTCGTTGCACCCAGGGCTTTAAGTGGGCGGGGTCTCACCGGGTCTGAGCACCGGCAGTTTTTTTAAAGGAGGCTTCGAAACAGGTCTCTATCGGGCTCTGCTTTGTGCCTGCTGTCACTGCAGTCCGTTTTTTTCCGGACTGCAGTGACAGCAGGCACATCGAAGTGCGCTGCTCACACTGCTCACTTCTCACTAGTGGAGAAGTTACGGCATGCCGTCATGCCAGGTGAGCGTTGTAGGGGAAGGGAAATCCTTTAGAGAGTCATTTTCACTCCGGATTTCCCTTCTCTTTTTGAAACTCAGGAGCAGCAACATTGTCGTGGTGTCACCAGGGCTTGCAGTGGAAGCTTTTTCAATATTAAATACAACAAGCCAGAGTTGCTGCTTATTTCTTATGCAACTAACAACCATTGACAAAGCCAATAGTCCTGGCTTGTTGTAGGTATGATGTTACTTGTTGTATCATATATCTGGATGCAATGACAGAAACAGCAAAATACAAGTTGGGTGGCACACTATGCTAAGCACAGATTTTTAGCTTGTGTTTTTAAGCCACGCCCTTAATTACATCCCTTGCTCACTTTGCCACTGGATTCAAGATAGCCTGGCTGATGAGGGTTTTGAACCCGAAACCGGTCCCAGGATGCCTGTTTCCGGTCCAGGGAAGACATGGCTTGGCAGTTCGGCGCTGGACTGTTCCCATGAGGCACAGGGCCAGACTGATTTGCATATGGCCATGTCTGAACTGGGGTGGTGGAGTGAGCTAAAGAATGATGATGGATTAAACCCAGATCAGTTGACTGGGGGTGAGTGTTTGATTTGCTCTAACGCTCCGTCCATCATCCCCTTTGGTATCGCTTTGTTCGCCCTAAGTTGGCAGGGTATGCCCAGACGCGGGTCCCTTGCTCACTTTGCCACTGGATTCAAGATAGCCTGGCTGATGAGGGTTTTGAACCCGAAACCGGTCCCAGGATGCTTGTTTCCGGTCCAGGGAAGACATGGCTTGGCAGTTCGGCGCTGGACTGTTCCCATGAGGCACAGGGCCAGACTGATTTGCATATGGCCATGTCTGAACTGGGGTGGTGGAGTGAGCTAAAGAATGATGATGGATTAAACCCAGATCAGTTGACTGGGGGTGAGTGTTTGATTTGCTCTAACGCTCCGTCCATCATCCCCTTTGGTATCGCTTAATTACATTGGCCACGCCCCTTTGAGAGACCCCCCGCTTTTTCATCCCACTTAAAGCCCTGGTTGCACCGATCAGGATGCTAGGTGCCACTGTTGCTCGGCAGTGTTTCCACCGACATTAACGTTAGTTTCTGCGAATATCCAGTTTCCGTACTCGGCTTCGAGGTGCCGCACTGATATGGAAACCACTGGTGGAAAGTAAACACACTATTGCAATAAGCGAACATGCTGGGCGCTAGTTTAATTCCATATTTACAAAGTATTACGTTTGGGCAGCGGCCAAGCACCTCCAGTGCTCATTCTGGCAGAGAAAGTGACGCTGAATACAAAGGAAACTAGTGGCCTGATCGGCTGGAGAAATACAGATCAGATCCTGTAAGTGCAAAGTATAACAGTAAAACGATTTGCGCAACCTTGCGGGACCCGTCCCAGGGAATGGTCACCAAAGAATGTTAATTAATATGTTGAGGTGTCATGAAACAGTTATGGTAAAAAAACACTCGGATTTGACCCTCTATGTAAGGATGCTGGTGGTGGATCGCTCCGTGAAACAAAGCTTTTGCTATTTCGCATCTCAAAGACTAGAGCGGGAATGGCAGGCCAATGTTTATAATTTCGTCAAGGACTCCCAGACCCCCATTTCTTTACTGAAAAGTTGGTGCTGAATTCCTCAGGAAAGGACCCGGCCCTCATGTGAACAGATATAAACCCTTGCCACCATGGGAACCTGGGTTTCATTTGTTACAAGCAACAGTGGTTTCCATTGGTGACTTTAATTATCATGTGAAGAGTTATCAGCAATAATTTCTGTTTTTAATTAATGCATTATGTCAATAAATGGACCATCTCTCCATTATCACAGTTATAATTGTAGTTTATACATACAACTACAGTGCAATGTGTCCCAAGAGTACAGAACCACAAGACAAGAATATATACAGTCAAGATAAAGTGACAGGAGGAAACGTGTGTGTTTCTTTCAACAACAAACAATTCTGAATCTTTTCAAGCCAATAGGCCTCGCGTGCCTTTGTCTATTATAAAATGAGGCCCTTTAGGTTTGCTTGTTAGTATTATTGTCGATGACGTTTTGACCCCCTTACTCTAAATATAGGGTGTCATCAGGACAGGGAGATGTAGGGACATTCTAAAAACATATATATTGGAGTGTATTACAGTAACAGGAGTGATGGCAATGACTACATGTAGGGTTAACAAAGCAAACACAAGGTGATGATGGACGGAGCGCTGAAACTTTTCAGACACTCATCCCCAGTCACAGATCTGGGTTGAATCCATCATCATTCTTTAGCTCACTTCGCCACCTCAGTTCAGACCCAGCTATATGCAAATCAGTCTTGACCCTGTGCCTCATGGGAACAGTCCAGCCCGAACTGCCAAGCCAGGTCTTCCCTGAACCGGAAACAAGCATCCTGGGCCCGGTTTCTGGGTAACACCCTTCATCAGCCAGGCTAGCTTGAATCCAGTGGCAAAGTGAGCAAGGGACCCACGTCTGGGCATACCCTGCCAACTTAGGGCGAACAAAGCAAACACAAGGTGATGATGGACGGAGCGCTGAAACTTTTCAGACACTCACTCCCAGTCACAGATCTGGGTTGAATCCATCATCATTTTTTAGCTCACTTCGCCACCTCAGTTCAGACCCAGCTATATGCAAATCAGTCTTGACCCTGTGCCTCATGGGAACAGTCCAGCCCGAACTGCCAAGCCAGGTCTACCCTGAACTGGAAACAAGCATCCTGGGACCGGTTTCTGGGTAACACCCTTCATCAGCCAGGCTAGCTTGAATCCAGTGGAAAAGTGAGCAAAGGACCCACGTCTGGGCATACCCTGCCAACTTAGGGTGAACAAAGCAAACACAAGGTGATGATGGACGGAGCGCTGAAACTTTTCAGACACTCTCCCCCCAGTCACAGATCTGGGTTGAATCCATCATCATTCTTTAGCTCACTTCGCCACCTCAGTTCAGACCCAGCTATATGCAAATCAGTCTTGACCCTGTGCCTCATGGGAAGAGTCCAGCCCGAACTGCAGTACAGTACATATTACTTCTTATGTTTTCACATTGGAAGCAAATGTCCTTAAATAACCCCATTGGCTAGGGAACAGCATTATTGACTTGCTGTCCTAGAGGTATTTCAACCCCTACATATAACTCATCTGAACAGAGACAGTGGCATGACACAAAAATTAATGTCCCCTCCTCCCCCTGAACGTGATGACGGCCCCTGAGTTTCCCATATCTCACAAATAGTCATTGGGCTGGGTGAATGGGGCCCCCCTGAAGAGTTTCCTCCCCATTCACCGCGGGGGCCTGCATTGCACCCCTGAACATAGAATACAAATATTCCAACCACGTTGATTTTGCACTCAAGTAAGGAGCTGACTTCTTTCGCTAAAAATGTGGCGATGCACAACAATGGGAGACTGCCACAAAAACAATGTGTTTCCCACATTTTTTTTAACATTTTGCAGCGCGGCTCGTGTCTCATTCGGCTCAGGAAGCTGCTTAGAAAAAAGTTTGGTTTTCAAGGACTTTGCTGCCAATGTAAACATGCAAAGCGGAGCCAGAGCCCATCTCACTCACACAGCCTTGCAGGTTTTGCCCACATTTGAACATTTCTGGAATCTTACCAGTGCGTTGAACAAATAATACCGTTGACCACTAAATTTATCTTTATTGGCAATAATCAAAGGTTTCACTGCTAAGAATGTAACCTAGAGGACACAAGGCGAAGAAGTGGTGAGCAGACACTTTTTTAACAAAAGCACTGTCAAAGCCAATAGGTCTAGTCTTTGAAAGGAAGTTGACATTTTGGCTCTGCAGCCTATGCGGAACTGCATCGGCCTAAAAAATTAATTCGGCCCCAGTGTCATGATGGATACATATGTCATCATGCAAACATGCATGCGCATATGTCCTGAGACAGCTACCGTTATTGCCTTTTTTTGTTTAAATGACCGTTCCAAAATGCTGAACACCCACACTGAAGTGGTAAATTGTAAAAATAAAAACATACAAAAAAGATGCAATAAAGTGCATTCAGAGAAAAGAGCAGTCAGGTAGTATACTGCAGCTGCTGAGCCCTTCTAAAACGTCAAATAGAAATGAAATTTAAAAAAATGTGACTGACCAACGAAAGTGCATTGCTGGTGGTAGCAAGTCAACACCGCTGACAAACAAAGAAGAGGCCCCACGAGTGGGGAGTATAATTAGTCAAATCTGAGCGGGAAGGGAGGAGTGGGGGAAGAAATGGATGAAGTGGGAAAGGCAAAATAGAGAGCACCTCTCGCCAAGATTTGAATAGAAAAGCAGCACACAGGGGAGAGAAAACGTATGCAATCCTATGGCGTGTTGAAAGCAAAATGGAAAAAAAAGTAGTCCCCTGAATGTAACCAGTGGAAGGATACAAGTCACCCAATATAAAGAGTGGTGAAGGTGCTATGTCCGTGAGAAGAACAAACCAAAGAAGAGGAAGGAAAGTCATTGAATAAAAAGTAAGGAAAAGAGATCGACAAGAAAGCCAAACTATGATAAGCAGTGGGCTGGCTGAAAGCCCACAGTAAGTATTGGTATTGTACACAACAGGTCCGCTAAAACTGTCCGCCGGCGTGAAAGAAGAGAGGCACATACGAACAGCACACAGACACTAAAAGAAAATCAAATAAGTGTCCTCTTGTGAGGTGGTTCTCCATGGATTAACACTGGACCTTGCATCCACCAGTTGTGGCACACAGGAACCATTTAAAAACGTATTAAAAACCTAGATGGTCCCGCACATGCAGTCACAATACTCAGCACAGGCCCAATTGCATTACACACTCGTACTTTATTATCCAAAGGCCACATTCCGAGTTGGGAGATTTTATTGGATACTAACATTTTTTGCCAGTGCACAATATCGGGTGTATTTTGCACCCTATTATAACTTTAGCGATAAACAATGAGGAATAAAGAGTACAAAAAGTTGTTGCCCCAGATTTTACATACACTATTACTCCAGTTGTGTGCACATTCTCATCCAGAAAGAACATGAAGATAATTTACTATGCTAATAGTATCTGTGCTCATTCCATAACAGATGCAAAGTGCAAAACCAGGGGCAAAAACATTTGCACTCGATTATTCGTTTTGCACCCTACATGGAATGGGCATCCAGTTTTCAAATACAAGGGCATAAACCAGTTTGCAGTTTGTCATAGGCTGAGGTTTATCTAAGTGAATTTTTACATTCCACCCCCAAATAAAATAAAAATAGTAACAGAGAGAACTATCATTATTGGGTAAGTAACCTGTTCTAGTGTTCTGGTCAGTATTTGCCAGTCTGACCAGAAAATGTAACCACATCCAACTGAAAGATGGCAAGAGGAATAGAAAGAAGTGGAGGGAAGAGGGTGCAGGGAAGACGAGAGATAAGGAAATGGAGACAGAACAGGAGGGGAGAAGAGAGGACCGAGGAGCATAAAGAAGAGGTGAGTATGGAGAAGAGAACATACCAACAAATTACGGACCTAAGAGGTTCTGCATTACAGCTCATCCTAACTGGGCCACAGTCTGAAAATTAAGTCTTGATACTGCAAGGTCTGTAGAAAGTGTGCTCTGAAGACCAGATTATAACACTAGAAAGTTTCACAATAGGGTAAGCTCAAGGATGATCCAATGACTGGCTTACACTAAACATGATAAGCCCTGATAACTCATTGGATGATTATATCTTACAATTCCTAACTAACATTCATTCATCAAGTTAACAATACCATGAGCATAACAGAGATTGAGGCTTAATGGGCCTCTTGATAACTTGTCAAGACCCTGCCAACATGCACCTCACGTACTGGGGGACACAAATAACCTACTAGCATAATTATCTCCCATTTCCATTGATAAGCGAATTTGCATTGATTACTTGTTCTCAGCTGGGTGTGTGGCTATCACATCAGGGTTGGACTTTTCCAAGCAGGTCAGACAACGCTTGGCAATTTTCAACAGAAGCCGAAGTACTAGCAGAAGCATGAGGTAGGTGGATCCTTAAACACCATTAAACAAAGCTTAGTATCTTTATGACGTCTGCAAGAAGGCAAACTTAGGTTTACTTGCTCTACAGCACCTGTACTTTTAAACAGAGTGACTGATGAAGTATTAGATCAATAGTCTAGTACTGTTATGTTCCAAATAGGTACCCCAATATAGGCTCAGGTAGTCACCTAACCTTTCACCTATATTCTCCCCTACCATTACACTACATAACGGTTCTTAGTACTGACCTTTTACCTAGTTACGGTAATGTCCAAAGAGGACATGGGGCTTTCTCCGAAAAGCTTAAGCCTCATTCATTATGCATGAGGATTCTTGGAATCACAGCAGGACAGCAGGCCTACCATCTCCTGCATAATAACTATGTATAAGGGTCATTCCTTCTGTCATCCTAGTGCGACATGACACAGCAAGGTATATCCCCAGGGGGTACTACTTTGGGTATATATACACCATATCTTGCTGAGGTAGTCAGAGGAGAAAAGGACTTCCATGCTGACACACTGACGTGAGACGCTGAGGTTCCTGCATGCAGACACTCGAGCTCGCAGTGGTCTGACATCCCTTGCGGGGTGTCCATCTCGAGACCAAGACGGGGTCCCACAGTCTCTCACTTCAAATAATGGGGTTGACTTTATCCTAGAGGGATTCTTGGCTTTACACCCACATACATGCTAGGTACATTTAGGTACATCTAGTTAGGGTCGCATCGTAGGGGTACGCATTTTACTACTGTCATGTATTTTATATACTTGCCTGTATTCATTGTTTTAGCACAATGGTAGAAATCTACCATCCTTTTACTCTGTTAGTGCTTATACTCATTTATATCTGTTACTGTCTAGTGGTTGTTACAGCACACCTATTTTACACTAGAATGACGCTGGTTCAATAAATGCTTATTGAAAAACGTCCCCACCGTTTATTCTGTGTATCTCTCTGAGACAAAGTGAGCACAAGTGACTGAGCGAAAAGTAGTACACTGTTTCCACGATCCTGAGGGATCAGGGTTGTCATGTTCGATATGATGTCTACGAGGATCATGGTTGAACCTCACTATCTGAAGCACTTTAACTCTACTTTGTGAATGAGGGAGATCTGAGAAAGGGTTTGACCTGATCACTCCAGGAGCACATCCGGACCTCAAGAGTCCTTGCATGGCACACACATCCTCCCCTACTCCTAACGCACAATACACACCTAAGACTATGTATGTTCCGTTACAATTCCAACCAGTGAATAAATACGCTATATTGATACATTCAAGGATTTTTCTTACCACGCTATTACCACACTATTAACCACACACATTTTCAATAACCATGAATCCACAGTAGCTTCTTTTATTACATTAATCGCAGACGCCTTAGATCAAGGAACCACTGCAAACATTCCTAAAGTAACCACTATGATGCTGGATCTAAAAAGACACATTAGATCACACAACCAATAGAGAAATAACGACCTATTACTAATTTCCCAATGCCATCAAAAGGCCTTGAAACATTGATGTAGAGAAGCGTGAACAGCTATTAAAGACACAGAATTTGGTAGGCTCAGTGCAATTAGATTCTAAACCAGAAAACCACACACCACTAAACATTTGGGATGATGCTCTACAGATTGCAAGCAAAATATCTCTGTTCTACTTCTTGATTAATCTGATGCACTTGGAAAAGTAAATCACATTCTGCTGGAACAAGTAAAACCTGTGGGTGTTGAGCCTCGCTCTACAATGGCTTTCATCATCTTCAGCCAACCATCAGGAAAAAATAACAAGCATTTGCAATGCAAATTGGTCTCGCATTTGTGAGAGTTAGAGGTACTGGCGTTGTAAATGAGAATGTCTTTTGCCCATGTGTTTTGGATTGGAGCGAATGTATGTGGTGTGGAGTGGATTTATGTGCCTTGGAATTGTTAGTTGTGGAATGGTGTGTGGTGGAATTGTGTGACGTGGATTTGTGTAGTGGAATTTTTTGGCATGGTGTGTAATGGATATATGTGGATAGTAATTATGTGGTATTGAGTGTTCTGTAATTATGTGGAGTGGGATTGTGTGTCAGAGTAATTATGCGGAATGTCATTTTGTGTGGTGGAGTGGTATTTTGTGGAGTGTAATTATGTGGTGTGCTGTTGAATTATGTGGCATGATGCAGAATTCTGTGGTGTGGATTGGATGTATGTGGTGTGTTGTGTAATTGTGTTGTTGATTTGAAAAACGTGGTGTGGAATGGAAATGTGTAGAATTGAATTGTGTGGCGTGGAAGTGTGTGGCGCTGAGTGAAATAATGCTGATTGCAATGCAATAGGTCTGGCATTGGCGAGATTTTGAGCTATTGGCATTGTAAATGATATTGCCTTTTATTTATGCGTTTAAAAAACATGCAATAATAAAAGGCATTATCATCTTCAATACCAATAGCTTACAGTTTTGAAAATACGAGACCTATTGCATTGCAAATGTTTTTTTGTTTTTTTTTAAGGTGGCAGGTCTGATACAATGTCATATATGGGGTATGTTGTAACTAACAAAAACACTTTATTAGCATGATAACACAATGTCCGATAATTTCCTAGATGTTACATGCTTGAACGAAATTTGAAAATACATCCTGCCCAAGAAAACAGCATTTTGCAATTCTCATTTCTTTAGGGGTCACTGCAGCTACTTAGCCATACAAACTTTGACACACTTGTAAAGATCCTCACTCAGTCTCTCATTCACATCTCATTTCCAAGCACAAACGCAGCATGTTTCCTGCCGCACAAGTGTACAATGCTTCCTACCTCCCAGGATTGGACTCTTGATAAAGACACTATAAAAGTGGTAATACATAGCCCGGGCCACTGGAACTATGCGGCATGGGAGGGCCAAAATATACATGAAAGTTGAGTAAATTATGTGGTAAGAAAAAGCAATTTATGCTGTGTAATTCGGCATATTTTTAAAAAGTATTACTTAATTATTTTCCCATTTTAGCAGATTATGCAGCGAATGATGGACTATGCAGTAAATACGGCAAATATTTTACTAGGCAACAATCGCTGTGGCTGCACAAATCGCATAATTCCCGTGGCCATGGATATCACCTTTAGGCTAGACCTAACAAACAGTTGAGTAAAGGGGCCTGTTGACACCAAGGCTGGGCCTCTAGGGTGTGCTTGTGATGCGAATTCAGATACCTCGCCAACGACAAACCTTCACTCCCTTACATATATCTCCAAAACTGATGATGGGGCCACCCACATCTCAAACCCTTCCGCCGCCGCAAGGCAGTAGCAACCTCACACCTAACTGCAAATGGAAGACAGAACCAACCATCTCAGAGCCAGCCTGGACAGCTACCGAGATGCGCCCGACCACTGCCCGGGCATGCATTGTACCACGTGCAGCGGATCACATGAACATCATTGCCACATGATATCCTGTTTCCGGTGCAGACGTCTGAGATACCATTCATCCTGTGTAGTGACGCACTGAGCTAAAATAGAGTGTGCTATACGAAGCAATATATGAGTGCTCTTTAATCCCTGCAGGTACACGCCGACGTTGCAGGAATTACATTTTAGTAATGTTTATTGTCTATAGTTATGCACTGAGACAGGGCGATGCTGTGCAGTGATACTGTAACCTAGGAGAGACGGCACCTAGGATGTTACACAGAAGTAAAATGTAATAGGGCAATGCGTCCGGAGAGTTATTACATGCTGTTAGAACAGGATTATTTTATGTATTTCACACAATTACACTTGTCTTGAATGTTCTTTACTGCAGGCTTAGGGCAGAATGAAATGGGTGCCGTTATTCATTCCACACAATCACGAAGAATAAAATATATAGCCGGAGACTGTTCTGTTTTCCAGGCGGCGAGTTACAAGAAATTATTTTTATGCCATGCTGCGATACAGAATGGCAGATGTGAAGGCAGTGTTCTTTATTCCATGCAATGACACATGAATATATTGCCTGGGCACGTTGTATTCTGTGCAGTGATACATTGGAAGAAGAGAACAGAAATGTACGGGAGCATACGTGATTGCTCGGCTCCTGATTAGGGAGCACGCATGCTGTGAAGGTCTAACAACATAATGACGGGCAGCTTACATGTAACTCGGTGTACGATCTGGCATTTATTGAACATCGCATGGGTAGAATATATTGGAGGGTCGCAGCAGACACTGCCCTTTGGTTTTGACAAAAACCGAATCAGATATTGTAAATGTTATATGAACTTTAAAATTACTTTTTTCAATTGTGATTGTATTTATTACCAGTTTTTTGATATTACATTTCTTCAATTGTCCTATTTTATTCAAGTGCCCAGTCATTTCAAATCCGCAGAATGCTTTTATAAAACGTTTGCATAAGAAGGCGTTTAAAATAAGTAGTTACCACAAATGAGTTCATTTATATCAAGTAGTTCCACTGGTTATCTCACGTGTGTCGTTTGTTCCGAAAATATGGGGCCCTGTAAGCGAAGAGTCGGTCCTAACCTCTTCGGACTGCTGCTGCTATGACGATGCAGGCACTAGAATGGAGGCAGCGCATGTGCACCAACTTCCCGAGAATCATTCTGTGACGCTAGTCACAAAATGGCTACCACCCCTGCCTGCGAAATCCCTGTAGACACTACTGCGCATGCTCATGGCACGAACGGGCTGCAAAACGGTCACCCCACTGTAGTCTATTATTCTTCGCCTAAGCACCTACAGGATTGTACTGGAGAACTAGAGTTCCAACTTCATATCGTAATAATAGAACACGGGTGAGCGCTTTCTGTTCCTTAAATACGTGGAGCGCACCACGCGGCCATGCTGCTTAAAAAAACCACAAGGGGTTCCAGCTAAGCAGCGCACGTCCTGCCTACAATAAGGGAAACTCAAAAAAGAAACAAGCACGGACTGCAGGGGGGGGGGGGTTGGGATGCATGGGAAGAAAATAGTGCTCACAGTCTCAATAAAACATACTGTGCAACACTTGAAGTAAAGGGGCCAGTAGCCATGGAAGGATACAAATGACGACATGGCAGTCATAAGGAGGGACTAACAAGCTTAAAACCAATCGGAGGGCAGCATTTAGGAACGACAAAGACACAAGCCAAGGAAAAAGATGGGCGGAGAGTGGGCGGAGCTTCCACAGAGTTTCCACTCCATACTGAATACTGTATGCCTCACAAAGCGAGCAGCGCATGCGCGCTGCCGCTATAGGCTCGACCTAAAAGTGAGCATGGGACCTGTAGGAAAGTAGGATCTGCTTCTTATGGTTACCCCCACTTTTTTGCTTGATGTCTCACTGTTTTTGACTAGTCTGACTGGGATCCTGCTAATCAGGACCCCAGTCTATCTGCTTTCTCCCTTAAATTGGCACACATGTATTTTGGTACACTTCAGATTGGATACTGGGGTACCCTTATAAGTCCCTAGTATATGGTACCCATGTACCCAGGGCATAGGTACCCCAGAGGCCTCCCATGGGCTGAAGCATGTATTAGGCCACCCATGAGAGGCCATGCAAAATGGAACTCTAGGTCTGCTACAGCAGCCTGTGTAAGATGGTTCTTGCACCACGTACTTTAGATATAGGTTCACTATATCTATAGGTCATTACACTTAAAACTTATAAGTCACCCCTATAGCAGGCCTTATCAATCCTGAAGGCAGGGTGCTGGGCTTTTAGTGAGAGGGTGCCCCTGCATGAGCAGAGCCCCTTTGCAGCCTTCGGAGACCATTCTCCCGGGTTGTCTGTGACTCAGCCGGACATATAGGTAGAGGTGCATTATAACCTCGCGGTAAATGCTATCTCGAAAACGGCTGCATAGAAACATATCGTGTTTGGTATCAAACACCTTGGAATCATACCTCCACACCAGTAACTGGTGTGGGAGGTATGATTACACCCTTCAGAAGCGAGCTTCGTGGGGTCACCGGTCTACCCGGCACCAGCCTTCTCGACCCGGACAGCACAAAATGGATGCTGCCAGCCAGAGACACATTTCTGCCCTCCTGCTGCTGAGCCAAGCTCGAGCAGAGGAAGGCAGCACAATAGGCATCCTGTCACAGGGAGGTGTGACCACCTCCCAGACAGGGTTTAGTGTATTGGGGCTGGGTGGGTGCACTCTGAGAGTGCCTGAAAGTCTGCACTGGGGGCACATTTGGTGTCCCTGTGCATAGTCCAGCTTAAACCAGTTCTGGGAGCCATTGGCTCCTGCTCTGCGCGAAACTGGACAAAGGACATGGGTGTAGCCACCCCTCTGTCCTGCCCCTCCCCAAGGAGGGTCCCCTGAATCTGTCCAACCCTCTCCCGTGGGTATAAAATGGGTTACCTGGCTACAGGACATTGGATTTTACGTGAACAAGATTCTACAAAGAAGAAACCACAAACCTTCGACCGTCTGGACACCTGGACTTCGCTGGACCTCGACTGGGCCGGACTTCGTTCCCCTTTCCGTCCAAAGCTTAGTTTGTGCCGTGACTCCATACAGGCTCCCTGCAGGACCTGTGGGGCACTTAAGACAACAGAAGAGTCCCCCTTGGAGTGAAGGAGTCACTCCCCTGCTTCGCAGGCACCTAAAGCGCAACTGACCGGTAGCTGCTCCTGAGCTCCTGCGGACTCCGAAGATTTCAGCAACACAGGAGGTGGGTTCCTGAAGGTTCCTGAGGTCGATCTGCCCTCTCGCCAAGTTTAGGGCCAGTATCCCTCGTGGGGGCTGCGTAACCCGAACCAACCCCTGTGCACCGCGTCCATTTGCAAGTGCATATGCTTGTTGGCGATTCCCGAGCTTGTGCATTGGGCTCTGTGTAGTCCTGACCCTGAGCAGTATTTGCACAAAAGAACTCGGGCCTCCTCGCACCGTGTGCTCCGTGGGCTGATGCCTTGCAATCTTGCTCGAGGTCCCCTCGCGACTCCTGGTCCTTTGGCCTGTGGGTCCCCCTGAGGGTCATCGTAATTGTTCTTGGGCTTTCCTGGTTGCTCCAGACGTGCCCTGACTCTCCATTGCTTGGAGAGTCCCCTGGACCTTGCTGGTCCACACCGTAACCTGTTTGTCCTTCCTGAGTGGGTTGCTGTTGCCAAGGCTTGTTGGTGCTCCCGCCGGACACCGACCCCTCAGCACTCGACATCCTTCGTGGGACAGCTCACCTCCGGCTCCTGGTCGTCCTCGACGTCTCCTGGTCCTCGTGGCTGCAGAGTCAAGCATCCCTTCTTCGCACCTGAAGCACCCGACATCGGTGGGCATTCGTCTACTGAGCACCTGGTCACTGACGTGACCCAGACTCTGTCCCCTCTGCTTTCAGGTTCCTTCCATCCAGAATCCAGGCTTGGATTCCACCGGACCCTTTTCACCTTCACGGCAGCAGTACTTCTTCCTTTCCTTCCATAGCGAACGACGAGAGTTTCCGACGCCACTTCAGACCTATGCACCCGGCTTCCCTGGGATAGGTAACTCTGATACTACGGTATCCACGGGTGGGGTGGCTCTTTAAACTCTTAAGTTACGAAGGGTTGGCTCGAAGTCCTCCTAGAAGGGTCCTTAAACTTTAACTTTGCAACTGCGACTTTCCCATAGAGTTGTACGGAGCACGCGGTCGTGTTTCCTCACTGCACCCGTCCTCCGTGGGTCTCCTGTGTCATCACCTTGGGTGGTTCCTTGGGGTCCCAGCGATTCTACGTGCACTAGGCACTGTGTCTAGTCAAGTCGTGATTGTTATACCACTATTTTAGTATATGGTTCGGTCTCCCCCTGGAGCCCGCTGTGTATTTGTGCTACTTACAACTGTTCTATTGATCCAGTATTGTGTGCTTTGTGTTCTATCCTCGGGTAGAGGGTAGTATAGAGTGTTATATTAATAAATACATATTTTTATATAACTACTGTGTGGTTCTCCTTCATTTAGTCATTCAGGAGGTGATATTCTGGTAAACAAGCTGCTTTACATTCCTTCAAGATTAAGCCTGAAGGCTGCTCTCCATAGCTACCACTAGGATAGCTTTCATAAAGGTGATCTTTGACTTCATACATCATAAGGGTCGTGTGGATTGGTACAAGGTGCCCACTTTAACTAGTGGACAGCATATACCAAGCCACCTTCTCACAGGACCCACGTCTGGGCATACCCATGCCACTTGGGACGGTACATGAAACACACAAAGGATGATGGGAGGCTCCTTGTAATAAACCTAACCACTGGCAACAGCTCGGAGTAGCACTCCATCTATCGTTCTTTTGCTCATCATGCTACCTCAGTTTGGGCCCAGCCTTATGCATATCAGTCTTGACCCTGCTCCACATGGGAACAGTCCAACCTGAACTGCCAAGTCAGGTCTTCCCTGAATCAGAACACAAGCAACCCAGGACTGGTTTCACCCTAGTTATGGGCTCATCAGCCGAGCACAGCTTGGTTCCAATGACACAGTGAGCATGGGACCCACGTCTGGGCATACCTATGCCACTTAGGGCGGTACATCAAACACACAAAAGGTGATGAGGGGCTACTTACAATAAGTCTAACTACTGGCAATAGCTCGGGGTAGCACTCCATTCCATCATTCTTTTGCTCACCATGCCACCTCAGTTAGGAAGGGGAGTCACGACTTTTGGTAAGAAGGCCACCTGAGTCCTCAGCACCAATTTGTTTGGCCAAAAAGTGTTATAGGACAGTTGCCCTGAAAGTGTATGTAGTTCACTCAGGCGATGAGCTGACATATTTGCAGCGAGAAAAACAGTCTTCAAAGTCAGAAGGTGCAGCAAGAAGCTATGCATCGGCTTGAAGAACATACCCATGAGGAAGGTCAAGACCGGGTAAAGGTCCCACCTGGCATAACAAAAAGCATGAAAGGAAATGAATGTCAAACATTTAATCAACCTCAATATAACAAGTAAACTTTTATAATGCTCACT
This sequence comes from Calotriton arnoldi, assembly GCA_963921515.1. Taxonomy (NCBI): domain Eukaryota; kingdom Metazoa; phylum Chordata; class Amphibia; order Caudata; family Salamandridae; genus Calotriton; species Calotriton arnoldi. The sequence continues at coordinate 476,329 of CAWUFW010004016.1, read as the reverse complement.
GCAAGGCTTTGCTAGGCTAAAGTCAAAACAATCATAAGGACGTCTCACAGTTTTGCCTGTGAGGGGTCAACCTTGCAAATGCTACACCAGGTTACAAATTGTCCCAGCGCCTGGCACAAATCAATTTGAGGACAGGCATCTGGCAGCGAGGATGGCAACCAGCACTAAAGGCGGCAAATCAAATGCAGTCAACTGCGACCGCTCGATCTCCGTAGAGTGCATAGACTCAGATGGAGGGACCTGCCCTGTTGCTGAGACAGGAGGGCCATGCAAAATGGCTTATTGCAGTACCGCATAGCAGTGGTGTTGACCGTGAGAACCTGGTCCAGCCTCCCCATGATGGATGCAAAAAGAACAGATGATGGACGGAATAGTGAACAAATCAAACATTCAACCCTAGTCACAGATCTGGGTTAAATCCATAGTTTTTTTGTTCCCCACGCCATTCCAGTTTGGACCCAGCCATATGCAAATCAGTCTTGACCCTGCTCCCCATGGGAACAGTCTAGCCCGAACTGCCAGGCCAGGTCCTTCCTGGACTGGAAACGAGCATCCTGGGGCCGGTTTCGGGGTATCAGCCAGGCTAGCTTGAATCCGGTGGCATAGCGAGCACGGGGCCGACGTCTGGGCATACCCCTACCACTTAGGGCAACAAATGCAAAAAGAACAGATGATGGACAGAATTCTGAAAAAAGCAAACATTCACCCCCAATAACAGATCTGGGTTAAATCCATCGGGTTATTTTATTTATTTATTTGCTTTTGTTCCCCTTGATGGATGGCGGAAGGTCTTCAGAGACAGACAAATGCCCAGCAGCTCAGCAGAATGACATGGAGCCGGCCCTCCGCTGGAGACCAGAGTCCTTTGATCTCCACCTCCCCAGGTGACCTCCTCAACCCAGCAGTGATGAGTCTGTCACCACTGTCAGCTCTGGGTGGGAAAGGGAGTTGGGACTGGTGCTAGACAAATTGCATACAATATGCCACCACTGTAGACCACGAGCTGTCTCTTCATAGTCCTGAACGGTGTTCAAAAGGCTGCCTTGATGCTGGGCCCATTGAAATTTCAAGTTTCTCCTCAGTGCATGTATGTACCACCTGCTACCATTGACGAGGAGGATGCACAAGGCTGCCTCTGACCCACTCTCACTGTGATCCAGGACAGAGCCTGAAACATTAAGATCTGGCCTAAATGCCCTGGACTCACTGCTGTCCTGGACTGACTGTCCCAATGAATAGAAGGCCTGTGAAAGAATTCGGTGGGAGTTTGATTTGTTTATAATGAACCCCAATGATGTCAAGAGTTCCGCTGTCATCTGGAGGTGGTCCACGGCAGACTGTGGTGAGCCTGTATTTGGCAACTAGTCGTTGAGGTATGGGAATACAAGGACTCCGGGGCTCCGAACTCTGAAGATGGGCAGCAACCACTGCCATCAATTCAGTGAACACCTGAGGGGTGCTGGTGAGGCCAAAGGTGAAAAGGGCAAACTGAAAATGCTCCATGGCAACCATGAACCACAGGTGATGCCTGTGGGATTTGAGGACGGATATGTAAAAATACGTATTCTGCAAGTGCAAGGACACCCAGCCTGGGCAGACAGGATCTGGGATAACAGAAGCACTTTCAATGTGTTCTTCTGCAGGAAGGCATTCATGGTTTGAAGGTCCAGGATAAGCCTGAGGCCACCGTCTTTTTTCAGGATGAGGTAATTTTGAGCACAACAATGCCTGCCTTTCTTCAAGTTTGGTTCCCTCTCAATGGCAACCTTGGAGAGCAACATGCGTACCTCCTGCAGCTGGATGGACAGATGCTCCTCCAAAATTTGTTTTGTGTGGGAGTGAAACAGGGTGGGGAGAAAAGGCACTGCATAGCCTTTCTGAACAATTTGTAAGACCCATTTGTCAGGCGAGATTGCTGACCAGCCCGAGGGGACATACCGAATCCTGCTACCCACTGGTTGGACATGCGCTACTACGGGCAAATTAATGTGGTTTGTTGGCCAATGTAGCTGGGGAGAAAGAGCTAGAAGACTGGTGTCCTTGCTAGCCCACATGTTGCCTGCCAGATCCGTGTCCTATACCTCAAAAGGCATGGGTTGCCTCCTGCATCACTGGGTGGGAAGGCTGTTTCTGCCTATATGTCTCTGCCCTCCTATACAGCCCCTGAACATCTGTAAGTGATGCAGAAATTGTTTGGCAGGGGTCGATAGCCTCATGGAAGTGCTGTAGCTCTGCTGTCTTTAAAGCGTTCCAAAGTGGAGTCCATCTTCCCTCCAATAGGGCAAGACCCATAAAAAGGCATGTCCATTAGGGTGGCCTGAACCTCACCGGAGAATCCAGCTGACCTAATCTAGGAGTGTCTACGAAGGACAACACTGGCACCAACTGCCCTGCCCAGGTCACCGTGCTACCCAGACCTGCGCTGATAACAGGCTTGGCCACATCTTACTCATCATGCATCATCTGGGCCAAACAGATCCCAAGATCTTCTGGGATCGCTTGCAAGATCTAAATGGCATGTGCCAATGGGCATGTGTGTAGCAGCCCACCAGGCACATTGAATTCACAGATCGCAGTACCAGACTAGTGGAAGAAAACTTGCATTTACCAAAAGGATTCTCTATCTGCGGTAGTGGTTGGAAATTAATTAGGATTCACCTTAATGGTGAAAGCCTGTACAATAACGATCTCTGGAGTGGGATGCTTGGTGAGAAAATCCGGGTCACCAGGTGCCAGTCTATGGCATCTGTCCACCTGCCTGTTCACAGGCTGACAAGAGCATGGTTATGAACAAGTAAACATCAGAGTATCTGTGAGGCCGTTATTAAATGGAAGCAGAGACTCAAATGTTGCTGGACCAGGCTGCAGAATTTCTGTCAAAACATTTGTTTTAGTAAATGGAAGACAGGAGTAATTTCAGTAGCAAGGCTGCCTTGAGAACCACTACTGCAATTGCGGCACTCTCTTCCACTGGTGGCCTATGCAGCGAGTCAAGTTCTGTCTCAGGAAAGGTATCAAGCCCACTGACATTCAGTAAATAAAGGTACAAGTTATCATCAGTATAATGAGGGGATAGAACGCCATCCCCTTCACCATCATTAGCAGCAATATATAGGGTGCATCCTGCTCTGACAAGGGAACAGAATCATAACCAAAAAGATGTTAGAGCCTTTGTAGATAGTTGAGATGCAGTAGAGGCAGTGGGTGAATGGTAATAGGCTGCACCTTTGTATTCTCATAGTGGAGGATCATACATGGGCGTCAATATTGGATCATACTCCAGTGCTAGTGGTGTCAGCACTGACATTGATCATGGGGCCGGAGAGGAAGTCTGTACCAGGTATGTAGGTATGGGTCTGGTAACAAGTCCCAGGGGTGCATATAACACCAGGGAAGGACCCAGTGGTAACCAGACTAGAAGCCACTGCAGTTCAGTGGGAACAAAAGTGTGGCAGAGGGAGAAGAAGGTGAACTGAACATTTGTAGCATGGTCTTTTTGAAAGCTTTAATTTGCTGTGGGGTCAACAATGGCCTAGGAAACTCTGGTTGTGTCAGAATCAAGTGTGAAATCGGTACTGTGACTGGTGACTTCAAAGGAGTGCGATTAAATCGGGTCGCCCTTGCACCTACTGTTTGGAGTCAGAGTGGTGGGGTGGGGATGAGTTTCGCTTCACTTTCTTATGCTTTTGTTTGGACTTGGTCTTTGACTTTCTGGAGGACTTTGAGTGCAAAGTTGAATTAGGTCACTGGAGCAGTATCTACACAAAGGCTGGGACTTCTCCTTGTGTTCGGACACAAAAAATGACGCCTCCTAGTTTCTGATTGCATTTTGGTCAATGAGGGCACACTTATCACAAAACCTCGAATCTGAGCTCAGACACCAAAGTCACACCTAGAGCAGGTCCCTAATCAATACCAACAACCGTCATCAATTGTTAATACTGTTTTTAATTAAATTGCTGCAAGTTAGCTAACACGTTAAATTGAATCTGTAAAAGAAAAATGAATTGCCTACGTGATGGTGATATAATTACAATTTGATTAGTGTAAATATTCCTCTTATGATGTATAGCTGCTAGTTTTAGAAATGCGGATGTACTTAAATTATGGTATTTTTAATAGGTAAATATACAAAATGAAGTTTTTAACTGGTTTAAAATATCTCTCGATCAATTCGTATTATGATAATTATTTGTACTTTTATGCATTTACTAAATGCGAATAAAGTTATTCGATTGATTGATTGAATACCAACTTCCTGCAGTCGCGACTTGGCTTGAGACCAGCTTTTTTGCTGGGGACCTCATTCCCTAGCAGACTGAAACGATTTGGAAGCCATCTGAAAACTGACAAATTTGGGAGCAGAGCACTAGATCTGCATCGGAAGGCACAGAAAGAAAGGAACAGACATCTGCACACAGGAGGGGTGTTTACCTGCAGCTCTGCTCTGTCACTTCCAGGGTGGCATGGAGCTAATGTAGAGCAGCACAATGCCACCAAGCGGCGTGTAGGAGCACTGCTACAAAACAATTCCGGATCAAATCGGGCAATTGGGGCATATTTAAAGCTCAGGAATCAGCAGAATGAAGTATCCATCAGAAAAGTAGTAAGAACCGTCCCCTCCACCTGCTTATATTACTACATTCACTAAATATTAAACTCACACTTTACTCTCCCAAACACCTAGAAAGACTACAAGAGTAAGTTCTCCGATTATTTGCTTAAACACCTGGGACTATACTATTGGACATCTTTCTACTAGCTCCCTGTAGAAGCAAACATCCTCTTTAAGGTGTTCGGTATGATGCAGAACAATTCAATCATGACATTCTATAGATGAACCAATGTGCGTGAGAAAGGTCCTGCTACTTCCTCCTTCCACCACTAGAAGATTGAATCAAATCAGGACATGTTGAACTTCTCAGCATTGCTTGAGTATGACATAAAAGTGAGACGTGGCCTCTTTGGTTCACATTCTGAACTAGCAAAACAGGCACAACAAAGATATATCAAACACGTGGAAAGGCAATTATACAAGCATTTTACAAGGGAGCAACTACCCTGACAGATGTTATATTTGCTTAGGTACCTTTATCGTGACCTTGATGTGTACCTGCCACACTAGTAAAGAGGCGCTGCTGCACCATGTAAATTACACACCGTTCCCCCCAGATCTGGTTGAAGATATATAAATAATTTAAAAAAATTAGCCTACACCAAAACGTAACCAATCCTCAAACTTGCAGACCAATTTCATTCTCGATGTTGCCTTTTGCTAGACTTTTGTTGAAAGGGCACCAGGGTAAAGCAAAGCAACATTGCAGAACAAATTCTGGACGCCTCAACCACACTACGAAAGACAAAAGAACAGGGATAAGCAGGAAGTGTGATGCATATGTTAAGACACATGACTTGGTATAAATTGTTCTAAGAGCCTCTGCGGCGCAACCAAATACATAGCATCCTCTGGCAACATTCAATTAGTAAAACAGACTCAACCACTATGCCATAATATTCATTACTTTCTACACGGTCTGCTGGAATATACATTCATACCCGTCTCTCTACTTCCTAATTGTAAAGGACTTCCACACTGGCTTCACAAGCAGGTAAGATCTACAGTCTATCAGTGATATAGCCTCACGTAATGTGCTGCCTTAAGCAATGCCCTCTGGAGCATCTACAGCGTGTGTCTGAGCATCTGGGTCATGTGATTCGGACAGACCTGCCCATCCATTGTACAAACCCCTGAAACACTGGCCAGTCTGTTCTCACTGCTTTGCGCCAGCGACTGTAATCCGCGAGGAATGTCCTCCAGCCTTTACTGGAATGTCAGCCACTGTCCCACCAGCAGCTGCTGGTCACACACACAATCAGGCAGATTCTCTGTTCATGACACCAGGGCCACAGCTTCAAGAAGGGAGGAAGGCACTTTCCAACATATATTTCAAAAATATAAACTGAGGCTCCTTATAAGACTTGGTTCCTATTCAAATTATTTAATGAATGGAATTATTCACACAATAGACATTTATATTATAGTTACAATGTCAACACATGTTCCGATTTGAGGCTGGTGCTGGCTTAAACGTCTGTACCCTTTTGGCTACTATTTATATAGCACTTTCTCTATTTACCTCACAATATCCCACCAGTTTGCTGATCCATATATCATTAGCTTGGATATTAGAAAGATTTAATATTTAACCCCTACAGACGGAAGTCGGGTAGGCTTAGGGCTCGAATAATTTCTTCCTCACGCTGAAAGGATAGTGGAGCAATGTTGCTAACATTTTTTTTTTTAACCTAATGTAATCGTGAAGGTCACCTTAGCATTCGCTAATGCTCAACAACTAGGAAATGCACATCACCCTTTTTTTGGGAGGTTGACATGAATTAGAAACCACACAAATAACACAGCAAATTTTTCAACCTCTTGCTAGATACAGCTATAACATGTTGAATTTGAAGATGGATATACTTGGGTGGTGGAGTGCTACTGGGATCGTCTAATTCTAAACAATGATGAACGGATGCCTGTAAAGTCTTCAGTAGTTGCCTAATGTCTCCTTTCTGTACAACGTGTGAAAAGTGCAATGTACTCTTGATATGCTGAGTCTCGCAGTTGTTTGTTCTAAGAAAACCAATAAAATAAATGTATTAAAAAAAATAACAGCATAGAAGCAATGGTGATCTTCAGCTGCATAGACCAAGGCACAGATAAGTTCTCCCCCTCATCGCATGAGAGTCTCTTGCAACATTTTTCACAAACTCCAAATGAAATCCTGCTAAATGGTACAGGGAGGCGGCTGCACCTGTGAAGGGCGGAGCAGGCTGAGGCGAGTGATCGACGGCAGAGCAAGCTGAGGAGCGGAGGCAAGCAAGCTGAGCGAGCGACCAGAGGTGAGGAACTCGCTTCTCCCGGTACTCGACTATCGCTGTCGCCCGCGACTTGCCACATTTGCCATACCGCCCTCAACCTCGCTCAATTTAATTCCAGTGGACACCTGGGACTGGCACTTGGGATTGATCTACGAGGGAGCGAGGAGGAGTGCGGCCGCCGATAGTTGGCGGCCGCGGAGCGAGAGCCACAGGTGGTCCGCGGAGGCGGCCCGACTAGGTCCGGGTGCGGCCTCACCTGGTGGGCCCCACTCGTTCGGTCAGCGCAACGTATCAGCACAAGTTTCAGCGCAGTGCAACTCTACAGCGACAGTCTACAGTTACACTTCAGTAACACTACAGCTACATCAGCCGCAGTTCGTCAAAATACTCTGGTTTGAAGACCTGGGTGCTGTATTGGCAGTAAGGATTTCGCACACTTCATTGGTCAGGAGTCTGGAGGTAGGAAGGCTCTCTGTGCTTTCTTGTTTCTCTGTGCCTTCCAGACTCTTGCTTGTTCCTCTCTGCTAGTCCCGGCTGAGGAGGCGGAGCGTGGTGCTAAGAGCGTTGCGGAGTGGGGTGGCGCTGCGGTTTGGAGGCTCGGCAGCTGCGCTTGGCGTGGCCTCTCACCAGCCTCGGCTTAGCTGGGGACTCCTGCAGACCAAACCTGGATTCTGGCACGGAGTTTATGATCACAAGTAAAAGAGTCCATTGAAGTGCAGGTCCCCCTTTAAACTTTGTTATTGGCCCTAATGGTATCTGTAAGGGTACCCTGTAAGAGGTTGGGTGAGAGAAGAACTAGGCGATCAGGCAAGGAGAGACCACCATTCCCCCCCAATCAAGAGAAAAAAGAAACTCCAATCCTCAACAACTTTAAATAAAATGAAAGTAAAACTAGCAGGGGAAAATCGGCCGCTAATATCCCCCATGGTACGTATGTTTGGGAAATTAACGAAGACTCCAAATAAGTTTGACTTTATGAAAGATCCAATGGGAGCCATGTTAACCTTACAAACAGATTCATGCAATTTACAAACTCCAATCAAACCAGTGAGGGAGGCAACATGTCTAAATCAAGGAATAAGAGCGCTTGACCACTATGAAGTGGACCAAACACCCAAACTAAAGGAAGAAACGGCCAATCAATGGGGGCAAATAACTGACCTGGAGACCTGGAGATATTAACAGTACCCTTAACCTCACATTTGCAACATGAGGTCTTAAGTTCACCGGAATTATTGTCTGGAGTTTCGCAACAATTATTGTCATCGGGGGCGCCACTTCCAATTGAAGTATCAGTAAAAATCAAAATCGCGAATATTGTAGGGGACCCTACACCTTTGACTCAAACAAACCACGAATATCAATGTAGCCCCATAAAAGAAGATGACCCGGTCCTTCTGCATAAAACTCCTAGCGGAACTATTAACCTTCCTCAACCCCTTCAAATAAATGTTAATGTAATCCCAAATGATACAGAACAAATAAGGAGACAGAAGAACCTGAAGCAGGGCAACGGAACCCAAGGTAATATGGACGATTATCTTCCGAAATCAGATAACTTGCAGCGTTGGAGTACACCCTACCAAAATAATGATTGGAACACCAGTCTGCAATACATTGAGCCAAATAAAACAGAAGAACAACTAACTGGCACATGCATCAACCGAAATACTGCTAGCAAACGGGCAGATTCTCAGAATCTGCCCCGTTGCGACCAGTATTTTTGCATTTGGGATGCATCATCCCAAATGCAGAAATCGCAATTTAAGGAATCGCAAAATTGCTATTCCTTAAATTGCAATTGCATTTAAGGAATCACAAATTGAGATTCCTTAAATGCAGTGCATTAAAGTTAAAAAATTTGCGATTTCGCTATTTGGGGGAGCAAATTACCATGAAGTTAAACTGCATGGTAATTTGCAAAAACTTTGAAAAATGCACTAAAGTTCATTTTTCAAACTTCCATTTTACACACACACATGCCCTTGGGGCATGTGTGTGTGCGCAAGATGTACTCATATGCAGATTTCAGGGGTGCAACAGGGTGTCCTATTGACACCCTGGCACCCTTGAAATAGCTCCCGCTATTAGCCATTCTTTAATAGCGAATCGCTAATAGTGAATATCTTCCCATTCATTCCTATGGGCCTCCTGGCCCATAGGAATGAATGGGTAGGTATTCCTTAATTGCGACTCGCAATTTGCGAGTAGCAATTAAGGAATGTTTAGGAATCGCTATTTATTGAGCGATTTCTACATGCATAGGCAATTGCGATTCCTTAATAGCGATTCCTTAATAATCGCTATTAAGGAATCGCAATTGCCTAGCTTGATGCATGTGCCCCTAAGTCCCCTATGTGGGAATAATAAGCAACACCCTATTGAAAGCAGCCAAGCCCCAGGAGCTCTTGTCTCTGGAAATTGGGACTCTGGGGCAATCTGGGACCTTTTTTTCAGAACTTCTCAATTGACATTAGAAGCCCTAAAGTATCAATCGAATAAAATGGAGGTGCAAATAGATTTTAACGTGATGGCATCTTCAGTAGCGGGTATAGATCAGAAGCTAGCCATATTAAACAACTTGATAATACGGGCTCAAACACAAAAAATAACACCATATACAGAATGTAATTGTGCACCATTGATCAACAAATTGGTTACAATTCCAGAAGTATTAAATAAAATAATCGAGGATTTAAGAGGAAATTTACACACTTAAGGAAAAAAAGAATATTTGACTGAGCATGTAATAGGAAAAAATTACTACAAGTAATAACTTAATTCTTCAAATTAACACGGATCTATTGGACAAAAAGAAGGATGAGCTAGCAGAAAAGAAAGCAATCTCTCCCCTAACTTCACCACTATTTCAAATGTCAAAAAGACAGAGGAAAAAACTACGGAAAGCAAGAAACAAAGTAAAAAACAGTACAACAACAGTATCTCCCCAAAAAACAGCAAGAATAACTGGAAATAGCCTAAATAATCCAAATCGAGTTATTAAAGCAATTCAGAACCCGTCCGGTAAAATCGTAGAATTAAAGAAAACACTTTACCCATTATTTAATAAAAAACCGGCCAAAGTTATCACTGTAGATGAAAGTGATGTCATAATAGATCTAACTGACCGATCAAAACAGTTAAAAATTGAAAAACAACACCAAACCGTCATGCCAGAAACGGAGGGAAATAATAAGAGGGCAAATTGCGAATCATTGCGAAAAGAAAAGAGCTAAGATTCAGGCTACCTTAATTGATTTAGATAACTCAGGAGCTTTGAAAAATCTGCGGAAATATGAGGTCCTTCAGAATCTGGATACAGACGGAAGCAAGAATCACAATACATCGGGTAGGTTAATTAGGAACCAACAATCAACTAAACAACTGATTTGGGACCAAAAGTCAGAAAATTATACAGGAATATCCCAAGAGTTGGAGTCATCAAATTATCCTAAGACTTTGCAAAATAAGATTGGTACAATTCGAGAATTCGACAGTAGAAACCAGGTACATAAAAAAGGAGGAAACCAACTAGTTTTTAAACCAGAATATCAGTCAAGGGGCAAACATGACACCTTGAACCGGGGAAATATCCTTAGACTTTGTAAGGTAATTCCATCACTAGAAAGAATTAGAAGCGAAGGTATCGAATCAATTGAATTTCTATCTAATAAAGTTGATAACCAAGAACTGACACTGGTATCCTGGAATTCTAATGGCTTAGTAGACCTAATCCTACAGGAATATGAAATCTTTTCGACCTGGGGAATAAAAGTCACTAGGCCACTTCAACCCTCCTATCCAAGCCCATTTATTTTCCCACAAAAATCAGAGTATCAACAGAAAGGGTCAGAAAACAAACATGTAATTTCAATATTGAAAAATCCTATTGGTAACACAATTGGACAAGGATCGACATTTACTACGGAGTACAAAGGAGATATGGCGGAGAGATTAAATTATGGTTGGTTGACAGCAGCCCTACATGGAGTAATGCAGGTCTGACAGAATCCACCTAATGGTGACCAGAAAGAGGCATTTAATCTAAGAGAAAGGATAGAAATATGTTCTTGGAACATAAAAGGCATACAATCAAAGATTCAAAACGAGCATCTGACTGCAACGTCTGGCAATTTTCACATTATTTTTCTTCAGGAAACCTGGGCCTCCCATCCTTTTAAATTAGAAGGCTTTATGGCAGAGGCCTTCAATCTGTGGGGCGCGACCCCCAGGGGGGCCCCAGAGTCCTGGGAAGGGGGTCACGCATTTCCAGGCCTAATTCTGCCTGGAATACAAAACGTGCTCTTCCTTTTGGACAAAGTCAAACGCGATCCTTAAAATGCTTCAGCTGAAGTTAATTGAGTGTCATGTGCTGTAAAAGGAAGAGGCCCGGCAGACAGGTAAAACAATCCTTCAAATCAGCCTTCATGCCAGGGTGCCTGCTTGCCCTGAATGAAATTTAAATGTGTGCTAGGAGTTAATCTGCAAATGTAAAGGATGCTTGGGAGTGGTTCTGGCTTTAATTGCTGAAATCACTTCAAGCATTGTGATGGCAAAGATGTGTGTTTTTTGTGGTGGTTAGCAACTGGGCTGTGAAGGGTGTGCTTTTAATGATAACTGTATTTACACAGCGCTTAGTCCCCCTTAGTAGGTGTTGAAGGGACAGTTATGCAAAAAAAAATCATTACTTATGGTCTGATATTACACAAATCTACATTTTGGAAGCTCCATTTTATCCTAAAACTCTTTGCATATTTTGTAGCAGTCTATCTTATAATGTGTGTAATGCAAGTATAAAATAATGACTTACACATTCACAGTGCTTTCTGTCACAGGCTGTGACATACCACTAACAAGCATTAAAAATGCAATAGGTCTCACCTTTCATTAAGTTAAAGCCATTTGCTTTGCTATACAATACCATTAGCAAAGCAAATGGCTTTAACTTAATCAAAGGCGAGACCTATTGCATTTTTAATGCTTGTTATGGTGTGCTAGGGAGAATTAAAAAAAAAAACGGCCTCTCTTACATGGATACTCACCACGATGGTCACAAATTCTCTAACTTTGAAGTCAGAGAAAGAAAAGTAAGCACCAAGCTCCCGGAGAGCTTGACATTTCACCACAGTTTTTGAATGTACAGCAAATGTGACAAGATAAAAGCAAGATTTAAAGGCCTGTTTACAGAAAACGAGTTTGTGGAAGAATACAGTAAATGCGGTTTGAACATCGGAAGGGACGAACTCAAGCTGGACAGCCTAAAGCAAATACAGCCAGATAATGTGAGTTACAAACCACAAACGCAATGGTAAGCAACGGGCGGAATGCATTCCTAGGTCCAAGTGTCCCCAAGATGTCTTTAGCAAACCAGACTGGTAGGCTGCGACCTAAAACGCTTTGTTATACAGACCTAACATGGCACTGCAAGTGATAAAGGGACTCAGCAGTTTTTAGTAAAAGTTCTCCCTACTCTTCATTGGTTAAGCTAGTGTGTAGGTAAATCAATTAAAAGTCTAGCTGCAACCCCCACTGCAGCAAAAGACAAGTCCGGTCAAAAGATTTATAGAATTTCAGCCTCTCAACTTAAAAGTCAAAAGGAGCACACCCTAAGAGCAGCCTTTAGTGTGCTTTTATAACAATCGTAATTCAATGAACATCATGGATGTGTTACTACCAAGGTGACCATGCAGTGCAGAAGACATGTTGGCTGCTGTTAAACAAGTATAGACCATGCACTTGAAAAATACAATACCTTTACTACACTATAAATCACATCAGTGCTTAATCTGTTTAAAAAAAAAAATACAAATAGCAAGTGCCACATCCCTTCTCAAGAGGCCACTGCTGCTTGCGTCACCCATTGCCCTTGCATGTGGTGCGGATGACCGTGCCAACATAGCTACTGACCATTGCACTCCCCACATCTGTGACTATGCCGTGCCACCCAAAGATAAGAATGGCATGGGCAACCAGTATTGCTCATTTATAAGGTATATTTAAGTATCAAACACTGTTGTTGCGCTTATGTGGTGGACTGTCGATAGTGTCACTGTGGAGAATTAAGTGCGGATTACGAGCACCGGAAGCCACCAGCTCAAATTAAGCACCTATACCACCAATGTGTGCTTGGTAAATCAGTAGGCCGTACTGGTTGAATGACTTGGCCTATTCGCTCAAAAGTGTCAGATAGCTTATGATGCTCAGAGTACGTTAAGAAATGTGAGAGTTAAAGCTGTACATGGCGTAAAAAAAAAAAAAAGCATGACAGGAGAGGCTCGGACGAGGTGTCACAGCAGTGACAAGCAGTAAACTAATGCCGGTTATAAAATATATTTTGTGCTGGGTGTGGTGGCTACTAGACTATCCCTTTATCATTTTGCTTGCGTACATACGAATGTACTTTTTTTAACCACCTAAAAAAACATTTTGGTGAACGAACACCAATGTGCACCTCCATCATGTACCATCACCCCATTTAGATGCATTAGGCAAATTAGACTCCTGCGACACAGGTGATTCCTTTGGCAACATGGATAAATTATATTACGTCAGGAGAAGAGCGTTAACTTTAGCAACAAATTAGCTCCAAGTACTGCGGTATGAGCATTTCAATTAAGGCGTGTAACAAGCAAGTGGATATGTTAATAACATTAAAGGTGAAACCAAACTACCATGAACGTATGCAGCAATTCTCTAAAATACTAAATTCCCAGTAAAACAAACCAACCAAGAAACAGTGGAAATCGGGGCATTTTCTCTAGTCTCGAAAGACATGTGGACGTCCGCAGACAGTACATCGTAGCAAATGAAGGGCAACATATCAAGAATACAACTGAGGGGGGGAGCACTGGGTATTGAGGGCTACTTAGTGTAGAGTAGAAATGGTGCAAGTAATGTAGCCACCAAGCAGAAAAACTCGTTAAATACCAGAGCCGGTGTAACATGCGGTAGAAATAAGACAAGACGCGCGGCCAAGAAATGCGCTCTCTGGTGAGGGAGGGGGAGGAGGGGTGAGGGAGGGGGAGGAAAGGCAGATGGCGCCTCGCCAGCGAGGCAAGGAATGGCGCGTGCACGCCATCGTGAACGCAAGCTGGTCGCCAGCCGAAAGCCAGTGGGTTTGCACTTCCAAAACCCGCTTACTAAAACTCTCAGCCAGACCAGCGCAAGCGCTGGTGCAGGCCGAGACCTAAAAATACACAAGTCACTATTTTCCACTGCACTAACCAAATTTAATTCTGTGGCTCTCTGGTTACACACAGACCTATGCAGTGCATTAAATAATAGAGGTTTTATAATGTACTATATAGTAACAACTTTTAACATTTATTTTTCATTTGAGCTACCCATTATTTTATATGTAGCTACCCGATGGTGAAAGACCTAAAAAAAAGAACAAAATATTTTGGGGCTGATTTATGAGAGGCTTGTGCTGCTGCGTGGCTTTGCGTGGCCTCATACATATGGAGTAAGACAAAACAGTGCAAGTCGCTGCGTTTCCTTACTCTATGTCAAGTAGGCGTTCCATAGGCGTTGCGGTGGGTGACAACGCTTATGGATTTTGACGCTGCCCAGATTTACAAAACCATGTAAACCTGGGGCAGTGCCAAAACATTACGCCTCCCCACACCAGGCGTAACGAGGAGAAATGTTTTCATTTCTCCTTGTTTTTTCCTCTTTCCAGGAAAACCCCTCTCAGGATTGTTTTTATGCAGGAAGGTGCCCCTTCCTGCACAAAAACCATCCTGCCTATGTTGGCGCTAGGCAGCAATTTGTGTGCCAACATAGGGGGAAAAGGACAAGAATGCAGCATATTTCATAAATAAGGTGCATTCCTGCCCTTTCACATTGGCGTAGCGCAGCAATAAGACTTGCGGAGCTGCCCTACGCCAATGCCTCATAAAAGAGGCCCTTTGTTTTTAGCCACACCTTTGATCACGCCCCCAACGCAGATTCTCCCCCTGCATGGACCTACCACTCACTTGGTAATAAATCCCGGATTGATTATTCAGTAGTATCTCTTAATCTACTCCAGAAGATTTCATTTTACTGGATTGCAAAAAAAATGGGAGTGATCATAGTCAACAAATAATAGAGTTAAAACTACACTGTGTAAGACATGAGAATTATATGACACTTCCAGGAGAGATAACTACGGTAAATTATAAGAGGCTTTACTGGTCGGAAACCTCTAAAGCCTCAATCATAAAAACAGAGCAATCGATGGTTGAACATTGTTTTGAAGGTGATTCTCTCAATGCAATCGGAAAATGGGCCCTTTTTACAAAAAAAATAATGACAACCTATATTCAAAAAGAATGCATTAAGCAGCAACAAGATAAAAAATTACAGGCATTTGTAAACTTGTCTCTTGAATGCTGCCTATTAAAAAGAGAGCACAATAGAATATTGAAAATGGTAAAGAAGTGGCCAAATAATCAAGATTACCGAGGTAAATTAAAGAAGATTAATACAGATGTGAGAAAATTTATTTGGGAAGAAAAAGAGGCCCTTTGGTCTAAAGCCCTATATACTAGCAAGAAGAATAACACAAGAGAATTTTGGAAATTGATCAATAACTTGAATAGAGCCAGTAAGACAACAACATCGTCTATAGTAATTGAATCCGGTTGGATTACGTTTTTACAATTTCATTTGAATTACAAACCAGATGTGGAGTTTAATCCAAGTCCAGATAACACTAGACGACCAAAAGACAATAATGAAAATTAATTACATACAACTGAGGATTAAGTATGTAAGCTCATTCATAAACAGAGACTTGATGGAGCCCCTGGTCCCAATGGGATCCCAGTTGCCCTCTACAAAGAGAATGCTCCAGTCTGGGCAGGTTATTTAACAAGAGTCTTTAATCAAGCATTGCAATCATTGATTATACCGGAGTCTTGGAAAGGCTCGATAATATCACCTATCTATAAAAGCGGAGAGTGGGCACAACCAACAAATTATAGATTAATCACGTTGCAAGACACAGGCTAAACTCTTTGCAGGAATCCTCCTGACAGAATTATCAGAATGGGCAACAAAGATGCAGATAATTCAGCCAAATCAATTGGGTTTTATGCAAGGACAAGGTACGGCAACCAATATTTTAACACTTGCAATTTTAATTGAAAAATATAAACTAAGGAAACTACCACTGTACTTATGTTTTATGGATTTTAAATCAGCCTTTGACTGTGTAAATCTGCAAATTCTCTGGGGAAAACTAGAGAAACAATGTATCGGCCCTGGCCTTTTAAAAACAATTCAATTACTATATTCCGAGACCTGGACCAGGGTTCGACTAGGCAAAGGCACACAGTTATCAAGAAAAATTGAAACATCCCAGGGTTTAAAACAAGGGAGCGTTCTTGCACCTTACCTATTTAATTTATTTTTATCTGATCTAACACATGCTTTGGACAATGAGATCGCTCATCCACCTAAATTAGCAGATAGACATATTTCAAATCTTTTATATGCCGATGAGGTTATTTTACTAAGTCAAACAAAAATAGGACTACAACGTCTTATAAACAGAATATCAAAATACTCAATGGAGAACAGGATGGTAATAAATGAAGCTATAACGAAAGTAATGGAAGTTAATAACAAAGCACTGAAACGCAGTAAATATAAATGGTATTTGCAAAATCGACAATTAGAACAAGTGAAAACCTATAAATACCTGGGTGTTTTGTTTGATGACAAGGGCTCATTTTGACAACATAAAACAGAGCTGATAAAGAGAAGTAACGCCCTACGTATGGCATTTCGTACATTGCAGAGATCCTTGGGAGGGCCTAGGTATCTCCCACTGCTAAAGGTAATAAATGCAAAATTGTTGCCCAGCATCACCTACGGTAGTGAAGCACTTTGCAGCAAGGACTCTGTAATCCTAAATAATGTTATTACCAAAGCTTATCAGTTTTTGTTTTGGCTTCCCTCCAATGCATCACCTGCACAAATTAGACTGGAATTTGGTATATCCAATCAGCACATTGCAAGGATGGGTCAATATATAAAGGTATGGAAACGAATAAAAACAAATACTTCCAATCCAATGTGTTGCTTACTCTGGCAAGAAATACAGCTGAATCAAAGTTCACAATTTTGGAAATATTTACAAATAGCATTGGAGGAGTTATCAGCACATGAGGTTTGGGATATGGCTGTAACATCAACATCCTTCAAAAAGACAATTAACAGAATAACAAAACGAATGTCATTGCTGAAAGATAAAGAGCTGTTCTCAAAAATAGCACATGCTTCTGAATGAGTATAAGATTTCCAAATTGCAGCCTTATTTAGAAATACCTTGGTCTGCAAAAATAAAAAACATATTTATTAAAGCGAGATTTAGTCATCTTCCAGGATCAACGCATGCAATGCCATGGTTGCGACCTTCTAAGTCGATCGTCTGCAGACTATGCAACCAATGGGAAGAAAACATCATCCACTTAGTATGCCCAGCAATGAAGGAAGAAAGAAGGAGATATTTAAAAAGCCACTTTAATAATCGAGGAGTACGAACTTGTAGACAAGCTCTGGTAGTCCGTTTTAAGCCAACGGATATAATCTTGAATGCAAACTTCACAACATTTTTGATTTTAGCAAAAAGAAACTAGAATCTTGTGACTTGAGTATAGCAAACTTGGTTGTTTAAATTTAAAGAAACACTGTTAAAAAGGCTTTTAAATCATCTAGTATAGAAATCTAATTTGCACAAGAGTATGTGCACTTAAAAAAAAAAAAAAAAAAGACATGCATATATAACTATAACTATATATATATATATATATAACTATATATATATATATAACTATATATATATATATATATATATATATATATATATATATATATATATATATATATATATATATATATATATATATATATGAAGGACAAAAAAATAGGATTTTAAAATTAATGATCTTATTGGGTATAATTGTCCTTTTTTATATAATGATAAGAATTGTAGATCTGTAATATGGAGGAATCAAATTGGCCCACATTACTGTTTTTTTTACAGTAGGCTACTTTCCTGCTCATGCTTTCATTGGTCCACGGAATTGAAGCATTGCTTTTATCATGGTTGTGTAATGGATTATTTTACATTGTATGACTTTAATTATTCAAACAATAAAAATTTGAAATGGTGAAACTGTTCCTTGGGTGAGTCAGTTTCAGCTTCTTCCTTGTGTCAGCCCTCCCAGGGTAATGAGGGAGAGAGTCAGTTTCAGCTTCTTCCCTGTGTCAGCCCTCCCAGAGTAATGAGGGAGAGAGCGAGGGATTCCATTTGGGTGGGAGGATTCAGATTTTCTGGGGAGTCCAGTGGCGGGGGTTCAGGGCAAGAGGGGTTGACCTCCGAGTGGGTTAGTTGTGGACAGAAGAGGGGATACACAGCTGGATGATTTGTAACTGTTCTTTTATTCTGACCCTTCCTCCTCTGCAGCCGCCTTTGTTTTGCGTTCTGCTTCTCGTTTTGCGCTGAAGCTTCCTCCGGCAATGGGAGTGCAGTGGTGGGGTTTACTTCATGGTTTGTCACAAGATGATGTGCAGGTCCCCTGTGTAGGCAGCCGGTGATTGGTATCTGAGTGTTAGTCCACACTCGTGCCTCCAAGTCAGGCTCCCTATGATCTGGGGCTCCTGTGACTGGGGTGCTACCCCTGGCGGAGTGCTTCTTCTTGAGCTCTGCTTTAAGCTCGTTTAGGATACTGTTGAGTATAGTCGGGAGGGAGGACAGCTTATCCACGATTGTTCCACAGCTGCAGATCAGCTTTGCCTCTAGCTGTGCCCGCTTGATCAGTGAATTTAGATTCCCAAACTTCTCATCTATGCCTGCGCCGTAAAGACCTAGGTTACTGAGTAAGGTCAGTTGAATAGCCATCTTGTTGGACTGGTACTGGAGGGCTTCTTCGGACCATTGCATGGTGTTTAACAGGGATGCCCATGCATTGTCCATCTGTGGCGCAGCCGTTCTTTCTGTAATGTGATTCCGCCCCTCCTTTAAGGACCTGGAAGGCAGCTGGAGTGGAAGCACTCCTCGGTGAATCCAATGTGTAGAAGGCCAACATTTCTGCCCATTCCTAAGTGCCCAGATATGAGAGTGCCCCCTGCTCACCTGCCAGGTGTTCCTGGACCTCTAGTTCTTCTTGGAGTTGTTCTTGATGCTCTGGTGTTGGCAGGGTTGGAGTGGCTTTATTGGGGGGTGGATCTGGGCATAGTTTTGGGTCAGTTGGGTTGGGGTCTAGAACAGGGAAAATCACCTGTGCCTTGGCCGTGCTGTCATCCCAAAAGGATGTGGGCAAATCTTCCAGGTGACATGTCTGGTGTCCGGCCTGAGATATCCAGTTTGATGACCCTGTCGCCGCCCCTTGCTTTCTCATGGCATTAGTGTCCTCCTGATGTTTTTGGCACTCTTGGGATTCCTGCCTTGGTCGGGTAACTTGTGCTGGTGATGGCGTACCGCCATCCCTGGTGGACACCTGGGGATCATTGTTGGTCATGGGGTTTCTAGGATTCATGAGAACCTCATCTGCTTGGATGTTTGCCCTTCGGAAGACTGAAACCTGTAGGGGCTCGAGTGGTGACTGCAGGCCTTGAATTTCGCTGCTGGTTGAAAAGATGGTGGGAACCTGCATCTTTCAGGAAGCAAAGCTTTGACGAAACGTTTGGTTGAAAGGATTAAGTTAGGCTTCTCTTGACGCAGTCAGCAGACTCATTCGCGCTCCGACCCTGCCTGTCCATGTCATGAGGCCCGAGTCAGTTGTTACTAGGGGGACTAATCGTTGTGATTGCCCCCTGCCTTTTGCAGAAGCCGTCTTCTTCCGCTTTGCATTTCCAGCACTGAAGGGCAGTCCCCTTGTCTTCCCTGACCTCATGGGGATAGAGATTGGGATTTTTATCTATGCAGCTAGGAACCCCCTTGTTGCACCTCACAGAACTACTTTTTTTCTATCTCTTTATTTCTCCTGATGGTTTGCTATTCCCTTAGTTTGTTGTTTTTTTTTTTTGTGACGCTGTAACACTGCTTACCTTTGCTTGTTCTTGCCCTGAGTTGGCTGGCAAGGTCGCTTTGCTCAGGTGCTCCCTCATCTGTCTTTCCAATTTTGTTTTTTATTTTTCACTTCCTTTCCTCTTGTTCTCCTTGCTTCCTTCACCTTTCACCCCTGGCTTTTGTTTGCTGTTATTATCGTAATTTGTTGGTAGTTCCTCGGTTCCTCAGTATACTTTGGAAAATAGAGAGCTCTTTTGGAGGACTTTGGCGAAAGCTTACTTATTAAATGTAGGTGGATAGCACCTGTCCGACCAGTCCAATCAGAACGGCGCTGCCTCTCCCCCCCCCCCTTACAGGCTTTCTGTGTGATCTTCAAGCCTTATTGGATGGGAGGTGGACAGGAGCACGCTGTCTTTTCCCTGTCTTGGGTCCCAGACTTGGCCTGAGGCTGGGATGTGATAAAAGTGAGTGGTCTGAGCAGGCCCGGGCAGCTGATCAAACAAGGACAAGGTGTTGGGGGCCCAAAGCGCTGGTAGGTTTTAAAAGGTGGTAGGTTGAGGTTGGGACTTGGGAGCTCACTGGTCGAAGACAGCCTGGCAGGGCTTGAGTAGCTTAGGAGCGCACGAGACAGCATGCCGCACCAAAACCTAGCTCGACCGACTGCCGTCTCCGTGCAACTCCCTGGCAGGGGCCTCCTCTACTAGGGGACTCCTCTGTGTGGTTCGTCTCCTTATCTGAGCTCCCCTCCCCCTCACATAGCCTCCTGTGTGACGACCAGCCGCTCCACACTCCTCAGCCTCTGCAGTCTTCCCCTCCAGCCTCCGCAGCTCGCACCAAGTGGCCCCGCAGCTCAGGTTAACCCGGCATCAGAGCACCACACCGCGTCTGCGCTCGGCCAAAGCTCTGCGCCCTCTGCAGCAACCTTCGCACTGATTCACCTGCCTCACGCTCTCACGCAGGAACACAGCTCTCATCATAGCTATGGAGGGCACACTTCTACAAAAAACACTTTTCCTGGCCTCTCCCGAATCCACACGAGCACTCAGCCGCCCCTGTGATGTGCAAGAGGCCTTCATTTGCTGGGGATGCCAAAGATGTACTTATATGAGGTTACCGATACTCCCTGAAAATGACAAGATCAGCAACTCTGGATGTATTAAGCACAATATTGATATCAAGGATCTCAGGTATTTGTCATCTCCGACATCAAACTATCTAACACATTCTGCCCCTGCCCCAGACGTTCACCTACTTATTGTGGCTCTCAGCAAATGTCTTCTAGTTTTTTGGGAGGCCCTTGGGGAGGCAGCGATGAAGACAGGAAAGAGAAACAGACACAGATGGGAGGCATGATTGCAGGGAGCTCATTTATAATGGAAATGCGTTCTGATTTGCTGTCCAAATATTGATAGGGCATGGAAGACATCTAGGAGGTGGTAGGGGAGTAGTTACAGTTGTGTTCAGTGCTGACCAGGAGTAAGAACTGAAGATGCCCAGGAGTGCAAGATGAATATAGCCAAGAAGTGGCAGGTAGAGACGACTGCTGGAAGGATGATGACACAGCAAGAACAAGTTTGCTCATCAGTGTGGGGGGGGCAGGGCATTTCCCCAGGACGAAGCAGCGAGCTGTGTCCAGGACCAAATGGGGAAGAGCTTGGGAGATATTGGCGCAGAGCTGGAAGAGATGCCCAGTCATCATGTGGATAAAAAGAAAGTGAAAAGAATGCAATGCAAGCAGAAACAAGCATTGGCATAGCCAATAGGTCTCGCCTTTGGGACCTTATAAGTGTTTATCTAGATCTATTGGCGTTTGTTTTCTGTCTGCATTTATTTTTAAAAGTGGAAAAATACAGAAAATTGGGATTCTTATAAGTGTCTCTTCATGCTGTCTTTCATGAATTCCAGGCCAACAGCTGAGCAGATAGATGGCATGGAGAGTTAAAAAACAGGATGAGGTTTCCTTATCAAATGGCAAATGTCAACGTAATGGTAAAATTTACCTGTGGGTGCATTATTATATTGTAATTAGCTGCTTAATGTGCTAAAACACGAAAGGCATCAAAGTAAGAGTGCATGATTATCAGTTACATGTCGAAACATACAACTTTACAACTTCATTTATTCACGAAACACAAAATAAATATAGATAAATACCAGTAAGATGGCCAAAAAATAAATATGGTTAAATATATACGGAAATGTTAAAAAAATAAATACCATAATACCAGGAGCTCTATTTATAGCATGCAACAAATCAAATAAAAAATGCAGCTGATGTGGTCCAGGTGCTGCAAGCAGTCTGAGACCCTTTGAGTTCCATGCAGGAAGAAAACACATAAGTGCCAAGAGCCTCGTTCTGGAATGTGAATATGGCTAATTACAGTGCGCTGCGCCTCGAGTATTCAGGCTTCCCAGAGGACAGGCACACGTGTCCTGATCTGCTGCAATAGAAACCAGCGAACTATGTGGGTGCGCACGTGTCTGCTTTTTCTCCCTTCCTCGCTCCCATTACAAACTTGTGTCAAATGACAGTCAAACACATTCAGTCTACGGAGGAGAGAGCGAGACGCAGCTCGCTGGAGGGCGAGTGAGATAAATGGCGAAATAGGGATAAAATGGAGGAGGAGGAGAGACATAGAAAGAGGGGGAGAGACAATGACAGGGAGACCGAGAGAGGCGAGAAGGGGCTAGAATGGGAGGAACTGAACGAAACGCAGAGGAGGGGGGCGGGGGAGAGAGAGAAAGTGAGCGAAAAAGAGAAAGGTAGGCAGATGGAATAGAGGAAGTCGAGAGGCAAACGGAGAGCGTGAGACATAAGGCGAGAGAAACAGGAGAAGAGGAAAGAGAAACATGAAGATTACTCCCACCGGAGGTCTGTGCATGGTCATCTGCTAGCCCGCGAGTGGTGCGCGCGCGCTATAAGGAAAAACAAGCGAAAGCGCGGCGCCTTGTGTGTAACCTGACACACGAGGAATGCAGCTGGCGCCCTGCGCGCCACTGCTCGCTCCCGCAAGGCAAAGGCTGTGGGAGTGAACACTCCCCATGCTTTTGTGCTCCACTCGGTGTATAGAAAATTAAAACCAAGAACACTGACATTTGCTCTTATTATTTTAGCACTCTCCCTAATCCCTCCTGCCCAAGTCGTTCCTTAATCAAGAAACGTACGAAAATCATAATTACATTTCATTTTCTGCTCAGCGGGTCGAAGTTTCCTAACAGGAACTGAATGTGCCATCCAAGTCGCGTGGCGGTGCCCCTCCCACTCCCTACTGAAAGCGCTGAGGGCTGGGCTGCCGAGAGAGAACTTCATAGGCTGAAGGGAGGGCCGGGCGAGAAGCATTCATTAGGGAAACAAATTAACCCACACGGCAGCTTCCCATGAATTGGAGCGCTGGGGCAGGGGTGGGGAGGAAGCGCTTCCGTTTCTACGCCAGCCT
This sequence comes from Calotriton arnoldi, assembly GCA_963921515.1. Classification (NCBI taxonomy): domain Eukaryota; kingdom Metazoa; phylum Chordata; class Amphibia; order Caudata; family Salamandridae; genus Calotriton; species Calotriton arnoldi. Next base: position 453,007 of record CAWUFW010004016.1, on the reverse strand, counting down.
GGTTGCCTGCAGCGACATTATTAGGAGCGTATGCAAATTGAGGGGCCAATTAACAGGAAACATAAAAATGAGCGCTCACCATGGCAGGAGGTGGCACTAATGCTGACTAAAACCCATCAATTAAAAGTGGCACTGAGGGGAGCAGTCTAAACAGTGCCTTCCCCCTCCGTGAAGCGCAGAACATGTCCTGCGGTTTCTCTATAGTAGTACACCCGTTGTGATCGTGGTGCAGTGCACACTCACTGCACGCTTAGGGGCTCGCAGCAGCGGGCGTTGCACACTTAACTCAGTCGTAGAAAGCACTGTGTCTTCGTCGAGGCTTAGGACTGCGTCCGTGACTATGTTGTCATAGGGCAGGAAACGGCTGCTCATGAAAGGTAGGCAGATGGAATAGAGGAAGTCGAGAGGCAAACGGAGAGCGTGAGACAGAAGGCGAGAGAAACAGGAGAAGAGGAAAGAGAAACATGAAGATTACTCGCACCGGAGGTCTCTGCATGGTCATCTGCTAGCCCGCGAGTGGTGCGCGCGCGCTATAAGGAAAAAGAAGCAAAAGCTAAAGCGCGGCGCCTTGTGTGTAACCTGACACACGAGGAATGCAGCTGGCGCCCTGCGCGCCACTGCTCGCTCCCGCAAGGCAAAGGCTGTGGGAGTGAATATTTGTCAAAAAGGTGGGACATGCGTCCGTGTTTAGCCATTGGCAGGCTACAAAAACAAAACAAGCATTGGAAATGCAATAGGTCTCGCCTTTGTTTAAGTTCGAGCGTTTGGCTTTGCTATTGGTATTGTATTTTAGCTATGTGTTATTGATGGATCAAGATTTGCCGTCCAGCACCACCGAGTCACTAGTTCAATAGTACTTAGTAAATTAAAGGACACATTCATTTTTAGTAGGCACGGGGCGATTACGTGATTGGCTCAGAATCACAGGATGCAGAGCCTTCTGCATAGCGTAGATTTCTAGACTTGCATTTGTTTTCTAGTTGCACTGCTTAACCCCCACTTTTTTAAAACATGTATTTCATTTTCGGAACTCCCCGGTACTGCATAACTTCTGCTGGAGGCCGCTTTCGTTCCCCGCTGTTCACTCCTCCTTTGGCAATTGCATTTTCTGATTACTGCACAGCTCCCGCCTCCCACACTGCAGATTTGTCGGGTACGTCCCCCCTCCCCGGATTACACAGGCCCCCCAACACCCACTGAATGACTACACTACCTCTCTCCCTCATCTAGCCTTCGCTGCATGTGGTCTCTGAAGATGAACTCCACGGGGCGGGGGGCGGTCCGGATGCGAGCGATTATAAGGCTTTAGGGCAATGACGTATTGTGACCTGAAGTTTGAGGCTGGGAGGGGTGGCTTTGGAGAATGCGGTAGTGTATGTAGACCAGGGAAGAAACGAGGCTGTAGCAGATAAAAGATAAATACACGGGCATGCGAGCAAATTCCGGGAGAGCGGAGGCGAAGTGGGAGGATGGGGGGGGACGAGGAAGTAAGGGGGGAGAGGAGCAAGCAGATGGCAAGAGGAGTTACAGCATGGAGGGGGGAGTGTACAGGCATAGCTGGAGAGGAGAATCGCCCCTCAGGGCGAGATGGCGCACAAAACGAGTGGTGGTGTTGCTAGAGTGCACGAGTCCTTGGATTTGATAGCCCGGTGGGTTCTGTGAGCTGTAGTGATCATTTCTTTAATGGCATCAAATGGACCACAGCGCATCATGACAATAATTTGCAACTGGATAAAGTCGGGACTTAAAAGGTTAATGACCTGGCGATGGAGGTGGCAGATGCAACATGGGAGAGCTGCAAGGTGAGGCGAGGGGGGCTGCGGCTCGCTTTAGGCTCTAGTTAGGAGTAGTAAGCGCTATACACGAGGAGGAAGGTGGGTAGAAGGTGATGGTGAGATAAGATTGAAGTGGGGATTTGACAGTTGTGCAGTGGGCGAGCTGAGAGGGGGGGGGCTGGAGGGTGATGGATGGGAGAGAGAGCCGGTCAGACTTCAGAAGTGGAAAGAGAGGGGTCGAACTAGCATGTTGGACGAGAGGGTGATAAAAAGTGAAGGGTGGGCAGACGGAGATGGCGAGACGAAGTGAGACCGGGAAGCGAAGATTGTGATTTGGGACAGATGGAAATAGGGTGAGGGTCCAAAAAATGGGACGTGCACATGCGTAGTGATGGGGTGGGTGGCAGATAAGACCCAGAGGTAGAAAGTAATGTGGTGTATAGAACGCGCTGAGCAGGCAAAGTGGGGAGGACAGAGGCGTGAGACGGAGGGGAGGCGGGAAGGGGGTGGCCACGCGGTGCGGCGAGGCGGGGACACGTAGAGAGTGAATTGGGGAGAGGGCAAGTAAAGTGGATAGAGATGGAACAATGGGGGCAGAGAGCCAGGGAGAGGGCGGAGAAGGAAAAAAGAAAACACCCGCTTGGATATTAGTAAAAAGGAGATTCATGAAATGAGAGGGGGGTCTAAGGGGGCGGAAGAAACGTCTGAAGGGGAACAGTAATTAAGTAAATAAACAAGCATGGCCGAAGCGGACAGCGCTCAAAATTATAAACAAGCATGGCCGAAGCGGACCGCGCCAAAAAGGAACAGTAATTAAGTAAATAAACATGCGCGGCCGAAGCGGACCGCGCTGAAAATTATAAACGCTCCGAATGGAGCTAAAAAAATAAATAAGTAAATGGACGAAGCGGACCGCGCCGAAAAGGAACAGTAATTAAGTAAATAAACATGCGCAGCCGAAGCGGACCGCGCTGATAATTATAAACGCTCCGAATGGAAGTAAAAAAATAAATAAGTAAACGGACGAAGCGGATTGCGCCGAAAAGGAACAGTAATTAAGTAAATAAACATGCGCGGCAGAAGCGGACCGCGCTGAAAATTATAAACGCTCCGAATGGAAGTACAAAAATAAGTAAGTAAACGGAGCGCGGTGTCCACATACAACTCCGAACATCGCGCTTCACAGCCGGATTTACAAAAAGAAAGTTCTCTCCCACTAATTAAAGGAGACAGTATCACGCCGCAAGTAAAGCATCCAGTCCGGGTGGGCGGGGCCAAAAGAGGACAGGGCGGTAACCAGGAGGGACTAAAAAGCCTCCGGTACAATCATCACACTCCGTTTACCATAACTTATGACGCGAACCAACCAAAATAACGGGCGAAGCCGAAACACCACTTCTGAAACTGTATTGATTCCAAGAAGCCCTCGCAGAGCGAGCAGCGCATGCGCGCTGCAACGCTAGGTAATGACACAGGCAACAGCCAACCAAATGCGTGGGGGGAGTCTGAGCCACACTGAAAAGTTTAGAGTGATTACATGAAGCCTCCCATCGACCTAAAAACTGTGGCGAGGAGCGACAGGCAAAAGAGCCAGAGAGAGGCTTACAGGTCAAGAAGGTGTCTACCCAGCAGCAACAGGCAGGGGTCGGACAGCAGACGGTTTGTATTTAATAAAAGGTAAGCATTGACACCACTGCATGCATAAAGATTTCCTCAAAGTACAAGCTTAGTCTTCTGATTCCAGTGTAATTTAATCCAGAAACGGACTCTGTTCATTCAGCTCCCATCAGAGTATTTGACATATTTTACAAATGAAGAACATTTTTTTTCTAATTCTGAAGTTTGATCGAAACAAAGATTTTAATAGGATCCAAAACAAATCGAGACACTTTACTTGGTGATGCACAAATGATAAATATTTGCTGAAACTCAATTTCCACACATTACCATTTGTGCAGAATATAGTTTTATCAGTAAAACTGCATGTCTCTGAAAAATTTGTGGCCATGTCAATAAAAAATATGCTATCTGTAAATGACAGTGGGCTACCACACCATGTTTTATCAATATATTTACAACAGTGTGCCCCAAAATGCACCACCGGCTACATACTACACCCATACCACTATCCTGCTAAATGGGCTTGGCTCATATGCTACGCTTGTTTTTTGTGTGACACTTGGATTTGCTCATATGCTACGCTTGTTTTTTGTGTAACACTTGGATTTTTCACAGTCCCTATGACTTCAGTGTTGTAACATAGACGGCAGCACCCCCATTATAAAAACTGTTCCAGCACCACTGGAAGGGGGGGGGGAGAATCAGAGATAGTTGCAGTGCCCGGGATGCGACTCTGGCCATCGCTGCAATTGTGCTCCATTGTGCGCAGAGGTTTCAGTATTCCTCGGGTGCAGTAGGCATTACCTTGACTCTCGCACAGCCCCAACACCCCCTCTGATTAAGTCAAATGTCACTGGTGCTTGCAAACTCCATTCAGAGGTCTCTGCAGCTAACACTGCTCGTGCAACAGACTGGGGCCTCCCCAATTCAGGAGTCTTCAGACATTCACTGACTTTATAGGCTGATGGTACCGGAAGTCAGCCTTTGGCCGTCCTTTGCCATCTTTGGCTCGGCTCCAGTAATAGATCCTTTGAAAGACATCTAGCAACTCCATTTTTGTCAACCTGAGGCAAATGTAAAAAAATACATAGCCTGAACTTTCCCTCAAGGAAATTACTGTTATTCCACATTTATACGAAACGCAGTCAACTACAAGGTTATGGGGGAGAGAACCTATAATGTCTGCGAGGAAATAAGATGTACAAAGAATAAAATACAGAGCTTTATCTGACACATGAGTTACGAGAAGTGTGGTCTCTCCCTTCCTTAGAAAGTGGTTGGCTTAATATTTAGAAAAGTTTAAAAGACCTGGCCAACTCAAGTGTCAAAGAAGCACACAGCAAAATCTAGCTGAATGAGCAGATGTTTACTTCTACCAGCTACTGCACAAAACTAGACTATTAGTGTAAGAAAAAAACAGAGAAATCAGGAACCAAACACAATGCACCACTCAAAGTGAACGCTGACTGCGACTGATAATAAACATTGTGGGATAAAAGCAGGACCACCTGAAACAAAGGGGGAAAAAAGAGAGATCAACATAGTCACAAAAAAACAGTGTTTGATGCCTAAATGACCATAAGAATAAACTTCGCCAGGAGTAGAGTTTCTAAACATTACAGATAAGCTGAAAAACAAAAAGTCAGGCAAAGACTGGTGGCCTTTATTGTCAGTAAATGTTGTTCGGGTCCAAATAAAAAGTGAGTGGGCGGGTATTGTGATGTTTGTGGGCAACAAAATAAAGGTCTCAGAATGTCCACGGATCTAAACAACGTTTAACACAATATCGGAACAAAGCTATGATACCTAGAGATAACTTGGCACTCGCATATGCCAACATTTTGGTAGCCTGTGATAGTAATCTTGCAATTTACTTGTGTGTTTGGTACGGTGCATTGATAGACACCACCATTGTGAGCCTGAAATATCACAAATACCACAGTACACGAAATAAAATAATGCCAAGTGTAGAGCAGTTGGCATGACAAAGGAATGTGTTCTGCTGACAGTTATTAACACAATGGTCACCTACCTTCCAGATTCCTTCCTACTATCCAGGCTGTCACCTTTACCCCGGGCCGCCTCCTTCCCTCGCTCCATTTCCTGCATGAGTTTGATGTGAACGGGGGTGTTCCTGCCTTCGCTACTAGTGCTGCCCCGGTGCGAGGGCCGCTCACTGCTCATCCGGCCCCTGAAGTCTGACTGGGAACTGCGCTTCATGGCCTGAAGCTGAGCCAGCGGCACTATATCGCAGTTCTGAGGCCTATGCCAGACCGTCTGTCGCGAGATGGCATTGTAGTAGTAGAAGCGGTTGTTGTTCTGGTCAAACAGCTCCCACCACTGTTTCTCATCGGACTGGCGCACGTTCACGTTGGCGGGGGGCTCCCAGCCGCACTCCCCAGTCACGAGGTTGACGTACATGCGCTCCCGGGAGCGAGGCTCGATGATCTCCACCCAGTCCGAGCTGAAACGGGAAAAGAAAGGCACCGTGAGTCAAACAAGGAGCGGGAGTCAAACTGTGAATGCAACGGGTTCTGAGTAGGGAAACATTCACGTGCGCTCGCGACAGCTGCTTCCATCAGCCGCACACCTGTCAGGCTTTCACAGCTGTCCCTCTAGCAAACAGAAAAGAAATACAACTTCATGCTGTTTGGAAAGGAAAACTCTTACATGTTCGACCCGTATTCTACACAAAATGCTCTTCTTAGCAGTCAATCTCTCCGTATTTTACTGTGCCCACTATCACCTCAATTCACCATGCACAAGCTCAGAACAAAATTGTATTAAGACCGCCGGACCAAGCAGCTCTACCCCAGCCAAAATAGCGTATCAGAAACACCACCAGGACAAGAAAAGGGAATATGTTCCTATGGGCCAATGTTCCAATGGTTAAACCAAAAACAGCTTTGTTTTGGCGACTTAAAGGGAAAACGATACAGCAGTAAAGCTGCTTTAGGGTGCAGCAGCTGTGAGAAAAAAACTACAGAAAACAATACACATACTTTTCTTTTACGCAAATAGAGTGATCACCTTTTTATACGGGCGTAGTACGCTCCCTGCTAATACAATTCGTTTTCTTAAGGCCCGTTTTAGAAATTATGTGTTCATGTACTGCAACACTCCCCTCCCCCCCCCAAAAAAAGATATGCTGAGTGTCATTTACAAACGGGAAAACGCCATGTCATCTTTAACTACTGGCATGGTCACTGGAAACCGGCACCCGGACCCTCAAAGTGTTTAACAAGTCGAAACAAACAATGTACAAGCAATAACTTGGGAAAATTAATACCAGTATTACTGGCTTTCAAAGTTGTCTTGAGGGTGTTGTGAGAGACGATCAATAAAAGGCTTGATGTTGAGGAAAATCTATAATTTCATTTAGCCACTTTGAAAACTTGAGATTGGGGTTTTTTCCAGAGTTTGGGCCTCCTAACTTGGAGGTGAAAATCTACCATCCACAAGAGCCTGCAAGCCCCTGTAAAGTGCTGTTATGGAGGACGTCTCTTCCTTTCCAGGGTCAAGTTGAAGTATGTTGGCTCTGTAAGTCATTATTCTTTATATATTTTTGTTACTCTAGATGTCATCGGAGGCAGAAATGAATGGTTTGCTGTGGTTTGTGACTACCTTCAAATTATGGGTTTCTATGAGTGGGGACGATTTTGGCCCTATGGAGATGGTCCATATGAAGGGGATTTAGTCGGCCAGTCAATAGGCGCCCTTTGAAGAAAGTCTCACTTTGGAGCCTCAGAACAAAAAGCATTTCAACACCCAGAGGTAATTTGTGCAAGTACTTCTGTTGTATTTCTTTCTTGAGGGGCAAACTCAATAACATAATTGTATTTGTAAAAGCAAGTTCATGCCAGCTCATGCAACTTGAGGCTGAATTACAGATGTTTATTGTTACTCAACTCAAGGATACTCATTTTACATCCACCATCCACCCCCGATACGAACCTGTGAGTGGAGACATTAGCCACTGACTGCAGGGACATCTTAAGGATTTGGGGGGCCCTGGGCCAAACGTATTCTGGGGGCCCCTGTTCCGTACAGCTTTGAATTTATGATCCAATTTCAGTTCTTCAATACCCTTTTTGGCCAGGCCACTAACAGTGCACAGGAACACAAGTCCAAATTTAAAATATGTTTACATCCAATATTCAGGGATAGTGACATATGTTTTTAATATTGAAACACAGCAGCAGTTCACTAACATTACTGCAAATAATCTCTATGACACCCTCCCATTTCGCGTATGTGAGGTCGTTTAGATATAAAAAAAAAATTTTTATGGATGTTGCATGAAACAAACACATTTTCCTGCAAAATGTCTGTAATAGATTCTCACACATCACCCACATTAAAAATAAATTAAAGGAAAACGGTCTGTTTAAGAATTATTGAAGGTCATCAGGGCAAGACTTTCTGCAGAGCAGAACTGGCTCTAGCAGGGTGCCCCCTGAGAAGCTGGGGCCCTGGGCCAGAGCCCACTTTGCCCATGCCTTAAAACGTCTTTGCCGCTGAGCCACCAGACTGGGCACGTGATGAAATCCAGACTCCGTTTTCAATTTTTAGAGTTTTCTGCCCTGCTACGCTACTACGGAAAGCTGCCACCCTGCTCCCCCAAAATAAATGTTATTTTGGACCGGCTTGATGTGGGAGCCTGTGGCATTTAGTTTAGTTTTCGGTCACGGAGTCTGAGGCATTTCTTGTCCAAAATAGCTCTTGCCTGTAGGAGTGGCGGGTGAACACTGTGCAGTGAGAAACCCCATAATAACATGGTCAGATTTTAGATAAACAAAAGTAAGGTTTCACGAAAAGAATTCATCTTAGTAACACCAAATCTTTTTCGCACGTGATGGTAAATAATTGTAAGTCACCCAAAGTGCTGGAAATCAGTTTGTGCTGGGCAGAGACGGAAATCCATTTAGTATATGACCTGTACTTGTCAGGCACAAGGATGTGGGGTGGTTCAGAGGTCAAAAGAGTCTGCTTTGGTTGGGTGCTGGTGCCTTGACTGCGGTAGGGTAGCACGGAAGAGTTGAGAAGCCCGAATAAGGTTTATTACCTCGTCTCCTTGCATTTTTTGAATTCGCAACGGTGAGGATCTGAAAATGGGTTATGTACACTGCGACACCGCATTGATTTGTTCAAATGTCACCCTTGGGAGTACAGATTCAGATATGCTCCTGTAGTCAGCGGCAGCCAAGCAAAATATCATCTTGGCTGTAAAACAGAGTGTGCCAACTACCAGCGATGATTGGATTTTTTTTTTTTTAGCTGCGTCTGCCTTTCCACATTGGATTCTGCTTTTTATACAATGAATCTTGAACATCAACTGCATCAGCCCTTGAACATCACAAATTTGGACGGACCAATTTCTTGGCATTCCATTAGGTGCGTTTCTAGCTTTTATCTTATATTTATAATTGCAATTATTTTATATAAACAATAAAATGTATTTAACTTTGGGCTCTTGGCAAGAGCTTGGTCTTATCCTGACGTTAAGCAAGGGTGCTCAGGTTGTACAACCAATCCCATGATTAGATGACTCGCACTATAGCAATGGTGCCTTTCTGCATCTTAAGAGTGTTCATACTCTATCATGATAACAACAATCACAGGCAGACCCAAGAGGTCTTGCTTACGAAAGTTAATGGCGTTGTCAATTTTTTTTTTGCTCTGTTGAACTGCAATGCGGCTGCTGTGCAACACGGCTGAAAGTTAAAAATTACAAAAAGCCCCCCCCCCAAAACATTCAGCAATGCTTGAACATGGTTGAAATGCTTTTAAGGACAGCTTTTGGTAATGATGATGAACATTAATACAGTGCAGCTCCAAAGGCGGGCGCAGTGGAAGAACAAACACTGGGCAAGGAAGCAGAACTCTAATCGCGCTAAAGGGGAGGAAGAAATACACGAAGAGGAAGTAAAGCCAGCATGCGCTGACCAAAGAGAATCAAGGAAATGAGAGTGACAATGAAGCCAACCAATGATGAGTAATAGGCAGGCTCTAAGCCCCTATAAGTAAACAAAATGTCTTGTAAGCAACAGCACATGCGTTGTCTCAGGCAAGACCTAAAAAACATTGGCAAAGCCAAAAGTTCTGGTGTTTTTTGTCAGCATTTTAGCTTTGTCAGTGCTTGTTTTATTTTGCCATGGTTTTTGTAAAACTTTATGTTTGGGGAGCTGGTGGGCTCTCACCAATATCTATTTAAAAAAAACACTGGCGAAAAACAAAACTTTTTGGGTATATAAAACCACATTCTGGCATAGCAGTCCATGGTACTGAAGGGATTACTTGGACAACTTTTTTCAACTTGCCCCTTCAGGTGATTCTGAGAATGCACTTTAAAGTGTAAAGTTGAACATCTCCAAATGTCTTGTTGTAGGCAGGAGCCCCAACCAGTTACTCTCAAAACCTATTCGTGCACCTCTCTACGTTTCTATTTATTAAATTTGATCAGTTTCTAGTAGTCTATTAGTCAGCAAGCCTTGCATGTTTCACAAAACATTCAGACCTTCCAATCATTGGGTTTGAAAGGTTTTAAATCAAAAACTTCTGTGTTTGGTCGATGTGAAAGGACGGCATCCACTTGCATAACCCTGTGTTAAATGCAGGGCCACTGGAATTATGCTGCAGGGTTGGAACAGATTATGCAGCTGGATTGGCTAAATTATGCTGCAAGAAAAGGTAAATTATGCGGAGTAATACAGCACTTTTGTGATAGCATTCACTTCTTTGTCATTTCGACACGTTAACACTGCCTGGGCAAAGGTTTCACCTCATTAATAGTAGCACAACACCTAAATACAGTAATAAGCAACTTAGTGGTGACTGTCAACCTTTGCAAAGGGCCTTCCCTTGCGCGAAAACATGTGTCCCCACATTTTTACTAACTTTTGATCCATTTGAGCTAGAAACATTTTTTTTGTAAAAACCTGCAGATTGTGCAGCAGATGATGGAGATAATGTGGCAAATCTATACTTACACAGAAAACGCTGTGGCCGCAGAATCAAGTAATTCCAGTGGCCCTGGTTAAGACCTAAGAACAATATGTAATACAGCTCACTAAGTTTGGCACCACAGCTTCAACCCACTGTATGGCCAAATCAACCCTTTATTTTTCTGGGGGCAAAAATGTGTACCAAACAGTTGGGGATCTCTCCCTCCCATCTCTCTCACAGACAAAAACAATTTAAAATGGAGACTCCTTCTGCAATTTGCTTATTTTATGGGCATAAAAAACAACAGTCCTGTGTCAAACAGTGGGTGAAGTGGGCCGGAACGGCAGGGCACAGCGTGCCCCTACTTTTTTAAGTTAATAGAATCCGTTCCCCTACTTTTTTATTTTAAAAATCCGTCCCAGGACGACAGAAATAGCAGTTTGTGGCTGTTCGGGGACGGGCGAGGTGATTAGAGAAGGAAAAGGACTCTGTCTTTTCCTTCTTGCCCAGAGAAGACAAGGACAGTGTCCACTTCTGCTCTGCCGCTGTCAGCTGCCCCCCACCCCCATCTTTTTTCCTCTATTTCCCTCTCTTTCTGTCTCTCTCCTCCTCACTTGCTGAATGAAAACAGTGACTTCAAGAAACGGCTTTTACCCTCACTTTCCTCTCCTTTTCTTCATTTGTTCCCCTGTGAAATAGATCCAAAAAAGAAAGAAACACTTTTGCTGGAAAGTTCTTTTTCTGACATTTTTCTATTCCAAAGTGCAGCCTCTGGGACGGATAGAAAAAAAAAAATTCAAAATACAAAAAAAACCTAAATAAAGCAAGACAGAGTGGTCGCAAAGTGTCCAGATTGGTATATTATTCACACACAAACACATTAGCGCCACTTTACCGACTTTGCCAGTGAAGCGCTACTTTCATTTTCTCGTCTTTCTTGCAACAACATTGTTTTCCAGAGGTGGGGAAGTGCACCATTGCTGGATGTACTGCAATACCTGCTTGATGTGTGGAGTGGAAAATGTTTAAGGCGATCCTTATCAGCTCTTTTCCTTATTTTAGTTTTTAAAATGTGTACTGCAGCTGTGTGTCCAGGAATGTGGTCTTTTTAAACCATACTGCTAATGTTTTGTAAGGATATAAGAATTGGACAATAAAACAGGTCCCTTCCGGGCCATGCAGTCATGTCCTTAACGTTTCGGGCAAAAATACTCATTGATTTCTGAATAATGAGTGTAAAAGCGGTAAAGTAACCATGTTGTTCCTGCTTACATTTCACATGCTTTACTTAATTTTGTATTCCTTATGAGTGTTTGCTTTTTCCAGGATATTACTTTTTTTTCAGGCAGCATATTACTCTTGTCTAGTGCATAATTTGAATTGAGTCGCATTCAGATGTTTATAGCGGGGCACAATTGGGTTGTAGTTGAAGGCAGTGCGAGTTTCTCTCAGTGGGGCAGCATTTCGAGAGAGGATGTGGCACTATGGCCAGAGCTGCCAAATTTGGAACTGGGGAACCAGGTTCAGCCTTCATGACAAGTCCACCAGACCACTCTCCCGAAGGAGCACATTCCCTTGCTAGATCTTAGAAGGCCCCGCTAGACCTTAGAAGGCCTGGTGTCTTAGCAGCAGCAGGTGGACGCTAGCGGTGGCAAGTGTGGGTTAACCTTGAAGGCCTGTCCACCACAATCCATACTGAAGTTCACCTCCAGTCTTGCGGGCAGGCATACGAAGAAGCACACCCTAGAGCAATAGTGACTCTGTCACTGAGGTCACAGGACCCTTGAGGCTAGTCCGCCGCACCCATTGGTACCTCCATTGGCCTTGTTTCAGCATTAGTAGTGCAACTCACCAGGGATCAGAAATGCAGGATTTGCACTCACACCAAACTAAGTTCTCAAACTTCACGGTCTCTCTCCTTCATGCACAAGCACTTTTAACTTGTGCTGCCTGCTTTGGGGCCACTGGAATTATGCAGCAATGGAGGACAAAGTTATGTCGCAGAGTTGACTAAATTATGCAACAAAAAAAGGCTGCAGCGTAATGCGGAACATTTTCTGATACTTTATTATTTTGACATTTTTACACATACTAACAGTCTCTGCAAAGATTTTGCTTCATTAGTACCAGTGTAACATATAAATGCAGCAGTGAAAATGGTGACCAGCCGAATATGCCACGTTACCTTGCATGCTTTTTTTACGCAAGCCATTACAACGCGGTCATTACAACGACCGCGTTGTAACAACGCATGCCATTACTGTGCAAGTCAGAACAACGACCTGCTCTAGGAGGGGCGCTGGATGTTGGAATCGTACAATTTACTATTCCAACTCCAGTCTGTGCAACAGTAGGGAAGGTGTTGAATTTTAAATCCAACACCTTCTGACCCCTAGAGCAAGTCGTTGTTCCGACTTGCAGAGTAATAGCATGCGTTGTAACGACCGCGTTGTAATGGCATGCAGTGTTCAGGTTTCGTGGTAAATGATATTTACCTGACCAGCCAAACTTTGCAAAGGGCCCTCCACTTCGCAGCAACACAAGTCACATTGTTTTATAACTTTTGATCCATTTGAGCTGTAAACAATTTTTTACTTAAAATCATCAGATGATGCAGCAGATGTATTATGTGGCAAATATGGCAGAGCTATAATTATGTGGAAAACATTTGCAAACTAGGATATTCTGCAATTCATGTTTGAACTGCTCTTGTGGATAAAGGCAGGAGAAGTGCTGATGACAGAAACTGCATGGCTCGGAGACAAATGGCTTGTGATTCCACTTTTAAGGGTATTTGGGACTTTCTGTGATTGCAAACATATCCCACTTTGTGAATGTATTCTAATGTCAATAACTCATATTAAACCTAAATAAACATGTGTATCCATTGGTTGAATTAAATAGCGTAATAAGCTGTAACTGAACAGTGAAATGCCAAACAAAATACTAAAAATTGCGATGTTTTGCTCTTTTTGGCCACACCTCTGACTCAGCCCACTGACCAAATCCTCAGGTTATTCCTGCCCTCCGATTCTCCGCCCACAGTTCCCCTACTTTTTTTCCCCACTTCCACCACTGGTGTCAAAAGAATTACATTTTCTGCTTCGAGGGGACGGAGGGTGGATCCAAACGCCTGCAATGCTGAAGAAATATAATAAAATAGGACATGTATGTGATGACATGGGCTAAGAAGTGTAACACTTTGCACAAAGTTCAATGGATGTTGTGTACAGCGCACACTTTTGTTTTTAATGGATACGTGAAACCAGTGGCAGGGAGCATGAGGTAGACTCTGGGTCACAATTTATTTGTGTTATTCTGTTCGGTGATGCAAGTGGCAGTGGCCGCTCACTGATCTCCTGCTACTCCATTGCTTGCTACCAACAGTGCCCTGCGTGCCCTTGTAAATAAGCAGAACAATGCAACGAAGGCCAGCCCAAGCGGCACGGGAGCAAGGCAGGGTTCCCCTATTCCTCAACAGGCTGATGAAGAAAGGAAGATTTGCACCTCGGCTGCTCTTCAACGCCTTGTCAGGAGCAGTAAGCGCTATATAAATGACATTAAGATACTAAATTAGAATTGAGAGGCCCTGGAAGGAGGTGTGAAGATATGTGTGTGTGTGTGTGTGGGGGGGGGGGGTTAGGGAGGGAAACAAGATAGTTTGTGCAGCACATCAAGAGAATGGACAGGAGCCGAAGAAACGGCGCAGTTGGAGGACACGCGCACGCTCTTCAGGTGCTGGCAGTCCAGCTCAGTGGTAGTAGGCACTGGCAGCTGGGCGGTCGCACTGCTCGCACACAGGTGGGTTCAGAAGAGCAGTGACGGGACGCTTAGCCCCGCAGACCCACAAGGAAGCCCCCGTGTCCTCTGCACGCAAACTTCATACATCTGACGCGTCGTTCCTAAAAACCATTGCAGGAAGCCTCCGATGAATGAGATTGTTAACAGAGGAGCAAATTCCTGGAAAATGTGAAATCCATGCGAAGGAATGAAGCCGCGAAGCCATACTGGGCTGCCAGCCAAGGCACCCCTGGGAGGTTCTAGAGCTGGGTGAATACCCCAACAACCCCTTCTCAGCATTCCGCTAAGGATGCCAAAATTGCTCAATAACCAATTCACAGGTTTCCTTCAAATGGTCGAAACACAAAGATGTAATCTGCAGGTTTTGGTCCGGGATTTCTGCATTGTGTAAAATCTCGTTTCTAGGGTTTCTTTCGGGATTGCTGTAGAGAAGCTAGCATTTAACTTGGGGGCGACAAACAACAGTTGTAATAATCCAGGTTCATGTGTATGCAAGAGGTTACTAACGAGGCCTGGTAGAGTTTAGGCAGAAATGACAGTACATTCTTTGGCATTCGAAGAAGGTGGGGAAGCGTGATGACTAGAGAGTCCATTTGTTTTCTTAGTGTTATCGCATGATAAATACAAACTCTCAGTGATTGAGCTTGGGATGAATGCAGAGCCAATGCAAGTTGGCCAGAGAGTAGGGTTCCAGTGCTCAGGGTTTTTCCCCAATCAGAAGCAGCTGTGTCCATCATGCACTGAGTTTTAGAACATTTCATCCCATCCAAAGTTGATAAGGCGTAAGGCAGTTGTGGAGCTAAGAGCAGAGGTAGGAGTATTACTGTCAATCATTTAATGAGTCGAGAATGATCAGTGTATGATAATACTATGCAACCTCGAAATCTCATAAGATCTAACAGACGACTTACGAATATATTAAAATGAGGGAAGGGAGGAACCCTGTGGAACTCCGAAGGGGACCTTGACCTCAGCAGATACAAATGGAGGGGATGAAAAAAATCTGGCTTCGACCTACTCGACCTTGAAGCTCATGCCAGGTTTTCGAGAATGGCTGAGCATCTAAAGATTGCTTTAAGACACCCTGCTGCCTTCTCGGTGGACTACACTGAACAATCGGATTTTGCAGCACACTGCCATTTTAATTTGAGATACATTGAGCCCTAATATAAACATTCACATTTTACTGCCAAAATGTTCTTTTTCAGCGTGCTCCCGTTTCTCTGCTGCCAAGGGCAGCGCCCACTTAAAGTTGGTGTGGACCACATTTGGAAGCAAGTTTCCAGGGGCTTTGTGAAGCATGGAAGACTGTCACTATTCATATTCAATTTAGGAAAAAGAAAAGCATGAAGTCACACCTCTTAAATGGATACGATATGATGCAGTAAATTTTCCACAACCCCTAACAGAGCCCAGCCTCCTTCCCCCGGCATAGAATCACATTCTCGTTGTATTTATACCTTGGGCCCTGTACATGACTGCTGCCTTTCCACTAGGTTCGCACTACACAAATGCCACATACATAAATATATGCATGCACACCGGCATTCCAGTAAGGAATGGGTATTTGCGGGGAAACCGACCACATGGAGAGCTGCCCCCAGGGCCACTTGGGGAAGTGGTAGAGTCCAGGGACTGTAGTTGGGCTTGTGTTGGGTTTTTGGGCAACTTTGTAGCTCAACTTATAAATTCGGCCATTTTGTGGTACCAGCCACCATTTTTGTCTTGGTGACATGCGTATTGTTTTTTTGTCCTGAGTATATAATTGGTAGTGCTTTGTGGTTATTAGTTTTAGGTTTATTAATCTTGCCTAATGGAGTTTGTAGGTGCACTGGAGGAGAAGGTGGCCCAGGCGATGCGCGCCTGTTATCGGAGGCCGGTCGCCTGGACCTGCTCATGGAGGGGGCCCAGCAGCGTGGGGGACATCCTGCCCGTTAGGCTTCTTAGGGTGCGGCGGCTGCGGTGATGACATGCGCCGCACCTCTCGCAATCCCTGGGCCGGGAACATGTGAGTGGGCAGGGCTGCTCTCGTGCTAGGAGAGCGGCCCTGTCGAAAGGGCCGTTAAGGAGGAGAACGGGCAGTTCTAGTTATGAACACTCTGTCGGGGCTGAGAGCGAGTGGTCCGACGGCAGGGAGTGGGCATTGTGGGAGGAACGTTGCGAGGCCATCGCCATGCAAAATCGTGTGGTCCAGTGACACAAAGGTGGAGAGAGCTCCTGCAGGGGCCAGGGCAATTTTGAGCAGTGATAGGGCTCCAGGGGGTTATGGGGACACCTGGGACATCCAAGGGGCAGCAGGCGACGGGGGGGGGGGGCCAGAGTACAGGCCCTAATTGCCCGAAGATGATTGCCGCAGATCTAGAGTGGAGCGCTGGTGAAGATGAGGGTTCGGATGAGAAATTTCTGGAGGAAAGGAAGGCTAGTGTGTGGACAGTAGCCAGCACGTGGGCGGTAAAGGCCCTGAGCAGGGTTTATCAGAGCCTGTCTAAGGTGGGGACAGGTCGAGGGACTGAAGAAAGGAGGAGGGGTGCTTTGCCAGTTGAGTTCGCCCAGGTCCCCCGGCTAGGGTACTCGGGTCAGTGTCTTGCAGGAACGTGCTAAAGGGCGGTACCCATCTGGTCAGGAGAGGACTGGGTGTCCACAAGTGATGGCAAAGCGGCGGGCCTCGGAACGGGAACCGACCTTGGCGTCAGGTAAGATACCAAAATATGGGCAGCTCTTGGTTTACACTTTACCTATGAAGGTTGAGGCTGCAGAGCCCCTTGCAAGCAGGGAGGCCCGTAGGAGGAAAATATCGGTGGAAACTGAGGATATGGAGCCTTTGGGTAGCAAGAAGACCACAAAAATTGTTTCAATTGGAATTGAGGCTAGAGAACCCCAAGGCAGCAGGGAGGGCCGCTTGAGTGAAGGGTAATGCGTGCAAGGCACAGGTGTGGGCACAGAGGACCACACGGATAAGGACGGAACTAAACCTGGGGAGAGCAAAATTGAAGGAAAAGGTCAGTCTATGAGTGTCGATAAGGCTATTTCACCTAGAAAGGATACTGCCACAAGGGTAGGTTCAGGGTTTGGGGGCGACAAAAAGAGCGATGCAGACAGAGTAAGGCAAGAAGCTTGAGAGCAAAGAGATAACGATCAAGAGGCTCCCTTATATGGCGACATCTACGCCGCTTGGGCCTCACCTTATGCAGGCCACTAAAGAACGGATTTGGAAGAGGGAGTATATTGAAATGATTAAGCTCCTCCATAGGGAATTGAGGTTTAAGGAGGGGTCTAAGGAAGAGGAGTTGGAGTTGTCCAAACAGCCCCAGATACCAGAAAACTGCAAGCGTGTACTGTGAGAAGTATCCAGAGAGGTCAGTAGCCCTATTTAAATACATTGACGTGATTAGGAAAGCCCAGCTTAACTATGGGGGATATGCTTGGGCACAATATGATGAGGAATTCCGGGCATGCATGGCGGTGGATCCGGTTGCACAGTAGGGCGAACTGGACTCAGACTTGTGGCAGCATACCATGGGTCAGACAAAATTTGGCAAGACCATTTTTTACAGCTTGCGGGTTGCCTATCATATACAAGGGTTGTACGATGGTACAACGCAGGTAATTACTTTGCATGCCTTCGCCACCCATTTTTTAGCGTGCATGTTTTTACCGCGAATATGCATTTACAACGCATGCCAATACCACGCATTGTTTTTAGATTGAAAAACAATGTATTTGTGGGGGGAGACCCCACACCCCCCCCACCCAACTTACCTTAAATGCGTGGTATTGGCATGAGTTGTAAATGCATATTTGCTGTAAAAATATGCGTGCTAAAAAATGCGTGGTAAAGGCACAACGAGGTAAAAACCTTGTTGTAAAGGCTGTTTCCCATATACAAGTCCTTTCGAGGATGCCCCACCTGGGGAGGGGTGGGGTCTGCAAGCAAAACGCAAGGGGGCCACGGGGGCATGTTGGGACTACAACAAAGGTCTCTGCATGAGGGAATTTTGCACATTTAGACACAAGTGTCCTAAATGTACAGGGAGACACCCCTTGGTCAACTGCTTCAGGGCGAGCGGATCATCCAGTTTCTCGTTGGGATATGGGCGACAGCAGGGGGCAGCAGCCGGTCAGAAAGGGGGGTCTTTAGGTCAGCAGCATGGTCAGGCCACAGGCTATGGGACAGGTGGTGGGGGGATAGGGATCTTGGGGAAAGGCTTTTATGCCCATTAACTTTCAGAGACTGGAGTTTTGGCTGGCTCACTATGACAGTAATGACAATGCTAGGTTATTGCTACAAGGTTTCTGAGATGGTTTCAGACTGGGCTATGAGGGCCTGAGGGTGCGTCACTGAGCAGCTAACCTGAAGTCTGCGATTGAACATCCTCAAGTGGTGAGGGACAAGTTGTCTAAAGAGATTTTAGAAGGACGGATGGCAGGCCCCTTTGAAGATTGGTCGATGGAGCACCTTATCGTGTCTCTGATAGGAGTGGTTCTAAAGAAAGAAAGTGGACAGTTCAGACTAATTTAACACTTGCCATGGCCTGAAGGACAGTCAGTTGACGACTTCATACTGGCTGAGCAAGTTTCTGTGATTTATTCATCAGTTGACGTCGCTTTGGAGTTAGTCCAGAAGGTGGGACAGGGGGCTCTGATGGCTAAGAGCAATATCAAGTCGGCTTTCCGTCTGTTGCCGGTACACCCCGACGACTTTCAACTCCTAGGAATTCAATTTGAAGGAAAATGGTACGTAGATAAAGCACTCCCAATGGGTTGCTCCATTTTGTGTGCTTTATTTGAGTATTTCAGCACATTTCTGCAGTGGCTGTTCACTTGGTACACAGGCTATGAGACACTATCTAGATGACTTTTTCTTTGTGTGAGTGCCTGGTTCTGGGGACTGTCAGCGTTGGCTGGCCAAGTTCCGGGAACTAATGGATGACACTGGCGTGCCTTCGGCCCCGGAGAAGACAGTAGGGCCCAGCACCATGTTGTGTTTCTTGGGCATCAAGATTGACTCGGTGGCCATAGAGGCAAGGTTGCCAAGAGAAAAACAGCTTACCATGCTGGCTCTGTTGGACACAATGTTGGCTAAACAAAAGGTGACTGTGCAGGAAGTGCAGGTTTTGCTAGGGCACTTGAATTTTGCTTGCAGGGTAGTGAGAGCAGGGAGAACATTCTGTAAATGGTTAGGTCTGTCACTATCCAGCTTGCCTTTACCCCACCATCACACCAGGCTCTCAGCAAGTATTAAGGAGGACTTAAGGATGTGGAAGGTTTTCTTGCAGTAATTCAATGGGATTCCACTGGCAGATTTGACGAACTTTGAGTGTGATACCCAGATATTTTCTGATGCGGCAGGCATTGATTTTGGCATTTATTGGTGGGGTCACAGGTGTGCAGAGGTGTGGCCGCCAGCCTGGAAAGAGGGTAGACGTAGCATCGCCTCCCTAGAACTTTTTCCTCTACCTGTGGTAGTGGTGCTATGGGAGGAGCACCTGGCACATAGGAAGGTTCTTTTCAGGGTGGATAACATGTAGGTAGTGCATGTAGTTAACAATCGGCCAGGGAGCCTCAGCTGTGGCAGTTGCTACGACGTTTGTGTTACACTGCCTGAGACTGGACATTGTGTTCAGAGCTCAACACATTCCTAGTGTGGACAATGACATTGCTGATGCTTTGTCTTGTTCACAGTGGGAGAGGTTCCATGGGCTGGTCACGGAGGCGGACCGAGTGAGGACACGGATGCCGCAGGAGCTGTGGTCCATAAGAGAAAGAGGATACTCCAGTTGGTCGCCGATTCTTCAGCCATTTCCACTAGGCGGGTATACTCTCAGGCCTAGTCTGAATTCTTAGCGGGGGCAACATACAGAACTAGTGACTGGGAAAGGGTGGAAGATGTGGTGCAATCTATTTTCACGTTAATAGACAAGGGCCAAACGTGAGTGAATATTGCAGGCAAATTGGCAGGGATTGCGTTCATGGGAAAACTCCTGTGGGGGTACAACCCTTCTGCAGACGAACTGGGGAGAAGAATGTTAGAAGGTTGGGCCAGGGAAGTGGGGCACAGGAGTGCCAGGCAAAGACCCCTGACTCTGGGCATCCTGTCCAAGCTAATTGAGGGCCTCCCCAGCACCTGCATGGATGAGGGAGGAGTCCGAATTATTCTCCACACTCACTACATGGATGTTTTTTAGGGCCTTTTGAGTGTCGGAACTCGTAGGGGGCAGAGGAAGCAGGGGGGTACTCTGGGCGGAGGAGTCCTGCTGTACGGGAGGGTTGCAAATATGGTTGTACAAGTCAAAGACTGACCAGCATGGAGTAGGTAGGTCGGTGCTGTTGAGGCGCTACCCCTTATCACAGATTTGCCTGGTGCGCTGGGCTACTTCCCTGAGATGTCTCTCTGGGGTGGAAGGGAAAGTATTCAAGCACAGGGGTGGTATGCCAGTCACATCATATCAATTGCTGGCTGTGATTCATAAGGCGCTGGTTCGGGTTGGGCTTGTTCCTAGCGTGTTTGGCACTCATTCTTTCAGGATAAGAGCAGCTACTGAAGTAGGCAAGCGGGATTGAGATCAAGGTCACACTATGCAGCTGGGGAAATGGTCATCTAATGGTTTTCAGAGATATGTTCGGGGGGGGGAGTTGGATGCGGGGATATGAAGTACAGGTTGTCAACTCTGTTTCTGTTTCAGGTTCTGTTCCTGGACCCCAGGTGGCTGGGCTGAAGATCTGGACTGTGGGCCATTCCTTCGTGAAGTGGGTAAAGCATCATGCAATGGTTACCAGACATGTGTCGAATTTGGGCCTGGACAGGGCATTATATTCCATAACCTGGGTGGGGAAAGGGGACATGAAATGAAGTGAGCTCATTCCTTGTCTCAACAGGCTGTTAGGTGGCGGTCAGTGTCCTGATGTGTTGTTACTTCACCTCGGGTGGAATAATCTCGTTGTTCAGAAGGCTTTGGCTCTTATTAAGGCCTTGAAGGACGATTTGAGGGGGATCAACGGGCTTTGGTTGGGCTACCACATTATGTGGACAGAGTTTATTTCCAGAAGGGTTTGCCGTAGGGCTGTCAACCCTTCAGCCATAGATAAAGCCAGAAGGAAGCTAACTAAAGTAATGCGTACATTCTGTAGGGACCTAGGAATAGGTAGTCCACCTGTCGTTCATGGGTATGGAGTTATACCTTTTGCAGTTACAGTAGGAGTTGGACCTCAAGGTACGATAATGTAGTTAGCCCTCTAATGTTGAAGAAATCTAAGGCATAAGGGGGCAGAAAAAGGGGGGGAAGGGGAGCCTTTCTGGACATTTTCCTCCCTTTTTTCTGGTAGGCAGTTGTCTGAGAAGTTGCCAGCATTTACAGAAGTTTATTGTTGTTGGCAGCTGCAGTTCAGGCTGAAAGGGAACAGATAGGCAGTTCATGCCTAGACGAGTTAGGAAGTTCAACATTACTTAGGAAGCTGATGGGGTTAAAAGGTTAATAGAGGTAGAAAAAAGTGAAGGGATTTCAGTGGTCCCAGTTGCAGTTCAAGAGCGATGGTAAAAGTAGTTTATTGATCAGCTAGATTGTTATGGGGGGGGATACCTTAGGGGCGGGGGGTAGTTCAAAATAGGTGATTATATGTATAGTGAGGTTATAGTTTTGTAAGGAAAAGGCCCGGGTTATTTTTTTAAAGTGCACCTGTTTCAATAAAGTGGCCTTTTTCACACAAGCCCTGTGTCAGTGGTCTAGGCTGCTCCCCTTTTCCCCAAATGGAAATATTTCCTTCCAGGGCAGCCTTTCCTTGCGCTCCTAGGTCTCACACTATTTAAAGAAGCAACAGCGTGCTCAGCTCTCTTTGTTACTTGCGGAGCACACACATTTTATGAGCAGAGTGTCCTCTTCGTTCATTCCTTATTATAGCAGAGAAGTGCTTTCTACAGTGAACCAACCGCTTGGCCGGTCTGGTTCAAAAGCCCGAGAAGCTTCCATTTTGTGCAGTGCTGTTCTACTGGTCATTCTCTTATGGGCGTGATTGGTTCTGATCTCAGTGATGTTATCATCAAGAAGGCGTTGTGGTACTGTTGCCAGTGTATTTCCCGTGAGGACTGAGAAGGTAAGCAGCCCAGCTCCCGTTGTCATGGAGGTGCCTTTGAGGACTTTGCATGCGTGCACATCCTCAGACGGCTCGGGTGAAGCAGTGCACGGCACGTAGGTTCTCTTTGTCCTGTAAGGGGCTGGCACCTCACCTTTAAAACCTTGAAATAGGCATCGCTAATATTATCCGGTGCTGAGGCCTGGCTTGTGGTCGGTCTCAGACGGGCTTTGATTCGTACATAAGAAAGACGGGAAGAAGGAGCACGTGCGTGGCACGTCTCACTGGCTACTGGACAAGCAGCAGATAACACTGTTGTGCAGCAGTGGCACCTTTGAGAGTTCGATCTGTTGCACAATGAAGAGCCCGGGGAGTGTGGGATTGGGGGGGGTTGTCTCTCACACACACCCACACACTAATGCCTCCCTTAGATTTCAACGGGATCACCCTGGTTACCCACAAAGATTACATTTTATTTATATCAATTGGATCGCCTTTCCTAACCACTGGTTGTCAGCACAGGGAAGTTCTCGTGGAAGACGCATGGAGGAGGACCAAAGCGTGAACTGAACCTGTGCGCAGAGCAAAGATGTTAAATATGCTTCCTAGTGCTCATAAGCAGAGCCAAGCCTTCAATATGGACAGGGCGTGCAAACATGCTACTCTTGATAAATACACTGCACAGGAGCGCACGGACAAGGCCCGCTCGGGAGAACACAGGGTGTGTGCACTGACCACAATTGAGGTGGCGTGTAGGAGAAGAGCTTCCAAGACATGGCACAAGGACACTCAAAATGTAAATAATTTTAGCCGATAAACTCAAAACTCTGTCCCGGGCGTCTGGTCTCCCAGGCACATGGATACTGTACAAACACCAGAGTTCAGCAGCACTGGAATCTTTCCAACCCGAATCAAAGTGATGAAATGTGTTCCAGTCCAGCGATTAAAAGTTTAGTTAGACATTCCAGTTGTAATTTAATATAACAAACCATCCACTAGCTAACACATGGAATTCGCCTAGCATATTGCAGCCGAGCTAGATATAATCAAACCAGAACGGAGGCGAAGAAAGGATTCTGGGAAACAGTTCTACGCATGGCTGATGAATAAGTGAATGGGGGAAAAAAATTGCTCTCCCGATCAGAGGCCACTATTTTAATCTATAGGGAACTCTGGGGCTGCTACAGGCCGATGATGCCAGTTTGTGGCCTGCAATCACTGGCTGTGGCTTGTGATGATAGGCTGTGGGTTGCAAAGCCCCATAGCAAACGACAACAACTTCTGGGCAATGATGAGCAGCCATCTCACCACTTGCATAATCTAAACTCATCCCTTGGGCCCTGCCACAATCCACAAGAGAATACAGTATCTTTGATAAGGCGCTCTGAAATAACTGCAAGGGGACACACAAGCACATTGTTGGTCAACTGATTAGTTGTCCACGATGGGGGGAGCTCTACACTACTAGAATGACCATGCACTGCAATTTTAGCACCTTACCTGAGCAGATGTGTGATATCCAAATTTTGTTCTTACGAAATGTCGTGCTCTTCACCCAGTGTCACCCATTAAAAGACAGACTGTTACATTTATTAAGTGCTCCCCTACTAGCAAGTGTACATTTAAGAGAGACTCTCTTAAAAGCCAATTCTGAAGTACAAACGCTGTTCTCACTCAATGGGTATGCCCGATACAGGCCCTTACAACGGTTCTGTCAGGCAAGAATTATCACTCCCTCACCTCAGAGTGTCTGTGAGCCATCAGAAACAAGCACTGGCAGAGCCTACAGGTCTTGTCTATGAGAGCTATTGGCTTTGGCAATCCTTTGCAGCCATGCTATACAGCAGTGTGGCTTCTGTGCAGCATGGCTAAAATGAACAAGAAAAAGCACAATGACGCGGCCAGCGTTAATGTGTTTTTGTAAGCACATTGACACTGTGTTGCCAAGAAGAAAAGCTGGATCCAGTTAGTTGAAAAAGCTTTATTGAAGTTCCAGCTAAGGTTGGGGTAATTGAGTAACCATGTCAGCTTCACTACACACACCAACTGCAACTATCCTTCTTCCCCTCATATTCCACCACTACCACACACTATCCCATACACATATTCCACTTCCTCACATTCTATTCTCCTCGCATCCCACATATAGCTGGCTACAGCTACCGTGCACTGGCCACCGCGTTGCGCCTTTTTACATTTTTAGCTGTGTACTCCTTAGGCAACATGGAGGGAGGGAGAGAAGGACACAGGTGGGTTGAGAGGACAGGCTAGATTAGTAGAGGGCTAGCAGACGGATGAGGGAAAGTGAACGGGAGGGGCTGGGCAAGCAGACAACAGCGCAGGGTGGGCAGGGTGGCTGCTGGGGGGAGCAAAGGAACAACGAAGGGAGGGCGGGCATGAGGTACTGGAGAGGAGCACGAAGGGGGGAGAAGCACATGAGGGAGAGAGCGGAACACACGCCCTCTCCTAGAGTGCTTAAACAAAAAGAAAAAAGTAGCACCTGAAAAATCGAGTAGTGGAAGGACAGTAATGCATCCATGTTGTAGGGCAAGGACAAACACACAGGAAGGAAGTCTACGGACATGAGTGTGACAATGAGCCCAACCAACGGTAAGCAATGGGTGGCTTCTTAGCCCCCTGTAAGGTAACAAAAGGTCTTGCAAGAGACAGCACATGCACCACCTTAGGCGAGACCTAAACATGGTATATGCCCTCTCACTGGCTAGAGATCACAAGTGGCTGTCTAGAAAAAGGATTTTTCTTCCGAAAAACAGGTTGTGGTCGCAGAATGTGCTTAAGTTCCACGTCCTCTTAACTGGTGTGAGAGGGGAGTAAGAAACAGACAAGCACGACGCTGCTGGGTGCAACCACATTCGTAATCAGAAACCTGCGCTTCTCCTGTTTAATTCTAACCAGTTTGAACTCTTTCCTTTTTGGATGGAGCTCTCCTGACATAAAGCAAGATGAATTCTGTGCAGTGCCTTCACTGACTGGAGTAGAAAAGAGGGACACTTCTGAAGCCGGCGTTTCGATTGCACGAGTTACAAGGTACTAAAAGCATAACAGAAGTGAATCTTAAAAAATAGGAGCACAATTAATTTACAAAACAAGACCCAGACACCCGTACGTTTTGTAACTGAAGGCTTGGTTTGAATGTAACCAGCAATCATAAGCAACGTTCTATTCCCCCTGCAAATAACAACACGTCTGGGTACGTGAACCCATCTCACCGTCAGATATTTATAGTGACACAGACGTCACAACCCTTTACAACTTTTGAAATGCAGCTCAAAGAGGGTCAGTGAGTGCCACGCCGAGTCAGGCCCATTGAAAAGAACGGCCCTACGGTTTACAACCCCTCGGTGCCCGGTGTTCAAGCAGCCCATCTTTCACGATGTGCGAGGAAAGGGTTAATCGTGCTATGAATGTGGTAAAACTGCAAGTCTTCTGCTACGGGGTCAGATGCAGGACAATGCCAGCTGCTCACAGTCCCCCTCGTAGCAGCAATCGAAACCCTCGGAAATGCCACGTACAAACCAATGTGTGGGGCTCAGTCGGCTGCCTGGGGTGCCACCCCTGTAAGGGCTGAGGGACCGAGCATGGGGCGAAGCAGGGGCTCAAGAAGAATAAGGTGAGCCAAGGTAGGTCCTGGACACACACGGCTGAAAAGAGGACTCAAGGCCAGTTAGGGGCCTCAGGGGAGGTCCTGGATACACAAGGCTGAAGAGAGGGCAGCCAAGTGGGAAGCATGAGTGCATCATTGCAGGCTCTAGACACAAGGCTAAAAAGAGAGGCTCAAAGGTAGTCAGGTGAGCCCAAGCCAGGCCCTAAACATACGAGGCGGAAGGGGTAATCCAGGGCAACAAGGTGGGCTGAACAGCATGCTGGAAAAGTATCTTGTGGGTTTCTGGGACACCCATGGAGCCCAGGAACACCTGCCGGACTGAGATACACCTGGCTACATTAGTGAACAGGTGGAAGACTTTGGACAACTAGCAGCCCTGGGGATACCAAGATGTGAGAGTCAATGGCGGAATAGAGAACTACAATGAATGTGGAGCAAAGCCCCATGGCCTTAAGAGACAGGACTCCAGCCCTGTACTCAGAAGAACATAAACTTCATTTATGTGTGTAGTGTCTTGTAGATAAGTACTGGAACTCTTTTGGTTCCCACTGTACACCGTAGGCCTGTGACGTAAGCGCTGG
Source organism: Calotriton arnoldi (assembly GCA_963921515.1). Taxonomy (NCBI): domain Eukaryota; kingdom Metazoa; phylum Chordata; class Amphibia; order Caudata; family Salamandridae; genus Calotriton; species Calotriton arnoldi. The sequence continues at coordinate 426,593 of CAWUFW010004016.1, read as the reverse complement.
AGGGATGAGTTGAAGATGGGCTTAGGCTGTTGAGTTCTGACTTACTTGCAGCAGAATAAAGACATATACATCTACTCTCCATGTGTGGCTTGGTTATTTGCGAGTATTGGGCCTGGTAGGACGCTACAATGTGGAGGAGGGTTTCTCCAGTTCATGTTTGAAAGAGTTTTTCAAATCTCACCCTATGAGAATGTTGTTCAGAAAGTGTGACTTCTTAGGCTATTTATTGGGCTGTTGTATAGAGCGCCACCTTTCAGCTGCTCTAGTGAACTTTGGGAGACACAAAAAACAGCGGGGTACAACAACGTTTGTAGGATTCATGAAGTATGGCCAATTCGGTACATGCAGCCTGGACAGAGAGTATGATCACAATGTACTCCCAGTTCACACTGATGACCAGAGGCTACTAGCATGAACACCGTAAAGTCCGTCTAGCATGATCGTTTCTCCACTTGCTGTAGCACTTGAGTCTACAAAATCTCTGGGGGGATTTTGAGGTTTCCCAGCTCTTGTTGCACTTTGCTAGTGTAAGGCTCACCATGCTCCTTTGCTAAACACCACATTCATACACAGTGATTTATCACATTTAACATTTAGATTAAAAGTTGTACACCAAATCAGGTACATGGATTTATCGTGGTGAACCATTTTCAAACCAACATGCCCAAACACACTGTCCTCCTGGGTGAGTCATTATTGGTTTTGTGCCCTGTCATCTGGTTCTTACCCCGCAATTGTGAAAATTAAGCAGTGGCAGTCCCAATGCCCTGGGACACAAAGCAGACCAGGTCTGTACTTGATCACCCTCCCCCTTAGACTCCCTAAAAAGTATAAATCGATATTGGTTTACTTATATCTACGTCAACCTCATATTCAGATATAATGTTAATATTCCCTATAAAGATGACCATTGCAGAAAAACCTGACCCAAAAACAAATCTATGTAAGATATATAGAAAAACAGAATCCCAAAATGTAGAGCCCAAAATGTTTAAAAAAAAAAAAGTGATGGTTTGCAGTGCATATAAATGTGAAAAGTGATTGTATAAAATTGGCTATCAGGACACAAACAATTTTAATAAATGCTATCCTGGTGTCAAGAGTAAAACAGTGCATATGCAGTTTCTAACAAATAACTGCAAAAGTCCAAAGAAATGATAGGTCAATCATTTCTTTGGACTTTTGCAGTTATTTGTTAGAAACTGCATATGCACTGTTTTACTCTTGACACCAGGATAGCATTTATTAAAATTGTTTGTGTCCTGATAGCCAATTTTATACAATCACTTTTCACATTTATATGCACTGCAAACCATCACTTTTTAAAAACATTTTGGGCTCTACATTTTGGGATCCTGGTTCAGTCTCCCTTCCTCTGTTGAGAAGGTAGTAGCACTTAGTTGTACTAAGGTTTGCTACTTAAAGGAGATCCCAAATGATGAAGCATGCCACTTTGGTGGGTGATGGGATTTTTACCTCTTTAAGAGGACTCCTTTAGATCAATTAAGACTGGTCTGTTGCTGTGGATGCCTAGTCTTTACAGACCAACGGTTTTTTCTTGTGTTATTAATAGTCTAGATTGGGGATAAAATTCCGTTTGGTCTTTAAATATTTTTCTCCCTAGGACCCCCTGTTTAAATGACTTTGTGATACATACAAGTAAAGGGCCTAACAAGCTACGGGTGGCTCATGCAATTTCTATTTGATCTTATGCCTAAATTAATTATTCAGGCTATTAAACACACATAGACCCCACCTCTCTCTCTCTCAACCATCGAACTCCTGCCCACAAAATATCCTTCACAGCGCCCCAAAAGGTTTATGTTTTCATTGATCCCGTCTCAGTGGGGCTGTTCCTCCTGTAGTCGGTTCTACATAGAGTGGATCAGCCTCAATGAGGAGATATTTACTGATACGGTCATGTTCTTTTTATGCATCTAATTTCTTCCAGGCTTGTGCATGGAATCTCTATTCTGCCTTAACCCACCATATACAACCCCCATAAGTCCAACATCTTCCGACGTCAAAAAAGGAACACAAAACCTCAGTGCTCATGTACTCTCTAGTAACCACATGCCATGATCGAGGGATTCAGGGACATAGGCTTGTAGGAAAGGATTTACAAGACACTGCAGCACGGAGACCGAGGAAGACAAGGAGTCCAGAGCACTGATTCGCAAATACGGAGGCACGCATTACTAAGGCTACGTAAGAGACAGACACCAGGGAGGAGAGAGGCAAGTACTCCAGAACATGAAAGACAAAGGGAAGGAAGTCTCAGAGTTGGAACGTGAGGCAGGGAGACAGCCACAGACACTACCTCCCTAGTCTGTCCGTATAGAAACCCATAACATCGGAGCACACATCATCAAGACTTTACATACATAGAGCTAGAAGGAATCCCAAGACCTGGCATCGCTTATGGCCTTCATTCTGTAGGGCAACCGCAGCAATAACATGATATAACAAACACCTTATGGAATGTCCTTTGAATAGGATAGGCAATATTTGCTGGCATGGGTTCATCATAAAAGTAAACTCAACAGCAGAAATGAGGTGCAAAATAGAACATCTATACCGCCACTATTATCTGCCTGTATTGCTTCTTGGAGTGGGCTTCCATCTTAAACTATCCCTTTGCCTGGGAGGGGATGAGAAGCGTTCATAAAATGGATGGTAACAAAGGAATGTTGAGGGAGACATCTGAAAATGATCACTCGTAGGAAACTAGTGTGCTTTGTCACATGCGTGTATGAGCTTTTGCAAGAGACTAATAGCCTAAGCAGTCACAAACTGAAAAGAGATAAATGTTAAGAGTCCTCGCTAGTTTCTATCCCTTTCCCTAAAAGCTAAAGAACTGCACAGAAGGGACTCTCATTCTGAAGTGCTTTGGCTTTGCTGGTAAGTGGCCCCATATTGACTGTGGTGTCTTCAATCAACCATGACTTTTAAGACAATACTACTTCACTAGCTGCATTTTTTCAGCCCGTACTTCCAATGTTAAAACCGAATCAAGTATTTGTTCCTAGGGGCCCCCGTGTAGGTGGGGGCGGTCCAGGAAACGCACCAGCCACCTTGCAGCTGTCAAACTGCTGCCTTGGTGGCGCTGCTGGTTGGAGCGGCCTAGCGGCGCAGGCCGCACAGAGATCAAGGCGGCTGCAGTAACGCTACTGGACTTGCTTTCAACCATTGGGTGTCTGGCTCCTGTGGGTGTCTGGCTCCTGTAGGCGGCTGCATGAGTGGCGGCCGGTCCCTCGCTGGAAGCTGCAAGAGGCCTGGAGGGCAGCCCTGCCAAGTACCAAGCATCCTGCGTTAGACTAACGCATTTCAGTGTGGTGGTCCGCACCACCGCACTGAAATGCGAGGTCACGCATATTAGCGTAAGGGCCGCAATTCGCTGGGAGCTGCAAGAGGCCTGGTGGGCCGCAATCACTGCCGTAGCTGGCTGGAGTGTGCCCCAGGTGGGGAAGAGGCCGGGATTGCTGCTTAGGCCCCAAAGCCACGAGAGACCCGGCCGACTGCGGCTGGTGAGGACGACGGCTGTGGTGCCTCGGGGTTGGGGGCTGGACTTCGAGTGCTGGCTCGGGCCGCGGTGGCCTGCGGCCTTTACGCTGAGGGCAGGTCCCACATGAGGAGTTGGACTGGCGGGGGCACCGTCAGCTGCGCCCTGTGATATGGTAGTATCCCCCCACGCAGGAGTGGGCCTGTGGGCTTCGAGGGGTGATGTGGGAGTTCTCTGCTCCCGACTTGCCTTGCGGCAGAGGCCCCAGTTGTGGCTGCTCGTTCTGCTTCCAGGCAAGTGGGCCATCATTTATTCGACTGCCTCCTGGTGCCTGTGACCAATATGGGTAAGGACAGGCCTGCGCCCTGTGCGCCTGCTCAGATGAAGATTGATTAGTTTAGCATGGTGAGCAGGTCCAGGGAGCTGTCCTCTCGGCGCTGCAGTGCACCTCAGCCCAGCCCGACCTTGCTACTATCCTTCAGGCCATCCAGGATTTGCGGGGTGCGGTGTAGACCAAGGTGGAGGAGGTAAAGGTGGATGTCTCACTCCTGTGTCAGGATCTGTGCAATTTTGCCCAACGTGTTACTGAAACAGAACACCCCATGGAGCGCCAGCGTGCCAGATGATTGCCAGCGTATCACGATCTTTCCGGACTACACCCAGGCAGTCCAGCAGCGCTGACGATCTGAAACAAAACCTCTGCACCCTTCAGATCGCATATATGCTCCTTTTTCCCAAGAAGCTGAAGGTAATCTTTAACTCTAAAACCTTGTTCTTCAAGACCCCGGAGCAAGCCTGGAAGTGGGCGACTGAACAGGTAGACCTTCACAGAGTGGGGGAGATGGGCGCTGTGGTGATGCAAACGATGAGGAGCTCCCACCACCCGCTCCCTAGATCCTAGAGGAGGTGACACACTTGTTCCTGTAGGGCGGGCACCCAGGCCCGTAGCCCATTGGACTCCACTGATTTGGAGGTGTGCCAGGATTTGCTGGGTCGAGGCGATGTGGTATGTCCGTCAGAATGCACACCGGAACAGTTCGACACCCTGATCTGGGCCCCCAGTGCCGTGCCCTGCTGAGCTGGACTAGCAACGGTCCGGAGTTGCCTGCCCTTGTTCAAGGTGGACCATGCAAACTTATTGTTGCTTGCTCACTCCCTCCAAATCCTGGATATGAGAAGGTCTTCACTTAGGGACTAGCCACATACTGTTTTTGTTTCATGTTCTGTTATAGGGCGATAGATGCTTCAGGGGCGGAAGTATGGGGTGGGGGATTAGTTGGGGAGGCTATTGTTTAGGGTAGTTATCTGTTTGTGTTTGTTTTTTTCCTGGCCACACACACTACAGCGACACTTGACCGCGTCTGATCTCTGGGGCCTTGCGTGCTCTGCGCCGGGTCCGGAGGGCTGGTTCCAAAACCCATCCCTGGGCCCGCGTCTTACACAGTCTGCAAGCTGATCCCCATGGCACTACTCGAGATCATGTCCTGAAACGTGAATGGCATGCTAGACAATATTAAACAAACTGCGGTTCTTCACTATGCCAAGAGATTTTGGCCGGCTGTCCTCATGCTCCAGGAAACCCCTCTACTTGGGGAGCACTGTCCTTTCCTGCATCACCAGAGATCTGACCAGGTCTATCGCTCAGGATTCTCCAGAGGTTTCCGTGGCATGGCTATCCTCCAGCACAAGACCTTTCCTCTGGCAGTGACAACTACCAATGATCCCCAGGGCTGGTACATTGTTGTGGAGGGCTTGCTAGAGGGCAGACACTATAGTTTCCTATCTGTATACGTCCTGCAGGTGCTTCTCTCTCAGACACTAGACGCGCTGGCTTTCTTATTGTTGAGATTCCCACAAGGTACTACTGTAGGAGGTGGAAACTTTAATGTGGCCTCTGATCTGAAGTGGGACTCGACTGGTCCTCCCTGACAGGGTCGCCGTTTTCACTCTCGAATGCGTGCCGCTTTGACGGATTCTCCGGGGCTTTGTGACGCATAGAGGGTCTGGCACTCACGTGACCGTGCTTACACCCATACCTTGGTGGCCCACTGCATCAGGTCCCGTATTGATCTTCTTTGGATACTCACCGCCGACATCCTTCAGTTAACCAAAGCTGTGATCCTGCCACAAGGCATCTCCAACCATGCCCAGTTAATGGTCCATCTGGGATCCTCGGAATCGGGACTACATCCCATGTGGCACTTTAATGCGTGGTACTTGACTTTCCAAGGCTGCTCGACCACATGAGGTCTGTGATACAACCGGTTTCAAAGAAAATCGGGGCACTTCCCAGTAGCCCTGCACTCTCTGGGCGGTTAGCAAACCTACGATCCGCGGCCAAGCTAGGTGGCTTATCCGTGGACAGGAGAAAAGAAAGCTTGCTCAGATTCCTGTCCTGGAGGCTCAAATTCTCTCACTCAACCTTTAAAGTTGGTCGGATGACACACCAGACATTGAGCGTTGAATAGCTTCAGTCAGGGCGACGGTGACACAGCTCTTGCTAGAGGAGTCCCGGCAATGCTCGAGGGCCTCGACTCGGAGAGTCTACGAATTTGGCGATAAGTCGGGGAAGCTGCTTTACTGTCTGGCAACCAGGAAGGTTGTCTCCAGGGTAGTGCAGCGTATTTTGGATGCCAGGGGGTCACATCCAGACCGCCACCCTCTATATTGTACAGGTGCTTGCAGACTATTACAGGGCCCGGGCCTCCCGGGAAAGGGTACACCCACTACTAGCTGATACTCCATTACCCTCCATCCCCCAATCCGTGGCCCGGGAATTGGATTAGGCCATCACGGCCGAAGACATTGTGGAAGCACTGTAAGATATGGCCCCGGGCAAAATGCTAGGCCCGGATAGGCTTCCAGTTGAGTATTACTGCCGGTTCCATGAACTTTTAATTCCTCATCTTCTGACTCTGTACGGGGCAGCGGTGGAAGCTGGCGCCTTTCCTCCAGAACTTGACGTGGCCATGACTGTGGTGAGACCCAAACTAGGTCAGTCCTTGGATAAGTGTGCTCCATATCAGCTGATCTCCCTCATCAATACTAATATTAAACTCTTCGCTAAGGTGCTGACCAACCGGCTATGGCGTGCCCTACCATACCTGGTCCATCCTGACCAATGCTGCTTTATGCCGGGGAGTAGCACCCATCATTGTATCCGGTGGAGCCAGGTGCCTCTCTCTCAGGCACATCGGCTGCAACACCCGTCGCCCTTATTCTTAATTGACTTTGAGAAGGCCTTTGACTTGGTTGACTGGTCCTTCTTAAATGCAGTCTTGGAGAAAGCTGGTTTGGGACCTCACTTCCGTAGGCTCACCAACCATCTTTATTCCCACCCTAAACTCTTCGCTAAGGTGCTGACCAACCGGCTATGGCGTGCCCTACCATACCTGGTCCATCCTGACCAATGCTGCTTTATGCCGGGGAGTAGCACCCATCATTGTATCCGGTGGAGCCAGGTGCCTCTCTCTCAGGCACATCGGCTGCAACACCCGTCGCCCTTATTCTTAATTGACTTTGAGAAGGCCTTTGACTTGGTTGACTGGTCCTTCTTAAATGCAGTCTTGGAGAAAGCTGGTTTGGGACCTCACTTCCGTAGGCTCACCAACCATCTTTATTCCCACCCTTTGGCACAAGTTCTGGTGAAAAGAACACTTTTCGCTCCTTTTAAGATCTGTAGAGGCACGCGCAGTGCTGCCAGCTTTCCCCTCTCCTGTTCGCCCTTGCTATTGAACCCTTGGCCTGTGTTATTTGCAGATGTGGGGCTGGGCATGGTACCCTCGGTCTGAGGAGCATACATTGTTTTATGCTGCTAATGTGAACCTTTTCCTTGGGGATTCGCAGTCCTTGGGTCCGAGATGTCTGGAAATACTGCCATTTTATGAGAGGGCCTCCGGGCTCTGTGTCAATAGTGCTTAGTCCCTTCTGGTGCCTGTTCCAGGCGACTCGGCTACCAATTTATGGAATACCACCATCCCTGTATGTCGCCTTTCATTCTGGTATCTGGGCATTCATGTTTCAACGATTCCGGAGCTGGTGTGGACCCTTATCTTATCCCCCTCCTTGCATCAATGAAGCGAGACCTGCAGAAGTTGCGGCGTCTCCTGCTTCACGTGATGGGCCAGGTGTCCCTCTTTAAAATGATGGTGCTGCCCTGGTTCCTTTACACATTTCAGAACTTTCTGCTCCCACTCCCACAGGCTTGGTTTTGTAACTTAAATTCCACTGTCTGCGCCTTGGGCGGGTGGAAGCCCCTGGATTGGCCAAGCTAACTGCCGACTGGCGCCTTATGATGGCGGCTTAGAAGCAGCTGATCCCTACTACTATTATTTAACCTCGCAGGTGATGGTTCTCAATGACTGTCTCACTGGGGGTGGGCTGATCTGGCATATCGGGGGAGTAGACTATGCTGGGCCTTGATAGGATCATGGCCATACTCTATGGGGCCCGCTTTCCCACTCCCTGCCGGAGATTACCATGGCACATAGAACAATGGTCCCATGCAAGTTTAAGATTTAAGAAAATATCACAATTTTTGTAATCAAAATCGGATTTACAAATGTATAAATGAAAAATTAAGGTATTTTAATAAACAAGTCAAAATAAAGCGCGAACTTGATATATAGAAAAGATGAGTGAGCAAACCGTGACAGGGCAGAGGGAAATCAGCCGATTTCCTTACCACAGGCAAGTGACTTTTCAATAAGCGAAAATATAGATAAACAAAAGTCACACTTTGAGTTACATCTCATACTCCACAATAAAATACAAATATTGGTATAGAGTTGAAGATGTGTGTATCGACGACGTTTCAATCCCAGTATGGATATCGGGATCTCATCAGGACTAACTGATAGATCAAGTGCCTGAGAAGTTGCCAATGGGGAAAGGAGAGAAGCGTTATGGCAGCGCTGGAGAATACAGGCTTCAAAACATCATCAGATGCAGAGCTGGAGACCGGGTAATACGCCGCGCGGCGTGTAATCATAATGCGAGGGAATCTGGAGAGGCCTAGGCCGGAATGGGGTCAGAGGCAGATGAATTATGGAAAGGCTCCTGTCCGGGAACCCTGGGATAAGGCAGTCAAAGGCCACAATACTGCGCGTTCCACACGCCGTGTGACAATCTAGAGAGGAGGTGTTTGCGGGATGCCGGTGATTCCTGGGAAATGGTAGCTCTGCGATCGGGCGGTCAATGCACGTCTGCTCTGCTGGGCTAGAGATTACCATGGCAGCATTCTTGGCCTGGAGAGCGTGGTTGGCCCTTACGTATTGGGATTGGAAACTGACCTAATGAACCCCCTTTAGTGGGGCACTTGGCTGCACCATACTGCTGCCCTGGAATTACCATGGACTGAACTGGGGGCCTGATTGAAATGTGCTCTGCATGGGGCGGGAGGTTGTGGTTTGAGGTCGTGGCCTGGAAATCTTGTTGTGTTTCTTGTGTTTATTTAGAAAACAATAAAAATGTGATTATCCCAAAAAAAAAGTGAATCAACGAATGTCTAATTATCCAGACTACTGGTTGGGAACAAGGGAGCATAGCGGTTGGATTGTTAATATCGCACACTTAGACTACACATTGCCAGATTATGCATCAGTAGAATTCACGCTACAGAAGTTTATAATCGAGTAGGAAGTTAACTGCCTAGGTAAATATGCGGTGGCCAGAAGATAGTGAGAGACCAAGTAGAATACTAGCATGACTGATTAAGAAGCCATGGGCTTCGGGTGATATAATTATGACCAAGAGGGAGTCAGGAGAATGTAAATGACTTATTTTAATTTTAAGCTAACTTAAACGTATCTTGTGCATCAGCCCAAGAGAAACTGATCCGAACCTTCTTTGAACCATTGCACTGGTATGGTGGGCGGGTGAACACCGTGATTATATAACATCATGATAGAAGAAATCAGCACAGCAGCAAATGGAAGGGAGTCTAGCAATCCCCCTGGCATGATCGGTTCACAAGTAGAATTCCACAAGTCTATTGGCCCCTAACGAACTGGTTATGTATGCAAGAATTCATGTTGGAAGGAAACTCTACTGCAAACTATAAGGGAAGCGCTAGCCATAACCTGCTTAGGCTGGACCAACCACCATCACTCTGTGACTGCTATCGCCCGTTATCACTCATAAATACTCATAATAACATTCTGCCAAAGACACTTGCCAACAGACTGTTCCATTTGTGGTGGGCTTGGTCTTATCAGAACAATCAGGTTTCATCGTAAACGGTTAAACATTCTAAAACCTATGCACACTCTTCGCTGTTATGCAGCAGATCAGGTCAAACGTCGAGGCAACAGCAGAATTTCATGAAATCACCAAGTTGCTCGATGCAATACAATGGAATTACGGCTGGCGGTGCAAGAGTGAATGGGGCGGGGATAAAATACCTAGCTTGGGCTAAACTGCTATGTATGCAACCTACAATTAAGGTCAGTGTGAATGGCATGTACTCATCCAAGAAAGAGACTGAAAGAGGGACAACGCAGAGATGTTCTCTGTCCTACTATTTGCTTTGGCGACACTACACTCATTCCACTCTTTCAGTAAAATTTGCTTTGGAAAAAAGAGAAGATTACTATCCCTATCAGCCAATGATATACTCCAATTCCTCTGTTTTCTCAGTATCTGGTGAGCTATCTGGGCCAAATATATTTTAGACCACATCAGTGACATTCCTCCTCTCTCTTATCACCAAGAGGGCTGAGCTCAACTTTCCTCTGCAATGGGTGGAATCCTTCGCCCACTACCTGAGTGTTCAACTTTATAAGGACACAGGCTTATTAGTAACATATAAATATGGCACCATACAATAAAAAATAAACCAACCTGAAAGAATACTCGAATAGACTGCCGTCATCAATCGCAGGAAGGATGGCGGTACAACCGTGTTTGATCTACCTATTTTCAATATATCTCTTCCACTCATATAAAACAACTTCAAGATACTGAGGTCCTTAATGATACTATTAGTTTGGGTGAGAAAACAACCATACATTCTTCTATTACTGTATGAGAGGAGAAGCACAGTGGCACCACATAAAGAACCATGCTATTACTGCGCCCAAGTGCAATATTTTCGGCTTCTTCCACCCCCCTTCACCCCACACTCAATCGTGGAGAAGGATATCACAGCACAATTTACAAATGACATTATTGAACAGATGCGGCCAACTGCCTCCACACCCCCTCACCCCGTGAAGAGAGGCCAACACAGTCAACAGTACTATGTGAATGTTAAAGAGACTTCAGGAAAGAACACAAAATAATTTGCTATATTTCGCTGCGCTCCCTCTTAGAGATAATCCACAACTCACCATACACAAGAAACCAGGGCAAACGTCCAACTGAAAAAGTAGAGTTTTCACATACTGGCGGATTTAAATGAAAATTCTATGTTCATAAGATTACAGTCCATTAAAGACAAATATTAAGTCACCCCATAACATTTTCTTAAAACTGGGCTACAAGCAGCAGTGCAGAAAATACAACCATCATATCCTCGGGGCAGCGGGGGAAGCCGTACAGGCCTCTCCCGCTTTAATTTATTAAGAAGCCCAGGAGAGGTGATGGTCCCCGGGGCAATATTAAGCCCCAGGAGGAGGGGCCTGTACGCCCTCCCTCACTTATTAAAAAAATGCCCCAGGGGCCAATAATTAAAGCACGGGAGCCCACGCTTTGTTTTTAAAAAACAATTTCGGTAGGATCAAAGTTTTTATAAAAAATGCCTTCTTGGCCCTGCGGGGTCCCTGTGGGACACCCCCAAGAGGCCTCGGAGGTCAGGGTATTTCTACCCTGCCACCTTTTTTTCAGATTACGCAGCAGACTATGTATTATGTGGCAAATATGGCAGAGCCATAATTATGTGGAAAACATTTGCAAACTAGGATATTTTGCCATTCATGTTTGAACTGCTCCTGTGGAAAAAGGGAGGAGAAGTGCTTACGACAGAAGCTGCATGGCTCGGAGACAAACGGCTGGTGACTCCACTTTTAAGAGTATTTGGGACATTCTGTGATTGGAAACATATCCCACTTTGTCAATGTATTCTAATGTCAATAACTCATATTAAACCTTAAATAAACATGTGTATCCATTGGTTGAATTAAATAAGGTAATAAGTTGTAACTGGTCAGTGAAATGCCAAACAAACACTAAAAACTGGGATGTTTTGCTCTTTCTGGCCACACCTCTGACTCCGCCCAATGACCCAATCCTCAGGTTATTCCCGCATTCTGATTCTCCGCCCACAGTTCCCCTACTTTTCCCCTACTTTTTCCCCCTATTTGGACCACTGAGTACGCCTAACTATTACTGCAGTATCGGGCCTCAATTCTGGAAATGAGTAGCAGCCTGCTGTCCAAATTTCCAGCTCCGAAAGAGTGGTGGGGCCCTCCTGCAGACTGAAACCCGAGCCCTAAAGAGTGTGGCATAACCGGCGGCTGTCTGCTGCCAGCTCTGGCATGGAGGGCAGTCCTGTTTGATGTTTCCGTTCAGAAATGAAAAACTCCCACTGTGCTAGTTGGAGCTCAAGCTCAGAGTGTGTGTGCTGCTGTGTCTAAAACCTCGCGTTCTTAAAAGTGTGATTAGATCAACAATATTCGCCGCTCTGCTTTCAGACGACAGTCAGATATTCTAGAGACCCTGTGGCTCGAAGCCTAAGTTACTGTAGTAAAAATCCATGAAGCTCCCCGACAGGCTAAGTGCCTGGGCCCACTGCCTCACATGCGCCAGACATTCTAATTACAACCCAAGTACAAAAGAATTCAGACACAACACTGTGATCTCATCTCTGAGCACAGGAAGGTGCTGTGAAAATACCTGCTGAACCAGTCTGAAGTATGTGGTTTGTACGGTCTCTAAAGACACAACTGGGAACTATGAACCCTGTGGACAAACATTAGGGCCCGTACGGAGGGCTCGGTCTTTTCAGTGGCCAGCCATCGGTGTAGCAGAGCCCGCAGCGCATTTACAGACAGGGCACAGACTGCATAACATGCTGAACGGGATGGAGAGGAAGAGCGATATTTTAGTGATGCTACCCCTTTTTACTTAATGATCAAAAAAGTCTGGCAACAGGTGACGAGTGGGAGGTGGAAGAATTTCACCCTTGAGAACGATAGGCCAAATATGTACCAGCAAAGGTTGGCTCACGGTTCCCTAAAGGAGGTAACAAGTCAAGAAGGGTCTTAGCAAGTAAGTTAAGAGCACACCATGCACACATCTATATCATAGTGTTTAGTGATGAGAGGGCTTTTGTCTTGGGGGGTCAAAAGAGGTTGGAACCCAAAGCTTTCAGGCCTTCTACCAAACACTGTACACACTGGACAGCAAGGAAAAACAGTGTAGGATAGGTGTCTGTGCTCCGTATCTTTGCCGTGGCTTGGAGTGAACAATATGGAGCAGCTTGATGGACAGATAACTAAAGGAGAAGTTCTGAGGGAAACTGGTGGGCTAAAATAGGCTAAGTCGAGAAAAGGAGACAAGGGAAACCCTACTCACTAGGAACCAGGGTAAGTAGCTTATAGACAGAAACAGTGGTCCCTGTGGGCTAATACAGTAATAGTGGTAATTATAAGCACAAATCGCAGAAAAAAAGTATTAAGTCAATATCCAAAGGAGAAGAAACCATATACCACTCAATGTTTGGTAATAGCAATTGTTATTTATATATGTAACAATAAAAAATCAACAAAGAAATAAATACGTATATAGTGCAAGGTGTCCCCAGTGAAAAATGGAATCTACAGAAATAGTGACATAATGTGACAAACAAATGGTTTCCAAAATAAAGATAGAGTCGACCATCAAAAAATGATACACAATGGGAGCAGCCTCCTTATACAATAAATAGGGGCTGTTGAATGGTTCGCTTTAAATTATTGTCGACGGCGTTTCGACCCCTGTAACAGTAAGGGGTCTCTTCAGGACCTATTGATGTAGGGACATCTATAATAAAAGGAAGAAAGGGATAGCATAAGTGTGAGCGCTGGACCAACTGTAGGGTAGTATGGAACAAGTTTGGGAAGGCCTGTACCTGAGAAGGGATAGGACTGTCAGTGTGATAAAGTGCACCACAAGGAAGTGATAAGGGAGGAGGTACTCACATGAGTAGACGGACTAGCGCAGCTCTATCTTTACGCGTAGCGGTCGCACGCGTTGATTCAGGAACATCGTTTCCATTTAACGGTAAGGATTTCTTTCCCGATCTCTTCCCCAATTCAAAGTAGCTAGGCTTTGGTATTCTCCACCCAAATGGAGTCAATTCCTAATAGCAATCTCCCCGTATTTCAGGTCGACACGGATCAACGTGTACTGGGCCTTACAGACATTACTTCGATGTCTACCCTCGCAGGTCGGAGTGGCTTACATCGACGCCACAAGCAACATTTGCTTTAAATTTGGTAAGGACGCTTTTTACCTATACCTTACCGTTTGCGTCGCCTAATTTGCAGATCTCCTTGTCTTATACATTCCTCCATTAATTTCAGATACCTATTGAACCATACACATTGTTGTGTTCTTCCAGTAGTGCCACGCATCATCCTATCTGAGGACTACTGCCATCGACCCCCTTCTGTCAGTATCCCCTCACTGGGGTAAGTTTTTCCCTTACACCATTCGCAATGTGCAGCGGAACTGACTAATAGGGTTGATTACATCTCCCTTTCTCCCTTTTCAACAAGTGTAGCGCCCGGCTGGGTCCCATGTGAGTACCTCCTTCCTTATCACTTCCTTGTGGTGCACTTTATCACACTGACAGTCCTATCCCTTCTCAGGTACAGGCCTTCCCAAACTTGTTCCATACTACCCTACAGTTGGTCCAGCGCACACACTTATGCTATCCCTTTCTTCCTTTTATTATAGATGTCCCTACATCAATAGGTCCTGAAGAGACCCCTTACTGTTACAGGGGTCGAAACGCTGTCGACAATATTTTAAAGCGAGCCATTCAACAGCCCCTATTTGTTGTATAAGGAGGCTGCTCCCATTGTGTATCATTTTTTGATGGTCGACTTTATCTTTATTTTGGAAACCATTTGTTTATGTCACATTATGTCACTATTTCTGTAGGTTCCATTTTTCACTGGGGACACCTTGCACTATATACGTATTTACTTCTTTGTTGATTTTTTATTGTTACATATATAAACAACAATTGCTATTACCAAACATTGAGTGGTATATGGTTTCTTCTCCTTTGGATATCGACTTAACCCTTTTTTTCTGCGATTGTACTTATAATTACCACTATTACTGTATTAGCCCACAGGGACCACTGTTTCGGTCTATAAAATAGGCAAAGGCATCAGTATCCGATGGCTTCTTCGCCTTCTTCTATAAAAACTTTCCATCAAGACTGAATTCTTCAACAGGTTCAATGAGATCCAGGATGTAACGTGCTCCATGGCAGAAGAGACCATCTCCCCAATTCAAAAGCTGAGCAAAGACCCTGTGCTTAGATTACTCATAACACCTGATCACTGTTGAACGTGGATGCTAAAATATTTAACTAAGTCCGGGTTATTACACTAGATGAGTCGTTACCCTAGCTAAAACATGCTGATCAGACAGACTTCATTTGTGAGTGTGATGCTCCCGATAACACCAAGTAAGTCCTACACCTCACAGATATAGCTAGGGAGGAGAGGGAGGAACTCGGTCCTCCTCTCCTCGGATGCAGAGACATTGAGTATTGGGCCCAGATTCCTTGGCTGGGTACAGGCCTGTGGGCCGTGACTTGCCGAGGCAAGATGGCGGTCATTCTCTGAGCCTGCTCCGGCCTCCAACTTATCAATCCGGCATCATTGACCATCATCCGAGTGCCATATGACCTAAGAGGGGATGCCCTGAGGGACGACTTTCCCATGTAGGCCCTTACGGTGCTGGTAGAGCGGCGGCGGCTTCCTGCTGCGTGGGAGGCACCGGTAGAAGATAGGGGGCTCTCCTCCCTTGCCTCTCCCCAGTTGGCAACGAGGACCAGACCTGCATGGCAAGGCCTGGACCACGTCAATTGACTGATCCACGGCCCTGACCATCCGGCCTGCCTTGATGACTCTGCATCTGGTCCCCCCAGTCCAACCCAGACATTGTTGAGCTGCGCCTGGCTCCTACTTCCTCATTTGGTGTCTATTCCTGTACAGGCCAGCACGGCACCGGGACTGCTCGTGCCCCCCTCCCCCTCTGCACCTTGGCCTGGCTTGCGGGGTGAGACGAGTCCCAGCATAGCGGATACGTAGCAGCTGACCAGGGGCCCCAGCGAAGAATCCGGGCAAAACCTAGTGCAGAGAGACCGCCTGCTACTCTCTACGTGCCCCTCAGCACCTCCGTGACCTGTGGAAGTGGTGGTTGCCATAGCGCTAGCTAGTGGCAAACTAGTATACAGCACTTGGCAGCGGAGTTCGCAATGGCAGGACTGCACGTGTCGCCCTGATACTGTAGGGGACTGGCGGGTACTGCGCTTGGGGGCGCCAGCTATCCCTCTTCGCACCTCTTCCCCCTATGAAGGCTCGAAGACCCACACACTACTGCCGCTTACGTGCTGATCAGCATCCCTGTAGAAGTGAGATGTTTTATCTGTCTCACTGGTGCAGGGACACCCTTAGTCTACGGGTTCACAAAATGAGGATCGACACTGGAGTGGAACAAAACACAAGTTTATTACATCTCATGAGCGGGCTCCGTTATACAGACACTGCAAGTGTCTGAGAGGGAACTGACTAGCATGGTTTCAAACCTGGTATTTATACAAATTTGGTACAGTAAGACAAGCACTAAAACCCCTTTGTCATCGTTACATAATGCTTACATGCTGAACTGTTGAATACTGATAAACCCCCTCCCACGTCACTTTCATAGATAGGCAGGGGTGGGTACAGGCGTTGGTGGGCTTGTAGATAGGAACATCTGCGTGCTCGGGGCCTTTCGGCAGGGCAGGGCAGGGCCTCTACTCTGGCACGTAAGTATTATCAGCACAACCAGCTTTCAGTGAACATGTAACTTCTGACTTTGCAAAAAGTCCCCACAGAAACACAGAATGGGGGCTGGTAGACAAAATGGCTGAAAGCGGAGGCTAAGTTAACAGAATACATTTTTTTTACCGTTTAACATCCCCCCCCCATTCTGCGGCAATGAGACGGTGGGAATGTGGGGGGCCCCAATCGGTGGGGCGCCCTGAGACCGGGTCCGCCGGACAGACTGAGCAGGCGCAGCCGCTGAAGAAACCGCCCCCAATCCCAGCAGACCAAATCCTTGCTGTTATTGCTGACACCAGACAGGATCTGCGGAGCAGGGTTGATGCAGTGGTGAAGGAGATGGGACTCCTACAGGATGACTAACAGAAACTTACTGCTGGTGTCACACAAACATAGCTTAGCTTGGAAGAGCTCCGGCCCACAGTGTCTGATCTAGAAGGGCAGCTGCGATCTCTCACGGCCAAGGTTCAAAAGCTGGAGAATAGAGCAGAGGATTCTGAGAGGAGGTCCCACTTTAACAACCTGAGAATTGTGGGCTTCCCCGAACGGGCTAAAGGATCTGACCCGGAGCTATTTTTCAAAACGTGCTATTTTTCCAAACTTGTTTGGCGCAAGCAGTGGCGCCCATGAAGTTGTCAGCTCAATACCTAGTAGAATGCGCCCACTGAGTAGCAGCGCGCCGCCCGCTGCCGGGGCCTGCTTCCAGATCGGTGGTGGCCAGACTCATGAACTACAGAGATAAAGAGGCCATTTTCAGAGCTGCTCGAGCCGCGGAGCCAATCCATAATGACAATGTGCACATATTCCTGTTCCCAGACTACACACTGGTTGTCCAGCGTCGGACAGCCTACTTCTTGGGAGGAAAGAAATGCTTAAGAGAGGCGGGACTGACCTACTCACTCCTCTTCCCGGCAAAATTAAAAGTGATGGTAATTTCTCCACTGAGCCAGCGGACACCTGGAACTTGGTGGAACAGCGACGTAATGAGTCCTTGGAGCCACCAACTCCACCAATGCAAACCCAATCTGATGGAGCACGGAAACAGGATAAACACTGACACTGCGGAAATGAAGGATCAAGAGTCAGTGGCACCCCCACACCAGCGCAGGCCCGAGAGGAACAGATTCAAGAACTGTCGGCTGCAACTATCTTGTGGGCTGAGCAGCGCTTTCCGCCGACCCTAGCTACAGAAGACACGCTCTCAGAGGTGGGCTCCAGTGTATCGGAGGGCAGTGCTACGTCAATTATCCTGCCGGATATTACTCCTCAGACTGCAGATACCTTGGTATAAGATGCCTGCAGGTAAGAACTGTGAAACCACACTAGCAAACTGTACTACCTGACCCGGTGGTTGCCCGGGGGCGAGAACCGGCTTGTTAAGAACAAAACGACAATAATGAACATTCTGCGCCATCTTGTCTGATGAAAGTTCCTACGTGCACATAAACTACAGTCATTCTGATTGACCACAGCCATTTTGTACTCTGTTGGTCACCTTCATTTCACCCTGTCCTCTAGCAGCCTTCCGACTCTCTGACCAAACCTGATATGTGTGCTGGGGGCTATAAACTATTTCCACGACAAACATCAACATCACCTGCTGCCTCAAACTCGTCTTTCCTCTCATCCTGCACAAACAGGTTACAAATACCAAACAGACTCTTGCAACATGATTTATTGCACTGCAAACAGCAAGACTTGTTATTACCAACAATGGGACCTGTTTTTATCAACAGAACGGACTCTTAGATCTGGCCGGTCTCACATGTTTTAGACCCTGAAGCAAGGTCCAGCTGCAAGATAAGATTGTCTGTTTTTGACCTGGGCGGGAGGAGAGTTAATGTTGGGCTTGTGTAACCATGTTGATGAAACAATGTTGGGCTTGTGTAACCATGCTGATGAAACAATGTCGGGCTTGTGTGACAACCTGCCCGGGCGGAGACTCCAAGCTTGTAACCATGATAAATGAAACAAATACATTGTGTAAAACCTGTATAAAAGGAAGAGCCAAAAGCATTGCCAGTAGAACACCTCCCTGAAGACATCCTGGTGTCAGCAGTTGACGTGGTCTCCTCTAAGAGTAATAAACCTTTTTCTTGCCTTCCAGCTTCATTTAGATAGTGAATCCAAAGTGGATTAAAGGTGACCTTGCGCCGGGCAGCATTGGGGATCTCAGGAGACTCGCTGCTTTTCACAAATTGGCGACCCAACGGGGGCCCATCAGAGACACGTGGGTCCAGTAGAGAGGTCCTAACGACGGAGTGAACGACTAAATGATTGGAGTGCACCTGCCTGAAAGAGACCCTCGTCTGGCTGCCAATCGACTGAACTTCACCGGTTCCGAACGGACCTCTCTCGAGTGACCTGCGGTCCTGACTGGGGCCTTACAGGAACGCCGCATTGATTGTTGGAGTAAGAGGACAACCAGGCGCTGGAAGGGAATACGAAGAACTGTCCATAGGGTCCGGGTAAGGTCGTGAGAAAACATGACTTAAATTGATTGATTGATAGAAATACTAGTATTCCTTTTTGAGTTATTTGAGACATTCCCTGCTTGCAAACAACGTAGAATAGGAATATTCTCTCTTTGCAGACAGCGAAGGACAGGTAGTGCAGACTTTTGTCTAACATTAATTGAGATATTCATTTTGACCGCTAAATACGTCATGCCTGTTTTCTCTAGATTGTTTGATTGTTTTGGACCGGACCGTTTGTTAGAGGTCAGTCATCCGGCACCGCCGGAAGGCACCCCTAACAAGGACATGTACGTAAAATATGGATTAGCCACCGTAGCTTATAGCAAACTATGGCATAAGTACACTAGGAAGGACCGGGTAAATCAGTGGCCACTGACGGGATCTTTCGATCCCGCTAAAATAGAAACGTTAGAATTAGCTCTCCACAAAAGAAAGCTAGACCAGCCATGTTTGATAGTTTTGGTTTATGGCGAAAAGAGGCAGCTCAACGAAAGAAAAGAGACGAAGCTAGACAAGATAAAGAAACGCGAAAATCAGCTTACCAAGCCTGTAAAAGTTAGAAGAAGAACTAAAAGAAAAGGAAATCGATAAAAAGGAACAGGAATCAAAAATATCAGGTCAATGCCCTGTTAGAACGCCCTTAACTCTTTACCCCGAGTTACCAGCAAAACAGGGGGCAGATGATGATTTATTGTTAGGTCCCCCAATGATATACATGCCACCCCCTTATGCCCCTACTCATCCCGTAGTACAACGCCAGGACCCCCAAAGTATAGCTGGAGATGGCACGATCGCCTCAGTCTCCACCGCCTCTGCTCCCACCGAGCCACCCACACCAAATGCCTCATCAAAGGAGGCAGTAGTAGAGAGTAGGAACCAAGGAAATAGGAGCGCCCAGGGTCCCGCGATTAAGTAAAAATGAGCGAGCAGGCATTGATAAAATAGTTAAAACCCTCATAGATAGGAAAGAAACAGAAGAACACGTAACAGACATATGCGACTCCTATGTTGAAAACCGCAAACGATACTTTATTGTACGTCTCTGTTACCACACCCTTACTGCATATGAAGAGAAGTACCAAGACGTAGGGCCCGAGCGATTAGTGGCTCTCTACAGGAAGGTAGACATCGGAGATGAAGGCGACAACGATGTTGCAGAACTATTTTCATCCACACTAGAAGTATTGCGTCACCTCATAGAACAAGGACAGATAGATAGGGACAGGACAACTAAGGTAGCAGGACCCCCAGTGGAAAAAACAGATCGCATGATGCCAATAAAAGAAGCTGCCCCTTACTGGGTACCTCCTAGAGGACAAGGGACTAATGACTGATATAAACCATCAAGACGCTAGAGGAAGGGTGGTCTACAATTGGGTGTATCAGCCATGGGACAGACAGGACATCCTGACCTTCCGTAAATCTTTGCCGGATTTACGAAAGAACCCCACAGCCTTTTACACCGAGCTAGGTACCGCTCTGGGATCAACAATAATGACACTTGCCGACATAGACTTGTTCTTCGGGTTATGTTTGCCAGCAGATGTGTGGAAACAGGTTAGGAAAGTAGACCATACCGAACTGTTTGGTCATACCTGGGAACAACTCGACACACTAGATAAACAGCGGAACCCTGGTCAAAAACCAGTTAAAGCAATATTAGACCTCCCTGACAAAATAGTGCAGAAAGTGAAAACGCTGATCCCAGAGAAAAAGATAGACTGGTCCATAGTAACCGCATGCCGCCAGAAACCACAAGAGGACGTCTCAGAGTACTTCTCCAGATTTGAAACTGTGTTCTCTGATTACAGTGGACAAGACATGTCCACCGCAACCGGACACCACTTATTTGTGCAGAACTACGTCAAAGGATTACTGCCAGATGTATCCCAGAAACTACAAGCCAGCGAAAGTAGTTGGGCAGCATCTAAACCGACGGCCATTCTCCAAATGGCCCAGTACTACGAGCATCAGAGAAACGAAAATGACAGGGCTACAGAAAGGAAAAAGAAGGACTTGAAGGAAAGGGTAATGATAGCACAACTCCAGGGGGCGAATACAGGAGGGGAGCAATATAGGGGAGGAAACCAGCAGAATACCCCTAGAGTACAGCCACCTAGGAACAATCCATCTACATCATATGTAGGACGCCAAGACCTAGGACAGGATCAATGTGCATTTTGCAAAAAATATGGACACTAGAAATCCCAATGCCCGGCTTTGTTAGGAGCTGCTAGGGGCAGAGGGGCGAGGGAAATAGCAAGTGGACAGAGAGGAAGAGGACGTGGAAGAGGGTACGCGAGTGAAGCAATCGAGGAAAGGCCAGGAAGAGGAACGCATTTGACCATCCCAGACAGAATCAGTACCAACAGACAGATTATGACAATACGTACGACTTTGCATAGGACAGCCAGAGGCAAGGAAGGGATCCAGTCGAGCTCTGCGTTGATCAGCAAGGCCCTTATGTTACCGCTGAGGTCCTGGGCACAAGGTCGCCATTTTGGTAGACACAGGAGCAACACGTAGTGCACTATCCAAACGACTGATTCCAAGGGCACCCTTGTCAGGCTCACATGTGACCTCAATAGGATTTGACGGTACGCCCTCCACCAACCCTTTGTCCCGACCCATCCCTTTTAATCTTGACAGCAATGGCGTCGAAACGACATTCCTCCTCTCATCTAACACCCCAGACGCCATTATGGGCCTCGACCTTTTGAAACACTTCCATGAGACTATCAGATGCTCACCAGACGGAGTGCGTGTCATCCTGTATGACAACCCCCAACGCCATAGAGAGAACCCTTTTCAGCACATGTTTTCCATCTCTGAGACTGACACATCCCTACTGGACACTTTGCCATCACACTTATGGGCTAGGGCTGATTCAGACGTAGGACGAATGATGATTGACCCAGTACACGTAACAATACGACAGGACGCAACCCTACCGAAGGTACCGCAGTACAAAATATCGCCAGAGGGTGAGAAAGCACTAACAGAGATCATACACTCTTTGGTAGAGGCAGGGGTGGTAGAGGAAGTAGTGAGCAACATTTGTAACAGTCCCATACTACCGATTGTAAAGAGACAGGGAGAGGGAGATGGGAAAGCCTACCGCTTCATCATTGACCTGCGGGAGGTAAACAAAATCGTAGTACCACAATACCCAGTAGTTTCCGACATCACGACAATTTTGACTTTAATCCCCTCCACTGCCACCACCTTCACTGTGATCGACCTCAAGAACGCCTTCTTTTCCATACCTATACACGAGGACAGCCGCTATCTTTTTGGATTTACCCTAAATTCCCGTTCGTATAGATTTTGTAGAGCACCTCAGGGGTACACTGAGAGCCCAAGTATCTATAGCCAGGCGCTTAAAAGACAGTTGGACGCCATACAATTGCCAGATGGAGTGGCACTAATACAATATGTAGACGACATCCTTCTAGCAGCAGACACCATACCAATAGCCGTCACAGCCACCATCAAACTACTCCATTTCCTTGCTGAGAATGGTCACAAGGTCTCCCGAAAGAAACTGCAGTTCTGTAAATCACAAGTGACCTATTTGGGTCACCTTTTATCAAAGAAGGGGAGAAAACTCACGCCTGACAGGATCCAGACAATTCTAGGCACCCCTGTCCCCAAAAATCAGAAGCAAGTCCGCTCTTTGATAGGCCTCACCTCGTTTTGCAGACAGTGGTTACCGAACTTTAGCCTCATTGTCAAACCCCTTCTCTCCCTCCTAGCTAAGGACATCCCCTCACCTCTCCCCTGGACCCCGAATGCCAGACAGCCTTTAAAGAACTACGCAATACCCTTTGCTCAGCACCAGTCCTAGGAACCCCAGATTACTCCAAACCATTCTTCCTCCACACACACGAAAGGGAGGGATGTGCATTGTCTGTCCTAACACAATCAATTGGTCACAAACAACGCCCTTGTGCATATTTTTCTGCCACCCTCGATCCAGTAGCCAGAGCACTGCCAGCGTGCCTGCGCGTTGTGGCAGCTGCAGCAGTATCAATACGCCAGAGCGAAGGAATAGTGCTCTCCAATCCAGTCACTGTTTTAGTACCCCATGCAGTCGACACACTACTGAACCAGACCAAAACCCAACACTTGACTAGCGCCCGACTGACAGGATATGAGTGGACCCTGCTAGCACCGCACATTACCCTAAAGCGATGCACCACCCTCAATCCAGCCACGCTGTTACCCCTACCCGAGAACGATCCTAACGTGGCTCCACTACACGACTGTGTGACACTAACCGATGAACAAACAAAAAGTAGAGTAGACCTCAGAGACACCGCCTTTCTAGAGCCAGATGGAGAACTATGGGTGGATGGTTCGTGCATCAAACTCCCCGACGGCACCACCTCAGCTGCATACGCTGTCACCACAGCCCGAACCATTCTAGAAACAGCCCGTATTGCCCAACGTTCCGCCCAGGCAGCAGAACTCATTGCCCTCACACGAGCATGTATTTTAGCAGCTGGCACGACAGTTAACATATACACCGACAGCCAATACGCCTTCGGGGTGGTTCACCATTTCGGGATTCTATGGAAAGAAAGAGGGTTCCTGACTTCACACGGTACACCCATCCTGCATGGAGATTTAGTCTCCGCCTTGACGGAAGCAGTCCTCCTCCCCAAAAAGCTAGCAGTGATAAAATGCCAAGCACATAGGAAAGTGACAGATCTCATTGGACAGGGAAATGCGCTAGCAGACGTTACTGCCCGAGCCACGGCAGAAGACAGAACCATGACACGAATGTATGTGACCAGGTCACAAGCTGAACAATGGACTGATGCTAGGACCACTGTAAGGGACATACAGACTACAGGCACACAAGACGAATTGACCGAGTGGGAAAAGGTGGGACTAAAAGACTAGGAAGATTGCTGGAGAACTAAAGACGGAAATAAATGGCTGTTACCCAATGCCTACCTCATCCCCATATTGACCATGGCACATTTACCAGCACACATAGGCTCCACCCCCATGATTGAACTAATCACAAGAGTATGGCATAATGTCAAGATAACAGAATCTGCAAAGCGCCTAGTACAACAATGTATAGTATGCCTACAACACAACCCAGGGAAAGGGACAGTAGTACCACGGGGAGGGTTTGGAGTCCCTGATCACCCCTTTGAAGTCCTTCAAATGGATTACATCCAACTAGAGAGATGCCATGGTCTAAAATATGTCCTGGTGGTTGTGTGCGCTTTTAGCAAATGGGTGGAGGCATATCCCACCCGCGACAATACTGCCATAGCCACTGCAAAAGTATTGTTGAAAGAATTCTTCCCGGTACGGCCTTTGCAGAATTTTATGGAGCGACAACGGCCCACACTTCGTAGCCAAGTGATACAGAACATACTGAAAGGGTTGGGGTAAAACAAAAATTCCATGCCGTCTTCCACCCCCAATCAGCGGGCCTGGTAGAGAGACACAATGCAACATTGAAACTAAAGCTAGCCAAAATAGTTGCCACAACCGGGTTGAAATGGCCGACGCCCTTCCATTGGCATTGCTATCAATGCGCTCCACCCCGACCAAACACAGACTGACCCCGTATGAAGTGGTCTTCGGCAGGCCTATGAACATTTGGGCGGCACCAAGACCCACCTCCATTAACTATGTCCCGAACATATTAATGTCAGACTATCTGCATAAATTGACAAACAAGCTAACAATTATCCACCAACAGGTGCAGCAAGCCTTGCCTGACGTATCCAGGGGCCCAGGACATGTGATAAAGCCTGGGGACTTAATCCTAGTTCGCAACTTCCAAAGAACGAAGAATCTGGAGCCCAGGTGGACGGGCCCCTGGCAAGTCTTGATCACCACTCGAACTGCCCTCCGAGTGGAAGGAAAAAGAAATTGGCTGCACGCCCACCACTGCAAGAAAGTCCCTCCAACGCTGGCAACCTGTGAAGAGGTGGAGGTGCAAGAAGAAGTACTCGCAAAAGACCGACCAGCTCTGAGATGCTACCCACAAGAAGACACCCTCCAACTGTCTGAATTTCCCGACCCCACGGTGCCATCCAAGGAAGGGTACAACCTAAGATCGACAAAAAGGGGAGCTCCAACAAACAGGCCACTAACTGAGTCAGAGTCTCAGATCGGTAGCACAGCCAAACAACGCTACCAGGAAAAACACCAGACAAAAGTCTGTGGTCCTAACAGTTGGTGAGCTCCTCGAAGATGATGGAAGAAACGGAACACCTGCAAAGCCACCGCAAAGACACCAAGACTTTTGAACTGCACAGTACAAAGACAATTGCACTTGTAGCTGCATTTCTCACCTGCCTCCTGCTAATGGTCACACTCTGGATCATTGAAGAGAATGCACCTGCATACAGAACATTGTCACCAACCATGCAACCAATCACAAAGAAAGAACACTACCTGGTATCACTACCGCCACATCTCCGAGAACGACGCAAAGAATTCTGGAATAATTCTTTCGCACAGATGCTGCACCAGCACAATCTTGCCACCAATGCCACTAACTGTTGGGTCTGTGGGCTGCTACCACATGCCACTGAACATTCCATCCCTTTCATCCCTTCACCCTTTTCTGTTCATGGATCTTGCCTTGCCTGGATGATGCTCCTACAAGAAAGTTACAAAGACAATGCCACTTCCGATGGGACAATCGCTCAGTTCTACAACGAGTTCTGGCTAAACCAAACAGGAAGAACAGCAGCTCCCTTTTGCCCTCACACCTCCAATACGACATTCCCAATGAATGTCCCCTCCAAAGAACAGTGGAAATACAAGCGTTCAATAATCCTGTCAGAGCCACATTTTCCTACCTGAAGAAAAGAACTGCTGCAACACTGACTGTGGCCCTATCTGTGGTGAACGTCTCTGGCCTTGTATGCATTGAAGGCCGTGGGACTAAGAATGTGGGTCACAGCACTTGTAACATTGTAAGGACTTTGAACACTGCCAACCCTCCAGCATTTGTTGCATCACCCAATATGTACTTTGTCTGTGGAACCAAAGCCTACACCTGGCTCCCAAGAAACTGGGGGGCACGTGCTACATCGCTTTTGTTTTGCCACCGACCTACACAGCCCCTGCAGAGCATCATCGAGAAAAGCGTTCTAAAGACACTGATCAAGCAGACTCTGCCGCATCACAGTTCATTGACGCAGCAAAAGGGCTGCGTCCCGCTATGGGGTCCGATGGCAAACAGCCGAGCCATCAGACATCTGTCTCAAGCGGTAGAAACCGCCCTGAACGTCACAGCTGGCATCCTCACCAACAACACTGCCGAGCTTCAAGCGGTCCGTCTGGTGGCCCTACAAAACCGCATGGTCCTGGACGTGGTACTAGCGGATCGTGGAGGAGCATGTCGCATCATTGGTGCCAGTTGCTGCATATACATCCCTGATAATTCACCCTCTGTCTATGAAGCAATCGAACATCTCCACAGACTGTCTTCAGAAATTCATCAAGGATCAGAGACTTGGACAATTGGAAGTTGGCTTTGGGGCATCTTGAAGGACTGGGGTTGGAAAATATCAATGTTTCTCTTGGTCCCAGTATTGGCAATATGTGGTTGCTCTTTGGGTGTACACTGTATACCACCTTTGTGTTCTCTTTGCATAAGTGCCTTGCGCCCTAAGAATATGGACACTCAGTTAACAAAAATGAGAGTAATGTATGAACAAGAAATACAGGACATTATGGAGATCGACATAGACTGACAAGATGGCTAGTTATGTTCAAAGGGGCGACTGTTAAGAACAAAACGACAATCATGAACATTCTGCGCCATCTTGTCTGATGAAAGTTCCTACGTGCACATAAACTAGTCATTCTGATTGACCACAGCCATTTTGTACTCTGTTGGTCACCTTCATTTCACCCTGTCCTCTAGCAGCCTTCTGACTCTCTGACCAAACCTGATATGTGTGCTGGGGGCTATAAACTATTTCCACGACAAACATCAACATCACCTGCTGCCTCAAACTCGTCTTTCCTCTCATCCCTGCACAAACAGGTTACAAATACCAAACAGACTCTTGCAACATGATTTATTGCACTGCAAACAGCAAGACTTGTTATTACCAACAATGGGACCTGTTTTTATCAACAGAACGGACTCTTAGATCTGGCCGGTCTCACATGTTTTAGACCCTGAAGCAAGGTCCAGCTGCAAGATAAGATTGTCTGTTTTTGACCTGGGCGGGAGGAGAGTTAATGTTGGGCTTGTGTAACCATGTTGATGAAACAATGTTGGGCTTGTGTAACCATGCTGATGAAACAATGTCGGGCTTGTGTGACAACCTGCCCGGGGCGGAGACTCCAAGCTTGTAACCATGATAAATGAAACAAATACATTGTGTAAAACCTGTATAAAAGGAAGAGCCAAAAGCATTGCCAGTAGAACACCTCCCTGAAGACATCCTGGTGTCAGCAGTTGACGTGGTCTCCTCTAAGAGTAATAAACCTTTTTCTTGCCTTCGAGCTTCCAGCTCGTTATTTTAGATAAAGTGGATTAAAGGTGACCTTGCGCCGGGCAGCATTGGGGACCTCAGGAGACTCGCTGCTTTTCACAGGCTGGCAGGTCAGCAGAGATAAAAGAGTGAACTGCCTCCCCCTGATTTGTGGAGTACAACGTAAGCCTAGCCCCAATACCATTGGGGTCTGCCTCACACTCTTATACTTCTGTCTTTCACTAAGCTGTAATAGGTCACTGCCCTCACCTTGATGGCTGATCTGTTTTTTTTGGATGTACTGTAACTGATCTTGGTATGCTGATAGCCTCCCAGACACTCCTTAAACATACTTTTACACTTCTATACATCACTCGAATAATCCAGTCAATGGGACTGTTTGTTGACTGTTTGGGCGGTTAATTAGAGTTTTTTTGACCGCCCTGGGTTGGGAGTTAGGGGGTTCTAATTTACTTGATAGCAAGGACACACAATGCGCATTTGTATGGCCCTGAGTACTGCCTACATCATATGCCCCCCAGTAAGATTTTGAAGGCTCCCCCCCCCCTTCCCTGGGTTTCTGCCTCCCCTCCACAATACTGTATACTGCACAATGGATAGGCTGCAAATTTTAACATGGAATGTCCGGGGTATAGGGACAGGGCGCAAGCCTCACGCAGTATAACAATATATTAGAAGCGAAGCCCAGATAGCCCTTCTCCAAGAAACCCACATAGCGGGCAGGGGAAGAGGCGCGTCTCCAGAAACGTTGGCGGGATCAATGTTACAGCACCACATATTCAGGCTTCATCCGGGAAGCTGTTATATATGGATTAGGCCCGCAGTTCCCTTTCGATGCATAGCCACGGAAATAGCTCCTGAAGGGAGTTACTTCCTGGTAGAAGGACAGCTAGATGGCAAACCCCTTTTGATAGGCAGTATTTATGCGCTGAATGCAGTGCAGCAAGTCTTTTAGGCCCATCTCACTGTTGTCCTAACAAGGTGGGCACATATACCTTGGATTAGAGAGGGGGGGGGGGATTTCACTGTGTTCTGGTCCCGCAGCTAGTTCGTTCCTACCCACCCTTGTCGACATCTCCGGTAGTGGCAGCAGCGATCTGCCTCACCCAATGGCTGGCACATTGGTTGGTCCCTGTTAGATAGCTGGCGCGCCTAATACCCGGATGCACGGGACTACTCTTTCTACTCGCCCCCACATGATCTTCACGTGAGTCTACACGGGATACTATGTCACCCGGTCACCCAACTGCAGGCCATGACAGCTGAGTACTTAGGGAAAAAAATTCTTAGATCGCAACCCTCTCCAATTGCACCCTAAGTGGGAGGCACCGCGCCCGCTGGTCCCCACATGGCGGTTGCAGCCGTCCATGCTGGAAGACCCAGCATTTTGAGATGGGACCCGGGAACCAATATCCCAAAGGCTGATGGAGAATTAGGGTACAGCAAACCCCAGGTCAGTGGAATGGGAGGCACTGAAGGTGATACTACGGGGTCAGTGCATCCATGCAGTAGTGGGAGTGAGGCACAGGGTCAAAACTGATTTGCATATGGCCAAAAAAAGTCTAAACTGGGGTGGCATGGTGAGCAAAAGAATGATGGATTTAACCCAGATCTCTTGACTGGGGGTGAATGTTTTGATGTGTTCTGCATTCCGTCCATCAATTTTGTGTCTTTTGTAGTGGGAGTGAGGGCAGACCTTCATAAAGACCTGGTTTTGACTGAGACATCTCTAGGAGCTTTGGAAGCAGCAGCGTGCAAACATCTGTTGGAGAGCCTAGCCCTGGCTACTGATCAGGAACGTCATGCCCAATTAATTGAACAGATACGTTGCCTAGACTTACGGGCCTACCAGGCAAAAATGCATGTGGAGGGAGACAAGCCCGGCCACCTCCTGGCCTGGCTGCCGCGCAGCACAATAAAAGTTGCCCCTATCACCATGATTGGAACGACCTACCTGGTTACTAGTCAAGAGGCCATACATGCAGCATTTACCATGCATTACCGACATCTGTATGACCCCCCCCCCGTTTAGACCGCAAGACCCATATACGCGCCTTCTTAGATGAAGTCACACTATCAGTGGTCGAGACCGCGGTCCGGGAGGACCTCAACGAGCCAATCACGCTGCAAGAAATTAGGGGTGCCATTAGGAGAGCTGCAACGAATAAGACTCTGGGACTAGATGGGCTCCCAGTTGAGTTTTTAAGGCCTATGAGGACCTCCTGGCTCCCAAACAACTCGAGCTGTATCAGAAAGCCCCAACGGGGGGCCATCTTCCGCCAACACTTCAAGAGTCCTTCCTCGTGTCCCTCCCGAAGCCGAATAGAGATCCGCTGGTGGTGACATCGTACTGCCCACTGTACATGTTAGAGACAGATTACAATATCCTAAGCAAAATCGTAGCGGTGCGGCTCCTAGAGTACCTGCCCGGCCTGGTCCAAAGGGACCAAAACGGCTTTATTCCCGGTACATCAACCACCCTAAATATTTGCAGGCTTCATAGAGTAATGGAGCTGACCCCCGCCAAATGGCCCTATGCATAGTATTTGACCTGGAGAAAGCATTTGACACCGTGGACTGGGGGTTTATGTTTGAGACGCTCACATCAATGTGTATAAATGGTAGAATCCAATTACTTATTTGGCTTTTCTATACCGAATCCATCGCCCAGGTAAAAATTGGGAAATGCATTTCGGACCCAATATCGGTGAGCAGAGGAATACGACAGGGCTGACCCCTGTCTGCGTTCCTCTTTGCCCTTTCGATGGAGCCACTGGCACAACGGCTCAGGCAGCAGGGCCAGGCATGGGCCATATCGCTGCAAGATGAGATGCATATCACCTCCTTATAAGCAGATGATGTGCTGATCAACGTCCACGACATTCGCACAGAAATTGCGGAAATCAGAGACATCTTAATGGAGTTTCGAGCTGCTTCAGGCCCGAGTGTGAATTGGGCTAAATCTTGCTGCTTCCACTGCACTTGGACTGCCCACCTTGACACTTGCTGTTGGACTCACATCTTCTCTGCTAGAAGCCGCACACCTTTAAATACTTGGGCACTCACATTTATCATGCCACACAAGATCCTATTAATGGTAACCTCACCAGAGCCACTGCCTCCCTCTGACCCCAGATGAAGTTCTGGAGCACCCTCCCACTCACTGTTCAGGGTAGAGTCTCTTTACCTAAAATGATGATTCTCCCACACCTACTATGTTTCTTCCACAATCTCCCGGTGCACATACCTCAAAGTATGTTTCGTGCTCTACATGCTATGCTGGGGGGCTTCCTCTGGAACAAGGGCAGCCGCCGGGTTGCACTCCGTAAACTGCAGCTCTATGTCAAGAAAGGGGGACTTGGGTCCCCAATTTCGAATATTATTTGGAGGTGCTGGCCCGCTGGGTAGCAGGTAGGCTACTAGAAGATCTGGGCAAACGCACAGCGGACTGCACACAGCGCATGGTGCCGGAGTCCTTCCTACCACAAGGGAGAATCCCTTGTGCTTCTAATAATCTGCTGCGGCTAGCACATGACAGCTTTCGTAGGAGCTTGCGACTGATGCCAGCACTCACACAATACTCCCCTGAGATAAGCCATAGAGAGATAGGACTTTTCCGAGACCTACTCAGGAGGGACGGCCTAACAACATGGGAGGAGGCCGGCGTGGGTACACTGGGCACCCTATCTATAATGGGGTCCTCATGCCGTCCATGCAACTACAAACCAAATGTGAACTACCAGCAGGCCACTTTCTGGCATAAGGCAGGATATTGGCTGAGATGAACCAACACTGGCAGTTAGTCGACACAGCGCTGGAGCAGCACCCACTAGTGCATACAATCCACACCATAGGCGGGGGCTGCAGACTCATCAACTGGTTCATACACGCCTTGGCCAATACATCACAGGAACCATTACTCCCAGCTTGAGAGAGCTGGGAGCGCGACATAGGTCAGGACCTCACACAAAAAGAATGGAAGAAGATACCAATTATACCCGCGCAAGCTTTCCCATAATGCCAAGTTTCAATACTTTCCGAACAACATCTTGCACAGGGCTTATCTCACTCCAATTAGGCTCCATAGAGTGCTTGGGTATGACTCGGGCTGCCCTCGCTGTGGCACACTGGAGGCAGACATGGCACATATGTTTTGGACATGCCTAGTGGCGGGGGCATTGTAGGGGGCAGTCCTGAGCACCCTGAACAACATTACTGGGCAGAACGACCTCAACACTATGGTGTGTGGAATCCTTGGCCTGATCAAGCGCAAGAAAGCAGGGAGCGCTGTAAACCGCATTCTAGACCTAGCACTGCTTATAGTTCGCAAAACTATTGCCATGCATTGGAAGGCAGCCACGTTCCCGGAGATAAAACACTGGTACGCTAAAGTGGGGCAAGGCTGAACGTGTTGCGCTCAGGGGAGAGGAGCCTAGAGGATCTTGCAGGGTCCTGGTGGCTGCAGACTGGGATGCATTGCTCCATGAGCTGCAGGAGTATAGAGAGAGTCTCCCTGATTGAGAGCAGCAGAATCTGTTTTTTTGGCGATTAATACATGGTATAGACCTGCTGATTTCCCTGGATTCATCTGTTGTATGCGGTGCCCATAAAATAGACAGTACTATGTAAAGGGGTGGGAATATTCAACGCGCATACTGCACATTTCCGGTACGAGACTGTGACTATATGTGCGAGGGCCACTCACAGCAACAACAAATAGAGACCCTTGCATGTTTAAGACAATACCTGCAAATGGTATGACCTGCAGTTACTATTGCTTAATTGTTATATTTTGAACCAATCACTCCAGTTGACTTTGATATGTTGTCATGTATGCAACGGACTCTAGGTGGGATTTCTACACCTAGCTATGTAACACCGTTCAAACTGATGGCAATTTGCCTACACGCTACTGTAACGGAAATCAATAAAAATTTGTTTAAAAAAAAAAAAAACTATAAAACTGCCAGGACAAGAATCAAATTCAATGGCCAGCAATCGAGGCATGTTGACATTCGATGGAGAAGATACCAGGGCTGCCCCCTCTCACCACAATTATTTGCGCTTACCTCAGAGCTCTTCTTGCAAAAGATTAGAGATAATGAGTGATTAAGGGGATCAGACTATGGCTGATCACATGTAAACTCACAGCCTTTGCAGACAACATCTTGATAACTTTAGAGGATCCACAGAAATCAACAAAAGATATAACAGTAGAACTGGAGCCTTTCCAGGCCATAGCAGAGTTCCATATAATTATTATCATATCTGAGGGCCTAGTTCTAGCTGGATAGACACATATAATCAAACATTTTCAGTCTAACCTCCATTAAATAGTTGATGGGATGTGTTCAATATCTGGGAACCAGATTCACACCTAGCATGTGTGCATTTGACAACTTCACAATCTTGTTTAGAGAAGTCAAAACGGGGCTCGTGTCAAGGCGTAATCACTCCATATCTTGGGCAGGGCATATTGCAGCCTTGAAAATCATGATGCTCCCTAAAATCTTATGCATGTTCTGAGCCATCCCTTTAACTTTTAAAAGCAATTACATCAGTTTATTCCAGAAACTCTGTAATTTTGTTCATTTTGACAGGGCAGAAACCTAGACTGAATTGGAGGCAATGCACGAAACACCCTAAGCAAGGGGGGTTGGAAGTCCCACATGCTTCTATTATTATCATCAAGCCTTCCAAGAGTAGCTGCATGGAGAGACGGATAAATTGTGTTTTTTCATTGATCAAAACCAGGCAAAGTGCCCAATGAGTGAGCTCCCATGAGGACCAAAGACCTACTGGAGTTGGAACGTGCATCTATAACTGGCCCCGGTTGACCCGCAGGTGGGGGTTTACTTCCCACCCACTCAATTTCGCCTCTGTTTGGCAATATGGGCTTTACACCAGGGCAGGAGAGGCTTTTATTTCAGAATTTGAAAGACCAGGGGTTTTTCAGGCACACAAGGGAAAGAAGTGATACACAATATTCTTTATTAGTGGCGTTACAAGTGTTGGATGGAAGTGCTTGAGAGCACAGCACAGGTGACGGGTAGGTAAGTGGAGCAATGTCCTGAGATATTTATTTCACAACATAAGACATTTCAACTCCCAGAGGTTTCGGTTTCTCAGATTATCACAGGATATCTGGGGATATCATACCCGCAAGAGCCTCAAAAGATCACATTCAATTACTGTTTCAGGCACACCTCATTTCAATATCGGAATTTACATTAATAACTCTTAAAAAGAATAATCAAACTCTTATCAGTTTAAAGGCGCCAAGGTGCATTTCCTTCTTCAGAGACAGGCACCCTCTTTAAAACTTTTCAACAATACACAACAGCATTTTCCAGCCACTGAATGCATTTCATTTATGCATCTCCAAAGTGCCCATCTATAAGTTAAGTCCAACATCATCTTCCTGTGGCAAATGCCTAATCTAAAATATCCAGATTTTTATTTTATAAAAATATGAACAGCTCACATTCTGCCATCAGTATGGGCTCGTAGCACAAGGTTTCCGATTCATACTATAATTGTTTAAAACTCAAGAATACACTTAAGAACGTTAGAATAATATGAACTTGTTAATGCCCTCAAAGTCATTAGTAGATTACTCCAAAAGGGATAATTTTACCTCCCCGAAATCACGATCATTTCAACAAGTGAATGGGGAGAATTTACAGTTTCAGTACATTAACTTTACACCACACTGTGCATCACCCACTTTATTCTAATGACGTTGGTTCAAATATTTACTACAGAGCTAACACTAAGCCGGTGCCATTCACGCAGACATGTCTTATCAGACATTTCATAGAAACACTTGAAGGTACTGTATCTACATTTTTAAACATTAAGGTATCCCGTGGTAGAGTTTCTGTAAAGCTAGGACTGCTCACTTTTGTTTTCATTGCCTTTTTTCTGCTTGGGGCTCGATTTCCGTAAAGTCCTCGTGGTACCACTTGCAAATGAAAGGCTGCAAGTGCATCTCAAAGCATATCCCACTAAAGTGGAATCACATGTGGAAAAAGCCCCCGGGGCCAGTTCAATACCCGATCGATCACCAAATTCCTTTACATCAAACTGCTGCAATGTTTGCAACTGAAACAAAGTAATTTGCCGTTTTTGTGGTACACTCACACAACTCTGCATTTCCCCTATGTAACACGCCAGATGGTATCAAAAAATTGCCAAAATGACTTTCCTTCTGTATGAGAAAAATAGAAGGTTGTGCAATATACCATTGTCAAGTTACTTCTCTGGCACATTGCTCACTTGTTTGGCCCCGAAGCACTATTATATCGTCCTTGGGGGCATACAGATGCAATTTGTGTGTGGAGGTGTGGGGGTGGGGGTGGGGGGGGGGGGTCTTTTGGTGCAACTTGTATGTGGCCTGAATGTTGCAGATAAAATGTTCAGTGGTTGGTAAGCGTAAAGCAGCAATTGATTGCTGTGGAATTAAAACTCAAGAGGCTGAATGGGAGATCATTGGTGGAGGTCCTTCTGTAGAAAGAGTTCTGACTGCTGCACTGGGTAGAGGGTTTTGTCTGTCTTTCTGATGGTACAGCGTGCAGCTAGGTCGGCGAGGTAATACTTCCGTCTGTTACTTTGTGTTCTCGGTGTGAGACCCAGGCGGGTCCTGTATGTTTGAGTGATGTTCATTCACATTCTGCAAATGATCATGTTTACTATCGAGTAGCATACCACGGTTCAGAAACACATGTTCAACACTTTGCTGAAGACTACATGGACATGAGGATTTCATGGTTGACCACGGAGGGTGTTCCAAAGCTAGGAGGTCAGGACAGAGCATTTACATACTCCAATATGTGATTTGTGGATTACGAGGATTTTGATTCTTAGGTGAATCCTAAAATAGAGATTTGGTCTAGGTTGGTAGAAGCAGTTTTTCTCAGGAGGTAGAAGGGTCCTATTTCATTTAAGGCACATTGGCAACCATAAGGCCTTGCAGGAGATTATTTTTGGAACTGAGACCTAAAGAAAGATGTGTAGGGCTCGGCGGATGGGGTGTTCTGTGTGTAGATAAGGGAGGAGCCATTCGTTGTTCATTTGTATCCAATGGTAGCCTTTAACTCTGATATCTGGATGCACTAACGCAGAGGGCATTAACAAGGCCTAAACCTGAAAGCACAAGTCTATGGTTGCCTGGAATCAGTGAGGGAACCCCAAAAAAGTAGACAATTCTTACGATAGTCCTCAATATATAGAAGGAGGTTTTAATCACTGTGTTTATCTGGGGGCTGATGTTGAAGTCTAAGGTTATTCCCAAGCTGTGAGCACTTTTGAGGGATGGGTGCCTATTTCTGAGAACCATCAGCTTCTATGCACTGAATTCATCAACGGTCTACAGAGGAGAATTTTGGTTGTTCCAGTATTTAGCTTCCGAGGAGGTTTCTAGCTCATCTAATCGAAAATGGCAGCATGGCACACTGAGTTCTGGTTAGTTTGCAGGGTTCAAGTTTCATCACGTTCTGAGTGTCGTCTGCATATTTCTAGCATTTTATGGTAAATTAATAGAGCAATCACGGCATCCTCAAATACGTAGCATTTGACTGAGTGATGGGATGAGGTGAACAGCGGTGCTGAGATGATCTGTGTGCAGTTCGAGAGAAGAAATTTAGAACCTTGTTCTGGAACCCAATATGGAGATGTGTAAGGAGACTGGATCAGGAATCATGATAAAGGCTGCTAAGAAGTTCAGAAATGTATGAGATGCAGCTCGAGCTTGTCACTTTTGATATGATGTTACTTCAAATTGTGATGATGGAGCATTCTATCCCACACAAGGGGTGGAAATCCAACTTGGCCATCAACTCAGAATTTCTCTTCTTCAATATAGCCATTTTGGTTGCGTAAATTCAGCATTTATAATAATGTTCCCTTAGGAAATATTACTTGGAAATAGGTTGTCTTAGGTCAAGCATGTGCTTCTCAAAAGAATGGTTCGATGTTGGAAGTCGTCAGGTCCGTCAGGTGTGTTCCATTGAGGAGTGAGGTATTTGTGAGAAATCACTAGAGTCGAGCAGGAATTCCAACATGCACCCCAGCTAATCAGAGGGCCGACTATCTAGTTGTGCTGGGGGCGGATTGCCGATTCGCACCGCACAGCTGGGGAAAGAAAAGCGAAAAACGAAACAGAAGAGATTTGCGACGGAAGCAGTTAGAACACGAGAGGTAGAGGACGGAGAAGACGCCAGCGAGACATGAATAGCATCGGACCGGTGGAGGGAAAAGACCAAGCTGTCAGGGAGGTAGAAATATCTACCAGAGACGCCGGAGGTGATTGTGACGGTAGGGGCCACAGGCAAGTGCCAACTTTTGGGTTCATGCACTTGTGGAGGTGGTGGCACATGGAGGGGGAGGGAAGGGTGGGAGAAGCAGTGGACTATAGAGCACTGGTGCAGCACCAGTTTAGATAGTTCTACCAATATATTTACAAAAATTGTACGAGTGTAACCAATGGCTGATGGCTTTCGATTGAAAATAAAGAAATTATAAACCAACTGTTGGGACAATTAACTTCTCTCGCACTAATTGGTTCAACTGGATATTATGGTCATTTAAGATTTCTTACATATATGTTAAGAAAGGTGGTGCAGTTCTGATCTAAGGGTGGGAGAAGCACTTTAAAGGAAAACCGGATAAATAACAATGGTAAGAAAAACCAACACTGGAAGAGTATTGTCTGTTGTGAAAAAAGGACGGGAACTGATTGAGGGCTGTTCCTGTAATGCCCATGTGCGTAGAGAGAAGGACTACGACTTGATGACTTAGATTGTTGAAGACTGCCCAAGGATCAAGGAGAGCCTGGAGGCAGGGGTCCCCTTGTTGGGGATTATAAACAACCTCTACTGTTGCTTGCAACGTTAAATAGATGGCTCCATGAACTTGAGATAAAGGCAGTCACTGACATCACATATACAACTATACAACTGCATTGCACGATAAGAGGGAAGAACATGCTATAATGGTTGAGCAGCAATACTGCTTAGACTTTGCAACATACATGGCTCGTCAACACGCATAGGGAGACAAATAAGGCAGACCTTTGGCCTGGATGGCGAATTCAGACAGGCAAGGGACCATTTTAACTAGTATCGGAGACCTCAACGGGACCCTCCGACAGTCACAAGCAAACATTAATGCAACATTCTTAGGAGAGCATAAGCAAATGTACGCCAATCGTGCATAAGGGCCATACACTGATATAGATGACTTATTGAGGGACGTACCGTTACCTCAACTGAAACACTCTGATGTAAGCATCTTGGGGCATCTGATATTTATATAGCATTTATAAAGCACTCAATCATCCCCAAAGGAATATCCCAGTGCTCGATCTTAGACCAGCGAGCCTCAATAAATCCTGAAAAACAATTACTGCTGGAAAAGCCAAGTCTTCAGCATCCTACGGAAAGTCAAGAAATTGGAAGTAGAACATAGATTGAAATGGAGGGCTTTCCAATGCAAAGCTGACAAATAGTTAAAGGAATGGCCTCCCATTCTGGATCTCTCAATTCATCTGCATTGTATTCAAAGCTTGATTAGTGGACCATGGAGTGCACACTGACTTATGAAAAACGACTCTGCTAAGCAGGTTTGCTGAACCAGTGTCATAAAGTGCTCTGTGCGCATGACAAAGTAGCTTAAAGATGGCCATCTTACGGACCAAAACAGACCGAGCTCCTGATGGAGAGATTACATAATAGTCTTGCCACCACATTTTGAATCAATTGGAGGCAAGTAAACAAATACTACGCCATTCCAACATACAGAGCATTGCCATATTCTAATCTGCTCACAATCGGAGTTTGCATAATGGTCTTACCTCACGGGTATCCACTGAAACAGTCTGCAGCGTCCATAGTAGAACAAAACAACTTCCAGAGTCAGCATTCAGCTGGCCCTGCATGGAAAGGGAGTCTTCGATCAGAAAGCCCAGATTTCTAACTACTCCCTAAGGTCTGGGGGCAGGGCCTAACAAAGAGCACCACCAGGAATCATTCCATACACTAAGTGCCCTACCGAAAAGCAAAATTTCAGTCATTTCTGCATTGAGTTTCAAACAATGAGATTGCATCCACATTGCCACTTCAGAAGGGCAATGCAATAAGTTTACTCTTGTGTATTTCTTTCACTGATGGAAACAATAACTGAGTGTCATCGGTATAAGTAGTGATCTTAAACCCCCAGTCTTTAACAATACCCACCAACGGTGCCATGTACATATTAAACAGGGTGGGGCTCAGGGACGAATCCCCGAGGAACCCCATAATTTGCCACCATTGGCATGGATTTAAAAGGGGGCAGCTGTACCTAATGAGAGCTGCTGCTCAAAAACAAGCAGAACCTTTGCAAAGTTGTAGAATGCAGGCCGGTTTCATGCAGTCTTTGTAACAATAAGTAATGGAAAGCGGAGTTGAACGCAGCAGGCAGGTCCAGGAGGATAAGAGCAGTGGATTTGCTTTCATCAACCAGGAACCTGATGCTGTCCACCACTGCCAGCAGAGTTGATTTGGCACTATTTGGTGCTCTAAAACTGGTCTGAGAGGGGTCCAGCAGGTTGTTACTTTCCAAGTAACAGGAAAGCTTGGTGTTGACTTACAGGAATTGAGGGATACCATATCACTGCTAGCTGGGGTAAGGTCCTGGAGCAGATGTTCTCCCTCTGAATTTTAGGACTCTTTCAAGTTGGTCACAATTTACAATGAGGCACTTGAGAGAAATATCCTGCTGCCCATGACTTGCGAGGCCCTCCTGCAGCCAAGGAAATACCCAGATGACTTAACATTATATTGACCACTCTCTATATTAAACATTGATTTTAAGATGCTTGGAATGCTCTTAGCCAATAGACTACTCCCTTACTTGCCATGCCTTATTCATGTCGACCAGGGCAGTTTTATTTCAGACTGCACACATCCCAAAATATACGACAGCTCTTTAAGATATCTCAGGTGGTTGTCAAGAGTTGGCCTGATACTGTTGTGTTATCGGTCGATATGGAGAAGACATTTGACAGCCTCAGTTGGAGATATTTACATAAAATGCTTGCCCATTTGGCCTTGGGGACATCATCGCAAATTAATTGGGGTCCTGTATAGCGCCACATCGGCATGCGTATGCACTGACCGTGTGATCCCAGAGCAATACCAAGTGAGCAGGGGGGACCAGACCACGATTCCCCATTTCCCCTTTCTTGTTCAATTTGGCTACTGAACTGTGTGCAGCGTGCCTTCAAGTGACTGAAAGGTCGTGGGGGATCCCGAACATTAGCAACTCATGATATCATCTCACTTTATGCCTGTGACTTATTATACATGCAGGAGGCAGAGAATAATATAGGGGATGTCATGTGGGAACTGCCGAACTGGATACCTTTGGCAACCTTTCTGGGCTTATGATGAATTGGGGCAACATTAGTATCTACCCGCTGAGCCCTATAGCCTCTCTGACTTGGGACTCCGCGCGTCTACTCTCTCTAAGTGGGAAGCCTCCACTTTAAAATATCTGAGAGTTCAGATTTATCATTCAGAAGCTGACGTAATAGACAGGCCAAGCAATAAGATCTCTATGATCTCAGGTGATGTTCTGGCGTTCCCTCCTTCGCACAACAGCTGGATGGATAGCGGTGTCAAAAATGGTATTGCTACCCCAATTTCTTTATTGCTACACAAATATACTGTGGATCCTGCAAAAGAAACACTTTAAAGAGCTAAACAGTTTATTACTAGGCTTGATTTGGAATGGTAGTTGCCCAAGAGTTGCCCTACAGACCTTAAAACAGCAGGCTGATCACGGTGGCTTAGGGGGCCCAGATTTTGAATTATATTATTTAGCAGCTCAAATGCAGTGGCTCTCACGCTGACTGGCAAAACAAAACCTATATGACCTACAGTATGATATGGAACAGACAAGGCTATCAAAATGAGCCGCCTCAGTCTTACAGACAACCAACAACACAACACTACACCCTGTCTCTTGCAAGTAACACAATATTGTCATTGGCTACACTGCGCCAAAGACTCTTCATCCTATGCCCATGACATACTCCTTGCCCACCTGTTTGCCTGACTGACTGCGAGTACCAGTGGAATGGCACCATGCTAGGAAAAGGCCAGACTGAGCACATTGGAAGACCTGTTCGAGAATAAAGTATTAATTCCCTTCGATTCCTTAATACCACTGTGCTCCCACCTAGGTCATTCCTACCCCACAGGGCTGGGCTGGCACTGATGCACATTCTTTGGCACATTACTGATCCAGAACCTCCATCACACAGTTCCATGCAGACTCTGTTCAACATGGTTCTGGGACGTACATTAATCACTTGGTTATACAGATCCTAACTAAATTTCTATACCGCTCCCTAATCTAAGCTTAAACTTCATTGGGAGACCGGCTTAGGATGTCCTCTCACTGACAAAGAGTGGGAAACGTTCCTTGAATACCGCAGAAAAGTCTCCTGCCACACTAGGCAGCAGAAAAATAAATACTTTCATGCGCACCTTGCCGATATGTTCCCTTATGCGGTCGGTAAGATAGTATCAAGCGGGATGGTGCGTTGTCCGTATTACCAGGCCAAAAAGGCAGACTTTTTCCATATGATGAGGGATTGTCCTCCTAATTCCTTGGCTAAGTCCCTTGACACAGACCATTGATAAGAGACCTCATTAAAACTACACCAAGATTGAACAGCGAACTTTATGCACCCTG
This sequence comes from Calotriton arnoldi, assembly GCA_963921515.1. Classification (NCBI taxonomy): domain Eukaryota; kingdom Metazoa; phylum Chordata; class Amphibia; order Caudata; family Salamandridae; genus Calotriton; species Calotriton arnoldi. Next base: position 385,396 of record CAWUFW010004016.1, on the reverse strand, counting down.
TATATATGTGACCCGCCCACTTCAGAAGTAGCAATGTATCCCCCTTGTGAATATATGACATCTACGACGTTCCAGTTGCCTCCTCTGCCTCTTTTTTTTTTTTTACATCAAATAGAGATAGGGCCCCAATTTCATTCTCAAGGCCCCCAGACTTCATCCTCAGTCGATATAAGCCAACAGGAAGTAGTTGCGTTTTTTTCGTGCTCAATTATCTTTATTTCACGTTTGAATTATCTAACCTTAAAAAGGCTTTCTTCCAGGGAAAGGTGGCAATTCATAGATTTAAATGGTCAGCTTTTAACAATCCCACATAGAAGACTCATCAGAATGGATATATGTAGTTACTTATGATACACATACATAAATAATGAACACATATTGTGTATATGTACAACTTTTGCAACATGACATTATGTAGTGCGTAAATGAATCAGACGCATTGATGTAACTGCTTTTACACAATGCCCGATGAAAAGCCAGAAAAATACATTTTAAAAACTCAGTTGCTGCAGTTTCTGTGCAATGGAGGGTATGAAAACCGACTTAGAAGGCAAAGATTCTTGTGATTAATGCGGTGCTGGGGTTGCAGCACCACTCGAACTTGGCACCCAGTCTCTTAGAAGAGTTTGCCAATGAAAAGAAAGGCAGGACTCGAGCAGGTGCCATACCAGGCACCACTAACCCATGTCCCCAGCCCAGAGAGGCAGAGCGGAGGCTCACCTTTACAAGTGGAGTATGTATGTTGAATCTGTCAACTCCAGAGTGCTTGGAACTTTCATCCCATCGCACATCAATACGGATAGGTTTGATGTGTAGTGCTAAAGGTTTTGTCATTGAATACTTGATTGAAGTACATGCAGTGTTTGCCAAGGAATGCTGGCTCCCGCTTCAAACACGGGCGTTGAAGCCGTATCCACACCCTGCCTTGAACTTCACTTACCAGCCAGCGCAGGGCTTCATGGGGCGGGCTCAAAGAGGGCTGCTTTTTCTATTATTACACCCTCCAGTGTGCACTCTGGCCATGGACTGGTGCCAACTGAAAGACTGGGCATATGTCCAGTAGCAAACTGGAAATACTCTGCTTCCTCCAAAGGAATAATCCCAAGGCCTTTTCCTGTCTTTTTTCCTTTCAAACAATAACAGGCTATGTTAAAGAAAATGTGCTTTTTGTAACAGCGTAACCATGTGAACACTCGCAGACATCAACCCGTGAATTCAGGGCAAGAGTTTCCACGATGTCAAGTATCAGGCTATAATCCTGTGGGAGACAATGATTGGAATCGTAGACAAACCAGCAATGGCAAAACCAACAGGTCACAGCATTTCATGATGGTGGCACCCACATCTGTATTGGATCAGTGACACACTCTGAAAACATAGCAATACACCACCAGGCAGACCCAGCTATATCCAAGGTTGTTCATTCATTAAACCTACAAAAATGAATTGAAATGATGTCAACCTTCTAGTTCAAACTGAATTCGAACATGACCAAATTCATTCTACTTCATTCCAAAGATACTCATCCATCAGTTCAACAGTCTGCCCCCACCCCCCTTTTTAGGAATTTCACCTACAATTGCCCTGGAAGCAAAATCCTTGGGATTCACAATAGACAACTAGCATTTGCAATGCAATAGGTCTCGCATTATGAGCTATTGGCGTTGCAATAATAACACAACGCCAATAGCTCAAACACTCAGTAATGCGAGACCTATTGCAAATGCTTGTTTAATAGCTGAAACTGATTGCTGTTCGCAACCGTTCATATTTATCTAGGTGTTTTAAGTGGTGCCAAAATGTAATCTTCTAGCCGTTTCAAAGCACTTTAAGACACCTTTAATGCAAATAAATATGAGGAAATGGGCACTAATGGAAGTCAGAAAATACGGACCGTTTCAGAAAACAGAAAGGAAAGCACATAAGGATTTAAGAAGGTTGCCGAGCAAAGGGCATTAACAATGGGACATGCCAATGAAACAGTGATTCACAAAAAAGGACAAGGGTGGGACAGTAGAAGATGACTAGGCCAGTAAAGTGTGCTACATTTCCTGCTTGTTATAGCAGCTACATATATGATATATCGCATTTTCAGTTGTAACCCACTGTTGGTTGGCAAGGTGAGGACTAAGAACAGGGGTGCACAACTCCAACAATACAAAGCGGGTGTTATAAAAGGCAAGAAGCCTTGTTAATAGGCACACCTGGCAATTTAAGGCAGAATGAAAATGTCTGCGTATGAATATTATACAGCAGGCGCGAGAACGACGTAATAGAAAAAAGTTATCAAGGCAACGCGATTCACGCACTCAATTTGACAGAAGCTGGCGACATCATTCACTCAAGCAGGCAGGAGATTTACACACTTATCAGGACAATGCTGAACCCAGATTAACTGCTGGATACCACGAGGAAAGCTATCTGCAACAGTGTCGATGAGCTGGGAAGAAGCCATGTTGGAAACGAGACCTATTACATTGCCCCGCTCACCTCCTCACATATGAAGGAGCCGACGCTGCCTCTGCTCCGTGTGCCGCATCCAGACTGGTTGGGGCAGTTCTCGGGTCCAAGATGACACAGATAAAGCAGTGCATGCAGGGCTGGAAAAAGTTGCAGCTGCACAAGGGGAGTCGAACGTCCGGTGCCAGGTCCTGCGGGTGTTGGAGGAGGAGAGTGAACCATCTCAGAAATATGGTTGTCAAAAATATAAGGCCCGCTTGACCCCGAGCAGACTGCAGTTTGTAGGAATGACTCGCTGCACAAATCCCCTTGCAGCATCTTCCCATTTCAAACACTGGGTTCCTAAGCTCGCACGGACGTTATAAGCAGATAACTGCACTAAAAAGGTAAACCACCTACCCACAAAGTAATTATTACACGCAGCTGAATTCAAACTACTCCTCTCAGATGTTGGATACGGCGAGCCGCGCACAAGTAAAGGCGCGTGCCCGCCATTGTGAAAGTAAAAGCACGCACGGCGCGCTGAAAATAAAAACAAGAAGCGGCCGCCATTGCTCAAGCGCAGCATCCAGCGAGTGATGTGTAGGGCTGTATATACCATAAGCGGCCACCGCTGCTGAAGCGTGGGGTGCCGGGCTGCTTAAAAAAAAAAATGAATATTTAAAATCCAAGGGGGCAGTGGGGAGGTGGGTGCCACGTTAAGGCGGTGCTTTAAAGAGGCAGTGCTGTGTCGTGCTGGATATAAAAAAAGCGGCCGCCCCTTTTGACAGCATGTTGTGCCTGCTTCAGCAAGACATTAATTAAGTAAATTGTTCTCCCTAACTGGTTATGAAAGCTAGAGAGTAAAGACACATGTGAGAGGGAGGTAACAACAGTAGAGAAAGAGGTACTAAGGAGGGACAACTAAGCCTATTGACGAATCAAAAGCCATCCTTTACAAAGGACAGGAGGAGGAGGCAATTGTAAAGATGGGCGGAACATGGGCGGAGCTTAATGCCCATATCCTGAATACAGCAAGTCTTGAAGAGACTGCGCAAGAGCTGCCTAGGCAAGTCCTAAAAAACAGTGGGTGGTGGGGGCGGGGGGGGTGGGGGGAGGCAGGGTTCGGAATAAAAAATAAAATTAAAATAAAAACTTACCTTGAGGCCAGGTCCTGCGTCTCTGCTCCTGCTCTCCTGCCTCCGACTGACAGGAACAGGAAGCAGGCAGCCAGGCTCCCTCCCCTAAGCCAATCACAACGCTGCAGCGCTGTGATTGGTCTGAGCGCCATGACACGGCGCTCAGCCAGGGGCTGGAGAGGTGGGCATGTTCTCCATGCAGGCGGTAATGCAGCCTGCATGGAGAACGGGAAAAGTGCTCATGACTGGTTTGTGCGGCCCGAGGTCCGACCAAACAGTCATTGTGCACTTAGGAGTGTGCAAACCACTCCTCCCCTGCTCCCAGAGCAGAGCAGCCCCGCCCACCCGCCCGCAACAAATCAGCAGGACCGAAGCATAAAATGATAACTCTAAGTTATCATTTTATGTGTCTCACTGTTTAAATGCAGTGGGGCGACGCTCCTCCATCATAGCGGAGGATCCGCCCCTGCCTAAAAACTGAAATGTCATTAAGTAGATCAACATTCTGATGAGAACAGGAGTTGAGAACCGTCTGTACCTTTTAAAGAAATTAAGAACTTCGTCCCACGGGAAGGCTTCAAAGAAACTAGGCTGCAAAACCCCAGATTGTAGTGCAACTCCTCTGCTTACCAATACAAGCGTGTATCAAGTGCAAGGTAGCAGACATAACACACAAGGCGGTGTACTCGGGGCTCCCATGCTACCTGCAAGAAAAACTCCATGCCACGGGGAAACAAAAACTAACACGAGAAAAAGAAAGACCGACACTGGAGGTCCCACACTGAAGGGGAGCAAAAGTGCGAATCATGTTTTATTTTGTCTTTCCCCTCAACAACGGAACAGGTTCCTCAATTAATAAGAAAAATTCCAAACCTCCTTACCTTCCAAAACACGCCTTTAGCCTCTTTTTACTGTAGTATTCTCCTCCTCTGTACCTAGGTCCCAGCTACGTTGATTCCCCCAGAATACAGTTGGAAGTTAAAGTTATTAAGATGCTCTATTGTAGCCCAAATGTTATATGTAAAACGTGCTACTACCCCTGTGGCTAGGCTTGCGCTCTATAAATACCATAAATAAATGAACACTTACTCACCTAATCAGCCTCAAATCTGGTTGTCTCAATCACATATTGTCTCACTGAAATTCACAACCAGTCAGCTCAAAAGATGCAAAACAGAAAATCTCCAGTTTTAGCATACCCAGTTTCCGAGCCAACATTCTAGGCCAAGTTCCTGATGCAAGCAAAAACATTCAAGAAACTGTTGAGACCCAGCAGACTAATCACACAAGCCAACATGCAAGTTAAAATGGCCAAGAACAAGACTTCATACTTTACAATGCAAGCAAAACATCATCTCATTTACGCACTTGTGTTCTTTTGACTGCATTGTTGCAATTCACAAGATCTGTCACACTCTTCCACGGATACCTTTGGTGCACAACCAAGCAGCCAGTCTAGTCTTCTGGATTGTATCGTTAGACCACATCCAGCCAGGCCTCAGAACATGACACAGACTCACACTGGTGTAAAGATTTTCATCTAAGACCCTGACAACGGTCCGTACAGTCATTCAGTACACTTGCGCTCACTATCTTCAAATATTCTCCAACTGACATTGACCAAATAGAAAACTCAAATCATTTTTTGGACCACTCCACAGTTCAACAAACAAAAACTTGACTAAAGTTGTCTCATAGTTCTGTGTCCCAAACTTTGGATGGTCCTTCACAACAGTTCAATAAGGAACAAAATCACATTGCATTCCATAAACCCCTAACAGCCCTCCACTCTGGTCAAGCATTTTAGGCCATCTAACAGATGCCATCACCACCCCTCACCCCTGACCCCAATCAGTCCTTACCAAGCACTCTGAAATTGCCCAGCATTTCATATGGCTCTGCACAAGCAACACATATTAAACACAGAGACAACTTACTGTATAGGAAATAAACTCTGTACATGTGCATCATATAATTATATAACACGTTCTCTCAAAATGATTAATGTTTGCAAGTACTATGCTGGTCTTCAGAAATACAGTACGTTTCATACTATGCTGTTTCACCACTGCTTACGAGTCTGTCAACGGGTTTTGTGACTTCTTTTATTATGGAGGATAGCTCAGTAAGCTAAGTTACCCACTGACAAATGCAGTGTTCTGGAGGTCATGAGTTTAAATCCTGACAGGTAAACTTAACTTCTCATAACATCCTTCCGAGGTGGATGAATTGAAGAACATAGGTTAGAAAATAGCAACACTGGCTATCTTCCAAGCTCAGAAACAGCAAAAGGGCAGTATTTAGTGCCCCATACAAACAAGTTAGCATTATTTAAAAATGATGTTCTCATATGTTTTCAGGGAGATTAAGACAAATTAATTTACCTGAGGCTTGCTGTTATATATATATATATATATATATATATATATATATATATATATATATATATATATATATATATATATATATATATATAATGTTTTCACAGAATTTGCCCAGAAGCGAGGACGCACTCCAAATGCAGGTGAGTACAACTCTTTATTAAGATAAACAGGCGGCTTCCCATCCCGAAAATTAGTCCTTTTGGCCTGACGCGTTTCAAAGCATTGCCGCTTCTTCCTCAGAGGCCAGCATGAGCACCCAGTCAATCCTTGCTCCACACAATTTCCCCTACATGCCACTCAAATTTATCTTAATAAAGAGTTGTACTCACCTGCATTTGGAGTGCGTCCTCGCTTCTGGGCAAATTTTGTGAAAACAAGTACACGCGGCGGTTCCAGGCCGCGGAGTGATCGCACCGCCCTGGGACAATACATGGGTCCGTACGAGAAGTACAGCTCTTCTTGGTAAGGCATTGCAGAGAAGTCAATAAAGCAGGCGTAATCTCATCCGGGGCTCAATGAAGGGCTGCAAACGTGTCCTGATATTGCGTGTTAGCATCCAGACCCACTGGAGGGGAAAAGTTTGCATAAATTAAACCACAGGTCCCAACATGCACTGGGAAATTACTTTAATTGGAAGGCACACCCGGAGGCTAATAAATTTGAGTGGCATGTAGGGGAAATTGTGTGGAGCAAGGATTGACTGGGTGCTCATGCTGGCCTCTGAGGAAGAAGCAGCAATGCTTTGAAACGCGTCAGGCCAAAAGGACTAATTTTCGGGATGGGAAGCCGCCTGTTTATCTTAATAAAGAGTTGTACTCACCTGCATTTGGAGTGCGTCCTCGCTTCTGGGATATATATATATATATATATATATATATATATATATATATATATATATATATATATATATATATATATATATAATAAATCCACTTAAATGATACGCGCTCTCAGCTGATCCATAAATTTATGTGAATGAGGTTGTTAGTTGTCTCGACGGACTATTGTTTTCCCAAACAATTCATATTATACAAACACAAAGAGCTTTTGATCAGTGGACTTCATCCATTGGTCTGTTAAATTACCATTCACTTTCTGGTTCCAACCATTAGTCATTGGCTCCCTTCACTTTGAGTGACTGTACAAAGCTTGTGCACATTGTTCACATAAGCCTGAAAATAGTTGAATTCACTTCAATGACAAAGCTGGGTCAAGGTGAGTTTTTTGTATATATTTTTATATATAACCTTTAAATATTGTCTGTTTATTTTCCTTGCAATTTGAGTTCTTGTTTAATGATTTAATCTTGCCTCCTTCACAAATTATAACGCATGGCATAACTGAAAAGCTTGTTAGTTAAATTACATTGCTAGTAAAGCAGTCACATTACTTAAAGTTTTTTTAATTTAGAAAATTGTATTGCAAACATAGGTGGCTGCATTATTTTCAGTTAGTTGCTGGCATATGCTTTCATAAAAAAAAAGAAAAATAATAATAACCATCAGACCAGTGAAGGCCAAACCTATTGGCTTTGCAATGCTTGTTTAGATTACCATTGGGCCACTGGTTGACACTAGGCCTGGACTAAATCTACATCACGCTGGCATAATTAGCGTAATTTCAGGAATTTTGCATTACAATTATGCAAAATTTCCAAAATTACCCCATTATGCCGCTTTGTGCAAAGAAGCACCATTTGTGGTAAAAAATTACAGCTACACCGCCATTCATGGTAAATATTTACTGCTAACGCACAACAACAGAACACCAGCGGTTACTGTTCATGTCCTTTTGTTTAAATGCATCCTCGGGCCAAAAAATTGATGCATGTGTGCATTTTGTACTAAAATATAGCGTGAAATGATGAATTTGCATTTTGTATAATTATGCGTTATTGTGCTTAATTTTGCCAAAATATTGCGCAAGAGCAAATTACAGGAATTGTGCACACTCCTAGGTGTATCCTTTCTGATCAAACTTCCACCATACACAGTTTTTACATTAAATCTTTTCCTCGAGCAAATCACATCTGGTGTGCGTGCTACAGGCCTGTTCCTGCATGCCCTACAGAGAGTTATCACTCGGCTGCAACTGGGAACACGTCCTGGTGCAATGTAATAAATGTCTGCTTTATTACAGAAAGTACTCCGCGGATCCCTCTCTGGAAAGCTTACAAGGATAGCGAATAAATCCAACTATTACACCTTGTTTTCACAATGAAAACACTAGAGCCCTGGGAATCCAAGAGCACATTAATCAACCAGCGGCACTGGAACAACTACAAGAAAGGGCCCCGAGTCCCTGTCTCCTCCACTTTAAAAGCTGCCACTAACTGCATCGCCAAAAGAAAGGCCGAGCGAAAATTCACCATAGCAGAGAAATAGTTTCAGAAAGAAAATACGCTTTTTCTCAGCTAAAATACATTTGCAGTTAAATGTATTTTACAAAGATTGCTCTGTTTTACGCTTTCCTTTTAATTTCTTAGCAAATTTGGAGGTTTGCAGCCGTTGTTGTTGGTTTGATTTCATTTTTAAATAGTCTGAGCAAATATAATGGGGTCCTCCAATATATTAGCTGTCCAAGCTTGTTAAGTTTGGCGCATGTTTCACCAATACAATGCTGCGATCGTGCGGGAAAATTGGCAAATCATCAAAGATGATAGAACTCCAAGTCTATGGCAGCCCAAAAGGACCAAAACTATATGTGGTGTCTGACGTAATCAAGAAGCAACCAGGGCACTTGAAGAAGTCCCAATGTCCCGCTAAAGCAGTTTTTTCCAGGGAGTATATATAAAGTTACCTCACGCTTTGTGAGGTCTGCGCTCCTAGAAAGTTAGAAGGGTTGGAACAGTCAATGGCATTGTCAGGTGAGCCTATCGCATGCCCGAATGTGCCTGGCTAGACAGTCAGCAAAGCTCACTGGCCAATGTTGATACAACTTTCGAAGTGCTTTGCCAGTCCCTTAACACATGACCCTTTAAAGGATGTAGAAGATGCCAAAGTATTAAGAGATAGTTAAGAAATCCCGGTGTTTTTGTCGGTTCTATGATTCTTTTGGGTATTGTGTGTGATTTTGCAGATGCAGGTGGAAATATAGGTGCCGGGGTGCAGAAAAAGGCAAAGCCATCAATGCACTGAAAACAACATCTTCAGAGGCAGACTGGAACAGATATGATGGGGTGGTGGAGAAGATGTGAAGAACCGGGAACGAGTGGTCGGGGTCATATGAATGAACAAGGAGGATTGGTTCTGGACTATGATGAGGAGTGTGATAAGTGAGAGGAGGGAGAACTGCAGGACAATGATGTGGGTGTAGGAGGTGTGAATGGTAATGCCAGAAAGTTGCAAAATGTGGAGAGAAATAACTGACGTTAGGAGGAGCATTGGTGCATTTCAGATGTCACTACTGGACAGAGCAAAGAGCAACAGGGACCGAAGGCGAGAGATGAAGAGTTTACTGGAAAGTACAGAGGAATACAAAGGTGGAAAGCTAAGACTGCAACAAGGTAGAGACAAATGGTGGTCAGTCTGGGATGTGGGCAAGGTAGGATACAAGTGTCAGAGCAGAAATTAATAGGGGTAGGGAGATGGGGTAACTGAACTGTGAGAAGTAGCAACGTGCAAACAGAGATAAGAAGGGAGCCAATGCAAACAACAGTGATGAGATGGTAAAAAGCAATGTGAAATAAAAAACGTACAGATTGTGGAAGGGGGTAACAAGCAAAATAAGGAAAGGGGAAAGAAAGGTGAGGAAAAGAAGAAAAATGACCATATAAGGGAATCACAATGCCTTTGGGTTCACTCATCAGATTAAACAAAGGAAAACATGTGGTCAAATGAAAAATGAATTTACTGAGTTTTTCATACTATTACATAAAGAAATACAATCTAAAGAAAGGTCACAAGAAGAGTGGGAACTGGCGAGGCATCCAAGGGTGCAGATGAGCACTGAAATATGGACATAAGCCTATTTTAAATAACGCCAGCGTCTACTTTTCAATAAAATGTAAATCATGCAGTGGCTACCTTCAAATGGAAAGATGTTATAAGGAAGCCTCAAATTGATTATGGGGATTTAGTTTATTCAGACATGAGGAATTTAGGGCAAGGTTAAGTGTTAATCCAGAGAAGCGGACTAAGAACTGTGGCCACAATGGATGGCACCCATTCGCTCTCCACCAGTAAGACACACTCAGCTAATGGGCTACCAATAACATACCAGCCTTTTCTCAACCATCTGATCCCACAAGGGAGCATGAGGGAATTTACTGGGAGCATGTTGGGGATTAAACAGGGGGTTTTGTAGTAGGCAGATGTGTAAAGATGATTGTTCCAAATGTGGAAGCAAAAATCCAGTCACACAATGTTTCAGAATAGAAAGCATTGGGGAGCAATGACGAACAGCGAGAGGGATGGGAAACCAGATGCAACCAATATAAAGGGCCTATTCACCAGTTAAGGAGGCCAGATTGAGAACTTGGCTACAAGCACTACCCAGACAGGGAAGCTGCAACACAATTGGAATTGGGGTTCAAGAGGGTTTCATTTGGGGTACCATAACTCTAGCGTACAATCACGGCAGAAAATGTAAAATTTGGAAAAGAATTTAAAATATATTGTGGCAAGAAAATTGGAAAAAGAGGTAAAAGAAGGCAGAATTTCAGGCCCATGTTTTGAATGACCATTGCAGGATTTAACAATATCTCCATTAGGTGTCATTCTCAAGAAAACAGAAGGCGAGTACTGCATGATTCATCATTAATCATGGCTTGAGGGAGCTAAGGTCAATGACTTCAAAGCACCAGAAGATTCTAGTGTAAAATATGACATTGCTGATGATGCTATCAAATTGGTCCAGACGAGTAGGGGAGGAGCGGAGCTGGCATAATGTGATATGAAATCAGCTTTTCACATAAAGTCAGTACACCCAACAGATTTTACATTAATGGACATGCAATTTGAAGTATATGTCTATATAGACAGAGTGCTAACCAAAGGGATGCGTAATATCGTGTTCATTATTGGAGACATTTAGTACCTTTCTGCAATAAGCATTTTCGGGGATATTTGGTCACAAGTTTGTTTGAGTCACTTTATTTAGACAACTTTTTGTTTGTATGCAGGGATAATTCCAGTGACTGTAAGAGTTATCTTAGGATCTTTGAGGAGCTAGCAGAAAAGTTGGGGGTACCATTGGCACCGGTAAAAAATGAGCAGTCAGACACTCAATTGATTATTTTGGGCATAGAACTAGATATGTCTGAGACAGTAGTTGGACTTTCAGAAGAGAAAGTAGAGGAGATAAAGGCATTTTTGGATGAAGGCATGACAGAGAAGCATTAGGAATTGAGGAAAGTGCAGAAACTGTTTGGAAACTTAAATTTTGCATGCAGTGTTGTGAAGGTGGCCAGGACATTTTGTAGAACCAAGCTGCACTCAACTGACGATCCCCAACTAGGTCGAAACCAGTCTTGGGCTGCTTGTGTTCTGGTTCAGAGTTCAGACTTGCAAGTTCAGGCTGGACTGTTTCTATTGGAGCAAGATCAAGTGTGATTCGCGTATGGCTGGGTCTTATCTGAGGGGCATTGTGGGCAAAAAAAGCAATGGAATGGGACACAACCAAATATTAATGTATTTTATAAATGAAGAAACTGTGTGGCAGGCTCATTTTTTGCTGATGCTTCAGGAGCATAGCTTTCCTGGAATGTTTTCCATTATTGGTCGTCCTGGTGATCTGGGGAGACAAGCTTGTGGATAGGAACACAATGTTTAACATAGATAACATGACAGTGGTTGACTTAGTGAATAAACAGAAAGCACAAGATTAGTGAGTGCTACATTTGCAGACAAGGTTCACATTACAGAGTCTGCAGCTGAATATAGTGTTCAAGGCAAGTCATGTGCCGGGCACAAATAATAATATATCTGATGGTTTATCCTGTATGCAGTGGCAACAATATGGAATGCTAGCTTCAGGAGCAGAAGATCTGAAGACAGTTACCACAGGAAATGTGGGCATGGGAAGAATAATATTGGTTGCCTTTAGTAGAGAGGTAGATTGTGGTAGCAATCAGGAAAGGTTATAAGAAAGCATGGCAAGATTTATTCAGTTTGGTAACAAGAAGAGATTAGATGATAGCGGAGGGAAAAGGGATAGAGAGTATTTGTTGCAGTTTGTTTTAAGTTTGATTAATGGGGTCTTTCACATTACTACAGGTAAACTGGCAGGCATATGTTTTTATTTAAAGCTGTGACAGAAATATGACCCAGCTGAAGGTGAATTAGAGAGGAGTTTTTCGACAAGCTGGGGAGGGAGAAGGGTGCAATCAATAGTTTAAGGCACTGAGTGACGTTTGACAAATATTGCTAAGAGTTTTACAGAAATGCTTCTATAGTGAATTCAAAGAGAGCATTTTTAGGTTGTGCATGTTATGGATGCTGTATGTTGCTTTCAGGGTATCAGAACTAGTAGTTTCAAAGCTGGCAGAAGGTGTAAGGTACAATGAGGTGATATTGGAAGGCTACAGATTTGACTGAAAAGCTCCAAAACGGCCAGGTAATAAGAGGAAAACGAGTGTGGTTGTGAAAAGGAGGAAACATACAAGTCAGTCCAGTGAGAGTGTGGCAAAGATTTTGGGAATTGCCTAGGAAGAGATTTGAAGAAATCTTCAGTCCCCGGAGGATGGGCGGCCAAAGGTGACAGCTTGTAATTTACAGAGAGTGCTGAGGAAAGCAAACTAGTTGGGTCTGCAGGCAGAAAAGTGTGGGGCACACTCTTTACAAATAGGGGCAGGCACAGAGGCCACCAGACTGGGTTTGAATTGGAATGACATTTGAGGACGAGAAAGATGGAATTTAAAATGTTGTGAGAAATACATTAAAAATGAGTGTCTTTATGAAGTTGTTTCTTTCTCTAAACTACAGGTTGCGTTAAGGGCCACTCGGCATGTAAAATGGTTACATGGATTTTCGAACACAGAACAGCAGATATATGGCAGCTCTTCGGGGCTGCCTAGCAGCAGTCAGAAGGTAATGTGGTGGGGAAAAAGCAGCATGCAATGGAACAGGTTGCTGCCTGCTTTTTAGCAGAGCTTGTGGGCAGAGGTTGTTCGAACATCTTAGTTATCCATAGAAGAAAAAGATTTAATACAACTGTCAGGCTTGTCATGGATTAAACAGACAAAGAAGGATTTAATGCTACTAAAAAATGAAATGTGCTGGAACATGTATAGTATGGACAGAATTTGTACCAAGAACTTGGAAAGGGGCTTACAAACATGCAGCAGTGGACAAGGAGAGAAGAAAATGAAACTGGGCAATGAGGTTTTTTGTATGACACCTGGAATTGAAGTGTTGGCACATGTGAATATTAAGGAGGAGGGTGAGTACATATACAGAGCAAACAGAATGCATTATCTCTGATTGGGAATGCATATTACATGTTGGAATTGAGGGGACTGTTAGCCAAGTTATGAAATGATAAGCTGTGGTGTGGAAGTAATAACAAATATTGAAAAGCTCTGCTTTAAGAGATATGGCGCGGGAAAACATCTTTCAGAGTTTTCCTGGATGGTGGTTGTTAGTGGGTCTGTAGAGTCCGGTGCGAGCCATAGGGTAGGGGAAAAGTAAGTTTGGGGAATTGATATGGAGATTTTCGGTAGGGCGAGAAAGACTGGGAATGCAAGAGAAGGGCTGTGAATGGAAGAAGAGGGAAAGACGTTTCAGGTATGGATGATTTCTCTGGGGGACAGTTTAGCCTTTGGGAGTTTTAAAGGAGTGGGGATTTCAAGAAGATAAAATGCATTAGTGAGGTTGATTTAATGATCTATTGTAAGTCAATTAATTTAAATTACAGACCTGTCATAATAAAGTGGCCTTTTGTGCTTACAGCAGGGTCTGTGGTTACTGTGTTGCAGGTTACTGTGTTGCATTGCACGAAGGATGAATTTGCAACTGGGGCCAGTAATCTGTAGGGTCTTCACTTCTCTCCTGTGGAGCATGAGCGATGGAGCTTGTCGGATCTGGCTGAGAAGTGGGTTTCAGATCTTTGCAGTGAAAAAAAAATAATCTTGTTCTTGCTAGCCAGATATAGTGGGGTGCTCAAGTTTACGGCTTTGTAGGAGATGCAGGAAGGTAGAGGAGTCAGCAGAGTTCTTTGAGGGTCGGTGAAATTCTGTGAAGTTTCCTTAAAGCACTGATCAGCCTGTAAGGCACTAACATGAAGGATACTCTTGAGGGGCATAAAGTTAACTCAAGGATGCAGAGAGCTGCCTCCGCAGAGAAGAGACTGAACGCGGATTTGCATGGGGAGTTAGAAGTCTGCTTGAGGGAGAAAAGCCTTTACTTTGCAGAATATGATGAGTTGGTACCAGGCATCTAATTTGTTTTAGATTTATCTTCTGAAACTCAATATAATGCTTAGGTAGGATCTTAAAGATCTGAACCAGTCAACTTAGTATTGGGTCAGGCCATCAAAGTTCCTTAGTGTGAATCAATTCTGCCAATGTTCCTGTTATTTGCCACTGCTGATGATTCTCACAAAGTTTGGTTTCATTGGGTTGAGATTGAAGTACATTTTAAAAACACTGGCCTCAATGGTAGTGAATCATCGTTTCAGTAGGTGATATCGTTTGACAGATGTGATTTTTAGATAGAGCTATTTAATGTCTGCGTGCAGATCAGGATCTTATCGACCAGGTGGGCTTAAAGGGGGATGAATCAATGGGAGATTGCGAGAGTCACAATGTTGTGTCCCGATCTAGAGGTGCTCATGTGGGTTAACTGGGGTGTGCTGTTCAGATGAGTGAATCACTGAAGGACATTGCCACTGAAGCCCAATCATGAGAAGAGGATGTAGAATAGGGTTGGATGGTCAATGGTGTTAAAGACTGCAGAAGTCCAACTGGATGGAGAGTCATCATTGTGGGTGATCTAAAGTGCATAATTGACTAATTCATGATCGTCTACTTGAACGGTTGCAGTCTCAGTGCTGCATTGGTACCTGGACTGAGGCAGCACTTGATTTTTCCAAGGAGTTGAGTGATGACATCATTTTTAATGATCTTACACAGAAATGCAAGGTAGGTGATGGGTTTGGAGTTGCCCGGGTAGTCTGGTCTGAATTGCATTTGTTTTATTGAGGGCCAGGGAAGATGCCTGAGAGAAGGATACTTTATGTTGCAGAAGAGAGGGATTGTGGTGTAGTGATTAGTCATCGCATCAGTTATGAGCTTCCAACTGAAAGAACAGAGGTTAATCAGGGTTGTGCAGTCTTTTTTAGTAGCTTCAATCAATTCTACTGCTTCTCCTGCCTTCTGAATGCCTGTTTGCTGTCTACGAGTTCTTGAACGAACCATGGTCTGGATGGCTTTGTTTTAAATAAGCATGTTTGGTTTTGTGCATGTGCCAGTTATTGTCTGAAGGTATTAAAGTTGAAGAGCACGAAGTGGACATTAGTGCCAAGATTAGAAGTGTTGGGAAGGGCAAAACTGATGCATGCACAGCAATGGTTGTTCTCTGTGGACTGGTCTGCAGTGGAAAGAGAATGTCTGAGTGCTGTCCAGATGTGGCGCTATGGTGTGTGAGGTAGGTGAGGTTAGTGAGGCTAGGAGAGAAAGTCCTGGATTTGTCGGAGGTGCGAGTTGGTAGAGTGCAAAGAAGTTTGATGATTGTGGTGTCTAGTAGTCATGTATGTTTTGTTCCTGGTATGGTTACTAGGTGTCCTATGAGGTTGAAGTCTTGAAGAAAGATGTTGTTGTAACTGATTAAGGCTGTCCTCTTAAGATCGTAGACCACCAAAGGGAAGGTGGTGCTGGGCCCTTGGGTGCATAAGATCAGGTGAAAGATTGCAGATTGGGCTGCATTATGTGTCAAAAGAAGGGCTTGAAACGGCTGTTTAGGCTGTTGTTGCACAAGTCATGTTAAATTGTGGATGACAGCAATACATCCACTCGTTCTGTTGAATCAACTGGTATGGAGGATGCTATTGTCAAGGAAGACCAAGACATACTGGGTATGTGTACAAGTGGGTCACGGCCAGTTTATAGCACTGTTCTAAAAAAAACTCCCTTCTCTCTGTGGCTCATTTTCTGCAAAGCCATGATTCGAAGTTTAAGAAGTTGTAATTTCAGATTTAACTTTCTTTCCTGATTAATAAACTGAGTGCATATGTGTCTTTCTCCAATGTATGTGCTCACTGATTTAGTCTGCTGTGGCAACCTAATAATATAACCTAGAAATAAATCACATTTATCCCCACAGTACCCGCTATATGGTCTAGGTAACAGACGAGTTATCAGGAAGTTGACCTGAACACAAGACAGATATGGAGTGCCTTTCTTAATAAAGATCCCAGATGGCTTGATGGGTGAGTGAATTGAATTCACATGGGACGGAAGACGACGAAAATAATTTTGCAAAATGAGGTCGCACCCAGAAAACCACTGATGGCTTCTGACTTTCCATAATTTTAGACATTACTTTTGACAGTAGAGAGAATACGAGCAAGCAAGAATGTATCATTAACAAAAAACGAAAAAACAATGGGGTATGGGCACATAAAGTTGCCAATGATCAAATTTCTTTACCCCATACCTCTGTTTGGTGCATCACAATGTGGAGAGACTGGATCTTTCTGTCAAAGATGCACAGTGAGGATAGCCATCGCTGTAAAACGTTTTGCCACTTGTGCAGTGTCTGTTAATTCTATTATCTTTGTGCTTAGGGGTCTTTTCCACTATCTTGTCACTCTTCTTACAGCAAGCGTGTATAGCAAATCACGTTAAGTACATTTAAAATCATGCATAATCCTACAGTACCCTTGGGACTCAAGATGTCTAGATTCCATACTCTCTCATCCCATGAAGAAATGTCCAGGCCAGTAACTTCTCATATCTCCAATACATCCACGTGCTTCAGGACCATGCAGCCCACCTTTAAACAAGGTACAGAGACTTTCTGAAAAATATGCAGGTTTCCAATTCTCCTAGCACAAGGTGAGGTTTCAATGCAGCCGTGCAGCCACCTCAAGCCAAACTATAGAAAAGGCATATGTATTCACCTCATTTAAAAACAGTATGTGTTGCTGTAAAACCGCCACCCTCTTCACAAACCATTAGGACTCGGAGGTCCCCATTTATCTGAACAACACTCAGTTAGAGCCACTGGACACGTAAACTTGAGAAAAGCCAAGGAAACACTCTTAATAACTACTCATCCAAGAACTTTACTGTTGAAGAAACTTTATTTTGCGTCCCAGATGTCATAATTTCGAACTCTGGGTTACTGACCATTTTATCCGGCAAAAACCTTCTACTGTTCAACAGGAGACTCAAGACTCCTCTGTATTCCAACTTCCACGACTGATATAAACACATCATTAAAGAGTGCTCCCAAAACACTTAATGACACGTGTATATATACACAGAAGAAACTATTGGGATGTCATTGTGATATAAAAGATAGATAGATAGATAGATAGATAGATAGATAGATAGATAGATAGATAGATAGATAGATAGACAGACAATGCATGACATGGAGATATGATGATTAATGATCAGATTATTAAATGGTAATCCTCATCATTCTGAGAGCTTTTCTTTCTCATGAAAGAAAAGTCTCTCTTCAGCGACAAACATTCTTCAATCAGGGGAAATATACCACTACATAGACCAGTCTAGCCTGTATATACCTTTGCAGTCAAAGACCTCAATTACAAAGAAGGTATCTAGAAAAGGAACTAATGACCCCCCCCTCACCCCATAAATAATGTCCAATACAGTCAGAAGAGAGGTGAACACGAGGACCAGCGAGGAAAAATTAGCCTCCAAAAAGGAAGTACATTGCAAGGGACAACAAATACTCCATGCAATGGGCATGTCTAGCTCTGGGACAGTGACCCCATATGACAGTGTCCTCCATTACCACCAAGGACACAAACAGATACAGAGATTTCCAAGAGACACATGGCATGAGACTAGATAGGACATCCATTATATGAACATAAGAAAAAAAGCCTCAGCTCTTCAGCAAGGCAGAGATCAGGTAAGCCATGCTCCCAAAAAGGAAATGAGAGCCAGGATCGGGGTAAACCCATCACATGTATTTACTAGCACCAGCATGTGCTTAGAACGGTCCAATAGGGAGAAAACATGATCAGTTCTCCTGGAACTTGTGGACCCTGCCACAACCAAAGGAAGTGCACGATCTGGACTGCCTGGAAGAAAACATGAAAGCCAGGAACTTACATCATAAAGAAGGGCAATAGTTTCCTCATTGGAAGAACAGATGAAGGAGAATCCAACTGCCTGTAGCCGTTCCCATTTGCTTGAGCAACTCTTTACGAGATCAACCCCAAAGTGCTAAAGAGGAATCCCTCTCATGGATTTCACAGCAGACAACCAGTAGTACTGTACAAACCACAGTGTTTACTGCTGTGTTAAGATAAGCCATTGGGTGTAGACCACTGTGAGTACGTCTGCTCTGGCACACTGAAGACAGGTTTGTCTGCTTCTGCATAGGTTGGTATGTTTTTACGCATCTCCTCATGGAAGGTACTGCCCATCTGTGCCCCTTCCAAAGTAATTTTGCTGATTTAGATACAGTTACATAATGGTAACTAAATTTGAGAACAAAGCAATCAGGAAAATAATAAAAGATATGAAGACACACAACCTAGAACGCACAGCTTCCCCAATTACCTCACTGAAGCAACTGCAACCAAAAAAACTTCAGAGCTAAAAACAAACATGATTTCCTCTTATGGTTAGAAGGGGGACCCTGCAGGGCCTGTTAGTCCAGTGGCAGGTCCCATGCTGGAACTGATGGCTTGGGAGGCAGATTCGACATGCCTAAGAGCTAAAAATGTAATCCAATCTAGATTTCCTAATGGTTTTCTGATGCTCAGATCGTGGACTAATATAACTGAACAGTAGGAAGAGCTAACCCTAATCCTATGGGGATTGACAAATGATAGCTACTTCATATTCCCAGGACGTCAGTTCTTCATCAATACCACCCCACTGCTTAAATGATGGTCATGTGATTTCAGGGAGGAACTCCAATGAAAATGCCTTCCGTTCCTCGCTGGACAATTTGACTTCTGAAGACCAAGTGACTAAAAAATTATGCTGACAATCGGAGACAACAGACAAACTATCACTGCCGGAAGGGACATACATCTCAGAAGAGAGCAAGAATATACACTGATCCATCAATTCCTGCTTTATTGGTAATAGGTGAAGAAATTAGAACCAAGACAAAGCTTGTACAAATTGGGAAAATGGATGTATCTGCCACTTCCCTTCTAATCACATGATGCAGACCAGTAAACATGGGAAACTAAGAAAATGCAAGTTATAGTGCATTTAGCCACTGTAATAACTGTATTTCTAAATGTTGCCGTGTATGACCTACATCTTGCTCACAAAACGCTTTCTTGACCTTTCACAAGATTGTCTCCTACGTGACCCTGTGTTGGTGCCCTGGGCCGGTTTCTACTGCACCCACGCATTTATCTCTGGAACTTGTATAGGCAACAGAACAGGTCTGTCCCTGCCAACGGCCTAACACCTGGCCAGGTCACGAAACCCTCCTCAGCTGCAAGGCATGAAAGCTGCCCCCAAACAGGAATATGTCCAGCGCACTCCTGAACTCCTGCATTCCTCGGAGTTTCCTTTGGCCCAACACCTGAAAATCTGCTCCACCCACCTGAATTCCTGCATACCAACTGACTTTCTGTCATCCTCCGACACCCGAGGGGAGTGTCTACATCCTATAAAAAATGCTGCATGCCAAGGACATTTTGAACAGTCTCCTGACACCTACGCAATCCGTGGGTCTCGGACACTCTTCCATCTCTAGAGATTATCTTTTGTTGTACTAAATAAATCTTTTGTTTCCTTGCTTCCAGAAGTGTGGTCTCCCTTTCTTTGGAATAACATTTGGCGCACCAACGTGGAACCCGTCAGAGACTCGGTGGCCCAGGCTTGACGACCCAGAGAGGAGGGAAATATTGGTAACTTAGGAGCGCACCTACGGAAAAGCAGATTCAAGTCCCCGTAGCCAACGTCGCCAGTATCTCCTTCCCTCAACGGTGTCCTCTACAACAGTAGCCCCGGTCCTGACTGGGGATCCCTTCTTTGGTCCACCTGATTTGTTTTCGAAAAAGAAGAGACCCCGCTGGAAACAGGACACATCAGTATTCTGGTAAGGTCGTCTTGAGCGACATGTTTTTTCTATTCTGAACGTCATATTGAGCATGCCTTTGACTATTCTGGTTTTGGATTAATTATTCGGTCTTTGCAAACACCGAAGAGCAGGTAATGTGTTCTCAATTTTGAACAAAACTGCAGTCATAAGAGAATATCCTTGTTGATACCCATATCTTAGACATGCCTGTCTCTAACAGATTAAGGAAATTATGTTGCTGTTTTTATGGCCAAGATACTCTCGAAGACAGTCAGCCGGCTCCTCCGGAAGGGACCCCTAATAAGGAAATGTACATAAAGTATGGTAATTCCGGCATTATTCACACAAAATCGTGGCGGAAATACACAAAATCAAATATAGAATTACAATGGCCAAAGTTTGGGTCATTTGAAATTCCGCAGATAACGTACCTAGAAGAACAACTTCACCGGCGGAAGGTTAGAGCAAGTA
This sequence comes from Calotriton arnoldi, assembly GCA_963921515.1. NCBI lineage: Eukaryota > Metazoa > Chordata > Amphibia > Caudata > Salamandridae > Calotriton > Calotriton arnoldi. The sequence continues at coordinate 364,774 of CAWUFW010004016.1, read as the reverse complement.
TGTTTGATTCTTTCAGCCTTTGGAAGAAAGAAATACATGAGAGAATTAGGAAGGCCCAGGCTAAAGAAAATAACCAGAAAAAGAGAACACCCCAATCAGACATAGCAGCCCTTAAAGGGAAGGAAATAGAGCGGAATAAAGAGAGACATGACAGAGAATTTAGGTTAAATGTAACAGGTCAATATCCGGTACTACCAACTAAACAAGATGAAGAGGATACACTATTGTATTCAAGACCTCCTGCTTATCAACCACAATTGTTAATGCAACCGCCACAGCCTCCACCTGTCATTCCTAATGTACTCCCAAACCCGCAACATCAACCTGTTCAGCCATCTGAAGCAACTGCCCCGATTCCCCCGGTTAGCGAATCAGATTCCGTGCCTCTTACCGCTAACGAACCAGTGGTGAGATTAAAAATAAAAAAACAAAGAAGCGAGCCCCGTCTGCTGCAGATTCAGACTCCGAGTCAGAATCCCTGGTACTAGGTCATGAATCAGATACTAGTGAATATAGACAAAACCATCCCCCACGATTAAGAAGCCACGACAGGAAAAGAATAAATCTCAGAGCCCAGCAGCTAATATACAAAGGTGCCACCCCAGCAGATATACACAGTGCAACCAATGAGCAGATCCAAGTAGCAGGAAAGAACTATCTACTAGAGAGGATGGCTTATCACCTAATGGCTAAAAATGATGATACATATGTAGATACACCTACAGCATTTCGCAAACTCTATCGTTTGGTAGAAAGTGGTGGGTCAACAAAAGATGAAAGAGATACTTTATTGACAATGATTAAAACAGCTTTACATAAAGAAAGTCTTTCCAATGAGGTAGAACCTATTGAAAGGATACAGCAAATGCCTGTTAAAGAAGCAGCACCCGTTTTTGTCCCACCTCGGGGCGATGGGTCTAATGTTACTAACCCTAATGATCCCAATGCGTGTTCTAGATGGCTGTTTAATTTTGTATACACCCCTGGACCAAAGCAGAAATGTTGCAACTGCGGAAGGACATCCCTGATATCCGAAAGAATCCCACAGGATTCTATGAAAGCGTCCAACAGGTTCTGAGTTCATATTCACTGACTCTAACAGACATAATACAGTTTTTGGACTTATACTTCCAGCCGAACTGTGGAAACCCCTACGGTTTACAGATGACCAGGCAGCCCTTGGGGATACATGGGAAGAATTAGCACTCAAAGATACAAATAGGAAACCAGGCGAAAGCCACACGACCATATTTTAAAATTGCCCCAAAGATTGTTGACAAAATTGAAAACAATGGCACCTGAGAGGAAAATAGACTGGACATTACTTGCTGCCTGTAAACAGAACCAGGATGAGTCAGTCTCTGACTATTTCACAAGGCTGGGAAAAGCATACGCTGACTTCAGTGGTCAGGATGTGACCACTGAAACTGGCAGACATCTCTTAATTCAAACTTTTGTAAAGGGTCTGTTACCTTCAGTAGGGAACAGACTAACATCTAGTGAAAGTAGTTGGCCAGCGGCCACTCCAGCCACTATTCTAACTATGGCTCAATATTACGAGACACAGAATAAAACAGCGGAGGATGAGAAAGAGAACAAAAAGAAGAAATTAAAAGAACAAGTGTTGCTTAGTCAAATAGATACGCGTCGCACAAACAGCCATATGCCCAGACCAACGGTCTCATACCCCGAACCCAGACCATATACCTCAGATACCCCACGCCAACTACCCAGACTAGGCCCCCAACCTACTGACATCTGCGCTTATTGTAAAAAACCAGGACACTGGAAAGGTGATTGTAGGATTCTAGCAGCCAACATCGCTTCGGGGAAAACTCAACCCAGAACACATAATACCCAGACACGAGCTACACCACTTTACAGGGAGAATAGATTTGATAGAGGCCCAAGACAGCAGGAACTTCAAGCTACCCTTCAGGACTATACCGTGGATGATCCTGAAATGTCATCCCTGTATTGGGCAGCATAGGACAGTCTAGGATGGGGGAAGGAACCAGTGGAAGTACCTGTAGATCAACAGGGACCATATGTTACAGCATCAGTTGCAGGGTCAGCGGGACCTTTTCTAATAGACACAGGAGCATCCCGTAGCACTCTAACCACACCACTGATTCCGAGGGCTCCTCCATCCGGCAAACTCATTACATCGACTGGATTCGATGGTCAGCCCTCTGTCAATTCCTTGTCCTACCCAACACCATTCTCAATGCAAGGTGAACAAATTTCAGCTACCTTTTTACTGTCTTCCCAATGCCCAGAGAACTTACTAGGCCTAGATCTGTTAAAACACTATAGAGCTACCATTCGGTGTTCACCGAATAACGTTCGGTTAATACTGTACGATAACAATGCTCCTTCTGCTCCTACCCAGCTTTTACAGTTATCACACATACAAGATGATTTGGCGACTATTTCCCCTGTCTATGGGCGACCTCAGACACGGATGTTGGATCCATCCAAATGCCTCCAGTGCATATCACCGTAAAACCAGGAGCAACTCTGCCAAGGATCCCACAGTATAAAATATCTAAAGAGGGAGAGGTCGCCCTTCAAACCATTGTTCAGGACCTCATACTCGCTGGTGTAGTGGAACAGGTATCAGGAAATATCTGTAACAGTCCTATTCTCCCAGTTCTTAAACGTTCCCCTACAGGACAAAAGATATATAGATTTGTGATCGATCTGCGAGCTATTAACAAAATAGTGCAGCCTCAATTTCCTGTAGTTTCTGACATTACCACCATTCTCACCATGATCCCACCAACAGCTAGAGTATTCACAGTTATAGACCTTAAAAATGCATATTTCTCTATTCCTATACACAAGGATTCCCGTTTTCTCTTTGGATTTACATTATTGAATGTCTCATATAGATTCTGTAGAGCACCTCAAGGCTACACTGAAAGTCCCAGCATCCATGGCCAGGCTTTAAAAACACAACTGGATCAGATCCAGCTTCCACAACGAGTAGTATTAATTCAATACGTTGACGACATTCTTTTAGCAGCAGACACAACACAACTTGCCCGCAAAGCATCCATGATCACACTCCAGTTTCTTGCTACTAAGGGACACAAGGTCTCTAAAGACAAACTACAGTATTGTAAACAACAAGTGACCTACTTGGGTCACTTGTTGTCTGAGGAGGGACGCACTCTTACACCAGATAGGATTCAAACTATTCTGAATTTTCCAACTCCTGTCACCCAACGAGATGTCAGAGCACTCATAGGACTGACTTCCTTTTGTAGACAATGGGTCCCTAATTTCTCCCTCATCATTAAACCATTTCTTTCTCTAGTCACCAGAGATGTATCTGACCCCGTCCCCTGGACCACCCAACACACAGAAGCATTCACGACACTACGCCAGGCCCTGTGCTCTGCTCCCGTACTAGGTACTCCTGACTATCACAAACAATTTTTTTCTTTTTGTACACGAGCGATCTGGATGCAGCCTCTCGCTCCTCTGTCAGACACATGGCACACACAAGCGACCATGTGCGTACTTTTCTGCAGTCCTGGACCCTGTTGCTTCTGCTTTGCCCACCTGTCTACGCGCTGTAGCGGCCACTGCAGTGGCGGTGCGACAGACGGAGGGCATTGTTTTGGGATCCCCCTGACGGTTTTTGTCCCACACTCAGTGGACATATTGCTCAACAAAACCAAGACACAACATCTCACCAGTGCCCGCCTACATGGATATGAACTCACCCTTCTTAACCCGCATATCACAATACAACGTTGTACCACCCTCAACCCAGCCACACTCTTACCCTTACCAACTACTGATCCCCTCACACAACCAGCCCACCATGACTGTGTATTCAATACTGAAGCTGAAACAAAAAGTCGGGTGGATCTGAAAGATACAGCTTTTCCAGAGGCAGAAGGCCACTTATGGGTGGATGGGTCATGTCTAAAAATACCGGACGGTACTACTTCCGCTGCCTATGCAGTCACTACAGCCCTTACAGTGATAGAAACAGCTAGAATTCTCCAGAAATCAGCCCAGGCAGCAGAAATAACAGCCCTTACACGAGCATGCATCCTTAGTACCAATATGTCAGTCAATATATATACCGACAGTCAATATGCCTTTGGCGTGGTACATAATTTTGCACTACTATGGAAAGAACGAGGTTTCCTTACTTCACATGGCACCCCTATTCAGCATGGCGACCTTATCAATGCCCTTTTGGAAGCAATCACTTTACCAACCAAACTGGCAGTAATCAAATGTGCAGCTCACAAAAGGGTGACAGATGAAGTAGGGCAAGGGAATGCCTTAGCAGATAAGATAGCAAGACAAACAGCATTGGGGGAAGTACCAGCTAGAGTATACGTCCTAAAGTCACAAGCTGAGAAATGGCATGACGCTAGACAGCAGATAATTGACATACAGCGTTCAGCCACTCCTGAAGAAAAGGCCCAGTGGGAAACAGAGGGAACAATGGATGAAGAGGGGTGCTGGAGGTCCCAAGATATGCTAAAATGGAAATTACCACAGGCTTACGTAATCCCCTTGCTCACTATGACTCACTTACCTGCACATATTGGTTCCCAGGCCATGTGTACCATGCTCAAGGAAGTATGGGATTACCACCGACTCCGCCCAGCAGCAGAGCGGTTTGTCAAACAGTGCCTCACATGTCTCAGACACAACATAGGTCAGGGAACTAAAGTCCCAATGGCAGGATTCGCCCTTCCTACTGCACCATTTGAAGTACTTCAGATAGACTATATACAGTTAAACAGAGTCAATCACTACAAATATGCATTGGTGGTAGTCTGTGCCTTTAGCAAATGGGTTGAGGCATACCCCACAAAGGATAACACTGCCATCACTACAGCTAAAGTCTTATTGAAAGAATTTTTCCCTAGATATGGCCTTTGTAGATTAATGCAAAGTGACAGAGGGTCCCATTTCATTGGACAGACAGTCAAGAACATCCTGGGAGGGCTTGGGGTCAAACAAAAATTTCATGCAGCATTCCACCCACAGGCAGCAGGGCTGGTGGAGAGGTACAATGGGATCCTTAAAGAAAAGCTGGCTAAAATAACAACAGAAACAGGACTGAATTGGGTCAATGCTCTTCCATTGGCACTATCTATTAGATCAGTCCCACATTCCAAATCCCATCTTACCCCATACGAGGTAGTTTTTGGCAGGCCCATGAATATCTGGAATGCACCCTCTCCAAAGTCCATTTCACACCTACCACAGGAAATATTGACTGATTATTTGTATGAACTTACTGAGACCCTGTCTTTAATCCATGAACAGGTGCGGGCCACTACTGAGGACAGATCCCAGGGTCCAGGCCATCACATCCTCCCTGGCGAATTTGTCCTGGTGAAAAACTTCGCCCGCACCCAATCCCTACAACCACGCTGGAAGGGGCCTCTGCAGGTACTCCTGGCCACAAGGACAGCCGTCAGAATGGAGGGAAGAAAGTCGTGGGTACATGCGTCCCACTGCAGGAAAGTGGACCCCGTCACCAAAGAACAACTACAAACCCAGAAAGAAGTCTTAAGGCACGAAAAATCAGCATCACCACGCCTTGAGTCGGACACTGAGTTGGAACTTTGTGACGAAGGAACAGACGGATACTACCTCCGGTCCAAGGCTAAGCTAAAGAACAAGTCTAGCTCCAAGGCTGAAGAAAGCTAAAATGAGAACTTGTAGTACCCGGACAATAGTACTGTTTATCCTGACTGCCATTTTTGTCCTGTTCAGCGTAGTGTTCTGGATCCTCGAAGAAATAGTCCCCGCCAAACATACTGTATTACCCCAAGCAACAGTTCCACCAACGCCACCTGAACATTCTCATGTACCTTGGCCAGACACATCTCAACAGACACTTGGAGTTTCATAATAATACTTTTATTCAAATGTTACACCAGTTTAATCAGGTTTCCAATGCGACAGACTGTTATGTTTGTGGACTCCTACCTCATGCAGTTCAGCACACTATCTCATTCTTGGTGTTTCCCGCCACTCCGGCCTACACTTGTGCTCTGATGTACAATTTGGACGAACGTTTTTCCATCATGTTATGACAAAGGCAACCTTACAACATTCCAACCCTTTCTTTGGACTCTTCATAAAAAAACAATACTCTCTGCAATGCCTCTGACCCGCCACAAATGCACGCTATTATGTCCACCCCTATGCAGGACACCTGGGGTTACACTTTCTTTCCTACTCAAGAGAAAGAAGTTGCCATTTCAGTTACATCACGTCCTGGTACATTGTGTCTGCAAGGTCAAGGAACAATACCTATAGGAGCCAGTCTGTGCAATACTACCATAACCTACAACAACTTCACCCCATACCTCAGCCTTCCATCAGGACTGCACTTTGTATGTGGAAACAAAGCTTACACCTGGCTGCCTTCTGACTGGAGTGGCACATGCTATATTGCATTCCTGCTGCCACCCACATTTAACAGGAACAACTTGTACCACAGACAGAGGAGACGGGTACTAGATATAGACCAGACCGACACCAGCAACCAGCAATTCGGCGATGCCCTGTAGGGCCTTCTACCTTTTTGGGGTCCCATGTCCAACAGTCTCAACACCAGGCGACTCACCAGAGTCCTGGAAGCTACTGCCAACATCACTGCAGGAATACTGACCCAGCACACGGCCGAAATCGATGCTACACGGATGGTTTCTCTTCAGAATCGCATGGTGCTCGACGTCATCCTGGCAGATCGAGGAGGGGCCTGTCGCATCATCGGGGCTAGCTGCTGTGTGTATATTCCTGATTCATCGCCCTCCGTCTATGAAGCAATCTCCAAACTACACCGGATTGCCACCGAAATACAACCAGACAATGGGACCCCTTGGACCTGGACAACTGGCTTATGGAACATTCTGATCACCTGGGGATGGAAGATACTGGCGCTCCTCACGATCCCCTTGGGTACCATCTTCTTCTGTTGCCTGTGCGTCCATTGTGGCCCAGCACTCTGTTCTCTGTGTGCATCTACCTGCAGATCCACACCTATGACCAGTCAGACTGAAAACAGCAAAATACTATATCATCAGACATTTGAAGAACTCTGTAAAATTGACATTTACTAATGACGTTGCACACGGCAAGAGGAGGGACTGTAATAACTGTATTTCTAAATGTTGCCGTGTATGACCTACATCTTGCTCACAAAACGCTTTCTTGACCTTTCACAAGATTGTCTCCTACGTGACCCTGTGTTGGTGCCCTGGGCCGGTTTCTACTGCACCCACGCATTTATCTCTGGAACTTGTATAGGCAACAGAACAGGTCTGTCCCTGCCAACGGCCTAACACCTGGCCAGGTCACGAAACCCTCCTCAGCTGCAAGGCATGAAAGCTGCCCCCAAATAGGAATATGTCCAGCGCACTCCTGAACTCCTGCATTCCTCGGAGTTTCCTTTGGCCCAACACCTGAAAATCTGCTCCACACAACTGAATTCCTGCATACCAACTGACTTTCTGTCATCCTCCTACACCCGAGGGGAGTGTCTACATCCTATAAAAAATGCTGCATGCCAAGGACATTTTGAACAGTCTCCTGACACCTACGCAATCCGTGGGTCTCGGACACTCTTCCATCTCTAGAGATTATCTTTTGTTGTGACATATTAGTGCATCTGTCCCCCAGGCTACCTCACGAAAAGCTCACAGAAGAGCTTCTGTAAAAAAAACAATAGTCATACAATGAGGGAAAAATGTAGCTTAGGGAGAGCCCTTGACAACGGTTTATTCGACATATAAACAAACCAAAGGAGATGATAGAGTTTATCAAGTATATCTACACATTTTCCTTGTCCACTACATCAGGGCACTTTAGAAGCTTCCCTCATCGACTGGCGTCAGTTTACTGTGCTGGTGTTTGTTCTGATCTGGTCCCCATACCTCTTAGGCAAATAGGCAAACTTCTTCCGGCCTCTCAACACTGTAGCTGGTTCCTCGCAGTTGGAGGTCTAGTTCTGTTCCCTTGGGGACCAGTTACACCGGGCAGTCTGTGTCGAGGCTACACTATCTCATTCGCACCCACAGGCATCAACAATAACTATTCATTGTATGGAAGAAGTGAGAGAAAGTCCACAATCTAAGGAGTAACATACCACCATTACTCGCTTTCTTCGTGGATGCGTGGTTGTACGGGGATCCTCGGTTCCCAATCTCGTGACAAGAGCAAAACGGCACCCGAGACCACAGGACATGAGGCACCACCAAACCCAGGTGTCGTTTCTCCATAAGGACTGGAAAAATAGATCCTTGGCCCTGCAACAGAAGCCATGGCCTCTGTTATTGGAAAGGTTTGCGGTTTAGAGAACTTTGTACAGAACAGTGTAGCTCTAGTCTGGGATGGAAAAAGCCCGTCCAAAGTTAATTTGAAGACTGGAACTAAAGTACTTTTGTAAATTCTGTGATGGAATTGATGGGCTTTCTCAGAATTCAGGAGACCCATGCTACTGTAACAGCGCCAGCCACTCCTCTTGTATGGTTTAATCTGCTACTCTATGGACGAGTAGATCAGCCAATCTACAAGATACGTGGTACCATTTGGCCCTTGTGCACAGAACTCTCAATGGTGGTGCAGGTACATTTATGCATAACTCTGATAATGTCAGGCTTAAGGGTAAGCCTGCTAACTGCCGCTGTTGATCCAAGACCACAAACCAGAGGAAACACTGACCATCTTTATAAATTCAGGTATGAAGTTATGCATCTTGCAGGTCTAGTGAGGCCAATAATGCACTTGGCCATACTAGCAAAAGGGTCCCATATAATGTGCTAATTTTGAATTGTACAGTAAGGATAAATCGGATGACGTTTGTCAAGACTATTACCAATCCGCATTGTCCAATGAATTCTCCCCCAGAAGCTTTAAAGAACAGCCTTTCCATTCCTTGGCACCAGAGTCTTGATTACACTTGAATCACAGGGACAGAGGTGAAAAAAATCTTATAACTTTTCTCTGGTACATACCTGACCCAAGAGTCTTGAAGTGGACATCTCGTAGGTAGGGGGAAAAAAAATTAGATAGGCCTTCAATCTGCCACATGAACTGCTGCTTGGTATAGAGGTAGTAACGGAAACGATTATTGCTACGTAAACTGAACCAATGTGTCCTTCTATATTTAATCATGGTATTAGATTGTTATGTTAAGAGTTCAGTGCACCATATCTTCAGTGGGTTTGGAAATGTACCAGAGAGCGCTTTTCTGATGTAACTACTAGAGGAAAATATGTTATTGTTCATGAATGCATTTTTAACCACCTACTTCACCCATAAGCCAAGCAGTCGATCTAAGAAGGGAAGACCAAACAAGTTGTGCTTTTATATACGCTTGGGGGCCTATTCACAAAAACATTTTGGAGGTCTGTGAATTAGCTCCAAACCATAAAATGAGAATAAAAAGGGAATATTCATACATATTTAGTACAAACAGAAAGGACTGAGCCCTCACTGCACTTTTGCTTATAGGGAGTTGGACGTTCCAGGGGCCAACTGACAAGTAAGACTAAGTAACAGATTACTCCTGCACTATTACTTCCCGTAATTATACATGGTTTTGTGACTCAGCACCTCAGACTTCCATTCTTTCCTCCACAGTACTACAATAGCAGCTTCAGATGCAAGCGTTGATGCTGGCAGATTGGTAAAAGCCCACATCTGAGATTAACATTACATGAATCTCTATTTTGTCTAAAAGACATGCATGATATTAACCCTGTTAAAATAAAACTGGCAATTTCTGGAAGTATTTGTCCATTAACACATGCGTAAATGTCCTTCTTCCAAGTGAGATGCAAGCAAGAACCTACTGTATAGATACTCTCTTTCTTGACAACTGGATCAGATGGAGAAGTGTCCTCTATGGCCGCAAAAGCTTTTTCTTACAAATCTAATATCATTCAGTTCAAATGTACCAAAAGTTAAAGACCAGTTTGTGCCACATCTAGGTCATATACGTGCAGCATAAATTTTGATAAACACCATATCCCAATCCTCCCACTATTCATGTATCAGAACCGTGACCTACTTTGGAACCGGCTAGGTAGCTGAACTACTTAAATAACCCTCTGCTGGTATATGATGAGGACTTGGCTCAAGGAATCCGAAACTTCATCTGAGAGGAATCTCTGGTACCTTTTCTTTAGAATGCATTTTCCATTTGCTGGCTGGTCACATTCAGTGTTAACTTGAGATGTTAATGTGGGTGTAGTTGTAGACAGAGACATCTGTTTCTTTCAATGAGACTGTATCTTCTTGGACTTTCTATTAAGAAATGTTCAGCCATTAGCTTTGTTAGTGTATTTAGCATCACATCCTGTGTGATAGCAGTTAAATTGGTAGATCGCTGTTCTCTACCTGGTTCTGCTTTTTAGGGCTCGCCTAGGCAGCGCTTGCGCGGTCTCTTCGAGACATGCTGTATTCAGGCTATGGGCATGACGCTCCACCAACTTTCCGCCGATCTTTTTAATTGGCTACTGTTACTGTCCTTTGTAAATCGTGGCCTTTCATTGGTCAATAGGCTTAGTAGTCCCTCCTTAGTACCGCCTTTTCTCTTGTTGTAACCTCCCATGAGGATTGCCCCTGTTAAATGTGTTGTTACTCTCGATATTTTTATTACAGCCTTGGAGCACTATTTTGTTAAATCACTTTCTCCTGCCTGCGGTTGCAGGCAGGACATGCTCTCCCCCAACGTTTATCTTATTTAACCAGCATAGCACGCCTTAGCTGCCATAATGGCGGCCGCACCTTTCTTTTGTTATTTGCAGTTTGCCGAACTCTGCTGCATGCCTTTTTTTCTATTTCTTTACTTTTCTTACAATGGTGGCATGCCCCCCTCTAGCTTTAAACATCTTAAGCTAAAGCGTGGGTGCCGCGATTGCTTAAAAAGTAAAAAAAATAAAATTTGAGAAAAAAATGCGTCTCCATGCCTTTTTTTTCCATTTCTTTACTTTTGAAGCAATTGCGGCACCCTCGCTTTAACTTAAGATGTTTGAAGCTAAAGTGTGTGTGCCGCCATTGTAACAAAAGTAAATAGGGGAAAAAAGCTTGCTGCCGCCATTTCTTTTCCATTTGTTTACTTTTGTAGCAATGACGGCACCGGCGCTTTAGCTTTACACATCTTAAGCTAAAACGCGGGTGCCACGATTGCTTCAAAAGTCAACAAATAGGGAAAAAATGCAGCTGCACAACTTTTTTCTATTTCTTTACTTTTGTTACAATTGCGGCAACCGCGCTTCAGCTTTAAAAAAAACATCTTAAAGCACAGGTACCGCGACTGCTTCAAAAGTAACTTTAGCTTAAGATGTTTAAAGCTAAAGCGTGGGTGACGCCATTGTAACAAAAGTAAATAGCTAGAAAAAAATGCGGGTGCACGCCTTTTTTTTCCAAGTTGTTTACTTTTCTTACAATCGCGGCACCCGTGCTTTAGCTTTAAACATCTTAAGCTAAAGTGAGGGTGCCGCAATGGCTCACAAAATAAATAAATAGAAAAAAAACATTTGCAATGCAATAGCTCTTGCATTACTGAAAGTTTGAGCTATTGGCGTTGCATTATTATTATTAGCAACGCCAATAGCTCAAAATTTCAGTAATGCAAAACCTATTGCATTGCAAATGCTTGTTCCTATTCTTAGTAAAGGGATCAGCTTACGCTTTTTCTGTGGCATTGCCGAGATTTTTTTCTGGCAAGAGTAATGTTCACGAATACCTCTGATCCTCAATACAATTTTTTGGGGACTTTAAATCACTGCCTGGCCAAGCCAGGACCTAAAACTTTTCTATATGTAGGGGACAGTGCGAGTGTAAACCAACACCAAGTCACGGTATAATAGCGATAGTCAATTAGAGGATATCAATCGGAATACAAAGCCCAAATTTGGTAGCCCTGAAGGCAATTGTGAGATCACAACTATACCTATTTCCAGACAGGCTTGTGCTTCTGATAGCAGGCAGAGTCTGGCCTGTCAATGGATCTGTACCATAAAGTGCAGAGCTTGAGAAGCAAAAGCCAGTCCAAATATCTCTGGTGCAGGGAATTACCTAGCACCAAATGTGCAATATTTTCTCTTAAGTGAAAAAGTACCTGTACATCGGGTCCAAAAGCAAAAATAAGAGCGAAGAGCGAGTTATCTCTTTAAAATTCTCTTATTTAATGATAATGAATGGGAAGGAGGGGCATCAGAGATCCTTGAGGCTCCGGTTTCTAAAAGTACCCTTTGTAAGTGATTTGAAAAATCAGGAAAAGCCATTTGAAAATTTCTCACCAATATGGACTAGGCTGGCATTTCAGGGATGCATTTTAGGGATGCATTCGGTCATGCATTCACTGGCCTTCAGTTCAAAGTTTACTAAAAGAGACATCGACCACCAACCCTCAGAGGGCAAATAGAATCAGATACAAGACTCCTAAAAAGGAACTGCTCTAAGTGCCTCAGTTTAAATAGTCTCCATAAAACATGAAAAAGTGAAGTAGAAAAGAAAAAAATGACAGACATTTATGATATGCCTGAAATTTCATTTTTCTACTCCATACCGGTGCAGACTGTCAGCAATGACAGCACTGCAGCTTAATTAGGTACGGACCATCCATTCACGTGCACATTCAGACAGGTACTGAAATTAAATCCAACCAAGTGGGTAACAGAAAGAGTAGTTCATGGCGCCTGTCAGATACTCAGCAAGGTTTCATTCCTACTGATCAAAGACAGACTGGCATTTAGGGAAAGCGGGATACACCAAGGCAAGGTACAAAGGCAAGTTAATTCAGGCTCGACAGGCTCCACCCAAGCCCGACAAGCCTTTCAAAAGAAATCATTTTCTTGGAATCATCTCAGTTTCCCAATAGGAAGAGCCACTGGAATTAGGTGGCAGGGGTTCACTCAATTATGCGGCAAGGTTGGCTAAATTAAGCAGCAAGAAAAGTAATGAAGCACATTTTGTGATACTTCATTATGTTGTAATTTTTACTCAGGTTATCATGGTCTGAACAAAGGTTTCATCTCATTCGTAGCAGTTTAACACCCAAATACATAATAAGCAACAGAAAAGAGACCAGTAAACCTTTTCCGAAGGGCCTTGCACACTGAGCGGCAACACGCGTCACTGTGCTTTTAAGTTAACTTGTATCAGTTTGAGCAAAAACCAAGGATTTTATTAAAATCTGCAAGATTATGCAGTAGATGAGGGATAATATGGTATATGTGTGCATCCATAATTATGCAGAAAACGCGAAATCTCATAATTCTAGTGGCTCTTTTAATAGGCCAGTCCACCTTTTCATTAATCAGTAGTGCCCGGGGACTTTTGGTACCCGACCCAGCACTGAGGTTCAGCTGCAGAACCCCTACCAGGGTAGGTTTCATCTTATAAATCCCACAACAGAGACGCGTGAGCCAGGTCATCAGTGTTGTTGCCGTGCCACTATGTAAAGTTACATTCTCGTACTTGGTTTTGCTAAACGAGCGTGCGGGTAGAGGGAGGATATGGGGTCTTTGTTTTGGGTTTGCTGGGATGCCTGCAAACCCAGCCATAACAGGAAATAAGCACACTGTCTCACACAAAGAAATGGGTTCGAACACGAGACCTTGAAAACACATACAACAATTACAGGTTCCACACAGATAAAAGGCAAATTAGCTGCAATCGAAACTGCCCACATGATGGCCATTTACTGGCGTGCCATACACTTCCAAAGAGCAAATCCCCAACGGTGTCATTCTATTAAATATCAGAATACATGAAGGACATAGTGACTTTGTCGCCATTGCTTCTGTGCTGTGACATTGTACAGCGTGACAATAGACCAATACATCTGATATTATATTGTCTAAACACCGGCTTTATGTATAATTTAATTCAAGGTTTGGACTCGCCTTCCCGTAATATCCCTCTCACTCCAGGACTTTTCCTTGGTAAATATTTTACCTTTTAAAATATACATTTTTGGTCATGAAAAATGAGTAACACGTGTGCCAGTCCGTAACTGTACGTATAGGGATGGACAGACACAGAGTTGTGTGGCGGCACAGAGAATGCCCTCGGTTAGGTCAAACAACTGATGCGCTGTAATTCGTTGACAATGAAGGACAAATTGTGTAATCGCGAAAGGCACAGAAAAAGGCACACTACAACCGAACTGCACACAGCATTTAAACCCCACAGATGATCTGGGAACAGAGGCGCCGCCGCACAAAAGACACGAAACACAACTGAACTGCCGGCACACACACCACAACGCAACTGTGAAAAGAAAATGCACATCGCAACGAGACTCTTACTACAAAATGCCCTCGCGGCCGTGCTAGAGGGAGAGTAGGAACCTCACAAATGAACTCTTAAGAGTTCGTTATTGTACTGAACTGTAACCAGACTGGCTGGGTACAACAAGCACATCAGCAGTACAAACTACCCTCACACATAGGATCAGATGGGGGGAGGGAAGCAGAAACAGCGTGAGCTTCCTTGGTACACAAAACAGTTGTGACAAAGGCAGGTAAGTGTTGTAGTAACAACATGACACAGAGACAGTAACTCAGATAATCCAGGTTTATTTCTCAAGCACGTAACATCAGCGCGCCCTATCCTTCAGTCAGCAGATGATCAACTGACCGGAAGCGAGCACACCGTTCACATTCGAACGTTCGCATTCCCCACATTCCACTGAGGCGCGTGTCGCGCTGCCGCAGTGACAACAAGATCACAACAGTAAGCAACCCCTCATCCAGAGAGAACAGCACAACATGCATCACCAGTGCAAGCCTCCTTCACTCATGCAACCGAACAAGGTGCTCAGCAGCAGTTTATGCTTTCCTCACAACCCTTCTTTAGGATCCACGCTGCCCCACTTATGCATGAGCCACTTCCTCACTTTAAGGTCCCTCTGTTCAAGGTGCCACCTGTCAATGCCCCTCTGGCCCTCACTGCCCTGCTCAAGCTCTCCAGGTGCTGGCAGGTTCAAGCTACCTACCATCTCTCGACTGCTCCCTACCTGACCCAAACCAAGCACCACTCTCACTTGCAAAACCTCATTGACCAGTGGCCAGGTGCCTCTTTTTTCCAGACTACTTTTCATTAACTACCCGGCACCTCCCATCGGTAACTAGGGCGCTTCGGCATGCATGCACAGTACTATTTTGCAGGCAGCACCAAGTGATGGAGGAAGTAATACAGTTATAAGATTAGGCTTTACCCCGGAGCTCATTTCTTGAAACACCACTGAATTACTCTGCACCTAGTGGTGCTAAAGATCAACTCACACCGGCATAGAACTCTGCACCATGCATACAGCTCAAGACATGTTCATGTTCAATTTATGTGTCAGTATTCAGTTTTCATGAACTATCACAACCCCAGCACTGTGCCCACTCCAGTACAGCATGCAATCTTCCATCACCTGTATTTCTCATAATAAACAGCCAACATGCGTTATAGTGGTCATTGCTGTCCGCAGTTTTATTACTAATACATGCATATACTTTGGTCATAATTTTATGACCCCGGGCCATAAATTATCATTGCGAACCGTCATACTTTGTTTGCACAAAACTCCTTGCTGCGCAGCTCCCCCCGCTCCACGATGATAAGGAGCTGCACAGGGTGAGCAGTGACTATAACCCCCCCCCCTCTCAGTTTTCCCACCTCTGCCGGCGAATTCCCCCCATTGGGGGGTTCGTACCTCGCCTGACGCCCCATTGGATGGGGGGAATGGCGCCTCTCCGGCGCACCTTGGGCGCGAAGGGCTACACCCATCTACTTCTGGGCGCTTTGGGGCACCCAGAACCAGATCCTTCTGGTGGCTATGCGGCGGTTATGGTGCCGGCCCTCGAGGCCCCCTTTGGGGGCGGCCTCTGCAAATCTGATGAAATGCTATTTTTTGTATAATTTTATTTTATAGTGCTCCTGCACTCATTGGTGCATGGTAAGCACTGAAAAAATAAGGAAGAGCATAACTAATCAACCTTGTATTTATATCTAAACCACTTATCCACCAGTCATGCATAAATAAGCCTCTTCACCAAAGATGACCATATGGGCATTAAAAGACGGGCTCTAGAAATCGTGGAAAACCAACTGCAGGTCAATGTCCAGCTCGCAGGTCTCTTAAGTGTTTGGAGTTCAGCAGGATCCTTGGTGGCAGTGATGCAATATCTTTATAATGCAGTAAACCTGCTACTCATTTTGTTCTAGTCACTAGGATATTCAGTGTACGCTTCTTTAAGAATTATGCACATTTTCCAATTCTTTTGTGGTTCATTTCCAAGAAATTACAATATTTTAGGAATTTTTCACTTTGCAATTATTGTGTGCCATTTTGTTCGGATTGTCCTGTAGGATGTTGGACCAAAAATACACTCTTTCAAAAAATCTGAACTTTACTGAAAATCTCATGCATTTATAATTCAAAACATTTTCCAAGAATTCTGACTTTTTAAAAGATTTTAGCGTATACTTTTCGGATTATGGTTTTAAAAATTCTCCAAGTATTCTGAGCTGTGCTGGTCAAGATTTGTGCACATTTCAAAAGAATTATTTTAATGTCTTTGTCACACATTTGGGAACACTTTTCCCAAAGGATTTGGAACAGTCCGCACCCACACCCCCAGAATTCAACATTCTTCTTTCTGAGAATTTTGCACTTTTCACAGAATCTGCATGATTGTTTCCCCAAAGGGTTGTGTATACTGTTTCAAAACAATCTACAGATTATTTTTCTGAAAATTCTGAATGTTTTTTCCATACGATTATGAACTTTCTTCAACAATTCTGCACACCGAATGCTTTTGTGTACATTTCCCAAAGAATTGTAAATAAATGGCACAACTTCCCGGAGTGGTGAACATCCTTTGAAGAGGTTCAGGTCCTTGGGCACGCAGCAGAACAGCTGTGAGGCACTTTCTGAGTTCCCCCAAGTGTTCTTATTAACAAGACGCCCATAAATAATGTATGGAAATTTGGTGGATTCCTGTCCGTTTGACATTTCATGTTTAGAAGTGGTCCATATAAAGCTCTCTACACAAATGTACCTGATTAGTTGATATCGAAGATCTACTCATATTTGTACCCAGTGCTTTTACCCAGTGCTTGCTTCACTCTTGCACTTATTCTGGGGTAGATCTTAGAGGCTGGGACCAAGACACAAGAGACTGAGATATCTGCAGTAAAATACCCCGTGGATCACTGTCAAAGTCCAAAAGAAATCCGATTTCTTCAAACAAGCCCAACTCCCTCTCAATGAGTCCACCTTGTCTTTCCTCTTTGGCCAAAAAAGACAAAATTGCTGCAAGTGCTGTGATGCCTCATTGTTAAACTCTGGCTCGCATAACCTTCTAAACCATCAGTGAAAAGTACCTAAGAGCATTCAAAGAAATATGCAACATTCAGTGTAAAATGTGTTAAAACGCAACAGCAATTTCCTAAGGAAATCCAATGTGTTTTCATTACAATGCAGGGCTCCAGGTTTTAGGGTTTATTTATTTTTTGTCACTTCAGTGTGCATCTATCCATATTTATTTCTGCTACTATTTAAACATGTTTACCCATATTTTTTTTTAAACAAAGCTGCAACTAGTATATGTCCACATCTATTTAATCAATAAAGGTACACTAATAAATTAATGCTGGTCGACATCAGTACACTCATATGAAGACAGGAATGCTGAAGTACATACACATCTGCAGCTGCTTTAGCTCTATTAGCTAATTGACTCCCTTGTTTGCACTCCCTAACATAAATATCTGAGCTATTGGCCTAGCAGTGACAGCTAGCAGCTTTATGAATAAAAATAAATAAAAAAAAGTGGGCGGGAGATACCACCAAATACCTTGGCATCATACTACATAGAAGTAAGGAACAAGTTATACGTCTCAATTACGGGCCAGCTATTACACAACTTAGTTCGCAAGTTGAGAGATGGATCCAGTAACCAATATCTATGGCAGGACACATCGCCCTCATCAAAATGAATGTCCTACCCCGGTTCTGATATCTATTTGTTAATATACCCATCCCATTTACAAATACTTTCTTCACACAATTGCTGGGTCTGCTTACCCGATTAGTCGGGGGGGCACAGACCACGAATAGCATGGGACACTTTAACACTTCCTTACGACCGGGGAGGGTTTACAGTCCCAGATTTCCACCTTTACTACCTGGTTGCACAGGCTCAATTTGCCCGTCATTGGTTTCACCCAGATGCCCGTATACCATACACTAAACCCAAACGTCTTGTTGTAATCAAGTCTATTAACAATCGTGCCTGACCTGGCTCTGTATAGGTCAAGACGAGTTGGTTCCATAAAGTGTATAAGTGGCAGCTGGATGTCCGCAAAACAACAGTAAAAAGTTGTATTTCATGCTCCACGCATTTTCTTAGGCTTTGTGGCTTGACAGTTCCCAAGGTTTTTCTGATTTTTGAATTTAAGTATTGGTTTAATTCTCATACAGCTTTTTAGTTAGTGGGCAAATTTTGTTTGTTCTTCTGCTGTTTGTTTCTTTGCTTCCGTGACAGTCTTCATAATTATGTCATATTGGTTTGCGTAGCAGTGACAAGGCGTTGACTGATCTTTATATTTAAGGTGTGCTTATAGTGTGGGGTTTCCCGGAATCTCTTGGCTACAAAAATGATGCCAGCACTGTCATTAAGTGTTATGATCGTTCTGAAATCCATATTGGATATTTTAATATTTCCCACTGCAAAGTAAGATCTAATTGTGATTAGAAAATAATTTTTTATACATTTGTGTAAAATCAATTAACCTGTTATGTTAACAGAGCTTTGTAAAAAACTGTATAGCCAGAGCTGAATGATTGTGCTTGTGGCTGTCGTATTTGCATAACTGCATATGTTTGAACGCGGGATATGCTACGGTGTGCCTTATGATCACAAACAAAGGTGGATTGATAGGTGTTTCACAGCTTGCAGGATGTGCTGACACTGTGAAGTGCTGGGTAGAGTCTTGAAGTTCTGAGCTCTTGTTTTATTCAGCAGTGCTCTAAAGTAGTTCATGTAGCCTTGGTACCAATAAGGCTGTTATTCACATAGTGAAGGGGACTTAAAACATGATTCACTTTATTTTATTTTTTGTCTTCTGTCAAAAAATGCTTGTATAACCGAGGTGGTATGAAAGACTGTTAGGACACTAAGTGAAAGGAGAGATGTTGTCAGGAAAGTCAGCTTGGGATAATAATAAATGCCCAGTATATTCTCGAAGACACCATAGCTTATAAAAAGGAATTCATGCTAATGATTGCAGAGTTTTCATTATGAAATGTATCCCTGGCTTGTTGAAGCCGATGGTTGTTTGCCTCTATTGAGATATACAGGAAACACCAGATGCCCACCAGGGCAAATACTGTTCAAGATCTTTGGTCTGAGTTGCACATGACACTCCTACCTTTTATGCAGTTGGGTAAAATAAAAGCTTTTGCTGGAGAGACTGTAAATGCTTCCAAATATTTTTATGCAGTGTGTCCCAGATTGAGATCTGACATTTACAAGTAAAATCTTGTCATTGTGGAAAAAAAGTTAAGCAAAACCTTCTCTTTACCAGCTAACCCAATTTCTTTCTTGGATCCAAACCCCGAAATTATATTTATTGTGCACATATGTAACATAAGGTAATGTATTGCCTTCTTGCTCAAAGTGCCATAGACATGTTTATTAAATATAGGTGATTTTAAAGCTGCAGTGAAGATCTGACAGTATGTTATTGTGCATCATAATGTTAATATTACAGTTACGCCTTTAGCAATGGACACTAAACCTACTGAGTTTTTTCCTACGATAATTGATTGCTATTCTTTTCTTAGGAAGCCAGTTGCTCCACGGCTAATCGTGGTGCTTAAAGTTATCCAAGATGTCATAAAGTGCACAGGAAACATTGGGATGCTACTGGACAACAAAACCATAAATCTGTGAAATTCCATAAATATTTCTCAGCTATTTATTGCAAAACATGAGTCTTGGTTACTTTACCAGTGGATTTGGAGGTTAGTTTCTGGAATTATTTTCTAATCTTTATTCTCATGATGGGAGCTGTGCTGCCTGTTTTAAATTACTTTCAATTAAAGTTTCCATGAGTAGTTTCCATGAGTATCTATCGTGCTTTATCATACACCTCCAAATACTGTTAATGGCATGAATATATTGGGATATTTTCACCTTTAAACTTCAAATTATATTTCACACATTTGTGCCGCAAATGCATACTACAATATAAACTATGAGCCTGATCTTGAATTTGTGACTGTCACCCATGCAATCCTCAAATGATTTAATCATATTTGAAGCAGAAATACACTTTTATATTTTACATTTGGAGGAGGCGGTTACACTTTGACATTTGTTGCTTTTTTGGCGTATGTCCAGTAGCTCTGTCCCTGAAATTGGGGCACATTTCTAAATTTTAAGAGGCTTCTGGGGAGTTTATCATAATATTCTTATGTTAACTAGTGTCTTTATTATATTTGAAATCTCTTTGTGGTCTGTATTGTGTCTCAGAAGTTTATGTGAATCCTTATCTTTACTTTTGCCACCCTTTTTTTGTTTCTTTGCAGATTTTCCATCTACAGTCCTCAGATAGTCCCTTGATGGGATGCTGTCTATTGGGGATTTCTAGTGGCAGAAATCTGCATGGGGGATAGAAAATTCTGAGTTCTCCTTCATGAATTGAAGTCTGTTTCTCTATTCTCCATTTAAATATTTAGGAAGATTAGCATTTCCTGTACCTAGTTCATAGACATTTTAATGCTATATGTATTCATATTCAAGTTCTGCAAGAATTGGGAAACTGGCTATTCATGCAATGAAAATGTCTACCAACCATAGCCAAGTGGTCAAATCCTTTAAGTCCCCATCTTTTAATTGCCAAGCATAGTTAGACTATCACCAGCCCATTAATAGATTTGCAACAGCTGGGTAAATTTACAACACACAGTGGTCTCACACGCTTGTTTGTAAAACTTTTTATTGAATACTAAGAATTATGAGCCAATACAAATCTAATTACCAAATGTGAAATAGCTCCCCGTCTCACCATTTTATTCTTGCCTTAGTAGCCGGTGAGTCCAGAGTGTCTGAAACGCGGTAGGCTGTAAATAATCTACTGACTACAGCCTACCCTGATCTGTCGAATGCAGCAACAGTGGGTGCACTAAAGACAAGAGCTACTTTCCTGTACTTCCTCGCACTATGCACTGGTCCTCCCCTTCCACCACTTGTCCCTCTCTATCCCCCTTACCATCTCTTACCCCTCTCTCTTTCTCGCTCTCTCACATACTCTTCCTGCCGGTTTCATATGGCTCACTTTAGGTCTTCGAACACAGTTTTTTTCCAACACAGTTCTTTCCTGTGCCTTTTCAGGTTTCCCCCCTCAAACCCACCCTCTCCTCCTCTTCTTGAGGTGTCTGCTGCGTACACAGGCGCTCGGCTCCCTCTTTATACATCTATGGCCTACTCTCCCCTTCTTTTTCTCTTTCTCACACACTCTTTCTGCTCGTCTATCTGGAGTTTATTTACCACTTCATACACAAACTACCTATCCCTCTCTATCTTCCTTTCTAACTATTCTGTGCAGCTCTCACCCCTATCTATTCACCACACACAATTCCATCACATTAATACACTCCACACCACACACAATTCCACAACTAACAATTCCACAACTAACAATTCCAATCCAACACACATAATTCCACTCCACACCAGATACATCCACTACGCTCCAAACCAAAACACATGGGTAAAAAACATTGTCATTTACAACACTAGTAGTTTTAACTCTCACAAATGCGAGACCGATTGCATTGCAAATGCTTGTTTTTTAAAGCACCCAGGAAGTATAAATTTAAACATGTTTAATACCCAGTCACAAAAAGATTTCCAATAATTTCATTGCAGCCAGACCAGCGGGATCACCTTCAGACTCAGCACCGCCAAAAATCTTTAAAGACATCCTTCGCTGAACCTGTGCAGAGGAGGTAGCCAGATGTCTACTCAACAAGTCCTTGGAACTACTTTTATTCTCATCTGAGCTGAAAACCTCCTACATTACACCTCCCCTCCAAAATAAAAACCTTGACCCCTCCAACTCAGCAAACTGCAGGCCCATATCAAATGGACCATTCTGAGGAGAAATGGAGAGAGCAGTGCTTACTCAACTCTAACTTTACAGAACAATATGGCTTAATGCCAGACCAACAGTCTGGCTCCAGACCAATTAGATGCAAAGAGTCAGCCATCATATCCATCTGAGAGCATCTAAAACTCGCAGTGGACAAGAACGGAGTAGCTGCCTGGTTGCTTCTGGATTTATCAGCTTTATTTGAAACTGTCCACAACCACATGCTACAACAGAGACTCCAATCTCGAAATCTGTGAAAATTCTCTAAAATGGATAGCTTCTTATCTCACAGACAGACAAAGTGTAGTCTACCTACCACCTTTCACATTAACTCCTCACACACAACACTGTGGAGTTCAAGGGTCCATCATATCACCTATATTATTCAACATCTACCTAACACCCTCTTACCAAATCTAATTAAATCATGCAACCTCACCTGTTACAACGATGCATGTACCACCCAAATCGTTTTAAAATGGATAGCCCCGAACACCTCTACAATTTGCAATTCGATGACTGCCTCCTTGCCATAAATACATGGATGATGAGTAATCATCTAAAGCTCAATACCGCAAAGACATAGATAATGACCTGTGGACAATGGCAAAGGTACCAGCTTACAACCATATGGCCTAAGGAACTTGAAGCCCCTCCAACAACATCAAAAGAAGTTAGAAATATAGGAGCAACCATGGATTCAGACCTATCCTTGATACCGCATGTTACCAACATCACAAAGAGTGCCCTCTACACAATAAAAACACATCACATCTTTCCATACCTTGCATACCAGCAAAAACTGCAAGCCATCCTCACACTAGTAATCTTCACACTAGTCTATGGCAATAGCCTACACCTTGGTGCACTCGCATTCATGATACGCAAAACACATTTCATCCAAATTGCTGCCTTGGATTCTTCTTCACCCAAGACAATGCATGACTCCAGTCCTGCAAAAGCTCCACTGGCTGCCTATAGCTAGAAGGGAAATGCTCAAAACACTCTGCACAGTCCAAAGTCTCCCAAGAAAAAGGGCTGCTATATCTACAAATTAAATTCAAGCAATAAGAACCAAACAGAACGCTGCGCTCCAGGCTTACACCACTTATCTTACCACCTTACTACAAGAAATCTGTAAGAGGCACTGCTTTCTCAGTGCAAGCCGACAAGCTCTGGAACTCACCACCAGCCAACATTAGAAGCACCCAAGAGCAAATATTCTTCCGAAGACAGTTGAAAAACATGGCTGTTTCCTAGATAACTCCACACTCCAGCAACAGAGTCCACAAACAGTTGCACCTTAAAGTGCAATCATCAGCTTACAACCCACAAATTGGAATCAGCTCAACCAGCAAGCAGGTAGGCTAAGAAGGGCTGACTTATGGTTCGCAGTGGCATTATATAGTTATATGCTTGCATATATAACAGTAATAATACAAGGGCGATAATACGCAGTAGTCAATAGCAAATTGTAACTTGTACCTCTTAAATTCACATAAGATATATCTGATGTGATGATTGTCCATCACTAGCGCTGTATAGCGATAAAAACAAATATCACCAAATGAACAGGTATGGAATAACTGAAGAGATCTGTCACGCATTGCTGGACGCTTCAGAGGACTTTAATATAGTCCACCACAGCAGGTCCCAAATATTTATTACAATCTGAGCACTTTTTTAAATCTCAAAGACATTCAGATACGTGATAATAAAAATGCCCATCCCAACAGATCTTTCCACTTCTCTCTCCCTCCAACCACAGCAGCTCCAGGCCACAACTATACACACAATTTCACATTGCACAATCCAGTGCAGTAAACAGCTAAGCAAACTAAAAAACAATATACAAAAGGAAGTGCTTAGAAAGTCCAATGTTTTTAATGAAAGTACACGTAATCACATATTCATCCAGATTATTCAAACATGAATTCTTCTTCTAGATCCAATATAATGCAGAAGCCATGAAATGATAATCCAAAAAGATTTTCTTTATTCTTCACAACATCAAACTGTAGCCCAGCCACAACATTACGTCCCGACAAGGGACTTCATCAGGGTTTAGAGATTTCTTAGTGTTTACTTGTGGGCAAGTGTAAGCCACGCAGAAGAAGAGGGGGCTGAATAGTGGTATCACCCAAAGTTCATTAAAAATTCATTATTGATTCGTCCTGAATAAGTGTAAACCAGAGAAAGGAGAAGGCTAAATATATGTATCCCCAGTGGGACCTGCCAGGTTAAGAAGATGTGCCATCCCATCCAAGCGAAGCCTTCTCATATGAGCAGGACTATTAAAAGGTTGAGTGCTATTGCATACATATTAACAATACAAAACACCTGTGCAGTCAGTTAGAGCCAATACTGCTCTTTTCTGGAATTGCTAAGCAGACTAGATCATAAGAAATGCCATAAAGGGACCTGCAAAGCTGTTCAAAGCTAACGGCATACTGAAAACTATAAAACTGCTTGTGTTCTAGTTCAGCAAGAACCTGGCCTGGCAGTTCGGGCTGAACTGTTCCAATGAGGAGCAGGGTCAAGATTGATTTGCATACAGCTGGGTCCAAATTGAGGTAGAATGGTGAGCAAAAGAAAGATGGGTTAGAATGCTACCCCGAGCAATTGCCAGTGGTTAGACAAATTGCAAGAATTCCTTTTATCACCTTTTGTGTGTTTCATGTACTACCCTAAGTGGCATGGGTATGCCCAGACGTGTGTCCAATCTTCACTGTGTCACTGGAACCAAGCTTTACCCGATTGATGAGCCCATACCTAGCGCGCAACCTGTCCTCGGTTACTTGTGTTCCGTTTCAGGGAGGACCTGGCCGTTCGGGCTGGACTGTTTCCATGAGGAGCAGGGTCAAGACTGATTTGCATATGGCTGGATCCAAACTGATGTGGCATGGTAGTCAAAAGAACGATGGGATAGGATGCTACGCTGAGCTATAGCATAAGGTTAGACAAATTGCAAGCATTCCTCCTATCACCTTTGGTGTGCTCCATAAAACTGTGTGTCTGTCTCTCACACTTCATCATCCATCATACCGCTGCTCACTGCATCCCATAACACGATAACCGCACCTTGGTGGTCATCAAGCACAACATGGAAACACTTCCACATAGGGCCAAAGCAAAGACAACATCCTTCCAACCACAAACTCTATACGGTGTAGTGTGTTACCCATGTAGGCAAGTGCTTCAGCGCCCTACTTAGGGGTAATAAGCGCTACATAAATGCTGCAGTACAATACAATAAAACTGCATCATCATCTGGGCTACTCCATCTTTTCAGCGCATTATTTCATGTAATGATGACTCACTGCAATTTTTGTATCTATTTAATAACATTCCCATTCCTCTCACTAAAACTTTTTTTTTACATTTACGTACGCATTTGATAAGGCTGGTCTGGGGAGGGAAGAGACCCCGTGTCCGTTGGCAGATACTTACTCTTCCGAGTGACAGAGGGGGCTACGGAGTACCCGACCCCTATTTATATTACTTGGTAGCTCAGTGTAGTTACGCACATGCCTGGTACCACCCAGATGCTCGTATCCCGTTTTTGAGACCGGAGGCCGATTTCGTATTACCTCTGAAACTATCCATGGTACTTCCGACGGGCTTTCCTAGAGATCCGCGCGCTATACAAACTGTCTCCACCACTAGTTGGGCCTGGGACAGACTGCGGAGACTGCTGGGACTTAACATAACATACTCTCCTGCTCTGCCACTTCCGAACCCCCGGTGGCTACCCATTACAGATGAAACATTGGTGCAGCACACATTAACCAAATTTAATATCATGACGGTAGGGGATTTCTATCCCAACGAACATATGGTTACAGTATCAGAAGACGTTCGCTTCCAAGATAGATCTGTCATGGACACCTTTGTATTACAGCGTATGCGCTCGGCGTTGAAAGCAGCATTGCCTACCTATCCGGTTGCACCTCCACCAATGGTCCCCTTAACATTGATTATTGAAAGCGACGCGGGCACTCGCCTCATTTCTAAAATGTATAGATCCTGCTCCAGTATGCGTCCAGTGACCGATGTTAAAATACGTACTGCATGGGAGCAGGACCTAGGTTATCACATCACGGACGATCAGTGGGAGGACTGCTGCAGGGCGACGAGAGAGGTCTCCTTAAACAGTAGGCACAAACTTATCCAATTCAAATTCCTCCGCCGATTGTACCACACACCGGCCCAGGCACACAGGATAGACCCCTCTAGGCCTCATCACTGCTTGAAATGCGCCGCTCCGCAAGCGGATTTCGCACACCTGACATGGACATGTCCCAGACTACAGGCTTTCTGGGAACAAATACATCAAACACTAGGCGACATGATAGAGCTACCACTTATTCCCACTCCGGAAATCGCACTTTTGGGCTATACAGTTCAGTTCCCCAATAAGGTCAGAAGATTTGCAGCACTTGGGTTGTTATTGGCGAAACGGGAAATTGCGCTGCTTTGGGGTCAACGCACTGCCCCCACCCTTCAGAAATGGCTATGTAGTTTGTCATATTGCAATGTTAATTGTGATTTATATTCCTCTCTATTGCCCAGCTCGTCCCGCCCAAGGGCTGCCTCCCAAACGGAAAATGGTATAACACCAGAGGGGGTGGGGTGATTGGGGGGCGTTATTGCAGTGGCATTGTTTTGTTTTTTACATTCCCCTGATGTGTAAAATTGGGGATACGCGTGGGAAATGTGCTGTGTTGGAGCCGCTCTTCCTTTTGTTGCCCACCCTCCTCCATGTGGTTGAACAGGGCGGGGGCGGGAATGCTCTTGGTGGCCTGGGGGCCACGAACAGGCGACACAATGGGTCCGTTACGAACCAACTGTATTATTATGACTGCTGCAACTGTACCTAGACTGTAGCCGTATCACTTGGGCATCTATGTATGAGACGAAAGTTATGAGATTTGCTGCTCGTGAATGTACCACTATACATCATTTGTGTTTCTGAGATGTACCAAAAACTTGAAAATAAAGTTTAAAAAAAAAAAAAAAAATGATGACTCACTGCAGGGCTCAAGAAGCCCTGTGTGACATATGCCCTTTGCAAAGCTTAACCTCAGCAAAACTATTTCTAAAATTGGAATCATCGTCTCAAAACATAATGAAACCCGAGCGAGTGATATGAAACGCAACACTGGCACTTAGTGGGTTTTTACATTCCAGGAGGCTCTTGGCTAGAACCCTGACAAATTGAAATTCTTGTCAAACCATACCCGCATTAAGCAGGACAGAGATGAAAAAACAGGACACACTTGTTGAGAGAAAAGCACTGTTTTATTAGGACAAGCATGCAGCTAGCTTTTCGGATATTGCAAGATAAAAAAAGTCCCAACCTCACTAATACAAACTTTTGAACTATTCCCCCATGCTTAAAGCTACCCTCTTGGTGAAAATTAGGCAAACAACCAATATATCCAAAACCATCCTGCTAGCTCACGACCACCGTCCTTTCAAACATGGCAAAGCTGTTGCCTTCACGAGCCACTCTCTTCTTTGTTAACCAATCTTACGAATCCCCTTTTGACGTCACTACCTGCACTCCCCCACCCCTTCTAATGCGCATAATCTGCCATGTGATGACCCAGGCCTTTCGGGTTAGTGACTCAGTCTTGCCTTTTCTGGCTACAGCCTGCCTTAAAGCAGTACAAAAAGCCACATTCAAGCCTACTTCAAACAAGCATTTGCTATGCAATAGGTCTCGCATTTATGAGAGTTTGAGCTATTGACATTGTAAATGACAATGTCTTTTATTAATGTGTTGTTTTTAAAACATAAATAAAAGGCATTGTTATTTACAATGCCAATAGCTTAAACTCTCGCAAATGTGAGACCTATTGCATTGCAAATGGGTTCGTGCAATAAATTTTTTAAAAAGCATTAGGCGAGACCATGTCCTGTCTGCAACAGCAGGCAGGACAAAGCTATTTGAGAAAATAGTGCTCGGAAGCTGTAATTAAAGCCTACCATGTAACAACAAACGTAACAGGGGGTGTCGCCATGGGAGGTTACAAAATAAGACAAGGCGGTACTAAGTTTCTGCCTTGGGGCGCTGGGGCGTTGCTCCAGTAATATTCTGGCCCCCTATTTAGTTTACTTATTTAATAAAACACTGACTCAAATTCAGTTATGACTATTGTATTATTTTTTATTTGCGACCATGGTCGCGGCCTGCAGCAGTCAGCGGCTCTGAAGGGGGGTGGGGCTTCAGTCACAGACCTGTCACATCACCATAGAAGTGGTGGTGGGTGGCAGCAGCGAGCGCACAGCACAAGTGTGCATGTCAGGTTGGACGGAGAGTTTCTCCAGCCAGCCCGACATGCGCACCAGAGGCTTGCTCTTGCTGCACATTTGTAGAGCGGGGGTTGATCCAAGCCGCAGCCCCGGTCTCCTACTGAGCGGCGAGTTCCCTTGCTCAAGCCAATCCTGGCGCTGCAAAGGAGCAGCCTCTGGATTGGCTGAAAGAGTCTTCGGGCTTCTAATTGGGTAGAAGCTCGTGTGTCTGGCTCTGATGCGCAGTTTAGCCAGTTAGGAGCCGGAGGGAAGTGTGCGACTGGCCTGCAGACAGGTAAGTTCTGTGCTTATCATCCTCTTATTTCATATTAGAGTATGGTTGTCTCTGTGTCAGAGGGTGGACGAGAATGTCTTTGGAACTGTGTGTGCGTTAGTGTATCTACGTCTGTTTATACGCTTGCGTGCTTTTAAACGTTTGCAGTTTGAAAACGTAGTATAAAATATTGGACATGGGGCCTGGTGAGCAGTGCAGCTTCAGCCACTGCTGAGATGAGACTTTATGGGACTAGTTAAATGTCCAAATAATATCGCACTATTTTCGGAAAAGACATTGAAGTGGTGCGAGCAGAGAAATCTCTTGCAGCGACGGAAGAAAAATAACAAAGGACCCTTCTGTTCTGTTCACCATCGTAATGTCATTTATTCCTGAACCTACATATCTCCCTCGTGTCTGGTTTTGTCCCAGCTGTACTCTTACTGTCCTGTGCAAGCTGCAGCCTTTTTAAATCCTGTTTCTTAATGGCCAATTTCCATAGGTTCTCCAGTATGTCTTTCTGATATACTCTCAGCAATACAGTGTCAACAAACAAAACTCGACATTTCTGACAGCCCTTAAAGCAAACCTGCTTTAGAGGCAACAATGAGAAATGTTAATATATCGACCAAAAAGCACTGACAGAAGCACTATACAGGACAGGACTTATATTATCAGCCTGAGAAGGAGCAGTGACTGGATGAGCCCTGCGGGATTGGAACCTGTGCTTTACCGGCCACATTTTTTTGAGAAGGCACATTACGTGCTCTGCACTTCCCCTTTACCCTGGCTGCAAGAAGTGCCAACACTAACTGCTGTTGTTTGTGCTTCTAAGTCCAGCACAACGACTGGAAGGACTGGCTGCAGTAGAGTGAAGGTCCGAGTAGCTGACTGCTGCGTCTGTTGTATAACGGGAGGAGACGGTCTGCGCAGTAAGTCTTGGCATAAGCAGCTGTAAAGGACTGTTCTCTAAGTATTTAAATCTTTTTAACTGAGTCTGACAGAAGAGTCCAAACGTTATGTGAAATATTCTAGTTCAGCTGTTGTACCGTAAGCATGTCATTGTTGCATGATGTTAAAGTAGCCACTGGGCTCAGGTAGGCCATGTCTGGGTCACTGCATATAAGTCATGCCCAAAGTTTACGCCTCACCACTTTCAAATGTCACCAGCCGCCACTGCTAAGGAGGGACTACTAAGCCTATTAACCAATGAACAGCCAAAGTTTACAGTGGACAATGACACAAGGCAATGAAAAGTATGGGCGGAGAGTGGGCGGAGCTTCAAGTCTCTACCTGAATACAGCATGCCTCGCAGCGCATGCGCTGCCCAGGCTCGACCTAAAAAAGCAGCCACACAATGTAGCGAAAAAAAGCCGGGCGAAAGGAGCAGAAAAGAATCGGTACCATCCATAGGATCGTAGTTCACGAGGAAAGAGGCTCAAGGCTACCCTTGATCCTCTCCCTAACGACCACCAAAACCCCACCCTTGCCTAAACGGGCTAATCCCTGCCTGCCTTGGACTGCTTCACCCACCCGAAGCACCCCGGGGGTAAAGATGTCATGGAGACTCCTCTCCCTCGGGCGCCTCCATTTAGACCAGACTCCTTTTATTGCAGTGATATTGCGTGATCTGCAAATTTAGCTTGTTTTTATTTTTTTTATTAAATTTGCATTGCGTTTTTGGAACATATTTGGCTCCAAGTCGGATTACAAAATGTGTGCTTGTGAAGGGCATCGGGCAGGTTTGTGAGTGTATATATGCGTGTGTGCATGCAACCATGTCTGTGTAATCTGTGTACATACACTGGTTTCACATGCTGACAGATTCCATATTAAGAGTCAATGAACTCGAATAAAGTGCTTTACTGCAATGCAGCGTTTTCATAAACATGCCAATCTCTTATGTTTCACTTTTTAGAACAATCTGACGTGCACCTTGAATGTGGCAATGGACAATGTGATATAACATACATGTAATTGTTCGCGGAGGGGCAGTTGCAAGACCTGTGATATAAAAGTGCAGAGAGCAAGTTCAGGGCATTTAAAATATGTGCAATGCTCTCACGCGCAGCACATGGCGCCTCAGACAGCAGGGAAACACAACTGTTCCAGAGGGTGAACGCGATATCTAATTAGCAAACTTCATATAATAGCAATTAACCTTCAGAAAAGAAAAATGCTTTTCCAATATGGAATCAAAAACAAGGCCACTAGGCTAACTCGTCTAATAGGGCACCTTTTGTTATTAAGTGAGCAAAGTTTGGTCTCTGATGACCCAATATATACAATGAGAGCCAACGAAACTGCATTAATGGCTTCCTGGTGCGTCTCTATTGATTCATTCGTGCGCTCTGCAAATTAGGGCAACAAGCAGCCTGATCTGGAAGGCCAATCCCGTGTTCCACAATTACAATCCGCCAGCAGTACGTCAGAACTCGGGCTTCAATTCACGCACCTTTGCAAAACAAAGATTCACATACCTTGTGTACCAGCAAAGATTCACACACAATGTCTGCTGAATTACCATTAACGTAATACGTTTTGGATTACGAGACACATGCAATATGTGGCACGCTACGATTCACCTATGTTTCCTTTATTATGATTTAAATAATTTAGAATCACTCCTAATGTGTTCTAGAGTCACATACACCACCACATGCTGTGCTGCCGCTGAAATGCAACCTGTGTCGAACTCTAATTGCTACCCAATGTACTCTGGACTACTATTAAGAAGCAATCAGAATTAACATAGCATCCATCACTCAACATTAGGGGTGACTGAGAACTGCATCTGTAGCAGAGGGACGTCAAGAAAAAAAAGCATTTGCAATGCAATAGGTCTCGCATTTGCGAGAGTTTAAGCTATTGGCATTGTAAATGACAATGCCTTTTATTTATCTGTTTTGATAATTAACACATAAATAAAAGGCATTGTCATTTACAATGCCAATAGCTCAAATTCTTGT
The DNA here is from genome assembly GCA_963921515.1 of Calotriton arnoldi. Classification (NCBI taxonomy): domain Eukaryota; kingdom Metazoa; phylum Chordata; class Amphibia; order Caudata; family Salamandridae; genus Calotriton; species Calotriton arnoldi. The sequence goes on along the minus strand of CAWUFW010004016.1, from coordinate 333,073 downwards.
AAATGCAAGACCTATTGCATTTCAAAGAAGCGTCCGCCATTGTCCCAGCTGCTTGAAAAGTGAAAGCGCGCATGGCGCGCTGAATGTTGCAGGAAAGCATGTCGTGCCTGCAGTAGTAGAAACTCATTAAAGGAAATAGTGCTTACAGACTAAATAAGAGTACCGTGTAACAACCGAAGTAAAAGGGCCAGTCCTCATGGGAGGTTACACATGAAGACAAGGCGGTACTAAGGAGGGACTAACAAGCCTATTAACGAATCAGAAGCCAGCATTTACGAAGGACAATGACACAAGCCAATGACAAATATGGGCGGAGAGTGGGCGGGGCTTCAAGTCCATACTCAAATACAGCATGCCTCACAGAGCAGCGCATGCGCTGCCCAGGCTCGACCTAAAAAGAGGAAGCAGGGGAGAGAAGAGACAGCACGTTTCGAGATGAATTAAATGAGAACAATGCTGAAAACTATTTCAAATGCTTTGACTCAACAAAAAATACACACAGGTCTAAACAGGAAAGCTTCTCCGTGTAAAACCCAAAATAGTAAACCATTGAAACCGTGGCATAATGCTTAAGCATTGCTTTAAAAGCTGGAAAATTAAGCTCAACAGTTACTACTTTGCTCAACGTATATTTCAACAATAATAACACTGTACATTCAGTAGAAATCACTTTGTTTAGGTCTATAGATTTGGATTTTCATAAAGTGTGTTCTGTGCTATTGACGAGAGTGGCTCACCCCATTTTACAATTAAGTGCATACCATGTAAACAAATGAGTGATATTCATTAAAATGTGTGTATTTACAATAAGCTATCATAAAAAAAAAAAAAAAAGAGTATAATCAAAATATTAAGGTGCTTCTCAGCATTAACTCAGTACCTTGATAATGATAACTTCACACACGATGCTGTCACCGCAAACTACTCTAACACTGACTCATATACACTGTATGCACACAGCAAAGTCACAAGCGTTGCTTCATGTGATCACTCATATACCACACATGGTGTGAAGGTACCCGCTTCAGCTGCAACACAAACAACTAGAAGCATGCACCAGCTAGGCAGGTGTAGGGACTTTCAGTTCATGGAGGGCAGGGGGAATCTCAGACCTGAGCCAAGGGCCGAGACGGGACCAGTCACCATCAAGGTCTGACGCAGTAAGCAGAAGGTAAGACATTAACCACTGTACATCAAGAGAAGCTGGTGCATAGCTCTATGCCATAGACCTTTTAGAAGTACATTACATAATTATTGTTAATTAAAGTCACACACTTGGAAAACACGCTCATGGTGAGAGCACCATGGATGTTATTGCAGAACTAGTCTGCAGTTATTGCAGAACTCATCAACTCCTACAGCAAGCTATCTTTGGGGCTCTAAATACTTTCAGAAACCATCATACATTACAGCAAGTCCTGACCATGGCCTCAACTTGCTAAGATGTCTGCCAGGCGCCATATAAACAGTTCTGGTTATATATTGTTGTAATATATATTTCACTTAACAAATTCTTCGGTACTTATTGTTTTGATTTTGGGATGAAATGGAGAGTCAGCATGGCTGAGATTATAACCTGTTTCATGCGTGTATAAATGGGTTGAATATGGTCAGATAAATCAATGTAATGGTCTCAGTTGTAAACTTAAGATGGGGAATTCTCACCTATGTACTATGGTCATGTTTAGCCTTTGCTCTGTCACACCACGTCCTTCTATAACAAATCCCCTTCCGTTTTCCACCCACAATGTCAATTCAACCTCACCCAGCACATTCTCTCCTCTGTCACTTTATCCTCGTAGTCGCCACACCTGGTCACCCCCATCAGCTATCTCTCCCCTTTTATCAACACGGTCATGTCACGAAAACTTTCACCACATTCATAACTTCGGCCCCTCCATCACGTCACCTGTTCTTTAACCTTCCACACAAACCCTGTCCTCCGTCTACCTGTCACTCAGAACTTCTTATCCCCGTGAATTCTTCATGACTACTTCTCCCCATTACCAAACCCATCACCCCGTGCTCTCAATGTCTCCACATCCCATCTTCCCCACGCCCGCCACGTCACCTCTTGACATAAGCGATACACATGCTCCTCTCCACGTCAACACAAGTGTCCCGGTTCCCATCAACAGAGAGGACTCTGTTCAGTTCAAGTAAGATTCCACTGTGGGCCAATAAGAAAAGAATGAGATTTCCAGATGGCACCATAGTTCGACCCTTCCTGTGGGATCTGAGAAACAGATTAAAGTTTACACTCGCCATGGCCTGTACAAGAACCCAAGATTAAAACCAGACTTTTGAACAGCAAATAGGTGATTAGACCTTTTCTGAATACAATATCTATTTTTGTTTCCTTAATTACACTTGGATTCCCCCGAAGGAAAATGGAACATGCACGAAGACCGATTTCTGTGAAATTAATGCAAACAGAATACAGAAAGAGAAGGCAAGTACAGACCCGTCTAAATCCCAAAACAGTTCCGCCCGACTAACACCAGGACCTGAAGGAGCAGGAGCATTACAGCCAACCAGGCCTCCAGAGAGTGAATCTCTCTGGGCCTACTGTAATCAGTCCTGTGGAGTGAAATCCCGGTCACATTATCCACTGTCACCCATTCAGCTATCATCCATGAAAACATCCCACCCCTTCACAACGTAGGCAACTTCGCAACCCCTTCCTCCTCTGGTACGCCACTACGCTGCCACCAGCCAGGCCAGTGACTGCTCCGTTGGGCCACAGGGGCACGCACCGGGCCCATCACAAACGGGACCGGGGAGCACCCGCGTTTCTGTGACTGCACACAATAAGCATTGTGTGTGTGCACCTCTAACTCCTTCACAAAGAAACCTGGCTAAATATTACCTCTGGCCCTCTTCCAGATAGCACAGGAGAGCACAAGTCACCGTGGATCGGGTCAAGCAGACTTACTGAGCATTCTTCTACTCAACAGATTTGTCTCAACTGAGCCTACACAGTGCAAGCTTGTCTTCCTTCACTTGGCCTACAGAGTGTGCAACTGTCTAGGTTGTCTCAAGCACACCAGCGATAGGTCTCGCCTATGCAAGAGCTATTGGCTTTGCCAATATGTGTGCAGAATAGATTAGAGTGGTGTAGAGTGGAGTGATGCAGGAAGAGTGGCGTAGAGTGTAGTGGCATAGAGTGCACTGGCGTAGAGTGCAGTAGTGTGGCGCAGAGGTGAGTGATGTAGAGTCCAGCGGCAAACAGTGCCGTGGCAGAGTACAGTGGCACAGAGTAGAGCGACGGTGAGTTTAGTCTTTCAGAGTAGAGTGCCATAGAGTGCGGTGGCATAGAGTGCATTTGCGTAGAGTGAACGGGCGTAGAGTAGAGGGGGGCAGAGTACAGTGGTGCAAAGTAGAGTTGTGTAAAGAGCAGTGACGTAGACCCGCAATGGTCTAGAGTGGCATAGCGTGCAGTGGGGAAGAGTGTAGTAGCATAGAGTGCTGCAGAGTATAGTGGTGTAGAGTGCAGTGGTGCAGAGTAGTCTGCGTAGAGTGCAGTGGTGCAGAGTGCATCGTTTTTCAGCAAAGTGGTGTAGAGCGCAGTGGCGTAGAGTGGTGCAGAGTAGAGTGGTGCAGAGTAGAGTGGCGTAGAGTGAAGCAGCGTCGAGTGCAGTCGCATAGATTGTTTCAGAGTAGAATGAAGTGGCATAGGGTGGAGTGGTGTAGGGTAGAGTGCAAAGGCATTGAGTAGTGGCGTACAGTGCAGTGTTGCAGAGTAGAGTGGCATAGAGTGGAGTAGTGTAGAGTGGTGTCATGTGCAGAGTGGAGTGGCCTAGACTGGAGTGATGTAGGGTGAATTGGCGAAGAGTGCAGTAGTGCATAGTAGAACGAGGTAGAGTGCACTAGCATTGAGTAGAGTAGAGAGACGTAGAGGGAAGTGGCGTAGAGTGCAGTGATGCACAGTAGATTAGAGTGGCATAGAGTGGATTGGCATAGAGTGTAATGGCGTGGAGTGCAGTGATGTAGAGTGCAGTGATGTAGAGTGCAGCAGCATAGAGTGTAGTGGCGTAGAGTAGAGTGGCGTAGAGTTCAGTGTTGCAGTGCAAGGTGCCGTAGAGAGCAGTGGTGAAAGGAGAGTGGCATAGTGTGCTTTGGTGTAAAGGCATAGAGTGACGCAGAGCAAAGTGACGTAGAGTGAAATGGTGTAGAGTAGGGAGGGGTACAGTGCAATGGCATACAGTGTTGCAGAGTAGAGTATAGTGGCGTAGAGTGCATTGGCGCAGAGTATATTGGTTTGGAGTAAGGTGGTGTAGAGTGCATTGGCGTAAAGTGCAGTGGCGTAGAATAAGGTGGAGTAGAGTGGAGGGGCGCAGTGGAGATTGCAGTGGCGTAGAGTGAAGTGGCATAGAGTGAAATGGCGCAGACTGGAACAGAGTGTCATACAGTGCAGTGGTGCAGAGTAGACTTGAGTTGTTTAGAGTGGAATGGTGTAGAGTGCAGTGGCGGAGAGTGGAGAAAGGCAAAGTGAATGACGTAGAGTGCAGTGGCGTACAGTGCATTGACAGAGTGCAGTAGAGTGGTGCAGAGTAGAGTTCAGTGGTGCAGAGTAGAGTGGCATAGAGTTCAGTTGCGCAGAGTGCAGTATTACAGAGTAGAGTGGTGTAGAGTGAAGATGTGTAGAATGGAGTGGTGCATAGTAGAGTGGAGTGGTGCAGAGTAGAGTGGTGTAGAGTGTAGTGACAGAGTGCATTGCCGAAGGGTGGCGTAGAGTAGAGTGGGGCAGATTAGAGTGCAGTGGCAGAGTGCACAGTAGACTGTCGTACTGTGCAGTGGTGTATAGTAGTGTGGTGCAGAGTAGAGTGGCGTAGAGTACAGTGGTGCGGAGCAGAACAGAGTGGCATAGAGTGCAGTGACGTAAAGTATAATGGCGTACAGTGCAGTTGGATTAGAGTGTAGTGGCATAGGGTTCCAGAGCAGGGAATAGTGGTGTAGAGTGCAGTGGTGCAGAGTAGATTGGCGTAGAGTGCAGTGGCATTGAGTGCTTTGGTTTTGAGTAAAGTGGTGTACAGTGCAGTAGTTAGAGAAGAGTGCAGTGACGTAGAATAGAGGGGTGCAGAGCAATGTTCCCTCTAATATTTTTCCTCTGTGTGCGGCACTGTAAGGTCTTTGTGCGCGGCAGCCAAGGCTATGTGCGCCAGGAACCAGACCGCATGTGTGGGTACAGCGTCTAAAGAAAGGGGCATGGCCAACATTAAAGTGAAAATGCCTATGGGGCGCTTTTACACAAAGTGTAATAAAAATACAGAAAGAACGAAAGCTTTTGTAGCGCAGCCGCTGAAGAGAAAGTGGTCGCGCTGTGAATTAAATAAATAAATAAGTGCGGCCGCTAAAGTGAAAGCGGCCTGCGTTGTAAATTAAATAAATAAATAAGCACAGCTGCTAAAGTGAAAGCGTACTGCGCCGTAAATTAAATAAATAAGCGCGGCCACTATAGTTAAAGCGGACCGCACTGGAAATGAAAAAATACATGAGTAAATGACATGATATAAAAGGTGGCGGCGTGCTGCGACATCGTGGGTGGAATAGGGAAGATCATTAAAGAAAACAGTGCTCACCCACTAGATAAAGCAGACGTGTAACAACACAAGTAAAAAGTCCAGTCGTTATGAGAGGATACAAATGCAGACAAGGCGGTACCAAGGAGGGACTACTAAGCCTATTCACGAATGAAAAGCAACGATTTCGAAAGGACAGTAACAGGAGCCAATTGAAAAGTTGGGCGGGAAATGGGCGGAGCTTCTATGCCATACCTCAATACAGCATGCCTCGCAGAGCAGCACATGCGCTGCCCAGGCTCGACCTAAAAACAAACAGGTGCTTGGCCTAAAATTATACGGCGCTGTGTGAAGAAAATGGGCACACGCGCCAATTGGGCCCCCAGGGCACTGTATCTAATATGACCCCCAGGGGCGGTTCCTTTTAAAGGGCGGAGGAACGTCACCCCACCTGCGGCGACTCTCCCTCACCCTTCAGACCATACCATTGTTGCTACCTTATAATTATCATAGCAAACACAAGGAGATGATGGACGGAGCGCTGAAACTTTTCAGACACTCACCCCCAGTCACAGATCTGGGTTGAATCCATCATCGTTCTTTAGCTCACTTCGCCACCCCAGTTCAGACATAGCTATATGCAAATCAGTCTTGACCCTGTGCCTCATGGGAACAGTCCAGCCCAAACTGCCAAGCCATGTCTTCCCTGGACCGGAAACAAGCATCCTGGGACTGGTTTCGGGCTAACAGGCCTCATCAGCCAGGCTAGCTTGAATCCAGTGGCAAAGAGAGCAAGGGACCCACATCTGGGTATACCCTGCCAACTCAGATCTGTGACTGTGGGTGAGTGTCTGAAAAGTTTCAGCGCTCCGTCCATCATCTCCTTGTGTTTGCTTTGTTCGCCCTACGTTGGCCGGGTATGCCCAGACGTGGGTCCCTTGCTCACTTTGCCACTGGATTCAAGCTAGCCTGGCTGATGAGGGCTGTAAGCCCGAAACCGGTCCCAGGATGCTTGTTTCCGGTCCAGGGAAGACATGGCTTGGCAGTTCAGGCTGGACTGTTCCCATGAGGCACAGGGTCAAGACTGGTTTGCATATAGCTGTGTCTGAACTGGGGTGGCGAAGTGAGCTAAAGAACGATGATGGATTCAACCCAGATCTGTGACTGGGGGTGAGGGTCTGAAAAGTTTCAGCGCTCCGTCCATCATCTCCTTGTATTTGCTTTGTTCGCCCTAAGTTGGCAGGGTATGCCCAGACGTGGGTCCCTTGCTCACTTTGCCACTGGATTCAAGCTAGCCTGGCTGATGAGGGCTGTTAGCCCGAAACCGGTCCCAGGATGCTGGTTTCCCGTCCAGGGAAGACATGGCTTGGCAGTTCTGGCTGGACTGTTCCCATGAGGCACAGGGTCAAGAATTATTTGCATATAGCTGGGTCTGAACTGGGGTGGCGAAGTGAGCTAAAGAATGATGAAGGATTCAACCCAGATCTGTGACTGGGGGTGAGTGTCTGAAAAGTTTCAGCGCTCCGTCCATCATCTCCTTGTGTTTGCTTTATAATTATCATAGGCAGTCAGACATGCGAGCGCTGTTCTAGTGGAGAGTGGCGGAGTTTCAGGGCGGGGCATGATCATAGAAGTCCAATACTTTACATGGTACAGCAAATGAGGGCTAATGTGGTAGGCTACTAAAGTACATGAGCCTTAGAGCAAGAACTTGTTCATTAGTAGCACTTTGACTTCCTTTTTAGGTTGAGCCTAGAGTAGCGCGCAAGCGCTGCTTCTGGCGAAGCATTATGTAGGGGGTTTTCAAAGCTGACCAGACGCTCGTGCGTCATGGCCTTTTTCGGGCGGTTACCCGCGCGGCCGACATCTGTTTCCCATTATCGTGCCCAGACGCGGGCGCGATAATTGGAAACACATGCCGGGAAAAGGCCATGACGCACGAGCGTGTGGTCAGCTGAGCAGGCTGCCGCGCTCGCTCGCCCCTCCATTGTTGTCCTTGTTTCAACCAAGGCGTTACCGTTTCTTAGCAACCGCTAGTCCTAAACGTGTACCGAGCGTGCCCCTTACGTATCTCCTCTAGAAGCTATAATGGAGTCGTAGTTTGTAAGCTTTCTGTCTCCTTATTACTGCCTGGAATAAAATGATAAAATAAAACACCATATCCCATCAGCCTACACGACAGGCTGAGTCAGGGTGTGACTAAACGTAGCGTGTGCGGGAAGCTAGACACAGGTAGGGCGCGGGGCGCGCCGGCAGCGTAGAGTCTGTCGGGAGTTGTAGTATTTGGGCTCGCGTTACCTCTTCATCGATCAAATGACCCCAAACGAGCAGGACTCGGTTTCCCGACAGGTGCCTTGCTGTCAAGGCCGGGTCTCATTTGAAAGGGGAAACTGGGGCTGAGTATTCGAGTGGGCACCGAAAGCAGGTGAGTCTTGGGGGGCATTGGAAAGGGGTTGTGTGATTTTACTGAAGCGAGCGGAGCTCTGGGAGCTGTAGTTTGCAGAGGAGGACTCAGCAGGCATTGCCATTGTGCTTTGTGGGCAAAGGACGCCAGTGCCTAAAACTGAGGGTGAAGATATTTTTGTTATCCTGAGATACCAGGGGATTCATTATTGTGCCACACGCCGGGTGGGGAGCGGGAGGATCCCAGCATTATTAGTATACACGTGGACTTCGTTAAGTGTGCCAGTATCAACAGGACCACGAGCACTATTGTCTTGAAGGGAATTTAAGCACAAGGGGAAATAACCGTCAACCTCCCAAAGACACCGTCAAGGAAACGTGTACCCCATTTTATTCTTCGTCGTAACGTCAGCTCTAGCTCATTTCTATAAACAAAAGTGCGTGCATGCATGCCAATAGACCCGACGCAGGCGGGAGACTCCCGATTTTTGAAGCAAAAAATGGCTTACAATTGTCTGTTTCCCGTCTGAAATTCCCTTTGTTTCAATAGAAGTCAGTGGGGGAAATACAACCTCCTGATTATTTTGTTAAAATCTCCTTCTTTCCTCTTCTAAAATGTTGGCATCATGCGCCATGCTGTGTGACCGTTTTCCCTTAGTCAAGCTATGCGTAGCAATGTTCCTTCGAGCTACAGGGCATAAACAAGCATTGGCATAGCCAATAGGTCTCGCCTTTGGGACCTTATAAGTATTTAGTTATGCAGCACAATATCCTTGGTGCAACAACATCAACTGTTGCATGGCTAAACACTTATAAGGTCCCAAAGGCGAGACCTATTGGCTATGCCAAAGCTTGTTAAATGATACGGTTGACTTCTCAGAATCCATTACATTGATGTACCATTAATTATATAGATGATTCTATCTGGACTGAGATTACCATTTCTGAGAATGTTTCAACTCTGAAAGTAGTAAGTACCAGACTAAACGTTAGCGTAAGGAATATTGTTAGGTGTGCATTAGTTAAGGGGCAGTGTTTGGTTTAAGTGAAGGGTAGAGTTAAGGTTCGGATTTGGTTCAGCGCTGGGGTAGGCTTATTCTTCAGTATAAGGTCTGGGAACTGATGTGGCACTACTCAAAATATTTACCATAACTATATAGAGCCCCCAGGCATACATCACAGGGGTGGTTACATCAGGCACAAGGTACCACTTTTGTGGCGATCTCGGGCACAAAAATCAAGAGCAAACATATCTTCAATGTAATGTTCCAAGACACAATATCGGCACTATGACAACGCGCATATGCACAAAACAACAATGTAATGCTCCCAGGTACAAACCACCACCACAGGAAGATCCGACATACACATCAAAATTAAACAGCCGCATACACTACATGTCACTACTGGGATTACCAATTGCACACAACATTCCTAATGCAATATTCCTAGACACAAAACATCACAACTGGGTTGATAGTATGCTGGAATAATCCCAGATGCAAAATATCACCATCGTAAAATTTCAAGCACTACATATGAGCATTATGATTTGCCCATGTACAGAATAGTGCCACCTATGATAATGCCAAGCAAAAACTGCAAATCATTTGCACAAAACATCACAATAGTGCTGGGCACTTGCAAAAAAATATTTGGGCTGTAATGATCTCATGTATAAAAAAAATCATTAAGATGATCTAAGGCTCAACAAAGCACTGGGGAAACCTCATGTGCAAGACATCACCTGTGTGAACATATATGCAAACCATTACCAGCATGGTGATTCCACGCACAAAATACCACCAGTGTGGTGATTCAAGGGACACTAACACTAAAGAACATCTCGATTATCTATAAAACATCAAGACATTCTCTGTTTTGTACATCAAAGATGTTTCCTGATAGCCCAGGACAAAACTGTTTCATGTATCATTTTCTAATTTAAACGATTTTAAAACCATAACTTGTACCTCCCAGAACCAAAAGATATGGATGAGCCAAATACAGATGTCTCTGTTCTTGGGGTTTTAAGGAGCTACAAACAATGTGGGCCTTGTGGATCTCTGATGTAGGGCCACTTATTTATTTATACTTATACCTAAAAGAAATGCAGCAAGTCCAAAAGCACGATGTGTGTTTTACACGTTGTGCTTTTGAACTTGATGCATTTTTGTTAATGGAGCGCGGCTGGGGCTGATTAGGGCCTTTGTGAAAATATGTCTGTTAATTGCAGCGCATGACAGTTCTGCGATTAACAGGAATACTTTCACAAAGGCCCACAAACAGCCCGCAGCCGCGCTCCATAAGAAATGCATCAAGGTCAAAAGCACGACGTGTAAAACACACGCCGTGTTTGTAAACTTACTGCATTTCATTTCTTAATAGAGTGCGGCTGCGGGCTGTTTGTGGGCCTTTGTGAAAGTATTCCTGTTAATCGCAGCACTGTCATGCGCTGCAATTAACAGAAATATTTTCCAACAATGGACCACAATCAGACCCCAGCCGTGCTCCATTAAGAAAACAAATGCAGCAGGTGCAGGAGCTTCTTGTTGCTGAATGCGTGCACAGGCTGCCATTAAAAGGAAACTTACCTGCCACTCCCGGCGACGCAAACGCTCTCTCAGGCGATCTGCTGTGTGCGCGCTTCACATAGGACACTGCGCGCTCGGGCTGAAAAAGGTGCGCGGGCGCGCAGGCGCGCACCTTACTGGGAACATAGGTGCAGAGTAGAGTGCACTGGTGTACAGTACAGTGGCGTAGAGTGGCAGAGTGGAGCGGCGCAGAGTGGTGTGGAGTGCAGTGGTGCATAGTAGAGTAGTGTAGGGTAGAGTGCATTGGCATAAAGTAAAATGGTGTAGAGTAGAGAGGCATAGAGTGGTGCAGAGTAGAGTACGGCGATGAAGCGTGGAGTGGTGCAGTGTGGAGTGATCCAGAGTATAGTGCAGTAGCATGGAGTGGTGCAGAATAAGTGGGGTAGGGTAAAGTGGAGTATGCATAGTGTGGTAGCATACTGCCATTACAGACAACACATCTTCAACTGAAATGACCATTAGATCTGCACAGACATTCAGTTTTACTGATAAAAGTATACAGCGCACAAACGGTAATGTCTGGAAATGTCATCACCTAGTGTATTGATTTGTTCTGATCGTATTAAAATATTTGTTTCCATAACACTTCAGAATTATCAAAAAAGTTGCTGAATTTGTGCTGTCCTAATTCTGATATATTCTGAAATATCTGCACAGTTCATTTACATTTAAATTTAGCTGTGTGCTAGAAAAAAATAACATTGTACAGTCTTCCTCTAGCACACTCCCAGTTGCCAGCATGATTGTCACATAATTCTCTCACTTTGAAGTCAGAGAAAGAAACATAAACACCAAGCTCCCTGGAAGACAGAGCATGACATGTGACTTCGGTCTTTGAATGCAGAACAAATGTGAGAAGATAAGAACAAGATTTAAAGGCCTGTTTACAGAAATCCAGTACTGGTGGAAGAATACAGTAAATAGGGTTTGGGCAATGGAAGGGACAAACTCAGGACGGACAGCCTAAAACAAATAATGCCTGCAAATAGAAAGCAAGCAAATCTGAGCTACCTATTACAAAGCCAATTCGGAAAGCCAGGGAAGCTTTCCGAATTTCGCAAAGATGATGTTAGCAAACCAGACAGCTGCGCTGCCTGGTAGGCTTCGACCTGAAAAGAAGATTTTGCAACAGCGGAAATGTGTGTAAACTTTAGGCATGTTAAAAAAAAATGTGGTCTCACGTTGTGAACTTGTGGATTGTAACAAAGTGTTTTATAATGAACTTTCTGTATAAAATTGCTTGCTATATTTTCTGAAAAGAGACCCATCCAAAATCTAGTTTTGCGGTTGTTACAATGAAAACATAAGGCAGAGAAGGAATCACTAGTGGAAGTAAATTTTGTGGGTTCACGCAGGTCCACTCTCCACCAGTCCCACATACAAGTAAGTCTACATGCTTAAAAAAATGACTTCGTACCCCACCATTTTGGGGGTACCACAATCAGCCCTTTATTGGAAGGAAGCAAAAAATTATTGAAAGCAAATAAGACAACCAATCCTTAGTAATCACACAGTTCTTGGCCTCTAACTCCCTAGACCATACCTAACAGTATCCCTGGACATTATTTAGATACTATACCCATTTTGCGCCAAACAAGCTAGGGCAGTGACCATAGCAGGTACCATGCAGGAAGAGTTGTGGAGGTTCGCCTAAAGAAATTAATTTTTGAAAAATTGGGTTTAACAATTCAGTTTGATGAATATATACGATAAAAGGCCAAAGGTTTTATGGAACGCTTAAGAGAAGCCCACGAAATATTCCAACATTTGGCAAAATACATAGCAGCATCTTTTCCCTGCAGAAGCAGATCAACAAAGTGCCTATAAGAACCCTGTGCTGCTAACTACGGGCTGCGCACAGGGCAAGACGGCCTAAGTATCTCTCAGCCCACACACTCCTGAAAGCAGCAACTGTCCTAAAACCTCCTTGGGGTTTTCTTGTGTACTCTATTAACTGTCAAGCTCTCGGACTGGCTCTACCTTAGGGGTCTACAACCTTTTCTATAATAAGAGCTACTCGTGTTTAATGGAAATCATCCTGAACTAGTAATATTATTAGTGTCGTAATAGCGACCACCTCAGACAAGATTAGTGGCCACCCCATGCAGGAATACCAGCAATAATCATCTCAGTGCATCAGGCAGGTTGCCATCAGTTATGTAAACAGGCCTTTTCAATTTGGAACTCCCCTGCATGGGTAATACATGACAGCAATAGCTACAATGCCTCTGGCACCAAGGTAATATTATTAGTAATATTGAATGATTTATCATTCAAACATCCGCTTTAAATTTATTTTGGAAATCCATTTTCTTTAAACACTGGCTTATGAATTCTAAAAATACACACACTTTCATCTCGAATTTACCATTTTGGGATACATATATTTATTGAACCAAACAAAAGCTGCTAATTTAGTAGACTAGGCTGCACACTGGAGAGCTACTTCCAGGTATCTGGACAGCTATCAGTAGCTCCTGAACTACTTGTTGGACAAGCCTGCTCTACCTGGTCTCCAGAGTCCTAACTTAAGTCTAGCTCAGAACTGCTTTAATTACCTTTTGATTTGGAGCAGTCCATACATTAATCACCCTTTCTGTGAAGAAAAATAGTTTGTTACTTCTTAGGACTCCCAGAGCATGTCTGATCTAGTGATCACTCGCTCTCGAGCTCCAGCTACACTATCTGATCACACCCGTGACAGTATTTACACCCTTATGTAATGCAAAGATCATCATTTTATCACTCATCACAATCCACATTGATCACATTTAGGTCCTTGCAACTATAAAATCCAATTTCTGAGGACGCCCTTCCACTTCTGTCTTTGTACTTCTCTTCTGGAATGCCTTTATTCTAGATTCATCATATTGCGCCTCCAGAAATGAACTCAATATTTCAGATCTAACCCTCAGATACAGAAAAATTACTGCAGATGCAGTCTTGATAACTGGATACAATACTGACAATGATGCATAACCAAGAATTTGTGGCGGCAAGATGCATTTTTTCCTGCAGGTTAACTCCCTGTGCAAAATATCAACAGTCCCCTGGCTCCTGAGGCCGCCTACGCATACTCGTTGGGCCCTTTGTGGCAAAAGGATAGGATAGTTCTAAGAACCCTCTCCTGTGCAACAGGTTGGTGTACTTTTGCCCCATCTTGTACTGCTGACCAAGGTTACTCCATCCCACGTGTATGCACCTGTCAACCATGTTCTTCTATACATGTATTAATTACTTATGTTCAATGTTGCAAGAGGACATAGCTCACTCTGCACTTGCTTACCATGATCAAGTGTTGTTGCACGCTGACACCCACTTCCCTTCTATCAACCTCAACACACCTAGCCCAACATGCCTGATTAAGAGTGCAAAGCACAAACACACACTATGTAGTCAGAAGGGCTCTGTGCAGACAATCTTCGAGAGTTCTGGCTCCAGTGAATGGAAGCAGTCCGGCTCCTGCTCTCCCTACACAATATCTAATCATAAGTGACAACACCAGTAAACATACACCCACATAAAATTTACATTTTTGGAGACAATTTAGAAGGTGAGCAGTTTGGGAGCTCACAGACCAAAGTTAAAGCTCTCTTTGGGCACCATATGTACTTGAGACATGACTTATCATGTTCTCCAGTGAAGACAAGATAATGGTGAGAGCTCCAGAAGTTGTAGCGCCACTACAATGGACTATGTGGAGAACAAGTACATGTGAAGGCTGGGGGCCTCCCTTGAGGAAACAATAGGCAACCACATCTGCAAGCATGAGCGATATGGGGAACCGGTCCACAAATAGCAGTGTCACACAAAAAAGTCACAAGTGGTAAAGCTAGGAGGAGTTTTTACCTCACATAGCCAGACTTTGAAGACAATGTTATATTAATTTAGGCTTTACTGCTCAATTTAATGTATTACTTTGTTAGGGTCACTCTGGGTTCCGAAAGAAACCATTGGGTAAGTCAATCAACAATAACAAAAATGTTGGGAAGGTGGCCAACCAAGATGGCCGACAGGATACAACTCTAGGGAGCTCTGTCTCCCCACCGCCTAATCCTGCGGCATCCTGTGATACTATGCAGTCATCCTGCCCCACGGTGTAGGGCTTGCCTCTCCCTGCAGGAAGTCTGGACAGCCCGGTGGCGTTTTAAACATCTGGGGAGGACGATACACACTCCTGGTGTGGCTGCGGGCCTATGGGTGCCGTGCCGACTGCATCCTGTACTGCGGCATCGATTCTGGCTCCAGGGGAGCTCGGCCCATAGTGGCGGGACTGGTCGGACCTGCGGCCTCTGTGGGGAGGAGCGGCCACACCGTATTGCAGGGGAACATTCACCCAGCCTGGTGGGGGCACCAACCAACGTGGCGAGGAGACTGAGGGCCCCGTCCGGCCACCTGAGCCTTGCTACAGCAGAGAAGCTTGGAAGCGCCCAGACAGCTGCACTGACTTAAGGCAGGTTGTCGGGCTCAGGTGGGAGCCTTGGCCGTCGTACACTGGACTGGGATGCCCAATTGCATGGGTGGCCTCGGGCGAGAAGTGGATTACCGGAACATCGCAAAGTTGTGGAGCCGTCCCACGGGGAACTTTAGACAGCACTGAGTGATTACTTGAGGCCCCGCCTGGGCCCATGAGACTCGTGGTGGAGCCGGGCAGTGAGGCCTAGGAGCGCCAGACTGGTGACGTTGTGTCCCACAACACTGCACTCAGCCCCAGAAGGAGGCCGCCCGTAAAGGTGAGAACTGCCAGCCCTGTGGCCCCGGAGGTCCAGCGGACTGGCAGGCCTGTGGTGGCAATGTACATCTGGCTCGTTGGGGGCGTATACTGGCACACGATAACGTCTGGAGGGCCAGCCCAGGATCTTGGACCTCATGAGGGAGCAGGGCGGCAAGCCCTAAGCCGTGCGGACAGCGGGGTTGGGCAAGCCATAATTTCTAGCACTCATCGGCTTATGGGGGTGTCTCCTCCCTGACGGTGTCTGGGGACTGTTCAGCGAGGGCCAAACTGTGCGGCAGTGACTGGGAGCATGGCACTCACCGCTGGGGGTTTTCGATTGGAGGGGATACCCCTTCCTGCATGTGGTACGCAATAAATTTGGCTTTGGACTGCAAGTACCCCGCACCTGGGGAAGGAGATTGACTTTGACTGTGCCTGGACTATGTGGGACCCTTTGCTGATGTAAGACTACTACGTTGGGGTCCTGGAGGCACGGGGAGCCTTGTTAGTCCATATATGATTGGCATCCTGCTCCAATGAGACCTACGCTCCTTTCCCTTGGGGTCTCTGTTGCTGTTCAGCCCCTGTAGTGGAGGACTGAGGACGTGAACTGTGGAGGGTGGCCTCCTTCTTCTTGACCCCCATTGAGCCTTGAGTACCGCTTGCTTCAGGGGTGGACCTCATTGCTTTGGAGGGCGCTGTTTTTCCGTCCCCCCCGGCGTCATTCGTGGGTGATCACCCTATTTGGTGGCAGTTCCGCCTTCCTTCATGGGATCCTGGTGTTTCACACGTCTGAAGGTTCCAGGACGGCTGAGGTGCGCTTGTTCACGAATACTCTGGGTAAGGCTGGAGCTGACATTTTGCATAGTCTCACGTTTGCCATGGGGAGGGGCAGCCCCAGTGAAAGATGCAGGGAAACACCATCACGCAGTACACTACCCCGCGCCAGACCACTCGGAGGTCAACCAGGCAGGGTCCTCAGGTTACACCTGAGTGCTCGGGGGAACCTTTGCAAGCTGCCCTATTGGAGGCCATTCAGGGGTCAAGGGTGCCCCCGGTGGGACAAATTGCAGGAGTGGCCATTGAAGTGAATCTGCTGCATACAGATTTGCGAAACGTTGCAGATAAGGTGGACATTGCAGAGAATAACATTACATCCCTTCAGAAGGAGGTGTCACAACTCAAGCAGAAGGTGGCGCACCAGACCATGGTCACTGGCACCCTTGAGGGCCGACCTGAGGATGCTGAGGGATGCTCGAGGAGGTATAATCTGCACCTGCTGGGTTTCCCAGAGCGGGCCAGTCTGCGGAGCATTTCGTGGAACAGTGGGTGAGGAACGACGGGGCTTTCCACTATCTTTGTTATTGAACGTGCACACAGGGCCCTTGGCTCCTGTTCCTCCACAGTGCATTCCTCCGTGGGCACTCATTGCTCACGTGTTCAATTACAGTGAAAGGGATGTGATTCTGCGAGCTCTCAGGGAGGCTATGGTTCCTCAGTGTGAGAACAGAAAATTGCCATTTACCCTGACTGCCACAGAGAGTGCAGGAGCATCAGAAAACGTGCCTGGTAGTTAAAAAAGCGACTCTGTGCTATGGATCTTAAGCATATGCTCCTTTATCCAGCTAAGCATCGTGTCATTGTGGCAGGCAAGTCGCACTTCTTTGAACGCCCGGAGGATGTCTGGTCATAGCTGGACATGTCAGATGCACCCCGGAGGCATACCCTGAGTGAAGTTGAACCATTCCATGTCAGTGGAAAGCGACAGGGGTGCAGTCAGCCCCCTGCTAGGGGTACGTCGCCGTCTGTGGAAGACGGCTCAGGCCACATGGTGATATGCGATGATGGCACCATGGATGCGGATGCAGCGGAGCTGCAGCAGGAGGTGGAGACATGAGGTAAATCCTCCCAGGGCAGCGAGGACTCTGATACTCCTTCAAATACAGGTGACATTATACCCGACACTGGAACTTGATGGGTGGACTACCCCCATGGGGGGTCTCTTTGACTGTGAGGCCTGTTTAGAAAAGCTGCATTGATGTGGTTACGGCCAGAGAGGGCTGTGAGGGTGGAGGTTTGCATTTTGTGGAATGACGGTTGGGGGGATCTGCAAACGTGGTTCTGAGCTTTTGGGGTGAGTCGTTGTGGGAGCTAAGCTGGTGGCTCCTTAGTGGGTGCTGTATGACTATTTGGGGGATTCTTCCTTCCAGGGGTTGGTGGGGGGAGAGTGAGGTGCGAATGTGGGTTTGATGATGTATTATCGCGACTGTGGGAGTGCCCACTTGAAAACATTCATTTGTTTCAACATTGTTTATTCATTGCTTTTGTGTGATGGGGGGACTACCGCATCAGTCGGGGCGTTGGGGAAGTTCGTCTGTTTGTGTGAGGTTGGGCAGCAATGGTGCAAGTCCAGGCACTTCGATTTCGTTTGACATGTGCGTGGTTCTTGTGTGATGCTACTTGTCTGGGGTGGGGGCTTGGATTCCAGTGGTTTGGTTGTTTTTTGGCTTTAGAGGTTAAGTGCCATCTTGACATGGAGGGGGATACGCGGTCTAGCCATTTGGTGTTCAAACAAGATGACTGTCTCGAGCGAGTGAAGCTCCTTTCTAGGAACGTGTGCAGATTGGGGTCCTATTAAAAGATGTATAGAGTGTTATCGCTGCTTAAGAAACACAGTGTTGACATAGCATGTTTGCAGGAGATCCATCCTAATGAATCTGAGGCTATAAAATTAGTGAAGAAATGGAAAGAGCAGGTTTACTATGCCAACTGCTCATCATTTTCATGGGGGGGTGCTGATCTGCCCTTTGCATCCATGTACATGGAGGTGGGTGTGGAAGTGCGGTATCTGTTGCTGCAGGGCAGGCTGGATGGAGTTGTAGTGGCCCTGGTTAACTCCTATGGGCCCAATACGGATGATAAGTCCTTTTATTTAACGCTACAGGATGTTGTGTCTCCGGCTGTTGATTCCAGACTGATATGGGTTGGGGACTTTAACTGCACTATGGATGGTACACTCGATCATCTTCCCCCTCGACTACACACTAAGACAAAGATGACATCCACACTGCGGAAGGTTACAATGCAATAGGGGCTTTGTGACATGTGGAGGAGTCGCATCCGACTGGGCTGCTATTCACTGACACATGGCACCTTTAGTAGGCTCAATCGTATCCTATTGCCAACACACTTAGCTCCTGGGGTGCTCACATAGACTCACCTGTCCAGTTATCTCTCCGACCATGCTCCAGTGACATGTGAACTTGAATAGGGGGATGGCCCCATGTCCCATTTTACCTGGAGGTACTACAGGACCCTGTGGGCAGGAATACACTAGTGGGTGCCCTTACAGAATATTTTGAGCTTAATTGGCCTTCTACTCAAAGCCGGGCGATGGATTGGGAGGTGATGAAGGCTGTCTTGCGGGGACAGTGTGTGGGCCTCTCCTGCGGGGTGCGGCGGGCGTTATAGGCAGAGCTTCTCCAGAAGAAGGGTGTTTTGGCTGAGATTCAGCGGCTCCCCCTAGATGCGGCGGGACGCCGGGATGAGATGGGGATCCAGCATCAGGTGGCCTCTGTGAGAGACAGACTTGAGAGTTAGACCCTAAAGTCTTATCGCAAGTTACTGTATAGGGAGGGGGACAGGTCTGGGCAGCTTTTGGCTAGGGTACTTCGGCTGGAGACAACTTGTGCTCCTATTCTTCATTTTAAGATTCCTCTGGGGCGAGATGCTTACACACAGGGCGATATTGTGCGGTCCCTTAGAGATCATTTGAAATGGGCCTATTCTAGCCCTCGGAGGCCAGACCCAGAGTGCATTACTGCACAAACGGCCAGGGTAAAGGTAGGTTGCTTGTCCTCTGACTCATGGGTGTTGGGTAGGGACACGCATCAGGGCTGTCTCCTGTCGCCTCTCTTCTTTGCCATACCGCTAGATCCTCTGGCAATTTAAATTCAGCAGACAATATCAGAATGGGGGGATCTAAGTGGGGGGTGTTAATCATTTGGTGTCTCTTTATGCAGATGACACCCACTTTTATCTTACGTCCCCTCGGAAATCCCTACCCCTTCTCTTGAAATATTTAAATGCTTTCGGGGTCTAACAGGTCTTAAAATCAACCACGGAAAATCACTCGTTACCACTGGGTGCGTTGACCACATGGGACCCAGCGTCCCTGTCCCGTAGATGGGAGACTGACCGGTTCGGTTCCTTTACTTGGGGATCATGGTGGCGCACACCTCCCAGCGACGAAGGTGCTATAATACTGATAGAATCATCGAGAGTTTGAGTGCACCGGTCCAATTCTGGAATACCCTCCCTCTCTCCCTAATGGGTTGAGTGGCCGTGGCCAAGAAGGCTTTTCTGCCGCTGTGCCTGTATACTATGCAACATTCGTTTGATACCATTCCTCAGGCGGCCTTTCGGAGATTGCATTCTCTTCTTACTACGCTGATATAGGCCAGCGGCAGAAGCATGGTACCATGTGATTTTTTGTTTTTGCTCATGCTGGAGGGTGGGTTGGCGGTCCCGTACGTGGTGCTGTATTACCTTACCCCCCAGCTACAGCATGCCGCCCATTGGTTGGCGGATGGTGAGAACTGGGAGAAATCGCTGTTGGCGGATGGGACATTTGCTCTTACTCTGCCGCAATTGCTGTTTGCTGGGGCAGGATGTATTGCCGGTGTTGTACCTAATTAGGCACACGGCGTCCCATTGGGAGCGGGCTGTCAAGGTAGTGCTGGGTAGAGCCCCTTTTCCGCAAGAATTTAATTTTTGGGACCTAACAGCGTTTTGTACATTTGCTGAATCCGTGAATGTCACTGCTTAGTCGGGGTGTGTTTGTAAGACTCTTGGTGACCTGTACACGAATGAGGATTTTATTACTTTTTGAGGCAGCACAGGAGGCCTTTGGATTGGGCAATAAGCAATTCTTAACGCGCAGCACCATAGCTGCCATAGTTCGGGAAATATGGCCAACGTTCCCTGCCGCCCCGTCCACGTCACTACTGTTTCTATGGCTGTTAGAGCTGGGGGAAGTGGGTGGGGGGGGAGTCATCTGATTTCACACTTATTATATAGAGCCATGATGGCTGACCGATCCCGAGTCCTGTTTCCTGCCAGGGCTGCTTGGGAGCACGACTTGGGAGGTGCCTTTGGAGGATGCATAATGGGGAAGGTCCTGTGCCCTGGTCTTGTAATGCATGATTTAAATTGGTTCATTTCAATGTCTTGACTGCACATATATTACACCAGTACTGCTTAACAGGATAGATTCTAGAGGGTCTAGTTGGTTGCATAGGTGCCAGGCTCAGGTATCAACTTTCCTACACCTTGCATGGTACTGTCCACTGGTGAACTCATTCTGGACATCTGTTGTAGCACCAGTGGCCTCGATGGTTAGGGCTTCTATAGGGATGGACCCAATTGTTTGTTTGCTGGGGGATGTTAGGCAGTGTAAGGGGGAAAAATGGAATTTAAATTCCTGCATTAGCTGTTATTAACAAAAAGGCATGTTGCAGGTACCTGGATGGGGCAGATTAGGCCCCGTGTGGACAGTTGGTTGAGAGATGTAAATGAGTAGGCGGTGGAAGAGGAAGTACGCCTCAAGAAGTGTCAGCATGATGAGAATGTACCAGCACGCCGCCAACCCCTTGCCTTGACTTGTGGATGCACTTCCGATTAGGTGCACTAGTTATTTGAACCTGGCGTGCATAAATTGCACTAGAGTTGTGTGTGCATCCCTATTGCAGCGCACTAAACTAAGAACTGCACCCAAGATGCAGAGCACTATAGAAGATTGCACAACCCACTGTACCAAACGTCTGTTTCCAGATCATGGACCCACTGAAGCACCCTCAAGTGTGCATATTCATGACCTTATGAACTGAGCCAGTTCGGGTTGTCACAACACTCGACTTGTGAGCACACTTCCCGCACAGTAACTAGTTAATACGGCTCCATATTTTGCACAGTGATGATATATTGTTTTAATAGATTTGTTATTGAATTTTTATTTTTGTATCTTTTATGGCTGTGATTACTGCTGAATTAAGATTATTATTATTATTATTAACACAGCTCCAGATGAGGTTGATAGTGAGACGGCTTCCCAATGTATGCAAACAAGTGTGTGAAATAACGATGGTACCAGGTTCAATTCTTATACTGGAAAGTATCTGAAAAGCAAGATGCTTTAAAAAGCTGTGGAAAAACACAGTATGATGGATGCACTGTTTGATTTCAATATGTTCAGTCAGAACTTGTTATTTCAAGAGCTGCATGATCTACAAACAAATGTATTTTTATGGCTAAGAACATGGCGGGCTATGCTCATGGCAAGCTCATTGCTTGTGTGTAACCCTCACCACGAAGGTCTCGACGTCACCGCCAGGATCACACGGACATTGTCATGGGCTTCTTGCTGCAACCAGTGTCCCATCAGCACTGCCAGGGACCCACAGCAATGGTCAGTGTCGCCGTCGGTGTCTTAATACGGCCAGAGTGATCAGCTGTCAGCCAGGGCCCAGGATGTGTGGCCCCAAATCTACTTCTACTACAAGCCATGCCTGCAATGAGCAGCTTTGTACCAAACTCCATGCCTTCACTGTGCTACTTCATGCCACACTCACAGAAGGAATAGGAGATTTTGGACCACACACTTCGGCATACAATGGGCAGCTTTGTACAACACTTTGGGATCGATGTGTAGCCTACTCCTGGGCCTGTGAAGTTCTGCTTTATAGCCCACGCCTGTCCGGCAATATGCCGCTTTTTAGCGCACTCGCACTCAATGCGCGGCTTTGTAGCGCACTCGTACTCAATATGCCGCTTTGTAGCGCACTCGCACTCAATGCGCGGCTTTGTAGCGCACTCGTACTCAATATGCCGCTTTGTAGCGCACGCGCACTCAATGCGCGGCTTTGTAGCTGTTGTAGCTAAAGACTCCACACACTTAACTTGAAGAGTACTTTATTGGAGCATCCACTATCTGGAGATCAACAGTGCAACTGACACTGTAACGTCTTCCAAGAACATGGAACTCAAAGGAGTAACACCACAATCAATTGAAAGAATACAAAGGTGGAACCATGCCCATAACTGAAGGGCATGCTTACACAGAAACAGAACAGAGCCTTCACAATGCTTAGCATACATATTAATACTACAGCAGCTCACTCGGCTCCCTGCGTTTTGCAACTTGGTTGCCTACTACTGGTTATGCGATGTGCAGTTGTGTTGCCCGCTCTGAGGCCTGTGGTGTGCAGCTTTATAGCCCACTCCAGGGACTGAGAAAGAACACTCCAAATGTATGTCTTCCTAACACAGTCCAGAAAGGAGCACCGACAGCCACGCATTTACAATGGAGTATTGCCACAGAAACAAATGTTCGAATAAAAAAAGAGAGAGTTCTGTTTTCAAATACATTTAACTTACAGAACAAGAAAAACCTGATCAATAAACTGCTGTTCAATTTCCAATTCAGCCTCAGTATGCAATGCATAACTATAAACGTGTTACAACAAGCACAAAGACAGTCAAATTAACAAAGCTACCTGCCAGCTGCACACCCGGCATGTGCTCATATAAGGCTGAGAGGCCTCTATGGCTAGTTACACAGTTCAGGAGTCTTTTAAAAGACTGAAGAGCATTTCAATACACAGTGCATTCTACCAAAATTCAATGAACTGTATTGTATTGTAGCATTTCTATAGCGCCTTCCTACCTCTTGTCGAGGTCGTAACGCACAATGCTGACCAAGTCAATGGTTGTGATTCCGGGTTGCATGGATGTAAGAAGGGTGTTGGTAGTGGTGTCATCAATTACTTTGGAGTATTTGTGTCACGTGTGATGCTGGGAGAGGGTGCTCTAAACAGTGCCGGATTAAACCCTTTGGAGGACCCAAAGCAATCGAAATTTCGGGGCCCACCACACAAATTATCTCCTAATACCCAATGCACTGGATATTTTTTTACAAACAGACAGCTGCTAGACGATGAGCTTTTAAGAGACAAACTGTTATGTTCGCACGTGTGGAGGTTCCTGGACGACTGAGGTGCGCTTGGTCACGCACACTCTGGGGTAAGGCTGGAGCGGACATTTTGCATAGTCTCACGTTTGCTATGGGGAGGGACAGGCCCCCATGGATGGTACACTTGATCGTCATCACCCTCGACTACACACTAAGCCGAAGATGACATTCACACTGCGATGGTTACAATGCCATTAGGGCTTTGTGAGGTTTGGAGAAAGATGCAGGGTAACACCATCACACAATTCACTACCCCGTGCCAGGCGACTCAGAGGATAACCAGGCAGAGTCCTCATGTTACGCATGAGCGCTCGGGGAACCTTTGCAAGCTGCACTTTTGGAGGCCATTCAGGGGTCAAGGGTGCCCCTGGAGGGACAAGATGCAGGAGTGGCCATTGAAGTGAGTTTGCTGCGTGCGGATTTGCAAAAAGTTGCAGATAAGGTGGACATTGCAGAGAATTGTAATTGTAATTTGCATTTATCAAGCGCGTTATCACCAGCAGGTCTCTAAGCGCCACCAGAGGGACACATATCCTAGTGAGTGGTGAAATGGCAGGGGTTAAATGATGCCCCCGGCTTCTAAGAAAGAATAACATTACATCCCTTCAGACGGAGGTGCAACAACTCAAGCAGCGGGTGGCGCCCCCGACCATGGTCACTGGCACCCTTGAGGACCGAGCTGAGGATGCTGAGAGACGCTTGAGGAAAAATAATCTAAGCCTGCTGTGTTCCCCGGAGTGGGCGGAGGGCCAGTGTGCGGAGCATTTCCTGGATCAGTGGGTGAGGAACGACCTGCGGCCCGCAATGCTGTCCACTACCTTTGTTATTGAACGAGCACACAGGACCATTGCTCCCGTTCCTCCCCAGTGCGTTCGTCCGAGGGCACTCATTGCTCGCGTGTTGAATGATAGGGATGTAATTCTGCGAGCTGTCAGGGAGGCTCCAGTTCCTCAGTTTGAGAACAGAAACATTGCCATTTACCCTGACTGCCACAGAGAGCGCAGGAGCATCGTAAAACGTGCTTGGAAGTTAATAAAGCGAGTCTGTGCTATGGATCTTAAGTA
Organism: Calotriton arnoldi; assembly: GCA_963921515.1. Lineage (NCBI taxonomy): Eukaryota > Metazoa > Chordata > Amphibia > Caudata > Salamandridae > Calotriton > Calotriton arnoldi. Next base: position 308,747 of record CAWUFW010004016.1, on the reverse strand, counting down.
TATGCTCCTTTATCCAGCTAAGCTTTGTGTCATTGTTGCAGGCAAGTAGCACTTCTTTGAATGCCCGGAGGATGTCTTGTCGTAGCTGGACATGTCAGATGCACCCCGGGGGCATACCCTGAGTGAAGTTGAACCATTCCATGCCAGTGGAAAGCAACAGGGGCGCCGTCAGCCCCCTGCTAGGGGTACGACACTGTCTGTGGAAGACGGATCAGGCTGCATGGTGATATGGGATGATGGCACCATGGATGCAGAGCTGCAGCAGGAGGTGGAGACGCGAGGAGGTGAATCCTCCCAGGACAGCAAGGACTATGATACTCCTTCAAATACAAGTGACATTATACCCAACACTGGGACTTGATTGAAGAGCTTCCCCTATGGGTGTCATTTTAACTGTGAGGCCTGTCTGGAAAAGTCGCATTGATGTGGCGACGGCCAGGGAGGGTTGTGAGTGTGGTGCTTGGCATTCTGTGGAATGACGGTTGTGGGGGTCTGGACATGTGATTCTGAGCATGTGGGGTGAGTAGTTATGGGAGCTGAGCTGGTGGCTCCTTAGTGGGTGTTGTACGACTATTTGCGGGGACTCTTCCCTTCTGGGGTTGGTGGGGGGAGGAGTGCGGTGCGAATGTGGGTTTGATGAAGTATTATTGTGACTGTGGGGGTGTCTAGTTGATTACATTCCTTTGTTTCAACATTGTTTATTCATTGCTTTTGGGCGATGAGGGCAGGGGGGTAACTACCACATCAGTTGGGGGGTGGTGGATTTCTTCTGTTTGTGTGAGGTTGGGCAGCAATGGTGCAAGTCCTGGCACTTCGATTTCTTTTGACATGTGTGTGGTTCTTGTTTGATGCTACTTGTCTGGGGTGGGGGCTGGGATTCCAGTGGGTTGTTTGTTTTTTGGGGTTCAGTGCCATCTTGAGATGGAGTGGGGTACGCAGTCTAGCCATTTGGTGTTCAAACAAGATGACTGTCTTGAGCAAGTGTAAGCTCCTCTCTTGGAACTGCGCGTATTGGGGTCCTATCAGAAGCGGTGTAGGGTGTTATCGCTGCTTAAGTGACGCAGTGTTGACATAGCATGTTTGTAGGAGACCCATTTTACTGACACTGAGGCTATGAAATTAGCGAAAAAATGGAAGGGGCAGATTTACTATGCCAACTACTCGTCGTTTTCATGGGGGGGGGTGGGTGCTGGTCTGGGTTGCCCATGCAGTGCCGTTTGCATTGATGTAAATGGAGGTGGATGTGGAAGGGTGGTATCTGTTGCTGCAGGGCAGGCTGGATGGAGTTGTAGTGGCCCTTGTTAACTCCTATGGGCACAATATGGAAGAGAAGTCCTTTTATTTAACGCTACAGGATGTCGTGTCTCCGGCTGTTGATTCCAGACTGATGTGGGTTGGAGACTTTAACTGCATTCTGGATGGTACACTTGGTCCTCACCCCCCCCCCTCCCCGCCCCCCTCGACTACACACTAAGCCAAAGATGATATCCACACTGCGGGAGGTTACAATGCAATTGGGGCTTTGTGACGTTTGGAGAGAGTCACATCCGACTGGGCAGGAGTTTACCTGCTATTCACCAACACATGGCACCGTTAGTAGGCTCAGTCGTAACCTATTGCCAACACACTTAGATCACAGGGTGTTCACGTAGACTTACCAGTCCTGTTATCTCTCTGACCATGCTCCAGTGACATGTGAGCTTGAATAGGGGGGATGGCCCCATGTGCCCTTTTACCTGGAGGTTCACCCTGGAGGTGCTACAGGACACTGTGGGCAGGGATACACTAGTGGTTTCCCTTACAAAATATTTTGAGCTTAATTGGGCTTCTACTCAAGGCCAGGCGACGGAATGGGAGGTGATAAAGGCTGTCTTGCGGGGACAGTGTGTGGGCCTCTCCTGCAGGGTGCGGAAGGTGTTACAGGCAGAGCTTCTCCAGAAGAAGGGAATTTTGGCCAAGATTCAGCTGCTCCCACCAGATGTGGCGGGACGTCGGGATGAGATGGGGATCCAGCATCAGGTGACCTCTGTGAGAGATAGACTTGAGAGTTAGACCCTGAAGTCTTATTGCAAGTTAATGTATTGGGAGGGGGACAGTTCTGGGTGGCTTTTGGCTAGAGTACTTCAGCGGGAGACAACTTGTGCTCCTATTCTTCATCTTAAGACTCATCTGGGGCGGGATGCTTACACACAGAGGGATATTGTGAGGACCCTTAGAAATCATTTAGAACAGGTCTATTATAGCCCTCGACTGCCGGACCCAAAATACAATACTGCACCAACGGCCAGGCTAAAGGCAGGTCACTTGTGCTCTGACTCATGGGTGGTGGTTAGGGGCACATGTCAGGGCTGTCCCCTGTCGCCTCTCCTCTTTGCCATAGCGCAAGAGCCTCTTGTGATCCAAATTCAGCAGACGATGTAAGAATGGGGTTATCCAAGTGGGGGATGTTAATCATTTGGTGTATCTTTATGCAGCTGACACCCACTTATTTTACAGCCCCTCTGGAATCCCTACCCCATTTCTTAAAATATTTCATGCTTTCTGGGATCTAAAAGGTTTCAAAATCAACCATGGCAAATCGTTCTTATTCCCGCTGGGTGCATTGGCCGCATGGGACCCACCGTCCCCGCCCACCCTGTCCCTTAGATGGGAGACAGACCGGTTCTGTTTCTTGGGGATCATGGTGGCACACACTTCCCAGCAACGAATATGCTATAATACTGATAGAATCACCAAGAGTTTGAGTGGGTCTTATTTTGGAATACCCTCCATTTGTTCCTAATGAGTCGAGTGGCCGTGGCCAAGAAGGTTTTTTTGCCGCTGTGCGTGTATACAATGCAACATTCGTTTGAAACCATTCCCCGGGCGGCCTTTCGGATACTGCATTCTCTTCTTACTATGCTGATATGGGCCGGCAGCAGAAGCAGAGTAGCACGTGATTTTTTGTTTTTGCCCATGCTGGAGAGTGGGTTGGCAGCCCCTTACATGGAGCTGTATTACCTTGCCTCCCAGCTACAGCATGCCGCCTACTGGTTGTCGGATGGTGAGAACTGGGAGAAATCTCTGTTGGCGGATGAGACATTTGCTCTTACTCTGCCGCAATTGTTATCAGGGGCGGGATGTACTGCCGGTATCGTACCTAATAAGGCACATGGCGTCCCTTTGGGAGCGGGCTGTCAAGGTAGGGCCCCTTTTGCGCAAGAGTTTAATTTTTGGGACCTACCAGCATTTCGTACATTCGCTGAATGGCACTGCTTGGTCGAGGGCAGTTGTGAGACTCTTGGTGACCTGTACCCAAATGAGGATTTTATTACTTTTGAGGCTGCCCAGGAGGCCTTTGGATTGGGCAATAGCCAATTCTTAATGCACGCCAGCATAGCTACCATGGTTCAAGAAATATGGCCAACATTCCCTGCTGTTCCGTCCATGTCACTACTGTTTTGAGGGCTGTTAGAGCTGGGGGGAGAATCATCTGGTTTCACACTTATTAGATAGAGCCATGGCGGCTGACAGACCGCTAGCCCAGTTTCCTGCCAGGGCTGCTTGGGAGGGGCCTTTGGAGGATGCACAACGGGGTAGGTCCTGAGCCCTGGTCTTGTGATGCACAATTTAAATTGATTCATTTCAATGTCTTGCACTGCACGTATATTACACCAGTGCTGCTTAACAGGATAGATTCTAGTAGGGTTAGTGGTTGCACCGGTGCCAAGCTCAGGTGGCAACTTTCCTACACCTTGCATGGTACTGCCCATTGGTGAACTCATTCTGGACATCTGTTGTAGCACGAGTGGCGACGGTGGTTAGGGCTTCAATAGGGATGGACCGGTTTGTTTGTTTACTGGGGGATGTTAGGGAGCGTAAGGGGAAAAAATTGAATTTAAATTCCTGCATCTGCTGTTTTTAGAAAAAAGACGTGTTGCATTTACCCGAATGGGGCAGATTGGGCCCAGTGTGGCTGGCTGGGTGAGGGATGTAAATGAGTAGGCGGTTGCGGAGGAAGTACGCCTCAAGCAGTGTGAGCATGATGAGAAGGTGGAAGAGAAACTGCAAGTTTGGGGGGTGATGCTGGCTAAGTTTGTGGATCGTGGGGGTTGCGGGACACTATGTCAGATGACAAGATGTACTCCCCTCTCGCCTCCAATGCTGGAGCCCTTGTAGTTCTTTGAGAGGAGAATGCTGGGATATGACACACAGGTGTGGTGCAGCGGCCAGGGCAGCTGACTTCGGAGCACAGGGTTCACGGTTCGATCCCCGGCTCCGGCGGCAGCTCAGCTCAGCACCATGTGACTCTGGGCAATAGCTCACTTAATTTCCACTCCGGCCCCCAGCGCCTTGAGACCCGTAAGGGTGAGTAGCAGCGCTATATAAAAACGGACTTACATATCTGTATTATTGTGGGATTTGTAACGTGGTAACCTGCTACTCCATGTCAAATGTTTTGTGGATGGCAGCAGTTTTTCTGATTCTTTCTTTGTATTGTTGTTTACGAATTGCAAACAATAAAAGATGTCTTTTAAAAAATTAAAAAACAATGACAAAATGTTAACAAGTTGAATTCCAGGGATCCTTTCTAGCCTGCCGTACGGGACATACAATAACTTCCTGTATGGCAGGGCATAAATTTCAGCATGCTAATTAATACTCGCCACAAAATCTAATGGGAAACGCCACACATCTACCCCCGAGGACAGGGTGTAAAGGGCTCCCTCAAAAGACTCCCAAGTGATCCATTAATCATTACCTTGCGACCCCTGTAAAAGGAGAAAGGAACCTATCCATTAAGAATCCCAAGGTCACACAAGGGTCACTACAAACATGTCTGCTCTGCCTCTATCAAAGATTTGTAAGTTGTAGATTCTCCACCTAGGGCCCAAAGTTGATGCACTTTACCATTGCCTTTATGTGTGCATCACTTTTGTTAGTGAAAGAAACATCGTGTGTACTTATAATTATTTTTCGTTGTGCTGTTGCATCTTATTTGCAACACGGCGCACACCACTTAAGCATCGCATACTCTCAAAACCCATCTAATACATCGCACTGACAAATCCTACACAGGGCTAAACAATGGTGACCATCATGGAGAGATGCCGGCTGGCAGACGCCTGGCACTGCCTACAGAATATGACGTTATTATGGACTTTTTTTTTTTTTAATTGAAAGCCTTGAGGCTAAAAGTGGGTGCTTTCCCTCGAAGAACTGTACTAAAACTCTTAGAAGCATGTCCTGGATCCACTGCACTAAACTTTTTCACAGATCCTGGCACTTAAACTTCTGTGTGACTGTTGAGGTTCCACTTCACTCTAGAGTTGCATGGTCGTGTCTTCTGTATACTGCACTGGAAATGTACCAGCACGCCACCAACCCCTTGACTTGACTTGTGTATGCACTTCCGATTAGGTGCACTAGTTATTTGCACCTGGGGTGGATACATTGCACTAGAGTTGTGTGTGCATCCCTAATGCAGCGCACTAAACTAAGAACTGCACCCAAGATGCAGAGCACTATAGAAGTGTGCACAACCCACTGTACCAGACGTCTGTTTGCAGATCATGGACCCACTGAAGCACCCTCAAGTGTGCATATTCATGACCTTATGAACTGAGCCAGTTCGGGTTGTCACAACACTCAACTTGTGAGCACACTTCCCGCACAGTAACTAGTTAAAACGGCTCCATATTTTGCACAGTGATGATATCTTTTATCGCTGTGACTACTGCGGAATAAAGATTATTATTATTACTGCTCCATATGAGGTTGATAGTGAGATGGCTTGCCAATGTATGCAAACAAGTGTGCGAAATAACGATGGTACCAGGTTCAATTCTTATACTGGAAAGTATCTGAAAAGCAAGATGCTTTAAAAAGCTGTGGAAAAACACAGCATGATGGATGCCCTGTTTAATTTCAATATGTTCATTCAGAACTTGTTATGTCAAGAGCTGTATGATCTACAAACAAATGTATTTTTATGGCTAAGAACATGGCGGGCTATGCTCATGGCAAGCTCATTGCTTGTGTGTAACCCTCACCACGAAGGTCTCGACGTCATCGCCAGGATCACACGGACATTGTCATGGGCTTCTTGCTGCAACCAGTGACCCATCAGCACTGCCAGGGACCCACAGCAATGGTCAGTGTCGCCGTCGGTGTCTTAATACGGCCAGAGTGATCAGCTGTCAGCCAGGGCCCAGGATGTGTGGCCCCAAATCTACTTCTACTACAAGCCATGCCTGCAATGAGCAGCTTTGTACCAAACTCCATGCCTTCACTGTGCTACTTCATGCCACACTCACAGAAGGAATAGGAGATTTTGGACCACACACTTCGGCATACAATGGGCAGCTTTGTACAACACTTTGGGATCGATGTGTAGCCTACTCCTGGGCCTGTGAAGTTCTGCTTTATAGCCCACGCCTGTCCGGCAATATGCCGCTTTTTAGCGCACTCGCACTCAATGCGCGGCTTTGTAGCGCACTCGTACTCAATATGCCGCTTTGTAGCGCACTCGCACTCAATGCGCGGCTTTGTAGCTGTTGTAGCTAAAGACTCCACACACTTAACTTGAAGAGTACTTCATTGGAGCATCCACTATCTGGAGAGCAACAGTGCAACTGAAACTGTAACGTCTTCCAGAACATGGAACTCAAAGGAGTAACAACACAATCAATTGAAAGAATACAAAGGTGGAACCATGCCCATAACTGAAGGGCATGCTTACACAGAAACAGAACAGAGCCTTCACAATGCTTAGCATACATATTACTACTTTAGCAGCTCACTCGGCTCCCTGCGTTTTGCATCTTGATTGCCTACTAGTTATGCGATGTGCAGTTGTGTTGCCCGCTCTGAGGCCTGTGGTGTGCAGCTTTATAGCCCACTCCAGGGACTGAGAAAGAACACTCCAAATGTATGTCTTCCTAACAGTCCAGAAAGGAGCACCGACAGCCACGCATTTACAATGGAGTTTTGCCACAGAAAAAAATGTGGGAATAAAAAACAGAGAGAGTTCTGTTTACAAATACATTTAACTTACAGAACAAGAAAAACCTGTTTAATAAACTGCTTTTCAATTTCCAACTCAGCCTCAGTATACAATACATAACCATAAACGTGTTACAGCAAGCACAAAGACAGTCAAATTAACAAAGCTACCTGCCAGCTGCACACCCATCATGAGCTCACATAAGGCTGAGAGGTCTCTATGGCTAGTTGCACAGTTCAGGAGTCTTTTAAAAGACTGAAGAGCATTTCTATACCCAGTGCGTTCTACCAGAATTCAATGAACTGTATTGTATTGTACATTTCTATAGCGCCTTCCTACCTCTTTGTCTAGATCGTAACACACAATGCGGTCCAAGTCAATGGTTGTGATTCTAAGTTGCATGGATGTCAGAAGGGTGTTGGTAGTGATGTCATCGATTATTTGGGAGTATTTGTGTCACATGTGATGCTGGGAGAGGGTGTTCCAAATGCAGCGCAAGATCCCATGTTACACATGTGGCGATAAACAAGGTAACAACAATACTTGAGGGGGGTTACCTTATTTTGTTGGATCCTATTACAATCCACAAGACAGAATGTTGAGTTGCCACTATCTCACTCGTGTGTAGGATTGTTCACCCAGGTAAATCGGTGATAATCACTGTGCCCTTGTGTGATATATTTTAGGGCCTTCACCCACAGGTACGACCTATGGCTTGCTTCATCATCGAACCCTCATCACATTCACCTAGTGTGGGGGGACGGGCTCAACACGTTGTAAGTGGAGTTCTTTGGCTATGTGGTTTTAGGGATTGTGAGAAGAAATTAAAATTGCCTGCCGGATCCTACTACTTTTTTAATGGTTGGTCCATCAGCAGGGTTAAAAAAAAAGTGCAATGTCATAGAGGAGTAGTGACCCTATACATCTGAGGTCGACATGTTTAAGCCGTTAGAATCGCCCGTGTGGGTCGGTCGGCTTTCTTCAGGACCTTATTTTTGCGCTAATCCCTATAAGTATAACTGGCCTTTTTCGCCGTGTATATCCGTCTTTTTTTTAAGTTTTCAAGAAAGGTGGGCATGCAAATCATACAGACAGTGTATTTTGGACTTTTTCCTTTTTGCATTGGTCTGAGTTGGCCTATTTAATCAATAAGGCTTCACAGGGTTAATCTGGGGGAGGGCGCTCCTTATAGTCACACTTTCGTCAAAGGACAGCGCCCCGCGTCTTTATTCGGCTCCCTGCACCCCGTATCATGCCTTATCCTCCTAATTGTTTTCCAATAAACAAGGTAGTGCAGGGATAAGTTTGCATGCAGCCCACACAAAGCAGTCAGAATTGCGATCTTAGAGGTACTTCAGTCTAAGTCAGGGTTTTCCCAAGAGTAGTGTGGGCGCTACTGTTAACTTCCCAGCTACCTGGGAGTAGCTACTATATGTACTGCCCAAAATAATAAAGGAAAAGCTTTCGTTTAATTGAATTAAGCATGTTTCCAAAATTTTAACGCATGCACTGAAAGGCAAATGTGTTTATTTTCAGAGCTGATATTTGCTGATAAAATACTTTTTAGACTGTTTTTTTCAATGGTAATTTCTGCTATGTTGGAAGTCTTATTACTGATGTTATTTCTTAGGTGCTGGAGGCCTTGCATACATGACTGCTTTGACATGTAGAGGCAGTCCAAATTTAAATTCATATTTCTTTTTTACATTATTGCTGCTGACCTTGCCTGCTAGGTAGTCACTGCTAGTAATCCGTCAGGCAATTGTCACTAATGGAATATTGTCCGAAATGGTTACTAGTGTAACACTGGTAATTTTGTAAAGGTAGTTGGGGTGATTTTTATTGAACAGAAGTAGCTCTCAGAAGAAAAAAAAAGTTTGGGGAAGGATCCCCAACCTTTTCTATTCTGAGAGCTACTTCTGTTCAATAAAAATCACCCCAACTACTTTAAACAAAGGGCATTTTGATTGTACATAGCTAGGTTGCAACCTGTAGATTGTCTGATGTGCGATGCAAAGTGCTTTGAAGGATATTCTTCTGCAAAGGTAGGTAGTGTAGTGGTTTGAGGGAAAGGATACCAAAGTCCTGTGTGTTTAAGTAGAGGATTCATCTAGCACCAGTGTTCTGTATTCTTTGGAGATTTTCTGGTGCATTCGATATAGGGTGAATTTGCATAACTCAGAATCGATATAACAAGCACTGTGGATGTCCGTATCCTGTTTGACAGGCTTAAATAAAGGTAAATGCTTAATTGGATGAGTCCCCTGTTACTTTTCTGACTTGATATTGTAAAGAGATATTGGAGTTCATACTAATAAAAAGTTTTCCACCTCAGTCGAAGTTGTAAGTACCTATCCAATTTCCTCAACCAAGAGGATATAGGGTCATAGTTTTATCATAATCCATAGGTAAGGACATCTCTCTTTGAGGGATTAAGTTTGAGGCTATTCTCAAGCATTTTTTGTTCCACACTAATATGCATTCACAGAGTTTTGACTTATGAGGGATATTAGATTTTGTGAATGGTCTGAGTTGCATTAGCATAGTCGCAGCAGGTGAGGTTGAAGGAATTCACAAGATAAAAAAAGAGGAGTGAAGTAGATGCCTAAGGGTAAAGGTGCAATAGTAGAGACCTGAGAAGCACCAACTGAATAGAGGCATGGTGCAGAATTGAATGGTGGTAGTGAGACAATTTGGGGCCCAACCTTGAGGAAGGATTTTATCCACTTGCGGACTGTATCCTGGTGTTGTACAGCCTTGGTTGACTTTGTTGACGACAAGTTGAGCAGTAATAGAACAGCAACGCCACTGTTGTCAACAGTGTTATTAAGGTCATCCCATATGGTGATTAGCGCAGACTCCATGCTTCTTCCTGGTCTGAACCCATTCTGTCTGACAGCAGCTTATTAATTTCAATTAATGCTGATATCTGAGCGGAGGCAACATTCTCTGGCGTGCAAAAAAGAAAGAGCATCCTCTTAATCTATGGTTTTCCATACTAAGGCCCTGATTACAAGTAGGCTGTAAGATTTTAATCTCTTCACAAACCACTGTTTGCACAGAGATTGGAATTCTAAGTAATGTGGAGTTTACCGCACCCAGTAATTATCAGGTGTGATAAACTCTGCATCACTTCAATTTTCCCAGGTCAATTTCAGTGGGTCAAACCTGTCGAAATTCAAAAGGAGAAAAATATTCGGTAATTACAAGGACAAGAAATCCAGTGTCATAAGTGCCGTCTTATGCCCTATTTCCAAGCTTGAACTCTGAATAGGAGTCAATTAACAGACCCAGTAAATACCTCACCTGTAGTGGCTACATTTACTATATCTGGTAAATATCTAAGACCCCACCGACTATTTTTGATTGGGACTCAAGACATATCTGAGCTTCTAGCTGCACTAATTGCTAACAGTAGATAAACATAAACTCAAGTGCAAGTAACACAAAGAAAATGAACTTTGAAATCAAGTAAACGTTTCCTCTAAGAATTCACCAGTCACATTGCCTGGGAGGAAGTCTGGCCCACTCCTGCTTACGCTTGGTCATGTTTGAGGGATTTCTTTTATGAACAGCTCTCTTTAGGTTGTACCAAAACATCTCAATTGGGTTGAAAACTCAACTTTGACTAGGCCATTCTAAAATCCTGACTTCTATTCCATCCATTCTGTTGCCGATTTACTGTTGTGCTTTGGATAACTGTCCTAAGGCATGATCCACTTTCAGCTAAGGGATAGCTGTTGGACTGATTATCTCATGTTTTTATATAAAACGAGCTGGTATTGAGAGGAATTCATGGTGGACTCAAAGATTCTGAGGAGTCCAGGTCTTGCAGCTGCAAAATGGGTCCAGATCGTCACCCCAACAAAACCACACACAACAGCTGGTTTGTGGTCTAAACAGGTGCTGTTTTGCAAATCTAAGTCATGCAGCAATATTGTTTTGGCGATAAGGGGTTTTCTCCCAGCTACCCTTCCATGAAAGCTGTACTTATTCAGTCTTTTCATAATGGTAGAAACATAAACTCTAACGTTTACCATCTCACCAAAAGCCTGTTGATACCTGGTTGTAGTTTATGGGGCTCTTTGCAATCTGAAGGAGCGTCATACGGTCCCATTTTAGGATGATTTTTTTTTTTTAGAACACCCACTCAAGGGTAGATTGGTAAATGTCTTGAATATTTTCTATTTGTAAATAATCTTTCACACTGTGGAACATTGTTTGAAAATGGCGTTAGAAACCATCCCAAACTTTTAATCAGCAACAATTATTTATTTGATGCTGGCATAGGTTTTTATCAAACCCTTGAAGAGTTGCCAAAACCAAAACTCCTCAGTCCAAACGGACAACAAATCTGGCTTTATATATATATAGGTTGCAACATTTCTTGATAAGGTTAATGTTTGCAATTCTAACGGAAACCTGATTATAATTACTATCTTAACTAATATGGAAGCAGCAAGGGCACACTTACGTTTTCACAAGGCTTCTAAAAGTTAGCTATTTCAGTTTAATAAATGATGACAAAGAAAAATGTGTGTGTAGTCACACGTGGTTAGAGGTACCTGTTGTTAAAACCAGATTCAAATGAATATTAACATGTAGAACCACATACTCTTAAGTGAGTGAACTTTCTTTTCACATCACTGTACAAGGACGAAATTAGTGATGTATGTATAAAGCCAAAACTGATCACTAAAATAAAAAATGTCAAATGCATCAAAAACTTAGATTCAGTACAGCTCTCATTTAACAACTGTACTCTTTCACGTTGGTTTTTTATCTGTGGTGTTCTATAGTGCTGAGTGTTGCCTTTAAGCCTCTTTATGACCAAGTCAGTTAAAAAAATGATGTCCTGAATTTTTTGAATGACACGCCCCATACTATATCGCAACGTGTGATTTTGATCTTTCTGTGGGATATTTTACATAGGTCTAACTTATTGCCAGATTCTTGCCTCTGGGTGAATAGCTAATTTAAATAACACTACAACTGCTATTAGGACGTGTAAATCACAGTAGAAGTATCATGTTTAAATACCCAACATAAGAAATGGCTAAGGTCCCGCCACCTTGGGGGAGCCGCACACATGGTGGCTTCACCAGGCCGTCAGCGTTGGGGGTCAGCAGCGCATTGCGCTGCCACCCCTCAACACTGTGGGCGGTGATTGTTTGGCAGAACCGCAACCCCAGATGCACTTCATGTGCTTCCAAGGCGTGTGTCGAGGAGACCGCGAAGCCCTGCCCATAAAAGGGAGCACAAGGCGGTGGTCAGGTTTTTCGCTTCAGACTGTCGCATTGCAAGGACGCTGACCGTGCTGCTCCTGCCTCCTCAAGACTGGCCATTTCTTTGTTCCGCCTACCATCCCCATACCAAATAGGGTTAGGCTGTTAATTTCTGTGCGAGTACTTGGTGTGCTTTGTCTTTGTTGTGTAACTAATCTTTTCCTTCTAGGTCGATTGCTATGGTCGTATTTTGTCTTGTAGCCTTGCGGGTGAGGTCATGATTGGGGGTCATTTCGGCATTACCTTCCTTACATTTACACAACAGTGGAGTCACAGACCCCTCCCAAGGGGTGCTGGCAGGAGGTCAAATGGTGGATCCAGGGGCATGGGGGTTGTGAGCAATCACTGGTATCTGGCCCTTGTGAACAAACACCCACGCCGGCGCAATGGGCAAGAGGCTAGCACTGACTCTTGGGGGGGAGAAGCGATGGGTGTAGGGGGTGCCAGAAATAGGTATTCTGGCGGGCCGTTGGGCCATCTGCACAGGTGTACCCCCAAATGGGGATGCAGATGGGTGGGTCCTCCCATAAGTAAGGACCCACCGCAGGTAGGTCACTGGGCGGAAAGGCTGGGCCTTGGCCGGCTACACATCACGGGAACCAATCATGATCTCACTCGAGGGGGTCAATCAGGGTACATAGGAACATGTCTGGATAGTGGTAGAAATCTGATGTCTAGCGTCTATGTTAAGGTTAGGCATGCAGCACCTTGTGTAAATAAATTTGTAAATATGGAGGGTTACTGTGTACGAACAATTGAAATGATGTGGGTTTCATAATGCTTGTTAATAAAATATGGCTGGGGTTTACGACTTCTAATCCCAAAAATTGTGCATGGTTATGTCTCCGGGGGGGTGGGGGGGCATGGTGGACGGACGTGCCTGGGTTTTGGGGAGAAGGCCTCGGCGATGCCAAGCCATGTAACCACGTACGCAAATGCATGAAAATCAGCATTGCCAGTGCCACAATCAACCTGCTTTAGAAACTCAAAAGACATTTACCTCTCTGATTAAAAATGGAGTGACAAAAACACCACAAACTATAGAAGAAACAAATACACCTCGGTAATACATGCCCAGAGACTTATATGCTGTGCTATTTGGGGTTTATAGGTAAGCCTCTCAGTTTTCTGTTTTTACTGATTTTCAGAGATAAATATAGACACAACATTTATAGCTGTCTGTATTTTTTAAATATGATAAAAAACGGAAAATAGGTCAGCTTTTCAGTGACTCTCCATGCTGTCATTTATGACTGACAGTCAGACGGCAGGGAAGTATTAAAAAAGGGTCAAATTTTACTAATGAAACCTTAAACATTTGCACACTTTTGTACTATGATGTGAATGTTTTCATATAAGTGTACTGCGTGAGTAGTGCTTCTAATATAATCCAGTCATCCTAACCTTTAGTGGTTAAAAAAAATGTGGAAACATTACTGTTTGCATCTTCATTTTTTTCCACAGAACACAAAATAAATATGGATAAGTACAGATAAAATGAACCAATGAAAATAAATAGAGATTAAAATAATTTTTTAAAAATATACCATAAAACCTGGAGGCCCAACTGTAAATCCCAATGCAAACAAAGCCAATTCAGAATTTGATTCGTCAGAGGACGAAAAAAACAAGTTATATCGAAGGGCGTAACAAACAAACACTGTTAACACCATAGAGCTGCAAAAGGGTGTCGTTAAGCAAACGTTTGATTTTTAACATTTTACATAACTGATACCTTCTGTACTACAATAACACTTGCTCTCACACATATGGGTGTCCTCAAAAGTGGAGAGTTCCTCTTTGGCTTTGCAGTGCCTGCTTGTTGCTATTGCTTTGTGGAGTGTTTATTGACGAGTCTCTATGCCAGACTATTTCACTGCCAAAGGCACACACTGGTTCAGCTCTTTTTTTTACCCAGGTTAGAATGGAGTGCTGGCTGCAGGTAGACCGATTGGGCAGACAACGCATGTCACTGGCCAGACGCCAAGTAGTGGCACAAGGTGTACAGTGGCTCGGATGGAAGCCCAAAAGGGATCAAAACTAGACCAAAGGCTCAAAAAGGGGGCGGGCGCACAAAGACCTCCAATTGGAACATTCCAAGAGGGCGCAGAGTTCTTAAGTTATGAGGAGCCAGGAGGTAAGGGCGAAAGTGCTTGGGAAACCCTAAATAAGTAGTCTAGGTGGGCCATTCAATGAGTTCAACTCAAGGAAGCCACGTTGGACCAGAAGGAGGATTCAAAAGAAGTGGTTGATTTAGGGTGGACCGCACTGCATAGAAACAGGGAGGGTTACATGTATGACCCGGATACATAAGTAGGCAGGGACATCCCATAAAACGGGGAGATCCCTAAAAGTTCCGTTGTAACATAGCACAAAGGGAAAAAGCAAAATGGGACGAGACCAGAAACGAAAGGAACCGTGAGACTCTAAAAATAAACGGGCTAGTGCAAACACCCATAACACTAGCAGGCGGGCTGGGCACCGAACAACTGACAAATGGGGGTGGGGGATAATCCAGACACTCAGGATCGGCAGAATGGGGAAAGAAACACAAGCAACTGGGGGACCTTCAAGCCGAAACTTCCAGAAGGCCATGGTAACTCACAAATATTCAAGGAGTAATGGGACCAACAATGCCATTAGAGAACCATCATAACAAACCTTTGCGGATACGAGGGGCCGGTTGGACTTAAAAGTACACAGAGAGGCCCCAGGGGCCACTGGTCGGGAAAGCGGGAGGTGGGGGTGGTTGTAGGACACAAGGCCCTATGTTAGTTGCACATGGGAGCACGGTCCCCAAGGGGACGAGGATATTTGGACTCCAAAGAAGTGCTACAGGAGGCGATAGAGGGCAACAATACGGCTCTGCGGAGTCTCGCCAGAGGGGTTCCACTTCCAACCTCAAGGGGGCAGGGAAAGTGCAGTACTTGCGGTGCCTGGGGTCGACACAAGCGCAAAATTGTAGCGTGTTGAGAAGTTGAACGTTTCAAGTTGTTTCCCCCTACGATTGCCCCTCGTGGTGTGCCTAGAGAGTACGACTCTGCTTAGCCAGTATCACCGATCCCTCCCCCCCTCACTCGGATTCTGCCACGGGACCTTCGTCCCCGGACAGACCTGCGCTTACCTCTCAGCCATCTTCACATGTCCCAGGGCCCCCCCGTCGTCTGTAGGGTCCAGTCTGAGGCTTTACTCCTCCACTACGACTACTGCCGGTCCGGCTTCCCCTTCCTCGGTGCCCCAGAAACTCCCCAGCGCTCCGGGAATCGGATAGTTCCTGTTCCGGACTCCCCGCTTGGCATGAACTGTACAAGAAGTACACACTCGGCGCTCTCCTTGCCCCCGTCCCGAACTCCACTCGGTGAATTCTGGCTTTCTCCTCCCCTCGCACTGTCCGGGCTGTCGCCGTCAGGGCGCCCTCGGCGTGCCGGGCTTTCCCCGCACACTATCCGGACCCTCCCTCCCTCCTGCGCAGCAGGGACTCGGAGCTCAGGATTGAAACCCGATCCTTCCTCATAGGAGGGGGAGGGCAAACGGGAGGGAGTGGAGAGGACAGCTGGTAGGAAGAGGGAGGACACGGGAAGGCAAGGTGATCGCGGGCACCGCTCAGACAAGAGGAGAAGTGCAGGGTGGGTAGCCTTGGGACCGGGGCTGAAGCGCGGAGGGAACATCTACGCAGTAATGCAAGAAACGACCCACTTGCCCATGAGACAGTAGAGATGTGAACGTCCCATTAATGCCGGTAGAATGGGAGACCGTGAGCTGCAGCTTGCACTCCAAAGGGAGAGGTGGATAAGTTGCCATAGAGAGAGGAAGGGAAACAAATCCTCGCGAGTCTCACATTGACAGGCATTGAGTTATCCCCGCGTCCGGCTGTTTTTTTTTTTGCAGCGCGGGGGGGGGCAATTTTATATAGCGCAAACTCGACCCGAAGGAATTGGAGCGCTTTACTTGAGCACCAGTTACGTTACAGAAGGACACATTCATTTTTGGTAGGCGCGGGGTGAGCCGAGGCTCGAACCCGGTTCTCCAGCTCTAAAGTTGGCATCTCTGGCTGTACATTCTCCATACATTCCAACATTTGGGAACACACTGAAGGGAGATTTACAGAAAATAATTGGGCCGGGGAATGTATTTTCCCCATGAACTAACGTTCGTGTGGAGGAAGTTTTTAGCCAGGGGAAAGCTAAAATCGTACACTTTCTGTACTTAAAAATATGATTATTTGCATGCTTAGAGAGCTCGTGGATTGTTTTCTTTCAATTCAAGAGTTTAAATGTATGGTAGGTTCACGTGACTTAAGGCATGGGTACACAAATCTTTTCCAAGAGGATAAGGCGTGCTCTGTGATGTCACAGAGGGCCACATTGATGCCAGCAGGGTATCGGTAGGGTTGGGGGTGTAAGAGCAGCCTGTGGAGACCAAAGCTTGTACATGGCATGGACTGTCAATTGTGGAGTTATTTAAAGAGTTTAATTCCATTCTGTCCTCCAAACTACGCCCCTAGTATCTAGAAGAGTTGCACTTTTGAAAATGTTATGTTACGCTTTATGTGAGTTGATATCCCGGCTCTACGGGACTCCGGTGGAATCATTCTCTGCAGGCTATTGCTACGTTTGGCGAGTCTAGTGTACACAGTAAGTAACTTGATTATTGAACAGGATTGAAATGTAATTTTAGGCCTCACAATATCTTTTTTAGGTCGAGCCTGGCAGCGCATGCGCTGTTGCGAGGCATGCAGTAGCGGAGTATGGCTTTGAAGCTCCGCCCATATTTTTAATTGACTTGTGTCATTGTCCTTAGTACACGCTGGCTTCCGAGTCGTTATTAGGCTTGTTAGTCCCTCCTTGGTACCGCCTTGTCTGCATTTGTTACCTCCCATAACCACTGGACCTTTTACTGTTGTTGTTACATGGTCAGCTATACAAGTTGGTGAGCACTATTTTCTTTAATGCTCTTCCCCTATTCCACCCACGAGATCGCAGCACTCGCCCGCTTTTATTTTAATAGTAATGTTTTTATTCAAATTACAGCACGGGCCGCTTTAACTATAGCGGCCGCGCTTATTTAATAAACGGCATGGTCTGCTTTCACTTTAGCGGCCGCGCTTATTCAATTACCAGCGTGGCCGCTTTCACTTTAGCGGCCGCTGTTGGAATGGAAAATGTTTTTGGTCGACTTTCCCTTGCATTGTACGATTTAAGTTAGCATTTGCGGTACCATTTTGTATTCAGCCGCTATTTTGTACAATGACCGAAACTAAGCTTCTGTCTCATTCTGTTTGCCTCAGCAGAAAGCAGCCTCAATGTTTTTTCTATTTCTCCAAGGTTGAGCTTCGCTGCACTAATGAATAGACTGTTTTGTCATTACATACCTTTCCCGTCTGATAGGCCTTCTTAGAGTGGCGGGCACGGGCAGAATAACCTTGGAACTGGATAGCATGTACCCGGTCTTAGGATTGTAGCTCATCCTTCTGTGTCTCCTTTGTTCACCAGCTACTAACTGGAAAATTCCAGTCTGGGCATGTCTTTAGGGGTACTGGAAATGTATATCATGTATTACCATGTTGGCGAGGGTCAGTCCCTCTGCAGCAATGTAAGGAGGCTAGTCAGATTGGAGTCCGCTCGAGTGTATGACTAATAAATAACTTTGGTTTGTATTCTCTACTGTCTGACCGACTCTTCATTTGTTTGGAAGGCTGAGAGGTGGTCGCGAGTGACCCAGGTGACCCTATTCGGGTCACTTCCTTCAGTTGGCGCCCGAACAGGGACCCCATCGGGTGTGGCCCTTCCTCGCCCACAGACGGGTGAGGAGGTCGTGGTCGGGTCGGACGGGCGGACCGGGGATCCCTGCACGAGAGAATCTGGTACTCGCAGCTGCCCCGTCTGTCTGACCGGGCGGTGCCTCGCCCAGTGGTCATCCCGGCTGGGGTCCTGAACGGCGAAACCCTTGGATCTGACCGCTTGGTCTGAAGAGTCGGCAATGGAGAATAAATTTGTTTGGCCTGTGTGCACCAGGTGAGTTTGCTTTGGTTCTTTGTGGCTATGGCGCCATATTGGTTTGTGTTTGGTACGGTCCGAGGATCGTTTTTGGACAAGCGCTTGACTTTGTTTGAGTTCTTTGTGAACATGGTACCACTTTGGTTTGTATTTGATGTGGTCTGAGAACCGATTTTGGTAAGATATTTGCAAATATCTGCTTGGCATCAATAGTGAACTTGCTTCCGTTTGAAAGATGCTGTGTTTTAGAAAAATGTTGTGTTTGGGCTGTCGTTGTTGTTCTACTGATGCTCGATTGGTAGAAAGTCAGCCAGCGCCACCAGAAGGCACCCCAAATTTTGAAATGTATGTCAAACATGTCCTTGGCCCTATTATGTTTAGTACGTTATGGCACAAATATACAAGGAACAATGCCGAGTTGCAGTGGCCATTGACAGGCACTTTTGATGAACAGAAAATACATTTTCTACAGGATAAATTGTTTGCGAAAAGAAGTAGGCAGTCGATGTTTGATTCCCTCAGAACATGGCAAAAGGAAGCTAGACAGAGACGAATGAAAGCAGAGAAGGAGGCCCGGAAGAGAAAAATGCAGACAGTGACTCAGAAAGCTGTAGCGTATGATAGAGAGAAAACGGAGAAAGGGATAGAGTGCGCTGATGGGAAGTTTCGATTGCAATGTGAAAAGTCTTATGTTGCTCGAGAAGAAAATGATATATTTGTGGAGGAATTGTTAGATGTTCGATCTCCACCCCATACGTCCCACAGAAAATATATCCTGTCATCCCACAGCCTCAATCGCCCGTCTCTTCTGCTTCTGCTGTTTCTGTTTCTGCTGTTATTGATCCAGCTTCTTTGGCCACCGCGCCTTCTATCCATTCTTTAGCTTCGCCTTCTGCGCCTGCGATGACCGCGAGTCTTCCTGCTACGCCTATTGTTTCGGCATCTCTCCCTCCAACTCTTACACCTACAACACAGCCATTGGCGACATTGGTGCCCGTTACCTATGTTACTACTCCTTCCCTTTTCCTTCATTCCCGACGGTACTGAGTAGTGGAACGCCTGTACGTGGATTAGGGAACGGAGACTGGGCGACTGCTAGGGAGCGACTGGGGCGGATATTGATACGATCTGATGTGGGCGATGAAGAGAAGAAGGTGGTAGCCAATCAGGCCGCTCAGTGGGCTCGTCACCCCATTTACAATGTGGAGGATGTGTGGAGTGTGATGAAAGATTATGAGCCGTTTGTGCAGCAGCATGCCCTTAAGCACATGTTGGCTACTTTGATTGGCCTGTGGGAACAGTGTTTTAATGATGCCGCACCCCAGATTATTTATGATATTGGGGACAATGTGTATGCTGCTGATATGGCACCTAGTGAGGTCTTTGGTAATGTCGCAACACTGGTCGCTTATCGAGGTAGGCTGCTTGAGAAGAGCCCGAAGACAGTGTCCCAATTCCCGATGAGGGAAGTCCACCCCATATATCACCCTGAAATACCAGAGCATAACATTGTTACTAGACCCCGGGTAGAGGCCCGGTTCCAGGAACAATTGGTTTATACTCCATGGTAGAGGAGTGAGGTTTTGTCCCTTAAGACTCTGTTACCCGACCCTAGGAAAAATCCTACTGCGTATTATAAGGAATTGACGGAGGCCGCTTCATCAACAGTGATGACGCTTGAAGATATTGAAATGTTATTTGGTTTACTGGTACCCGTTGATATTTGGAGGCAGGTACACACACAGGACCACGTTGCAGAATTGGGTGGTACCTGGGATCAGATTAAAGCATGGGACCAGGAGAGGAAGCCTGGTGAGAAGCCTAAGGCCGAGATACTAGCCTTGTCTGGCCGAATTATTTCATATATGCATGCTCTTATTCCACCAAGAAGGGTAGATTGGGACAAGATAACGGCATGTCGTCAGAAGAAAGATGAAAGTGTGTCTGATTTTTTTCACTCGACTTGAAGGTGTGTTTTGGGGTTTTAGCGGACAGGACTTGTCGGTGGAGGGAGGTGTCCGATTATTCGTTAACAGATTTGTTACAAACCTGCTTCCTGAGTTCGCGACTCGGTTGCAGGCTTCGGAGAGCACTTGGACTACCTCCTCCCCTTCTGTAATATTGAGTATGGCACAGTATTATGAACATAGGGAAAATGAGGAGACGGTGGAGAAAAAGCACAAAGAATTGAAGACAAAGGTGTTATTGCAGCAGGCTTCTCGGGGGAATGGTAGAGGATGTGGTGGTACAGCCCGCCAGCTGCCTCAGACCAGCCGGAATACTACGCCTGTAGGGCCGAATCAGTGTGCGTATTGTAAGGAGGAGGGACACTGGCGTAACGAGTGTCCCGTGTTGTTACAGAAAGTCGCGGCCCCTAGAGGTCGAGGTTCTTGTGGACGGGGTCGTGGAGCTGGTGACAGGACACGGCCCAGCATGCTGCCGCCTCACAGGATCGTTCGGATGGTAACTACTTTGATGACAACAGGGGTGGCCAGTATTATCACGATGACTATGATCTGGATGAGGTGACAGGAATGTCTCACAGCTAGGACAGCCAGGGACAGAGTGAGGGACCAGTCCAGATACCTGTAGATCAGCGCGGTCCTTATGTTACTGAAGATTTGCATGGCTCAGCTAAGGAATTTTTGGTAGATACAGGTGCTATGAATGGCTCTATCTCCCGTTCACTGGTCCCCGGGGCAGCTCTGTCCGGCCATAATAATGTTTCGGTAGGATTCTCTGGTGTACCGGTTGTAAGCCCCATTTCCAAACCTCTTACATTGACTATAGGTCCTTTTACTGTGGATTCACCGTTCTTGTTAACATCAACTTGTGGAGAAAATTTAATGGGCTTAGATTTATTAAAGAAGTTGCATGCAACAATTTATTGTTCTCCGGAAGGTGTTTACATGACAATGGGTCCAAATGTGGTCAACTCTAAGCAGTGTCTATCCAAAGATGCACCCCTCCCTGCTGAATTTAAGGATGTGCCGCCCACGTTGTGGGCAACAGGTAACACGGATGTAGGACTATTGCAAATTCCCCCGGTTTCCATTAAAGTTAAAGACCATGCCATTTTGCCCCGTATTCCCCAGTACAAAATAACACCAGCAGGGGAGCAAGCTTTGTTTCGGATTATACAGGACCTGATTGAGGCAGGAGTTGTTGAAGAGACGACTGCGAATGTATGTAATAGCCCTATTCTTCCCATTCTTAAGAGGGCACCTTCAGGCTCCTCTGATGATCACCCAGATGTTTATCGTTTTGTGATTGATTTGCGCACAGTTAATAAAATAGTGGTTCCTCAGTTCCCGGTGGTCCCTGACATTACTGCCCTTCTGACGATGATTCCTTCCTCTGCTAAATTCTTTTCTGTCATTGATCTGAAAAAATGCATTCTTTAGTATCTTGATCCATCCCGACAGTAGGCACTTGTTCGGTTTTACCCTCGCTGGCAGAAGCTTTAGATACTGTCGAGCTCCTCAGGGCTATACTGAGAGCCCTAGTATATATAGCCAAGGCTTGAAAGCCCAATTGGACTCCCTCACGCTTCCCTCAGGTAATGTATTGCTTCAATATGTGGATGATATCCTCATTGCTTCTGACACTGAAAAGGGATGCAAAGACAGTACGGTTAAGTTGTTGCTGCATTTGGCCCACCACGGACATAAAGTGTCCCTTTCTAAATTTCAATATTGTCGACAGGAGGTCACCTATTTAGGTCACCTGCTGTCGAAGGAGGGTAGGAGATTGACCCCTGAGCGCATCAGCACCATTGTTAAAATGTCTATCCCTAAAACTCAGAGGGATGTGCACGCTTTCATTGGTATTACTTCCTACTGTCGACAATGGCTCCCTAATTATTCGTTACTAACAAAACCCCTGCTTGCACTAACCACTAAAGATGTGCATGAACCCCTGCCTCGGACGCCTGACTGTCAGCAGTCTTTTGACCAATTAAAAGTTGCGCTTTGCTCTGCACCTGTGCTTGGTACGCCTGACTATATGAAGCCGTTCGTGCTGTTCGTACACGAGACTGCCGGTTGTGCGCTTTCTGTCTTAACACAGGCCTTTGGAGGTAAGCAACGGCGTGTGCTTATTTTTCTGCTCTTCTTGACCCTGTCGCAAGAGCCCTCCCGAGCTGTCTAAGAGCGGTTGCAGCAATGGCCAGCTCTATAAGGTAATAGGCTGGGCTCATACTTGATACCAACCTCACAGTCATGGTATCCCATGCTATGGATACACTTTTGAATAAAACCAAGACACAGCACCTCACCAGTGCACGTCTGACTGGTTATGAATTGACCCTCTTTGCACCGCATGTCACGATTAAAAGATGTGCCACTCTAAACCCAGCCACGTTGCTACCCCTCCCTTCTGAGAGTGAGGAAATTGATATACATGATTGTATTTTTCGGACGGAGGAAGAGACGAAGGGACGGTTAGACCTGACTGATGTTCCCTTATCTGACCCCCAAGGGGAACTAATACGTCGATGGCACTACAACTGCTGCATATGCGATCACAACACTGTACACAGTAGTTGAGACGTCACAGGTTCCTTATCAGTCGGCCCAAGCAGCGGAACTCATTGCCCTTATCCGAGCCTGTGAGTTGAGCGAGGGACTGGCTGTCAATATCTATACTGACAGCCAGTACGCCTTTGGAGTGGCCCATAATTTTGGGCGACTCTGGGCAGAGAGGGGGTTTCTCACTTCCATGGGATGAAGATACAGAATGGCCCTCTTATACATAGGCTTTTGCCGGCCCTGACACTCCCCAAGAAATTATCGATAATAAAATGTAGCTCCCACAAGGCAATAACTGATGATGTGGGTAGAGGGAATGCATTTGCAGACCAGACAGCTAAGGAGACAGCCCGAACAAAGATGAACAGGATGTTTGTAGCAGGTCCAGCTAGGTGGGTGCCCGAGGTTACTATGTTTGAGAATACGTTGGCAAATGTCAAGGAGATTCAGAGCGAGGCAACGATCGAGGAGTTAGCAGTATAGCAGGAAAGCACAGCACGTTTGGATGAGGAAGGGTGTTGGACGGATAAGTCAGGGAAACAGAGGTGGATGTTACCAAATGCTTCCTTCTCACCATAGTCACTATGGCGCACGGGCAAGCCCATATCAGTGCAAAAGGTATCTGTAAATTGTTAGATCCTGTATGGCACAATGACAATATCCCAAAGACGGCCGCCCATTTGGTCAAATATTGTATGGTGTGTATGATGCACAATCCTGGGAAGGGTACCCCTACACCACCTGGCAATTTTTCACCCCCTACTTTCCCTTTTGAGGTCCTCCAATTAGATTACATTGAGATGGATCGAGTCAACAATTTGAAATATGTGTTAGTGGTTGTTTGCGCATTCAGTAAATGGGTTGAGGCTTACCCCACTCAAGAAAATACAGCAATAGCGACTGCGAAGGTACTCATGAAGGAGTTTTTTCCTAGCTTCGGTTTGCCTCGTTTGATTTGGAGTGATAATGGAAGCCACTTTAATGCAGGAGTCATACAGTTGGTTTGCGAAGGACTCCACATCAAACAAAAGTTTCATGCTGCAAATCACCCCCAGTCAGCGGGTCTAGTTGAGAAGTACAATGGTACTCTCAAACTGAAATTGGCAAAGATTCAGGAGAGCACAGGGTTGCAGTGGCCAGATGCTTTACCATTAGCCCTCTTGTCTACAAGAACAACCGCTCATTCTAGAACAGCATTGTCACCTTACAAGGTCGTGTTTGGGCGCCCGGCAAATGTCTGGGGCGTCCCGCGTCCTCAGAAATTTTCAGAGATTGAATATCCTCTGTTAGTGGATTATTTGTATGAGTTAACTAAAAGTCTGCGTTCTATTCACCAACAGATCTAGGACACACACTTCCGCCAGCACCTGAGGGGCCCGGGCATAACATTCGGCCCGAGGATTACATCCTGACGCGTAACTTTCAGAGGAAGAAGGCTTTGGAGCCGAGGTGGAAGGGACCAGTCCAGGTACTCCTTGCCACCCGCACAGCAGTCAAGGTTGCTGGCGGAAAGAATTGGATACATTGCCAGCATTGTCGGAAAGTACCTCTTCCTCTGCCATACGACCAGTGGGTCCTTGACGGCATTGGGGATTCGGAGTGGGAGCAGGTGCCCCGCTTTGTCCCCTTTTCGGATGCCCAGCTGTGGACCCAAACGGAGGATGAGAATGATGCAGTGTTGAATGCGGCAGTGCCCCCTGAGGTCAGGGCCATTCAGGAGCCCCGTTCTACTGGCCCATCTGTGCTCGGGTCCCAGTCTATTGGCCCCTCTGTGTCTGAGCCACCTGAGTCTCTTTTTCCCAACCCCTCTGTGCCTGGGGCAGTTAGGTACAATTTGCACCCCGGCGGAGGAACAGTGCACCAAAGGAAAAGTCAGATTAGCAGGGATGGACTCGATAAGTCAGGCAACAGTAGCATAGGGAGAGATGAGATTGGTGCATTGTTCGGACATTGGACAGGATAGACCGAACGTGTTTCCCTGGAGGGAGGTACCTTATCCTGAGCGACGTGGGATTTCTTCAAGAGCTGGGATCGCATAGCTCCACCGCCGGTGCTCAATAGTGCCAACGTTGATGAACAATAGGAGTCTACCAGTGAGGCTCTGACGGACACTTGGAACATTTGCCCCTTTTTGTATTTTTGCCATCAGCCTTATTGCATGTCCTTTCCTCTGATTAAAATGTACCCATTTGGTCGACCCATTACCGAGGAAGAGCAGCCATTTGCGGCACCGCGTTTAGAGTGGTA
Organism: Calotriton arnoldi; assembly: GCA_963921515.1. NCBI lineage: Eukaryota > Metazoa > Chordata > Amphibia > Caudata > Salamandridae > Calotriton > Calotriton arnoldi. The sequence goes on along the minus strand of CAWUFW010004016.1, from coordinate 283,705 downwards.
TGGATCGGGTTGGTCTAGTTGGTCCACAAAGAGTAAAATAGTTTTTGTAGTGATTGTCATGATTTCCCTAATAACAGTCCTTAGTATAGCATGGTTCCTGGAGGAGAAATATCCAGTACATTCCCTGGTTGGCACGACACCTGTTCCCCCAGAGCATATATTTGTCACTTTGGCACCTCACAAAGGGGAGCACCGAAAGTCTTATAAGGATAATGTGTTTATACAAATGTTGCACCAGACACATAATGCGTCTAACATGACAAACTGTTGGGTGTGTGGCTACTTCCCTCAGTGACCCATAAAAGTGAGAACTTATTGTCCATGCCATTGTCCTATATTAGTAGCTGTGAGGGGTGGTTTGCATTGCTTAGTATGGTACGTCCACCTCCCCAATTTAATACATTAGCAAGAAAGAGTATATGATCCCCGCACCATGATACAAAACGTACGCTTCCAGCACAGAGCACCTCCTGGTGCTCCTACAGGTCAAGAGCCGTTCGGTAGATTGTTCTTAAGTTCTTGCATGCATGCATGCATACAAGGGGGTGAGAAATGGAACATGGTCTTATACGGAAATAGATGATTTCCTGGGATTCAACACGTCAGAATATTTCCAGTCCTTCTAGGCTCGTAATGTTACTGAAGATAAGCCAATACCGCTGTCAGTGGTTAACACCACAGCTACTTTCTGTGTTCAGGGGAGTGGGAAGATGGAAGTAGGGGAGAGCAGGTGCAACACCACATATAAGCTGAGAGCAATAGATAGTCCACCCCTGATACCACCCCCTAATGTCTATTTCGTTTGTGGATCCCAGGGTTATGTTTGGCTCCCTGAGGGATGGTCGGGTAGGTGTTATCTCTCTTACCCCCCATATATATAGCTCCATCCAATTACCATAAGGACCATCGATTGCAACGTAGGAGCACATACCTGTCCTGAGTCAGGAGGGTTATTAACACAGATATAGATCAGACAGACACCACTCTGCAGCAGTTCACCGAAATCATGAAAGGAATTATACCGTTTGGGGCCCTATGTCCAATAGCCTTAACATTCGTCGGCTCACAAGAGTTGTAGAAGGGGTCATTAATACCACAGCTGGAAAATTGACAAATATTACAGCCAAGCTCCAGGCTACGAGGCTTGTTGCTTTACAAAACAGGATGGTGTTAGACGTCATCCTTACTGATCGGGGAGGGGCCTTTCGTGTCATTGGCAGTAGTTGTTGTGTATACATCCCAGACCACGCCCCTAATGTATATGCTGCCATTCAGAAGTTGCATAGGCTCGCATCTGACATCCACCAAGAAAATGGTACATGGACTCTCTCTGGATGGTTCTGGGGTCTATTCACGTCCTGGGGTTGGAAGATTCTTATCTTCCTAGTTGCAATTGCTGGTATAATTTTCACCTGTTGCTTGTGCATACATTGTCTTCCTGCTTGCTGTGCTTACTATGTAAAAACACTGACACCCAAACTGAAGGTTCCAGTACATGACCCTAAGACAACGGCCATGATGATGCAGGGTATCCAAGACCTAATGTCAATAGATGAAGGCATTTTTTAATATTGATAATGCGTGTATTAACTTGTAGCAGTAGTTTTCATGATATACGAGGAGTTATTTGCTTCTAAACAGTAGCAAAATGTTAGCAAATGCTAAAAGGAGGGTCTGTTGGAATGGAAAATGTTTTTGGTCGACTTCCCCTTGCATTGTACGATTTAAGTTAGCATTTGCCGTACCATTTTGTATTCAGCCGCCATTTTGTACCATGACCGAAGCTAAGCTTCTGTCTCATTCTTTTTGCCTCAGCAGAAAGCAGCCTCGATGTTTTTTCTATTTCTCCAAGGTTGAGCTTCGCTGCACTAATGAATAGACTGTTTTGTCATTACATACCTTTCCCGTCTGATAGGCCTGCTCCCACCCTTAGAGTGGCGGGCACAGGCAGAATAACCTTGGAACTGAGATAGCATGTACCCGGTCTTAGCATTGTAGCTCATCCTTCTGTGTCTCCTTTGTTCACCAGCTACAAACTGGAAAATTCCAGTCTGGGCTTATCTTTAGGGGTACTGGAAATGTATATCATGTATTACCATGTTGGCGAGGGTCAGTCCCTCTGCAGCAATCCAAGGAGGCTGGTCAGATTGGACTCCGCTCGAGTGTATGACTAATAAATAACTTTGGTTTGTATTCTCTACTGTCTGACCGACTCCATTTGCTTGGAAGGCTGAGAGGTGGTCGCGAGTGACCCGGGTGACCCTATTCGGGTCACTTCCTTCACCACGCTACAGAAGCTTTTGAAATTAATTATTTTTTTAATCTCTTGGGTGAAAGCACCATACCTGCTTTCACTTTAATGTTGGCTGCACCCCCTTGTTTAGACGCTGCTCACTGTAACCTGAATATGCGAGCAGCGTCTAAAATAAGGGGCGCAGCCAACATTAAACTGCTCTCGCATTTGCAAGAGTTTGAGCTCTTTGCATTAAAAATAATAATGCCTTTCATATATGTGTTGCTTTTAAAAACACATAAATAAAAGGCATTTTCATTTACAATGGCAATAGCTTAAACACTCGCAAATGCGAGACCTATTGCATTGAAAATGCTTGTTTTCATTAGTCTCTTATCTTTAAACATTATGAGCGTTTAGCAAAAGGCTCAGTTAAAGTAGGGAGCGCTTCAAAAATTCCTTTCCAAATACTGTCCAACAAGGTGTGCAATACATTAAGGTGGGCAGCTTCAAACTCCTAGCGTCCATCACTCGATGTGGTACAGTGGGAACGTGTAGCAGTGGCACTATGAGACTTGATGTTTAATCCTGGCTTTAACATTTTGACAAAATAAACTCTAAAATTCTGGGCAGGTTCCACAACACATTGACATTTGTTTGGTGAGAGCAGTCCCTGAGTCTCACCATCGGAACAACTCACACTCCCATTGTTGTGTAATAAGTATGTGATAAGAAAACTGGACTGCAACCCAAAAAAACATTTGATTTCACTCATGGGGGAGAGAATATCCAGCATCATTCCATTCACTAAAGTGTGGTGAAGTGATGAGGTTATGGACCTTTTTCAAGGCGTCCTGCAACGTGTTGTTGGTACTCCTCTTCACTAAACTGTTTGATCATGGTGACATCATTTCCTTCCTAAGCTCTTGTCCCCTTAATTGCCTTTATGTGATAGAGGTGGGCAAGACATTGTGTCTGGCTCAACTCAATGTTATTTTGGATGCTCAAGCGCAAAACCAACCAAGCCTTCAGTAACCTCATGTATCAAGAATAAAAGGCAAAGCTCTCAAATTTGATGTAAAACAAGAGAAAAACATATCCACATCTTGTGGGTGAATTGCACAATTTGAAACCAGAAAGCGCAGGATCAATCTCGGCTTCCCCGCTTGACCAAATTGTATGTTCCTAGGCAATTGTTTTATTTTACCTGGCCGCCTTTTTCTTCCTTTTTTTTTTTAAACTTGTTTTTATTTCAAGATACACATTGCAGCAATATACAGTACGAGCATATACAGCATACATACAGTACATAATTCTAGTTGCAGACGTGTTACAAGTACTTGCCAGAACATGAGATGCAATCGAAATGCTAAAGGTACTGCACATCCCTATTTTTAGGTGAACAAGTAACAGTGATACAATTAACAATGAACACATAACCATTAAAAAGCTGGGCAGCGGTTGGCAGAGCAGTACTTCTCATATATCTACTAACAGGGATCGGTGTAGTCTTATGGCTATGTCCATCCCAACTTTCCCTCTGAATGGATCTTTAATGTACTCGGTAACGTTGTTCAGAGGCCTTGCCCCCATGTACCTCCTACAGTGTGTGGCTCGGTGGCAAACCACAAACCTCCTCTCCCCTCTATAACCAGTCAGGCACCCCCGCTGCCCAAAAACCTAAATGCCCAGGTCAGTCTGCATCGTCTGGACAGCTGGGGGCCCCCCCATCTTCCCCCTCCCGTGTGTCAGGGGTCCCAGTCCGTGAGCGAGTGTCGGGGGTCGTCGGCCGGAGGGTCCGCAGCTTCTCTAGTAGTAATCCCCATGTCTCCAAATCTCGATCGGCATTCTCGTGCGTGCGAGCTATGTGCAGATGTCGTTCCATAGCCACTCCCCATTCATACATATCTGCTGCCCATCTGGGCAGTCCAGGGGGCACGGGCTGTGTCCAGTGTATCGCTATGCGGCGCCTAGCAAGCACCAGTCCCAAGTTCGCAAATTTATATTGCATCCTGGTCTTTGCCTTGGGGATCAGCAAAACACTAAGAAGACAGTGCTTAATCGTTGCCTCGACCCAAAGGCCCGTAGTCTCTCGCATTGTTTCCAACACTCCTGACCAGTAGGGCCAAAGCAGAGGGCAGTCCCACGTCATATGGGTAAATGCAGCCGGCTCGGCTCCACAACGAGGACATCCAGGGGAGTGTGTCGTGTTGAACTGTGCTAATCTGAGGGGGGTAATGTAAGTGCGGTGTAGGTAATGAAATTGTATGAGTTTGAAGCGAGCATTTCTGGCCACTTTCCGGACCTGCGCAAACGCTCTCTTCCATTCACTGTAGACAGTGGGGTATCGCAGGTCTGTCGACCATCTATCTTGAATGCGGGAAATGACAACATTGCGATCGGCCCTAAGTGCTCCATATAAGTGAGAACTCAAGCCCCTATAGGTGCCTGGGTCAATAATCGTCAACAAGGTGTGGGACTCCTTAGGTTCTTCGGGGAAGGAAGTCCAAAGCTCCCGTGCTGTGCGTGAGATTTTTGTATATTGTAAAAAATGTCCCATCGGGACCCAGAAACATTCCAGCGCTTCAACAAACGAGAGTAAGGTTCCATTGCAATATAGGTCACCTGCAGTGAGGCACCCCCCCTTGTGCCACCCCATCAAGTCCATCACAGATCATATATGGCAAAAACTGCACAGCCATTGCAATGGCAGCGTTCGTGCATATTGCACTTTCCGCAACACCAGCGTGGCCGCACGTTCCCAGGTGCCCGCGACCTGAAGAACCACAAAGGGATACTCCGGAGGAGTCCGAGATCCCAACATGAGACATCCCGGTAGACCGTTCTCCTGTCCCCAATCTGCCAGGAGGTCCTTCTCTACATTTGGGCCCTCCGCACACCATAGTGCCGCATACTGAAGAAGAGCAGCGAGATAATAAAGATGTAGGTCCGGGAGGCCCAGCCCCCATTCCATATCTAGTTTCAGAATCTCCAATTTTACCCTGCTGCGCTTTACAGCCCAACCCAATGATAGCAGGAGACTATTAAGGGTCTCGAAGACAGATCTGGAATTTTGCAGGACATACAGGCAGCGCGATAGGAGCACCAGCTGGGCCAGGGCCACTCGACCCATGATAGAAAGAGGGAGGTGTGAGAAGTTGGCCTGGTATATGCTGTCACTAATTAAAGTGGGCACCTTGCACCAGTCCAAACGACCCTTATTGATGATTAGGTCAAAGATAACCTTTATGAAAGCTATCCTAGTGGTAGCTATGGAGAGCAGCCTTCAGGCTTAAACTTGAAGGAATGTAAAGCAGCTTGTTTCACCAGAACAGAACCTCCTGAGTGACCAAATGAAAGGAGAACCACACAAGTGTTATATAAAAAATATGTATTTATTACTAAACTCTCTACTAATCTCTATGTGAGATTAGAACATAAAGCACACAATACTTAATCAATAGAACGGCAGTAAATAGCACAATACACAGCGGGCTCCAGGGGGAGACCGAACCATATACAAAAAAAATGGTATAACAACAACGGCTTCACTAGACAGTGCCTAGAGCACGTAGAATCGCTGGGACCCCAAGGAACCACCCAAAGGAGTGACACAGGGAGCCCACGGAGGACGGGTGCAGTGTGCAGTGTGGGAACACAGACGTGAGCTCCGTACAACTCTATGGGAAAGTCGTGGTTGGAAAATGACAGTTTAAGGACTCTTCGGAGAGGACTTCAAGCAAACCCTTTGGAACATAGAAGGTTCTAAGGCCAGCACCCTTGTGAGTACCGAGGTACCCGTGTTACCTATCCCAGAGGAGCCGGGTGCATAGGGGTCAAGTGGTGTTGGAAACCCTCGTCGTTTTCAATGGCGTGATGTGAAGAAGTGCTGCTGCCGGGAAGATGAAAAGTGTCCGGTGGAATCCAAGCCTGGATCCGAGGTGAGAAGAACCTGAAAGCAGAGGGGACAGAGTCTGGGTCACTTCAGGGTGACCAGGGGCTCGATAGACCAATGCCCACCGATGTCGGGTGCTGCAGGTGTGAAGATAGGATGCTTGACTCTCCAGCCACGGGGACCAGGAGACGTCGACGACTACCAAAGTCCGGAGGTGAGCTGTCCCATGAAGGATGTTGAGTGCTGAGGGGTAGTATCCGGATTGAACACCAACAAGCCTTGGCAAAGGCAACCCACGCGGGCAGAGGAAACCGGTTACGGTGTGGACCAGCAAGGTCCAGGAGACTCTCCAAGCTATGGGGAGTCAGGGCACGTCTGGAGCAACCAGGGAAGCCCAAGGAAAATCAAAGTGACCCTCGCCAGGACCCACAGGCCAACGGACCAGGGATCGCGAAGGGACCTCGAGCGGAATCACAAAGCACCAGCCCACAGAACACTCGTGGAGTGGAGGCCGGAGATCTTCGGTGGAAATGCTGCTTAGGGTCGGGACTAAAACGTAGTCCAAAGTACAGCCTCAGGGATCGCCAAAAAGCATATGCTGCTGCAAAAGTACATGGTGCACATGGGTTCGGGTTGCACGGTCCCCACGAGGGATACTGGTCTCAGGATTGCTGAGAGAGCAGATCGACCTCCGCGACGCTCGGGAACCCACCTCCTTGGTTGCAGAAATCTTCGGAGTCCTCAGGAGCTCGGGAGATGCAAATCGGTCAGATGCGTCTAGGTGCCTGCTGCTGCAGGGGAGTAACTCCTTTACTCCAAGGGAGATTCTTCTGTCGTCCAGCGAAGTGTAGACCATCGAAGTACTTGGTTTCTGCTTGCAGAGTTTAGTCCAGGTAAAATCCAAAGTCCTGTAGTCAGGTTTCCCACTTTATACCCAGGGAAGGGGTTGGACTAACTCTGGGGTCCCTCCTAGGGGAGGGTCAGGACAGAGGGGTGGTTACACCCATGTCCTTTGTCCAGTTTCGCGCCAGAGCAGGAGCAAATGGTTCCTGCAACTGGTTTGAGCCGGACTATGCATGGGGACACCAAATGTGCCCCAGTGCAGACTTTCTGGCACTCTAAGAGTGCACCCACCCAGCCCCAATACACTAAAGCCTGTCTGGGAGGTGGTCACACCTCCCTGTGACAGGAAACCTATTGTCAGGCCTTCCTCTGCTCGAGCTTGGCTCAGCAGCAGGAGGGCAGACTCGTGTCTGTGGCTGGCAGCATCCATTTTGTGCTGCCCAGGTCGACAAAGCTGGTACCGGGTAGACCAGTGACCCATAGTAGTGGTTCTACAAGGGAGGAATCATACCTCCCACACCAGTTACTGGTGTGGAGGTATGATTCCAAGGTGTTTGACACCAAACACGACATGTTTCTAAGCAGCCGCTTTAAAGTTAGCATTTACCGCGAGGTTATAATGCACTTAAGTATATATGGTTGGCTGCATCACAGACAACCCCGAAGAATAGGTTCCGAGGGCTGCAGAGGGGCTCTGCTCATGCAGGGGCACCCTCTCACACAAAACCCAGCACCCTGCCTTCAGGATTGATAAGGCCTGCCATAGGGGTGACTGATAGATTTATATCTGTAGTGATTTAGAATAGATATAGGTAACCTATATCTAAGTAAGGGGTGCATGCACCTCCTTACACAGGCTGCAGTAGCAGACCTGTGGTGTCATTTTGAATGGCCTCTCAGGGGTGGCACAATACATGCTTCAGCCCCTGGGAGGCCTCTGGGGTACCTATGCCCTGGGTACATGGTGTACCATATACTAGGGACTGATAAGGGTACCCCAGAATCCAATCTGGAGTGTACCTAAAGTACATGCAATCAATTTATAGGAGAAAGCAGATAGACTGGGGTCCTGAATAGCAGGATCCCAGTCAGTCTAAGTCAAAAACAGTGATACATCAGCAAAAAGTGGGGGTAACCATAAGAGGCAGATCCTACTCTCCTACACAACCCCCCCAAACGCAGGGACATTAAACTAACCTTGACCAGTTGAGTCTTCATGTTCTAATTGGAAATATCTTGAGAGTCCATCTGCATTGGCATGGTTACTCCCAGGTCTATGTTCCACTGTATAGTCCATCCCCTGTAGGGAAATGGACCACCTCAAAAGTTTGGGATTTTCACCCTTCATCTGTTTTAGCCATAAGAGGGGCTTGTGGTCTGTCTGAACAATGAAGTGAGTGCCAAACAAGTATGGCCTCAGCTTCTTCAAGGCCCAAACCACAGCAAAGGCTTCCTCTCAATAGCTGACCAACGTTTCTCTCTGGGGGTCAGCCTTCTGCTAATAAAAGCTACTGGCTGATCCTGACCCTCTTCATTCAGTTGTGATAACACAGCCCCTACCCCCAACTCAGATGCATCAGTTTGAACAATGAATTGTTTGGGATAGTCGGGACTTTGCAGAATGGGAGCAGTGCACATGGCCTGCTTCAGGTCATCAAATGCCTTTTGACAGCTAACTGTCCACTGAACTTTCTTAGGCATTCTTTTGGAAGTTAGATCATTCAAAGGGGTCACTATAGATCCATATCCTTTGACAAACCTCCTGTAATACCCAGTCAGGCCCAAGAAAGCTCTGACCTGAGTTTGGGTAGTGGGAGCAACTAGTCCATGATGGTCTGGATTTTGCTCTCCAATGGTTGAACCTGACCTCCACCTACAAAGTGACCTAGGTACACAACTTTACTCTGCCCTATCTGGCACTTGGTGGCCTTGATAGTGAGGCCTGCTTTTTGCAGGGCCTCTAAAACATTTCTCAGGTGGACCAGGTGATCCTCCCAGGTGGAGCTAAAGACAGCAATATCATCTAGTTAAGCTGCACTATAGGCTTCCAGACCTGTAAGGACTTTGTTCACCCACCTTTGAAAAGTGGCAGGTGCATTCTTCAAGCCAAAGGGCATCACCACAAATTGGTAGTGCCCACTAGGGGTTGAAAATGCTGTTTTTGGTTTTGCATCCTCAGCTAATCTGATTTGCCAGTAACCAGCTATCAGGTCAAATGTACTCAGAAACTTGGCAGAGGCCAAAGTATCTATAAGTTCATCTGCCCTGGGTATTGGATGGGCATCAGTCCTAGTGACTGCATTGAGACCCTGTAGTCAACACAGAACCTCATCTCTCTCTTACCACCCTGGGTGTGAGGTTTTGGTACCAAGACTACTGGACTAGCCCAAGGGCTATCTGAAGGCTCAATTACTCCCAGCTCCAACATTTTCTGGACTTCAGTCCTGATACAGTCCCTGACATGGTCAGGTTGCCTGTAAATCTTATTTTTAACAGGAAGACTGTCACCTGTGTCTACTTCATGAGTGCACCAGGTAGTTGGACTTGGAGTCAGTGAAAACATATGTCTGAACTGATTCAGGACTTGCCTACAATCAGTTTGCTGATGGTCAGTGAGGCTGCCTGCCAAGGCTACACCATCAACTGAACCATCATCAGGGTTCTGTGCGAGCAGGTCAGGGAGTGGATCACTCTCTTCCTCCTGTCCCTCATCAGTAGCCATGAGCAAGCCCACGTCTGCCGTGTCCACATATGGCTTGAGCCTGTTCACATGGAGCACCCTATGGGGGCTCCTGGGAGTTCCAAGGTCCACCAGGTAGGTAACCTCTCCCTTTTGCTCAGTGATAGTATGAGGTCCACTCTACTTGTCTTGGAGGGCTGCTGGGGCCACAGGCTCCAACACCCATACTTTCTGTCCTGGCTGATAAACAGTCACAACAGCCTTTTGGTCATGCCAGGCCTTTTGCAATTCCTGGCTAGCCTCAAGGTTTTTGGATGCCTTCTTCATGTACTCAGCCATCCTGGAGCGGAGACCAAGTACATAGTCCACAATATCCTGTTTAGGGGGTTTGAGAGGTAACTCCCATCTCTCCTTCACTAGACATAAAGGACCCCTAACTGGATGTCCAAACAGAAGTTCAAAAGGGCTGTAACCAACCCCCTTCTGAGGAACCTCTATGTAGGCAAAGAGAAGGCAGGGCAAAAGGATGTCCCATCTATGCCTGAGCTTTTCAGGGAGACCTTTAATCATGCCCTTGAGGGTTTTGTTGAATCTCTCAACTAACCCATTGCATTGTGGGTGATAAGGGGTGGTAAATTTGTAATTTACTCCACACTCCTTCCACATAGCAGTCAATTAACCAGACATAAAGTTTGCATCTCGGTCTGATACTACCTCCTTAGGAAAACCCACTCTGGAAAAGACTCCCAGGAGGGCTCTAGCCACAACAGGAGCTGTGGTAGTCCTAAGTGGAATTGCTTCTGGATACCTAGTGGCATGGTCCACCACCACTAGTATGAATCTGTGCCCAGATGCAGTCTGAGGATCCATGGGACCAACTATGTCAATCCCAACCCTCTCAAAGGGAACCCCACCACAGGTAGTGGTATCAGGGGGCCTTTGTAGTACCACCTGCCTTACCACTGGCTTGGCAAGTGATACAGGAGCGACAAAACTCCTTTGTGTCCTCTGACATATGAGGCCAATGAAAGTGAGGAACAAGTCTGTCCCAGGTCTTGTTTTGGCCTAAGTGTCCTTCTAATGGGATATCATGTGCCAGTGTCAATAGGAAGCCCCTAAACTTCAGAGGTATAACCAACCTCCTGGTGGCACCAGGTTTGGGGTCTCTACCCTCTGAGTATAAGAGTCCATCATCCCAGTAAATATTATGGGACGCACTGGCACTCCCAGCAGCCTCAGCAGCAGCTTGCTGTCTGAGGGGTTCAAGAGAGGGGCAGCTCAGCTGCTCCTGGCTCAGATCTGCCCTGGAAGGGCCCCCTGTCCCCAAGAACTCAACCTGATCAGGTTCAAGTTCCTCTGAGACAGTTCCTTCTTCAGGACTAAGATCATCTCCCTCAAGAGACTGATCCTCACTTTGAGGCGGGGGGAAGACACTGCCTTACCCCTACTGCTCCTTCTCTTGGAAGGCACCTGGTCCATTATTCCAGGATCCAGGGCCTGTTCAGTGGAAGACATTTTTGCCTGTGACCTAGTCGTGGCAAACACATCTGCAGGGATGCCCAGCATTTCTGCATGTGCTCTGAGTTCCACTTCAGCCCATGCTGAAGTCTCCAAATCATTGCCCAATAAGCATTCTACAGGGAGGTCTGCACTTACCACAACCTTCTTAGGGCCAGTTACCCCTCCCCAGGTGAAATTCACAACTGCCAAGGAATGGTCTGTCCTGACATTGCTTGCATTGGTCACTTGGTACTTCTCACCAAGTATGATCTGGTCAGGGCCCACAAGTTCTTTTGTCACCATGGTGACACTTGCACCTGTGTCCCTATATGCCATGGCCTCCTTACCATTGATCAAAGGCTGTTGTCTGTATTTGCCCAGATTACTGGGACTGACAAATAAGGAGGCAATATCCATGCCTCCATCACAGACTAACACAGCCTGAGTTGGAATTCTGACTAGGCCAGAATCCATCTCAGATCCCAGGGTCAACCCTACTACACCCTTATTCTGTGTACCACCACTTGGAACTGAGCTAGGGGAAACAGTTGCCTTAGGGGCAGTGGTGGCTGGAGTAGATTCCTTGGACAACTGGCATCTTTTGTCCAATGGGTCTTCTCTTTACAGATATGACACCAAGGTTTCGTTTTGCCTTTTCCCTTGTTTGATTGTGACTCCCCCCCAGATGAAGGCTTTTGGGGCCCTTGTGAAGACTTCTGGTCTTTACCCTTCTCCCCACCCTTATCTGAGGTTTTAGAATCTTGCTTCTTAGAGTCACCACCTTGGTTCTGAGCTTTCTGCTTCACCCTGGTTCTGACCCATTTGTCTGCCTTCTTTCCCAATTCTTGGGGAGAGGTCAGATCAGAATCAACCAGGTACTGATGCAACAACTGATTGTGGCAATTATTAAGGATCTGCTCCCTCATAATTAAATTGTACAATCCTTTAAAATCACACACCTTACTGCCAAGTAACCAGCCCTCCAGAGCCTTAGTAGCACAATCTACAAAGTCAACCCAGTCCTGAGTCTGTGCTTTCTGGGTGTCTCTGAACTTAATTCTGTATTTCTAAGTGGTTAAGCCAAACCCATCAATGAGAGCACTCTTCAAGACTGTGTAACTGTCAGCATCCTCTCCTCTAACAGTGAGGAGCTTATCTCTACCTTTGTCAGCAAAGGAGAGCCACAAGATAGCTGCCCACTGCTCCTGAGGGACCCTCTGTACTTTACAGGCCCTCTCTAGTGCAGTTATCCATTTGTGGATGTCATCCCCACTCTGATAGGGAGGGACTATCTTGTTCAGGTTCCTATGATCATGAGAATACTCTCTAGTTCTAGGGACACTGTTGCTGCCACCATGGGACTCTAGTCCCAATCTTCTGGTTGCTCTCTGGAGCTCTAAGGATTCCCTGTCTAGGGCCAATTGCTCTTTCTTGAGCCTGAGCTTGATTCTCTCAATCTCCAGTAATTGGCACTTCTTATCATAAGAGGATTCTCTCCTATTAGATACAGAGGTCCTTACAGAAGTACCTGAATGATTAGACTCCACAGAGGGAGTTCTGGATCTTCTAGGCAAACTCTGTACTCTTCCTGGTGGAGTAAAGAGAGGGCCACTGGGGCCTTCTCCCCCACCTGAGGGAAGAGTTGGATTTTCCAGGTTAGAATCATTTTGATCCTCCTGGCTAGGGTTTGAGTCCAGATCAAAGAAGTGTTCACTTCCTGCTCTTTTCTCATCTCCTGTCCCACCCACTCTTTCTACTTCATCAGACCCTGGGGTCTTTCTGAGGTCATCTAAGAGCAACATCTCTATGAGACGTTGGGTGCTTGCACTTCTCCCTGTCTGTCCTCAGCTTCCTAGATGTACACATATTTCTCAATTCTTGGAATGAGAGATGGTCATACCTAGTTGGCAGAGAGCCACTGGCTTCTCCTCTAGAAGACATACTAGTGTTATGTGGTGTAGGCACCTACCTAACCTAGTGGAGACTAAACTCTCTTGAGTTGGAGAAAGGGTGTGCTAGACCCTTGACTTACCCAACTCCAAGTTCAGTAGAACTTACTTTATTCTAATCTTGATGTATTATATGTACCTAATACTTTTAGTGGTTTTCAGTTAATCACTCAATGAGATTTATCTGGTAAAACAATAGCAAGCTTGAATCCCAACCGCTGCACACCAATGTGAGCAGTTGGCCTGGTATATGCTGTCCACTAATTAAAGTGGGCACCTTGCACCAGTCCAAACGACCCTTATTGATGATTAGGTCAAAGATAACCTTTATGAAAGCTATCCTAGTGGTAGCTATGGAGAGCAGCCTTCAGGCTTAATCTTGAAGGAATGTAAAGCAGCTTGTTTCACCAGAACAGACCCTCCTGAGTGACCAAATGAAAGGAGAACCACACAAGTGTTATATAAAAAAATATGTATTTATTACTAAACACTCTCTACTAATCTCTATGTGAGATTAGAACATAAAGCACACAATACTTAATCAATAGAACGACAGTAAATAGCACAATACACAGCGGGCTCCAGGGGGAGACCGAACCATATACTAAAAAAATGGTAGAACAACAACGACTTCACAAGACACAGTGCCTAGAGCACGTAGAATCGCTGGGACACCAAGGAACCACCCAAAGGAGTGACACAGGGAGCCCATGGAGGACGGGTGCAGTGTGGGAACACAGACGCGAGCTCCGTACAACTCTATGGGAAAGTCACGGTTGGAAAATGACAGTTTAAGGACACTTCGGAGAGGACTTCAAGCAAACCCTTTGGAACATAGAAGGTTCTAAGGCCAGCACCCTTGTCAGTACCGAGGTACCCGTGTTACCTATCCCAGAGGTGCCGGGTGCATAGGGGTCAAGTGGTGTCGGAAACCCTCGTCGTTTTCAAATGCGTGATGCGAAGAAGTGCTGCTGCCGGGAAGATAAAAAGTGTACAGTGGAATCCAAGCCTGGATCTGAGGTGAGAAGAACCTGAAAGCAGAGGGGACAGAGTCTGGGTCACTTCAGGGTGACCAGGGGCTCGATAGACAAATGCCCACCGATGTCGGGTGCTTCAGGTGTGAAGATAGGATGCTTGACTCTGCAGCCACGGGGACCAGGAGATGTTGACTATGACCAAAGTCCGGAGGTGAGCTGTCCCATGAAGGATGTCGAGTGCTGAGGGGTCAGTGTCCGGATTGAACACAAACAAGCCTTGGCAAAGGCAACCCACGCGGGCAGAGTAAACAGGTTACGGTGTGGACCAGCAAGGTCCAGGAGACTCTCCAAGCTATGGGGAGTCAGGGCACGTCTGGAGCAACCAGGGAAGCCCAAGGAAAATCAAAGTGACCCTCGCCAGGACCCACAGGCCAACGGACCAGGGATCGCGAAGGGACCTCGAGCAGAATCACAAAGCACCAGCCCACAGAGCACTCGTGGAGTGGAGGCCGGAGATCTTCGGTGGAAATGCTGCTCAGGGTCGGGACTACACGTAGTCCAAAGTACAGCCTCAGGGATCGCCAAAAAGCATATGCTGCTGCAAAAGTACACGGTGCACAGGGGTTCGGGTTGCACGGTCCCCACGAGGGATACTGGTCTCAGGATTGCTGAGAGAGCAGATCGACCTCAGGGACGCTCGGGAACCCACCTCCTGTGTTGCAGAAATCTTCGGAGTCCTCAGGAGCTCGGGAGATGCAAACTGGTCAGATGCGTCTAGGTGCCTGCTGCTGCAGGGGAGTAACTCCTTTACTCCAAGGGAGATTCTTCTGTCATCCAGCGAAGTGTAGACCGTCGAAGTACTTGGTTTCTGCTTGCAGAGTTTAGTCCAGGTAAAATCCAAAGTCCTGTAGTCAGGTTTCCCACTTTATACCCAGGGAAGGGGTTGGACTAACTCTGGGGTCCCTCCTAGGGGAGGGTCAGGGCAGAGGGGTGGTTATACCCATGTCCTTTGTCCAGTTTCGTGCCAGAGCAGGAGAAAATGGCTCCTGCAACTGGTTTGAGCCGGACTATGCATGGGGACACCAAATGTGCCCCCAGTGCAGACTTTCTGGCACTCTAAGAGTGCACCCACCCAGCCCCAATACACTAAAGCCTGTCTGGGAGGTGGTCACACCTCCCTGTGACATGAAACCTATTGTCAGGCCTTCCTCTGCTCGAGCTTGGCTCATCAGCAGGAGGGCAGACTCGTGTCTGTGGCTGGCAGCATCCATTTTGTGCTGCCCAGGTCGAGAAAGCTGGTACCGGGTAGACCGGTGACCCATAGTAGTGGTTCTACAAGGGAGGAATCATACCTCCCACACCAGTTACTGGTGTGGAGGTATGATTCCAAGGTGTTTGACACCAAACACGACATGTTTCTAAGCAGCCGTTTTAAAGTTAGCATTTACCGCAAGGTTATAATGCACTTAAGTATATATGGTTGGCTGCATCACAGACAACCCCGGAGAATAGGTTCCGAAGGCTGCAGAGGGGCTCTGCTCATGCAGGGGCACCCTCTCACACAAAACCCAGCACCCTGCTTTCAGGATTGATAAGGCCTGCCATAGGGGTGACTGATAGGTTTATATGTGTAGTGATTTAGAATAGATATAGGTAACCTATATCTAAGTAAGGGGTGCATGCACCTCCTTACACTGGCTGCAGTAGCAGATCTGTAGTGTCATTTTGAATGGCCTCTCAGGGGTGGCACAATACATGCTTCAGCCCCTGGGAGGCCTCTGGGGTACCTATGCCCTGGGTACATGGTGTACCATATACTAGGGACTGATAAGGGTACCCCAGAATCCAATCTGGAGTGTACCTAAAGTACATGCAATCAATTTATAGGAGAAAGCAGATAGACTGGGGTCCTGAATAGTAGGATCCCAGTCAGTCTAAGTCAAAAACAGTGATACATCAGCAAAAAGTGGGGGTAACCATAAGAGGCAGATCCTACTCTCCTACAGGAGGCGATTCCAAAAAACTAATAGATGACTGCAAACCCGTAATTACTACTCCCATATTCAATGCATTTTGTGTGTCGACTGAGTGTGCCATCTTTATTCCTAGGTAGCGAAAATGGTTGCAGTCACATCGGAACTCTGTGGTGGGGAGGTCAGCCACCACTACACTGACTATTTTAGCGAGTGGGAATAAGACTGACTTCTCATTATTGACTTTCAGTCCCAATACTGTACCAAATCCTAACAATTTCCAGAAGAGTGGGCATTGCCTCCTCTGGATGAGCGAGATACAGCAAGGCATCATCTGCATATAAGGATACAACATGAATCCGGCCACCCCCCTCGACACCCCAACTAATCATGTCCTGTTGCAGTCGGATTGCCAAAGGCTCCATCACAAGGGCGGATAAGAGTGGGGACAACGGGCAACCCTGCCTCGTGCCCCGTTTGATGAAGAGAATTTCAGAAATCACTGCGCCATTAAGTACCCTAGCAGTCGGTATATTGTACAGAAGGTGCACCCAGGAAATAAATTCCTGGCCGAGGCCCATTCTTGTCAGTACCTCCCAGAGATATTCCCACCGCAGAGTATCAAAGGCCTTTTCGATGTCTAGAGCTAGAGCGGCAGCACTGATGTTCATATTTTCTGTGGCATGAAAGACGTAGGATAACCGTCGTATATTTGTATGTGTACCGCGGCCCGGCATGAAACCGCATTAATCCGTGTGGACCAGATGTGTAATAACTCTACTCAGACGCATTGCCAGTGCCTTAGCCAGTATTTTAGTATCTACACCCAGCATTGACAGGGCTCGAAAAATCATAAAACTTTTACTAGACCTGCAGGTCTAGTAACTTTAATAATCTACTCGACCTAACTGTAATGTACTTGACCCGTGAACTGGTCTCAAATTGTGTGATCCTAGGCAAATATTTTGTCTTATGGAGCTGCATTTTATTTTATCACATAAGAGAGCACCTTCAAATATGCAAGTTCACTATTTCTGCTGTACAAAAAACTCTTTATTTACTAGACTAAATGTTTGCTCCATGTATAACAAGAATCAAGTCCTTATTTAGGGTACATATGATTCCTGGCTTGCCTCTTAGTTCACTAATAGCATTGTCATCTGGGCAGGAGCAGTGATAATTCCCAGTTCATGTTTAAAACTCACTTTTCATAAATATATTACCAAAGCATGATGTGGTAATGCATTGTCATTTACAGATAGCACATTTTCCCATTGA
Organism: Calotriton arnoldi; assembly: GCA_963921515.1. Classification (NCBI taxonomy): domain Eukaryota; kingdom Metazoa; phylum Chordata; class Amphibia; order Caudata; family Salamandridae; genus Calotriton; species Calotriton arnoldi. The sequence goes on along the minus strand of CAWUFW010004016.1, from coordinate 266,377 downwards.
AATGGCCACAAAAATTTCCCACTAACATAGTTTTACTGATAATAGCGCATAAATAATTTTTGGAAATTGGGTTTCAGCAAAAATATTTTCAGTTTGCACATCACCAAGTAAAGTGTTCTAATTTGTTTTGATCCTATAAAAATATTTTTTTCAACACAGAATTACAAAAATGGGTCTTTATAACTAGTGAAATATATTTGAAATGTTTGAACAGTTCACTTAGCTATTTCAGTGTGTTGTGTTAGATAAAAGCCTGACTTCTTACAGCCTTTCATTTAACATGCTTTGCACAGATCAATTGTCACAAAGTTCACTTTACAAAATCCTCTAACTTAAGTCACAGAAAGAAAGAAAAAAAAATGTAATAAGATAAGCTGCCTTTTGACCTCTGTCTCTGAAAGCCAGCAGATGTGACAAGATAACAAGATTTAATGGCATTTATATTGCTCTTTTACTTTGTGAGCAATAAAGATGCATTTAAATCTTGTTATCTTGTCACATTTGCTCTGCTTTCAGAGACTGAGGTCAAAAGTCAGTTTGTCTTCCCTGAAGTTAGAGGATTTTCAACTCGCCAGAAAGGGCGAGTAGTCCCTAAAAATAGCTTGTCCTGAATAAATCTTGCTCGACAATGCGAGTGGATTTTTTTCGAGCCCTGATTGATAACGGTCGTTATGAGCCCAGCGTTTTAGGGAGCATTACGATTTGGGCCTTTCTCATCGATTGTCGTAGGAGACCCACCCTCCTGGCCTCCTGCAGAGTCTCCAGAAGGCGAGGAAACAGGAGATCTGCGTAGGTCTGGAAGTACTCCACCGGTAGACCGTCAGGGCCCGGAGACTTGCAGCGGGCCATGTCTCCCACCGCCTCTTTCAGGTCCTCCAGCCGAATCTCCTCGTTAAGACCCTCACGTTGGCCGTCAGTGAGGCTGAGGTGTGTGACGTCATCCAAAAAACGTTCCAGGACGTCTGGGGCCACCCCTGCCTCCTCTTTGTACACCAACAATAGGTAAGCATATAGGAGGGAATTGATACCATGCTGTGTGGATACATGGCTACAATCTGGATGACTGAGCGTGAGTACGATTGGGGAGACGCTCACGCTTAAGTCAAGCCAACAAGCAACCTGATTTGTCTCCCTCCCGGTGAAGCAATTGGCGGTATTCGGTTCAGACCATGCAATCTAATCTGTCCCATATTTTTCCCAATCTGCGTTGGGCATGCAGCAGTGACTCTCCCTGCGCATCCCCATCAGGCTCTGCCTCCTGCAATCCAGCCAGGGTGTTTTCCGCCTTGGTCAGGTCCCTCTCCAATTAATTGTCTTCTCAACCCACCCACTCTGGAACATCATTCCCCACGTGTCACAACCTTTAAGGCTTCCCATCCTGTCCACCTTCGACTAGTGGATTCCCAGTTATCATCAAAGTAGGTTCTCGTCACCTCCCTTATCTCCCCTCTGAATACGTCATCTTTACGGGTATCTGGCTGTAGTCGCCACAGTGGGACTCTGGGGCGGCGACACTGCGGCCCCCACTCCAAGAGCACGGGCGAATGGTCTGAGTGGTATTGTCCCAGCACCTGAGTGCGCAATGCCGTCACAGCGGCCTCACCAGAAAGTAAGAAGCGGTCTAATCTACTAAAAACTGTATGTGTGGAGGTGTAACGGGTATATCCCCCATCTCCTGGGTTCATCGTGCGCCACGCGTCTGTATATCTCAGTCGGTCCGTGACCCCCCGGAGCGTGGCTGTCATGTTTGGTTTAGAGGGGGCCCTAGGGGGATGTCTATATAAGACACAATTAAAATCCCCAGCCCACACCACCGGTGTACCCACATAGGGCAGAAGAAGGGCCTCTGAACATAGGAAAAAGTTACTGTCATCGACATTGGGAGCATAAATATGTAATAGGCAGATTTCCTTACAATCTAGCTCCGCATGCATCAGAATATACCTCTCCCCTACATCAGCTTCGCTACTAAGAACTTTGAATGGTACCTGCGGGGCTACCCATGTAACTACTCCTGGGGAATATGTGGAGTGAGTCAAGTCAGGAACATTTGTTGAGTGCGCATATCACCCAAAAGGTCTCATGGCGCTAGCGGACGACTACACACTAACCGAGCAGTAGGAAAGAGGGATGCTGTTAATGATCAAACAGCCAGGTTTTTAATTCCCTGCGGAATCGATTATGATCTATAACAGAGAGCAAATAGGATGGAAGTTTATTCCAGAGTCGCGGAGAACATCTGGCCCCTCCATTTTTTATGGAGCTTGAAAACCTGAAAATGATTAAAAAAAAATCTGCAGCATTGCTAAATGTATGCCGCGTTGGCGAAGGTAAGTGTGTGCTCTGTATCTGTTAATGAAGGAGTTAAGGTCCCGTACGTTCCATGTCACAATTTTAAACTGCGCCATCAGTCAACCTGCTTTGTTGACAGTTCCATCCAGCCGCGGTCAGTGTAGGTAACAGCGGTGGGGCCGCGTGGGGGGGGGGGGGATTTCCAAGGACGATGCAGAGGAAAAATTAATTATTTATTTAATTTTCCCTCGGCATCGTCCCTCGAAATCCCCCCCCCCCCCCCACGTGGCCCCACCGCTGTTACCTGCAAGGACCGCGGCTGGTTCCATCAACTATGCTCTGCCAGTGCCGCCAACAAGAACATCGATAATAATAACCCACCCCTCCCACCCCCGGGTAAACACTACAGGAGCAAACCGTGCCTCCCCAATCATGTGCCCAACCCCAAACTTCTACCTAAAAATCAGGTTATACTCAACTATTGACCACCAAAGCAAGGAACAGTGCTGATCTCAACCGCTCTACATAACCAATCACATTACAGTCAACCAGAAGTCAATATCGTGCTGGGTAGAGGAGGATCCCCAGCACAGCACTGGGTAGCGCCCCGCTCGAGCCCCCCGCCACACAATCACGCAAGCGCTCACTCACTCAAGGCACACAGTGAGAGAAAAACGCAGAATTGTTTTCTTTAAAAGGGGTAAGGGATGGGAGGGGGGGCCGGACCGTCTGTGCAGCCGCTCAGTGTCACTCCCACATCAATACAGAAACACTTGGTCGCTTGTAATGTGAGTAGTCTATATATATGCCCACAGTCCGCCATCAGCTCACACACTGTCCAAAACTTGCGTCATCTGTGTCCACGCAAACCGCTGCCTGTGGCGTATCTTCTACAACCTTTCCGGTGCTGGTGTCTGAATTTGAGGCAGTCACCACTTCCACCAGGGCCCTAGCTTCCTCCTGCTCAATTTGCAGATGTGTCGGATCTATGTGAGGTAACCGTCCATCCTCTCTGTCCGAGGTAGATCGCTCCAGTTCCTGGGATCCAGCCTGCCGTACCACTACTCTCTGGGATGAACAGGATGACAGTTCATTGTATTGTTGCCTCCTGCTAGACCTGCATGAGCGCCGCGTGGCCCGGGATGGAGTAGCTGCGTTTCTCGAAACTAGAGGTCGCCCCTCGCCTTGTATTTCCAGCCAATCTCACACCGCCTCAGGGTAAGAAAAGAAATGTACGGCCATCATGCATTACTTTCAGCTTAGCTGGGTAAAACAGCATATATTACAACTGCATTGCTCTCAGCTTCTGTTTCACACTAAGGAAGGACATCCTCTGTTGTTGGACCTACCGAGTGTAGTCAGGGAATTTGCGAATTGTTTGATTTTCAAAGTTGGGGTCTCCCAGCCATCGGACCTCTCGGAGGATACAGTCGCAGTCCCTATAATTTAGGATTTTTGCTATAGGAGTACGGGGCCCAGCACCAGCCGGAAGGATCTGACTCAACGCCCGGTGTGCCAGCTCGATTATGAATAAAGAGGACAGCGAAGTCTCTGGGAATGTGTCTTTAACCCACTTTTCTAGGAACAGCTCAGGGGTTCCTCCCTCAACCCCCTCCGGGAAACCAACGAATCACAGATTGCATCTCCGGGAGTGACCTTCCGCATCTTCAGCCCTGCGTTCTAAGATTGCAGTCTTCGCTGAGAGGTCTGAGAATGCAGTTTCCAGTGTTGAAACTTCGGCCTGCAATTCAGTGACGGTTTGTTCTATAGCTATGGAGCGCGCTCCACCACTGCCCGGAGGTCCACTCTCAACAGGCCCACGTCCAAAGATCCAGCTTCCACCTTTGCTTGCACTGCTGCACTCGAGGGCTCGATGGCAGCGAGGATCTGAGCTCCGGTGGGGTCTGTTCGTGGCATATCTGTATTCAGCGGGGGTCCTGTGGCAAGTCTATCTGTGGTGGTGCGCCCTGCGCCGTATATTGGTCAGCTTCGCCCATCTCTGTGGCCTGTCCTTTCCCATGGCTCCACTCGTTTGGGCCTGCAGCACCACTCGGGGTGTGGTCACCCCTCTGCGCAGTTGATTCTCCCACCTCTCAGGCTGTAGGGTGTTTATGGGGGCCACTGGGGCAGCTGAGGACACCCCACCCAGCGAATAGAAGCTACACCCCACGCACTAGATATGGTCGTCCAACAGGAGTTCTGTAAAAAGATCTACCATGACTGGTAAGTGTGAGGCTGGGTGGGTGGGGACTGGTGAAACCAATTGCACAAGGCGGTGTAATTCCAGCTGTGCGGAGAGCCAGGCAAGCACCCCGACTCACTAAGTAGCCCCACAGCAGCTTACACCAGAGGGGGTGATGTGTTCACCAGTATGTAGTTAGTGGGAGTCAGAGAAGGGCCCCCAGTCACAGCAACCTCCAAGCTCAGTTCTCCTTGTAAGCCACGATACCCCGAGGGCTGGCCAGCACAAGGGAGAGGGGGAAGCGATCATGCCCCCTTGAGCAGTAGAACAATCAAAGCAGGCCCTGCCGCAGTGGCGTAGTTAATGTTATGCAGGGCTCACCACGAAGGGGTGCCGGAATAGCTGGGCTGCCGCTTTACTCTCCTAGTAAGCAATCCCTGTGGTTTGTCCGTATATCTGGGGTGCAGCGGCAGGGCCTGAGGTTTGCGCGTTGACTATGCCACCCACTGCGCATAAGGTCCGGGAGCAGCTCTCGCTGTTAGATAAGTGGCCTTCATTATCATATATTTGGAGGACTCCGGCTAGTACCAAGTGTGAGCCCGGCCCATGGTCCCATCCATATCCGCAAGCCAGTACAGGCTCCGTGAATGCAGCACTCCCCGTCCAGATAGGATGGCCATGAGGGGGAAAGTCTGTGTAGCGGGGGCTGCCAAGTGCCCTCCTAGCAGGCAGACCCGCAGTTTGTGTGTCAGGCTTAATGCGGGGAGGAGGCCTCACCTTGGCTGTGTGGGCAGGTCCCCACCACCGAACTCCGGTAGCGTCGATGGCAATGCCGCGGGCAGCGGGTTATGCAAGACCGGGGATTAGCCATTTCAGTGGGCCACTGTTGGGCAGACCCGCCGCTGCAGCAGGAACCGAACCTCAACCTCGATGTACGGAGGTTACTCTGGCGCCTCTTTCCATCTCAAGAGGCATTCAGCACGTTAAATCAATCAGTAGGGGTAGGATAATTGTAGGCAATTTTTGGGGCCGGCACGGAGCTCCTTAGATTGTGTCCGCAACGGCCGCCATCTTGGCCACGCTCCTCCTCCTTTTTCTTCCTTATCACTTATGAGAACACCTTGAAATACATGCGTTCATGATGTGCATGGTGACAAACTCCTCTTGTTTATGATTTAATAGACTATAATGTTCCGTGTATAATAATAACCAAGGTGCACATGGCAACTGACTTGCCTCCTGGTTCACTAATAGTGTTGTCATCAGAGATTGTGCAGGGCATTCATTTTTCTAAGTTCACATTTGAAAACTATAAATTCTAATAAATTCCGCTCAATGTCATGATATAATTTGATCTACTAAGGTGAAACACTACCACAAGTTAGAGAAATGCACTTTTTGGATTTTGAAGAGACTTTATCATACTTTTACATGTTTGTTGAATAATCTAACTAAGCTTGAAGGTGTTCTTTAAAGCTAAGTGGGGCAGGACACTTTCCATGCTTCTTTTCCTTTATTTCAGTTAACGTGTAAATAAATGATTGCCCATTAGTTTAAAATCTTTCTGAATGTTAGTGCTCAGTCAAGTAAAGCAGCTCAGTAAGGGGCCACATGTAAAGGTCAGGTGGGCTGTGAGCGCCCTCAGGCCCAGATTCAGGGTCTGGACAATTAGTTTAGGGGACCAGATCTTAAAAACTTGGACATATCACAAGAATAAAAAGTAGGACTATTTTTGGCAACAACTGTGGGGCTCAGAATGACTAAGTGCTCACCTGTTCTTAGTCGACTCACATAGAAAACCCGAAGACCTTAATATTTACAGAAACTGTCCGGGAAAGACCACAAAACAGTAGCACTCTCACAGCAGATCCATGAAACCTGGTCACCTTAACAGGACTACAAGTACTAGAATGCAAAGAAAAATCCCTGGGCTGAATGAGCCACTCACACGTGGAATCAAAAAACGTGAGAGCACTGCTGCCCCAGGGTGAGAAGACGAGGAAGAAAGTCAATGTACCCCAAAGAGAGGAGAGAGAACTGCCCTCCTGCATCACTGAGAGGAAAGAATGAAGATATGTGTCACTGCCCCAGAGAAAGTAAATATTTCTGCCCTCCTGCTGTGGGGCCAGAGAAAGAAAAGCAGAGGTAAAGTGAACCTGCTATCCTCCAGGTGGAGGAAAAGCTGTCCCTGTATTTCAAGAACTGCCCTTATTTCCTTGAGTGATTAGGGAAGATTCCTCCTGCTCCCTTGAGAAATCAGGTGTGAGAACTGCACTGAGAAAGGCGAGGAAAACTGCTGTCCTGCCACAGGCGATTGGAACAGCTGCAGGGCTCCTTGCTTCTGGCAGGAAAGTTGAAAGACCTTCCATTCTACCCATGAGAGAGTAAATATCAAACAGCCTTCCAGTTTCCTTTAATGATCATGCAAGTACTGGGCCAGATTTACAAAAAGAACATTTCACATGTATATCTAGGCATGTAGAAATCTGTCTACGCCCAAATGAGAATGTTTTATGAAAGTTCAGTTCATTAATGTACTTCTCCCTTCTGCAAAAATCTATAATATTTTTTATAACTTTCTACAATGTGCATTCGATCAACAATCCACTTTAGCAATTTGTCCACCTTCACTGCTTCAAATGCCTCATCATCCCCAAACCGCATCTATTGTCACACATTCTGTCCACTCTTACTTCCATCCCTCCACACCTTACACTTGTCTACGATGCTATGCCCTGCCAGGCATTGAAAGCCATTATGTGGATCGGGTCCAGAGTGCTTGAAGGAATTTAAAGAAAAGATTCAATAGTGCAGTTATGAACAAATCTGTACACCAGCCTAAAAACAGTCTTGAACAAAATAAACCTTGTCTTTGTTTCACAGCCCAAGGAATGTAGTGTTGCGAGGAAAGCAGTTTATTATGTGGTCTGGTTGTGCGATCTCACAGTGTAATAAACTCACAAACCCATTTTGGATCCAGACAGGCTTGTTTGCAAAACCTTAGCTCAGCCCTGGGTAGCCGTGGCTTCGAGCAGTCTGGCTTTGTCAAAGGAACAAGTGCAAAGCATTTAGAAGTACCAAAACAGCTGAATAAGAAAGAATCACAAGGTAAAGGAAATCCAACACCAATTTATAAACATAGCTCTTATTTTTAAGAATTTTTAGACACCAGAAAGAACAGATTCTACCCAAGGGTTCCATAGATATAAATTATTGAGCAAATAATTAATCTCTGCTTTTCATTTAAATCGCAAACAAGCATTAGCAACTACTGTGGTTAGCAGTTATTTCGAAAACTTTTGTAAAGTTGAGCACGACTACTCTGGTCTTGTGTGGGCAACCAACTCCTGCAAGGAGCAAGTCACAGGAGCCAATGAGGCTTGGCGGGGCTGTTACTTTGGGGTATCAGTCTCCAGTCCAGTACTAGGTTCTATGGGCGAACCGCCATTGACATCAATGGAGTGATCCTGATGCAAGGGATACAGGATGCTGAAGGATGCTGATCAGGTGACGGGGGTGTTCCTGGAGCCAACCCTCGATCCACAAACACATTGGAGTGGCTTTGGTCATAGGGGTCACTGTCCCTCGAAGTATGGATGAGTCCCAACCAAAAACTAGTTGCCACTGTTCTACTCCTCTGTGGTTACAGTGAGAGCAGTTGTTAACTTTAACTGAGAATAGTGTCCGTCTTGGACAACCAAACTGCCCTCCGACAACTCTCCCAGGTCCAGCAGACTTGGGTGCAATGTTTGAACATCGAAACTTGATCTCTCGGGCTGTGCTTCGGTGGTCACTAGCAATAAGGCAAACTTGGCTACCAACTCACCAATGTAGTCTTCTTCAACTTTTGTGGCACTGTAGCTGTAATAGGAAGTTGGCCAACTGATTCTTCAAGTCACTTCTTCTGTCTGAGGTTTGGAGACAATTTTTCCTTGAGCAGGGCACCACAGGCACAGTCCTCTCTTTGCTAGCCCAAGGAGCAGCAGTTGCAGTTCACTCTTGGTGCAGCCTCTCTTGCCTGTGCCCAGGGAACAGCAGGTGTAGGAGGCTGGCTTAGTATATGGTGCACACTTATTTAAGTGAAGCACCTTGCACTAATCCAGACAACCCTAATGGTGAGTTTAGTGGTCTTAGACAACCATAGAAAGCTCTCTAAGTGGTAGCTGTGGATAACAGCCTTCAGGCTTAGTCCAGAAGGAGGGTTTAAGCAGCTTGTTTTACCAGATCTAATCATATAGTGTAGGTTAAATGAAAAAGAACCATGCAATGTAGTTATAAAAATGTCTATTATGCACTCTCACTAACACATTGGTATATCTCCTACCCAGAGATATCAACACAAATACACACAATACTTCAATTGTAAACAGGTAAGTAAGCACAGCTACACAGTGCTCTCCAGGGGGAGACCAAACCATATACTAAAGAAGTGGAATGCTAACTGCGACCGAAGTCGGGCCTTGGACCAGGAGACTCAGACAAGCTGGGGACACAAGGAACCATCCGAGGTATGTACCCTAGAACCCCACGGAGGCTGTGTGCAGAGTGGAAACACAGCCGCGTACTCAATGCAAGTCAATGGGAAAGTTGCGGTTGCAGTTTTAAAGAGGTAGGACCCTTCCCAGTGGACCCTGAAGAAACCCTGTGGAAGACAGACGGTTGGAGAGCCACCCCATCTGTGGATACCTCAGGAACCAGGATACCTACACCAGGGAAGAGAGGTGTATAGGTGTGAAGTGACGTGGGAAACTGCCGTAGACCACAATGGAGGACTTCAGGAAAGATGCCGCTGGCAACGAAGGTGAAGAGTCCGGTGGAACCCAAGGGTGGATTCTTGAAGAGGAGAACCTGCAAGCAGATGGGACAGAGTCTATGCCACTTGGAGGTGACCAGGAGGCATGGAAGAGCAATGACCACAGATGACGGAAGATGCAGGATTGATGAAGGTGACCTTGTCGCTGCAGCTGTGAGGACCAGGTGTTCACGAGCTGTCCCACATCGGAAGTTGAGAACTAGGGGGTCGGTGTCCAGCGGGAGTAGAAACAAGCCTTGGCAGCAGCAACAGACGTAAACAAAAAAGGAGCAACATTGGGACCAGCAAGGTCCAAGGGACTCAACAATTGCAGGAGAGTCAGAGCAGGCCCGTGCAAGCAGGGAAGCCCACTGAAGCCAAAGAAGACCCTCAAGGGGACCCACAAGCCGAAGGCACAGGAGTCGCAAGAGGACCTCGAGCAGGTCACCGAAGATGCAGGACCACGGTGCAGAGGATGCGGTGAGGACGAAGATCTTGGCAGGAAGAGATGTTGGAGACTGGAGCTTCTTGTAGCCAGAAGATCTCTGGAGTACAGAGCCAACAAGCCTTAGCAACGGCAAGGTGACGCAGTACACAGGGGTTTTGTTCCAGCGGTTCAGACGAGGGATACTGGCCTCAAACTTGCTGAGCCTTTCAAAGTCTGTGGGACATCAGGAGCAGCAGACCGGTCAGGTTCGTTGTGGTGACTGCAGATGCAGGGGAGTGACTCCTTCACTCCAAGGGAGATTACTTTGAGTGTCCTTGATGCCCACAGGTCTGGAGAGGAACTTGGAAGAAATACAAGCACAGGCGACGAAGAAGACTTTCAAAACAGTGAGACCAGGAGCAGCAGGAGTCTTCCTTGGTGCAGTCTTGGTTCCAGGCGAAGTCCAAGGTGCCCAGATGGTCGAAGTTGAAGTGGTTTCGGGTTTGAATCTTGTCCCATGACGAATCTGAAGAGCCACCCACAGGTAAGCACTTAAGTACCCTAGGGAAAGGGTTGGAATGATTCAGGGGTCCCTCCTAGAGGAGGGGCTGGAGGGGAGGATACTCCCATGTCCTTTGTCCAGTTTTGCGCCAGAGCAGGAGCCAAGGGCTACCTGAACTGGTTCCAACTGGAGTATGCAAGGAGGGCACCAAATATGCCCTCCAAAGCAGTCTGGTGGCACTGGCAAGAGCCCCCCACCCTTGCCTAATACACTGAGTCCTGTCTGGGAGTCTGTGACAGGAAATCTATTGTTCTACCTTCCCATGCTCGAGCAGCTCAGCAGCAGGAGGGTAGAATCATGTCTGGGGTCGGCAGCAGCACTAGCTTGCTGACAGACCCTGGAAGGCTGTTACTGGGGGCTTCCCAGAGGAGCCCCCCAGTGCATGGAATCATACCTCCAAAACCGGTAATGGTGTTGAGGTATGATTTCAACATGTTTGATACCAAATATGCCCAGGTTTGGCACATCCAATATACAGTTAGCCATCGCGTAATGACGTAAGGCCACTATAAGTATGCAACTGGCTGACCGCACTACAAAGCCTGGAGAACTGTCTCCGGGGTTTGTAGGGGGTGTCCTGCTCATGCAGGGCACCCTCACACTTATAACCTAGCGCCCTGCCTTCAGGATTGAAAGGCCTACCTTAGGGGTGACTTATAGGTTTTAAGTGCAGTGAACTCAGATATAAGAAAACTTATATCTTTCGTAAGTGGTGCTAGCACCAGCTTACACAGGCTGCCAAGGAAGGCCTGTAGTCATAGTTTGAGTGGTCTCCCATGGGTGGCACAATTCATGCTGCAGCCCATGGGAGACCCCTGGTGTACCTATGCCCTGGGTACAGTAGTACCATATACCAGGGACTTAGAAGGGTACACCAGTAGCCAATTGGAAAGGTAGCAAAGTACTTACCACTGTCAAATTTAGGGAGAAAGCACAGTGACTGGGGTCCTGATTAGCAGGATCCCAGTCAGACTAGTCATAAAACAGAATAACATCAGCAAAAAATGGGGGTAACCATAAAAGCAGATCCTACTTTCCTACAGCAGGGAAGTCCTTTTTTCGGTCCACTCTTCAGTACAGACGTGATCTCATGTCTAGGTGCTAGGGGTGCCACTCTTATGCCCAGAACTTGCCCTTGTGGGATGCGATGACTAGTAGGCAATGGGCTACCAGATCCCCTCCCCCGATGACGACTTCCTGCAAAGTGTGGCATCTAGCTGTCCCAGAATGTAATATTCTGCCCACTCCCCAGAACCCTTTCTCAGTGTGTGGAACTTGATAGCCCACCCTAGAGGTGTGGGCACCTGAGGGCTAAACGCCCATTGGAAAATTGGTTTGGCAACTGTTTACCCCACTCTGTCCCCGACACTAACCTGTCTACCAGAACAAAAGAGCAGTGCCTTTCATGTGTTTCCACCATTTGCCCTTCAAAGGCAGCTTCCTCTTTGAAGGTCCCCTTTCGGACTCACACCCTGTTTGGCCTTCCTGCAAAGGAGAGGTAACATCTATTCCAACGTGTTTGTGTTCCTTTCTGAGTCATTCACACCTCCCCCTAGAAGGGCAGAAGGCTGTCTTTTGGCTAGCGACCATAATAGTCACTGGAAAACTTTGGGCAACAGAGTGGCAATTTTCTAAAGTTGCCATTTTCTTAGTAGTTACATTAATTTCAACTTCAGCATCAAGTCGGTTTAATGCAAGGATTCCTTTGATACCTTGAAGTACCAACTCTAGTAGTCCAATTCAGAAGTTAGCACAGATGAGTTGTCCGCATGCAACCCTGTACTCACCAATGGGGCTACTAGCCTTTCTACAGTAAAAATGTCAATTGTTTTTTTTTTTTACTGTAAGAACACATAACACACATGTTCCATTTATTAATATACAGCACCCTCCCGTAAGGCTCGATAGACCTACCTTAAGGGTGACATATATTAAAAAGGAAGATCTGTACTTTGTCATGAGCTTTAATGGGGAACTTGAGTTAGCAGTTCGAAAACTGCTCTGCCAGCCAGAAATGGAAGGCTAAGAGCCATGCTTTGTTTGGTCACACTTGTGGTGGCACAAATAGTGTTGAACTGGGGTGGCAAAGTGAGCTAAATAACGATGATGGATTCAACCCAGATCTAATAGTGACTGGGGATGAGTGTCTGAAAAGTTTCAGTACTCCGTCCATCATCATATTGTGTTTTCCTATCAATGAGGGACACTTTAACTTACAGGCCCTGGGTACCAATAGTATCATATACTAGGGACTTAGTAAGTTGACTTAAGCCAATTATCTTATTGTGTTTGCATTGTTTGCCCTAAGTTGGCAGGGTATGCCCAGACGTGGGTCCCTTGCTCACTTTGCCACTGGATTCAAGCTAGCCTGGCTTATGAGGGGTGTTACCCCAAAACCGGCCCAGGATGTTGTTTCAGGTCCAGGGAAGACCTGGCTTGGCAGTTCGGGCTGGACTGTTCCCATGAGGAACAGAGTCAATACTGATTTGCATGTGGCTGGGTCTGAACTGGGGTGGCGAATTGAGCTAAATAACGATGATGGATTTAACCCAGATCTAATAGTGACTGGGAGTGAGTGTCTTAAAAGTTTCAGTGCTCCGTCCATCATCATATTGTGTTTTCCTATCAATGAGGGACACTTTAACTTACAGGCCCTGGGTACCAATAGTACCATATACTAGGGACTTAGTAAGTTGACGTAAGCCAATTGTGGGTGAACCAATCACACATACACCTTTAAGGGTCAGAGCACTGAGGTCTGGTTAGCAAGCATCAGTGCACCTTTAGAGGCAAAAAACAGCAACACCAGTCCAACACTTTTTTTTTTTTATATTAACCATTTTATTGGGTTTTCAATACTTAGATATCATTACATACGTTTACCATACATGGACGCATGTGAAACATGAAGGATACATTAGTAGTGCTGAGGCATCATTACATGCAATAATTACAAAGCAGGCGCCAGAGGGTACCAATGAAACGCCTTGGAGGAAGGGATCACTCCCAAAGAGAGTATGGCCTCCGATGTTTGTACCCAAAAGGAGAGAAGTAGGAAGATAACAAACTGTTAACTTGGGGTACGAAACTGGGGTGAGCAGCTAGAGGGGAGGGAGGGTTGGGCGGGTGTGTGTTGATGCTTCCTAGGTGCTACGGGCTCAGGTGCGGGGGATCGCTTGTGGCACCTCGAAGGGTCACTAGTGGTCAATGTGTGTGCGTTGGAGGGGGGCCTCAGGAAGGCAGGCCTGTCTCGGCTCCTAAGGAGGGCGCTCAGCAAGGCGCTCCGGGTGGGCCTTGCGACTGCGAGCGTGCTGTGTCATTGTCAATTGTTTGTCAAAAGCGCATAAGCAGCATGGCCCATTCGGGGGAGAAGGGGTGCCGGTGCACCTCCTCGTTGCGAAGCGCGTTTTCCTCTACAGCTCCCCATTTATACACTGCCCCTACCCAGGCTGCCAGAGGGGGCCCACGGGTGCGCTCCAATGTAGTGCGATTCCTCGCTTGGCTAGAAGGAGGGCCAAGGCTGCGAACCATGTATGAACTTTGTGATGCTTCCTACGCCTGAATATGTCTACTGAACAGGCTTCCCAGGAAGAGATATCAGGAAGCTCCGTGACCTCACGCAGTGTAGCATGAATAGCACCCCAATAATGCTGTAAGGCTGGGCAGGCCCAAAACATGTAGGAACGCTGCGCTAGGGGCGTGACACTGAGGGCAAGCGAACTGTGACTCTGGGAAGTGGCAATTAAGCTGCACCAGCATCAGGTATGCCCGGTGCAGGATGAAGAATTGTATATTTTTTAAACGGGAGTTCCAGGAAACCTTCTTTGGGAATTCTAGAGCTCATTCCCATTCTTTATCATGGAGTGGTCTCCCATACTCCTCCTCCCATTTTTGGTGTAGCGGGGCAAGTGGGACAGGTGCCAATTCTCGGATGGCCTTATATATCCAGGTGATAAGGTCACGACCGGGGCCCATAGTTAACACTGCGTGGAACACTGGGTGAGTCGCGGTCTCGCCCCCAGATAGGTCCTAGTGTCGCCGGCAATCGTGTGTGAGTTGCCGATGGAGAAGTCATTGCCCCAAGTGTAGTCCGCTCTCTTCTGCCAGCTAATCAAAAGGGAGAAGTCGGCGCTAAAAAAAAAAAGGATCTCCACCTCAAGGAGCGAGAGGTCGGTCCAGGCTTGTAATTCCCTGGCAGTGTAGTAACCCCCGCTTCGAGGCAGGCCAACCAGCGATAGTAATGGTGTATAGTGCGGGGTCCCTTGGGATAGGCAGTGGATTCGAAGCATACAGGGCTTTGCTACAGTCACCTGTATTGAAAGGGTCGAGGCAGGCCGGGCTCCTGGTAAAATCAGGCAGCGGATTGCCGGCAACGATAAAGGTCCAATCTTAGAACATGCCTCCCCCAGGTAATGCCCCGCTGTCCTGCAAGATAGCCACAGGAGCTGAGCCACCAAAAAATACGCCTCAAATGACAGGGCCCCCAGGGCTCCCCGATTCACCGGCAGCTGCAGTTTAGCTAGGGCGACTCGCCAATGCCCGCTCCCCCTTATAAGGGAGCAAAGCAATGCGTCCAGTTCACTAAAGAAGGAGCCTGGAGGGATAACTGGAAGGTTTGCAAAATAGCAAGAGGACCATCTTTGCCAGGGCGATTTTCTCCATGGGAGCTAGGGGAAGAGTCCTCCAGAAACTGACCATGGAGCGTATACCTGCCACTGCTCTGCGGTGATTGCCCTCGTAGAGATCACGGGGTATGATACAGACGGACGCCCAGGTAGCGTGGTGCCTGCGCATGCCAGACGAGGCAAGAGTCGCCAATGAACACCTCCCGTGGGGAGAGGTCGGGGCTGAGAGGGTAGACAGCAGATTTCGTCCAGTTGACCCTCAGTCCGGCCGCGGCGGCAAAGTCTGACAGCATAGCCCGAAGGGGTTTGCGATCGGCCGAGACGTCCCGTAAGAATAGGAGCAATTCATCTGCGTACAGGGACACACTGTGGGTCTCGCCTGCTAGAGGGATACTCCAGTCCCTCCCCTCCCCCCGGAGGCGCACAGCTAAGGGCTCCATGGCCAGGACAAAAAGAAGTGGGGAAAGTGGACATCCCTGACTCGTGCCTCGAGTCACTGGGAAAGGAGCTGAGATGTAGCGGCCCAGACAAATCCGGGAGGTGGGGTTCGAGTATAATAGCTTTGTGTAGGCCAGGAGTTAGGGCCCCACTCCCATGCGGCGGAGCACCGCAAATAGACAGGGCCAGGACAGGGTGTTGAACGCCTTCTCCAGGTCCAGGAGCAGACAAGCAGCACGGGAAAAGGGGCCCCTACCTGATCCTGGACATGAAAAAGACGGCAGATGTTTTGAGAGGTGCTTCTGCCAGGGACAAAACCATTCTGGTCTGGGTGCATGAGCGCAGGGAGGACTTGGGCATAGCGTCAGCTAATATTTTACTTATCATTTTGTAATAGACCAATTGGCCTATAGGAAGTCAACAGGGTTGGGTCCCTATCTGGTTGCGGGATCGAGACCAAAAGAGACTCGCGAAGGGATTCGGGGAGCTCACCGCCCTTCAGTGCTGCCCCTTACATTTCCGTTTGCCGAGGTACCAGGAGAGCTGAAAAGGTACCATAGTATTCTAGGGACAGGCAGTCCAGGCCCAGGGTTTTATTACGGGCCAGGTCTAGGATTGCCTGCTTTACATCAGCCCGCGTGATCTCCGCGTCTAGGGAGGCCTTCACAGGGGGAGAGATCTGGGACAAGGCGAGGGCGGCCAGGAACTGATCTATTGATTCAGAGGGATCATTCAGCAGAGCCCTATACACATCAGCATAATAGTCATAGAAGGCCTGCAGGATGTCAGTCTGGGTGCAGACCGTATCGCCAGAAGGGGTGACCACCTCAGTGATGGAATGGGTTTCTGAATCCTGGCGGATAAGCCATGCCAGGAGTGCGCCTGGTCTAACCCCCTCTCGGTGCACTCTGGCGGCGTGTGCCTTAAAATTATAATGTCTGAAGTCTGCAAGAAGAGCCGAGTAGGTGGTCTTTGCCTCCGCCAGCTGGGCTGGGGTCGCTGGGTCGGCATCCACAGCCTTACTGAGGGCAGCAAGCTTGCACTCCGCCGCCTTTAAGTCTCTTTCAAGCATTCTACGGGCTCCTGCTATCTGTCGGATGCAGGCCCCCCAGTGACTACTTTGAAGGTGTCCCATTCCAGCATTCTGGTGGACGCTGTGTTAAAATTTTCAGAGAAGTACCAGCGGATGCTGGTTTCTTGTTCATTGCGAAACACCGGGTCCTCAAGACAGTCACGCGGGTGGGGGCTGCCACTTAAGGGTTATAAGGTGTGCGTCGTGGTCAGACAGAGCTCAATCTAGGTAATCCACACCCTGGACCAAAGGGATGCCGCGGGCGAGCACAGAAAACAGTCAAGGCGCATGTAGAGGCTATGCTGGATAGAGTGAAATGAATATAGTTTAGTCATGGGGTGCCGAGACCTCCAAACATCAGTAAGCGACCAATGGTTCAGCCAGGCGCAGAAGCGATCTGTCTGTGCATAGGGCGGGGAACAAGGAAGGTGAGGATGGGGCCTGTCCAGGGAGAGGTCGAGCACACAGTTGTAATTCCCCCTAGTATCCATGGTGTCTCTGTATAATGGGCCAACGTGCTAGAGAGGGAATCCCAAAACTTTCCCTGTTCAGTGTTGGGTGCATAAATACCATCTAGGAGAACGGGTTGACCGTCTAGGAGCCCCTCGAGAAGGGCATACCGGCCCTCTGTGTCGACTACCCTACGGGTTTCCTGGAAGGGGACTCCAGGCAGCAGCCATACCATTTCCCCCTGCGTGAATGCTGAGTAAGTAGTGGCACGAAAGGTACCCGCCATCGCTTGTGCAGACGGTCTAACCTCCGATCCGCCGACCTCGCCGAAAGCCCGCGCATTCGCAGAGCCAGAACAGGTGGAAGAACCTTCTCCTACATCGCAGCCAAGACCTCGAACGAGCTGCCGCTCAACATCAGACGCACCCCCTCCCTGAACATCTTCAGGAAGACGCTCAAGACCTGGCTTTGGACTGATAGGGAGCGGCTCACCCCCCCCCCCCCCAGCGCCTTGAGACCCTCACGGGTGAGTAGCGCGCTTACAATTCCCCTGATTGATTGATAGGGAAGAAGAGGAAGAAAGAGAGGAGGAGGGCAGCTGACAGCGGCAGAGCAGGAGAAGTGAACACTGTCCTTGTCTTCTCTGGACAGAAAGGAAGAGACAGAGTCCATTTCCTTCTCTGCCCACCCTGCCCATCCCAGAATGGCTATTTCTGCCATCCTGGGACACATTTTTTTAAAATAAAAAAAGTAGGGGAACGGATTCTATAAAATTAAAAAAGTAGGGACACGCCGTGCCCTGCCGATCCCGCCCACTTCGACCACTGATCCATTCATACAATTAAACCCAATCCCTGTACAAATCAGCACCCTGGTTTCATGAAGCTCTTTTGACTAGAAAATGTGCAACATGTTACAAAGAAATTGGAGGAAGAACTACAAGCCTGAACTTAAACTCCGGTATCGCAGTGAAATATTCAAATATAAACAAAGTAGCAATAGCCAATACCATAACTCAGGCCAAAAACCCTTTTCGGGAACTATTCAAGATTGTAAAATCTCTCAATAATCCTAAGGCTTGCAGCTCGCAGATACTCCACTCCCAAGAACTCTGTTGTGACCTTGCCAGACTTTCTACCGAAAAAGTCAACAAGATGTATTTCTGCTTCTCCAAACACGATGGAAGCAACATTCACCCCTTGAGGTCCTCGGGGGATGCCTCATTAATCAAATGTGTAGCCTTCTCTGATACAGAGACACAGAAAGTGCTTGCAGCAACTAAATATGGCTCCAGTTTGACCCCGCAACAACTAAAATCATTCAACTGGCAGCTGATAATCTCAGCCTGCATATCACGCAATTTGCAACCTCTCATTACATTCAGGTGAATGACCTAATACCTAATTGCCTCAATCATCCATGAAGAAAAGTTATGCTGACCCTCAAGTTCTGGGTTGCTATAGGCCTATTTCCCTAATGCCACTACCAGCTAAAATTCTGGTAAAATCTGTAAAAAGTAAACAACAAGGGAGTGAGAAGCATACAAGTTTGGTCTACTTCCGACTATCTCAATCGGATTATATTGGATCACGGAGGCTCCACAGACCTGCTCCCCTTGAAATTCTCTGTGGCCTTGGACTTTGTATCCAGAGACGTTTTAAGGCCTGGGCAAAGTGGACGATGGCCCAGGGCCCCAGCCTTTCAGGGGCCCCCTGATAGAGCCAACTCTCTTCTGCAGAGAGTCTTTTCCCTGATGACCTTGAATACTTAAACAGATTGTTGCTCCTTTAATGTATTTTTATTGTGGGTAATGTGTGAAAGTCTATTACAGACATTTTGCAGACAAATGTTGTGTTTATGTTTCATGCAACATGAATAAAAAAAGTTCCTTTTAGATCCAACCAGGATTTTGCATATGAGAAATGGGAGAGTATCATAGAGTTTATTTGTAGTAATATTAGTGAGCTGCTGCTGTGTTACATTATTAAAAACACACATCAATATCCCGAATTAGGAGGCGTGTGCGCGTGCGCTGTCAGTGACCTGGCCAAAGAAGGCATGAAAAAACTGAAACTGGATCATAAATTCAAAGCTGATCTGAACAGCGGCCTCCAAAATACATTTGGCCCAGGACCCCCAAAATTATTAAGATGTCCCTGCTCGTATCCCATCCATCTGATGCTGATCTCCTGACTCTTGGTATTCGTGAGAAGTCTCTCAGCTGGTTACAATAATTTCTCTCAAATACGGTCCAATCAGTGACAATAAAAACTTTCAGGTAAGACATCTTAACCCACAACTATGGCTTTCTTCAGGGATCCTCCCTGAATCCCACGCTGTTCAATGTTTACATGACTCCACTGGTCTCACTGAAAAACCGTTTGAAATCAACCTACAAAACTGATTGTTTCCATATTTAAAACAATTCTGAAGACACAAAAAGCAACTTTGTCGACTGTATGACAAAGTAACTCAATGGATGAGTACCAATTACCTACAACTAAATAGAGATAAAACCAAGATTTTACTCTTCAAGAATCGCTGGTCCTCTGATAGGTGGCCAGATTCGCTGGACCCCCCAATCGTCCTTCTACAGCCCCTGCTAGAAACTTACGAGTCATCATAGACCCCCAACTTTCGTTTTCTAAACAGGTCAACACAGTGGTGGCGGGCACATGTATTACTCATCTGAGAGCACTCAGAAAAATTCTTCTGCTCATCCCAATGTCCTCCAGCAGAACAGTGGCCCAGGTACACTGATTATGTCCAAGATCGACTATGGAATTTTTTTTTAACATGGCAAACCTAAATATATCCTAAATCTCCTTCAGACAGTTCGAAATGCACCCGCCAGACTTATTTTGATAAATTCAAACGATACTTCGATCAAAGAACACTGGCTCCTCATGAGCAAAAGAATCATTTTCGAGCACTAGGCATCGCCAATAAATCTATACATAACAATAAACTGTCCTACCAGGCCAATATGATGGTTAAGCATCTTTCACCTAGAAACTTCTGATCATCTAACCCTATCTGATGGTTATTCCCAAAATCTCTCGTTCGAGACATGGAGGCAAAATTGAGAACCTTTTTGTTCCTTATCCCCAAATTGTGGAACATACTATGCCTCTTAGATTTGCGAAAAATGTGCAAGCTGCTACTTTTCACAAGGTTTTTACAAAACATAACAGCTGAAGCTGTAAGGCTTTCTTTCCTCTCTGTCTTCATTGTATCTTTCAGCTGCGGCATGCAACCCTGTGACCATGCGGTTGAATCTAAAAGAAAAGAAAATGGTGCAACACTGCCATCTGCAGATTAGAAATAAAAAAGCGAATGTCTGAGTTTCAGCTCGGAATTCCCGAATAAAAATGCAACAAAGGTAATCCAAAAATAATAGAACCAACAGGACATTAACATTAATCACTTCAAAATTAATATCATGTGATTAATGACCCTAATGTAATGACATGGAAACTATTCTGACCTTACAGTCCCATACTCCTCCCCCAACTACCATCTAGCCCAATCCCCCCCATTCTGCCTGGTGCTTGTCCCCCTACATTCACCCTTCATAGCCTATGGTACCTGTCCAGCACCTTCTCCTCTCTTCTTCCAATTCCTCTGGCCTCCCTTTGACCCCCCTCCCTCCCCTCCCTGTACAGCCCCTTCCCCTCTCATCTCCCCATACCTCTGGCCTTCCTTTGACCCCTCTCCTTCCCCTCCCTATACAGCCCCTTCTCCTCTCATCTTCCCGTATCTCCAGCCTTCCGTTGACCCCCTCCTTCCCCCTCCACCTCCCGCCCTCCCTCTCTACTCCTCAACTGTCTCCTCCTACTTATGATCTCTACTCTTCCCCTCTGCTCAACACTAGTAAAAATATCACTGTAACACCATCCAATCCTTTCTACCACCATCTTTCCCCACCCTCTACCCTTGCACCCCAAGACCCCCCCGTTCCCCCACCTCTCCCTGCCCTCCCTTGCCTACTGCAATCCCTCCCTTAACCATCGAGCCACCCAACATTCCGTACCCAGCCTTCCTCTCCCTGGAAAACAAACTTGATTCTCTCATCGCTTCCATTTCCCAGCTTGAAGTGTCCATCTCACTTTTAAGTACTAAGATATCCCCCTTCCCTAACAACCTCCTGAGGAGTTCCTTGCTCCCGCGCCCCAATAAAGCCAACCACAGTCTGTCCTCCTCAGACATCGCCAACTTACTGGCTAGCTACAAGACTAACAACGTCAATCCCCCCCCCCCCCCCACTTTCCTCTCCTAATAATTCTACTCAATTCACTATTCAGACCATCTCTTCTGTCAGAACTAACCAGCCTTCTTCTTCTTCCCTGGCACCCTCAAACAAGAATCTTATCCCTATAGCCCTTAACAGCCCAAACACCTCATCACCAAAACAGTTGCGTCAGAGCTGCATTGTTTGCATCACAACTGCAGATCGGCAATCAAACACAAACTGGAAATTTCTGACACTATCACCCACTACAATCTTGACATGCTCTTCCTCACTGAGACCTGGTTTAATGACTCCTCTCACACTTTGTTTGATCTACTGATACCTACCGACTACTCTATCCTCAGAAACGACAGAACGGACAAAATTGGGGGAGGTGTCGCTATCATCTTCAGAAACTCCCTACAAATTAAAGCCTTTCCTACCATCTTCTTCCGTACATTCGAATGCCTATCCCTAGAACTTCAAGTACATCACGGCTCACCCTTCAGGTTCCATACCATCTACCACCCACCCGGTAACTGCTCTTCCTTTTTGGAGGAACTCACCGACTTCATCAGTGACCAATATTCTCAAAGTGACAGACAGATCTTCCTGGGTGACTTCAATCTCCACTGGGGCTCTTTGGAAGACTCGGCTGCCAACAAACTTGCCACCTTTCTCTCAGCCAATGATCTTTTCCAACACTGCTCGGAAATTACACACTCTAAGGGCTCATTTCTGGACCTTGTTATATCTAAAGCAGACCTGATTACTATTGCTCCCCCTATCCATGTAGACTGGTCAGACCACTTCCTCATTCCCTTCCGTTTTCACCTATCGCACGTTATAACTCTCGGTCAACCTAAAAGGGCTTCTACCTGGTTCCGTAACACTAAAAACATTGATCTTGACACTTTGTGTGATTCTGCAATGCGTTCACTTCCTAGACTAGACCCTAACGTGGATGTCAACGATCTCACCTCCCATTGCCTCTCAGTCCTAGCAGTTGAAATCGATAATGTCGCTCCACTCCAAAGCAAAAGGAAAAGACCCACCCCTCAGCACCCTGGTTCAATAAAGCTCTCTATGATGAAAGGAAGAACCTTAGAATCTTGGAGAAACATTGGAGACAATCTCCATCCACCTCCAATTTCTCTCATTTATGCTCAGCAAGATCCAAATATCACAAGCACATCTTCCATGAAAAAGCTTCACATTTCAGATCCCTCTTCGACTCAACCAAAAACAGACCCAAAAAACTTTTTGACCTCATCAAAAACCCAAACTGCTCTCCCCAAACCATCAAGCCTGAGGATTCTTCAAAGAAAGCAGCAGAATTCGCTATATTCTTTGATGAAAAGGTCAAATCACTGGTGGATCAGGTCTCCCCCACCCCACCCCCATTGAGGAGCGAAAATCCTTACTCTCTTGGCAGAACTTTGCCGCCATCTTGGAAGATGACCTCCTCAAATGCATCCTCGAAACCAAACCCTCCAACCATTCTTCTGACCCCATCCCTAGTGTCATCGCCATTGATTTCTACACCAATACTCTCTCTTACTGGACCAGGCTAGTTAATCTCTTCCTCAGTCAAGGCTCCCTCCCTGCTGCCCTCAAAACAGGACAGGTTACCCCTCTTCTAAAAAAAACCTCCGCAGATGCGAACGACCTCAATAACTTCCGCCCCATCACCAACCTCCCTTTTCTTTCGAAAATTACCGAAAAATGTGTGGCGAAACAACTTTCCCTACATATTATGGACAATAATCTCCTTGATGTGTTCCAGTCTGGCTTCATACAAAATTGCAGCACTGAAACAGCCCTGTTGCAAGTGATTGATGATGCGCTGCGCATACTCGATTCTGGGGAATCGTGCCTTCTGATTCTTCTTGACCTCTCTGCAGCCTTTGACACTGTTAATCACAACACCCTCCTTAACACTCTTCAACAGAGAATGGGCGTGGAAGGCACAGTGCTTAAATGGTTTGCCTCATTCCTCTCGGACAGATCCCAAATGATCAAGATAGCAAACAGACTTTCATCTCCATTGGCGGTAGGTCAAGGCGTCCCTCAAGGTTCTATCCTTGCACCCACTTTGTTTAATCTCTATCTGGAACCATTAGGTAACCTCCTAAGTAAATCTGGGATCCACTACCATCTCTATGCGGATGACACTCAAATCTACCTCAAGGTGTCTTCCGCACATGATCTCTCACTTCTCAACTCTACTCTCAACTCTATTCACAACTGGATGTTAGTTCACCAACTCATTCTCAATCCCTCCAAAACGGAATTCCTCCTCCTATCTACCTCTCTCTCCCCTCCTCCTGTTCAATCCTGGATGGATCAGCTGAATGTATTCAACAATAAACCCATCATTGTCGACAGCGCTAAATCCCTAGGTGTCATACTTGACAAAAGACTCAACCTAATCTCCCACATTAACTCCATTGCTAAGAACGCACATTACCAGCTACGCCTTCTGTGGCGGATTTGTTGGTTCTTCCCGGAGAAAGACCTAAAAACCTTGGTCCAATCGCTAGTTCTCTCTAGACTGGATTACTGAAATTCTTTTCTGACTGGCCTACCCAAATCTCACCTCTCCCCCCTCAAATCCGTCCTACATTCAGCAGCTCGCTTTATCTCAGGGTCCAAACGTAGTGACCACATCACTCCTATCCTGTCTTCTCTTCGATGGCTTCCCATCGAGGCAAGATCAATTTACAAAACTGCCTGCATCACCCACAAAGCCTTGCACACTTCCTCCCCTCGTTACCTGGCGTATAAACTGAAAATGTCTGGAGGCTCGAGACCTTCTCGGAATGCGGAAAAGTTTCTGCTTGAGCCCCCCTCCTTCAAAAGGGAAAGATCAATGGCTCAATCGTTCTCAGGTAATGCGGTGAGAATCTGAAACTCGCTTCCTTCATTGCTCCGTGCCACCACCTCTATCCGGATCTTCAAAGCTGACCTCAAATCTCTTCTCTTCCAAAGACACTTTCAGAACTAATACCTTCATTCTCTGACCCTTCTAGGAAGTTCGTTCATCATTGTAAATTTGTAATATTTTCTTGAACATTCCTTACCCTTGCTTGATGTGTTTGATATTGTGTTCTTGCCTTCTATGGTTTTAGCCTACCTCCTCTAGTCTCCTGTTTATTTTTGTAACGTTCTATTTTGTAACATTTCTCTCATGTAACGTAACTGGTTCTATTGTACAGCGCTCTGACACCTTCGGGTAAAGTCCGCGCTTTATAAAAATGCATTAAATAAATAAATAAATAAATTGCGAATGGGTAGGAGAAGGCATGGTCGTGTTGTGTTGCATCCCGGATGTACAGCCCGGGGCCGCAACCAGGTGATAGTGAGGGGAAATGCACAAAGGCCCTGCACAGCGGCGGCTCCGCTATGGCGGAGGAGCGTCGCCCCACTAAAAACGGCAGGAAAGGAAAAATAAAGAAACACTTGTTTTATTTGTCCTTTCCTGCCATCTTGGGGCGGGGCCTGGGGGGTGACAACAATGAGGAAAGTGGTGTGTGCACTACCTTCACTACACATGACAGTTTGGCCGGCCGTTTATGGCCGGGCAAACTGTCATGTTGGAGCGAGCAGGAACAGACTCCCAGTCTGTCCAGGAGCGCTAATCGAGAGCTCTCAGGCCAATCCTGAAGCTGCTCTCATGCGAGAGCAGCTTAAGGATTGGCTGCAGGGCAGGCTGGGAGCCTGTGCCTGAAGAAGAGGAAGGAGCAGAGGAGCGCCTCCCGGGACGCGGCCGGCTGAAGGTATGTTTTTATTAAAATGATTAAATTATTATTTTTTATTCCCCCCCCCCTTTGCGACCCCTATGCCCCCCTCACCCTCTCCCCTGCCCGCCCTGCCTCACCACTCGTAGCAAACACCGGCCGCTACTGGCCCTGCGGCCCAGGAACAGATGACGCAGAGTCAATGTGAGATTTGTTCTCTCCCCCGTCCCGGGTCCTCTCTGACACCACGCCGGCCGGGGTAGTATTTGTTTCTTATGCACCACGTGATGCGGGACAAACCATCGAACATTACGCCTGCTGGGGTACACACATAACACCCCTGACCTCTGGGCATTGTATAATAATCCCGCTCACTCCAGTTGCGTCACTGGAGCGACACTACATTCCATCCCAAAATACAAAGTGAGAACACATTAAAGCCAACAACGGTTTTGTCAATACTTACAGGTACTAATGATAGCACCCACAAGGTAAAGTCACATACCTGAAAACGAAAAGTTACCTGACACCAGACACAAAAAACAAACCCTCTTACACCAGATGGTCTCTCAGTCTCGTAGCTGGCGCAGGATTGCTTCGGAGACCATACCGAGTACAGGTATTGTGGCTGGTCTGCTGATCGGAAGGGCTGGCAGGGGAGCTCGGCGGAGGAACCACAGACACACTGGGAACCCCATATCCATTGGGGCTAGACTCCGATGACACCCATTCTGGATAGTCTCCGTCGAGACAACCCTCCGGGCCATCCAGTGCAGGGGCCTCAATATCACGCCCTCGGGAACAGTCACGTGGCTGATGAAACCGCTTGAATGCTGAAATGTTCAGAGTGAGAGTTTCTTGTCCATGCCAAGCAGTGACTTGGGTACCATGCAACAAGACAATGGTCCATGGATTTTGCTCAAAAGGTAACCTAAACTTGCTGCCAGGGCAGCGATCTTGAACTAATCTCATCACCCACTTGCAGATCAGACACTTTGGCTCTTCGGCGATGGCTATCTTGATCATTGGACTTTTTCCATCGATCATACATAAGGTGATCGTTGCCTGGATCCAGAAACCATACCGAATGGTGAGGAATTGTGTCCAAGACTACTCGACCCATGAAAAGGTACCCGACCCGTGGTAGAATGGGGAGTCTGACGATCGTCTCGCAGGAATGAGTCTTTTGCAAGTTCCTGACACTGTTGGCTCGCCGAGGCAATCCGAATGCCTTTGTTCAAAGTGCTCATAAACCTTTCGGCCTCCCCATTCGCTTGGGGCCACTTTGGGTTAATCTTTTTGTGAGTGATCCTCAAGGAGGTGAGATATGACGCCATCTCTTGTCCTTGGAAGGGCGGGCCATTGTCAGTGCGCAGCTCCTTGATCAAACCATGGGTGGCCATAATCTTCTCCAAGTTAGGCACTACATCACTGGCACTCAGAGACGAGAGAATCTCTACCTCCAGATATTTGGAGTAGTCATCGATCATCACAAGAGTATGGCGCCCATCTGGGAGTCCCCCAAAGTCAAGACTGGAACACACTCATGGACTTTGTGGCCCCTTTTCAGTCACTACCGGCGGTGGAGGACTAGCATCCTCAGCTACTTGGCACCAGGGACAGGATTGGACCACCTCCTCCAACTTTTCATCCATAAAAGGAAACTGCACTTTTGTTCACAGTGGGTTTTTGGTCTTAACCATACCCTAGTGTCCGGCATGGGCAAGTTGGATGACCCTGTCAGTAAGAGCAGTGGGCATGACCAGGCGATGCCCTCTCAAAAGGCACTCATTCGGGTCAGCACTCAACTCCTGGCGAATGCGATGTAAGCTTTCCAAAATTTGCAGCACCTCAGGGGTGAGCAGAGACCAATTCTTCTTGAAGGTGTGCCATCGGTTAGTCTTCACTGTCTCAAGAGCTTTTTGAAGGCATTCATCTGGGTTGGTAGCTTGGCATAGGACATCCACACAGAGTGGAATGGGATGTGATTGATCAGTCACATATCGTACATATACCTCAGTTTCATCTGCGTCTGCTTCCTCCTCCAGAGTGGCCGCCCGAGTGTGCCGCGACAAATAGTCCACCGGGTTGTGAGATTTAGGGTGGTACTCCATGTGACAGTTGTACTCCTGGAGTTGAAGCAGCCACTTTTCAATTCACGGAGGTGGCTTAGAAGCATTACCTTTGAATAGAGGAATTAGCGGTTTTTAATCTGTTGTCACAGTGAATGGCTTTCCATACACATAAAGGTGGAAATGGCGACATCCCCAGTGGATGGCTATCGTCTCTTTTTCAATTTGAGAATATCTCTGTTCAGTGCTCATAAGAGAGGAACAGCCAAATGCCACTGGGACCCATTTGTCATCTTCAGTGGATCGTTGCATCAGTACTGCCCCCAATCCTTTAGGGCCAGCGTCCACAGCTGTGGTAATGTCCTTCCGGGGGTCAAAATAAGCCAACATGGTGTTGAAAGATAGGCCGTCCTTAGTGGCCTGAAAAGCAGCCTCCTGCTCAGGACACCATGACCACGGGACTGACATTTTGATGAGTTATTGGAGAGGTTGCGTCAGGGACGTGAGGTCTCTGATAAAACAGCCACAATAATTGACCATGCCTAAAAACTGAGCACCTAGGTCACGGTGGCAGGTGCCTCCTTGATATCTCTGACCTTGTCGGGGTCCGTAATCACTCCTTCCGACGAGAACACATATCCAAAGAAATGTAACTTCTGCTGTAGGAATGCGAACTTGTTGCGATGAAGAGTGAGACCTGACTCCTGAATTCTTTGGAACACCTGCTTCAACCTCACATTGTGTTCTGGCACAGTCTTTGCATAGATCAAATGCGTTGGTCCCATTACTTTTTTAGATGATGCCTGCAGTCTCAAACTCGTCCAATTCTTTCTCTAACAGGGGTCTCAAGGGAAACTCAATACGCCGATGTCGGATGCTACTGGCCTCACTGATGGATCAATATGCAGGTGGATCTCTTTTCCCTTCAGGCACCCTATTCCTTCAAAAACGGTAGGAAATTCACCAAGAATTTGAGATATGGCCTCCTGATGTATTCCAAAGTGAAGGTTACGATGCTGAGATCTTCAGCCGCTCGACAGCCTAGGAGCATGCCATGGCCTTCCTCTGCGACATATATATAGGACTCCACCGAGTGGGATCCATAAGTTATGGCAGCCTTGAATTTTCCTTGCATCACTAGAGGTTTATCCTGGCCATAGGCAGACACCTTGATTGTCGCGGGGTGCAATTTCCGGGTGGATCTCATGGTATCGTAGGCCTCAGTGGACAGGATGTTGATAGTCGTTCCGGCAGTGGTGAGGTGATCTCCGACACGTATCTGGCATTGTGGTAGGCGACGCGTGGTTTGAGGAGCGATGCCAATGGTGAAGACAGCGTGATTGGTATGTTCCTCGGTTTCGTCATCATCCATGTCGATGCTTCTTTCTCTCACTTCTGGGAGAGCGTTGACAGTGGTATGCTGCCCTCGCTCCTTTCCTGAGAGACAGTCTCATGAAATTATTGAGTTTTCCGCACCCTGCACACTTTTTTACTCTCGCTGGGCATTCAGAGGGGAGATGACCGTTTCCTCCGCAGGATCCACAGCTTCATGGTTTGGTAGCCTCTCTTCTACCTTGTTTAGCAGTGGGGTTTTGTGTGATGATATTGACTGGTTCGGTCTTCACCAGGGTCTGTAGGGCAGCTTCCATGTGAGCAGCACGGGCTCTGGAAAGTTCATTGGTCCTGCCCAGCGTTAGGATGTCCGCTAGAGATTTTCCAGACTCCTCTAGTATTTGCTCACAAAGTTTTGCTGAGGTACATCCCTGAATGACCTGCCCTCTTATTTCCTCATTTTCCTCATTAAAGCCACGTGTGCTGGCAAGTTCCTTTAGACGCGTGTGAAAAACATCAATCGATTCATCAGCGTGCTGCCTCACTTGACAAAACAAGAACCTCTCATAGTCCTGGTTCGCAATATGCAGTGAGAGCCGCTAAGAGGGTGAGTTGCATCTTGGGAGCCGCTTCATTGATAGATTTGGGTTTTTGTGTATAGCAATGATCATTTTGCTTGGTATCAATCAATCAGGAATTTTTAGAGTGCACTACTCACCCATGAGGGTCTCATGGCACTGGGGAGAGGGGATTCGGGCAGCTCGGTCATTCGAAAAGCCAGGTCTTGAGGCTCTTCCTGAATGCTTGCAATGTGGGGCTTCGTCTGATGCTGAGGGGGCGTTCGTTCCAGGTCCTGGCCGCGATGTAGGAGAAGGATCTGCCTCCCGTTCTGACTCTGTGGATGCGGGGGATTTGGGCCAAGGCTAGGTCACCAGAGCAGAGGTTTCTCTTGGGGACGTAGAAGGAGATTCGTTCGTTGAGGTATTGGGGTCCGGTGTTGTGGAGGGCTTTGTAGACGTGTGAGAGCAGCTTGAAGGTCACTCTTTTTTCGACAGGAAGCCAGTGGAGGTCTCGTAGGTGCTGGGTGATGTGGTCTTGTCGTGTGATGCTGAGGACGAGTCTGGCTGCGGCGCTCTGGATGGTCTGGAGTTTGTGGAGTAGAAATTTGTTGATTCCGGTGCAGAGGGCATTCCCGTAATCCAGTCTGCTGGTGATTAGTGCGTGGGTGACGGTCTTCCTGGATTCGGGGAGATCCATTTGAAGGGCTTGCGGAGTATGCGGAGGGTGTTGAAGCATGTGGACGATACGGCGTTGATCTGTCGGTTCATGGTGAGGGAGGAGTTGAGTATGATGCCGAGGTTGCGGGCGTGGTCTGTGGGAGTGGGGGGATGCCGAGGGCGGAGGGCCACCAGGTGTCGTCCCACATGGAGGGATGGATCCAAGGATGAGGACTTCCGTTTTCTCGGAGTTGAGTTTCAGGCAGCTGCTGCTCATCCAGGTTGCAAGGTCCTTCATTCCTTCCTGGAAGTTGTGCCTGGCGATGCCGGGTTCCTTGGTGAGGGAGAGGATGAGCTGGGTGTCGTCAGCGTAGGATAGTATGCTGAGTCCGTGTTTTCTGACGATGGTTGCAAGGGGGGCAATGTAGATCTTGAGCGTGGGGCTGAGGGAAGATCCTTGGGGTACTCCGCATCTAATCTCTGTGGGGTCGGAGAGGAAGGGCGGGAGTCTAATTCTTTGAGTTCGGCCGGCGAGGAAGTAGCGGATCCAGTCTAGGGCAGTTCCCTGTATGCCGGCGTCGTGGATTCTGGCACCTAGTGTGCGGTGGGAGACGGTGTCAAAGGCTGCTGAGAGGTCTAGTAGAATGAGGGCTGCAGTGTGGCCTTGGTTGAGGAGTGTGCAGATGTCATCCATGGCGGCTAGGAGGGCGGTCTCGGTGCTGTGGTTGCTGCAGAAGCCGGATTGAGATGTGTATAGGATGTCGTTGGATTCTATGAAGTTTGTTCGCTGGATGTTGATGATCTTCTCAGTGACTTTGACGCCGAAGGGGAGGAGGGAGATGGGCCTGTAGTTCTTGAGGTCCGTCGGGTCTGTGGAGGGCTTATTGAGGAGAGGTTTGACTTCTGCGCATTTCCAGTCATCGGGGAACGTGCCAGTTTTGAGGGTGCAGTTGATTGTCTGTCGTAGCTCTGGTGCGATGGCGGAGGCGGCCCTGTGGAAGATGTGTGGCGGGCAGGGATCAGTGGGTGCTCCTGAGTGTATGCTCCTCATGGTCTTTGCAGTGTCTTCTGTGGTGACAGGGGTCCAGGCGAGGATGGTCGGCAGAGTGGAGTTGCTGGTGGAAGGTGTTGGGTCGGTGCCTTGGGTCTGTTTGTCGAAGTTGTCGTAGAGTGTCCTGATCTTGTGGTGGAAGAAGTTACAGAGTTTGTTGCAGAGGTCCTGGGAGGGAGGGACGTCAGAGGTTTCGCTGGGGGGTCTGGTGAATTCTTGTATGGTGTTGAAGAGTTCCTTGGAGTTGCGGGAGTTGGAGAGGATTCTGTCCTGGATTAAGTTCCTTTTCATAGATCTGATGTGTTGGTGGTGTGCTGTAGTGGCGGTCCTGTAGGCGGTGCGAGCTTCCGGGGTTTTGCTGTTCCTCCATGCCTTCTCGAGTCTTCGGCACAAGCGCTTGGATTCTCGGAGGTCCGTGGTGAACCAGGTGGCTTTCGTGGTGTGTTGACTGTCGGAGTTCTGGAGGGGTGAGAGCGTGTTGGTGCAGTAAGCGATTCATTTGTGGAGTTCGTTGGCCGCAGAGTTGGCATCGGTTATGGTGAGGGGAGGAGAGCGGCTGAGGGTGGAGGCGAGGTGCTCTTCGGTGATCTTGCTCCAGTTTCTGCGTGGGGGGCATGGTGTTGGCTTGTTTGCGGTGGGTTTCGAGAAGGAGAAGTGAACGCAGTGGTGGTCCATCCAGAGGGGTTGCGTGGTGTGGCTGAAGCGAAAGTTGATTCCTCCGGCGAAGATGGGGTCGAGGGTGTGTCCCGCCTTGTGGGTGGGAGTGGTGACGAGTTGCTACAATCCGATGTTGGTGAGGTTGTCTAGGAGGGCGATGGAGTTGGGGTCCCTGAGGTTGTCAAGGTGGAAATTCAGGTCTCTGAGCAGTACAAAGTCCGTGGAGGTGAGGGTGTGTGGCGCGATGTAGTCTGCGATGGTGTTAGTGAACGGGGTGCGGGGTCCGGGAGATCTGTAGGCAAGGGTTCCGCGTAGAGTTGTTCTGGGGTTGACCTGGATCTGGAAGTGGATGTGTTCCATAGGGGGCGAGTGTGAGAAAGTGCCCTCTTTCTGCATGGTTGCCCCCATTTTTTGCTGAACTGCTGATGTACTTTGAGTGTGCCCTGGGCTCCGGCCAATCAGGTACCCAGGGCCTATATTCTTTCCCTAAAACTGCATTGAAGACCAAACCCAATTGGCACTCTCTGGCCACAGGTCAGCCCCTGGTAAATGGTACCACTGGTACCCAGGGCACTGTGACCAGGGAAGGCCACTTATTGTGCCACCCTTCGAGGCCCTGTACCTTCACACTCCCACACTGCCTTTTCAGGCTGCGTGTTTTGGTGCAAAACAAAGTGAAGAATCGACATGGCACACATCCCTGTGTGCCGTGCCTACAAACCACTGCCCTGGCATAGATCAGCCACCCCTCTAGTTGGGTGCACTATACCAGTGGTGAGGGTACA
The DNA here is from genome assembly GCA_963921515.1 of Calotriton arnoldi. Taxonomy (NCBI): domain Eukaryota; kingdom Metazoa; phylum Chordata; class Amphibia; order Caudata; family Salamandridae; genus Calotriton; species Calotriton arnoldi. Next base: position 234,452 of record CAWUFW010004016.1, on the reverse strand, counting down.
GGTGCATGAGCCCTGTACCCCTACAGTGTCTAAGCCAATTCTTAGACATTGTAAGTGCAGTAATGCCATTAAGAGTATGTGGAGCTGGGAGTTTGTCATTACGAACTCCACAGTACCATAATGGCTTTACTGAAAACTGAGAAGTTTGGTATCAAACTTCTCAGCACATTAAACCCACACTGATGCCAGTGTGGGATTAAATGAAAAATGCACACAGAGGGCATCTTAGAGATGCCCCCTGAAAAATGACCTAACACTAGTGTCCAGGCTGAGTGACTGCTCCCCGGCTGCCACCACCAGACAAGTTTCTGGACCCCTGGGTCGAGAGCCTGCTGCTCTCAGGGGCCTGAAACAATGCACATCCTGGGACGAAGTGCCAAGCCTCCTCCCCCAGGATGGTCAGGGTCCACGAAGGGGAAGCTTCAAAGGCTTGCCGCCTTTGTGAGCTTCCCCAGGCCTTTTGCTGCTTCCAGCAACTGGTCCCCACCAGTTCTGACCCCCACTTTGGGCGGGAGAACCAGCGGGAAAACCAAGTGAGGAAGGGAGGTGTGCCCACCTTTGCCAACCCCACCCCTCAGGTGGGGGAGGCGAGTTGAGGCACAACTCTCAGTCCCCACCATCTTGCAGATGGGGGACCCAGCCAACCAGAGTGAGGCATAAGCCCCCCTCCCACTGGAGGGTGGCATAATAGGGGGTGTACCCACCCCAAGGAAGGGACCCATTGGTCCTTACCCTTTTACTTACCTGTAACGCCCCATAATCTAGTATTTAGGGGCACTCCTGAACCTTGCCTCCTCAGACAAGCAACAACCAAGAAGAAAAGAAGAAGACGCTAAGAAGAGGAGGACGCCCACTGACTTGGCCCCAGTACTACCGGCCTGTCCCCCCCTCGAACCTGCAGAAGCAAAACTCCAGTGTGTTCTGCAGCCAGCAACCTCAAGAACCCCGAGGACCTGCCCTGCCTTCCAAAGAAAAGACTTTGTCTCCCGTGAACACCGGATTTGTTCACCCACAGACTCCAGCTCCGACCAAATCAGCGAGTCTGCACCACTCTGCACCCGTCACCCATGGCCCGAGTTAGAGTGGCCCAACACCACGAGGAGGTCTCCCCATTGAAACCAACAGGGCACCCAACGCCAAAACAGCATTCTGCACCCAGCCGCCCCTGCGCAGCTGCGGGTGCACTTTTTGTGCTAAACAGAAACCAGACGCCTAAAGACACCCCTGCCCCCGAAGCCCCACAGCCTTGGGTGGCCCAACAGACAGTGTCCCAGCATCCCCAGGCATCCCAACTTACCTCTCCAACTGGTGGTCACCTCCAGAAGATCTTCATCCCCGAGCCTGCAGTCTTTGTTGAAACCGGAGAATCCCCATTGCAATCAACAGGGCACCTGACGGCAAACCAGCACCCTGCACCCAGCAGCCCCTGCGCCGCTGCAGGTGCACTTTTTGTGCTAAACAGGATCCCCCTTTGCCCTGAGCCTAACACCAGGAGCTTGGCTCTCACAACCCAGTGGCCTACTCGTAAGCAGCCACCAACCGGAGACCCCCTATCCCTCATTGGATAACACTGGGCCTCAGCACTCTGCACCCAGCCGCCCTAGTGCCGCTGAGGGTGTAACAAGAGTGCATCCTTGACCCTGGGGGAACCCTCGTTCTAACCCCAGAAACTCAACCCCAAAGACCGATTACTTACCTGGTAACCGTTAACTTCATTTCTCTCCATAGGAACCTATTGACTGTTTTTCTACGAACAAATGTTCTAAGTGTGGAGTTGATTTGTATGGAAACCTGAAAAGTTACAATTGTGCAAAACTGATTTACTTACCTTTTCTCTAGGAAATGTCCCAGTGTGATATCTAATGTTAAACAACAATATCTCAACCGGTATAATTAGTAAGGACAGTTAGAATTGCATGGACAACACATTGCAAAAAGGAAAAAGGGAGACTCAAAAAGAAATTTTTGAAAAGTGCACTTGGCATCATATATTTTAAGAACACAATAATGCAGGTACAGTTGTAGCAGCACTGTAGGCAATGAAATGCAAGAGCAACCCGAATTGGACTTGGTGCTGAATTGTGTTTGTGACACACAAAGTGGCGACGCAAGTGACAATGTGAAATCAGCGAAAACGGCGCAAAGTGCAATTCGTGAACAAATATATACAGTGAGTATATGTGGTTCACAACAGTAATTTACAATTTGTAATCGAGACAGTAATTTTATAGTTGAACCACAAAGGGTAATGCGCCATCAGTTGCGCTGAGGGTCGACGACGTTTCGATCCTATAACTCAGGATCATCTTCAGGACCGGGTTGCTGTATGTAAGCGGTGCTGAGAAGGACTCGTGTTCCAGGGGATGGCGAATCGCAAATTACATCAGGTTTCCAAGAAAGGAGATCCTGGAAGCAATCCACGTCAAAAGAGCGTGGTAGCTGGTGCCGTGTCACGGAGGAAACATCGGCGGCTGGGTAGCAATTAAGGGAGCTCCTCGAAGTACCGTAAATCGGTACCGATAGGGGAGATCTTGGTGTGAGGAATGGATCCTGGAAAAATAAGGGGACGCCGGAATTAGCGTCTAGCCGCCACGATCTAGACGCTAATTCCGGCGGTCCCCTTATTTTTCCAGGATACATTCCTCACACCAAGATCTCCCCCATCGGTACCGATTTACGGTACTTCGAGGAGCTCCCTTAATTGCTACCCAGCTGCCGATGTTTCCTCCGTGACACGGCACCAGCTACCACGCTCTTTGACGTGGATTGCTTCCAGGATCTCTTCTTGGAAACCTGATGTAATTTGCGATTCGCCATCCCCCTGGAACACGAGTCCTCTCAGCACCGCTTACATACAGCAACCCGGTCCTGAAGATGATCCTGAGTTATAGGATCGAACGTCGTCGACCCTCAGCGCAACTGATGGCGCATTACCCTTTGTGGTTCAACTATAAAATTACTGTCTCGATTACAAATTGTAAATTACTGTTGTGAACCACATATACTCACTGTATATATTTGTTCACGAATTGCACTTTGCGCCGTTTTCGCTGATTTCACATTGTCACTTGCGTCGCCACTTTGTGTGTCACAAACACAATTCAGCACCAAGTCCAATTCGGGTTGCTCTTGCATTTCATTGCCTACAGTGCTGCTACAACTGTACCTGCATTATTGTGTTCTTAAAATATATGATGCCAAGTGCACTTTTCAAAAATTTCTTTTGAGTCTCCCTTTTCCTTTTGCAATGTGTTGTCCATGCAATTCTAACTGTCCTTACTAATTATACCGGTTGAGATATTGTTGTTTAACATTACGTACCTACCCACATCTCAACGTGGTTTATGGGTTATACTCCTGTTGTTATTTACAAAACCAGTGTGATATCTAGGCATATCACACTGAGTAGAAAAAGTAACTTTAAAAGTAATCTAAAAGTAACGAAAAAGTAATCTGTACAGTAATTTTAATACCTTGACTTACCTGTATTTCAAACAACTGCATTTGAACTTGCATTCACTTGTAAACACTGCATAATCTTTTGCAAAGCCTTTATTTCACTTTCCTGTGCCAGGCTTGGCTTGGTTCTATAAATAAAATAACTTAACAATATTTTTATACAAACAAAATTGGTCTGAGTTCATTCTTTGAGTGTGTGACATAATTTGCTGATTGAGTGTGTACAACAAATGCTTAACACTACCCTCTGATACAGCCTTACTGCTCGCCCACACTACCACAAATAGAGAGTAAGGTGCTATCTACTTTTACCTCTGCCTACCTTTGGGGTTCCACTGGACTCTGTGCACACTATACCTCATTTTGGTATAGTATATACAGAGCCAGCTTCCTACAGCGAAGAGTCGTTCGAGGTTGTCAGTCAGAGGGCGCTTTTGTGGACGATGGCGAGGCCTTCTCCAGGGTGGTTGGGGCGGTCTTTCCTCTGGATCTTGTACCCGTCGGGGATGGCGGTTGCGATGTCGGGTGCAGAGCTGGCGTTGGTCTAGGTCTCTGTGAGGAAGGCCACGTCGGGCAAGAGGGTGTTAAGGAGGTCCCAGATTTCTACTGCGTGTCTGTGCAGGGAGCATACGTTAAGGAGGATGCAGCTCAGGGGTTTGGGTGCGCTGGCGTCTGGTGGGGTGGCGGTAGCTATCGGGGTCCAGAGGTGGGTGAAGGTGCGGCGGCAGTGTCGGCAGGTGAACGGGCCTTGGGTGATGCTCGACGTCGAGAGCTGGCAGTTGTTGTTGCGTCCAGGGTCGAGTGCGTGAAGGGTTGCTGAGTTGTAGCGGTGGGGGGGTCGGAGGACCAGGGTCCCTGGCGCTGGTCACGGACGGGCTTGCCTTTGGCGCGGCTTCGCAGCGGCCGCCATTAAGTAGGGGTCGGGGGGAGGAAGAGCAGCTGGGAGTGGGAACACGCTGGGGGGAGGGGCGGCGGGGGCAGCAGCGGCGGCAAAGGGAGCGAAAACTGCAAACAAGGCAAAACAGTGAAAACAGACAAAAAGGCACAAACTGCACAGACAGTCAAAAAGGCACAGACAGTCAACAAGGCACAGACAGACAACAAGGCACAGACAGACAAAAGCAGAAAAACAAATAGGAAGGCTGGCAGAGCGGACCAGCAGAAGAGCAAGACTCTCCCACTGGACCACCAAGGATGAGGCGCAGGCAGGAGCCTATGGGTGAAGGAGGGCCTCGAACACATTACCTGGAGACCAGAAGGCGCTGGGGGCAGAGACACACCGACGGAGCTGCGCGAGGGGAGAGCAGTTGCCCTGACCAGGAGGTCAGAGGTCCTGGTAAAATTGTCATTACTTATTTTATGGTTATGCATTTAAAAAGCACATTTGCGATGTGTAGTAACATATTAGCAGGACGACATTTGTTTAATCACTGTATTTTATGTCTGGTTTAAGTTGATTGTGTCTTTACAAGCTGGATATATAAAGTATTTAGTCTATGTTGTCATCGGACACAGGGGTCACGTGATAGGGTTTCACCACGTGACATAATTCATTAATATTCACCACACCTGGTGTGGTTTCATTTGAACGTGGACGCCTGGTTTGGAACGTCTATTTGATTTCAGTGGTGGAGGTTCGTATTATTTTACGTTTAATTTTAGAAGTTGATATGTTGGCAACTGATCTAGAGAGGCCCAGTCCCAGCAAAGAAAGAAGGAGGCACTGAATATATGTTTTGTAAAATACAAAAGATTTATTTATTTTTTAACATTAATGTGCATTTCAAAATGTTGTGACAAAAAAGCAGTGGTGGTTCAACCATCGGGGGCGCAGGGGCATCGACTCTCTAACAAATGGCCCATTATTTATTTATTATTTATTTATTTATGCGTTTTTATATAGCGCGGACTTTACCCGAAGGTGTCAGAGCGCTTCACAATAGGAACAGTAACATTACATGAGGAGAAAATTACAAGTGAGCATAATACAAAAGCAAGCGTTACATTACATGAGGAAAAAGTGACAATTGTGCAAATAACAAAAACAAACAAGATACAAAAAGAGGTAGCAAATGATACGTTACAAGAGGAAAAAGTGACAAGTGTGCATGATACATAAGATACAAAATACAAATAGAGGTATAATACTGCAATAAGTGGCAGTCACTCAGAACACACTGGGAAGGCACTTCTATAGGCATGGAGTACAGAATTTTCTATAGTGGAAGAACTTCCTTGAGGTAGTAGAGAGGGCGTGAATTAGGTTTGGAAGTGTCTTTGGAGAAGGAGAAATTTGAGGTCAGTTTTGAAGGACCGGGAAGAGGTGGTGGTCCGGAGCTGAGGCGGAAGTGAGTTCCAGATTCTCACTGCGTTGCCTGAAAAGGATTGGGCCATCGATCTTTCCTTTTTGAAAGTGGGAGGTTCAAGCATTAGGTTTTCCGCATTGCGTGATGGTCTAGAGCCTCCAGAGAGTTTCAGTTTATTCGCCAAGTAGCGAGGAGATGAGGAATGCAAGACTTTGTGGGTGATACAGGCAGTCTTGTAGATAGATCTTGCCTCGATGGGAAGCCAACGGAGGGAGGATAAAATGGGTGTGATGTGGTCGCTTCTTTTGGTCCCATATATGAAGCGAGCTGCTGAATGGAGCACAGATTTGAGGGGGGACAGGTGGGATTTGGGGAGGCCAGTAAGAAGAGAATTGCAGTAGTGCAGTCTAGAGAGAACCAGCGATTGGACCAGGGTTTTTCGGTCTTGCTCTGGGAAGAAGCGTCGAATCCCCCAGAGAAAGCGCAGTTGGTATCGAGCAGACTTTGCAATGGAATTGATGTGGGAGAGTAGGTTGAATTTTCTGTCGAGTATGACACCAAGGAATTTTGCGCTGTCGACAATGATAGGTTTATTGTTAAGTAGATTCATCTGATCCATCCATGATTGAACCGGAGGAGGAGAGAGTGAGGAGGAGAGGAGAAGGAATTCAGTTTTGGAGGGATTCAGAATCAATTGATGAGTTAGCATCCAGTTTTGAATGGAGTCGAGAGTAGAGTTTAGGATGGAGAGATCGTGTGTGGAGGATACCTTGAGGTAGATTTGAGTGTCGTCCGCATAGAGATGATAGGGGATCCCAGATTTACTTAGGAGATTTCCCAATGGTTCCAAATAGAGGTTGAACAAAGTGGGTGCAAGTATAGAGCCTTGAGGAACACCTTGACCTACCGCCAAAGGAGATGAAAGACTGTTCGCTATTTTGATCATTTGGGATCTATCAGAGAGGAAGGAAGCAAACCATTTAAGCACTGTGCCTTCCATGCCATTCTCTGCTGAAGAGTGTTAAGGAGAGTGTTGTGATTGACAGTATCAAAGGCTGCAGAAAGGTCAAGGAGAATTAGAAGACAAGACTCCCCTGAATCGAGTATCCGCAGTGCGTCATCAATCACTTGCAGCAGGGCTGTTTCAGTGCTGCAGTTTTGAATGAACAAAGCGATACCAAAGGGGATGATGGACGGAGCGTTAGAGCAAATCAAACACTCACCCCCAGTCAACTGATCTGGGTTTAATCCATCATCATTCTTTAGCTCACTCCACCACCCCAGTTCAGACATGGCCATATGCAAATCAGTCTGACCCTGTGCCTCATGGGAACAGTCCAGCCCGAACTGCCAAGCCATGTCTTCCCTGGACCGGAAACAAGCATCCTGGGACCGGTTTCGGGTTCAAAACCCTCATCAGCCAGGCTATCTTGAATCCAGTGGCAAAGTGAGCAAGGGACCCATGTCTGGGCATACCCTGCCAACTTAGGGCGAACAAAGCGATACCAAAGGGGATGATGGACGGAGCGTTAGAGCAAATCAAACACTCACCCCCAGTCAACTGATCTGGGTTTAATCCATCATCATTCTTTAGCTCACTCCACCACCCCAGTTCAGACATGGCCATATGCAAATCAGTCTGACCCTGTGCCTCATGGGAACAGTCCAGCCCGAACTGCCAAGCCATGTCTTCCCTGGACCGGAAACAAGCATCCTGGGACCGGTTTCGGGTTCAAAACCCTCATCAGCCAGGCTATCTTGAATCCAGTGGCAAAGTGAGCAAGGGACCCACGTCTGGGCATACCCTGCCAACTTAGGGCGAACAAAGAGATACCAAAGGGGATGATGGACGGAGCGTTATAGCAAATCAAACACTCACTCCCAGTCAACTGATCTGGGTTTAATCCATCATCATTCTTTAGCTCACTCCACCACCCCAGTTCAGACATGGCCATATGCAAATCAGTCTGACCCTGTGCCTCATGGGAACAGTCCAGCCCGAACTGCCAAGCCATGTCTTCCCTGGACCGGAAACAAGCATCCTGGGACCGGTTTCGGGTTCAAAACCCTCATCAGCCAGGCTATCTTGAATCCAGTGGCAAAGTGAGCAAGGGACCCACGTCTGGGCATACCCTGCCAACTTAAGGCGAACAAAGCGATACCAAAGGGGATGATGGACGGAGCGTTAGAGCAAATCAAACACTCACCCCCAGTCAACTGATCTGGGTTTAATCCATCATCATTCTTTAGCTCACTCCACCACCCCAGTTCAGACATGGCCATATGCAAATCAGTCTGACCCTGTGCCTCATGGGAACAGTCCAGCCCGAACTGCCAAGCCATGTCTTCCCTGGACCGGAAACAAGCATCCTGGGACCAGTTTCGGGTTCAAAACCCTCATCAGCCAGGCTATCTTGAATCCAGTGGCAAAGTGAGCAAGGGACCCACGTCTGGGCATACCCTGCCAACTTAGGGCGAACAAAGCGATACCAAAGGGGATGATGGACGGAGCGTTAGAGCAAATCAAACACTCACCCCCAGTCAACTGATCTGGGTTTAATCCATCATCATTCTTTAGCTCACTCCACCACCCCAGTTCAGACATGGCCATATGCAAATCAGTCTGACCCTGTGCCTCATGGGAACAGTCCAGCCCGAACTGCCAAGCCATGTCTTCCCTGGACCGGAAACAAGCATCCTGGGACCGGTTTCGGGTTCAAAACCCTCATCAGCCAGGCTATCTTGAATCCAGTGGCAAAGTGAGCAAGGGACCCACGTCTGGGCATACCCTGCCAACTTAGGGCGAACAAAGCGATACCAAAGGGGATGATGGACGGAGCGTTAGAGCAAATCAAACACTCACCCCCAGTCAACTGATCTGGGTTTAATCCATCATCATTCTTTAGCTCACTCCACCACCCCAGTTCAGACATGGCCATATGCAAATCAGTCTGACCCTGTGCCTCATGGGAACAGTCCAGCCCGAACTGCCAAGCCATGTCTTCCCTGGACCGGAAACAAGCATCCTGGGACCGGTTTCGGGTTCAAAACCCTCATCAGCCAGGCTATCTTGAATCCAGTGGCAAAGTGAGCAATGGACCCACGTCTGGGCATACCCTGCCAACTTAGGGCGAACAAAGCGATACCAAAGGGGATGATGGACGGAGCGTTAGAGCAAATCAAACACTCACCCCCAGTCAACTGATCTGGGTTTAATCCATCATCATTCTTTAGCTCACTCCACCACCCCAGTTCAGACATGGCCATATGCAAATCAGTCTGACCCTGTGCCTCATGGGAACAGTCCAGCCCGAACTGCCAAGCCATGTCTTCCCTGGACCGGAAACAAGCATCCTGGGACCGGTTTCGGGTTCAAAACCCTCATCAGCCAGGCTATCTTGAATCCAGTGGCAAAGTGAGCAAGGGACCCACGTCTGGGCATACCCTGCCAACTTAGGGCGAACAAAGCGATACCAAAGGGGATGATGGACGGAGCGTTAGAGCAAATCAAACACTCACCCCCAGTCAACTGATCTGGGTTTAATCCATCATCATTCTTTAGCTCACTCCACCACCCCAGTTCAGACATGGCCATATGCAAATCAGTCTGACCCTGTGCCTCATGGGAACAGTCCAGCCCGAACTGCCAAGCCATGTCTTCCCTGGACCGGAAACAAGCATCCTGGGACCGGTTTCGGGTTCAAAACCCTCATCAGCCAGGCTATCTTGAATCCAGTGGCAAAGTGAGCAAGGGACCCACGTCTGGGCATACCCTGCCAACTTAGGGCGAACAAAGCGATACCAAAGGGGATGATGGACGGAGCGTTAGAGCAAATCAAACACTCACCCCCAGTCAACTGATCTGGGTTTAATCCATCATCATTCTTTAGCTCACTCCACCACCCCAGTTCAGACATGGCCATATGCAAATCAGTCTGACCCTGTGCCTCATGGGAACAGTCCAGCCCGAACTGCCAAGCCATGTCTTCCCTGGACCGGAAACAAGCATCCTGGGACCGGTTTCGGGTTCAAAACCCTCATCAGCCAGGCTATCTTGAATCCAGTGGCAAAGTGAGCAAGGGACCCACGTCTGGGCATACCCTGCCAACTTAGGGCGAACAAAGCGATACCAAAGGGGATGATGGACGGAGCGTTAGAGCAAATCAAACACTCACCCCCAGTCAACTGATCTGGGTTTAATCCATCATCATTCTTTAGCTCACTCCACCACCCCAGTTCAGACATGGCCATATGCAAATCAGTCTGACCCTGTGCCTCAAGGGGAACAGTCCAGCCCGAACTGCCAAGCCATGTCTTCCCTGGACCGGAAACAAGCATCCTGGGACCGGTTTCGGGTTCAAAACCCTCATCAGCCAGGCTATCTTGAATCCAGTGGCAAAGTGAGCAAGGGACCCACGTCTGGGCATACCCTGCCAACTTAGGGCGAACAAAGCGATACCAAAGGGGATGATGGACGGAGCGTTAGAGCAAATCAAACACTCACCCCCAGTCAACTGATCTGGGTTTAATCCATCATCATTCTTTAGCTCACTCCACCACCCCAGTTCAGACATGGCCATATGCAAATCAGTCTGACCCTGTGCCTCATGGGAACAGTCCAGCCCGAACTGCCAAGCCATGTCTTCCCTGGACCGGAAACAAGCATCCTGGGACCGGTTTCGGGTTCAAAACCCTCATCAGCCAGGCTATCTTGAATCCAGTGGCAAAGTGAGCAAGGGACCCACGTCTGGGCATACCCTGCCAACTTAGGGCGAACAAAGCGATACCAAAGGGGATGATGGACGGAGCGTTAGAGCAAATCAAACACTCACCCCCACTCAACTGATCTGGGTTTAATCCATCATCATTCTTTAGCTCACTCCACCACCCCAGTTCAGACATGGCCATATGCAAATCAGTCTGACCCTGTGCCTCATGGGAACAGTCCAGCCCGAAGTGCCAAGCCATGTCTTCCCTGGACCGGAAACAAGCATCCTGGGACCAGTTTCGGGTTCAAAACCCTCATCAGCCAAGCTATCTTGAATCCAGTGGCAAAGTGAGCAAGGGACCCACGTCTGGGCATACCCTGCCAACTTAGGGCGAACAAAGCGATACCAAAGGGGATGATGGACGGAGTGTTAGAGCAAATCAAACACTCACCCCCAGTCAACTGATCTGGGTTTAATCCATCATCATTCTTTAGCTCACTCCACCACCCCAGTTCAGACATGGCCATATGCAAATCAGTCTGACCCTGTGCCTCATGGGAACAGTCCAGCCCGAACTGCCAAGCCATGTCTTCCCTGGACCGGAAACAAGCATCCTGGGCCCGGTTTCGGGTTCAAAACCCTCATCAGCCAGGCTATCTTGAATCCAGTGGCAAAGTGAGCAAGGGACCCACGTCTGGGCATACCCTGCCAACTTAGGGCGAACAAAGCGATACCAAAGGGAGTGATGGACGGAGCGTTAGAGCAAATCAAACACTCACCCCCAGTCAACTGATCTGGGTTTAATCCATCATCATTCTTTAGCTCACTCCACCACCCCAGTTCAGACATGGCCATATAAAAATCAGTCTGACCCTGTGCCTCATGGGAACAGTCCAGCCCGAACTGCCAAGCCATGTCTTCCCTGGACCGGAAACAAGCATCCTGGGACCGGTTTCGGGTTCAAAACCCTCATCAGCCAGGCTATCTTGAATCCAGTGGCAAAGTGAGCAAGGGACCCACGTCTGGGCATACCCTGCCAACTTAGGGCGAACAAAGCGATACCAAAGGGGATGATGGACGGAGCGTTAGAGCAAATCAAACACTCACCCCCAGTCAACTGATCTGGGTTTAATCCATCATCATTCTTTAGCTCACTCCACCACCCCAGTTCAGACATGGCCATATGCAAATCAGTCTGACCCTGTGCCTCATGGGAACAGTCCAGCCCGAACTGCCAAGCCATGTCTTCCCTGGACCGGAAACAAGCATCCTGGGACCGGTTTCGGGTTCAAAACCCTCATCAGCCAGGCTATCTTGAATCCAGTGGCAAAGTGAGCAAGGGACCCACGTCTGGGCATACCCTGCCAACTTAGGGCGAACAAAGCGATACCAAAGGGGATGATGGACGGAGCGTTAGAGCAAATCAAACACTCACCCCCAGTCAACTGATCTGGGTTTAATCCATCATCATTCTTTAGCTCACTCCACCACCCCAGTTCAGACATGGCCATATGCAAATCATTCTGACCCTGTGCCTCATGGGAACAGTCCAGCCCGAACTGCCAAGCCATGTCTTCCCTGGACCGGAAACAAGCATCCTGGGACCGGTTTCGGGTTCAAAACCCTCATCAGCCAGGCTATCTTGAATCCAGTGGCAAAGTGAGCAAGGGACCCACGTCTGGGCATACCCTGCCAACTTAGGGCGAACAAAGCGATACCAAAGGGGATGATGGACGGAGCGTTAGAGCAAATCAAACACTCACCCCCAGTCAACTGATCTGGGTTTAATCCATCATCATTCTTTAGCTCACTCCACCACCCCAGTTCAGACATGGCCATATGCAAATCAGTCTGACCCTGTGCCTCATGGGAACAGTCCAGCCCGAACTGCCAGACTGGAAATTGTCAAGAAGATCATTGTCCTTGATATGACGGGAAAGTTGTTTCGCTACACATCTTTCAGTGATTTTCGCAAGAAAAGGTAGGTTCGTGATGGGGCGGAAGTTGTTGAGGTCGTTCGCATCAGCAGTGGGTTTTTTAAGAAGAGGGGTAACCTGCCCAGTTTTGAAGGGAACAGAAAGGGAGCCTTGACAGAGGGAGAGGTTAACCAGAGTGGTCCAATAGGAAAGAGAATGGGTGTAGAAGTCGATTGCAATGGCACTAGGGATGGGGTCAAGAGAATGGTTGGAGGGCTTTGTTTCGAGGATGCATTTGAGGCGGGCATCTTCAGAGATGGAGTCAAAGTTCTGCCAAATGGCTAAGGATTTGCGTTCCTCTGGAGGGGTAGGATGACTGACCTGATCCACAAGTGATTTCACTTTTTCGTCAAAGAATAAAGCGAATTCCGCTGCTTTCTTTGTAGAATCCTCCAACTTGGAGGTTGGGGAGGGCCGTTTGGATTCTTGATGAGGTCGAATAGTTTTTTGGGTCTATTTTTGGCTGAGTCGAGGAGGGTTCTGAAGTGCGATGCTTTTTCAAGGAAGATGTGCATGTGGTACTTGAATCTTGCTGAACGAAGCGTGGCCAAATTATTGGTAGAGGGCGCTAGTCTCCATCGTTTCTCCAGGATTCTTAGGTACTTCCTTTCTTCATAAAGGGATTTGTTGAACCAAGGTGCTGAGGGAGTAGGCCTTTTCCTTTTGCTTTGAAGAGGAGCGACGTTGTTGATTTCGACTGCAAGGACTGAGAGGCATTGGGAGGTGAGTTCATTCACATCCAGGTTCGGGTCTAGCCTTGGAAGTGATAGCAAAGCCGAATCACAGAGGGTACCGAGGTCGATATTTTTCGTGTTACGGAACCATGAAGTAGTCCTCTTAGGTTGGCCGAGAGTTATAGAGTGTGATAGGTGAAGAGAGAATGGGATGAGGAGGTGGTCAGACCAGTCTACATGAATAGGGATAGCGATAGTAAGCATGTCTGCTTTAGAAATAACAAGGTCCAGGATTGAGCCCTTAGAGTGAGTTGTTTCTGTGCAGTGTTGGATAAGATCGTTTGCGGAGAGAAAGGTGGCCAGCATATTCGCAGAAGAGTCATCCAGCGAGCCCCAGTGGAGATTGAAGTCACCCACGAAAATCTGATTGTCACTTTGCGAGTATTTGTCGCTGATGAAGTCAGTGAGTTCCTCCATAAACGAAGGGCCGCTGCCAGGCGGGCGGTAAATGGCATGGAATCTGAGGGGTGAGCGTTGGTGCAATTGAAGCTCAAGAGATAGGCATTCAAAAGTGCGGAAGGAGCTGTTAGGAAAAGCCTTGAGTTGAAGGGAGTTTCTAAAGATGACTGCAACACCTCCCCCAACTTTGTCTATTCTGTCATTTCTCAATATAGAATAGCCTGTGGGTAATAGGAGATCAAACATAGAGTGAGAAGTATCGTTGAACCAGGTCTCTGTGAGGAAGAGCATGTCGATATTGTGAAGGGTGATGGTATCGGAGATTTCAAGTTTGTGTTTTATTGCAGATCTGCAGTTGTGGAGCAGACAGCGCAACTCTGCCGAGACTGTTTTGGTGACAGGGGCACTTGGGCTATGAGGGGGGAAAGGGATATTGTACTTATATGAGGGTGCTCGGGAGGATTTAGGTGGATGATTGGTTCTGACAGAGGAGATGGTCGGAATAGTGTAGATAGTAGGGTTACTTGGAGAGGAAAGTGGAAGAAGGGTGGCGTTCGAGGACTTGAGTGAGTTTGCGATGTTTGCAGGTCTCGTGGGAAGGTGAGTGTTTTCCAAAGGAATTGAGGTGTATGAAAAGGTGGAAATCTTGGAGCTTAAGAGTGAAATGGTAGCTTCAAGCTGGGCGATGGAGGTGATGAGAGAACCTAGCTTATTTTCCAGAGAGAGTAGGGCAGAGCACGGCATGTTGGGTGGCTCGATAGAAACAGGAGGGGGGTGCAGTTGGCGGCGGAGGGCAGGGAGAGGTGGGGGTACGGGAGGGGAGTTGCGGTACAGGGTTCAGGGGTGGGGAAAGGTGGTGGTTGAGAGCGGGCGTTGGTGCATCAGAGGTGAAAGGAGAGTTGTCTTTGTTGACGTTGCAAGAAGGATAGGAATTGAGGACATAATTAGGGGGAGATAGGTGAGGAACGAGGCGGTGGGGCAGAAAGGGAGGGGGGAATGAGTGGAGTCATAGGAAGGGAGGAGGTTTGGGCGAAAGAGAGGGGAGGGGTTGGAGGGGTCCTGTAAGCTAGGTGAGGTGAATGTGAGGGAACGGGCACCTGGCAGAGTGAGGGGGTTGGGAGATAAGGAAGTTGAAGAGAGAAAGTGGTTCTGCTGGGTCCGAGGGAGGGAAAGGGAAAGGGTTACCAAGGGGGGAAATGGGGTAGCACAGCATTACTGGAGGAGTGGGGGAAGAAGAGAGATGCAATGGGTTTGTAAAGAATTCGGGGTACATAGCGAGGGGAGGAGGGGGTAGAAAAGAGGAGAAGAGGAGGGAATAGGGGGAACGTAAGGAAAGTTGACTAGGGGAGAAGGTTGGAGGAGAGGTGGACAAAAAAGGGGGTGGTAGGTAGGGATATGGGGGAGGAGATAAGATTGGAGTACCGGGATGGTGCAGATTGGACGAGGAGCGTATTAGTTAGCGGTAGAGAAGGGACAGCCCATGCCTGTCCCTTCTCCAATTACTTGCTGTCATGATGTTACACTTTGCAGGAAAACGATTGTCGGTTTTCAAAATAAAGTGAAACATCATGCCAGCAACAAAGGAGGCTCCACTGTCCATTTTGAACTGCGCATGTGTCAGGCGGAGGCTTTTGCAGTCTACGTCACACATTCACAGTGCATAGCAGACATGAAGCACTTGCCTCGGGCAGTGCAGCATGTCTGCTAATGAGGCTTCGGTGGGGCTTGTCACTCTTCATCCCGATATCATATCAGATGGCAGGATAGAGGAGGAGGGCTCGGCTCCAGCCCTATCCTGGCATCTGATATAGCTCGTGTCCAGGCTAGGAAAAGCTAAAGCTATCATTCATGACAGCTTCCCCTTGTTTAGACTGGCGCAAGAATCACAGTTCGATTGCGAGTCCCGAGGTAAAATAGCTTGTATGTGAGCACAGGCATGATTGTTATTGTGGGGAGCAGGGTGTGACCTTGGGAAAGCTGAGGGAGAAGAAAGCCCGAACAGCAGTTATTGTGCGCGGTGCAGTGCTCTCAGATTTCCAACCCTGAGAGAAAATGAGGGTTGCAATTACCGACTCAGAGGCAATATTTCTAGTAGGCGAGTTGTCTAAACTCAGGCTGCTTCAGGTGAATTCGCCACAAAGGCCTGTTCCTAACATCACGTAGGAGACCAATGAAAAAGAAAATCGTTTTGCAGTGATAAATAAGGCTGATGGGAACTTGGTGCCTTTGTCTAATTCACTTAAAAGTTGTATCATGAAACACAATGCTGCAATCGATAACTAGTCGATGGTAGAACCTCCTGGATGGCAAATGTACTTCTTTTAAAAAATTCGAATGTTGTGTGTGACCTCCCTTGATGCACAGCTTTGGGAAAGTGTATTGTGATGTAAAAATATTAACCTCTCAAGTGCTTCGAAATCTGTGGCAGTGACTTCAGTACTTGTGTGTGTAGATGGTGTGTCTGCTCCCTTTCCCTGGCCTGCATTCCCCTTCCTGAACAAGATTATGGTAACATGAAGCTGCTCAGGGGGGAGGGGGGGGGGCCTTTTGGTGCGTCCAAGATAAACAGGCAGACATAGCCTTGAACCCTCTGCACAGTCAGCTGTTATCTGCCACCCAGGCTCAGTAATCAGTTTTTCACCTTCAAGGAAACATCATTTCCTCTGCGCATTCTAGAATTTGCATATTTATAGGGTGTTCTCTCACGAGATGGAAGTGGTAGCTTTGCATAGCTCTGTTTTCAACTGCACTCTCCTTGTTTGCTCTTGCATTTTATTGCACCTGCAGGATGACAATTCTTTCTAAGATTGACAACAGCATGTAAAGACAATTTGGAAGTGGCCTCATCTCATTTCACTCCTTGAAATTGGCATGTGGGACCTTGGTCTGCGCAGGCACTCAAAATGGATGTGGATAGCATGTACCTAGGATGAAAAGTGCCTCAGACCAAAGCAGGAGCCGGTACATGTCTTGTCTTCCGGGGCGTGCATTGCGTGATGTGCACTTGAAATAATTTTCCATGCCAGGGAAAACAAGTACTATTGATATAGGTAATTGGTGGCAAATGCTAAGTCCAATCGGTAGTTTTAGAGTAGAAAGCTTTCCAATGTATAGATGGCTAATGTAGCCTCTTGCGTTAATGTATTATTTTTAAGTGACAGCAAATGGGATTAAATTACACCTTGGAGATGTGGCAACTTGAAAACCTACGTTTAAAAAAAAATAACGTAATACTTGTTCTTTTTAAGGAAACGCTATAGTTAATATTTTAAACTGGCAGTCTGTCTAATTCTAATATCTGTGAAGTAATGCAACGTCTGCAAGGCCCAGGACGTAATAGCAGTAGTTGTAGCTGCAATGACCGTACCATATGTATTTAGATATTAAAAAGGCTTGTGTCTGTTTTCTGCAGTCTTTTTTTTTTTTAACAACAGATTTTATTGAATTTTCATCGTATCAGAAGGGCCGAGCCCAGCAAGCAAAGTACAATTGAAATGCAGAATGACAGGTCCTCAGGTACTGTGGAACACCCACCCCAAAGGTCTGCAGAACATCAGACCAAGAGAAATCCCGAGCCCCCCCCCCAACACGCGCACCACACAATTGTAATTAATATAATCCGTACACACCAAAAGAATGCCCATCTACGTCTTGTTAGCACCGGAACTTTACACAGGTAAATCATTCACCACCAGGCGTTCTATAGGGTCTCGGGTGGCTGTCTGCGACACCAGGGACAAATCTTTACCTCTGTACTTGGCCCACCTGGACCAAATCTTCCCATGTTTCTGTGGGCACCCCCTCGCCTGAAACACTGCAATCTCCGCTGACATACACCTATCCAAGGCCTTTTTCCAGTTGGATACAGAAGGCGGGGACGTATCCTTCCAGTGTTGTGCTATGTCCCGCTTAGCCAGTGTGAGACCCAGAAATAGCAGGTGCTGTTTATACCTGTTCCCCCCGATGTCTTCTGTGCTGTGTAAGAGCGCTAATCTAGGGTCAGACGGAACATCCCATGCCAAGACCCGCCCCATGCAAGAGAACTCACCCGACCAGAAGAGCTGTAATGCTCCGCAGCTCCACACTGTGTGCAGGAACGACCCCTCGTCCGTGCCGCATCGGAGACAGACAGGAGACTGAACTGCCCCCATTTTCCAAAGGCGGAGACGTGTGCAATATACCCTGTGGAGGTATTTGAATTGGATTAGCCGATATCTAGTAGAGACGGCGGCGTATCGA
The DNA here is from genome assembly GCA_963921515.1 of Calotriton arnoldi. Taxonomy (NCBI): domain Eukaryota; kingdom Metazoa; phylum Chordata; class Amphibia; order Caudata; family Salamandridae; genus Calotriton; species Calotriton arnoldi. The sequence goes on along the minus strand of CAWUFW010004016.1, from coordinate 216,630 downwards.
GGGCTGGTCAGCGCCTCGGCCCAATCATCGTCTGTCAAAGTTGGCAGGTCTGCCTCCCAGGCCGCCCGGGTTCGATGAATGGTGGTCTTGGAGTGTGTAGTGAGAGTTTGGTAAATTTGCCGGATTTTATGGGCCCCCAGACCTTCCATCAGTAAGCGACCTTCCAGCGGGTGGAACTCAGGTAGCGACTCTAGCTGTCTAATCAGAGGGGTCAATGCGTGTCGGAGCTGCAAATAACGATGGAACTGTGATTTATGAAGGTCGAACTCCGCCTGCAGTTTTTGAAAGGATTTGAGGGTGGTCCCCTGCATTACGTCCCCAAGTGTAGAGATGCCGATATCATCCCATCTACGAAACCCCACCAGTGATGCAACAGGCCGGCGATATGTGCCCTGCCAGAGGGGAGTGGAGCCGGTCAGCGTACCCCACCAACCCATGGACCTAACCGCCCGCCTCCTAATCTGAATTACTACTCGGCAGGCCGGAGGAAGCGCTTCCAGGGGGGAGCTACTGTAGAGGAGCTGAAGCAGGGGGGTGCCCTCCATGGCCGACCGCTCCACGGCGTAGGCCGGATCTGCCTGGGAGCCGCACCATCCCTCGTTGACCACCAGGAGATGCGAGGCCTAATAATACGCACGGACATCTGCCGCCGCAATACCCCCACAGTACGTGAACTGTATGCAGGTTGCGAGCGCCACACGAATCGCGCCACCCTGCCAAAGGAATCTATTCAAGAGGGCATTGATTTGGAGGAACCACGACGGGGGGATAGGATACGGGTAGTTCTGGAGCCGGTAGAGTAAGCGGGGCAGAGACACCATTTTAAAAATCGCGGACCTGCCATATAACGATAGGGGCAGTTGAGACCAGATCGTTGTCTCGTCTCGACGGCAGAGAGCAATGGAGCTATGTTGTGCGTCCAGGCGTCGCCGGGACAACGTGTTATGAAGACCCCTAGGTACTTAAGGCCCACGTCCGCAATGAGCAGTTGCGATGCCCAAGCCTGGCTTCTCTGGTCGCCATGAATAGGGAACAGTGTCGATTTAGACGGATTAGCACAGAGGCCCGAGGTCTCCCCGAAGACTCGAAGAATTTGGAGGACACGGGGCCCGGAGGACCAGGGGTCGGACATGAAGAACAGGACGTCATCGGCATAAAGCGCGATCCTGTCCGAGTATTCCGGCGTCCAGTCCAATCCCCTGAGGACAGAGTCCAGGCGCACCCATACAGCCAAGGGCTCGATCGCTAAGGCGAATAAAAGTGGGGACAGGGGGCACCCATGTCGTGTGCCCCTGCGGATCGGAAAGGGGGTCGAGCAGCATCCGGCCGCACGAACCGAGGCTGTGAGGTCCGTATATAATAGCTTCACATACGCCAGGAACCTGGGCCCTAGGTTAATGGCTTCTAGGAGTTTAAAAAGGTAAGTCCAGCTCAGGGAATCAAATTTTATTTATTTATTTATATCATTTATAGAGCGCATGAATCACCCCAGTCGGGGTATCTCCGCGCTATAACAGCCTTAGGCAACCAAAATGGAAAGATCAGAACAGTGAGGTTTTTAACAGTTTTCTGAAGGATAGATAGTTGGTACAGAGACGTAGGTGGCTTGGCAGTTGGTTCCAAAGTTGAGGAGCTAAATAGGTAAAAGATTTGCCCCCTAATCTAGTTTGTTTTATGCGGGGTACAAGGAGAAGATCTTTGGACCCGAACGGAGGGTTCTAGAGGGAGTGTATCTGACAAATGCCTTGTCGATGTCCGCCAGCAGGAGCGCCGCGGGGCAGCCTAAGCGCGGAGCCTCCGCGTTGGCGTTGTGGACCCGCCTGATATTGTGTCTGGTGGAGCGCTGTGGCATGAAGCCTGACTGATCTGGATGTACCAGATCTTGAATGCAGGTGCGAAGGCGATCAGCCAAGACCTTACCCAACAGTTTGGGCTCGAAATTCAACAGGGAGATGGGGCGATATGAGCCCGGATTGTCCGGGGGGCGACCGGGTTTAAGAAAAACCACAATCTCGGCATGCCGCCAGTCAGGAGGCAAAATGTGCTGTTCCAAGGCTTCATGCAATGCCCCTAACATGTGTGGGCCCAGGGTCGTCATACGCGGGCGCAGAAACTCACAGGGGAACCCGTCGGGCCCGGGGCGCGGCCCGGATGTATATTGGACACCGCCGCTTGTAACTCGACCAGGGTGATTGGTTTATCTAGTACATCGCGTACATCATCAGGTAAAGGCGGGGGGAATGTCGGTGCAAAAGGCATCTATCAAGGGCGCGGCTATCACCTCACGCTCTTCATATAGAGCTGCGTAGAAACCGGCGAACGCCTGGACCACGGCCTCGGGGAAGGTGCACGTACTACCATCTGGGGACTTCAGGAGGGGAACTGATGTCGGGGACATCCGGGCCTGACATAGTCTATGGAGCATCTGACTGGACTTATCGCCCCATTGGTAAATCCTATATTGGGTCGCCAGCCAAGCCTCTTTGGCATTGTCAGTATGCAGCTGATGAAGCTGCTGTTGGACATGAAGGAGATTTCGGTGGGTACCGGAATCGGAGCCCTCTACCAGTTGAGCCTGCAGGCGGACCTGCCGGTCCTCCAGTTCCCCCACCTGCTCCAGTCGCCGCCGTTTTTCCCCGGAGCGATAGCTGATGTCTGCCCCCCTAATCGTGGGCTTAAGGGCCTCCCAGAGGGTGGCCTGGGACAAAGTAGTCCCCACGTTGAAGCTGAGATAGTCCCTTATTGCGAGTTGGAGCATCTCCTGATAGTCCACGCTGCGGAGAAGCCATGGAGACATGCGCCACCGGTAAGGGGCTCGATGAGTCTGCAGGCGCAGCTTGAGTTGGATCGGTGAATGGTCAGAGAGGCCTCGGGGCATGATGGATGTGTGCGATACTCTGTGTATGTAACTATGTGGAAGGAACAAATAATCTAGGCGTGAAAGGGTGGGATGAACTGACGAAGCGTACGTGAACCCTGTCTCCGAGGGATGAAATGCCCGCCAAGAGTCTGCTCAGCCCAGTGTATGTGCCAAAATCTGCAGTTTGGATCGGGGGGGTGTGTGTATCCGGTGGTTGTGCGCGCCAACTGTCCCGAGGGGTCATGATATCATTCCAATCTCCACCCAGGATCGCCCAGCCACCTGGAAGGTCCCCCCAAAGCTGTGTTAGTTTATCTACGAACGTCTGACCCAATGGTGGAGGGGCATATATACTCCCAATCGTGATCTGTTCGCCGGCTATAGTGCCGGAGATGATCGTGAAGTGCCCGCCTGGATCTGACCAATGTCGTGTTACCTGGGACGGCACCCGGCGGTGAATAAGTATCGCCGTGCCGCGAGCGCCTCTCGCAAAACCAGAGTGATACACCGTGGCAAACCCATATCTGGACAGGCAGGGGGCTTTAGTGCCCAGAAGGTGTGTCTCCTGCAATAGCAGGATGTCAGCCGAATAACGCTTTGCTAAGTGGAGCACTGCCCCCCGATTGATTTTGTTCAGTAGTCCCCTTACATTCCAAGCCAGAATATTGAGTTCTCCCAGCGGAGACTTACGTGTGTCATGGGTCATCCCTAATCTTTATAGTGTGCAATGACCGAAGGTGCAGTCGTGACGTAGTATAGAGTCGTGTGTCTGGTGCGCAGAACAAAGAGCAACAACAAACAAACTGAACCCCCGCATAGCCCCCCCGCTCCCCCCACCCCCATACTTCCAATAACGCGGAGTATCGGTCGCGGTGGAATCCTGACCCAGGCCCCCAACATGATGACCCAAGCAGTTCCCCCAATGGATCCCCCCCAACCCAACATCACCCAACATACCCAAAACGTCCGGGGTGGACAATGTCTGATACCCCTCAGAGCGGGTGAAGTAGACCCCAGCGCACTAGGATCCGATACTGCCCACCATGAAACCCCAGCTGCAAGACAATGCATCTTCTCTCTCAAAGGAGAGAGAGAAGATGACCTATAGCCAGGGCAAGCTCAGTCGGCAGTCTTTGAGTGACCCCTGGCACGCCAATTAGAGCGGGACCTGTGGCACCTGGCTGCAGCGTCTCCGTCCTGTCGGCCACTCCGATGAGACCCTTGCGAAGAGTCCGAGTCGAGCCGCGGCGGCGAGTGTGGCTGAAGATTACGTCTCTCGTCCGTCCAAGCGAAGATCTCCTCAGGGGAGTCAAAGAAAAGAGTCTTGGCATTATAGATCACCTTCATCCGGGCGGGGAACAGCATCGCGTAGGATATGTTCAACTCGCGAAGTCGCCGCTTGGCCGCAACAAAGGACTTTCGCTGCTGTTGCACCAGCCGGGTATAGTCAGGGAAGACCATGATTGGATGAGAGTCGAAGATCATATTGTGCTTGTGGAGCCGGGCATAGCGGAGGATCGTATCCCGGTCGGCGTAGTTGAGAAGCCGGGCAATCACTGGCCTCGGACACTCTCCGGGAGGGGACTTCTTAGTCAGAGCCCGGTGGGCCCGCTCGACCACAAAGCAAGAAGACATGGCCTCGGACGGTAGCAGTGTCTTGAGCCAGCCAGAGAGGAAATCGTCCATAGAAGTACCTTCACAACCCTCCGGGAAGCCCACCAGGCGGATGTTATTGCGCCGGGCCCTCCCCTCCGCATCTTCGACCCTTGACGCGAGCTCTCGTGAGACCGTAGTGAGTTTGTCCACTTGCTTCTGGAGGGCGGATACTGTGTCCTCCACCGTGGAGACCCTGGTCTCTGCCTCCGTGATCCGGTCTACTGCCTTCCGAAGGTCCTGGCGGAGGAACGACACCTCAGACCCAACGGCCCCGATCTGGGCCTCGAGTGCAGTCCGCGACTGGTTGATGGCCGCGAGCAGAGTCGCGGTGTCGGAAGACAGGCTCTCTGCACCCTCCTTCCCGGCAGGGGCGGTGGTATAGTGGTCCATGGTGTTCTGCTTGGGGGCCACCGCGCCGTGTTTGTCTTTACCCATCGTGGAACGGAGAAGCAGACCGGGGGGCAGCCCCAGGCCCGCTGCCGCAGCAGGCGAGTGTGGGAGGGTGGGCCCCACGGGAGAGCGGCGGACTTCGGCAAATGAAGATGGACCACGCAGCACTGGGAGCGTCTCCGGAGTATGTCTCCGACACTGCAGATGAACGCAGCTCGGACGGGGACGCAGCCAGGTCAAGCCCCCAGTCCCCACAACTCACCGCACAGGACAGGCGGGTGGGAGAAGCTCCCCGGGGTACCAGGTGATCGAGGGGAACTGCACACAGCCGGCGGAGGAGCCACCAGCCACGGGGCCTCCACGCCGCGTCGCCCAGGATATCGGCGGGGGGTCCACAGCAGAGGCGCCACACCGAGGGCCGGCCACCAGCAGGAAGCGTGCGCCAACTTGCCCCACCATCTCCAGATCGTGCCGGCACAGTCTCAACTCCCACTGAAATGCGCAATGTCTCTAAGGTGCTCCGCTATGCGCCGCCGCCTCGGCTCAGGCCTCTCGGCGTGTCCCTTTGCGGCCTCGACCCTCGGCTGCAGATGTGTCGGCACAGCAAGATGGCGCGGGGTGCCGCGGGCGTCCACAAGGCACCGGACCCCACCAGGAACTCCTCAGGCCTCCGAGTCTCCACAGCCTGTGTGCACCACTCGGGAGGAGTAGGAGGGGCCCGCCGCAGCAGCGCCGGAGGCACGGTCCAAGCAACCAGCCAAAGCCACACGGAGGCAGGCCCCCACCCCGCCCCAGGCCCTCCACGATGTTTTCTGCAGTCTTATTCTTATTTCTCATTTTCTGTTTGCACAGTGAGCCTTTAACACTTTATTCTTGTCCCTATGTAAAGCTCCCTGGCAGCACTGTGCTTTTTGCACTGTGCAAATCTTCAAGTTAAAATAAAATTAGCAACAAATTAAAAACACACAGGAACAATTTGTGGAATTATATCAAACCCTGAAGGGGCTGAAAGCCTTCAAGCTCCCAAAATCAGTGCAATGCATGGGCAATTAATTGGATGGTTTGGGGGGAGCTCTTAAATTTGCGCCGCACCACTTTTCAAATCCACCAGCAGCCACTGCAAAAAAGTATATTACACATTCCCTGTTGTGACCAATCATATTTCCTGTGAATCAACATGGAAATAAAAAATACTTTTCTGAATTTTGACTACCTCATTATACATTGTATGGCTTATTTTTAATACATGTATGTAAGAAATGACTGGTTGAGGGGGGTGAAGCCCTACTCAAGCCGCAACCACAATTCATGTCATTGTGCCAAATTAACCTCTGCTTAACCATCTGGTAGCTTGGCACAGTGCAGTTAGACTTAACTTAGAAGCAATGTGTAAAGTATTTATGCAGCACTTGAAACAGTATTAAAGTGAAAACACAACACAAGAAATATCCTACACCAATCTAGAAAAATAGAGTCAAATATAGAGTCAAATTGTATAAATTATTTGAGACCAAAACAATAAAAATCCAATTAGTAGAACCAGAATATGCAATTTTAAAGATTTAGGTAAAAATAGTGCTTAAAAGCATAAAGGGTCAGCTGTGGTTATCTGGTCGCGCCAGACCGGTGATGGAGCAAGGTTTCATAAATGAAACTTGCTTGTACGCAATCCTCCTCATAGTATTAATTTATTAAAATTGTATTGTTAATACTAACCTTTGCATACACTACACGAATAGCAAGGAAGCTTGCCTATGTGTTTTACTAATGATTAACGCTTGTCTGTAATCTAAAATGGCCGCTAAAGCGTAGGAAACTATCTGCGCATGTCGCAACCTGATCACATGGTGTGACGTCTTTCTTTGCTTGGTGGGAAACTTTTGCTTCTGCGCAGTGTGCATTAAAATGGCTGCATGATGTTTTCACATGCGTCAGCTTGCTCTCATGTCATTATTAAATTGTTGTTTCCTAACGCTACTAATGCGGGATAGTATATATAATTAAAATGGGAATAGAATAGAAATAGTGGGTATACAGTGAAACATTTTATTTGTGATTTTAATATTCTCTTCTTGCACTTTCATTAGTTCGTAAACTTGGGCCTGGGTTGGTGACTTATAACTCGAGAAACGATGGTTCTGCGCATGTATCCTGTGTGCCTGCCAAGTGAAGTCAACTTGGACGTCTCCCAAGGCCATGACCCATTGGCCGAAGATGCTGTACTTTATGTTTCCTGTGGACAAAATGATACTTTTCCCCTGTAAAATGTATAACATTTGTCGTGAGACGGGTGGGAAATAAAGCAAATGTATTAATTTGAAGGGGTGGGAACGTAAAGGACAATAGGCTTTACAATTTAGGACAAATCAATATGGTGCGACAATCCACCCCTGTCCCTGTCCAATCAGAAGCAGTGGTCCCATATTTTAGCAACATTAAGGGGAGGTACATGGGCGTAGAAGGGTATAATAGAATATAGCATTAGTTAATTAGTTAGAGCATGCGTTCACGAAGAACAGGCGTCCATGCTGCCAGAGCGCTCTTAGCTCCAGACTGCCAAGCTGATCGGTTGCTGACTGAATTCCTGTCCAGAAGAGGTCCTGAGGAGGGGGCGGCTGAGTCCATTAGAAGGGAGACACGGGAGAATCGAGGAGAAGCCGAGTATCAGAGAGGGGAACGACGCAGGCGTCGTTGTAGAGAGGTCACCGGTCCTGTCCTGATCCTGGAGGAGGTCTTTGCTCTTCATCCTTCCTGGGTCTTATTCTTTCAACTCCTTGGCTAAGGGGTTTTGGTTCTCGCACTTAGGTAAATATAATGCAACCTTTAGTTGCGCTGCTGTCTCTATCTTCTTCTCTTCTTTAAACACCGTCATTGACTAGCAATAATCATTTCTATGCTTAATCTTGGGTATTGCGATTAAGTACCATGTGGCTTTGTATTTTACTCTGCTAAATCTTTAGATAAACATTTTAAAACTTCCTGACTCAGTGGTTATTTCAGGATTTTGTATTATAATGAATATCACTCATTTTAAATTTCCCAATTAGCAAAGGATTAATCGGTAAGTCATTACTCTTCAATCAGAAGGTAATTGGTAGCAGGGATTTTTGATAAGAGTAACAACTGATAAACCCAGCGTAAGTATTAGTGTAGTGTGAATGTATGGGCCCAAATGAGTATATGGTGTATGAATGCTGTTTGCTAATATCGCGCTGGATCAGTTTTCTGGTAAGCAGAGGGCGGTTATGGTTACTTTTTGTTAATTGGGTAATGAGAATTTTATTTGTATTTTTATGAACTAACATCCGCTTAAATTTTGAGTTTTGTTTTATGTTGTTCAGAATACCCCGGGGTAAAAAGAATAGCGGGTGGTAAGTGGAAGCCATACTGCAGTGAGGTTATCTGTCAGGCAGAATTAGTACTGAAAAGTTAAGCAGGACTTTCAGTACTCGTTAGGGACTCTATGCGTGTGAGTAATAGCAAAAGAGTACGCTGGTGAAAATTTGATGTTATATCACCTAGAAAGGGTAACATTGGAGAAGTAACAGGTACTTCTGGAGCTTGTGTGAAGAGTATTCGGAAGTGTTTTACTCGTAGTGTACGTTTAGTAAACGGAAAAGTTTTACTAAAGTGTGGAAGAAACTATCTTTTTCGAATTTAGAAGAAACTGGCACGATAGCGAATGTTTTATGTTGTTACTGAAATTTAATTAAGATTTATAAAGAAAATAAGTTTGCGTAAATTTTTGTAAAGGGAGGGTCAGTTGCCGGAGAGGGAGCTGACGTCACAAAACACGGCGCTGGGATTGGTTGAATCAGCGGGTGTGGAAAGACCCTTCTAAAGGGGGGGTTAGTAGTCAGGAGTAGTACTGACGTCACAGGTGCCGCGCTGGGATTGGTTAAACCATCAAGGACAGGAAAGAGCAGATTGTAAAGGAGGGGTTGACAGAGAAACGTCACCAAAAGGCCGCGCAAGGATTGGTTCGGAAATAAAAGGTAGCAGACATTTGATTGGTCGAGAATTTAGAAGCAGAATTTTTAGTGGATAAAGATTGCATGTTAAAACGCGATCCGACTTTAACAGGAACTCGTCCGGATAGGAGATTCCTAGGGTTTGCAGAATATAATTTTGTACACCGAAGATTAGATAGAATGTACGGAGAAAGGAGAAAAATGTCATTTTTACAAAAAATTAAGAATTATTTTAAAAGGGATAAACCAATCAAAACTAGAGAAGGAATTATTATTCCACCAGCAAAAACGCCCGCTTCATTTATGATGATGGAAAGAGGTTATCATACTTGTGTATGGATGGAGAATTGGATAGAATACACCAAAAATGATGGAGTATTAGCATTTCCCGAGAATGGTACCTTCAATGGAAGAATTCTTCAAAACTTGAGATTGAGGATGAATGACTTAGAACCCAGACCTAGATTAACCCAATACGAAGCTCTAGAAGAATGGGAAACCGAGGCATTTGAGCGTGATCGACCTCGGAGTAATAGGAGTTATCCAGGATTTTTTCCCAAATATCAACGTGAGTCTAGGGATGGTCAGATGAAACAATGGAGAAGGGCAATGATTACAGAAGGATTATATCCATTGTTCTCAGCAGAGGAAAAATTAGGAAGTAAGTGCACAGAAAAGACAAAACATTTAATGAGAAATGAGGAGTCTGAAGACGAATTTATGGAGGAAATGTTAAGAAATCCCCCACCATATCAGGAAGGGACAAGTGGATGCACCCCAAGTGCACCACCAAAAACTCCATTAGTGCCACAGGTAATGCATGAATTCACCACGAGTAGAATACTTCATGACAAAGAAAAAGAAACCCTAGAAAAGACCAGAGCAGAATTAATACAGAAAATAACCCAGATAAAAGTGCATCCTGATTCGTTGACCATATCAGTAACAATTGGTCCAGTGGTTCCATTATATGGTACTCAGGGAAGCTGTCGTCCACCGATACTTACACCTACTGCTGTGAATAATCCCAAACCTGAAGCTCCAGTTATAATTGAGGATCACTTTAGTGACTGTGAATCCACAATATCACTCATGGACTTGCCTATTCGAGGTTCTGTAAATAGTACTCCCAGAAAAGAGGTACCTGGAGGTTCAAAAGATGTAAGTTTGGTGACTTCATCAGGAACAAAAAGTGCTACCATAGTAACACCTGAAGATCTGGAAAGATGGGTGCAAGGGTCAGTTAAACAGTGTACGCCTCCGAAAATAATGGACATTCATAAATTGAAAGTCGAATTAGAAGAAATAATAGCAGGAAATGTAGGACTAGAACGCTTAAATACCTATGATGAAGAAGAATTATTATTCCTGTGTAGGAGTATCACCAGAAATGTAAAGATATTCCATGAAAAATTATCCAATTTAGCACTACAGATGGGAATAGAAATAGGGAGATCAAAGGTACTTCAGAAACCCTATAGAGCAGAATTTTCAGACAAAGATTTAGAAAATATGAATGCCTCTGGAAGAAGATTACAAATAAGAGAATTAATGTTAGTTTTGCAAAAATGGGGAGACCTAGATAAATGGAGAACTAGGTGGGCCAAGAAAAAGGAAGAAGCACGAACAAGTAGAACAGCATCAGAATATGTGATGAAGGAAACAGGGAAAGCAGACCAAATGTATCCGATGCGAGAAGTTGCGGGAGGAGGATATGTACATGTCCCATGGAGCAGACAGGATATTTTATCATTTACGAATGATTTTCCAAAGTTGAGAGAAAAACCTATTGAATGGTACAAGCAGGTTGATAGATTTGTGAAGGTGTCGAAGGTATTGTTGAAGGATTTGGATGGTTTGTTTGACATAGTGGTACCTGCCGATTTATGGACAGATTGCAAAATCACAGTGGATTGGCCAAGTGATGAATATCCTAGAGATCCGAAAACAGGTGCCCCGTCAAATGAGGTGATGAAAAAGTATCAGCAGGTGATAACTTACCTGAAGGGGAAAATACCACCGAAAGAAACAGATTGGGTAAAAATAGATCGAACTACCCAAGAAGCTAATGAATCGGTGCATTCCTACTATGAGCGTTTATTGCAGGTATTTAAACAGTATAGTGGATTTGAGGACATTGGAGACAAGAACATGAGTCAGTTTGTGTATCGGTTTGTTTACGGTTTAAAGCCAGACATTTGACAAATGATTAAACAACACATGCTGTGTTGGCAGGGAAAGCCCATAGATGAGATTTTGAAGTATGCAAAATATTGTGGAGACGATATTGAGGATAGACACAAGAAATTGCAGGAAAAAGTAATGTGGGCTCAGGTGAAAATGGCTGAGAAACAGGGAAACAATTTGGAAAATCCAAGTGAAAATCCAGGAAAAGATTCGGGAACGAATGGTGATACTGGAATGGTGGAAAATTTAGAGGACGAATGAGTAGAGAAGAAGCTAAAAAGAAATTTCCTTGTCATGGATGCGAAAAATTGGGGCATTGGAAGGATGAATGTAAAAAGATTCAGAATAATAATGGCCCAAATCAAAATTTAAATCCACAGACGCAGAATGACTCACAGCAGGGTGCAAATCCTCAGAGTCAGTTGCCACCTGCTCCTATTCAGGGTAATGTAAGCAGAGCAAAGCATGGTACCAACATCGGATATCAGGGAGGAAGTGGTAAGAATGATTATATGACATCACAATTTCTTTTGCAGGACGATTTCTGTCAATACAGTCCATGACGGTGCCTAGGAGAGGGGAAGAAGGAGTGCATACTTGGCGCATCCTTACAGGTAGATCAGTCAGGTCCATATGTTGAAGGGAATGTGAAAGGTAATAATATTACTTTCCTTTTGGACACTGGTGCTACCCGGTCTACTGTGAGAACAGCAGACATTCCAGACCTTCCTCTCTCTGGTGAAAATATCCAAGTAGTGGGGGTAGCTAATCAGCGAATTAGAACACCTCTTACCGAACCCATGGAAGTTAAAATTGGAAACTTCAGAGAAATGCATCAATTTGTAGTGTGTGATTCTAGTCCAGTAAACTTATTAGGTAGGGATTTATTGTGCAAGATGAATTGTACAATTTTCTGCACACCGGATGGTGTGGCAGTTCAGACACCAGATGAAGACCATGTATATAAAATTATGATTGCAAAACAAGGTACAGAAGTGGATGAAATGTTTTCGTTAATAACAAAAGATGAGTTACCAGAAGAATTAAAAGGTACAGTAAACCCCATAGTATGGGATTTCACCGGAAAGGAAGTAGGACTTATGGCTAAAATAGATCCAGTCAAAATTACTGTAAAAGAAGGTGCAATTTTCCCAAATACCAGACAGTACAAAATGAGTGCAGAAGTAAAAGCAGGAGTCATTGAAGAAATAAATCGAATGGTAGAACAAAATATTTTAAAAGAAGTAAGGAGTAGCCCATGTAATTCACCTATAATGGGGTTAAAGAAACCTAGTGGAAAATATAGGATTGTTCAGGACCTGAGGAAAATAAATAAGATTGTAGAACCATGTTGTCCCATAGTACCAAATCCTGCAGTAATTCTATACCAGATCCCTTGGAGTGCAGGATGGTTCACAGTAATTGATTTGTGTCAAGCGTTCTTTTCAATACCATTACATCCAGACAGCCAGTATCTCTTCTCATTTAAATTTGAGAACAAGGTTTATGTGTGGAATCGTGTTCCTCAGGGGTACACAGAAAGTCCTTCTATTTTCAACCAGATACTGAAAAAGTGCCTTGAAAAACTAGTGATGCCAGGAAGCTCAGTCTTAGTCCAATATATCGACGACTTATTGGTGGCATCGAACACCAGAGAGGACTGTGTTGTTGATTCCATAGCACTATTAAATCTTTTGGCAGAAGAGGGACATAAAGTCTCACCTGAAAAATTGCAATTCTGTACAACAGCTGTTAAATATCTGGGACACCAAATTGAGAGAGGAAAAAGAAGAGTAACAGCTGAAAGAGTAGCTTTAATAAAGAAAATGCAAATGCCTGTAACACAAAGACAAGTGAGAATGTTCCTAGGAATAGTAGGTTACTGTCGACAATGGATACCAGGATTTTCCATGTTAGCTAAGCCCTTAATTAACATGACAAAAAAGAAAGCAAAAGACCCTGTGGAGTGGGAGGACGAAAGTGTAGAAGCTTTTGTAAAATTGAGAAATGCCCTATGTTCAGCACCTGCCTTAGGCATGCCTGATTATAAAAGAGAATTTGCATTGTTCTGTCATGAGAGAGAAAATTGTGCACTTTCTGTCCTAACTCAAAGACATGGACTGGAAAGACGTCCTATAGCATATTTTTCTGCTACATTGGACCCAGTAGCAGCCGCGTTGCCAGGATGCTTAAAAGCAGTAGCGGCTACTTGTTTGAGCATTGAACAAAGTGAGTCAATTGTGATGGGACACCCTGTAAAAGTGTATGTTCCACATGCAGTTGTCATTCTGTTGACAAGAACCCGAACTCAGCATCTTACTCCTAGTCGGCTGACTAAATATGAAAGAATAATAATGGGTGCTGAAAATGTGAACATGGTAAGGTGTACTATAATAAATCCAGCAACCTTACTACCAGACCCACGTCATGAAAGAATTAAAGACGATGAAGACGATGAACATGATTGTATACAAATTACAGAATTATGCACAAAACCATGTCCAGATATAGAGGAACAGCCTCTTAAAAAGCCAGACAGGGAGCTATTTGTTGATGGTTCATGTCAAAGACATGAAGACGGCAAACTAACTGCTGCCTATGCGGTATGTGAATTAACTGGAATAGTTGAAGCATCCTATTTACCAGGAGTCAAATCTGCACAAGTAGCTGAATTGATTGCGTTGATAAGAGCATGCAAAATTGGGAGGAATCAAAAAGTAACTATATTTACAGACAGCCAATATGGTTACGGGGTTGTGCACGATTTTGGCCAACTATGGATGCAGAGGGATTTCATGACTTCTTCAGGATCCCCCATTAAAAATGGACAATTTGTAAGGGAATTGCTAGAAGCAATACAATCACCAAAAGAATTGGCTGTGGTGAAATGTGCCGCACACCAGTCAGGAGATGACTGGGTGGTAGTCGGCAACAGATATGCGGATCTGGTGGCTCAACATTGTGCCAAAACCAGAATGTCAGTCAATAAGAGGGTGGAAAGAATGGGAATCAGCTGCCAACTTATGCTGTATATGCCACCTGAAACTTGGAATGAGGTGAAGAAATTGCAAGATGAGGTTGATGAAAGTGAGAAGAATTTGTGGATCAAAGTGGGTTGTTCTCAAAGAGAAGATGATGAAGTGTGGATCAGTGCTGATGGCAGACCAGTCATGCCAGACTGTTTACTCTCACAAATGGCTAGAATGCATCATGGAGACACACACATAGGGAAAAATGCAATGATTAGGCTGTTCAGACAAAATTGGTACAATCCCAAATTCAGAGCTGTTGCAGAGAGTCTTTGCCAGAGATGTCTAACTTGCCAAATGCATAATCCAGGGAGGAAGACAGTAATTGGATTTGGAAAAATTGGAAAGGCAGAGGGTCCATTTATGAGACTTCAGTTTGATTTCATACAGTTACCACCATGTAGAGGGCTGAAATATGTACTAGTCATAGTGTGTCTGTTTTCAAAGTGGGTGGAGGCTTACCCTACTAGGAGAAATGACAGCATTACAGTTGCAAAACTGTTGCTACGAGAACTCATTCCTAGATTTGGTTTTCCAGTACCTTTGGAATCAGATAGAGGAAAACATTTTATCAGCGAAGTGATTCAAATAATCTGTGAAGCATTCCAAATCAAACAGAAACTGCACTGTGCATATCGCCCAGAGGCTTCTGGAGTGGTTGAACAATTGAATGGCACTATAAAGTCAAGACTGGGAAAAATGTGTGCATCAACATCATTAGAGTGGCCAGATGCATTACCACTCGTTTTAACGGGACTCAGAAGTATACCTGACAGAACAACAGGATTGAGCCCCCACGAAATAATGATGGGAAGAGCAATGAGACAAACACATGTTCCCACAAACAAACTGGTGAATATATCTGATGATATGGTTCTGGACTATTGCAAGGGATTGGCTGACCTAGTGCGTTCTGTCTCTCATCAGGTTGGAGAAGACGCAGTTTCCAGGCAGCCTGAACAAGAACATGATCTGAATCCTGGTGACTGGGTGGTAGTGAAGAATCACACCAGAGAAACGTGTCTATCACCTAGATGGGGCAGACCGTGTCAAGTCATACTGACAACGAATACAGCAGTGAAGTGTGCCGGATTTCCTAATTGGATTCACGTAAGCCACACCAAAAGAGTGCCAGATCCTGAAGAAGAAAATCTTCAGACAACGCCAATCACTGAAGAAACTGAAGGTTGCCCAGCGGAGGAATCTCAAGCTAGAGATTCAAGAGAAGCTGAAGAAGAACAACCGAGCACAAGTCAGGATTGGATACCCTTGGTAGAGGTTCCTGAAATATACCACAGAACAAGAAGTCAAGCGAAATTGGAAGAAATTGAAGAAGATCAGATAGGTGAAGAAGAAGCAGTTCAGGAACAAGAAGAAAAGACACTAAGAAATCCTGAACAAGGTCAGATAGGGAAAGGAAACTGGACTCAAAACAGTGAAGACCTAATAGATTTTGAACAGGGACAGACAGGTTTAGAAGAATCCGGTCAGGCTGCAGAAGTTCACAGTGCAATAAGCCCTGATCAGAACAAGTTAGATCAAGAAGAATGCTCAGAAGAAGAAAACCTTGAAAAACATGAACTTGAAGAAATAAATAAAGAACAAGGTCAGTTATTGGAAACTCACAGCGGAGCTGTTACAGAGAAACCAATTAGACCTGAAAAAGAGCAAACAAAAAACACAGTAATTGAAGAACACGAAACAGTGCTAAGCAGTGAAGTTAACAAGATCTCTGAAGACAAAAACAAGGAAGCAGTGCCAACAAAGAAAACAAGAACAGGAGATCATTGGCCGAGTGTCATTAAAAGAGTAAAGTACCACATAACAACCAGAAGTGAAGATCCAGATCAAGTGAATGAAGTAACAAGTCAAACTGAACAAGAAAATAAAACTGAGAAAAGAAGAAGTAAAAGACTGAAACTTGTGAATAACAAATTCAAAGGTCCTGACTGGACTTATATAATCCTTGAAGAATTTGAAAGTTCAGAGTCAAGTGACAGTGGTGGCGAAGGAACAAGTGCAGAATTAACGTACGAAGAAGAAACAAGACCACCCTGACTAAGCAAAAGAATAAGATAAAGAAAAGAAGGAAAGATAAGAAGAGCAATCTTCATTGTCGAAAAATGCCTGACGATAGAGTTGCTGGGAGACCAAAACAGAAATGTTGTAGAAGATGCTGTGCAATATGCATATGTAGTCTAGTAATGGTGCTTATAGTATGGTTAGTCCTGATTGTAGCAGTTCCTTACCTTATGATAGTAGATAAAAAGATTAATAATGAAACTAAAGGAAGGACAGCAAACATGAAGGGCAATAGAGTAGAACTAATGGCAGAGAACGAACCCGAAATTCATCATGAAATAGCTGATAACGACACTAGTTTAAACGTTTTCACAAAGTTATTGTTTCAATATGTAGACACCATGGAAGTTAGTAATTGTTATGTCTGTATGAAGTTGCCTGAATCAGTAGCAGAAGGATTAACATACCATCACTTACCACTGACATATGGCATATCATGTAGTGTTCTGTCTAGTTTATTTTATAGAACAGGGAGACTTCAATATTTTTATTCAAACATAGATGTGATATTTTCAGAGGTTCCGATTCGCAAGAGTATGAACCCAGTGCTTAGTAGTCAAGACGCACAGTTTATGGGAGAATTTTTCTTAACAATGAAATCGATAGACATAACACATGCACATAGACACAATCTAACATGTTCCTTACATGAAGAAGAAAAGATCTTTTTGAATTTAGTAGAAGATAGAAGACAAGATTTTCAAAAGAAAGCTTCTGAGCATAAGGCTCATTTACCACCTTGGGCAGAGAAAGAAGGGAGTTACACACCTGGAAAGGCTCAAGCTGCTATGGCTCTGGATTTCGTAAAGACAGGGAAAATTTGTCTTCATAGGTTAAAGACTGATTATAACAATGTTTTCATCGGTACCAGTGAATGTGAACACAATTTTTTAATTCTTGGAGGTTGGGGACTTAAAGGAGGAACAGATTCAGTTTTTCCTGGAATCTATTATGTATGTGGGAATAAGGCTTACTTTAGGCTTCCTGCACGGTGGTATGGAAGTTGTTATTTTGGAATAGTATTTCCAAAGATATACCACGTAAAAAGAAACACTGGACGCAATGAAAACAATAATGAATTAATACGTAGTAAAAGAGCTAGTTTTTCAGAAATTGTAGGTGATATATTTGGTGCATTGATACCTTCAGTGGAAATAATTCTGAACTCAAGGAAAATATGCAAATTGTCTACAGTAGTTGATCGTTTATCAACGGATACTGCTGGAGGGTTCCTAATGATTAATGCGGAAATGGTTGCGATTAGATCTATGATGATGCAAAATCGTCTTGCTCTTGATATTATATTGGCAAAAGAGGGCGGAGTCTGTAAATTATTGAAGACGAAACATTGTTGCACTTATATTCCTGATAAGAGTGCAGAAATTGGAACGTATATACAGAATATAACGAAACTTGAGAAAGAACTTAAACCACTGTAAGTTGATAGTGTATGGGAAAGATTGACCAATAGTATCTCGTCAATTGGAACCTGGTTTGCTAATGTAGGAAAAGGACTTATAGGTCAAATATTAGTACCCTTAGCAGGGATAGCAATAATAATATTGGCAATAACGATATGGTGCAAATGCTGTAGAAAGAATGGAACATACAAAGTGACAGAAAAAGGAAAGAAGAGAAAACTAGATGAAATTGAACTTGAAGAGTGGAGGAGTGAATTATACAAGAAATTAAAAGGAGAATGTAAAGATGGAAAGTGTAAAGATGAGAATGAAGTAATTTGCAAGAAGTTGGCATCTGATTGAGGGTAGTGTTTTGATGGCTCAGAAACGCCATCAGAGAGGGGATTGATGGAGCAAGGTTTCATAAATGAAACTTGCTTGTACGCAATCCTCCTCATAGTATTAATTTATTAAAATTGTATTGTTAATACTAACCTTTGCATACACTAGACGAATAGCAAGGAAGCTTGCCTATGTGTTTTACTAATGAATAACGCTTGTCTGTAATCTAAAATGGCCGCTAAAGCGTGGGAAACTATCTGCGCATGTCGCAACCTGATCACATGGTGTGACGTCTTTCTTTGCTTGGTGGGAAACTTTTGCTTCTGCGCAGTGTGCATTAAAATGGCTGCATGATGTTTTCACATGCTTCAGCTTGCTCTCATGTCATTATTAAATTGTTGTTTCCTAACGCTACTAATGCGGGATAGTATATATAATTAAAATGGGACTAGAATAGAAATAGTGGGTATACAGTGAAACATTTTATTTGTGATTTTAATATTCTCTTCTTGCACTTTTATTAGTTCGTAAACTTGGGCCTGGGTTGGTGACTTGTAACTCGAGAAACGATGGTTCTGCGCATGTATCCTGTGTGCCTGCCAAGTGAAGTCAACTTGGACGTCTCCCAAGGCCATGACCCATTGGCCGAAGATGCTGTTCTTTATGTTTCCTGTGGACAAAATGATACTTTTCCCCTGTAAAATGTATAACATTTGTCGTGAGACGGGTGGGAAATAAAGCAAATGTATTAATTTGAAGGGGTGGGAACGTAAAGGACAATAGGCTTTACAATTTAGGACAAATCAATATAGTGCGACAATCCACCCCCTGTCCCTGTCCAATCAGAAGCAGTGGTCCCATATTTTAGCAACATTAAGGGGAGGTACATGGGCGTAGAAGGGTATAATAGAATATAGCATTAGTTAATTAGTTAGAGCATGCGTTCACGAAGAACAGGCGTCCATGCTGCCAGAGCGCTCTTAGCTCCAGACTGCCAAGCTGATCGGTTGCTGACTGAATTCCTGTCCAGAAGAGGTCCTGAGGAGGGGCGGCTGAGTCCATTAGAAGGGAGACACGGGAGAATCGAGGAGAAGCCGAGTATCAGAGAGGGAACGACGCAGGCGTCGTTGTAGAGAGGTCACCGGTCCTGTCCTGATCCTGGAGGAGGTCTTTGCTCTTCATCCTTCCTGGGTCTTATTCTTTCAACTCCTTGGCTAAGGGGTTTTGGTTCTCACACTTAGGTAAATATAATGCAACCTTTAGTTGCGCTGCTGTCTCTATCTTCTTCTCTTCTTTAAACACCGTCATTGACTAGCAATAATCATTTCTATGCTTAATCTTGGGTATTGCGATTAAGTACCATGTGGCTTTGTATTTTACTCTGCTAAATCTTTAGATAAACATTTTAAAACTTCCTGACTCAGTGGTTATTTCAGTATTTTGTATTATAATGAATGTCACTCATTTTAAATTTCCCAATTAGCAAAGGATTCATTGGTAAGTCATTACTCTTCAATCAGAAGGTAATTGGTAGCAGGGATTTTTGATAAGAGTAACAACTGATAAACCCAGCGTAAGTATTAGCGTAGTGTGAATGTATGGGCCCAAATGAGTATATGGTGTATGAATGCTGTTTGCTAATATCGCGCTGGATCACCGGGACAAGGTCATAAGTTCAGGCTGACCGTGATGGAGTGCATGCCTGATATAGGGACTACGTTAGGCCTGCTGAACAAAGTATCTTAAATCCTGGTGGCGGAGTGTTATGAGATCCCGCATTGAGGATGCGTCGCGCTGTGGTGGTTCCAAGGAGCTACGGGATACGATGCGGGTTCCTGCATCAAAGATGTGTTGTGCTGTGGTGGTTACGAGGAGCTCTGAGGTCCTGCATGGGGGATGCATTATGGACAGCGGCGGTTCCGATGCGGAGCTGCGAGGCGATGCATCTTGCTGCGGCGGTTCTGCTCAAGAGATCACAGCTAGGCTGGCAGAGCACCTTCAGGCCCAGTTTCAAGGGTCCAAGACTGGGGTGGCACAACTTGGGGGCAAAGCTCACAGTAGGCAGAGTCCAAGTGCAGGGTTCAAGGTGGTTGGAGCCTTTTCTGTCCTTGAGGCTCAGGATCAGAAGGCCAGCCTACTACCCTGTGGAGGCACTCTGGTGGTCTTGGGTTCAAGATGCAGGTCCAGTCTATCTCACCCAGGCAGCAGGGGAGTGAGGCAGCAGGGGAGTGGCGCAGCAGAGCAGCAGTCCTTCTTGCAACAAAGCACACAGTAGTCCTTCTTCTGGGTCTTACAATAGATCCAGATGTGTACTTAAAAGTTGGGTCTGAGGGTCCACTCTTTATACCTGGTGCCCACTTTGAAGTGGGGGAAGCTTCTAGAGTTCTCCCCCTACAGATGTGCCTGGTACTTCCTGCCTCTCTGCTGTGGCACCAGCTTGTCTGGGGACACAAAAGACAAGTGTGAAATCCTTTGTGAATGTTCTGAGATAGCCTTCGTGCTGTGCAAGTGTGGTAGGTGACAGCTCCACCCCCCTATCAAGTCCGAGATGGCTCATCCACTAACACCTACTTTCCCTTTGTCTCTCTGTCTGGGAGTAATACACAAAGACCAACTGCCAACTACACCCAGTAGTATGACTCAGAATACAGGCACCAAATGGTCAGGAAAAGAAACTGCCAACGCTCTAAAAATGGTATTTTTAGAATTGTGACTTAAAATCCAAATTTACCATTAAAGAGGGTTTTAAATTACAATTCTTTTGAGACCAAGCTCGACTTTCCTAGCTGCTCCCAAATGAAAGTTATCACTTATTAAATGTAATAAGGTAACCCAATGTCATCCTATGGGAGAGGCAAGCCTTGCAGTAGTGAAAAATGAATGTAAGAGGTTTACACCAACAGAACATGTAAACGTTTAAAGTACATGTCCCACTTTTTAAATACACTGCACCCTAACTTATGGGCTGTTTAGGGCCTACCCTAGGGGTGATTTATACTCTTTAAAAAGGAAGGTTTTGGCCTTGCAAAAGGTTTATCTTGCCAAGTAGAAATGGCAGTTCAAACTTCACACGCAGGCTGAAATGGGAGACTTGTTTGAAAGACTACTTTCTTAAGTAGGTGGCACAATAAGTGCTTCAGATGCACTAGTAGCATTTAATTTACAGGCCCTGCGTACATGTATTACAGAGTTTCCAAGTAAATTAAATGTGCCAATTGGGTGTGATCTAATTTTACCATGTTTAGAGGAGAGAGCAAAAGCACTGTAGCACAGGTTATCAGGGGTAAAGTGCGCAGAGTCCTAAAGGCCAACAAAAACAGGTTCAGAAAACAGGAGGGGTAAGGCGCAATGTTTAGGGATGACCCTGCAAAGAGGGCCAAGTCTAAAGTAAGTGATGGAAAGTTAACTCCATCTCTCCCTTCCATCTGCTGCTCTGGTGGCATCTTGGGATGTGTTTGGGGGTGAGCGGTCTTCCTCTTCATCAGAGCTGTCCTGCTCAGGCTGCATTAGAAGTCCCTTCCTTGTAGCTATATTGTGAAGCATAGCACATGCTGCCACTATCTTGCATGCCACAGGAGGTGAATATTGAAGTGCTCCCCCACTTTTGTGACGGTAGCAAAACCTCACCCTAAACAGCCCAAAAGTGCGCTCTATGTTCTCCTGTGCGCAGTATTGTTTTTAAAAAAAAATTCATTTTGAGTTTCAACATTACCAAAGTGGCACGGCATAGGGCAAATATGGTATTCACAAGTCATTTAGCATCTTATCGCAGGTCAGGTGATTTACAGCAGTCCAAAAGTAAAAGAAAACCACAAGCATTATACATTTCTATATATACTTATATCAGACGCTGGTACGGAGGTTTACAATAGGCCTTGTTAAGGTTAGCTTGGCATATTATCATGTCGCAAGTCCAGCAAGGTAGGTACACAATGGTACCCATATCCCGGGGGGCGGGAGTGTTGCGGTAACAATGTTCACAGAAAGTGGTAATGTCTTTCAGCTAGCTTGTGTAGCTAGGTGTCGTCTTTTTACGCCAATGCATGGCTATTCTAAATTTGCACAACAACAATATGATAGCAATCAATTTTCAGTACGGTTTGGGAATCTCCTTCCCATAGCTCAGTATTGCAACCAAAGTGGAGTGCAGTAGCACAATATCTGTGCTCTCATTTATAACATTAAGTATCTTGTTCCATTAGATCTGGATTGGGAGACAGCCCTATGCCATACGTAACAAATCTGTTTTTGGAGCACTACATTTCCAGCAGGCAGGGTAGTCTGCCAGACAATAGCACAGCATTCTGGTAAACGTCTAGTAAGCTCTATTTATGAACTTTAATTGTATAGGCCTGGATTTCCCATTAGGCGAGACATCTGTAATTTGCTGACAACCACTGCAAGCCCAATATCATTTGCCTCATATACGGCTCCCATTTACCATTTATAAATAGCTCATTACCACTACAGGCATGAAGTATGCAGGTGTACATTCGTATTATCAGACGAGCTGAGCTCGGGTTCGTGATAACTAGAGTAAGTAACGCCCAATCCAGGGCCTCATCACGCATAGTAGGGAATATCTCCTTTAGGGAGTGGCACTATATCAGTGTGTCTATCAGCATGAAGGGGGTTTCCGTGTAGGAAGTCTGGGCATGATATGATTTATCTTCAAAAAATAAATCCCCAGTTTTACCAGCTCACCTTTCTGCAAACATTTGCTCACACCAAGCGCTGATGTTTAGGGTAATGCAGCAGAGGGATGTGTGGTGTGTATAGTTCCTTGATATTTGCTTATGACACTAGTCGAGCACATACCCATTGTATGTATTTCAGTGGGTGGGCAGCTAGCTTGGCATAGCAGAGCGGAGCGCAACAAAGCATGGACAGATATCCTAGCCTCTAGATCCAAATAAAACCAGTGATGGACGAACTGGGACTGAGTTACTAGGTAATACAACTCAAAATTCGGGACAACAAATCCATCCTTACCGTACAGAAACTACAACTTATACCAAGTAATTCCAGGATGTTTTACTGCCTCTGCTTTTGCCGCTTTTCATTCTCTCTTGCCTCTCACTCTGTGACCCTTTTGTGGCTTTCTGGTTGCCTTTGTTTCTGCTCTTTTGCCTCCTCTTCTGACCTTTTGCATCTCTCAGCCGCACCTTCTCGCACTTCTTTTAAAGCCTCCTATCTCCTGTGACCCCTCCCTTCTCCTCCACGCCTTACCTGCCCTTCCCGCGCTCCTGCTAAGTCCCCCCACTGCTACCTGTGCTCCTTCCCCCTCCCAGGACCTACTCAATGGCAACTGCAGTGTAGACGCGCTTCATGCGCGCCTCTGGCATTCCAAAGGCAAGCCCGTCTGCGCCTGGACTGTGCCCAGCACAACGAAACCGGGTCCAACAGCAACCCAATGTTAGTCAGCTGCCTCCCTCAGGGCTCTCAACCCGTGACACCTGTCCCCCTGCTGCTCCCACGCCACACCACCCAACACAGAAGGAGCTTTCATTTGCATCCACTGTTGCTTTGCATGCAAGAACACACCCACCACACAAACGCCACCCTCACACACACAACCCACACTCAACACAACCCCCATGCCTGCCAGCAAACATGACAAACGAACACGCATGCTCCTCAACACCTGCTCACTCAGCAAACACGACACAGAAATCTGAGACACACTGAGTAATGAAATCCCGGACATCCTCTTCCTCACTGAAATGTGGCTGATCGCTGAGTCGCCACCTAACGTCACTATGGCCATTCCGGAAGGATACCAGATCGCATGGCAGGATCACCAACATGAACTAGGAGGAGGAGCCACCGAGAACTCCATCCTGTACATGGAGTACCTATACTTACAACTATGAATCTCACCACCCTTCACCCTGAATGGAACCCTTGTGTACGGTCCTCTGGGATCCACAGCAAGCTTCACCGACAACATCACAGACTTTGTCACCCCTCTCACCATCAATGCCAAAGCCTACATCCTACTTGAAGACCTGAATTTCCACCTGGAGAACCGGAACAACCAGAGCTCCACAACACTCCTTGAAAGTATTGGAAACATTTGATTGACTCAGCACATCACCGGACCAACACACAGTGGAGGACACACCTTTGACCTGGTCTTCATGACCTTCGAAGACATCAAAATCACTGCAACCATGCCTCTTACCTGGACAGACCACGCCATCATCTATTTCCAAATCAACATCCCTTACTAGACCAAACCCACCACCACCAGCCAGATTTAAATGGAGCAGACTCATGGAATCAAAATGGTCCCATGCCCTGCACATGTACCAGACTTACCCCACCGGCAACCTGAATTGCGACGTCAAACAACTCGACAAATGGATCTCAGACTAAGCCAAGTCCATGGCACCCCACAAAAACTGCAACCAAAAGAGAAACAGGAAGCAAGCAAGTTGTTGCATCGCCAAACTATGAGAAACTAGGCATCACTGTAAGCAACTGGAGAGAAGTTGGACAATAAATCAGAAAGAAGCAAAAACACCTTCAAAGTGGCCCTAAGATGCTACCACCAGCAGATCAGAGAAACCAAAAAGAAAGACCTACCTGAACGCATAGAAAACAGCACCAACAGATGCAAAGAGATCTTCACGATTATCAAAGAGTTTCCCGCATCGGCCTCCACCACTAACAGCATTACCCCCTTGCAAGTCTTATGCACCAACCTTCCAGACTTCTTCAGCAACAAAATCAAAACAATTGACAACAATTTTGGCCCACCAAACTCTCTGCCAACCTACACATCAAAAACCTCATAAACACCCTGACAGCTTGGAAAACAGTCACCACAGAAGAGACAGCCAACATTATGAGAACCATCCACTCCATGGCCCGAGAGACCCATGCCCCCTCCATGTCTTCAACATGAGTTCCTCCCAATTAGCGAAGTTCTCACCCACATCCTGAATTCCTCCATCACCACACCAGCTTTCCTGGAGACCTGGAAACACGCAGCAGTAAACGCACTATTGAAGAAAACTTCAGCTGACCCTGCTTTGCAAGGAAACTACCGACCAACCTCCCTTCTTTCCTACCCAGTCAAAGTAATGGAGAAAATTATCAATATGCAACTCACCCACCACCTCGACAAACACCATCTCCTAGACGCCACACAATCAGGCTTCAGAGCCAACCACCACACCAAAACAGCCCTCATCGACCAACAACATCAGGATGATCCTTGACTGACATCGGCCCTCATCCTGCTCGACCTTTCAGCGACACCCTGGACATATTGTTTGAGGTCAAGGACAACACGTTTTCAAGTTTATTTTGTCCTTGGGACAAGTCGGCCCAACCCCCTACAGCACAAACCCGTTGGCTGCCAATTTACAATACCACATTTTGGAGCAAGGAAGGGAATTGTCTGCAGTTGAGGTAATATTTGTGTCCATATGTTAATGCTGTTCGAACTTGTATTTAGGGTTCATTAATGCAAAATCTTTATTATTAGGGTGAACACTCTAAATAAATATTGTAGTCTCTGAGTGCACTACCGATAGAGGTTCTAGTAAATAAAAATGTGTACACACATTCGCAAAGTTTAACAATATGAGGTTACGTATAATGCTCCCAGAATGCTTTATGATTAGATGCAAATATTTGCAGAAGCTTGAAAGCAAGATTGATGATTCTTTGCTTCAAAATAAAATGTTCACAAAAAATGCAACTAGGAAAAAATAAATACTTTGCTAAACTGTGAAATTTAGGTACCATTTCTTTGAAGCATCATTTAGTAAAATGTGTTGATGTATGCTAGTATTTCCCAAAAATATTCATAATGGGAAGTCAGCGTAACCAGTTTCAACAAGATTGTGGGAAACATGAAAATAAACAAGCAATGGCAAAGCTAATAGGTCGACATTGGTGGTCAGTCTTTTGGTTTTGTCAATGCGTGTCTTGTTTTCACATGGCTTTTTAAAACCTTATTGTTGTGGGAGCTGCTGGGCCATCATTGTTGTAACAAACATTGACAAAAAGCAAAAATATTTTTTGGTCTCAAAAAGCACACATTGCCATAGTAGTTCCTGGAACTTAACAAAACTACTTTATGAACCGATA
This sequence comes from Calotriton arnoldi, assembly GCA_963921515.1. Taxonomy (NCBI): domain Eukaryota; kingdom Metazoa; phylum Chordata; class Amphibia; order Caudata; family Salamandridae; genus Calotriton; species Calotriton arnoldi. The sequence continues at coordinate 190,610 of CAWUFW010004016.1, read as the reverse complement.
TGCTCTTTGTGAAAGAGCAGATTGCGATCATTCACAGTGAAGCCAGCCAATAGATGGTTAGTTAGAGAGATAGAATTTTAACAAAAACAAAAGGTCTTGGTTAACACCAGACCTAATTAGAGGTCCAATTCTTAAAGAAAGTCACAAAAGGGCACCCATGGTATAGGTCTTTGCATTAGTGCAGATTTACATATTTCATGAATTAACAAGAATTTACAGAAGTAGACAAGAAAATCATATTCCTAGAAAGTTTTTGTGAACTGCATTTTAGCACAAGCAAAAATGCATGTGTAGATTTGCTCAGGCGAAAATCTGTAGAGCATTTACAAGTTCATTTTTCCTCCAACCACTTTTTTCCCAATCCTGGAAGAAGTTTTACTTCTGACCACTGCCTGGAGTCAATTTCCAACCTTTCTCAGTATGGGAAAAGATTAGGGAAGAGCAAATAAAAACCCTTAAAACATGCAAGTTTGTAGGTTTGCACCGACTCAAAATGGCATTCCAACCCTGGACCTATTGCTTACCGCAACCCCCAGCCCCAGTATGTAGATTTGCAGAAAGGTGGCAACACAAGGAAATTGCTAGTATTCAAGCCCTGCTATAGTATTAGCCCTGGCATAATCAGAGATACTATTATCAGAGCTCTTATTGAATGAGAATGCTGCCATGTTTTGTCGCCTTACTAAATGGCGTCAAAAGGACAAGTTGATTTTTTTTACAGGACAAGTAAATTTATGAAGCAACCTGTCCCATCGACTAGTGGATATTTTATTAAATTCCACACCCCTGGAAGACTTCCTGAAGTGGGCATCCATTGACTTGCTCATAACTGGATCTGCTCCTTCCTTGCAGGAAGAACCCAAAGAGTCAGTCTGCCACCATACAAATCGGATGTCGGGAACCTCATCTGCTGAGTCCCCCAAGGATCATCTCTCAGCCCGACCCTATTCAACATCTACATGACCCCACTGGCAGACTTCATCTGATCATATGGCATCAACATTCGTTCATATACAGGCAACACTCAACTGATACTACAACTGCCTAAAGCTTAAAACGGATAAGACTGACGTGGAGATCTTCGGAAAGAAGACCTCTGCATGGGACTCTACCTGGTGACCAGCAGACCATGGCCCCACACCATTCCTCACTGCCAAGGCCAGAAATCTAGGAATCATGCTTGATGACAAACTCGACATGTCAGCCCAGGTAAATGTGGTGACCTTCACCTGCTTCCAAACCATGAGGATGAATCTAAAAATCTTCAAGTGGCTTTTGGAGAACACCAGGAAAACAGTAACACAGGCCCTGATTACTAGCAGACTCCACTACGACAACACACTCTACACAGGGAGCACCAAACAGCTCTTGAACAGGCTCCAAACCATCCAAAATGTGGCAGCAAGACACGTCCTCAACCTACGTTGCCGCACCCACATCACCCCATACCGCAAAGCACTTCACTGGCCCCCCATACACAAGCGCACTCAATTCAAACTACTCACACACATATACAAAGTATTACACAACATAGGCCCCGTCTACCTCAATAGCTGCATACACTTCCACCACCCCACCAGATACCTGCGTTCTGTAGGGCTCTCGCTAGCACAAGTACCCTGCATACAATAGAACAGAACTGGAGGGCACGCATTCTCTCACATCACCCCCAAAACCTGGAAAGACCTGCCACAGCACATGAGCGCCTCCAAATCACTTCTCAAGTTCGGCAAGAAGCTGAAGACCTGGCTCTTCGAATAACCACCCCCTGGGAGGGCATAGCCTACCTATGTGCAAAGTACCTGGATACCTTCAAAGGTGATTAGTGCGCTATACAAACAGGCATAATATAACGGGACAGTCTGATCATTAAGGATCTCAGCTGACCAAAAAGACCTTGTTTAGGGGGATTGGAATGTTGTGGAAAAGATATTGTAATTAAGGAAGGATGACCATTTCCTTAAGTGCTACGTACCCCACTAATGACACCTAATACAACCGTCCACTTGGTTTTTGATTCTGGTCATGCATTTCGCGTAGTTTTGTTTTATTAATACACTCAATTCCCAGTGATACTGAATGCCTAAATAGCCAATGGGCTCTGTCTGCCACCTCAGGGGATGCTGAAGAGCCGGGGGCACTGTGATTCTCGTCAGCGGCATCAACTTAGACCAAGTTATGCTGAGGCCAGACAAACTTACTAAATTCTACTATTTCAGCAATAATAGGGTCTAGATTATGGTCTGAACTTTTCACATTGATACGACAATCCTATGCGATACAGAATGTGATGCCTCTGTGATGATGAAACTCCTGTAACATAGTAGCCAAAAGTACCACCACTAGTGCAAAAAGAATAAGAGACAGTGGACATCCCTACCTAGTACCACTCTGTAAGGAAATGGCTTTTTGCAGGTTCACCTCCACTTTTTGACTATTAGGTACTGGTGTAATGACTCTGAGAGTGCACTGAGGCCTGCTAATTGCACCTCAGTGCCAGTGCTCTGACCCTCAAAGTGTATGTTTAATTGGCTTATAATCAAGTGGCATAAGTTAACTTACTTATAAGTCCCAAGTATATGGTATCAGAGGTATCCAGGGCCTGTAAGATAAAGTGTCTCTCATGGGCTGTAGCACTTTATTGTGTCACCATGAGTGTCACAAAGTAAAACATGTCTCCCATCCTGTAACTGGAGACTGGGTAGTGGTTAAACTGCTAATTTGACTTTCCCATTTAAACCAGTGAAGAAGTCCAGACCTTCCTTTTTATTATATATGTCACCCATATGGTAGGCCTGTTGAGCCCTAAGGCAGGATGCTGCATATTAACAAGCATTGGCATAGACAATAGGTCTCGCCTTTGGGACCTTATAAGTGTTTAACCATGCAGCACATTATCCTGGGTGCTGTGTCGTCATGGATTGAACAGCTATACAATTACTACGCACTGGGCCATGCAGTGTGGTTCAGGAATACATGCTTGCTTCAGGACACGTTTATGGACACATTCCAAGGCTTTTTAACGCACAGACAGAAAGACAAGTATTGAACAGCCTATGAAAAAGCATTGAAGTACTTTCCAATAGCGGAGACATCACATCCCTCCTCCCCAAAGCCTCTATTTACCAGGCACCGTTCTCCAGAGTTTTCAATTCAAAACACTGCTCGCCCCATCTGTTTACCAGCAAGCCTCTGGCCCCATCCTCTGTCCCAGTCTCCTGGGTATAGGAGCACTGAACATAGCAACAACAACAAAACGATCACATTTGTCAGGTAGAGGGGAAATAATGAATAAACAGGGATGGCATCTGCATAAATTAATCTTAGCGTACATAAAAATAAAACAATTAACCTGCTCTTGTGTAATGTAACTGATGCTTTTGTAAAGCGCTTCAATACCTTTGGGTCAGTCGAGTTCGCGCTCTATAAAAATGCCCCCAAATTAATCTGACATTGTGTAAAGTAACTAGCGCTCACGTAACACCAACACCTTTGGGTCGCTTGAGTTCACATTATATAATAAAAATGCCTCACAGTCCCTGGGGGGCTGCCAGGAATGTGCTTTGAAATTACAGCTCTGAGAGGAGGAGGACGACAGGAAGAAGCAGCGGGGCAGGCATGCAGCGACATGGGATAAGTTGGTAGGGACGAATGGTGCTCCCATTTGTCAGTTAGAGAGGAAATAATGAAGAAACATGTGTGTCGTCGACATCACTTAATCTCCGCACACCTAAAAACAAAAGATTAACCTGACCTTGTGTAATGTAACTGCCGCTTTTGTAAAGCGCTTCAATACCTTAGGGTCACTCGAGTTCACATTATATAATAAACAAGCATTGGTAAACGTGTTTACTGAAAAGGCTTTTTTGTATGTTTTAGCACAGTGAGCAGTTGAGTAATATAAATTAAAGAACGCGTGAATGAGGCAGGAGGAGGTAAGTTGAAAACACTGAAGAGCAGGAAGGGGGTGGGTTGAAAACAACGGCAGAGGTCAACGAAAGACACAAACAACATGCACTCTCTATGAGTGCAGGGTTCAAATACAAATAAAGAGTACCTGCGGCAAGTAATTCAGTGTAGGAGAAAATACTCTTCCAGGATGTCTGCTGTGTTTACGGGCAGGTTCGCTGTCTAGTACACTGCCTGTCCTTCCAACCAAGAAGCTTCGGACAGAAGGGAAGTGTTGCTACTCTTACTCTTCCAGTTTTCTCTGGTAACCAAGAACGGTTGCTATGGCCGTGCCGGCACCAACAATCGATCGAATCCTTCAGCTCGCAGCATTGGTGCTGGAGAGAGCAGTGTGTACAGAACTCTCTACTATAGTCACCCACTGGGTGCATACCGCCACCACCATGAGCTGCGCCATACTTTTAGAGATTGCCTGGAATGTCTGCTTCACTATGTCTGTGGCCAGAGCAGAAAATAAAGCAGTGGTGTAAATCAGTCTATAGGAAATGTTACATGACACAATGAGGATTACAAGGTGTAGGAATCACATACCATCCATACTAGTAGGCAGTATATTTTAAGTGTTTGGTGTAGGGAAGCCCAACTATGGATTTAAAACTTCCTACAGTGGTTGGGGTTGGCTTTACTAAAACAATGTATTTCTACCCAAACTAAACCTTTTTAGAAACATTACGATAATGAAATTCTGAGGGGGGGGGGGTGACATTCTAAGCTATACGCCATGCCGTTTGAATGCAGCTCTTTGATGACAGTCCATATGTAACTGTGCTATATTAGAGTTGTAACTTATGAACTGCAAGTAACAAAAGGATCTCTGTGACAAAAGCTGCACCCTACGGAGCTATCCACATAAAATGCAGCTCTGTCAATTACATGGTACACGTTCTTTGCAGCAGGCACGTTAACTTTCTGCACTATTTTTATGATTAGTGAAAACTGCAACTAGACAAAACATTCATCTCGTTCCAGCAGGAACATTATTCACCAGTTACTTGACATTTTTATTGTTGCCTGAAAACTCCTGGACACGCGAGGAATTCGGCAGCAGGAGGTTTTAAACCCATGTTAGTTCTAAATACACAGCACCATACCTTCCACTCCCCAAGTAACAAAAGAATCTCTGTGACAAAAGCAGTAACTCACTGCTTATCCTTACGTGGTACGTGTTCTTTACAGTCGGATATTAACCCTCTGCACTAGTACATGGCGAGTCAAAATTGCCTGCCAGTAGACAAAACTCTGACCTCTTTCCGGCAGGAAGATTATAATCACCGTTATGTTTTTAACTTACTTACCAAGTCTCAGAGTCACAACTCTGTGCTGCAGCTGGGAAATAAAGCCTGCTGCCTCGGGCTGCCACTGAAGTGTCTGTCCGGGAGTCGCACTGACTACAGACAGCTGCTACAGATGTGAGTGAAGTCTTTCATGGTGAGAGGAGCTCTTGGAGTGGTGGCTCCGCTGTCTTGAGAGCCGTGCTGTGTGGCTCTGCGCTCACCATGACTGGACACACTTACCCCCGGTCCCCCCTCCTACACAGAACAGGGCAGCAACACAAGCGAGGTCAGGACACTGTCCTATAATTTACAGCAGCAGTACGTTCGGGGCCGGGCCGGTAGGAAAATTAAAAACATCCTGCTGCCAAAACCTGTGCCGAGTGCATACTGGCATCATGATAGTGGCAGTCTGTCCAGTGTCCATCGGGACCGACCTGATAGGCGTCAGGCTGGTGTCAAGCGCCAAAGATAAAACAGTGATCCGCTAGGATGCCCACGGCAGGGGGGACAGTGCCAGTGACACTACATGGGTGGGGCGGTGCGAGTGGGAATAGCTCTTTGTGAGCGGGCCGTTTTATCTAGCGGAACACTTCTAAAAGGGTTTCTAAGCAGAAGTTTAGACACATGAGGAACGGGAAAGGGGAATACAGGGGGGAGTGAAGTCGTGGGAGGGATGGCCACTCCAGGAAGTGGAATGAGACACATGAAAACAAGGGGAGGGGGTTTGGGAGCATGTAGAACAGGGACAACGGGAGGGGGTGGGAGCAAAGGCGATGCGGACAACGGGAGGGGGGCGGGAGCAAAGTAAAACACAACAGGAAATTTAAAAGCAAGCTGGGGCAGAAGAAAGAGTAGTGCGGGTAACAAAACATATGGCCCCTATCGAAAGGATCTGGGCAAATGCCTGGGTGGAAACAAAACAGCCACAAGGCGGGACAAATTCACTGTATCCACCAACCAAAACTATGCCATTTAGAAAGGCGGACTAAGTAACCAACCACAAGCGGTGGGTGTCTTCTAACTTCACAGAGCCTTTACAGCATGCCTCGCAGAGCAGCGCATGCGCGCTGCCTCTAGGCTCGACCTAAAAAGTAGGACATGTATTTTTATATGTCATAACAGTAAAAAAAAATGTCGTTTTTAATATGGCAGGGCTAGTAGCCCCATTGACATTTACAGGGCTACATGCTGACAACTCAGCTGGGCTAACTCCTGGGACTACTAAAGGTGGCAATTCAAAATCAAATTCAAATTCAAAGAATCAAAATCAAAGTATCGTTACATTAAACCCAACTTGATGTCCAAGTCAAATTTAATGTGACTTTTGAGGATAAGGCAACTTAAAAAAGTTGCCACTCTGTTGCACAAGTTTTCCAGTGGCCATTTACAGTTGCTGACCACGAGGCAGCCTTCTGTCCTCCTGGGGAGAGGAGTGAACGACTCCCAGGAAAGGACATAATAGAAGCCTGCTGTTCGAAGAGGTGTTACCTCTACCAGGAAGGAAGCCAAACGGTGTGAGCCTAAAAGGCGAGCTTCATAGCAGAAGCCGCGTATGAACTGCAAATGATGGACACACACGAGAGGGGCTGCTCTTTTGTTCTGGTAGACAGGTTGGCGTCGGGGACAAAGAGGGGGAAACAGAGGCCAAGTCAGTTTTCCCGTGGGCGTGTAGCCCACCTCTAGAATGGGCTACCAAGTTCTACACACCAAGAGAAATGTTCTGCCATCTTGGGAGTGGGGAGAATATTGTGCTCTGGGATAGCTGGATGCCCTACATTGCAGGAAGTCGCCATCAGGTGGGAAGGGACCTGGTAGCCAATTGGCTAATAGTCCCTGCATCCCCGATGGCAAGTTATGGGCATAAAAGTGGCACCCTTGTCACCCACACCTCAGATCACTTCTGTACTGGAGAGAGGACCGAAGAACTGCCCGGCTGTTTCCTGCACCTGGCAAAGTTAGGCTGCATCAAAGACTGGACTGCATCTGCTGCTCTTGGGCTAGCAAAGAGGACTGTGCCTGTGGTGCCCTGCTCAAGGAAAAGTCATCCTCGAGCCAGATAAACCTCTGTGAAAAAATTGTTGTCCAGAGATTTTCATTTATTTTTGATTTGTGTTTTTTGATCATTAGAGAAGTAATTTAGCTTGGGTAGACATTGCTGATCTGGGTCGAATTTTTCTAGACTACATTTTTTTAAATGGCGTATGTGTTGCAGTGATGATGTAATATTTCAGGAACCATGAGACCTATATACTTCATTTTGGTGTCAAAACATAGATTTTGGGAGTCAAGCACTCTTACAGAGACAGAAAATAACTACTCAAAGCAACCCTCCCGCCATTTTCCAAAATGGCGGCCATAATAGAGAAAGAAGAGACATATATAGAAATGAAACAAATAATAATGGTTTTTAATCCTTTTATGTATGCAGCAAACAATGTTTATGCACTGAATATGAAAAAAAATTATGTTTAGCACTCTTGTTTTAGACACATTGTCATAGTTCACTTTATTTATTTGTTTCAGCAATCACTCATGGTACATTTGTAGAATGCTGAACATTTGAGAGAGCATATCGACAGGGACATCTTTTTGTAGCACAGGTTTTGCAAGTACATGTAAGTTCTGTGGGTATAGGCGTTAGAAATTTCGGAGGTTTTAGCACCCAATCAATTTCTTCCCAACCAAATGCACACATATCTTTCTCTACATATGCATGATCCAAAACATTTATACATCTTCTGATCAAGTAGAACACTCTTCTAATGTGTCCATGCACAGAATATGTTTGTAGAGATAGGGGTACCCCTGACAGAATTTCCTAAATCAGGGTATAAATATCAAGTGTGAATAAAACATTTAGGAAATTTATTACAAACGTGGACCTAAATTTTACATAAACAATTTGTAACCACCCATGTGTTAGGTATCAAAAATATATTTTATTTATGTAAACAATGTTATCTTTATGTGGATGATAAAAAGAGGAAAAGGGAAGAACGTTTTCCTCTAACTACAATATCACAATGTGCACAATAATGATATATTTAATACATTTAGCTACATTGAAAATCCATGATTCCTACGGTAAATATTCAGACATGCTGATACATTCACACAGTGCCTATTAGTAAACAGTATTGTATGTGGAAATGTCATACAGAATTTATGTATTTTTTGAAAAAAGGAACATGGATTATACAGAACAATAACTTCATTTCATTGAAGGACAATCATATTTGGCATGGCTCTTGAAAATCTGTGTCCTACGCGCGTTTCGGCGATGCGCCTTCATCAGGAAGCCATGTATGTTTTAATAATGAAACCTTAATGGATGCAGAGAGTCATCTGACCATTGGCAGTAAATGGTAAAGCATATGATACTTGTGGATTTAAAGGACCTGTCTCACCAGGGTGTTGATTACCAGCTGCTCATCCACCTGAGGCATGTTCCACGCTCGCTCAGAAAGGTCGGTGTATGCGGATGCTGTGCGGCACAGAGATGAATCACTTTGCCGGTGGAAGGTGGTTTGGCGCCCTCGACTCTCTTGCACCTTCCTTGTCAGCCCTGTATCGAAATAAAATTTCCTGTTTTTAACTGGTGCCACTTTCTGTCCATGACTGTAGCTTTTAAATCAAGCTAGTTTGCATAAATCTGAATAAACTCTTTCATCAGTTGTTTAAAGACATTTCTAGTACTGACTTTAGACCGAATGGTAGAGACCCTCGGTCAGTCACGTCACCAAACAGATGCTCGAGTAGAAAGGGGATGTTGTATCTACTAAAAACCATGGACTGGATTACATTAATTTAAAGATATTTAGCCACACGACAGGTGTTGTGTTTTTGACATAAACTTAAAATATTATTAGGGTTAACAATTGAAAGTGATGGAGCAGGGTAAATAAAATAATTTGTACCCCCTTGGAAAATTAATGAACTTTAATCAATTAACAATACTAATTGTTTGAAGGAGCATGCAAATAACCAACAAATGCATTTTTAGTAAACACTAAATAAGGGTAACCTGCAAATTTGTGCAAAATCTAATTTATTTACAATTGTGAAGTTGATTAACCCTAATATTGTGATTTGCGTACTAATTAGAGTAAAATCGCATGATTTATGCTATGTAGTAGATTTGTATTGTGGCAAAGAATGCAGATGGTAAGTAAAATGGCTTTAAATGTCGCTTCTGCTAGGTAACACCTAACACGGGTCTTTAGAATGGATGTGGTAAACAGAAAGGCTTATTTTCTTTGTTTTAATTTTGTTTGTGTTTGTTCTTATGATAGTTCGTTCGGGCCTGTTAGGCCATGCTGCAAAAATGGCTGCCGAGGCAGATGAGGTCACGTGAGAAGCCAAAGATGGCCTCTGGGCGGAAGAAATAGAGAAACTAAATCATGTGGGTGCGGCCTGTGCACGGAGTGAGAGATGTCAAGGTCGTACTGGACTACCATAAGGAGGGTGCCAAGAAAGACTCAGCACGTATTTGTGGGAATGGAAGAGAAAAGTACTGAGCAACAATGGACTAACTAAAATGTGACCATCGAGATTGCAACAAAATGAATGGACAAATTGGACTGCTTTTAACCCAGAAGTCATGAGACTCATTGTATGTTTAACTGTCCCCAAAACCAGTTTGAACAAGGAGGGCGATGAGGTGACCATCACCACCCCTCAAATGGACCAATTAGCATGATTCTTGCCCCTAAGGATTGCAACTTTTTGTGTAGTAAGCTAGAAAGTAGGGTATAAGAGGGTCTACTCTTATGTGGGGTGGGTTGCTCCTTTTGCTGCTGCTGTGGCCGCTGCTATTGATGCTACCGCTGCCATTGGTGTTTCCTTGCCATACCATTTTTCTATTTTCCATTTTTCCACCTCAATATTACGAAAGGACTCTGTCATTTTTGGACTTCGAACTTGACTGGGGAAGGAACGAGATCGTTGCGGGAAATCTGTACGGGAGGTCCGATCGAGGAGGCATTTAGCGGGACAGTCAGTCAGTTTGGGAGTTCTATTCTGTGATCTGCGGTTTATCTTCTTTTGGTGAACCATTCCTATCCGCATCCAAATGGGTAAATGCATAATTTTCTATTCTTTATTAGACTTTTCATATAAATGTTATTAATGTATTAAAAGTGATTAATAAACAAAGAATCTCACCCGTGCAATTGAGAAATTAGATAAAATTTCATTCTAACTTAAAATGAGTCTGTGGTTCTTTAGTTCATTAATAAGTTTAAAGGTTAACAGGTTTTAAGAGTGATTGAGCTGGTCTTAATCACCATCAACTTATTCTACTAGTTGGTCCATCGACCAAAGAGCGGAATACCTTGATGTTTAGAACTGACAGGATCAAAAGTTGATGTATATGATGTCTGAGGTATTATTCTGTCAAATTTAACAAGGTATCCCGTTCCTCCAGCAACACATTTCTCCTTGGTGTGTAATCCAGTGAACGAATGAATGTATGATATGCGGTGTCATGGGCCCCACCGTCATATGGTTTAATAGACGTGAATGTTTTACCTGGATTCGTGTCCTAAGGAGAAATTTATATTAGCCGCGCTGGATCAGATTTCTTGGTAGCAGAGTTATGGTTACTATAGATTAGTTTGGTGATTATTGATTATTGATTTATTGATTTTTCATGTCTAACTCTTTTTGTTGAATTGTATTATGTTATGTGTAAGTCAAAATTTTGAAGCTTCCGGGAAGTAGGAAGTGGGCACGTGTGGCAAGAGAAGTCACACGGAATTGTGCATTGTCTGATTTTCAAAATTGGTGATAACACAGGATTGTGTTATGATAGGGACATTTCTTGTATGAAAAATGCATGAGTGAAATAGCAACAGGTTTTCTTGTGAAACTCTGGCCTTAATTCTCAGGAGCAGTGTAGTCTCCACATATGTTTTATCCCCAGAGAAACGGGTTTACCCCTTGCTTGAGAGAAGGGTAAGGTAGAGAGAAGTGCTACACTTATCGAACAAAATAGTATTCTTGTAAGTTAGAACAAACTATTGCTTTTGTTTAGCGAAAACAGACAATGGTAATGTGTTTTACGTTGTAACTAATAAAATTTTATCGAGAAGAGAAAGTAAGAAAACTGCCGATAATTTCTGTAAAGGAGGGGTCAGAAAAGACAGGAGTAGAACTGACGTCAACAAAGACTGCGCTGGTATTGGCCAGTTGTGGGAGAGCGAAGAGCTTCTTGATTGGTGCGTTAGTGTGAAGACGCGCTGGTATTGGCCAGTTGAGAGTGACGTAGAGCTTTTGGATTGGTGCGTTGGTGTGAGACGCGCTGGGATAGGTCCGAATAGTCAAGCAGTAGAAAGAACAGAGTAGGGAAGAATTTTCGTGTGTTTGTTTGAAAGAAAGAACAGTGCAATATGGCTTATTATGAGTATGGTAGAGAGAAACCGTCATGGTTTGCGAAGATTAAAAACTTTTTCAAGAAAGACAAAAAGGTAGTGACTAGGGAAGGAGAAGTACTTCCTCCGCCGAAAACGCCAGCTTCTCATATGATGTTGAAATATGGCTATCATACTTGCATTTGGTTGGAAACTTGGGCGAAATATACCCAAAACGACAGAGTATTGGCATTTCCAGAAAATGGTTCGTTTAGCACAGCTGTACTTCGAAATTTGAGAGAGAAAATGATGAAACTTAAACCGAGACCTAGACCAACACAGTTCGAAGCATTAGGTGAATGGGAAGATGAGATGTATGAAAGAGAAAGACACAGAGGTGCAAAGAATTATAGTTTAGTCCATGGAAGAGTATGGGGAGTGAATCATGAAGACAGGATGAGACGATGGAGGTATGCTAATATGACGGATGGGTTGTTTCCTGTCAGAACAGTCGAAGAAGTTACAGGGAGAAAGTGTACGGAGAAAAAGAAACATGCAGTAACAGAGAGGTACGGGTATGGAATTAACCATGAACATGGAAGCTGTGACTGTGCCAGTGACAATAGGGCCAGTAATACAGGTATTTGAAAACCAAAGAATAGATGAGCATTCCTTGACAATTCCAATGAACTCGAGTATGCAAAGAGTGAGAGAAGGGATAATTCCAGAAACTAGAGAGACAAGAGATTTAGTTGGCTCATATAGATCGAGTCCACCAACAAATTTGACGATGAATGAGAATCAGATAAATAGGATTCCTATGGGAACCGAGTCAGCAACTGAGACCCCAGAGAGAAGTGCAAATTGGGTAGAGATAAATAATACCCCTGTGGGTCCGACACCAGAAGAATTAAATGAGTGGATGAGGAATTTACAGAAGAAAGATGCGAACCGCAACCATTGGATGTAACGAGACTAAAAATAGATATGGAAGAATTAATTCTAGGGACTATTGGTACAGATAGATTGAAATCCTACCAAGATGATGAACTCATGTTCATGTGCAAGAGTGTTACTTGGAGAGCTAGGAATTTGCATGAAAAATTGGAAGAAACAGCGAATGAACTAGGAGTAGAATTTGGAAAAATCAGAGGATTGCAGAAACCATACAGGGTAGACTTTAGTGAAAAGGATATAGAAAATCTGAACACATCAGGACGATTAACACAGATAAAGGAACTGATTGTGTTATTGAGGAAATGGGGAGATGTGGACAGATGGAGAAGCAGGTAGATAAGAAGAAAGGAGGGAACGACCGATAAAGCATCATTGGCTTTTCCGGTGAAGGAAAAGGAACCAATAGTACTGGAATATCCGATGAGGGAAACTCCAGGAGGTAGCTATGTACATGTTCCATGGTCCATACAAGATATATTGTCATTCACAAATGACTTCCCAAGATTGAGAGAGAAACCCGTGGAATGGTATAGACAGGTAGAAAGATTTGTAAAGGTTTCAAAGGTGTTGTGGGAAGATCTGGATGGATTGTTTGAAATTGTAGTACCAGCAGATTTATGGACAGAATGTAAGATTACAATTGACTGGTCGAAGGAAGAATATCCTAGAGATGCAAAGACTGGAGCCCCAGGTCCAGAAGTAATGAGAAAGTATGAACAAGCCGTCACGTTTTTGAAAAATAAGATTCCACCGAAAGAGACAGATTGGGTAAAGATTGATAGAACAACTCAGGAAAGTAAGGAATCTGTACACGCCTACTATGAGAGGTTGCTTTTGGTTTTTAAACAGTATAGTGGTTATGAGACTTTGAGTGAAAAGGACATGAGTCATTTCGTATATAGATTTGTATATGGATTGAAACCTGAAATAAGTGAAATGATTAAGCAGCATATGTTGTGTTGGCAGAATAGCACTGTAGATGAGATATTAAGGTATGCAAAATATTGTAGTGATGATATCGAGTGTAGACAGCGCAAACTAAAAGAAAAGGCGATGTGGGCACAAGTAAAGGTTGCAGAAAAACAAGAAGCTCAAATGAATAATCAGTCTAGTGATGCAGGACAGACTAAATCCAAACCGAATATAGGTAAGGGAAAAGGTCAAATGAGTATAGAAGAGGCTAAAAAGAAATGGCCATGCCATAATTGCGAAAAGTTAGGGCATTGGAGAAATTAGTGTAAATTTCCTCCAAAAGCTAATACGGAAAATCAACCATTAAATCCACAGGTGCAGAATGAGGTGAGTTACCAACAGCTGCAACAACCGCAGGTAGTTACTCAACAGAGTCAGGTGCCACAACCACCTCTTCCAAAGAGTGTAAACCCCCAGAGATACAGTGCAGAGGCAGGATTCTACGGAGGAGAGCAGGTAACAAAATTGCCGCGCGCAGCTGCAGTGTCGCAGTATTGGTTACGGCAGGATGGAAATGAATCGGATGAAAGTTTATGACGGTGCCTAGGAGAGGAAGAAGAGTGCGTGCTTGGCGCAACTCTAGAGGTAGATCAGTCAGGTCCATTTGTGGATGGAGAAGTGAATGGTGTAAATGTTACATTCCTTGTGGACACTGGAGCTACCCGTTCTACTGTTAGATCAGTGGAAATTCCAAACCTTCCTCTCTCAGGAGAATATATCCAAGTTGTAGGTGTTTCAAACAGACAGATTAAAGCGCCTCTTACCAAACCGGTAGAGGTGAAAGTTGGACCATTCAAAGAGATGCATCGGTTTGTGGTATGTGATTGCAGTCCTGTAAATTTGTTAGGACGCGATCTGCTTTGTAAAATGAATTGCACCATCTATTGTACCCCAGATGGTATTGCTTTCCAGACACCAGATGAGGATGTCCTGTATAAAATGGCAATGGCAGAACTAGAACCAGGAGTGAATGACATGTTTCCTGTGTTTGATGCAGAGAAAATCCCAATTGAATTGAAAGGAATAGTCAGATCTGATGTATGGGATTTCACAGGCGAAGACATTGGGCTAATGAGAGGAGTAGACCCTGTAAAAATTACTGTACGGGAAGGAACAAATTACCCAAATACTCCACAGTACAAATTAACGCCAGAAATTATTGAAGGAATAACACCTGTAGTTAATAAGATGATTGAACAAGGAATTTTGAGAGAATTAATAAGTAGCCCATGTAATTCACCTATAATGGGATTGAAAAAGCCGAATGGGACATATAGGATAGTACAGGACTTGAGAAAGGTAAATAAAATCATTATCCCCTGTTGTCCAATTGTGCCAAACCCCGCTGTAATACTATATCAGATTCCACATGATGCAGAATGGTATACAGTTATTGATTTGTGCCATGCATTCTTTTCTATTCCATTGCACCCAGACAGCCAGCCATTATTTGCATTCCGGTTCGGAGAGCGTATTTTGGCATGGTGCCGAATTCCTCATGGGTATACAGAAAGCCCCTCAATCTTTAATAAGATCCTAAAGAAATCATTAGAAGATTTTAAAATGCCTGAAAAATCTGTGATGGTCCAATATATTGATGACCTATTAGTGGCATCAAAGACCAAAGAAGCATGTGTTACAGACACAATTGCTTTACTGAATCATTTGGCAGAAGGAGGGCACAAAGTGTCCCCGTCAAAACTGTAATTTTGTCAACAGGAGGTACAGTATCTAGGTCATAAGATTGAGAAAGGGATGCGAAAGGTGACGACAGAAAGAATAAAGATTATCCAAGGAATGAGAGCCCCGATGACACAGAGAGAGGTGAGGATGTTTCTTGGGATGGTTGGTTATTGTCGACAGTGGATAAGTGGATTCTCATTAATTGCAAAACCTTTACAGCGATTGACAAAAAGGGATGTCAGAGATCCGATTGAGTTGCATGAGGAGGAAATGAAGGCTTTCAAGGAACTGAAAACAAAGTTGTGTGAGGCACCAGCATTAGGAATGCCTGATTATGAAAAAGAATTTGAGCTGTATTGTAGTGAGAGAGATGGATGTGCACTTTCAGTGTTAGTGCAAAGGCTTGGAAAAATGAAAAGACCAATCGCTTATTTTTCAGTTGTCTTAGACCCGGTAGCAAAGGCATTGCCTGGATGTCTGAAAGCAGTAGCTGCTACTTGTGTGAGTCTGGAACAGAGTGAAGGCATTGTGATGGGGTATCCACTGAGAGTATATGTCCCACACTCTGTTGCAATCCTTCTGACAAGAACCAAAACCCAATTCATGACACATAGTCGGCTGACTAGGTACGAAAAAGTGATTTTGAGTGCAGATAATGTAACCATTGATAGATGCACAAGTGTGAATCCTTCAACTTCACTGCCAGATGAGGGAAATGTAGGAGTCAAAGATGATGTTGGTCATAAGTGTCTGGATGTGCTTGAATTTTGCACAAAGCCTTGCCCAGATATTAAAGATGAGCCCTTAAAAGAATCAGATTATGTGATGTTTGTGGACGGGTCATGCCTGAGAACAAGTGAAGGAGTTTTAAGTGCTGCGTATGCTGTGTGTACAGTAGCAGCCATAATGGAAGCATCCTGTTTGAGAGGGATACGTTCAGCCCAAGTGGCTGAGCTGATTGCTCTGATTCAAGCGTGCAAACTGGGAAAGAACTTCCGAATTACGGTGATCACAGATAGCCAGTATGGCTTCGGAGTGGTCCACGACTTCGGACAGATCTGGTCCCAGAGAGGTTTTCTGACTTCTGCAGGAACTCCTATTAGGAACGGTGAGTTTGTGAAGAAATTGCTTGAGGCGATACAGCTGCCTAAACAGATTGCAGTGGTAAAATGCGCTGCACACACAAATGGAACTGATTATATTACAGTGGGAAACCAATTCGCAGATGAAATAGCTCAATACTGTGCCAGAAATATGGTCTCACTGAATAGGAGAAGAGAAAAAGAGAATGTTTCATGTCCCTTGCTGTTTACTAACACGGTTGAAACCTGGGATGAGGTAAGGCAATTGCAGGAAGAAGCAGATTAAGAGGAGAAAGATGGTTGGATAAAAGCAGGCTGCAGACAAAGAGAGGAAGATGAAGTTTGGGTTTATAGAGACGAAAGATCAGTTATGCCTGATATCATGATCTCTAGTATGGCACGGATGTACCATGGACAAGCACACATTGGTAGGGATGCCATGATCAGACTTTTCAGACAAACTTGGTACAACCCGAAATTTAGGGCTATAGCTGAAAGTCTCTGTCAAAGATGTCTTACATGCCAACAGATAAATCCTGGAAGGAAAACAGTAGTGAGTTTGGGAACAATAGGACGTGAAGGAGGTCCTTTTACCAGAATGCAACTAGATTTTATTGAAATGCCCCCGAGCAATAGATTGAAATATGTCCTTGTGGTCGTTTGTTTGTTTTCTCGTTGGGAGGAAGCCTATCCGACAAGAAGGAATGATGGAGTTACTGTGGCTAAGGTCCTACTGAGAGAATTAATTCCAAGAGTTGGCTTTCCAGTAACGATCGAAACAAATAGAGGAACACATTTCCAAAATGAACTAATCCAATTGATATGTGAAGCACTTGACATTCAACAGAAATTGCACTGTGCCTACAGACCAGAGGCTTCTGGAGTGGTAGAACAAGTAAATGGAACAATAAAGAATAGGTTAGGGAAAATGTGTCAAGCCACAGGATTCAAATGGCCCGATGCCCTGCCATTGGTGCTGATGACCATCAGAAGCATACCTGACAGAAAAACAGGTCTGAGTCCTCATGAAATAATCATGGGACGAGCAATGAGACAAGCACATGTACCTGTCAACAAACTGCTGACTATAACTGATGATCTCGTATTGGACTATTGCAAAGGATTGGCTGATGTGGTACACTCTGTGTTTCATCAGGTTGGACGGATGCGACCACTCTTGAAAGAAAACCAGCTCATGATTTGAGTCCAGGAGACTGGGTCCGCATCAAAGTCCACAGAAGAAGAAACTGTTTGGTTCCTCGCTGGGATAAGCCACATCAAGTGATCCTGGTAACAACGACTGCTGTAAAATGTGCAGGTGTGAAAAATTGGGTTCATGCCAGTCATACCATCAGAGTTCCAGATCCTGAAGCTCGACCTGTAAGTCGACATCTGGAGATATCGGATACCAGCTCAGCATCCGAAGCAGAAGCTGAAACACACAGAGTTCCAGATCTTGAAGCTCGACCTGTAAGTCGACATCTGGAACAATTAGGTACAAGTTTGACAACTGAAGAGGAAACTGAAATGATCAGAGTTCCAGATCTTGAAGCTCGACCTGTAAGTCGACATCTGGAAATATCGGATACCAGTTCGGCATCTGAAACAGACCAACCTGAATCTGGGGAAAGACAAAAGAGAAAAACAGGAAACAAAAGAATTGATATTATAAACGAAGAAACCGAACAAAGAGACAGTGACCGCAAACAGCCAAGTACAAGTTATGGAAAAATTCCTCCAAAGATAGTTGAGTTAACTGAAGGAGACTTAGATTCAGACAGAGAGATAGGGAAAAAGCAGAAGAAACCCGAGGAGTAGTAGGGTCAGAACAACAAATAGAAGAAACACAGGGAAATTTAGATTCAGATAGAAAGTTTAATATAAATGCGGAAGACAAACGAGGAGGGATAGAATCAAATGCCCCAACAGAAGAGTCACAAGAAGGTTCAGATTCAGACAAAGAAACTGAGATCATAAGGTTCAAGGTTAGAGGAAGTGAAGTAAGGTCTAAGACAGAAACAGAAGAAAGTGAAGAAGAAAGAAAGCAAAGAATAGGACCAAGAAAGAGAACTTGGAGAGCCGAACGAGAGGAAAAGGAAAACGAACTAAAAAGGCCAAGAAAAGGAGACAATTGGCCCCACGAAGTTAAGAGACTGAGATATAAGATAATAAATTTGAACAAAGATAATGCGGAACAAGTAAATGAAATAACCAGTCAAAAAGGACAAGGAAAACAAAGTTAAAGACAATTACAGAAATCAAAAAGAGTGAAGAGACCTAACTTGAAATATAAGTCACCTGAGTGGCTATACATCGCATTGACCGACATTAAAGAAGAGGATAACAGCCACGAAAGCCCAGACGAAGGCTGTAAACAAATGGGTGAAAGTGAATTGCACCAAATCTGAAAAGACAAAGAAAGAAACCCGGACTGGACACCAAAACCGAGTAAGACGAGAAAGAGTTCTGAAAAGAGCTGAAGAAAGCACCAAAAAGAGACAAAATAAAGGGTAGAGTGGCTGAAAAGTCATTCTGAGGTGTGGTGACACATTTTCTGTACATATATATATATATATATATATATATATATAGCTAGAGAATAGTACAACATGGTAGACACTGAGAATAGAAGATCTAGATGTGAGTTTTTACGTAGGTGGTGTAGAATGTGTTTTTATTGTACAGGTTTGCTAATGCTTATTTGGTTTATTTTAGCAATAATAATTCCACTTAGGTTAGTTGTAGAAAATACATCTGTAATAGTGAATGACACGAATAATGACAAAGAAGCTATCATAAAGAACACTGCAGCATTAGTAGATAGTACTGATTTACATAGGGATAAGTCCATAACTGATTTCTCCAAAAATGTCTTCACGAAACTATTATATGAATATGTAGAGACAATGGATGTGAGAGATTGTTATGTCTGTATGCAGTTACCTGCATCTGTCACAGAAGGTGTGACCTATCATCACCTTCCTTTGACGTATGGGATAACTTGTAGCGTTCTAGCTAATTTATTTTACAAAACAGGTAGATTAGAATATTATTACACTGATATAGACACTGTTTTTGCTAAAGTTCCCGTAATCCCTGAATTAAATAAGGTGAAAGTCGCAAAAATTTTTGGAGAATTTTTCTTAGAAAATAAAGATTTAACATTAGAATATATAGTTAGACACAATCTTACCTGTGAACTAAAGAAAGAGGAAAAGATTTTCTTGGACATGGTAGAAAACAGAAGAGTTAAGTTTCAAAGAAAGGTAGCAGAAGAAAAGATAAAAACACCACTTTTGGCGTTTGAAGAGAAAAATGATGACAAAGGAGAAACTAATGCAGCTATGGTTCTGGATTGGCCCCAACAGGGAAAATTGTGTATTAGTAGAAGTAACACTATGTATGATAACTATTTCGTGGGTTCTAGTGAGTGCCGAGATACATATAAAATTCTAGGGGGATGGGGATTTAAAGGAGGAAAAGATCCAGTATTTCCAGGGATCTATTATATTTGCGGAAATAGAGCTTATAGGTTGCCGGACCATTGGTACGGAACATGTTATCTAGGCCTGGTCTTGCCAAAGATTTTTCACGTGGAGAGAGGAACGAAAGGAATACACGAGATAGGTAAAACATTAACACGTAGGAGAAGGGAAAGCTTCTCAGAAATAGTAGGTGATATTTTTGGAGCAGTGATACCAGCAGTGGGCATATCTTTGAATGCATACAAGATTCGGAAATTGTCTACAGTAGTAGATCGTTTATCAACGAATACTGCTGGAGGGTTCTTGATGGTAAACACCGAAATGGTTGCCATGAGAGCTATGGTAATGCAAAATCGACTTGCCCTTGACATTCTTTTGGCAAAAGAGGGTGGAGTCTGTGAAATGCTGAAAGTCCAACATTGTTGCACTTATATTCCAGACAAAAGTGAGAATATACAGAAGTATATAAAGAATATTACTGATTTGCACAAAGAAATTGCCCCACTGGAGGTTGAAGGTGTTTGGGAGAAACTTGGTAAGAGTTTTTCCTCAATGCAAATATGGCTCACAGAAATAGGTAGTTCTCTTATTGGGAAGATACTAATACCAGTAACAGTGATAATATTGGTAATGTTATTAGTGAGATTAGCATATGTGTGTATTAAAAGAAGAAAAATACAAAATAGAGTAAAAGAGAAAATGAGAAAAATAAAGAAAGAGAACGGGAGATGGGAGAGATAGAATTAGAAGTTAAAAGAGAACATGTACAAAAGGTCTAAAAGACAAGATGAGAAAAACACAGTTGTATGAACTAACAAGAAAGCAAGTGGACAAGAAACATTTATCTGATAAATTGTAGGGTAGGTTTTTGTGGTGATATTAAAAATCACCAAAGGAGGGAATTGATGGAGCAGGGTAAATAAAATAATTTGTACCCCCTTGGAAAATTAATGAACTTTAATCAATTAACAATACTAATTGTTTGAAGGAGCATGAAAATAACCAACAAATGCATTTTTAGTAAACACTATATAAGGGTAACCTGCAAATGTGTGCAAAATCTAATTTATTTACAATTGTGAAGTTGATTAACCCTAATATTGTGATTTGCGTACTAATTAGAGTAAAATCGCATGATTTATGCTATGTAGTAGATTTGTATTGTGGCAAAGAATGCAGATGGTAAGTAAAATGGCTTTAAATGTCGCTTCTGCTAGGTAACATTTAACACGGGTCTTTAGAATGGCGGGTGGTAAACAGAAAGGCTTATTTTCTTTGTTTTAATTTTGGTTGTGTTTGTTCTTATGATAGTTCGTTCGGGCCTGTTAGGCCATGCTGCGAAAATGGCTGCCGAGGCAGATGAGGTCACGTGAGAAGCCAAAGATGACCTCTGGGCGGAAGAAATAGAGAAACTAAATCACGTGGGTGCGGCCTGTGCACGGAGTGAGAGATATCAAGGTCGTACTGACCTACCCTAAGGAGGGTGCCAAGAAAGACTCAGCACGTATTCGTGGGAATGGAAGAGAAAAGTACTGAGCAACAATGGACTAACTAAAATGTGACCATCGAGATTGCAACAAAATGAATGGACAAATTGGACTGCTTTTAACCCAGAAGTCATGAGACTCATTGTATGTTTAACTGTCCCCAAAACCAGTTTGAACAAGGAGGGCGATGAGGTGACCATCACCACCCCTCAAATGGACCATTAGCGTGATTCTTGCCCCTAAGGATTGCAACTTTTTGTGTAGTAAACTAGAAAGTAGGGTATAAGAGGGTCTACTCTTATGTGGGGTGGGTTGCTCCTTTTGCTGCTGCTGTGGCCGCTGCTATTGATGCTACCGCTGCCATTGGTGTTTCCTTGCCATACCATTTTTCTATTTTTCCACCTCAATATTACGAAAGGACTCTGTCATTTTTGGACTTCGAACTTGACTGGGGAAGGAACGAGATTGTTGCGGGAAATCTGTATGGGAGGTCCGATCGTGGAGGCATTTAGCGGGTCAGTCAGTCAGTTTGGGAGTTCTATTCTGTGATCTGCGGTTTATCTTCTTTTTGGTGAACCATTCCTATCCGCATCCAAATGGGTAAATGCATAATTTTCTATTCTTTATTAGACTTTTCATATAAATGTTATTAATGTATTAAAAGTGATTAATTATCAAAGAATCTCACCCGTGCAATTGAGAAATTAGATAAAATTTCATTCTAACTTAAAATGAGTCTGTGGTTCTTTAGTTCATTAATAAGTTTAAAGGTTAACAGGTTTTAAGAGTGATTGAGCTGGTCTTAATCACCATCAACTTATTCTACTACTTGGTCCATCGACCAAAGAGCGGAATACCTTGATGTTTAGAACTGACAGGATCAAAAGTTGATGTATATGATGGCTGAGGTATTATTCTGTCAAATTTAACAAGGTATCCCATTCCTCCAGCAACACATTTCTCCTTGGTGTGTAATCCAGTGAATGAATGAATGTATGATATGCGGTGTCATGGGCCCCACCGTCATATGGTTTAATAGACGTGAATGTTTTACCTGGATTCGTGTCCTAAGGAGAAGTTTATATTAGCCGCGCTGGATCAAAAGCTACGGCAAGATCAGGCGTCCAAATATCCGCCCATCGTTTCTGTCTAGTCAGTCTTATTGCAGACTGACTTTGGAGAACCAGTGCAGTAAAACAAAACAACTTTGAATCTGTGTCGCCGTTAAATCCCTTCAGACGAAAGACTGTGTGACCTTTCCAAGTCTGATGTGCGAAATGCACTTCAAGCAAATCAGCGTCTGACACTGAGCCCATGCACGCTGAGAAGCAGAGCTGATGCGAACGCCACCGATTCCGATTTAAGGTGTGAATGTACAATCAAACCTAATCGCTTGCGTTCTACGAGGGCACAGTCTACACGGAAACCATGGTAACTGGGGAGACGTATGTTGGTACCTCGCTGAGAAGTGATAACGCGGCATCTCCAGCAGGTTCTGCGCCTAGCACCCAACCCGTGCCAGCTGAGTTTTAATAGCACTTTGCCTCTCTCTACTATATCGAGCCCGGTCATGAAACTGCCCTCCCAACAATAGACGCCCCGCCTTTACTAGCCTACGGTGGTGCACGCGCTGCACTCGCTGCACGGCATTCAGAGCCTTAGGGAAGTAGACGAAAGGTGCACTGCGGTCACGTGGCCGTGGCTTTGAAGCTCCACAAAGCTGCAGGCCCCACCTGCAGCGCTGTTGTATAGTGTGATTCACCCTGTGGGCTGTTCACTTTAATGTTCACAAAATGATTCTGGAGGTGGTAGCCTGAAATGGCCAATTACCCTCTGTCAGCCGCTGGGGCACAGAAAACGAATCTTTTATTGCATAAACATGTAAACTGGGACACTTCAGGAGAACATGGATTTCAAAAGGTGGACACTCCTTCTGTGATGGCTTCAGGAAAGCACCCGCTACCATTAGAGAAGCCCTAGAGGCGTGGACTCGTCGTTTTTTAGAATGTTTTCCATCCCAAAACTTTCCCCACGGTGCCCCATGCACCACCGAATGTTTAATACCGCTATCTCGACTTGTGAGGTACGTTACACTATCTATGGAGTATAGATAAGTAACTGCCATAATACCCGTAGCCACCATAGATAACATCTTCCACTAGGCAGCAACATATTGCATGCCTGAGCCAAAACGTTTATCAAAAATGTGAAGCTATAAGCCCCAGAATGCAATTATTGATGGCTAAAAACGCAGGTTTGGCAAAAGAGGTCAAACACAACAGCAGGGAAGGCAAATGGTGACACGGGCTATTCAGGGGCAAATGAACGAGTCAAGTGAACATTAACTAGCGTTTTGCAGCATTCAAAGTCCCCACGCTCAGCATTACACCACCGCTACTTGCAAGAGAAAAAAAAAAACACCTATCTAATTCTTATGATGTGTGGCAGTGACTCATAAACAGCAATGCGAGAATTTAAATAAATCACCGATAAAATGTCTTAACAGGTCTGTGCACCAGTCACGGTGGGGAAAAAAACTGCGTTTTGAAACCTTATTAAAGAAGAACATGCCGGCAAGTAACCCAATCAACGACAGCACTTGGCAAGTGCCTCGAGGGCCTGACGAAAACTGACATGAACTATTCTTCTAAATTATAACTCACTTAGGGTTCGAATATATTTTCTCACTCACCTATTACATTAAATGTATTAGTATACTCGGCATCTAAAATAGGGACATATCAAAAAAAGACATCATTGGAATTCGGGGCAGTAAAACACAAACCTCACGAAAACTATGTCTTAAGGAATAATACTACTAAACAACGTTACAGTTTTTAAAAACAAACAACTTCCAGATGAATTATCAGCCTGGGTATTGCGCATGCTTTGAACACTTGGTAAAAGATGTGCGAAGCTGGCGTTATTTCCCCACTCGCCTGAGTGACAAATACGGTTTCGTAGTGTGATATTGGGGACGCTTGCGCGCGGGCTGCATGGGAGTGGGGCAAGTCAAGATCAATGAACTGTTAACCTTGCTGTACTATGGGGTCTCTCCATACCGCTATTACTGACATCGCTAAAGTGGCTGTAGCGTTATGTTGGCTTACTACATGAAATGATTTTAGCAATTGGGTGGGTATTTGGTGAGGACCCACACAAAGTGTACTGAAAATCGAAACCCTAG
The DNA here is from genome assembly GCA_963921515.1 of Calotriton arnoldi. Classification (NCBI taxonomy): domain Eukaryota; kingdom Metazoa; phylum Chordata; class Amphibia; order Caudata; family Salamandridae; genus Calotriton; species Calotriton arnoldi. The sequence continues at coordinate 166,164 of CAWUFW010004016.1, read as the reverse complement.
GCCACGGGTACTCACAGTACGGCCCGGCAAGCCTTCCTTGGCGGCCCGCGGACCTTGCAGACATCGTACCTGTGTTTTTTTGTTTTTTTTTACAGTGTGTCAGCAAACACAGACTCTGGGCCGGGCGATTCCAGCGATAGTCCGAGTGGAGCTGCAGGGGCGCTAAGAAGAGGTGAAATACACAAAGCCTCGTTATCATGCAAATGGTCTTTTAAAGACCTGTGAAGTACTCGGGTGCGGCTGTGTGTGTGCCCGGGAAGCTGTCTCAGCCCGGGCTGCCACACACGCGGGGTGAGGTGACAGAGAATGATAGAGGACAGCAGGGTGTGAGAGCCGGGTGAGGTGACGGAGGGCAGCAGGGAGTGAGAGCCGGATGAGGTGACAGAGGGCAGTAGGGAGTGAGAGCCGGGTGAGGTGACAGAGGGCAGCAGGGAGTGAGAGCCGGGTGAGGTGACGGAGGGCAGCAGGGAGTGAGAGCCGGGTAAGGTGACAGAGGGCAGTAGGGAGTGAGAGCCGGGTGAGGTGACAGAGGGCAGCAGGGAGTGAGAGCTGGGTGAGGTGACAGAGGGCAGCAGGGAGTGAGAGCCGGGTGAGGTGACGGAGGGCAGCAGGGAGTGAGAGCCGGGTAAGGTGACAGAGGGTGACAGAGGGCAGGGAGTGAGAGCCGGGTGAGGTGACAGAGGGCAGGGAGTGAGAGCCGGGTGAGGTGACGGAGGGCAGCAGGGAGTGAGAGCCGGGTGAGATGGCAGAGGGTGACAGAGGGCAGCAGGGAGTGAGAGCCGGGTGAGGTGTGCGTTAAGAGCCTGTGATGTGATGTTTCCCGCCAGCCTGTAGTCAGAGAGTTGAGCCAAGGCCAGGGAGCTCAGGCCTGGGAGGGAGACAGAGAGGGAGACAGAGAGAGAGGGAGACAGAGAGAGGGAGACAGAGGGAGAGAGACAGAGGGAGAGAGACAGGGAGAGAGACAGAGGGAGAGAGACAGAGGGAGAGACAGAGGGAGAGACAGAGGGAGAGAGGGAGACAGAGAGGGAGGGACACAGAGAGAGAGAGGGAGACAGAGAGGGAGGGAGACAGAGAGGGAGGGAGACAGAGAGGGAGGGAGACAGACCGAGGGAGACAGAGGGAGGGAGACAGAGGGACGGAGACAGAGAGAGACAGACAGAGAGAGAGGGAGACAGAGGGAGGGAGACAGACAGAGGGAGACAGACAGAGGGAGGAGGGCGACAGGCAGCGGGAGGAGGGCGACAGGCAGCGGGAGGAGGGCGACAGAGGGAGGGAGACAGAGGGAGGGAGACAGAGGGAGGGACAGAGGGAGGGAGACAGGGAGGGAGACAGACGGAGGGAGACAGACGGAGACAGAGGGAGGGAGACAGACGGAGGGAGAGGGAGGGAGACAGAGAGAGAGAGGGAGGGAGACAGAGAGAGAGAGGGAGACAGAGAGAGAGAGGGAGACAGAGAGAGCGGGAGGGAGACAGAGAGAGAGAGGGAGACAGAGAGAGAGAGAGCGGGAGGGAGACAGAGGGAGGGAGACAGACAGAGGGAGACAGAGGGAGGGAGACAGAGGGAGGGAGACGGAGGGACGGAGACAGAGGGAGGGAGACAGAGGGAGACAGAGAGAGAGAGAGAGGGAGGGAGACAGAGAGAGGGAGAGAGAGAGAGGGGGAGAGAGAGAGAGGGAGGGAGAGAGAGAGGGAGGGAGAGAGACAGAGGGAGGGAGACAGAGAGAGGGAGAGAGACAGAGAGAGGGTGGGAGACAGAGAGAGAGAGAGATGTGTATGCTGGGTCCGGTGGCTCAGTGGACGAAGGCGTCCGCTGCAGGGCCTGTGTTCCACCTCATGGTCACAGTTTTGTTTTGCTCTAGCCCCGCCCCCTCCCCCAAATGACCCCGCCCCCACCGGTGCGGCCTTCGGCCACAAACCACACTGTAAATTTGGCCCCCGAGAGAAAGTTTGTGAGTACCCATGCCCTAGGCCCTCAAACATGTTTTGCTTTTTAACTATTTAGTGACTGTCCGCCTGGGTCTTTTTTCATTAGCTGCACCTCTAAGAGTGTACGTATGATATCCAGCAGGCATCCTTCATTCACACAGTCCGAATCTCACCGTAAAATTCACATTTGTTGCAAAAACTGTAGCCCGGGTATACGCCAAGCCACCAAAAACTGCTCCGTGACCCAGAAAACAAGTCTTTGCTTCACAAATCATTGAATCAAGTAAAATCAAGCTCTGTCTTTGTCCTAATAAACACATAAAGCGAAAAATAGTCTGCAGAGATGAAAAAGAGCAGTGTGTCCATGTTGCATCACCATTCTTTTAAAATGTTTATCAGCAGGAGAGACATCTGGAAGTACAGTGCTAATCACAAAAACAATACTTGTTCCTCAGCCAGCTACCCTCAATGGTCCAAGAAACTCCCAGGGTTACACGTTTCTGGGCCAAAGATATCTAAAGGCGCGTGTGATTCGGTGATGTGTAAGATAGAACGCGCTTCTGAATCTTTATTTCATATTGTTGCAAGTGAAGAGAATATCATCCACTTGATTGTATGGCTCAGGCTCAGCTCTTGTGTTCTGTGGCTCCTGAGGTCTACGGATGAGATATGCGGCGATTCATTGATAAATTAAACAAGCGGGGAAGCCGGATTAGAAATCTGCCAAAGCCATAGCCAACAATTTTGCTTTTACAAAATTGCTCCTCCTCAACTAACGAACTAGAACAAAGACGGGTCAGCAATATTGACCGCATTTAATTAACAAGCCCGGGAGTTGTGCGCGCGCACTAAAAGGAAATTTAAAAAAAGCCTGCGAGTGGTGCGCGCACGGCAAAGAATTTAAGGAATGTGCAGCAGGCACAGTGCGGGGCCGCTGCTCGCTCCCGAGCACTCTAGGCCAGGGGACAAAGAAGGCGTGACATGCACCCGCCTTGGACCAACTGCGTGCTGTCTTTCTTAGAAAGACTCATGCACAGGCCAATTGCGGGTTAATAAAAAAAAAGCACAGGCACGGGCGTGTGTTCAGAGTTCAAAAGCCCTTACTAAATGCCTCACAGAGCAGCGCATGCGCGCTGGCTCAGGCAAGACCTAAAAAGATAGCGCCACCATGTGGTGGACTGACCGGTGCTGGCAATTAAGTGCCGGTGCCGAGCACCAGAAACCACATGCACAAATTAAGCACGGACAACAATGCAATTTGTTGTGGGTTGAATAGGAAGACAGAGGCGTAACATGACATATTGCCACAAGGCACGTGTCTTCTTCCAAATAAGGCTTTTGCTGCTTTTGTCTGTGTAGTATCACTAAAGCTTTCAATACGTGTTGATTTTAAAAAGCCAAACTGTTTTTTTCTCAGTTTTCCACTCCTTCATTCTCTTGCGTTCTTTTTCATACCTACAACTTTTTGTTGTTACATTATTTCCTGCTTTTTCTCTATTGCTGGGATTGGTCCCCTCCTTTTTAGGTCGAGCAATCGAGACCTCTTGTATATACATATATGTGTATGTACTTTGTGGGCTCTGGAGATCAGCCCTAGGACTTGTCTGCTTCCGCTTAGGGACTTTTTTTTCTGTTCAACTGCCTCTATTTGAATGTCTTAATAGAAAACGAACAGTAGAGGTCAGTAAAATACCAGAATTGCTTTCTGCTTGTTCAACTGCCTCTATTTAACTGTCTTGATAGAAAGCGACCAGTAGAGGTCAGTAAAATACCAGAATTGCTTTCTGCTGAGGGACTTTCTTTTTTAAAATTTTCTGGCAACTGCCTCTATTTAACTTTCTTGATAGAAAACGACCAGCAGAGATCAGTAAAATACCAGAATCACTTTAGCATTCTCTAGATTCCAGTCCATAGAAATTGTCTTCCCGAAGCACCCGTATACAATAATATTTTTTCAAACCTTGTATTTCAGTGATATGACCATCGAAGGCCCTGATTTAGTATTAAAAACAGAGCTTTGGACTATACCATTTCCAGCGGAAAGGCAATTTTTCTCTCCATGTGTTCCCATTCCTGGCGTGTCATACAGTTTGGTGCTTACTTTCCCTCCATGCTAAAGAACAGTAGATGTTTAAGCACCCAGGCTAATGTGCTGCATAGCTAAATACATATATGGTCCCAAAGGCGAGACCGATTGCATTGCAAATGCTTGTTTTAATTGCTTTCCCTCGTGTTCATTTCGTTTCATTTCATTAAACTCACCTTTTCGTTTCTTTTAACATTCGACATCTGTTTATTTTCCTCGTTTACATTACATTTAAATAATATCTTGAGGTGTCAGAGCTCACCCTACGCTAAACAAACCGAACAGTTACGCGCTTTAAAGAGACCATGACTGAGCATTCCCAATAAGTAGAGCGACGGGTGTATTACATCAGTAGCTCTGCTCGGAGAGCTGCTGCTTCTGTAGCACAGACAGGTATGAAGTGAACCTCTCTTTCAGTGAGAAAGGCTGTTTTTGCAGCAGTCCAGTAGGGCACATTTCTCCGAAGACAGCCAGAGAGGATGTTTTTTTTTGGCTGATTTTATATAGTGCGAACTCGACCTGAAGATATTGGCGCGCTTTACATGAGCACCAGTTACGTTACACGAGGACACATTCATTTTTTTGGTAGGCACAGGAAGATTAAGTGATTTGCCCAGAATCACAGGATGTGGAGTCGACTCCGAGGCTCGAACCTTGGTTTCCCAGCTCCAAAGTCGGCAGTCTAGCCGTGAGACCACATCTTCTCCCCGTTTTCGGTGGAAATAGCAACTATTACGCAACACTAAAACGGGACAAAGTATCACGAGCACACACCCTCCATCTAACACCTCAGGAGGACTCCAATAAAGTTGAATTCGCTTCAAAATCTGTGCGCCACCTAGACTACAGCGACTATCGAGGGGGCAGAGAGTAGGACGGCCCCCACATCCAATCAGACTTTGGAATTCGATAGCACGCATGGGGATTGGCTGAGAGAGCTCCTATGCTCCAATCCTAGGTTATTTTACAGATTTAGTAGTACTTCCTAATCATAGAATGTGTTCTGTCATGGAACTGGTTGTTATACAACCCGGAAGTGCTAACATTAAGGACAAATTATATCCGTTTACAAAACAGCAGCGGACATCGGACATTAGGTAGAATTCAGGGAAGGTCCACGTAAGTAGCGGACAGGTGGTTGCATGAACTAAATATTTCAACATAGTAAAGTGTCGACGTTTGAATGAAACATTCTGATCATGTTAGCTTATTGCGTTTTCCCCATATGTACACATTTTGTTCCAACTTTAGAACAGGCAAAAAAAATCCCACTGGTGGTACGGGAGCCTGCTCGTGGCAAATCTCTCTTTTCAGGAGTACTCCTCTTCTTGCAGCGCAAATTGAGTTAGCTTTTCATTTTTACAAAGGCTCATATTTCCAAATACTTCTTCCTTCGAGTACATCCTTTATCGGTCTTAATAGGAGAACTGCAACCCAAAAGAGGTTTAATTCTTGGTAATGTATTTTTTCGGGTCTGGTGTACAGTTACCTGGGTGGCCAAGCAACTCACAGCTTACTGAGCAAGAAGGACTAATATTTATGCACTTTAGTGGAAATCCGACACCAACCATAGTACAGCCTTTAAAAAAAATTAGGCACTTCAACTAGTCTTGGAGAAGTTAGTATTCTTTGTTCCACAGCAGAGTCCCAGGTAAGAACAGATTGAAATGGCTAAGATGGGATTTTGGATTGTCACCAGTTTTTTCCTTACATTAGGTAAGGATCATCTTTGGTAAGCAACAGTTAAGAACACGGGAAAGAAGGAAAGCGTTTCACCAGAGCAGAGAAAACCTGCTTCCATCCCCAAAACAAACGGAAACCTTTTCCACTACTAGTGAACCAAAAACAAACTGCCACCACAGCCAGTTTCCTACCCGTAGCCTGTAGTGCGGCGGCAGTTGTCATCCTCACTCATGATGGGGTTCACTTTAGGTGACCCCTGTCAGCAAAGGCATACTCTTCTGACGAACAGTACAGAAAAACCTTAAAACACCTCTACTGCAAATTTCCGAGTTCAGTGGAATAAACCTGCCTACAGACTTAGCAGCAAACCTTTGCCTGCCATTGGATTTTAGTCTCAGTACCATCGTGTATCTATAGCTCATTTTTCCATAAAAATACATGTCTCTGTAAGCTCATGTAAACTTAAATAAGTTAGGAGTCTGCAGGGTTGATTGAAACTATCTAGACTAGCGGTTCTTAACCTTTTGACTCCTGCAGACCCCCACGGAATCATTTCAGGAATCCAGGGCCCCCACTGAGTCATTATTTGAAGCTGGGGACTCCCAGCCTCAGCAGTTTCTATTATTTGAACCTCAAAGTAATTACACAAAAATATAGAAACAAGTACAGACCGAACAAATGTTCAGATACTGAAATATTTTATTTCACAATCAAATATAAAAAAAAGTTGTAACATTTTCTGTTTTGCTTCTTTATTTGTATATACTTTGTTAATTTGCATATATTAATTTTAATATAATTTCATTTTTAGGTCTCGCCTAGCGATGCAGCGCAAAGCGCTGCTCGCTATGCGAGATCTATTGTTGTCGACTTCGTCTGGAAGGGGGACAGGACATGTGCACGTGTACGGCACGGCCTGGACAGGAGATGTGCACGCGTATGGTGCGAGCAGGAGTTGTAATAACGCCGCAAGCCGTACTCGTGCACATCAACTGTCTGTGTCCAAGCTTAACAGACAGGAGATGTGCCCGCGTACGGCTCGCGGCGTTATCACAACTCCTGCTCGCACCATACGCGTGCACATCTCCTGTCCAAGCGCGGCGCGCCCCACTCACCGGCTCTTGTAGGGACTCTGCGCTGCTCCCGGCTGGTCTCCTCCATGTCAGGGGTGACTCGCCTCTTCACCCGGTCACTCTGACTTCCCTGTACGGCTTGCCAGTGCGGGTTGGGCTCCCGCCGCGCTTCTCCTGCATGCGGGCTGCAACACGCGGGGCTCCTCAGCTCACGGGAGCCCCGGACACTCCGGCTGCGCGCTCCATGCCCCGCCCATGTCCCAGGCAAGCTTGCCTGACTTCCGGGTCGCACTGAGAGCGGCCCGGAGAACGCTTCCAGAATGGCTCGGGCTTGTCTGACCATGTAGGTGGCTGGGCAGTAGTTGTAGGCGCTTTTTCTCTGCCTCCTCGCACGCTCCATGGGCTTGTTTTTTTTAGTCGGCTGCCAGAAGAGCAGGGACTTGTTGTGCCAACTGGCAGACAACCACTACAACGTTATGGCGACGCAATGCAAACGGGGACCAAGTGTGCAACGCCTGCGGCCTGTACTATAAACTGCACAAAGTGAGTATGACTGCGGCGGTTGGCTCAGAGCGGAATGCACTGGGTAAAGCGGCATTAACAGCTGCGGGGTTGTGGCTTGGAGGATGGGGGCACACCCCGCCCCCATTAATGACGGGCGCATCCATCAGCGCCTCGTAGCGGCGTCGCGTTCACCAGACCTTATTGGTTTCTGTTCCCTTCCCCTGAGAGCCGAGGCTAATCTTCTCCCTGCAGAGTGATGCGGCCTTCATTGACAGGACAAGGCATTCGCTTGGCTTCTACAGCTGGTCCAATAAGGCGACCTCACTGGCTGCTGGACATCATTTAAAATACACAAATACAAGGATACTACTTGGGCCCTGTGAAATCCACCAAATATGCGCAGGGTAAAGCTAACCGGCAACAGAGCCCACACAATATTTCAGCCATACGAACAAAACAAGGAGGGTATAACATTTGGGGATGTAAGCGTTGTAACACGAATCAGACTTTAAAACCACAAAAGAATAAAAACACATCCAATGCAGAACGCGAATACCGATATATTCAAGCAATGTAATTGTAGTATAATACATTTTAATTTGTAGCACCTGCTGCTATGGTCTTGTGGCTTATTAGCCCTGTAGCTTCCAAGATATATCATTGGCCAATTTAAGGGAACGCATTTTACGGCCCCACAAAGCTGCAGTTATTTCTGAAGTCACTGCTCTAGGCTAGAAACCCATGGCCTGTAAAGTGCACACAGATATTGGCAGCACATGAAGAACCCACCGAGCTATCATACTGGCTATGTTTTTGTGAAACATGGTGAATGACTCAAAATGAGAGCCTCATATTGCCATATCAGAAAGCGCTAGCATGCAAAAACATGTCCACCAGATCAGAACTGCGTCCCTTAAGATCAGTGATGCTGAAACGATTTTCAGGGTGGGGGATGCTGCCAACAATGTTGCAGCAATTAACACATAGGCCCGCAAGCAACCCAAGCGTTTCATAAAGTACAAGTCCATTCAGGAGACTGGTCAAGGTGTGGTATGGAGCACGGGGCGCATTATGAAGAATAGGCTATTAAAAGCATCATGTGATATAGCACACTTTCATTTACAGACATCATGTTTCCATTGATAAGGCTGCAAACGTTACACTGATGCAGTTTTACTGATAGAACTATATAGCTCACATACAATAATGTGTAATAATCTGGTTTCAACAAATGTTTATCTTTTACTCATCCCAAGTAAAGGGTCTTCATTTGTTTTGGTCCTATTAAATATTTGTTTCCATCACACTTCAGGTGTGCTTTCCTAACTGCTGATGTTTCAAAAATGTGTACAATTGATTTACAGGTATCTTGCATTTTGTTGAGTAAACAAACAAGCATTTGCAATGCAATAGGTCTCGCATTTACAGAGTTTAGCTATTGGCATTGTAAACGACAATGCCTTTTAATTGTTTTTTAAAAACAAAACTAAATGACATTGTCATTTGCAATGTTAATAGCTCAAAGTTGCGTAAATGCGAGACCTATTGCATTGTAAATGCTTGTTTTGAAACCGTCACAGACTCCCTGCATAGGCCTCGCAGACTCCCAGGGGTCATTGGACCACAGGTTAAGAACCACTGATCTAGACAAAATGCTTTTTTTGAGAACTGTTGGTGTGGTGGACCTTATTTTGTCAGTATTTAATGGAACTGTTTTAGTTATCAAGCCTACGTTGTATGCTTTGACATGAGTACTTTCTCAGGCATTGTGTATTCAGTTTTTCTCTTAACATTCTTTTTTTTTTGTTTAGGATGCCTGTGGCCGTAGGACCATATGGGCAGTCACAACCCAGCTGTTTTGATAGAGTAAAGATGGGTTTTATGATGGGGTGTGCCGTTGGAATGGCAGCAGGTGCCCTCTTTGGTACATTTTCTTGTCTAAGGTATGTTTGGATAAAATCATATTCTTTTCATTTAAATGAATAATATAGACGTGGATTATGATGGAAGAACTAACCTTTAGAATAACATTGTTCAGCATTTATAGGAAACATAAAACCGACAATTGCTGTAAAGACGTTTTGCAATAACATAGTCCTGGATACAGACAAACTAATTTACCCTTTTAAAGTATAATGCATACAATGAGGTTGGGGCCTCTTGAAAGTGTACTTCTCCAACATGAACACCTTGATTTTAGGTGTGTTTTCTACTTTTTATATAACAACATATCGCAACATGGATACATCCCTTGATTTATTAACACATTGAAGAATGTGTAAAGCAAAACGTACAAAAGGCCAAATATTTTTTTATTACCACTTGGAATAAAGTAGGGATTGAAAATTAAAGTTATAATGTAAGGAAAAAGCCTCACTGTCATGTAGGCAGCGTAACTCTTAAGAAATGGGATACTAAATATTGCCTCATAGATTTATTGTTCTTCCCGAATTGGTAATTCTTCTTTTAATGGAGACTCAATTTCTTTGAAGACCTTCACACATGGTGAATAAGGCAGGATAAGATTTCTAGAATTAGTTGAGGAAGCCCTTACTGCTCTTCGACATTTTTACTTGGGTGGCTTGGTGTTAGCGACTGGGTATTCACCCAAACGGGTCATTGATTATCTCACTCTTCATGCGATGGAATTGACAAACTTCATGATATTGAGTTTTTGTCATGATTCTTTGGCATGCTCTTACCAGTCACCTAAGGCATTGGGTACCATTCAGCAAATTTCACATGCTGTTTTCCCTATGTCCTTTAATAGCTACACAGCCCACTTGATGTGGTTTTACTCTGCAGCTTTTGGACTAATTTCGCTTGACATATATTCAGAATGAATCAAAAGAAACCTCTATGTTTCAGATGAATTGATTTAAAAAAAAAAAAAAAAGTTTTTCTTCTTTCAAATCAAGTGTTTCCTAATATAACATACGGAAACTTAGTTATGGAGGATTTCCACGGGCTTGAATTGCCACCGTCACACAACCCAAGAGGAGTTCAATTCTCAAGGCTAATTTCCCCGAAATCACATTCTCAAAGCCTTTTTCAAGCAGCCTTTATTATCTATGGCCACTGGTGAACAATTTCATATCCATTTAATGTAGCCAATATTAAACTAGGGTTTGGGCCCGTTTCATAGCCTATGTTCTAGTACTCTGTGCCCAGCTTCGGGAGTAGGTGCATGTTAACCGTATCCTATCCTGTTCATTCCAGATACAGAGAGGGATCAGACAGGGCTGGCTCCTGCCATCTCTCTTGTTTGCCTTAGCAGTGGAACCGCAAGCGACTTGGGTTCGCTGCGAAGCCCAAGTGTGGGGATTTCCCAGGGAGTGGGGCATGGAAGCCCGCATGGCCTCTATGACAATGATGTGTTGTTGTTTCTGTCTCGCCCAGCCGACACTGTGTCCAGGTGTCTCCAAATGCTGGACTTATATGGGCAGGCCTCAGGTCTCTAGGGGAACTGGGCCAAATCCCTCTTGTATACCCTTACGAATGATAAGAAAGCAGTGAACTGGCAGACCCGTCCCAGTTCATTGGCTCATCTTCCAATATTTAGGGATTTGTATCTCTGCTTCCCACCCTTACGTGAAGCCTCAATCTTACACCCCTCCTGGCTGGATGCAGAAGGACCTTGATCAATGCATAATGCAGCAACTGAAACTCCTGGGGAGAATACCTATCTTCAAGATGATGGTCCAGCCAAGTTTCCTTTATGTTCTTCAGAACTTTCCATTGCTGATCCCACAGATTTGGTTCACCAATGTGCAGGCAAAGTTACGGGTGTTCCGGTGGGTGCATTAACTGCCCCACATTGCATTTGGCAAGTGTGTTCAGACAACGTACGATGGAGGGTTGAGGGTGGCAGATCTGGCCCTTTTCTATTGGGCGTTGCAGATGGTAGTGGTTAATGACTGGTTTCAAGGGGTTGGCAGGACCTGGCTTTCCAAACTGATCTCTCTCACATGGGGTGCAATAACATACTGGACGTGCTCTATGGAGACCCCATTCCACTATTGAGTTTTCAAAGGTGGTTCTCCTGGCCTGGAGATCACTGTTGGGCTGGACAGGATGGGACTGCAGACTCACCTTGGAAACTCCTCTCTCGCAGGGGCACTGGTTGGAACAGGTAACAAGGCTAGAAGGATTCCACACATGGGACCTCATAGGTATTTTGAGGGTGGGCTATATCTGGCAGTGCTCTCATGTGAAGTAATTTCAAGAATTGCAAGTAGCTTTTCAACTTCACAACTCTACCCATCATTATCAGCCAATCTCTGTGCAACCAAAGTGTTCATACTTTTAACCCAAGGTTGTCATCATCACCACGCCTATTCACCCCCCTGATAGATGGAAGCTCTGAGCAACAGATGAAGATGGTTGGTCAACTAGAGCATAGCACCTCAGGATTGGTGGGTAATGGGTCCAAACAGGGGGGTGCAAATGGAGAGCCCAGAGCAAAACCCGAAGAGTGTAAGTAAGGAAACCGCAAGCTCAGTATTTGACACTACTCCTAACATAGAGATCTCAGCGACTCCGTCATCAACTATGTTGGATGTAATCGTGAGTCTACAAAAGACTTTACAAGGACTGTTGGAAGTATCTATGGTGAATAATGATATATCGAAATCCCAAAAGGTACAGCTGCAGTTAATTGTGGGCGAGCTGAAACAAATTTGAGAACATATGCCTTCTATAGTTAGACCAGTAAGATATGAAAAAGTAAATAGGGAGTCAGGAGAGCAAGCTATACGTACAGCGGGGGTCATAGTGTATAGGTCTCGAGATGCCCAATACTTGTAAAGAGATCTGGAGAAGCAACTAGCTATAGACAATGCATACCAAGATCGAGAAGAGTGATCAAGAACGTAAATGGGAGGGAGAGTATACTGGGGAAAAAAGAACATCGCCAGCATTAGGGTCAGAGATAGTAAAAGTAAGGAGTCAGAAAGCCTGCATTTAAAAAAGAACCCCGGAAAATGCAGAAAGAGCAAATGTTTGGAACGAAGGACGAAAATAAAAAAGAGGGTAAAAGATGCATTTAAGACCAAAAAAGATGAAAGGAGATAGCAGGAGAACGCTGGCCCAAGTAGACCACTAATTAGAAAAGATAATGTGATGGTGCAAGGATTGATTAGTGGGAACTTAAATGCGAGGGGTAGGGAAGTGAAAAGTTAAAAACATGGAAAAAATGAGAGATAAAGAGAAAAAGGAGGGGAGAAATTTGTGGCTGGATCTTGAAGTATCACACTATAAGGATGGGGATAAAAGGTTAAGAAAATTGCACCCCTAAATTGATCCCAGCTAGTAATAACCTTTTCCAAATGTGTCAGCCTGAAGGAGATAAGGACAAATGATTCCGACAGGTAGGGTTTGTACTAAATAAAAACGGGAAGGAGGTAACCAAATTCCTGATGTACTCTGGCTTAGTAAAACATACAATACTAAGAGCAGAAAAGGAGCTGCAGAAGGAAGGAATAAGGATAGTCCCAGATGTAGAACTTACTACAATGGATAACCAAAGATTAGTCTTTCTGTGCCATCACACGGGTCTGGGGCAAAGACAAATGAGGCTAATTGACCAGGACCTGGAAGGCATGGAAATTACAGTATCTGGGAGAAGGATGGTTAAAAGCTGGAGTAATGGAATCAGGGGAGATATACCCTTAAACTGTTGTACGCCAACCCAGAGAGATGAGGTGTGGCTAAGTGAAACAGATTAGGATACCGGGTCATCGCACAGCCTTGGGGTTCTCGCCTGGAACATAAATTGCTTCAGTAAAATCTCAAAATCAGAAACCTTCAAAAAAAATAATAGATACTCATGAGCTTGTGTGCCTGCAAGAAACCTGGCTGTGCGATGAATCCCCATCAATAGAAGCATTTGTGCCGGTCTATAAGCCTGCAACAAAAGGGCAGCAAGGGCAACCTACAGGAGGAATCTCTACTCTAATATCAACTAGAATAGCTAGAAAGGTAACACCCCATCAGTAAGTTGTAAATGGTTGGTAGCATGCAAGGTGGAGTCCCGGAACCCATACCGTATGAATGAAAAGCTGATAATAGCTAATGTGTATATACAGGGGGGGGGGGGGTCTGAGGAATATAGGCAAGAAATGAAAAGGATGAAAGAGGACATTGATTGGTTGTGTGAAAGCTAACCGAAAGACATCTTCATATTGCTGGGGGACTTGAACCACAGATTGAACCCAAATAAAATGGACAAATGGTCCAAAGAAATGCTGAAATCATTTAATATAAAGGCGGCACATTTTCCAATAACTAAAGGATCTAAATGGGATATAGCACTGGGAAACTATTTGTGCTCGAAAGGTCTAGTTTGCTTAAATGGGCGGGCAAGCGAGGATTGCCCAGCACATCAGACCTTTAAGATCGGCCAACAATTATGCCCAATCGATTATATGCATGCTTGGAACTTTGACAAAATAAGGGATTTTAAAGTGGGCTCTGATGAAGGAAGTGATCACCATCCTCTGAAGTTAAAACTGAAAAGAGGAAAAGTAGTTCAAAGGGAAAAAGTGATCCCAGTCCAGATGGAATACCCGAAACGACTTTCCACTAGGCTAACAGAGGAGCATATGGAAAAACTGTAAAATTATCAGCAAAACCAGTCAATGGGTGATAGCTTAGAGCCCTACCCGGAAGGGTATGAGAATATTATTGGGCAGGTTGTACAGTGCTTAAGAGCAGCTTTAAAAGGGAAAGGATAAAAAAATATAATGCCCCCAAACAACCAAAGTAATAGAAACAATTGGTACACTAAGGAATGTAAGATCCTTTAGGCGAAAATAAGGAAAGGGGAGAGAAACCTTCAATTAAGGTATGATGGAGAAAGCCATAATGCGCTGATGAAGTTACGGCGCAGGTATAAAAAATTAATCAGAGACCAGAAAAGAGAACACACACAAAAGTGCTGGAGACTTATGATAGAGGCTATAGAAACTAGAAACATAAAAGATTTTTGGAAATTAGTGCAAGAGGGGTCAGGAAAAACTCAGGAACGGATGGTTTGTGCAGTGGAGGAGCAAGTTTGGGTGGACCATCTGGAGGAGATGTATGGTAAAGAAGTCGAGATGGTGGAGATACAGGTAAGGTTGGGAGAGAGTGGGAGAGGATATTGGAGCTATGTTTGCACTAAGAAACATTAGAAATATAATTGTAAGATTAAGCCTTACCCGAGCTGCTGGTCCTGATAATATGCCTGCGATAATTATTTAAAAAAACGCCCGGATTGGAGGGTGGTGTTATTGTACAGGTTGTTTGATAGAATTCTGGATACAGGGATTATACCAGAAAACTGGAGAGGGGCATGTATCAAGCCAATACATAAAAAGGGAGAGATAAATAGCCCAAAAAAGTATAGGTTGATCAACCTCTTAGATGTGGCCGAAAAGGTATTTGCAAAAATAATCCTGGGAATGCTAAAAGATTGGGACGATCTAAATGATATAGTACCTCCGGAACAGGGGGGCTTTAAGGAACGGCACTCGACAGTTGACCACTGCTTCGCGCTCTGGTCCATTGCATGTAAGTCTGTGGAGCAGAGGGGGAGCCTATTCTGTTGCTTTGTAGACTTCTGTGCAGCTTTTGATCTTGTAGATAGAATTCGCCTATGGGAGGCATTGAGAAAATTAGATGTCCCTAAAGACCTCTTAAGGCTAATTCAAGAGCTGCATAGGAGGAATTGGGCTCGGGTTATTATGGATACCACGGGGACTCTAATTAAAAAAATACAAGTGAATAATGGGTTGAGACAGGGTTGTGTACTAGCCCCTCTACTCTTCTCTTTGTTTGTTGCCGATCTGCCAGAGACTCTAGCTGCCGCAAATGGATTTAGCCCCAAGATGGATGGTAAACATGTGGCATGCCTCCTGTATGCAGATAATCTTGTGATTTTGGACCAGACTGAAATAGGCCTACAAAGGAAATGAGAGAAATTTGAGAACTACTATAGGTGGAAAAAATTAGTGGTGAATATGGATAAAACTCTAGTGCTCTGCTTTGGGGAAACTAAAAGCAAATTTAACTGGCAACTAGGCTCTGAGAGACTGGAAGTAGTTAATGAATATAAGTACCTTGGAGTTTGGTTCGAGCGGTCTCTGAAATTGAATTTTCACCTAGAGGCCCTAAAGACTAGGGCTATATGATATGTCATGTAGACCGGTACTAAAAGCCTATGAGGCAATGATCCCTCCGCAACTTCAATATGGATCTGAATTGCTATATATTAGTGGTAAAAACAGGTGGGATGCTGAGGAGAGAAAATGTCTGAAGTACTTACTGTCACTCCCCAGTTCAGCTATGATCCAAGCAATAAGATTAGAAGCTGGCATGATTTCATGGAATATGTTGGCTGCAAAAGCCCTAATAAGATTCTGGGGGAAACTGAACGGGGAGGATGGACAAGAAATTTCTCAGTGGTGCAAAAATGAAATTGTGCAAAGTGAATTAAAATGGGAAAAAAGGGTTAGGACTAACCCGACTGCCGTTTGCGCTGCTATGAAAGTACAGCAGCTTCCACAGTCTTTACAAATTGATATCTCCAAGAGTGAGCTAAAAGCGGTAGGCAAAGAATTGCCCAAAGAAAATGACTACAAATACCTAAGTGAGAAAAAATCTGTACATTTTATGTTAAATGCGTGGCAGAATAAATTGAGTTATCCGTATGTGGACACCTTACCAAGCCCGTTATTGAGGAACGAAGTGCTAAGAGTAAGAATTGGTCTCAACCCCTGTAAGATAAGTGATACGGTAAAAGCAAAAATGATTGGTATAGGAGGGCATTGTGTTTGTGGGTTGAACACCAAATGTGATATGTTACATATTCTGTTGGATTGCTTAAAACTCAGACCACAGCGGAGACCATGGTTACGCCCAATATTTTTGAAATATGAAATTATGACTCGAGGGCATGCTGCAGAATTCTTAACTGAAATGCGTGTTTTAGATACAGCATGCGCTATTGATAGATTTATGAGGGTAGTTAGTGCAGTGTTCATTGAAAACAAGTAGGAGTATGTATGTATCTTACTGAATTGTTTGCAGATTTTATTGAAATATATATTTTATCTGAATAATTTATTTATGGTTTTTAGATGGAAATTATTATATATGTATTTGTTACCATATTTCTATGTTGTACTGTTTAAAGGCCATTGGTCTAAATAAACATATCTTTGATTAAAAAAAAACTTCACAGCTCTCAATTTTATAAAGTTCTACAGCTTCGCAATGCCCTATAGCCATATTACACCAATTTGACTAAAATCCTCAAGTATAACCCACTAGAGGCCAAAGTCCTTATGGGTCCCCTTGGGAAAGGTGGCATATCCTGCATTTAGAAAACGGGAAGGAACTGTAATGCACTGTCATTGGGATTATCTGACAGTGCATTCCTTTTGAAACACTGCATTGAGGCTGTTGTCCAACAGAGGTGGGCTGAACTTTGAGACAGAGTAATTCTCTTTTTCATGAGTAGTCAGGTGATTTTATAACAGGCAGCAATGACTATAATCCTGAATGGTAATTAATAATTATTTTCCTTTAATAATTATTTTCCTTTAATTAGCGCTTCTAAATTGTTTACATTTTTTCTGGCATTGACCATTGCTTAATTTTTATGCTCTAGGTTTGGTATGAGAGGACGCGAGCTTATGGGTGGAGTTGGAAAAACGATGATGCAGAGTGGTGGAACATTTGGGACTTTCATGGCGATCGGCATGGGAATCCGATGTTAAAAAAATTATTATTTATAAGAACACAATTGAACTTGCTAAATCATATCTGGACTGGAGAATAATTAAACAAATGATACAGACTTATTTCTTCATTTCCCTCTCAAGTTTGTGTTTATATTGTTAATTCACACTATGTGGAATTTGTAATTTCCAAAACGATGGTGTGATTAGCGAAAATGTGTACTGTTCCTCCTACACTAAATTAATTGATCAAGCCTCTGCCATTGCCAATTACTGTACAGATGTTCAGGTGGAGATGTACATTTTGTGTAATTTAGAAACTGTTTAAACTATTAAAATGCTACAATTGGAACATTTTATCCGCTGCTCAATCCATAGAATGTGTATCCCTGTGTATATATTTTCTTTTTCATGTGTATTGAACAGTCTGACTGCAGATGGTCCACACTTTATGAAAACATCTTTAAAGACCTGAAATGTCACGAAGGCAAAACAGTTACATTTATCAAATTGGAGCTTGCAGGCAGTTTTTTAGGTCTCGCCTATGCAGCGCGCATGCGCTGCATAGGAGACCTTAAGCCGTCGTACAGCTCTTTTTCCAAGCACATACTCGTGCTTGTGGCGGCATACAGCTTGCGGGAGTGCGCAGCGGCGCGCCACAAGCACAAGTGTGTGCTTTGAAAAAGAGCAAACAGCTGCTGCTTAGCGCGCGCACTCCCCCCACCCCTCCCACTTGTTTACTTCTTCAAGCCTCAAGGCTCAAGCCCGCCCAGCTGCAAGAGTTGTCTCCTGTGTGTGCGCGCGTGCACTCCACCAACCCCTCCCACTTGTTTACTTCTTCTATTGCAGTGTTCTTAAATAAACTTTCTCTCAAATGTTTTGCAGCGTTTTAAAATAAACTTTCTTTCACTTTACCTCTCGTTTCATTCTTCACTCCTTTTTTTTTTTCTCCTTTCATCCTTCCTGTTCTCCACTCCTCATTTTCTCCCTCTTATCTATATCTTAGTCTCTGTCAGTCTCCCTTTCTCTCCCCCTATAATTTTCCTTCCTCGGATCATTCTCTGGCCCTTCTACATCCCTTCACACATATCACAATGTTTCTTCTTTCCTTTCGTTGCATCTCCCACTCCCTCCTCTTTCTCCTCGCCATAGCTTAAGCGCACTTTTCATTCACTTTCCTTTCGCAGCTTTCTTGTCACTCCTCGTTTTATTCTCTTTCATAGCTCTCACTTGCCCACCTCTTTTCGTTCTCCCCGTCTCTCCCACCCTTCCATGTTTCATTCTTTCTTCTTGCCCACCTCGTCCCACTCTTCTCTTTCCTCGCATATCTCTCTGACTCTTTTACGTTCCCCTCTCGCACATCGCTTCGTCAGTGGTAGTACGCGCTTTGTAAATACAATTACAATCTTGAGCCGCTCTTCCCATTGTATCAAATCACTTTGCTCGCTTTCTTCTCTCCCATTCTTCATCTCCACTACCATATTTCTTGCAAGCTTCATGTTCGCCCTTCCTCTTTATTATTATTCGTGTCCCTATTTCTTGTTCTCCCTTTCTTCACCCTTGAGCTCACACGTTTTTTCCCTCCAGTCCCTTCTCTACCCTTCTCACTTTCCATCTTTCCCTCTTCCCTAACTTCATTTTTGCTTTTCCATTCTCCTCCTCTTGCTGTACTTTCACTCCTGCCGCTCATCTTTTTTGTTCTCTCATCTTCAGTTCTTCCTTTCATTCCGCCACATATTTTACACACCGTCCCTCCTTTCTTATCTCTCGTTTCTCTCCCTCTTTATCTCTTTTTTCTCCCACTCGCTTTAGCCAGACTTTCCCTCTTTTCAATTTTCACTTTCTTCTCCCCATTTTCTGCCTGAAGCTAAGGTTAACGGGACTGTCTGAATTCATGAAAGGCAATGAAACAATAGCAGTAAGGACCTAAAGTAACTACAAGGAGTCTACTTGTTTGTCTACAGTCCGTGTCACCCAATGGGCGCTGCGCACGAGCCCTCTTAAACGTCATTGTATCTTGAAAACGTAAGGACGTCAAAGTAACGCACGTTCTTGTGTATGCACTCTTGCTCTTCGTCTTGGCTGGAAATGTATATTTCACAAAAGTCCACATCATATTTGTAGACTGCTCTGTAAATAAACACACGCATGCTCTGAAGATTTTTGCATCTAGGAATGCAGACTATCGGATGCGCAGGTCCAACTAAAAGCATGAACTACGGAACCCCTTTGCAACTTAAATTTGCTTTTCAGGGATAATATCTAGAACATAGTCTAATTTGATTTCTATACGGTTGGCCCATTTTGGGGAATCGCCACAATGACATGTACACATCCAGTACATATTGTTATTGTTGTGAGGCTGCCTTTGTATAGCGCTTACTGCCAGTGCCTCAGCGCTTTCCTAATCTGAGCGCCACATGTCCCGCCCTTTCATGTAGAACCCCCATTTAACAAGCATTGGCATAGCCAATAGGTCTCGCCTTTGGGACCTTATAAGTGTTTAGCCATGCAACAGTTGATGTTGTTGCACCAAGGATATTGTGCTGGATAACTAAACGCTTATAAGGTCCCAAAGGCGAGACCTATTGGCTATGCCAATGCTTGTTTTTCTTTACATGAAACCAGTCTTTACACACTTGTGGATCTGCATTGTTACAGTCTAGTATATATACTGCAGTTCTGTAGGACTTATTTTCTATACAGTGGTGTCATTATGCTTTAGGATGGCGGTGAGTTGATAT
Organism: Calotriton arnoldi; assembly: GCA_963921515.1. Classification (NCBI taxonomy): domain Eukaryota; kingdom Metazoa; phylum Chordata; class Amphibia; order Caudata; family Salamandridae; genus Calotriton; species Calotriton arnoldi. The sequence goes on along the minus strand of CAWUFW010004016.1, from coordinate 146,427 downwards.
GAATAGTTCCATACATTGGTAATTTTTTCACACTTTGTTCTCCTTTCTGCTTTTTTGGCTTATGTCAAGGTACCTGCCCTGGATTATGACAGAGTATTGCCCTTTCTCCTCCTTGGCCCACCTCATCTCTTGGTACTCTATTGATTCCATGTGTGCTAAGCCTCCCACTGCCTGGTCACTTGATCTGTTTGCTTTCCCCCTTGAGGTCTACAGCAGGATGTTGAAATTGCTTACGTGGGTCATCGTAGTACTGTTCGGATTAACCTGTGACACACCTGCCCTCAAATCTGAGCTGCTGCACAGTTTTGAGCCACCAAGTCTCATGTAGGATTAACTGTGGAATCCTATTCCTCGTACATATCACTGACTATGCAGCAACAAAAGCTGCTTACATTTTACAGCCATGTTCAAAAGGAAGCAGACACTGCATCAGACTTTAGTACTACTTGCAACAAGTGTGGTGGTATGGCTTGGCTCTGCTGTATTGGTTACAGTAACTACCGGCCACCTCTGACAAATGACGTTAAGTTATTGACATTTGTGTAGTGCAGAGTCTGCCATGAGTGGACAACAGACAGACCTGTCTGCTGTCCATGCCATGACTGTCCACAGGGCTTCTGGTTTACAACATTTATTGGAGTTATTCAGAGATCTAACATTTCCAGTTATGGACGTTAAGGGCTAGAGCCTCAAGTGCCTAGATGAAGTGTGTGTGTCTCTGTCCTTACAAGCTAGAATACATGCAGAGAAGCCTAAACCATAGGCACGGAGTGAAACTATATTGCAACAGTATACTGGTTTCATAATAGTAGTAGATGATGGAGGTTATCAAAGAGGGTTCATTGGGTACATGGAGAATGGAATTTACACAATTGTAGAGGAAAAGGGGTGAGACTTTGAGCTTTTGCAGCCATGAGACACAACCTCCGAGGTGGGACCTAGTCAAGCGGTGCAGGCAGGAGACGAGTGGAACCCAGCGGGAAAGACGAGAGAGCTTCTGGGCAAATGCTGTGAGCAGAAGCAGAGTAAAGTGTGTAGTATCCTGCATTTGTAAGGTTAAGTATTATTCTCCTCCTGCTCAGCCCAGTGCCTGTGCTCTATGCCCAATAGAATGTTGGAGTCTTTCCTAGCCTCGGAATGTTGGGACTAAGGGAGGTTAAGTGACAGTTGGTCATGGGCTGAGCAGCACACAGGCTGCTCCTGGTGGGGCTCTCCTTTACATCTTAACTACCTGATGTTCTGAACTATACTACTTGTTATCTTCATGAATAAAACGTCTTGAAATACTACTTCATGCGTGGACCTCGATACTACATTTGATGGCGACGAGGATGGGATGTACCTACGTGGAACAAGCGGATCTAAGGTACCTGGCGAACACAGGTGGACCTGGATAGCGCAATCTACAGAAACTACGGTGGAAACAAGGAAAATGTACACAAGAAGAGGTATCCACAGCAAAGGTAAACAGCGTACATAAAACAAGGATGTTCTACACAGAACAACTACAACGACAAAAAGGAAGAAGTATGTTCCTCACAGAAATCCAAAGAAGACATCATGAAACAAGTAAGGATGCAGCACTACGCCTTTCAGCCTCACCAGTGGCCTCACCATCGGCCAGCCCTAGCCCAGGTGTGCTGTGCTCATCAACTTTATGCTTTATGGACTCTGGTAGTACACCTATGCGTGTGCCTTCAAGCAAAAATACTTTACAAGTACAATATTCATCTTGGTCACGCTGGTGCATTCCCAGGTACATACTCTACGACCCTGATGATATATAATTACATCAAAGAGCTTGGAGTAACATAAAGAAGAGGAACCATCCCCGTTTATTCTACTAAAGTGTTACAGGGAAGCGAAAGCTCCAGAGCAAAGTAAGCCGCTGTGTATTGGACACCGTGTGGAAGCGGCCAGCTTAGGTGCCGATGCGGCTTGTTCACCTGTTGCTCCCCCACTCCCAGAGGTTACTGTATTTTATTCTACTTTCCATCTGTATCCAGTTACCCACAACCTATTGAGTCACCTAAGCCTGTACAGCACGACCTGATGACCTCCCTGCCTGCACCCACCTCCTTTCCCCTGTGGGGACCATAGCTGGTCAGAGCTTGCCATAAGCCACACCAGCCAAAAGAGAAGGCCAGTAAAAGCAAACCCGGATTTAAGAAGCTAAGTAAGTACTGTGAAATATCATGGAGAAGTGGTTAATTGGAGGCAAAAGCACGTAATGCTTTTATGAAGATTGTGAAAGGCAGCGGAGGATTGCACAACTATATCTGAAAGGGGATAGTGCAAAGTGTACTACACCTTTATTAGCTGCATTCCGCAACCTGCCCTTTCTTTGCTTTTGCTTCCATTCTTTCATTTTTTCTGGACATAGTCTTGTGTGCGCTATAAGTTTTAGAGTCTTTTTGTAGAGGTCACAGAGAGCAGGTGACGATACCACCTTTCATAAGGCAGAATAAACAGATGGGACTTAGGATGGGCTGCAGGGTAAGTGGCAAGTAAACTGATTAGGGCTTAACGATTGGGCTGAAAGTGATATTCACTTTCTAACCCCAATATTGGAACAACTAATTATAGGAAGAGAATGCACCTTTAAAGGCAGTTGCATCAACCCAAACCTCTGAAAAACTTGATGACATAAGTAACAACATCATGGGTTTGCCTTACAGGCCTCAGCTGGATAATGAAAACAAGGGATGCAATATACCACCAACTATTCACAAAGTGGACCTAGAAAAAGACACGTGGACAATAATTAAATTATGCACAGCTTCATTTTGCACGACAATATAGATCAAAAGGATACTTTGCTCTCCAAGTAGCCTCAACAGAGGAAATCTTCTACGTCTCTTCAAAGCCCTCCCAGCATTAGATTGTTTAAAATCAGAAGATATAGACAGTAGGCTTCATTTCTGCAATTTTTTAAAGTTTTTAAAACAACAATTATTACTTTGAGCAAAAACAAGCACGTTAAATTGATTTACTCCTACAAGGATGACTTTGCAAATTGGGATATAAGAGTAGATAAAACACCAAACTTGAAGTATCCTATCCCTCAAACATTGAGTAGCGAGTCTAATTCTATGTGTGGTCAATGAATCCATCACATTCTTTTTTCGGTTAAAACCTTTAACCATAAAAGATACAAGTACATAAAGAAAAGATAAAACAATAAAATGTCTAACATCCTAATAAAAAACATAGCATATACTAAAACCACATAATTAATGGGTATAAATAGAATAGTCCATCTAATCAGAGTAGCATCGGATGCCAAAACATAATTCAAAAGCAGATTATAAATTACAAATCTTTCCTCATTCTTATCCCTGTTTGCATAAACTTCACAACAGCCCAGCAAACATGCTGATGGCAGTGACTGAATGTAGATCAGTGCCTGTCTGCACTGACCAAGATTGGCACTCTTTAAAATGTGAAGCAGATATCTTCTCACTTAATGTGCACGTAAAAGTTACACAAAGGAAGTGAATCATCATTTGTTGGGAGTGAGATTCACACGGACACACCTTCAAATGCCTAGTATAAGACAGAGCTGCAATGTAGGAAAAGCAACTAAGCTATGCACTATATTCAGTCTCGGGTTTATCAACAGAAACTTTTGTTGACTATTCTGGACCCAAATAAGATAAGGCTCGAAGTCTAAAGTTGTCCGAATAAGCATATAAGCTAAGACAGTTTTTTTAGTTTCGCAATACGCTCCCTCTTTTCCCTGTACGAAGCAAAACATTTTGATTTGATTGCTTCTTTACACACAGAAGCAAGAGTATCAGCTTCACTTTATAACTTTGGCATATTCAACTTAAGGCTGCGTTTCTTTATATATGGTAACTAGGGTATTTTAAGGGCATTGTGTGTCCTTAGGAAGTCACGCAGTACCAGGCGCTTGAAAGATGCCTCTTTGGTCCAAATACTCAACCAAAGAAGGGTGGGTCAGAGCTTAATATAATCTGTTTTGTAATTTAAGCCTAGCTCTAAGTGGCAGATATAGTTAGCAGTGCTCTGTGCTGCTGTAAAACATCTGCTGTCCTCAGACCCTGCATCCCTTCACCATAAGTAGCAATCAATACACATTTCATCTTATATGGTGCAAGAAATTCTTTTAGGGGTTCCCGTGCCAGTTTTGGTGCAAACTTGAACAAGGTCTCGACAGAGTGTCTTGCTTTACACTCCCAAATAAAAGAAATTCAGCACTCCCAAGCAGAGGCACTTGGTAAAATAAAAAAAAGCACCTGGAAAGGAGGCTCAACACTCATAAAATGAGGCACATCAAAAGAAAGTTTCAAAATAAAGCATGGGATTTTATTGATGCAACACTCTCCAACAGAAAGACTCTCCAAGATGTCAAATGAATCAAATAAAACAACATGCAAATGTATATAAATGTATATATATGTGCACAAGCAAATAATAATGAAACACTCACAAAAGAATCAATTACATGAGATAAAACAAGCAGATAATGATAAAACAACACACAAATAATAATAACGAAACACTCACAAGTCAAATAATAATGGAGAAGCAGATAATAATAATGGAATATTCACAAGTCAAATATAAGAAAGTAGAACACAAGCAAATAATAATGAACGTCTGATGCAAGAAACAAGCGCTGTCAAATAAAAGACTCAACTATAAAGAGCCTATATAAACAACATGAACACAGAGCAAAGAACCTCATAACTCATATAGAAATGTATATATATGTGCACAAGCAAAAAATAATTAAACACTGACAAAATAATCAAATACATGAGATAAAACAAAAGCAGATAATGATAAAAACACACAAATAATAATAATGAAACACAAGTCAAATAATAATGGAGAAGCAGATAATAATGGAATATTTACAAGTCAAATATAAGAAAGTAGAACACAAGCAAATAGTAATGGACGTCCAATGCAAGTCAAATAAAAGACTCAACTATAAAGAGCATATATACACAACATGAAAACATCACAGAGCAAAGAACCTCATAACTCCTACATCACCTTTGAGAGCCCATCATTCTGGTCTGCTCGACTGGGAAGCCCTTTCAGTCATCCGGAAGTCTCAATGGGAGTAAAACTTTCTTGTGACGATGCGTCCATCTCAAGAGTGAGCTTCTGTAGGAGCGCAAAAACGTCCTGTCTTTAATACTCTTTACTAACACAGAGAGAGCTTTCTAGAAGTCCCACCCCCCCTTCATCTGATGCAAAACCAAAGCTGACTGTACCAAGGTCAAGAAGGAAGCCGGCCAAACCTCCGTGTTTTGACTCCGAGACAGAGAAGTACATTCCACACATTTCTCTCTCATGCTTTCATACACACATCCCACATGTTCTATTCCAAGCAAGGCTGTTTTTCTCTGTGCTGTGGAGATTTGAAAACATCATACTCTGAAGCTGCGAGGAGACCCAAAATTAAATCACAAGCCAAAATGCAAGAGCACAAAAAATTATGTTGTACATTCAAAATGAAGTAAGTTAAAACCCCTTGTCAAAGGTCACCACATTCTCACTATACATATGAGTGCATAAAGCACAACACAGAGTTTGCAAAAGCAGCCCCCTGTTACTCACTATCAAGTTCTAGTTACTCTTATCATCGAACAGAACCCCTAAATAAGGAAAGGTCGGGACGAAGTTATTAACCCTGGTTCACAAAGAATTGATGCGTTTTGAGTTTCGTAGGGCCCGGATCCATTACATGTGTTTTCAACTGGTTGATAGTAAGGTCTAGATCTTCTAAGAAGAGACAAAATGTATCCAGAAGCCTCTGGAGGCCAAGTGAGGTCTGAACTAGCAGCACCGCGGCATCCGCGTACAATAAGGCTGGTATTTGACAAAAGCCTGCTCTCGATACATCAAGGCCAAAACAAGGTATATATCAAGTCCGTTAATGTAAAGGGTCAAAAGAAAAGGAACGAGTACGCAGCCCTGGCGCCCCTTCACTAGTGATGGCAAATGATTCAGTTGTCACACCCCTCAGGCCGTAGCTAACGCTTGCCATCGCCCCTGTGCACAGTTGCCTCAAGAAGGTGACAATGCCATCCTCCACTCCAATACCAGACATCAGCTGCCAACGTTTAGAGCCATTGACACAATCTAATGCTAGGCTTAGGTCCATAATCACGTGACACACAGTGCTGCCCCTAGCTATGAAGTATTTACTAATCAAAGGGGGCGGAGCTTGATCGAGCTGCAAGATGGCCGCTCGATAGAGGGCTCTGCCAATCGGATTTCAAAATCCACCACCATCCTGCGTTTACAGTACCACTGTGTGGCTGAATTTGCACCTAAAATTAGGCACAACACAGGTTGAAGAGGCAGGCCCCGACGGGCGACATCGGTTTAATTGCAGTGGGGAAGGAGTGCTGGCCTATCTCAGCGCCCTGCGACTCGGAGACATTGCAGCGGAGGGGGCCTGCACCTGGTACAAGCAACCCGGCGCCAAGAGTGATGAATGCCGAAACCTAGCTGGTGGCCACTTGGAGAGCCGCTAATTACCATCAGCTGGGGAGCGGCGACTGGATTGGGGCTGGGGAGCGTGTGTACGGCCTGCGACAGAGACCCAGAAGACAACTTCGGTGAGGCGGGTGACCGCCGCGGAGGGCCAGGTGCTGGGGACGGTCGCGCCGATTTTACAGCCTGAGACGCGACCGTTTGCCCTGAGCGCTACTGCTGGCATCCTGAGCGTCAGCAGATTGCGGGCAGTGAGATCTGCGGGACGGGAGGCCTGGCGGGCATCCTGACAACGGCGGAAGAGGGTCCTGCGACTGTGAGGCACGGGCGGACTGCTGCGGCCTGCATTGCGGATGGTGAGTGAATCCGCTAGACCTCCGCAGACAGCGGGGTGCCCTACCCACTACACTTCCCCTGCCAGTACTGACATCCGAGGCCTGTCGCCTGGGGCGAATGGGGTGAGGAGCCACACCGGGGGTGATGCTGCGCTGCTGACGGGGGGCCACGTGTAGCGGTGCGGGAGGACCCGGCGCGGGCAGCCCTTGGCAGGCCGTGACTGAGTGGAGCGGGCCCCGTATAGTATCCACAAAGGCCAAGGATCACCACCTGAGGGGTCCTCGCACATTGCCGGACGAGGTGGGCGGACCTATCCGGTGCTTGAGACCCAGCGCACTCTACGCCCTCCCTGCTCACCGGTGGTACTACGGACGTCTGAGGGGGCCGCGGGCCGTGGTTTGCCTCGCCCCGGCACATAATAGCTCCACTTCTCCCTGAGTGGTGCCACCGGGGAGAGAGAACCTGAGACAAGGTGAGGCCTGCTCGTGCCCCCCATGGTCGCACTGGGTTGAAGCGGGGCCTGTGTAAAGAACAGCTGAGGGATCCTGGCACAGAAAGGCTTGCGGCCTAGCCTCACATCTTACCACAGCAGCTGGAAAACTGACCTGGTGACCATGGGCAAACAGGATACCAAGCAACCTAAGCTTTAGTTCGAAGGCAGGTGATCCACACGTCAGGGAGACCCGGATGCCCAAGAGGGAGCACCGGAGTGCGTGGACTCCCAGGACGGCGACATCAAAGAACTGCTACTAGACATGAAATCAAGCTTGAAAGCCATTATTATCAAATTTGACACACTCACCTCTAGACTCGACCACATGAAACACGGTGGACAAAAATAATGACACAATTGAACAAGCGGAGGCGCGCATCTCAGAAGCTGAGGATGCACAGGCTGAAACGAAAGAACGCCTGCTTTGAATGGATAAAGTCCTGGAGATCATCAAAGCGAAGAATGAAGATCTGGAATCCAGGTCGCAAGCGCAACAACCTCCGCATAACTGGTATTCCCGAATCCACAGCTATTCCCACCACGATGGAGGCTTACGTTGAGTCCCTCTTGAGAGACCTGTTCCCAGACGCGCTGTCCCCTTTATTCATAGTAGAGCGCGCGCATAGATCCTTGGGACCCAGACCGCTTCCGGGGGCCCCAGTGCGCTCCATCATAGCGCGGTTATTAAATTACAGACAGAGACAGTGTATTACGCTTGGCGCGCGAAATGCAGCACTTAACGCACCAAGGTAACCACATCTCGTTATACCCGGATTTCACCATCGTGGTCCAGAGCGCCAGAAGGAAATTTCTACCAGCTAAAAAAGTGCTCCAGCAAGCTAAGGTCCTCTATGCACTATTGTACCCCGCCAAGCTGCGCATCATGAAAAATGGAACACCGCATTTCTTCACCGACGCCAAGGAGGCCCTCCGATTCGCCAAAAAGTTTAGCAACAGTCGATCATCACCAGCGGGATCGCCGAAGACAGCAGGAGACTCATCCTTGGACACAATTGACTAAGCCCTCAAGGTTGATGCACGGGGTCCCAAAGAAGGCAGAATTGACCAGGTGGAATAATGATCACATGTCAAGCACCACAGATAAGTGACTGGGCGGGTGGCTGTCCAAGGGTTAACTGCCCCCCTGACTGCGATACCCCGATCTACTTTGTCGCCCGAGGTACTGTCATATTGGGTTGTAACCCATCCTATCACCCACCCTACATGGTGGGGTAGTCCGCCCGATCTTGTTCCAAACCCAGGGATGTATCCCGTGATTTTTTCTATTTCTAGGTGGGGAGGTTTGGGCGGAGGGTAGTTTCACTCAACCAAGTTGGGGGGTTGGTGTGGGAGGGGGGTGGCTGGGTGAGTAAGTTAGCACACTGTAAGGTCTGCAGAACAACGCATGTTACGTACGAGGGCACCTCCGAACTTGTGAGCCGGAAGAAGGCACAAACTCCTAACAGGGCCTGCCCTGTGAGCCATGGCATCAGGTACACTGAGATCCACTTTGGGTGATGTCTATCAAATGCCTAACCTGGAACATTAGGGGCATAAACGACTATGGGAAATCGAGGCTAGTGCATGCTTTCATAACAAGACACCACATTGACATCTGTTTCCTGCAAGAACTACATTTGTTAGCCCACACAGCCCCAAGTTTGAAGGCGCGATGGTACGGTGAGGCCTATACTTCATTATATTCCAATTATGCTAGATGGGTAGCTAACCTTCTCAGAAAAGGGCTCCAATGGCATCTCAGGGAGGTCATGGCAGACAAAGAAGGCAGGTACATTATAGTCACAGGCACACTACAGACGCAGCCCCTCACGCTGGTGGCTGTCTATGGCCTAAATACTGATGACCCAGGGTTTTTCATTAATTTGTGGCGTTTGGTCACGGGTTGTAGCTATGGGGTGCAGATATGGGGAGGGGACTTTAATGTAGCCCTAGACGACACCTATGACAGATCAGGCTCAGAGCGTCGTCCCCATCCCAGAGCAGCAGACACTCTCAATGCCCTCCTACAAGATCATAGCCTCCTCGACATTTGGAGATGGGCACACAAGGGACAGTGGGAAGGTACCTGCTTCTCAACCCCCATCACTCCTGGTTCAGGATTGATTACTGGCTTACTTCGCCGGAAATCAAACTGTGGGAGGCAAAAGTAACCCACCTGCCCCGGTCATTATCGGACCATGCACCGGTCATGCTTGAATGCCACATACTCCAGAGATCCCGCGTGCCTTCACATGGCGCCTACCACGGGGAGCGCTGCGAGATGCCGTATTTGCTGAAGAGATACGATCAGAAATCCAGGCCTACTTTGCCCTGAACTGCAAGGCAGAGTCCAACCCTTCCATAGTTTGTGGGGGCATTTAAAGCAGTGATTTGTGGGACGTGCATCGCCAAACAGGCGGGTATCCTCAAATCAATTCGCTCTCTGCTGGCCACACTAGAGAATGACCTCCGTCGCCTGGAGGGGGAATACAGTAGATCCCATTGTCCGAAGGTATTGGCTACAATTGGGGAGAACATTTTGGAGTATAACAAAGAGGCAGAGCGTGAGATCAAATACGTCAATAAAGAAGTTCAAGCGCGCCGCTATGGGGAGGGGGACTGACCCGGGAAACCCCTTGCATGTATCCTCAATCAATCACGCCCCACAACATATGTTTTTGAATTAGAAGACAGCGAGTCAGTAGTACAGGACTCACCAGCTGTGGTATTAGACATCATGACCAAGTTCTACACCACACTGTATACCGCACAACCAAACGGAGATGCAGAGTCACTCACTAACTAACTAGACACATTACAGCTGGTATGGCCCGACGATGCTCACAGAGAATTTCCCGATATGCCCTTCACAACTGAGGAAATTATACAAATCATCAAAGCACTCCCTAATGACAAAGCCCCGGGTCTGGATGGTTTCACGGCCCCTTTTTATAAAGAATATGCTGAGCTCCTAGCACCTCACCTGCTGGCAATGTATGAGGATTCCCTCCATAAGGGTATGCCCTCAACTTCGTTGCGTGTGGCGGTGGTCACATCACTACTTAAGCCGGACAAACCGCCCCAAAAGTGTGACTCCTACAGACTGCTTTCATTAATTAATATCGACAACAAGATCCTGGCCAAACTCCTTGCTAATCGCCTCTTACCATTACTCCCTAAAATGATTTGACCGGATCAGGCAGGGTTTATCCCTGGCCACTCTACCGCGCACAATCTGTGAACACTGTTCGCGGTGTTACATTACTTGCATCATGATGTATAGGCGATTGCCGAACTTTTGGACGCCAGTAAGGCGTTCGACTCCCTGGCATGGGACTGTCTATTCACATTGCTACAACGAGTGGGGCTTAGCTCCACTTTTATTAGATATATAAAATTACTATATAATCTGCCCACGGCCAGGATACGGCTCAATGGGTCACTCTCGAAGCCAATCAAGATAACTTGCGGCACTAGACAGGGGTGCCACATCTCACTACTACTGTTTGCCATTGCCATGGAGCCATTAGCTGCTAGGCTTAGGCAACATCATGCGCAGTGCGGCATAGGGTTTACATCGAGAGGTTTGATAATATCGCTGTACGCGGATGATGTTACTCTCTATGTTTGTAACCCGCGTGACAACCTCGCCCCAGTCATTCGGGAGATGCTCCGGTTTAGAGGGCTCTACGGAATAAACATTCATTGGAATAAATCAGTCATACTCCCTCTCACCGATAACACGTCTTCATTCCACACCGAGTACCCATTGACATGGGCAGAGGGTCCAGTGCGCTACTTGGGGGTCTGGATGAGTCGGGATGTCCAAGAATTGTGGACTGCGAACTACGGTCGAGTGGTCGACTGGCTTGAAAGTAGGGTCCCCATTTGGTCTAAACTGCCATTATCGCTAGCCGGCCGCATAGCCATCACTAAGATGGTCATCCTACCCAAATTTCTTTATTTATTCCAAAATATCCCGCTGCCCCTCATTCGCATATTCTTCCAGAGACTGCAGCCCATCCTGATCTCCCTGATCTGTGCCGGAAAACAGCAGCGTATCTCCTGGGAGGTCCTCACCTTGCCCCCCATGCGGGGCGGACTGGGCGCGCCTGAGCTGTAATTGTACGCTCTGTGCACTCAGGCCCAGTTTTTGCACTTTGGGACACACCCCACTCCCTATCAGCCTCATGTGGCAGTTGAGCAGGACCTCGCAGCTCCTCTCCCCCTGGACACTGCCCTCTATGCCCAATCCAAAGCCCCACATGGAGAAATAAATACAGTGGAAAGTGTCCGATGGGCCTGGGAGGGAATACGTAGGAGGGTGGACACCCTGCACAGATACGCCCCATCTATTCCACTTCACGATAACCCAATGATGCCTCTCCTACTAGAGTGCAGAGAAGGGCGCAACGCCTCAACCTGCTTAAGTGCTCGGGCCTATACCCAGATGGCGAGTTCCTGCAAGCACCCGCACCTGCTGACTCACGCCAGACGAACGCAGCGGATGCACTGCTTTATTACCAAATTAGGGCCACGTGCCGCGACTGGAACCCTGCGTTCTCAGAGTCACCACCGACTCTACCCCCACTAGAACTGATGCTTAATACGCCCGTAGCCCAGAAATTAATAACTCAGCTCTATTGCGGGGTGCAGCATCACATGCCACAGATAGTAATGCACGCGAGATCCCACCGGGAATTAGATCTTGGCTCAGAGTTCACGGAAGCACATTGGAACTTTTGCTGTGGGCAATTAGCCGATCTCTCCCCAAATAATCGACATAGGCTAATACACTTCAATTTCCTACACCGCCTATATCGCACCCATGCACAGCTGCGCAGAATACGGCTAACAGATGTTGAGAACTGTCACAGATGTGGCGCCCCAAGAGCAGATTTCTTCCACCTGGCTTGGGCCTGCCTGGAGGTTGCAAGGTACTGGGCCACAGTGATTCGGACTATTCAGACTATAACAAAATGTTGATTACTGGACACACCGCTTCTTGGCCTCCTTGGGTATGTCAAGGATGTGCCACCCGCCCCGCGCAGATTGGTGGCCATTCTTTTACTGTTAGGAAAACACAGAGTGGCAATGGTATGCGGCAGTCGTAGATCACCCAAAGAAAGGGACTGGCTCATGGATGCAGTTTACTATCACAAGCAACGTTCTAATTACTGGGAGTTGATGCCCCTAGCATCCCGCCCAGGAGATATATGGGGACCATTACAGGAGTATCTAAATCTTTTGTAGGATCAAAATGTCCCTACTCCCTCCAGAGGATCACCTGTCGGTTTTGCAGATGATCTCTCCTGGGTTGACACCCAAATCTAGAAAAGCAAAAAAGTCAGTGCCCTTTGCGCTGACCAACTCATTCAATACTTTTCCCTTGTCAACTCTATTACTTTTCAGCAGCACCCCCTTAGTCCAGTCATCACAAACGGGGAGATGTTTCAAGGGACAGAATATAACATTCTTACTACCCCAGAAGGAGACAGACAAGTAACTATCGTCACTATATACATTTTCATATGCACTGTAATCTGAGAAAAACATTCTCAACTCCAGGGAAAACAGGATAAAGTTTATCAAGCTGGAACAATCCTGCCCATTGAATTTTGACTCCAACAATGGAGCACTAGAAAAGGCATCCATGGTAAAATGCAAAGAATATTTTAAAAGAAAATGATTAAAAGCTGCACGTCATGGAGTATGGGAAAAATAGAGCACAGGGGACCGTGCTAATCAACCAGGCCACATGCAGGGAAACAATAAAGCTCAGAAATTCTTGGATTGAAATCACCAATTCAGACAATGGGACCATTAGAGCTCTGGCTACTAATAAGCCTAGTCACTTCCCTGCTCAGGGAATCAATAATTTCAATGTTGTTAGGGTGTAAGAAAGTGGCTCTGTATATACTGTTCCCAAATAGGTACAGTGTGCACAGAGTCCACAGTCCCCAGAGGTTTGGCAGAGGCTAAAGTTAGATATAACCTTATTCTCTAAAGTGGTAGATTGGTCGAGCAGTAAGGCAGTATCAGAGGACAGTGTAAAGCATTTGTTGTACACACTCAGTCAGCAAATGGTCTCACACACTCAAGAACTGAACTCTAGGCCAATGGTTTTGTATCAAAATATATAGTTGTTTTATTTTAGAACCACCAACAGGTATCAAAATATACTTTCTCAGAATAAGTTACTTTAGTTAAATACTTTTCAAATAGGCAATAGACTTTTGAATACAATAGTTACAGTTGTTGCCATAGGCAACACAATTTCAAACACAATAATACATTGAGCTCAATGGGAATTTCTAGTTAAATGCAATAGATTACTTTTTGGATTACTTTTCTTACCACAGGACTGGATCCTAGATTCAGTCCTGGGACATCTCCTGTAAACAGTTGAGTAGAAACGTTTTGGTTACAGTTGTGATTTTTAAGGAATATTATTGTATTTTAAAAGTTGACACTTAGAAACTTTTTCACATAGAATCACCAATGTTATCCTATGGGAGGAAATTCACTTAGCAGGTAAGTGGGGTTATTGTTACTTTTTCTAACTCAGTGTTGGATCCTGGATCCAGCACTGGTGCATCTCCTGTAAACAGTTGAAAGAATGTGTTTTTGTTATACAGGCGATCTTTAACGAATATTTGTAAGTTTGCAAAATCGACACTTTTTCAGCAAAAACCAGGCAATGTTATCCTATGGAAGGAAATTCAAGTTACCGGTAAGTACAGTTATGATAACGTTTTCTAATCAGTGCTGGGTACCTAGATCCAACACTGGCATCTCTCCTGAGAACAGGTGAGTAATTTCGTTTTTGATATTCGGACGATTTTTAGTGAATATTTCAAGATTTCAAAAGTTGACAGAAACTTTTTCGAACAGTCCATTGAAATGCATTGACTTTTACTGTAATATGCAGGTAGGTAAATATCGCGTTACTTTTCTAACCTCAGGACTGGGTCCTAGATTCAGTCCTGGGACATTTCCTGCAAACAGGTGAGTAAAGTCGTTTTGGTCAAACACACAATTTTTAAGCAATATTTTTAGTTTTTGAAACTCCACACTTAGTCGTTTTTCAGAGAAAAATACCCAATGTTATCCTATGGAGGAAAACAAGTTATCGGTTTGCAGGTACGTTTTTGACTGTGGGAGTCCAGGTTCTGGGGTTAGACTCAGGGGTCCCCCAGGGTCAGTGATGCACTCTTGTCGCACCCACAGCGGCACTAGGGCGGCCGGATGCAGAGTGTTGAGGCCCCAATGTTATCCTATGGGGGACAGGGGGCCTTCGGTTGGTGGCTGCTGGCTAGCAGGCCACTGGGTTGTGGGAGCAAAGCTCCTGGCTGTAGACTTGGCACAAAGGGGGAAGCAAGTGAGCACCAAAAGCGCACCCACAGCGGCACTCGGGCAGCTGGATGCAGGGGGCTATTATGGCGTCGGGTTCCCTGTTGAAGTCTATGGAGATTCTCCGGACTGGACAAACACTGCAGGCTTGGAAACGAGAGTCTCCTGGGATCTACCAACACTTCGAGGGGTAAGTTGAGATGTCTTGGCTTAGGTAGGCACCCTGGGTTTGGGCACACAAGGCCGTGGGGCGTCGGGTGCAGGGGTGCCTTTTAGTGTCGGATTTTTCTTTCCCGCTCTGGTCGCGGTAGGGGGACCCTCTGGACTGAGGCTGCAGGCTTCGTCTGGAGGCTTGAGGCAGGTCAGGAGTCGCCGGATTCCAGGTCAGGATCGCCGGGGAGACCACCTCTTGGTGTTTTTTTACTCCAGCTCGGGCCGGGTTCGGCGGGTGCAGAGTGGGCTGGATTCGCGATCCCGGGCTGGTGCCAGGGGTGCTGGTTTTGAACAAATCCGGTGTTCACGGGAGAAGCAGGCGGTTCAAGTGAAGGCAGGCAGGTCCTCCGGGGTTTGTGAGGTTGCTGGCTGCAGGACACACCGGGATTTCGCAGAAAGCAGGTTCGAGGGGAGACAGGCCGGTAGGACTGGGGCTAAGTCAGTTGTTGTCTTCCAGTGTTAGCAGGCTGCACGGCTGTTTGGTCCTTGTTCTTCTTTTCTTGTTGTCGTTGCTGGATCTGAGGAAGGAAGGTTCAGGGTGCCCCTAAATACTAACTTTAGGGGCGTTACAGGTAGGGCAAGGGCAGGGACCAATGGGTCCCTGTCCTGGGGTGAGTACACCCCCTATCCTGCCACTCTCCAGTGGGAGGGGGGCAGGAGCCCAGCTCTGATTGGGTAGGGCTCCCCATTCTCAAAATGGCGAGAGCCCAGAGTTGTGCTTTACCTCGCCTCCCCACCTGAGGGGTGGGGTTGGCAGAGGCTGGCACACCCCCTTCCCTTCCTTTGTTTTTCCCGCCTGTCTATCCGCCAAAGTGGGGGTCAGAACCGGTGGGGGCCAGTGGCCTGGAGACGCTCACAAAGGCGGCATGCCTTTGAAGCTCCCTCTGCCCATCCTGGGGGAGGAGACCGAGCACCTCGTCCCAGGATGTGCATTGTTGCAGGCCCAGGAGAGCGGATGGCTCTCTACCCAGGGGTCCAGCAACATGTCTGCTGTGTGGCAGCCTAGGCAGCCTCTCAGTCAGGACACTGGTAGTTGGATAGGTTTCAGGGGGCATCTCTAAGATGCCCTCTGTAGTGCATTTTACATTAAATCCCACACTGGCATCAGTGTGGGTTTAATGTGCTGAGAAGTTTGATACCAAACTTCCCAGTCTTCAGTGTAGCCATTATGGTGCTGTGGAGTTCGTAATGACAACCTCCCTGCACCATATACTCTTAATGGCATCACTGCACTTACAGTGCCCAGGAATGGCCCTGGGTACTGTAGGGGCACAGGGCTCATGCACCTGTGCCCACACCACTGGCATAGTGCACCCAGCTAGGGGGGTGACTGAGGTATGCCAGGGCAGTGTGTTTGTGGGCATGGCACACAGGGATGTGTGCCATGTCGACTCTCTGTTTAGTTCTGCACCAAGACACTCAGCCTGCAAAGGCAGGGTGTGTGTGTCAGGGTACAGGGCCTCTAAGGGTGGCACAATAAGTGCTGCAGCCCTTAGGGGCCTTCTCTGGTCACAGTGCCCTGGGTACCTAGGGTACCATTTACCAGGGGCTTACCTGTGACCAGAGATGCCAATTGGGTTTAGGCTTTAGTACAGTTTTTAGGGAAGGAACACAGGCCCTGGGTACCTGATTGGCAGGGACCCAGGGCACACCAAGGAAAAGTGCATCAGTTATCAGGCAAAAAGTGGGGGGGTTACTGCAACAGAAACCCACTTTCCTACATAGGGTCAACATTATTATTATACAAATTAATGAGTAAAAATGATGTTGAACTTCATTCAAACCATAAAAGCTGAAAGTTAGGTAAGGGCAGGAAGCCCAAATGACTCTCCCCGGAAGTGCCACAGAGACAAAACTAGAGAGCCCTCCTGTCGCTTGTCTGGTGCTAGTGGGCTCCGCAGGGGGAAAATAGTTGGTAAACCCATCAATATGCAGTTTTGTGAGGGCCCACGTCTCTTGGCAGCAGTGGATATCAAAGTTGTTGACAAGAGCCAGCCAAAATGGGTTCTGTAATTTGGCACCCAAACTGGCTGCATTCCAAGAGACAAGCATATAGGGCGGTTTGCCATTGAAACGAGTTATTGTCAGGCATAGAATGTGAGATAAGGGTATTAGACTTCAAAGTTAAAGACGTGGTTAAACTTCATTAACTTATTTGTGATTGATTTATTGGCAGGTGTGCTCTGAATCTCACATCGTGGTTGTCAGTCGACTGTCTCAAGCCCGGTTAGAGCTGAAAGCGGTTCTTTGTTGGAATGAACTAGCACAATTAAACAGCTTCCCCTCTTCCTACCTCTAAACCATAGGCAGCGTCATGGCTGGTAATTCAAAAGCGTGGTGGATACAAAAACCCGTGGTGATTGCCTCTACTCTGCTGTAAATCAAAAAGGAATGGTTCAACCTGGGCAGTAAATTACGCACAACACTTTTATTCCTGAAGTTGATAATAACATAGTGATAGGGATCAGATTTGGTTGGGTTGCCCACCCATGAAACTCTGTACCATGATGATCTCATTGTAAAGTGAAAACATTGCCCCCGTACTTAGGGTGGTCTTCCCCAAAAGTTTTACCTGCTTACCTCCACTTTCTGCTGTATTCGTTATGTCTTAGGACTCTAAACACTTTACCACTGCTAACCAGTGCTAACGTGCATGTGCCTTTCCCCTAAACATGGTTTCATTGACTTATCCAAAATTGGTATATTTAATTTATCTGTAAGTCCCAAGTAGAGTGTACCACCTGTGCCCAGGGCCTGTAAATTAAATGCTACTAGTGGTCCTGCAACACTGATTGTGCCACTCACACAAGTAGCCCTTTAAACATGTCTCAGGCCTGCCTCTGCAGAGCCTGTGTGTGGAGTTTACACTGCCATGTCGACTTGGCATTTAAAAACCCCAGCCAAGCCTTAAATTCCCCTTTTATTACATATAAGTCACCCCTAAGGTAGGCTCTAGGTAGCCATAGGGCAGGGTGCTGTGTAAGTAAAAAGTAGGACATGTACTTTTCAGTTTTACATGTCCTGGTAGTGAAAAGCACCTATATGTGTTTTTTACTGTTGGCCGGCCTACCCCTCTCATAGGTTTACATTGGGAATTCCATATTACACTTTTAAGCTGTAATTCCTGATTGAGAAGGAGTAGCTCTGTCATGTTTAATATAGTTCGAATGGTAATGATAAATCCTCTTTGCTGGCACAGTTTTATTTAACATTTCTATTTTAGAAAGGCCACTTTTAGAAAGTTTGGGCTGGACTGTTCCCATGAGGAGCAGGGGCAAAGACTAATTTGCATATAGCTGGGTCCAAACTGGGGTGGCATAGTGAGCAAAAGAACAGTGGATTAAACCCAGATCTGTTGACAGGGGGTGAGTGGTTGAAAAGTTTCAGCTCTCGATCCATCATCTTGCAATGTTGGCCGTAAGTGGCCAAGGGTATGCCCGTCGTGGGTCCCTTGCTCCCTGTGCCACTGGATTCAAGCTAGCCTGGCTGATGAGGGGTGATACCCAGAAACCGGTGCCGGAATACCTGTTTCTGGTCCAGGGAGAACCTGGCCAGGCAGTTCGGACTGGACTGTTCCCATGAGGACCAGGGTCAAGACTGATTTGCATATGACAGGGTCCAAACTGGGGTGGCATAGTGAGCAAAAGAACAATGGATTAAACCCAGATCGCTTGACTGGGGGTGAGTGGTTGAAAAGCTCCGTCCATCATCTTGTTGTGTTTGGTATGTTTGCCCTAAGTGGCCAATGCTAAGCCCTGATGTGGGCGCCTTGTTCGCTGTGCACTGGATTCACTCTCGCCTGACTGATGAGGGGTGATACCCCAAAAAAGGTCCTAGGATGCTTGTTTCCAATCCAGGGAGGACCTGGCCTGGTAGTTCGGGCTGGACTGTTTCCATGAGGAGCAGGGCCAAGGCTGATTTGCACATGGCTGGGTCCGAACTGGGGTGGCATAGTGAGCAAAAGAACAACAGATTAAACCCAGATCTCTTGACTGGGGGTGAGTGGTTGAAAAGTTTCAGCACTCCGTCCATCATCTTGTTGTGTTTGGTATGTTCGCCCTAAGTGGCCATGGGTATGCCCAGATGTGGGTCCCTTCCTCGCTCTGCCACTGGATCAAGCTAGCCTGGCTGATGAGGGGTGATACCCAGAAACCGGTGCCGGAATACCTGTTTCTGGTCCAGGGAGAACCTGGCCAGGCAGTTCGGACTGGACTGTTCCCATGAGGACCAGGGTCAAGACTGATTTGCATATGGCAGGGTCCAAACTGGGGTGGCATAGTGAGCAAAAGAACAATGGATTAAACCCAGATCGCTTGACTGGGGGTGAGTGGTTGAAAAGCTCCATCCATCATCTTGTTGTGTTTGGTATGTTTGCCCTAAGTGGCAAATGGTAAGCCCTGATGTGGGTCCCTTGCTCGCTGTGCACTGGATTCACTCTCGCCTGACTGATGAGGGGTGATACCCCAAAACAGGTCCTAGGATGCTTGTTTCCGGTCCAGGGAGGATCTGGCCAGGCAGTTCGGGCTGGACTGTTCCCATGAGGAGTAGGGTCAAGACTGTTTTGCATATGGCTGGGTCCAAACTGGGGTGGCATATTGAGCAAAATATTGTTCTTGACTGGGGGTGAGTGGTTGAAAAGTTTCGGCACTCCGCCCATCATCTTGTTGTGTTTGATATTTTTAGAAAGATGGCATGTCTCTGCTGTTGAAGCTTTCCATGCCTGCAGCCTGTCTCCAGTACACATCTGGGGTAGGTTACAGCTGGACTTTGCGCATTCCCTCTAGATAGCCACACACAAAGGAAGGGTAGATGTGACTGCATCCTAATGGCTCATCCTGGGCAGGATAGAACGGAGGAGCTGACACACCTCAACGGGCAGTGTCCTGTCCCCACACAAGGGGTTGATTACCCCCATGTATTGAGTCTGGAGCCGGGGCTGGGAACTGAGGACCTCTGTGCACTTCAACACCCCTCTTTGAAGTCACCTTCACTTCAAAGGAACAACTGGGTTTAAGTACTGAGTCTCTGACCCCACCAGATCAGACACTTCTGGACCTGTAAAAAACTCTGCCAGGAAGAAGGACTGCTGTGCTGCTACTCTGCTGGACTGCTGCTCTGGAAGAACTGCTTCTCTGCCCTGCTGCCTGCTACCCTCTGCCCCTGCTGAGGAAGAACTGGACTCTTGCTTGAACCCAGAGTCATCTCTAAGGGTATGCTGGCTTGCCTCCTGTTTTGAGACTCAGGGATATCGAAGTCTCACCTCCTCCCTCTGTGCCTGGTCCATTGGAAGTGGATCCAGGTGCTTGCTCCAGTGGAACCGACACATCCTCTGCTGTGTGAAGCAGAATCGGCGCATCACAGCTGTTGCGAGAACAAGAATCGGCACATCACACTTGGATCCAGCACATCCCCTCCAGAACTGCTGCATCGCCGCCGCCGCTGCAGTATGAGATGATCGACAAATCGCCTCGACTGTATTTAGAAACCCGGTGCATCAGCTTCGGAACCAACGCATCTTGGCTTCGGCGCTTTGTCTTCAGAACAGACGCATCACCACCATTGCGTGGAGAAAATCGGCACATCATCTCGACTGCAGGGATCAACACCGATGCATCGCTCGGCTGCGCCACGCATCTTGCTGTTGCGACCAGGATCAAGGTACTTTGTCCAGCCGACCTTGAGTGGCTCCCGTATCGGGCCAGCGCTCCATCGGAGTTGGCCTGAACTCTTGACTTTGCCCCAGTCCAGTGAGACCAGATAACCCCCATAAGCGCTTAGTGCTTCTAAGCGCTGTTTTTCACTTTTAATCTTTAAAAATTCATATCTTGACTTCTACTTATTGGATTTTTGTCATTTTGGTCTTCTTTTATTTATAAAATTGTAATTTGGGTTTGTAAACTGGTGTGGAGTCTTTTTGTGGTGTTTTCACTGTGTTACTGTATGAAGTGTTGCACAAATACTTTACACATTGCCTCTTAAGTTAAGCCTGCCTGCTCTGTGCCAAGCTACCAGAGACTGAGCACAGGTTAATTTATGGTGTGTATCTGACTTACCCTGACTAGGATTGTGGTTCCTTTTTGGACAAGGTGCATACCTCTGCCAACCACAAACCCCATTTCTAACATGCCACATAATGGCAAAGTTCCTGCGGGCCGAGAGGAACCCAAACAAGCAGCATTCTGATTTACTGGCATGTTGTCCACCTGTATAGCAGTAGCACCATCGTCCAAGTGAGAAACAGCCTGATTTTGTAGCATTTTTAAATTATATATTTTTAAAAATCATTAGAATATATTTCATTTATGATTTTCAAACACATAAATCATCATGTCTATTGATAGCAGATGTAGCTGCACATTGGACTTTTGCATTGTATGATGATCCTGCATTTATACCGTTTACAGTCAGGTTCTTCAGATATTAAAGACACAGTGGTGGCTTAACAATATATTGGGCTGAGTGAATAGTTCCTTAATATAGAGCTCATTTATACTTGTATAATGCTTCTCTCTATACTGGGTTAGTACATCATCTTGCACAGTTGCCACCATTTATGTTGCATCCCTATAGTTCCTATCTTCAAAGAAGGAGTAACACACACACACACACACACGCATGCACACACACGCATGCACACACACGCATGCACACACACACACACACGTGTGCTACTCCTATATATATATTCAGCTAGCTACACTTGCCTGTTTTAGGGATGTATCACTCCCCGTTTCTTCCCCGCATTGGCCCGCTTAGTATGCCTGATATGGCCCCCATATTTCTTTAGTGCGACTCTGTGGCGTGAGGAGTCCTCGGTATGGTTTGATTGTGTATTGCAATAGGTCATGTCCTTGTGCCACTTCTCAAGCATTGGTAGAGGGCCCCGGCCCCACCGCATTGCGACTCTTCGTAGCTCCTCACACTACGATGTATCTCCTTGTCATACCCCAACAACGCCACTAGCGGGGACAGTTCTAATAATGTTCCCGGTGATGGTCTCTAGTTCCCTAAGTACGGCCTGCCAGAAAGCCCCAATTTTCATGCAGTACCAGGTCAGATGCACAAAGTCCGCCTCTGCTGCTCCACAGTGTCGGCAATTAGGCGTATCGCCAACCCATAATAAAATAATCGGACAGGGGTGTAATATACTCTGTTGATATATTTAAAGTGTATCAGTTTATGTCTGCTATTTAAAGATACTGTTTTTTAACACAGAGCAGTAGTATTGCCATTGCTTATCCCTTATAGTTACCCCTAAATCATTTTGCCATGCAATTCGGGCCCTAGATATTCCATGTGTGTGAGCTTCCTGCGCATGCACGTAAACTAAAGTCTAGTCACTAAATGGCTGGGAGAGGATAGTTAGATTAGAGACCTAGGTGCCAGCCTTTCTGGAGGTTCGAGGAAAAAGTAAAACTGCTGTAGGGCCGTGGGGTTATCAGAGCGCCGTCCTACTTTTTCCCAATCTAGCATGGTGCGGTCCGCAAAGAAGTCACCCATAACAATAATCCCCAGGGCCGCTAAGGCCGTCTGTGCACCCCGCTCTCTTCCCATGGGGAACCATGTGCACCAGCTTATTAGAGTGTTTGGTGAATATAAAAATGATCCCGCCTGCTGTACAAGCAATCTCTGCCAAGAGTTAACCGTTGTGTTTACTAGGCCGATAACACTATGTTTACAAGACGGTGTTCCAAACAGTAGCTGCAGTAGGGTCGAGGATCCCGCTGCGTCCCGTTCCAGCCACAAGTGCGGGAGATCCTTTCAGCCATGTATCCAGAAGTGGGCATGGGCGCATTGAGCAACCCTGTAATATGTCTCTCGGTCAGGGGCATTTAATCCTCCCCTGGAGTATGGTAAGGTGAGTGTTTCCCAGCTCCCTCTCGGTTGTTTGCTGGCCCAGGGCAGACGGGTCAGAAGTGTTTGGAGTCGCTGAAAGAACGACATGGGTAAGAGTATGGGAATATTCATAAATAGAAACAGAAAACAGGGCAAGATCACCATCTTCATTACAGCATTGCGGCCCGTGAGTGAGAGCGGTAATCTGATCCAGCGTTCTATGGGGCATATTCTCAAGGAGCTATCGCCGAGTTGCCGGCACTTTATCGCAGCCAAATCCGCGATAAATTTATCACCCCATTCCCAAGCTGGTGCTAACAGCCCATAACACCAGTTTACCTGCGATAGCAGTCGCAAAAAACATCGCCACAGAGGAGCCCGGCAACTAACGCTAATGATATGCACAGTAGGCGTTCCCGTGCTAAAAGCCGCGACAACACCACTCCACAACATTCTCAACGACCAGCCAGATCTGCGATAAGATCACAAAACATGCGCTAAGGCGCGTTAGCAGCAGGAAACTAACACCTGCTCCTACCTGGTGAAAAGTCGGACGACAACCGGCACCAGACAAGGGAGCACAGCCCATAGCTACACATGAAGAACAACAGATGCCCTGGAGCAACCCATCATGCAGGCCTGAGCCCCAATAGGTCAACAACACCCACCGCCACCACCCCCAGGACCCCCCTGGGGCCCTACCCCGGCACCCCCTATGGACAAAGACATTGCACATCAACTCCACGAAATCATGAACCAAACAAATCGCCTGAAGTCGCACAATCACAACACCCAACATACATGTGTGGCCAGAAAAAGGGAAATCATACACCCATATCAAAATATCCAAACAATACGTTTATTACAGAACAAACCAAAAAAACAATTCTGAAGAGGCATGGCGGGTCGTCTCAGGACATTCTGTAAGTCACAGCCTGCAAAACAGAAATCTGGATCAGAAGGTGTGCCATGCGCCCATAAAAGTACAGAGAGAGAGAGCGAAAGAGAGGAAGAGAGAGGGAGAGAGAAAGAGAGAGGGAGAGAGAAAGAGAGAGGGAGAGAGGGAGAGAGAAAGAGAGAGGGAGAGAGAAAGAGAGAGAAAGAGAGGGAGAGAGAAAGAGAGGGAGAGAGAAAGAGAGGGAGAGAGAAAGAGAGAGAAAGAGAGTGAGAGAGAAAGAGAGGGAGAGAGAAAGAGAGTGAGAGAGAAAGAGAGAGGGAGAGAGAAAGAGAGGGAGAGAGAAAGAGAGAGGGAGAGAGATAGAGAGAGGGAGAGAGTGCCGACACTGCGGACCTAGGCCTCACTGCTCACCTGCTGCCACCGGTGTGTCTCCAACCACGTGCCGGTATTCACAGCAGTCCCCCAGGTCCGTCATCTGAAACAGTTTCCAGAGACATGAATGGCAGAGTCCATACAGTTGCACACGCCACTATTGCTTGCCTGCCCCTGCGCATACAGGCTGCTGCACCCCAGCCCCTCCCGCCGGCCAGCGGTGATTGCCCGCCCCTGCGCAACCAGGCCTCACTGCTCACCTTCCGCCAGCAGCGTGTCCCCAAGAGGGCCCACCACGTTCCGGAGGGATCTCCAAGCCCGGTGCCCGCGACCATGGCACCCTCCACATCATGCAGCCCCGCACCCCGGGCCACCAGGTCACACACCTGACTCTGGGTCTTGATTTCGCAATGGCAGAGACCACATCAGTGCACACGGCATCATCGTAGGCTGCACACCCGCTCAGCGCTTGAGGTGCCACTAACTCTGTGAAGCGCGACGCAACGCCACGTGGCGGGAGGGCCGCACTGCCCGCTGGCCCAGGCCTACACTGCGGTCCAGCAGGGCTCACACTAATCCTTGCCAGTCCGGACCTCCAGGACGGCGCATCATCACAGGCTGCACACCCGCTCAGCACTTTAGGTGCCCCTATCTCACTGCACCGCAAGACACCGTCCCGTGGCGGGGTGCCTGTGCCTGCCGCAGTGTATCCGGTGCCACCAAGTCTGTGCACCGCTAGCCATGGACCCTTAATGATTGAGTCCCGTTGTGCGGACGCCATCATGTCATCCCCGGCACTGGGCAATGTGAGGTGGCAGGGCCCTAGGCCCTCATGCACACATGCGGACTACACGGAGCCACCCAGTCAGAGAGAGTGGAAATGGCGTCCAGCACGTGCGCCAGGCCCTTTTTATTGCCAGGGTCACATGTCCTGTGACGCCAGTGCTGGATGGGTGTGGTGTGGGTGTACACCAGCCGTAAGGGAGTGGCTGTGGCATGCTGACAACTAGACCTGTGAGCTGCAGATCCCCACAGTGAAGACCTGGGACATGTAGCGTTGTTGTCCCCCCCTGTGTGCGTAATCGGAGTGGGCTGTCCTGGCGTATGCCAGTCCAGCGTAAGGGTGTGAACAATGACCCGGGGCTCTGGGCGTGGTACCGTTTTGGGCTGGACAAGGAAGTGACCAAAGGATGTGTCTCCGTTGTAGAGTCGGCGCCACACGGACCGGAATTGGCAATCTGTCACCCTGTGACAATAGTCCCACAACATGGGCAACATGGACGTAAGGGGGAATCACTGACCCTACATTCATCCATACTTCCACACTTGAAAGATCATAGACATGACACATCTGTGTGGATATGAATGTTTATTACACATTCAAGGGAGTGTTGCAGCTGGAGCAGTACAGGGCCATGCCAACCCCACTTCACATTGTCGGCCCGTGGAGGGCCAGCCAGAGTCCTACAGGGAATGACAGGTACATCAGGAGAGGAGGAGTTCAGTTCGCAGTCTGATAGCTGTGTCATTGGTGACCAAACATAATATGGCAGTCCATGTCGAGGTCCAAGGTGAGTGTCTCAGAGTGCATCGGGGGACAGTGGAAGGTGATGATGCAGAGGGCAGAACCAAGCAGAAACAGGCCACATGGCGGAGATAAATGCTACTGTGTCCTCCTGACCACGAGGGCTGATTCATCCGCATCTTCGTCCTCTGCTGTTGCATGTGCCTCACATGTGGGTGGTGGTGTACTGTCTCCAGCACTGTGTGGCACAGACACATCAGGGGCCGGAGATGTGGATGGGGTGGTAGCAGCAGCATGCATCAGCGCCAGGCCTTGTGGCAGCAATGCCATGAGGAGGGTCTTTAGGGCATTGAGGGACCCAGCTACCTCTCGCTGGTGTGCAGCCGTTGCAGCCGCTCTTTCCGCCTGCGTCCGCTCCATGTTCTCCATGATCCTCCGCATGTGTCCGAACTCCCGGGCGAGATCGCTGGAGGCACTCTGGCTAGACAGTCGTTCTTGTCGCAGAGTCAGGACTCTGGCGATGTCAGCCATGGTCCGTTGGAGAGCATGGAGCGGACTGTGGGTGTCCGTTAGGGACTGTGAGTGGTCCCTGATGGGACTTAGACACCCACATATCGCGTCTAGCTTGGCTGCCATGCGGTCGAACCCCACCTGCACCTGTTCAGCCAGCTTCTCCTGGCACCCCAACACATGGCGTTGGAAGGCCATGTGTTCGTCGTGGGAGTCCTGGGAGGCAGCCGTGCTGGTGGGTGCTGCCTGCTGTGTGTACTGTGCAGGGGGGGCTCCTCGTGGCAGCTGGGCTGCCCTGATCCTGGAAATGGGCTGCGGAGGCTCTCCACGAGCTGTTCAAGGGCGTCTGAGTCGAAGGTGTGGTGGTCCTCTTCCTCATCAGAGAAGAGAGGTTCGGACTGCTCTGCAGGAGGTGTTGGATTTCCCCCTGCAATGTGAAGGGGAGATGCAGTTTAACATCGTGTGCACATGTATGTTGACGCATTGTACATGTCTGAATTCAGACTGCATGACAGTGTACATTGTGACTGTTTGGGGGGGCTGCCTATTTGATGGGGGACAGTGGACATCCCGACTACATCACCGATGTGAGTTTGTACTTGTACATTGTCAACTCACATTTCCCTGCAGTGTCATATGTGATTGGCCAGTTACTACGCACATGCGGCACCTGTTGTGTCCTCTGTTCTGTTGTGGACGTGTTGCGGTTTGCACCACCTCGTTGTCAATGTTGATGTGCTCTGCATGATATGTGTGTGTGCCGCATTTTGGGGGAGTCGCCCCTGCAGCTCTGATTTAGCTGCTCTTCTCCCTTCCATGCGGTGTGCCTCTGGGTTCTGTGCTTATGCAGTGCTGAGATGTTGCATGCCTGTGTGCATTGGTCTCTTGGTGGGAGTTGTGGGTCTGGGGCATGTTTTGTCCGCAGATGTGCTATGCTTAATTGTGCATGTGTGCCATTGTGCCCATCTCCCCCGTCCCCCAGTCCCTGGTGGTTACTCACCCTGTTGCTGTTGTGTCCGGTCATGTTGAGCAGTGTCCGGTCCCCCGACTTCCTGCCACCGTCTCCCCACTGATGACTGTGGAGACCATTTCCTCCATCTCGTCCAGCTCCTCCTGTGGCGCTGGACTCCCACCTCCAGTCTGCATTGCTGCCTTCCGGTTGTTTGCGAGTTTCAGCTTGGTTTTGCGCTTCACATCATTCCAGCGCCTCTTGACCTCGTCCATTGTCCTCTTCAGCACTCCGACTGCATTCACCTTGTCCACGATGGTCTGCCATATTCCATTTTTAGTTGCCAGTGACACAGTGGAGGTGACGAACAGTGATTGATGGTGTTCTATCACCTCCGTTATCAGGATCCTGTTTTCCTGCGGACTGAACTTCGTCTTCTTCTTCTTCTTGTCCTTGCCCTTCCCTGACCCCGAGGTCCCAGGCTGGTCCTCCGTGGGGCTTGTGGGGTTCTGGCTGTCCTCTGTACTTGCTCCGGCTGCCTCCATTGTGCTTCGCTGTTGTTTGGCTTTTGTTTGTATGTTTTTTTCTTCTTTTATGGTGCATTTTCCCGCATGACGCGTGGGACTTGCAGGCCTGTGGCTGGTTTTCATAGATTTTTGTATCGCGATTGGCGTCATCGCTACTATTCTCACGTTGGGGTTTCGCGTTTTTGCGGCGTCGCGTTGTTTTTAACGCGTTCATTTGACGCCTTGTCCTGTGACTATCGCATGGTACCGCCGTGTTGTGAATACCACGTTGACACGGAGTTGTTTTTCCGCGATGGACTGCGATGTGTGGGGTTGCGTTAAGCTACACTTGCGGTAGTTATCACACATTCTTGAGAATATGCCCCTATGTCTTCTGTCAGTCTCTGTGTGACTTTGCCGTAGTTCTCCAGTATCACAACTTCAGGATTTGTGTGCACCTGTACACCTAAGTATCGGATAGAGTCTGACGACCATTGGAGTGGAAATTCCAGCTGCACCTGGTTCCATAGCTGGAGTGAGCTGGAAAATAGTGAACTTACTCCAATTGACCTGTATTCTGGAGTAGTCACCAAATTGGGCACTTCATTTAACACTGCAGTAAGATTACGATCTGGGTCTCTTATGTACAAGAGCGTGTTGTCTGCGTATGCAGAGATTGTTAGTTTGTAGCTCGGGAATCTCAGACACTTATGTGCTCGGTACTCCCATAGTGCGCATGCCAACAGTTCTGCGACTAAGGCATATAGCAGAGGGGACATAGGGCATTCCTGTCTTGTGCCTCTCTCAATTCTGATGGGGATTGAAGTCATATTATTGATTCTCAGCCGCGCAGTTGGTAAAGTGTACAGAACCGTCACTAGTCTGGCAAATACGTCCCCGACGCCTACGCGCCACAATACTTTAAACATAAAGCTCCATTCCACTGAATCAACCGCTTTTTCAGTGTCTAGGAATACGGCTGCTGCCCGTACCTCGGGGTCCAATCTCTGAATTTTGCCAAACAGTGTACGGAGATTTGATTTTAGGTGACGCCCTGGGATGAAACCGGTTTGTTCCACACCAACCAGCCCTGGAAGCAATGGTGATAGGCGCTTAGCTAAGATTTTGGCATAGATTTTGGTGTCCACATTTAGTAAGGACAATGGCCTATAAGAAGAACAGTCAACTGTGGGTTTATCAGGTTTCAGAATCGTTACCAGCAGTGCTTACCGCATTGTGAGAGGCATGCAGCGATCTGCAGCCATCTCCTCAAATAGTGAAATCAGGTGCGGGATCAGCAATTCTTGGTATGCTTTGTAAAAGGCAACTGTGAGGCCATCTGTGCTGGGCGCTTTCCCCTAGGACATAGTTTTAAGTGCAGCACAAATCTCACCAGGGTTCAGAGGAGCCAGAAGGTGTTCCCTATGCTCATTAGTAAGCTGTTCCATGGTAATATGCACTAGATATTTTGACTCAGCCTTGTCCTCTGAGACAGACCGCGAGCCATCAGTGTAGTATCTGACCAAGCGGTCCAGTATCTGTTGAGTTGTTTCAAGCTTCCGTCCTCCCTCATCATGTATGTCAGTGATTCTATTCTCATCTCGGCGGGGTCGCAGTAGAGTGGCAAGTGTGGCACCAGGTCTCTATCCTTCTCCATACGCCCTGGCTACTGTATATTTACCTAAGTGAGTACCTCTTGCAATGAGGTGTCGTAGTAGTCATCTAAATTAGTTTTAATCTCACACAGGAGGTGCCCCTCTGCCATTTCCACATGTTGTTTCTCTAGTACTGCGATCTCTTTTACCAGGAAGGCTAAGCAGTTGCGCAGTGACTTGAGAACCCCCATGTGTTTAGACATTGTGATGCCACAAATATAAATTTTGAATGACTCCCATACTATAGCAAATTTATCTACAGAGCCTATATTGTATGTGAAGAACTCAGTGATCCCCAGCGCTATTTCATTGCGAAATACAGAGTCAAGTAGGGAATACTAAGGCAAGCGCCAAGTGAACGCCGCAGGTCGACATTTGCCCAATTCCAGGTGCAAAAGCACCAGTGAGTGGCCTTAATTCATGTGCGGCATTACACTCCCTCACACGAGGGGCCAATTCTCGTGATATCAAACTGTAGTTAATGCAGGTGTGCATGTCATGCACCAAGGAGTAGTGTGTGAACCTCCCAGCTGTGTTTGAGCTATGCCGCCATATATCTAGAAGGCCTTCCCTGTGCATTATTTTGGCTATCATGCAGGCCGCAGCCACAGGACGTCTAGCTGCGCCCCTAGATCTATCCAACTCTGGGTTCAATGTACAATTGAAATCTCTCCCCCCATATTATGGGTAGGTCCTCAAGTGTGAGAATACACTCATTGAAAGAGTTATAAAAGTGAGGGTCATCAAAATTAGGGCCATAAACCCCGACCAACAGAACTGCCAGGTCTCCCTTGTTACACCGTGTGGCCACATATCTGCCGGCTGGGTCAACATACACCTCCTGTAACTTTACGTTCGAACCCCTGCGTGCCCCCACCAAGACTCCCCTGGCAAGTGAGTTGAAGCCTGCCGCCACACATTGGCCCCGCATTCTATGTTGTGTGAGGACTCCGCCACATGGAGCTAGGTGTGTTTCTTGTAATATTGCTACATCACACTGTGTCTCTGCAAGTAGGCTCCGATTTTACGTATCTTCCTATGGTCGATTGGGCCCCTGACATTCCATGTTAATAAACGCAGCAGCAAATCATCCAGGATCAGTGGTGTGTTTTGGTCTACTGACATTATTCGTCCGCCTGTCCTTGTGCAGTAGCTGTGTGAGTGAGCCCTCCATAGACATATGCGTAATATCCCTCCCACCCTCCATCCACGCTGTGTAAACACCCAATCGACACAGCAAAGCTATTTCCCACCACATCTCTCTCAACCCCCGAACATTTTATTGTAACAAAACCATGTGGTACACACCAGAGGGCAGATGTTGCCTGACCCATTACTTATATATAAGCTAATACTACCTAAGTGCCGGTCTTCACCATAGTTTGTGTATATGTGTATTTGTATGCAGTAACCTGCATGTACCCGCCCCAGCCCCGGCACCCAGAGCCCAAAAGCTGTTCGAGTCAATGGTGTCTAATCCCCAATGAGCTTGCCCAGCATAGCATTATAAAGAAAATTCTTGTTATGCACAATAAATCATCCCTCAGCCCAATCCAGTTCTCTAAACATAAAAGATCCAGTGAGGGAAGGTAATTCCACTTTAACTACCAACGGGAGAGCCACTTGACTCATGGAACCCTTCCCTATTTCAAAAGTACTTTGTGAGGGAGATTTAGTGAATAGTTCGCTTCTTTGAGTATTTTAGTCCTCTGTACCTTGCATGTTCTCCGTCTCTCCACTGTCCGACCTGAGGGAGTGTCGCAGCGCCCCTCTAGCTCCCCTCTGCTTGAGGAATTGCCTGACTTGTTTCGGGTCACTGAATATGGTTATCTTATCGTCTGCCGCGACACGCAGCCTGGCTGGATATAACCTGGTTTAGTCAATTTGGAGTTCCTGCAATCCCTTTTTGGCTTGTGTGAAGAGACGGCGCTCCTTCTGCACCTGTTGGGTAAAGTTCGGGTACAGTGCTATTTCAGATCCGTCATATCTGAGTACCTTTAGTTTGTGTGCCATCTTCAGCGCAGCATCACGATCCCTATAATTCAAGAGTCGGGCTATGATCGCACGCGGCAGGGCTCCAGTAACAGGCCGCAGGGCCAAAGACTTGTGTGCACACTCAACTCTGAATATGTCAGAGAAAGTCTCCCTTCTCAGTAACCCAACAAGTAACTGCTCCACGAAGTGTTCCATGTTGGCAATGTCCGTTTTCTCAGCAAAATCCACTATCCTTAGATTATTCCGTCTCAAGAGGGCCTCTAAGTCTTCCGTCTTGGACTGCAAAGCTGATAGCAATTTATCTACTTTCTTTAGATTGGTGGACATTGAAGTTTGTGCTTCCTCAGTCTCAGACACAGAATGCTCGACGGCATCCAGCCTCTCTGTGTGCTTGTCGAGACGCTCCGACATTCGGTCCATCCTAAACGTTAAGGCCTCTATTTTGCCATCAATCTTTGTGAGGCTCCACTGCATTGTCATGAAAGATTTGCTTCAAGTCTGCATCATCCTGTTTCCAATTTCACCCAACGCATTCTCCTGCACATTGTCTCCGTCCCCATGCTTTTTGGGTGTTTTCCTTAGGTCAAATTGTAGCTTGGGCTGTGATCTATCTGGTTTGCCCATTGTCTCTATTGTTTAACAGCAGAGTGGCAGCGGGACTATGACCAACGTCACCCACCTCACAATGTGTGGACGTAAGGCTGTCCGTTTTGCTGGGCCCCCCAATAAGTTAATTACAGGCTCCCTCAGGAGGCCTTGGGTTGCTCCCCTCTCATGCCGCGCTGCAGGGGGTACTCTCCCAGGCCAAATTGCTCTCTTATTCAGCTGTAGGCAATGGAATTATGGCAGGCTGGGAACAGCCCAGTTGAGGGTCTAATCCCACCAGTAGGTTACCCCAGACAGGCCTTGCTGTCATCTCAGGGATCCTGGGTCTGGGGCCTATCGCTTACTGTTCACGGTGGGTGCTCTACAGCTCTTACCCCTCACTGTTGTGTGCGGTCTGCACCGCCGTCAGCCCTGTCCCACGTAGACGACACTTCTTTTCTCCTCTGGCAATGCGGTCACCCCAGCCACAAAAGCCCACACTGCGCGCAGGCCCTTGGTGGACACTGCAATCTGGGTCCAGGGGTCTCCAACACCCACCAGCAAGGGCTGCCACGCCCCACAGCTAGGCCCATCCAGGAACCACCAAGGGCCGCATTATGTCCGCGCGGAAGCCTGAACATCCGCGCTATCAATCGGCCAGCAGTGCCAGCTGCTCCCCAGTGGCTGTCCCGGGCAGGTTGCTCCCTCGCTTCGATCTGGGGTCCACAAGGCTCCTCTCACACGCATCCGCCTGCGACCGTGAAGTGCAAGCAACAGCAGCCACGCCAGGAAATAAAACCCTCAATTGATCCAAGCCTGATATTAACAGAGTCCATAAAACCATAAATAAATTTCTCCATGGCCTCAAATTTGGAGCACAGTTTAGAACAAAGAGCAGCACCCTTAGTATGGTTATGAGATTCTAACAATGTTCCATTGGACGCTTGCTTTCCCTTGCCATATGTCCCACATCTGGCTTCCTTCTTCTTTTCGACTGGTAGTGATAGAGTCAATGCCATCCTTTAGGGCCTCCCCCTGCACAGCCCCTGACGTACGGTCAGAATGACAACAAACCTCCTCCACAGTGCCTAGTACCCCAGTTGAAGGGATGGATTTTGCAGTGCAACTGTTCTGGCAGTTGGCAGATCTTCTATTAGCATCTTGCTTAGTAAACAATAAATTCCTCGGCAAAATATATCTGTTCATCGAGCACTGTCATGGCATTCGTAAGAAACTTTGCAATAGAATTGGAAACAGATTATCCTTAACCATAGTAGCTATTTTCCCATGACAATAGCTCAGCTGATATACTGAGACAGACACCTCAAATGAAAGGATAGATGGGATGCCGCAACTCTAATAACAATAGGCCAAGATTAGTGACTCAACCCAGCCTCCTCTGGCCTCAGATGGGCCAACTCTTGGCACAGTGCGTGTTGGAGCCTCTCCTCCTCCTGCTCAGGGCTCTGTGGGCTGAATACTTGTGGGCAATGAAGTCCCCCTCTCAGTTTGCAGGCATCCCAAGCCGTGGGATAGTCTGAGCGCTTTTAAAGCGCAGTGCGCATTGGAGCTCTTTCTCTTCCTGCTCAGGGATCTATGGGCTGATGTGTTCTGGGCAAGGAGTCCCCCACTCAGTCTGTAGGTGTTGCCAATTCCATGCCAGTACCGGAAGCTTTGGATTATGCTTCTCTTTGTTCACTTGCAAAAATACAGCAGCCAATCAACATTAAACAAAACCTTAAACTACATTTCCCATGAGTCTCATTGATCTTGACCCCATAGTGCCACCAATCACAGTCCATTGGTCCTTATAAAGTCCCCTGTGACTATTGTCCTTCCTCTTTCTTTGCTGCTGCAGGAGCATTAGATAAGTGTTAATTATCCTTTTATGTATATCGATAATTGACTGTTTTATTTATATCTACTGATCGGCCATCGGGCTGCTGTTGTGATGGACTGAGCTCCCTCCTTCTCCCATTCAGTATCGACGTGGAGCGGGGACTATTGGAGCGCACGCTGTGCTCGGAAGCGAGGAGTCAATTCTCTTTCTATGTAGAGTCCGCGCATACGCATTGTTACCGTGCTGTGATTGAATAAACAATTTGCTAGCATTCGCGCCAAGAATTTTCAATTCTATTAAGGACACGGAGGCGAGGATTATGCTGTCTCTTTCTTCACTGTTTATTTTACAGCAGCCAATGAAAAGCATTTAAACATTTTAATAAACCACATTTGCAAAAACAACAGTTGATGGACAGAATGCAGAACAATGTCATACATTCACCCCAGTACAGAGATCTGGGCCTAAATCCATCGTTTTTTTGCTCACCATGCCATTCCAGTTTGAACCCAGCCATATGCAAATCAGTCTTGACCCTGTGCCTCATGGGAACAGTCCAGCCCGAACTGCCAAGCCAGGTCCTCCCTGGACTGGAATCAAGCATCCTAGGACCGGTTTCGGGGTTTCACCCTCTTCAGCCAGGATAGCTTGATTCCAGTGGCATGGAGAGCACGGGACCCACGTCTGGGCATACCCGTCCCACTCGGGGTGACAAATGCAAAAACAACAGTTGATGGACAGAATGCAGAACAATGTCATACATTCACCCCAGTACAGAGATCTGGGCCTAAATCCATCGTTTTTTGCTCACCATGCCATTCCAGTTTGAACCCAGCCATATGCAAATCAGTCTTGACCCTGTGCCTTATGGGAACAGTCCAGCCCGAACTGCCAAGCCAGGTCCTCCTGGACTGGAATCAAGCATCCTAGGACCGGTTTCGGGGTTTCACCCTCTTCAGCCAGGATAGCTTGATTCCAGTGGCATGGAGAGCACGGGACCCACGTCTGGGCATACTCGTCCCACTCGGGGTGACAAATGCAAAAACAACAGTTGATGGACAGAATGCAGAACAATGTCATACATTCACCCCAGTACAGAGATCTGGGCCTAAATCCATCGTTTTTTTGCTCACCATGCCATTCCAGTTTGAACCCAGCCATATGCAAATCAGTCTTGACCCTGTGCCTCATGGGAACAGTCCAGCCCGAACTGCCAAGCCAGGTCCTCCCTGGACTGGAATCAAGCATCCTAGGACCGGTTTCGGGGTTTCACCCCACTTCAGCCAGGATAGCTTGATTCCAGTGGCATGGAGAGCACGGGACCCACGTCTGGGCATACCCGTCCCACTCAGGGTGACAAATGCAAAAACAACAGTTGATGGACAGAATGCAGAACAATGTCATACATTCACCCCAGTACAGAGATCTGGGCCTAAATCCATCGTTTTTGCTCACCATGCCATTCCAGTTTGAACCCAGCCATATGCAAATCAGTCTTGACCCTGTGCCTCATGGGAACAGTCCAGCCCGAACTGCCAAGCCAGGTCCTCCCTGGACTGGAATCAAGCATCCTAGGACCGGTTTCGGGGTTTCACCCCTCTTCAGCCAGGATAGCTTGATTCCAGTGGCATGGAGAGCACGGGACCCACGTCTGGGCATACCCGTCCCACTCGGGGTGACAAATGCAAAAACAACAGTTGATGGACAGAATGCAGAACAATGTCATACATTCACCCCAGTACAGAGATCTGGGCCTAAATCCATCGTTTTTTGCTCACCATGCCATTCCAGTTTGAACCCAGCCATATGCAAATCAGTCTTGACCCTGTGCCTCATGGGAACAGTCCAGCCCGAACTGCCAAGCCAGGTCCTCCCTGGACTGGAATCAAGCATCCTAGGACCGGTTTCGGGGTTTCACCCCTCTTCAGCCAGGATAGCTTGATTCCAGTGGCATGGAGAGCACGGGACCCACGTCTGGGCATACCCTTCCCACTCGGGGTGACAAATGCAAAAACAACAGTTGATGGACAGAATGCAGAACAATGTCATACATTCACCCCAGTACAGAGATCTGGGCCTAAATCCATCGTTTTTTGCTCACCATGCCATTCCAGTTTGAACCCAGCCATATGCAAATCAGTCTTGACCCTGTGCCTCATGGGAACAGTCCAGCCCGAACTGCCAAGCCAGGTCCTCCCTGGACTGGAATCAAGCATCCTAGGACCGGTTTCGGGGTTTCACCCCTCTTCAGCCAGGATAGCTTGATTCCAGTGGCATGGAGAGCACGGGACCCACGTCTGGGCATACCCGTCCCACTCGGGGTGACAAATGCAAAAACAACAGTTGATGGACAGAATGCAGAACAATGTCATACATTCACCCCAGTACAGAGATCTGGGCCTAAATCCATCGTTTTTGCTCACCATGCCATTCCAGTTTGAACCCAGCCATATGCAAATCAGTCTTGACCCTGTGCCTCATGGGAACAGTCCAGCCCGAACTGCCAAGCCAGGTCCTCCCTGGACTGGAATCAAGCATCCTAGGACCGGTTTCGGGGTTTCACCCCTCTTCAGCCAGGATAGCTTGATTCCAGTGGCATGGAGAGCACGGGACCCACGTCTGGGCATACCCTTCCCACTCGGGGTGACAAATGCAAAAACAACAGTTGATGGACAGAATGCAGAACAATGTCATACATTCACCCCAGTACAGAGATCTGGGCCTAAATCCATCGTTTTTTGCTCACCATGCCATTCCAGTTTGAACCCAGCCATATGCAAATCAGTCTTGACCCTGTGCCTCATGGGAACAGTCCAGCCCGAACTGCCAAGCCAGGTCCTCCCTGGACTGGAATCAAGCATCCTAGGACCGGTTTCGGGGTTTCACCCCTCTTCAGCCAGGATAGCTTGATTCCAGTGGCATGGAGAGCACGGGACCCACGTCTGGGCATACCCGTCCCACTCGGGGTGACAAATGCAAAAACAACAGTTGATGGACAGAATGCAGAACAATGTCATACATTCACCCCAGTACAGAGATCTGGGCCTAAATCCATCGTTTTTTGCTCACCATGCCATTCCAGTTTGAACCCAGCCATATGCAAATCAGTCTTGACCCTGTGCCTCATGGGAACAGTCCAGCCCGAACTGCCAAGCCAGGTCCTCCCTGGACTGGAATCAAGCATCCTAGGACCGGTTTCGGGGTTTCACCCCTCTTCAGCCAGGATAGCTTGATTCCAGTGGCATGGAGAGCACGGGACCCACGTCTGGGCATACCCGTCCCACTCGGGGTGACAAATGCAAAAACAACAGTTGATGGACAGAATGCAGAACAATGTCATACATTCACCCCAGTACAGAGATCTGGGCCTAAATCCATCGTTTTTGCTCACCATGCCATTCCAGTTTGAACCCAGCCATATGCAAATCAGTCTTGACCCTGTGCCTCATGGGAACAGTCCAGCCCGAACTGCCAAGCCAGGTCCTCCCTGGACTGGAATCAAGCATCCTAGGACCGGTTTCGGGGTTTCACCCTCTTCAGCCAGGATAGCTTGATTCCAGTGGCATGGAGAGCACGGGACCCACGTCTGGGCATACCCGTCCCACTCGGGGTGACAAATGCAAAAACAACAGTTGATGGACAGAATGCAGAACAATGTCATACATTCACCCCAGTACAGAGATCTGGGCCTAAATCCATCGTTTTTTTGCTCACCATGCCATTCCAGTTTGAACCCAGCCATATGCAAATCAGTCTTGACCCTGTGCCTCATGGGAACAGTCCAGCCCGAACTGCCAAGCCAGGTCCTCCCTGGACTGGAATCAAGCATCCTAGGACCGGTTTCGGGGTTTCACCCCTCTTCAGCCAGGATAGCTTGATTCCAGTGGCATGGAGAGCACGGGACCCACGTCTGGGCATACCCGTCCCACTCGGGGTGACAAATGCAAAAACAACAGTTGATGGACAGAATGCAGAACAATGTCATACATTCACCCCAGTACAGAGATCTGGGCCTAAATCCATCGTTTTTTTGCTCACCATGCCATTCCAGTTTGAACCCAGCCATATGCAAATCAGTCTTGACCCTGTGCCTCATGGGAACAGTCCAGCCCGAACTGCCAAGCCAGGTCCTCCTGGACTGGAATCAAGCATCCTAGGACCGGTTTCGGGGTTTCACCCCTCTTCAGCCAGGATAGCTTGATTCCAGTGGCATGGAGAGCACGGGACCCACGTCTGGGCATACCCGTCCCACTCGGGGTGACAAATGCAAAAACAACAGTTGATGGACAGAATGCAGAACAATGTCATACATTCACCCCAGTACAGAGATCTGGGCCTAAATCCATCGTTTTTTGCTCACCATGCCATTCCAGTTTGAACCCAGCCATATGCAAATCAGTCTTGACCCTGTGCCTCATGGGAACAGTCCAGCCCGAACTGCCAAGCCAGGTCCTCCCTCGACTGGAATCAAGCATCCTAGGACCGGTTTCGGGGTTTCACCCCTCTTCAGCCAGGATAGCTTGATTCCAGTGGCATGGAGAGCACGGGACCCACGTCTGGGCATACCCGTCCCACTCGGGGTGACAAATGCAAAAACAACAGTTGATGGACAGAATGCAGAACAATGTCATACATTCACCCCAGTACAGAGATCTGGGCCTAAATCCATCGTTTTTTGCTCACCATGCCATTCCAGTTTGAACCCAGCCATATGCAAATCAGTCTTGACCCTGTGCCTCATGGGAACAGTCCAGCCCGAACTGCCAAGCCAGGTCCTCCCTGGACTGGAATCAAGCATCCTAGGACCGGTTTCGGGGTTTCACCCCTCTTCAGCCAGGATAGCTTGATTCCAGTGGCATGGAGAGCACGGGACCCACGTCTGGGCATACCCGTCCCACTCGGGGTGACAAATGCAAAAACAACAGTTGATGGACAGAATGCAGAACAATGTCATACATTCACCCCAGTACAGAGATCTGGGCCTAAATCCATCGTTTTTGCTCACCATGCCATTCCAGTTTGAACCCAGCCATATGCAAATCAGTCTTGACCCTGTGCCTCATGGGAACAGTCCAGCACGAACTGCCAAGCCAGGTCCTCCCTGGACTGGAATCAAGCATCCTAGGACCGGTTTCGGGGTTTCACCCCTCTTCAGCCAGAATAAACCACATTTCCCATAATGCCATGGTTCAGTCCAACAACCATAGAGACTATAGCTCTATATATGGATTCCCAAACACGAGCACTTCCTCTTTCTTTGCCTTGAACGAACATTGTCCATGTAATCCGAACTTATGTCAATCAAAGAACTTGCAGAAACTGTAAACAAGTCAGTATGCCAGACCCAAAGGAGTCCATGTAAACAAAGGATGCCGAGCACGCCTTCCGAACTTGCAAACAAGCGGATGATTAATCACCTTTCTGCTCCGCCCCTGAAACAGAAACATTAATTCGCAATAACCATGATAACCAAACAAATCAGGGTGGGTAATAAATAACAATCATGAATATGATATATACAATGGGTGGGATAATCCTCGCCTCCGTGTCCTTAATAGAATTGAAAATTCTTGGCGCGAATGCTAGCAATTTTTTTTATTCTATTACAGGACCGGAGGCTTCAGATTATGCTAGTTTAACGTTTTACCAATACAACAGAAGCAATGTCGCCCACAGGTTTATAGTAAAACTGCTTAAAAGTAGAATCAGATGACCAATCAGCTGCTTTCATTATATCTTGTAAACTGGTGCCTAACATATAAGATTTGGAAGCCAGAGCGCCCCTCACTGAATGAGCCCCAAAGAGTCCAGTGTCAATTCTAGCCTCTTACAATATATATCTGAGCCATCTGGCAATAGTAGCAGAGGTAACTGGTTTAAACGGTTTTTGCAATGCAATTAACGGTCTGGAACAACTGACCGGTCTAACCGATCGGGTACATTCTTCATAAGCTTTCAGGCATTTTACCACACACAATTTATCATTTACAGGAAATGCATGATAATCAATGGAATGTGTAAATGTCTTTGTCCTTGCAGAAACTGTAAATGAAACCCCTTCCGGGGAAAAAACTCTGCCTGTTAAATCTAGGACTCTGATATTGGAGACTCGAAGGCAAGCAGACAAACAAAGGAGCATAGCTAATTTCGCGGACAATTGTTTTCTCGACAGTTCCGCATTATGAGGCCAATTATCAAATAAAGTTAAAACCTTAGAAACATCCCATAAAGCAGAATACTTAGCCTTAGGAGGATTCGCCACCCGTATACCTTTGAGAAGTTTACATACCACCGGGTGCATACCTACCGGTCTACCGTCTAACTGCG
Source organism: Calotriton arnoldi (assembly GCA_963921515.1). Classification (NCBI taxonomy): domain Eukaryota; kingdom Metazoa; phylum Chordata; class Amphibia; order Caudata; family Salamandridae; genus Calotriton; species Calotriton arnoldi. The sequence continues at coordinate 106,557 of CAWUFW010004016.1, read as the reverse complement.
CATGTCCAGCCGAGATAGCGGATGTGAAATTGTTAACCGACCTGTAAGATAGCCCTTCCGAAGCTTTTTGGGATAAAAAATTCACAACTTGTGAGAGGTACGCCTCCACGGGATCCACCTGTTTCTCCAGGCACCAACCCAACCATGCTCGCCATGCTGAGGAATATGGCTTCCTGGTAGAGGGAGCCCAGGCTTGTTGGATGAAACCTGAAGCCTCCTTTGAAATTCCTGGCAACGACCATTGTTGCTTGAAAGCCTCCAGGCCATCAGGGACAACTGTCCCGATAGAACTAGTGGGTGCAGTTCTCCCTGAGGGCCCTGGAGCATCGTCCGAGACCACGGAAGGAGAAGAGGGAAGTCGCACGTCAATTCCAGAAGTACTGGGAACCAAGGTTACGCTTTCCAAACTGGTGTGACTAGAATAACTTCCGCCTGCTGGAGGACTATCTGGTTCGCTACTCTGGGAATCAGAATGAATGGGGGGAATGCATAATTCAGTGATCTCGACCAGTCCTGTGTGAACGCATCCGTGGCCTTCGCCAGAGGATCCGGCCTCCAACTGAAAAATGACTCTAGTTGGCGATTGAGCCTGGAGGCAAACAGATCTATCTTGCAAGGACCCCAAACTGCCTGAATCATTTGAAATAGCGAGGTATTCCGCTATCACCGTTATTTGGTGAGCCAGGCAATAATGCCAGAAATCCTTGGCGATCTCCGCCAACATCGGTGATCTCGTCCCCCCTATCTTGTTTATGTACCTCACCGCCGACACGCTGTCCATCCTCAGAAGGATGCAACAAGACACCTTCTTGGGTGAGAGTGATCGGATTGCAAAAGATCCCGCCAGGAGCTCGAGACAGTTGATGTGTAATGCTAATTCCTGGAGAGACCATCTGCCCCCTGTGGCTATCTCCCCACATCTCGCCCCCCAGCCCCACCGGCTGGCATCGGATTCTATCACCACTTGCGGGCGAGAGCCAAATATCGCTCGACCGTTCCAAGCATCTACGTGGGTTAACCACCATTTTAGCTCCTCCCTCACCTCGTCCGTAAGGGGAACCTGGTCTGAGTAGGAAAGACCCTTCTGCAAGTGCTGAATCTTTAAACGTTGCAGGGCCCGGTAGTGCAATGGGCCTGGAAATATCGTTTGAATTGAGGATGCTAGGAGTCCCACCAGGCGGGCAATGGCTCGCAACGACATTACCTGCTTGATTAATGTTACCTTTAACTCTTTCTTCAGATCTCTCGATTTGGACTTGGGTAATTGAAGTTGAGCCGTCTGAGAGTTGATCACAAAGCCTAGAAACTCTATCGACTGAGTCGGACACAAGATTGACTTGGTTGAGTTGATCACGAAACCTAGATTCTCCAAAAGCTGCACCGTCACCTGAAGATGGTGAGATGCTAGGGAAACGGACGGTGCCATGATGAGTACGTCGTCCAGATAAATTATTAAACGAATATCCTGCTCTCTGAGATGAGTGGTCACCGGCTTCATCAGCTTGGTGAAGCACCAAGGAGCCGAGGAAAGACCGAAAGGAAGGACCAAGTATTCCAACCATCGGTCCTGCCACCAGAACTGTAAGAAGCGTTGATGGGGAGGAAATATCGGCACCGTTACATAGGCATCCTTGAGGTCCAATCGGACCATCCAATCGCCCTGCCTCAAAATGTCTGTCAGCAAATGGATCCCTTCTATTTTGAAGTGTCTGTAGAGGACGAAGTGATTGAATCCTTTCAGATTTAATACCAGTCTGTGACCACCACCTATTTTCTGCACTAGAAAGACATTGCTGCAGAAGCCCTCGGTCCTGTTGTCGCAGTAAGCTACTGCGTGCTTCTCCAGCAAGTCTGTTATTTCGCGCTCTATAAAAATTTCGTCTTGTTGGGGAAAAACCAACGGGGTGGTATAAATTCTTGCGTTGGAGTGTGAAAAAATGTATGTGAAAACACTGAACCGTTTGTAAGACCCAGGCATCTCGTGTAATCTGTGCCCAATTGTGCATGAAATGATGAATGCGAACCCCCAGAGGATATAACAGTGAGGTTAGAGCTCTTACCTGAAGTGATCTGGGGTTGGAAGTTTCCCCTTTGTCCACCTCGATGGTACCGGCGTCGGGAGAATCTTCTAGTTGGGTAGGAGGTACCACCTCTGGTAGTGTCCTGCCAGTCCCCTCTAACACGACGTAGCCTCCTCTGGGAGGGCCCTGATAGTATTGGTGGCCTGGCGAGCCGCCTCTTCCTCGCCCGGCCCATCCAAAAAGGCCTGCTTGGAAAACTCTCTTTATGTTTGTTTGAGCTTTGTCCATGGTGGTGAATGTCCCAACGTATTTTGACACGTCCTTGACGAATTTATTGCCGACAAGAAGCCCCTCGGCCAGAGGACCCGTTTCCGCGGAAGCTAATTCGGTGAGATTGCTGTCCATCCGCATTAGCAACGACTTCCTTCTTTCTGTGAAAATGGCGCAATTTGCGTTTCCCAGGAAACAAATGGTGCGTTGCGTCCATCCTGCTAATATGTCCGGGTCAACACGGGAACCGGTGTTCTTGGCCACCAACGCCATTTCAAGTATTTTTGCTAAGGGCCCTGTGACGTCCAGAAGCTTGTCTTTGCATCCGCGCCAAGCCCGGTTGATGCCCTTTTTGGGATCCTTGGCAAACTTTTTCAGAAATGCCAGCATATTGGGATCAATATCCGGGGTGTCTGCAACCCTATCTGGAATATCTGGCCGTGGGCATTCCGATCTTAGCCTGTTACGCACCTCCTTGTCAAAGTGCTTTCTCAGATTTTGATGGAGATAGTCAGCTACCTCTGGGGGTGGAGCTCAATCTGAGGATCTCGGGTGGACAATGTCCAGAGGATTAAAATCAAAGGGGCTTGATGTTTGGAGAAAGGGAGTCGGCGGATCTAGATGCGCCCTCTTGGCTTTCTTCTTTCTAGGAGGGGAGTTATTACCAGTGGAGTCTGTGTCAGGGCTCGTATCAGTGTCATAGGCTTTGTTGGGCGCTGGAGTGGTCACTGTGGGCGCTGAGTACTGATGGTCCCCAGGCTTAGCTGGGGGTAACTGTGCTAAAGCCTGCGCATGTGGCCACTTGGATGACTTGGCTTCACCTTGATTTATCCCCTCTGAAGTGTGCTGCGTTGAACCGTGCCTTTTGGCAAAACTTTCTAGCTGAGCTGTGATGGGTTTGAGGGCGGCCGCCAGAGCTTGATTTACCGTCTGGGGAACCGCTGCCTCAATGGCCCTGTTCACTGATTGCTGAACTGATGCGTCCAGGGCATCAACCAAATTGTCCTCATGGAAGGGACCTTGTTCCTCTTCATAGAATCCATATTCATCCTCCTCGAATGTGGCCCACTCTTGCATTGTTAAAATGCTTTGGTTGAAAATTATTTATGACACAAAATTTAAGCCAAGTCCCAATTCCCAGGGAATTGATAAAGGGGAGCCACCCTTGGTACACCAAAAATAATTTGCTCCTCAGCCCAGCTGTACTCACTAATTATTCCAGCCCCAGGTGGGAGTAAGAGAGCCAATAGTGTATACTGTGAAATTTCTAGGGCAACTTCAAACTATATTCAACTTAAACATAAATGATAAAAATTGTGAAGAGAGAAAAGCTGACACTCTAAATTGGAAAGATACAAAAATATTCTTTTATTGTCTTTTTAGTTAATACAATATATACAATTCATAACAGAGAAGTAAATGGTTAAATCACATACATACTACATTCATCCATCTATCCATGCATACTTATCATTCAGATATTTAAATTGTTCACACTGACAAGTTGTTGGAACAGCATTTTTTAAACTTCATGATACACAATGATTTGACCAAAAAGACCATTGTCTAGGTTATAATAACACAACTGAATGTTCTGATGGAGTTTCAAACGAAAGACACAACAACAAACTCAGAATGTAATATCAGTGTCATGTAGTAATTATAGTTGACGGGTGGTTTTCATATCATCTCTACGCGTTTTCGGCAAAGACCTGCCTTCTTCAGGAATGCCACCTCCATATAAATTCTCCCAAGGATAAATGGGTCACTGTTAACAGTAAATGTTCGCAGTACGAGAGAGATAGTGGAACTTGACAATGTTCTCACTTGTTTAGAGGTCTGCGTCCATATTGGAACTTGCAGCTACGCTCATGGTGGGCTGCACATCTTTCATGGCCAACGGAAACACCACGCCGGGGAGATTACACACGAAACCTATGCCGCAGTGATTTGGAGGCGCCGTTCGACGTTGAGCACCATCACGGAGGTCACACGTCATACCCGTCTATTCACCCGGTGATTGAATTTTCCAATCTTGTCATTTTGAGGTGCAGCCCACCATGAGCGTAGCTGCAAGTTCCAATATGAGCCAATAGTGTTCACCAGCCTGCACACGGCTAGGGCCTTCGCTGTTATTCCAGCCTGGAAAGGCGTCCGTCTGCACAGGGAAAGAGAGAACTACCCTGTACAGTGTTCCGCTTTCAAAAACGGCGCGGAACGAGGAGGAAACACACATTGGGCGTCGCGTAGCCCAAAAGGAGCACAATTCCAGCCCAATTGGGCTATGCGATGTCTGGCTCAATAGTGTATCGCAGGCCCGATCAGGGAAGGCTCTGCGGAAATGCCCTGAAGGAGCGGCGTCAGTTGGAAGCGGGATTAAAGCAAAGTCTGGTGGAGGTGAGTCGCGATGCGAAAACCGCTTTACACGCGCTCGCCGCCACCCGACCGCCAAATGTACAGCGACAACTCGCAATGCTCGCGCTGACGCGTATTTGCGGGCGCGTTCGCCACAGAATGCAAATTTTACAACTGCAAGGATGACCATAAAATACCATCAAGAAAGATTAACAATATACATGCGATACCCAATACAAACATACAGCACATTAGATTGTTCACTAAATAAGAATGTATAAAGCATTTAACTCGGCTGCAAGCAGCAAAGAAAGAGGAAGTGCTCGTGTTTGGGATTCCATATATAGAGCTATAGTCTCTATGGTTGTTGGACTGTACCATGGCATTATGGGAAATGTGGTTTATTAAAATGTTTAAATGTTTTTCATTGGCTGCTGTAAAATAAACAGTGAAGAAAGAAACAGGAGAATCTGAAGCCTCCGGTCCTGTAATAGAATCTTCACATTCGGCTCACTGATTGCTTGCGAGGTGAACGAGTGATTCTCCGCTACTGTCTCATCTTCCACTACGTATCCTGAGCAAAAATGCTTGATTTGGACAAAACAGAAGAAAAAGGAAGCGTTAAGATTGGTGTTTAAATTTACCTGCCTTTGCCATTGCGAGAATTCTCCACTATGAATAAAATCTTGCAACCTGCGAAATCCCAGTCGCGACCACCGGGTACACATATGAACAGACAGCCGTAAACCCAAGGGAATGCAATCTGCTAATTTCAACTGGAGATGAAACCAAAATATTCCATATTTTTCCCACATTTTGTGGAAATGATCTACAATAACGTGGGGAATTCGTACCTACGCTTTTTGGGTAGTCTGGGGATTTTTAGAAAGGGGGAGAGCCCTCTCCTAATCCTTTATCATGTGCTTTAGATAGAAATTAGCTTTATTTGAGCTTGCAGAGGAAGACCTAGTTAACCAATCAAGTAGTGATTCCTGATAGTACATTTTTTATATTTGGAAGAGCAAAGCTTCCCTCTTCAGACTCCAGCTGACTCATCTCGTCAACATAAGTGGCTTTTTTAGGAGTACTCTGCTGTTTCCCGAGTGTTATGTTTCAGCGTTTGCACCGTGTGTCATCACGTCAACGCAAGTGGCCATTTTGGGCATACTCTGCTATTTTCTGTATTCTGTTGCAGCGCTTGTGCCGTGTAACTAATCATGTGATTTGAGTGCTCACCTTTGCCTCAGACTTTGCCATATGAACTACTGGAGGCACTTAAAACCTAGCAACCCGGCTTCCCCGAAGCCCCACGCCTGAATATAGGTGCTGATCGGCGGCATTTTAATTTTTAGCGTGCATGGCGTTGCGGTGACACGCACACCTGTGAGTACAATGTCTTGCTTCTGACTGGTGCGTTCGTCATCGGTGATGCACACACCGTTTGAGGGGCAACTACAGTTCGGTGATGCGTACCTTGACTAATTCAAAGTGCGTGTTCAATCGGTGATACACACACCACATTTGTTTATACAAAATACTTTCATTGTGTTCTTAAGTATACAAATCCTGGATAAATGCTGTAATAACGTGTTGGTATCAAAACAAGTATTTAGTTATTGTTATACAGTGTATATCGTGACAGATTGTGCACATTAAAATTCCTTATCACATTTTTTTCATATATATACTTTTGTGAACTTTATTCCATTCAGCTTTGAAACTATTACCTATCATTTTTGTGGAGCTGAATGTGGTGAGTGTCAGACAATTTGGTGCCACACAAATTTATGCTCCTAGTATAATTTCCCATCATGCAGGCAGTCACACCTCCACCATTATTTTTGGAAACACCAGGCAAACCTCCTGTCAGGTGGGGAGTGTAGTTCAATGCTGTTGAAACATATTTGGAGGCAATTTGAGCCTCCAGATTCAGGACTGAAAGGAAAAAAATGTTGCTCCTTTACTCTCTTGGATTTGGGAGTAGGTCGATTTTTAAACCCTTACTGGAGTTAGCGAAGGACGAGGGAGAAGATCCAGATGAATGCCACGCCTGATTGTGCTAAGACATAATTTTTTTAAACTGAAGCAAAGTGAAGATGAGGATGTTGATGCACATGTTTCTGTACTGTATAGACTGACCTCGGAGTTTCAGTTTGACAATTTTACGGACCAACTTATCAGGTATTGTGGTATTGGGCTAGTCGGTGTGTTTCGCGTGAGGGTCGCGTGAGGCATGTGGAATGTGTGCGGTAAGAATGTGGAGTCGGGGGTTCGGGAGTAGACGGTTGCGGTTGAGCGTTGAAGGCTGATGTCTCCGGTGTCGCTTATGCCATACTACTAATAAAAAACCTACCATCAACGACTTACCATCTGGAGACTGCTTCTTCACAATGGCGACGAGGATGGGATACGAACCCACGCGTGCAAAGCACTGTGCGCATTGATGGTGTGGAAGTGTGTACGATGGTGGATTCTTGAGCATGGTATACCATCATGGGTAAGGACTTATTTGGAAAATTATGGCCAGGTAGACCGTTGTTGGAGCCTGATGTGAGTCCTGGCAGTTATTCTGGTCATAAAATCCCTTTGAAAGGTTTTGTGTGGGCGGATGTGAGTTTTGGACATAAGTCATGTCGGGGCAAGGTGTATGTTGCCAATAAGGGTGCTACCATTTTGGGATGGCCACACATCATGGATTTGGGTTTAAAGTTTGATGCGAGTTTGGAGTGCCCTGTGTTTGTGGTACAGTGTGAGAATGAGAGTGAGAAAATACATGCTGATTATTCTGAACTTAAGAAAATGTATTTTGATGTTTTTACTGATGGTGTGGGCAAGATGGTGAAATTTAAACACAAAATTGTTTTGCGAGATGGTGTGTGCCCTACAAGACAAAAACGTAGGAATGTTCCTATTAATTATCGTGATAAGTTGGGGGACATTCTTAAAAAATTGTGTAAGGATGAAATTATTGAGCCAGTGGAGAGCTCGGATTGGGTTTATCCGGTGGTAATTTCCCTTAAGGCCAATGGCGATCTACGTTTATGTGTGGACTTGAGGTGTTTGAATGAGGCAATTTGGATCGATACGTTTCCTTTTCCTAACTTACAAGAGTTAACGTCTTCTATTGGTGGTGCTTCTTGGTTTTCTAAGATAGATTTGGCAAGTGCGTATCACCAAATTGAATTGGATGAGAACTCAAAGCACTGCACAGCCTTTATTACTACTGAAGGCATGTTTAGGTACCGACTTATGCCTTTTGGATTAGCGAGTGCTTCAGCGGTTTTCCAGAGGGAAATGGCAAGAATTTTGCATGGGATTGGTGGAGCAAAAGTCTTCCAAGATGACATTCTGATCTTCGGCAAGGATAAAGAATCCCATGACAAGTATTTACATGCAGTTTTGAGGGCTCTTAGGGAACATGGTTTAACTGTTAGGAATGAGAAATGTGTATTTGGTGAACGTGAGGTTGAGTACCTTGGCCATGTTATATCCAAGGATGGTATTCGACCTAAAATCAGTCATGTGGAGGCAATCTTGTCTGCTCCAGAACCAAAGAACAAGGATCAGTTGAAATGAAATGAAATGAAAATAGGTATTTATAAAGCGCGCTGCTACTCACAAGGAGTGTCCCGGCGCTAAAACCACCAAAAGCTGTAACAGAAAGAGGCTCCACCCCTGTAACCCGGGTGCTATTGCTGGAACAACCATGTTAATGTCCTTTTTGGGCCTCACCGAATTTTACTCACGTTTCGTTGAAAATTATGCATCCAAAGTGGGACCATTGAGGGCTTTACTCAAGAAAAATGTGTCATTTGTGTGGCATCAACAACAGAAACAATGTTTTGAAAATGTTAAGAAGGAAATTTCTGTAACTCCATGTTTGAAATCCTTCATGCCTTCAGCCGATTGCGTGTTGTCTGTGGATGCTTCTGGCTATGGTATTGGTGCTGTGTTTTCACAACATACTAAGAATGAGAAATGGGTGGTGGCATATGCTTCTCGTACGTTGACATCTTCTGAACGGAATTATTCCGTGATCGAGAAAGAATTACTTGCTGCTGTGTGGGCTGCTGAGAGATGTCGGATGTATGTGTGGGGGAGGAAGTTCAAGATTTGTACTGATCACAAGCCTTTAGTGAATATTTTGAGACCTGATGGAGGAAGGAATTTGACTCCTAGGTTGGCCCGTTTAGCTTCTAAATTGCAAATGTTTAGTTAGGAAATCGAATATATTCCTGGGAAGGAGAATCTGGTTGCTGATGGTCTTTCACGGTTGCCTAGCATGGTTGCAACTGATATGGTGGAAGGTGTGAATGAGTCTGAAGTTGCTTTTACTTTCAAGGATATTTTGTCTATTGAAGATGGGGAGGAGGTAGTGTGTAATGTATTGTCTGAAGAATCATGGTTGCATAAAATGGATAAGGATGTTGTTCTGAGAGAGGTTGAGAAGTATATTGTGGGTGGTTGGCCGAGAGAATCTGCTTTACGAGGAGAGTGTTCTGCTTTTTGGAAGGTTAAGGAAGAGTTGTGTTTGTCGAATGGTATCATTTTGAGATGGGACAAGATTGTGCCTCCGTTAGGCATGCGTAATGGTATCACTGAGAGGAGTCACAAGGGTCATGGTGGTATGTCAAGTACCAAAAGAAGAATTAAAGAGTGTTTTTGGTGGCCAGGTGTTGATTCTATGGTAGATTGTTGGGTCAGGGATTGCAAGATTTGTGGTGCTAGTGATAAGGTGGCTAAACCTTTGTGTATACCCTTGACCATGGTGGAGTTACCTAAGGGACCGTGGCAAAAAATTGCTATTGATTTTATGGGTCCATTTTTTGCGGTATCGGCTAAAGATTGTTACGCTATCGTTTTGATTCATTATTACTCCAAGTGGCCGGAGGTAAGGATGGTTAGTAGTGTGACTACGGATGTGGTCATTGAATTTTTGGAAGATGTGTTTTTTAAGGGAAGGTGTACCAGAGATTTTGGTTTCGGATAATGGGTCCCAGTTGGTATCGGACAAGATGCGAGAATTTTTAATGGAGATGGGTATCAAGCATGTAAGGTCGTCAATATATCATCCCGAAGGGAATGGACAGGTGGAACGTTTTAATAGAGTGGTTAAGGAAGCAATTCAGTTGGCTTTGAGTGCAGGATTACCTTGGAGGAAGGCCTTGTAAGAGAGACTTATGGCATATCGTGTTACTCCTCACTCGGTGACCGGTAAAACACCTTTTGAAGTGTTGAGAGGGAGGAAACCTTCGACTGTGTTGGTTCCTTGGTGGTTGAGGAAAAGGAATACTAGAATGAGGTCTAATGGAAGTGTGCTTGATAAGGAGATTAAATCTAAAGTTAAGGAGTTCCAGGAGCGCACTGTTCGTTCTCGTGGTGGTAATTACTGTTGGCCTGTTGTTAAAGTGGGTCAGATGGTACGTGTGAGAAATCCAAGAGGTGTCTTGAAAGGTGAAGCTGTTTGGTCAGGGCCTTTGAGAGTGCGGAAGGTGTTGGGTAGTGCAGTTGAGCTGGAAGTTGGTAGGAGATGGAATCTTCGACCAGTTGAGTTTCTGTAATGGACAGAATAGTGTTCCGGGTGGTATGGTGCCTATTGAGGAGGGGTGCAGTGGTTACATGTTGGGGAAGGATTGTGGTGTAGAGTTGCGTAGTAGTGATGATGGATTGGAAGAAGCTGCCAGTCATGGGTCCAGTGTTGATGGCGATGTTCTGCGTCGAGGTGGCAGGTTGAGGAGGATCCCGGCTCGTTTTGCCGATTTCAAGTTGGGATAATTGTTGTTGTTTTTCTTGTTTTTAGTTGTGGATCCTTGTAGGGTCGATGTTCCTGCTTCTTGTCGTTTTCTTTTGGTTGTGTGTTTTTTTTTGAAGGGGGTAGGTGTGTGGTATTGGGCTAGTCGATGTGTATCGCGTGAGGGTCGCATGAGGCATGTGGAATGTGTGCGGTAAGAATGTGGAGTCGGGGGTTCGGGGGTTCGGGAGTAGACGGTTGGGGGTGACCGTTGAAGGCTGATGTCTCCGGTGTCGCTTATGCCATACTACTAATAAAAAACCTACCATCAACGACTTACCGTCTGGAGACTGCTTCTTCACAGGTATCAATTTGTAAGTCACTGCAAGGACAAACTGATACGCCCAAAATTATCTATGGGCAACCCATCACTGGATGTGTCCATCAGAGTGGCAAACAGCATACAGATATCACAAATTCCTGTTACAGAGTTGGACAAGAAACCAGTTGAGTCGTTAAATGTCATGAATTCTGGGAAATCACATCAAATTGCCAGATACAGGAGGAAAACAGGAGGTTTTAGACCTGTGAAAGGGGAAAATTTGTCCCATGCAAAAGGAAACTCATGATTACACTGTGGCAATGCTCCACATATCAAAGGGAGTAGATGTCCTGCAGCTAATGCCACATGCAATTACTGCAAGAAAGCTGGCCATTTTGCGAAGGTTTGCCAGAAGAAAAGGAACCCCAGAAAGTCTGCTGGGTGTTTTGTTGAATCAGCATTGAATCTGATTCCGAAATAGAGGGACTACTTGATTTAGTACTTGTGGTTGGTGATGAAGACTCTAATACTCATGTTAAATGGCACATATAAGAGGGACGATTCCAGGATGGGGGATTCTTCAATTTGTGTCGATCCTAAGGCTGACATTTGATTGGAGAACAAGTCATTGAAACTATTAGTAGATTCCGGCACTAGAATAACCATGATTACCCATCGTCTGCTCACTGAAGCTTGGGGTGATAGAACCTTGTAACCACCGGACCACTCCCCTGTTTCATACGAAGGTTACAAGATTGAACTCTTAGGATATGCAGAGGATGTATTAGAGTTCAAAGGGAAGAGGATCAAATGAAAAATATATGGAGCAGTAAAGGGCCTCAACATTCTGGGATGGTTTCATCAGGGCCTGTTTGGAATGATCTTGAAGCTGGGGGCTAAAGAGATAGTTCTTGTAGTTGAACGTGATGATGTGGCTCCAGAATGGAGTAGGAAATTTCCTGAGGTCTTCAGTGACGATCTCGGTAAAATTTAAGGGTTCAAGCATAAAATCAGGATCAAGAAAGGGGTGGTGCCCATAAAACACAAGCTAAGAGGAGTGCCCTTCAGCGTCAGAGATGATCTCAAACAAGAACTTAGGAGTTTGTGAGAGAGAGAGGAACTATTGAGACTGTTGAATCGTCATTGTAGCTCTTTCTTTGGTAGTTGTGCGCAAGAGGTGTGGACAATTGCCTGGGGACCTTCCAATATCGCTGCATGCAATTTGGACTCGCGTCTGTCTTTCAGAGAGTTATGTACAACTTACTGAAAAAAGTAGAGGGGGTCCTGGTGTTACAGGATGACGTTTTGGTTTTCACAGAGGATGTCGTGGCTCACAATGCAATTCTCCAAAGAGTTTTTGAAATTTTTAAGAGCCATGGAGTTATTTTAAAGAAGGAGAAGTACAAATTCTTGAGCAACGAAGTGGAATATCTGGGACATATTGTTTCAAGGGATGGTTTTAGACTCAGGCCAGGGTTAGTTGAATCAATTTTAGGAGTGCCACCTCCTTCTGACAAGGTGGGGGTCAAAGCTTTCCTTGGATTGTCTGAGTTCTATTCTCGCTTTATCCATGATTTTGCTACAAAGGTGAGGCCCGGTAGTAATTTACTTAAGAAAGGTTCTAAATTTGCTTGGTGTAATGATTGTGCAGCAGAATCTGTACAAATTAAAACTCTGTTAAGTCAAAGTAAGGCACTCAAGCCATTTGATCCAACGTTATCATGTTGCATCATGATGGATGCTAGTCAGGTGGGCCTGGGGGCAGTGCTTAATTTGTAAAATATGAAGTCCAGGTGCTCATATTTTTGTAGGAGGCCACACCCATGTCCCCTGGCTCCACCCACTTCATTTACTTGCTCCACCGACTTACTCTATTGGCTCCACCCACATCCTCAACTGGCATGGCTGAAAGCCACATTTAATACCCGATCTGAATTCGTACCTTGGTAATATTGTATTGTATTGTATTGTGATGGTTGACTTGATACGTGCTAGTTTTCAAGCTCCTTGGAAAGGATATATTAATAAAATCAAGGCAAAACCGCAAAAGAGACTGGATGTCATGACTTTTGGAACCAAAGGTAATATAAGGTTTGGGATGGGTTGAGGGAGGGATAGAGGAGGGGAGAATCTAGAAAGGGTTATTAGGGAGCTCATAGTAGTAAGATGAGGCTTGGGATGAGTAAAAGGACAGATGGAGGAGGGACAAGTCTCTAGAAAGGGATTTACTCTCACAAGTGCATTGTAAATAGGCATAAACCGAACATTTCTTACCCCAATTGGCACCCCTTAGCCCTTAAAATAATGTTCCCAACATACAACAGTACCTTTTGCTCCCTAACTGAAGGTAATACACAATGATGTAGCTGTCAAACCCCAACCAGCACAGAATACAATTGACAACAGACTATAAAGAGGTCTATGTTTGACAGGGTGCATAGAAGAAGAGACAATGGACCAAAATCATTTGAATGTTGATACCATCCTGTTTTGTTTTCATGTATAGCAAACGCGACATTTGAAGGTTAATAAACACAACTGTACAAAATGCACTACACACAATAATACAAATGCACAGGACACTAGAAACAGCCAAATACGCTCTGCTTGATTTGAGAACACGTTTTGCATTTTGTCATTTTAAAACTTAAAACGTTTAATGATTCAATAAATTTTGTAACAATCAAACTGTAACATTGCAACTGAAAAACAAAGGAAAATCACACTAAGCCTATATATTGGTATTTGTCTTTTTTTTAAATTTTAAATCAAATTAAAAAAACACACGAATGTGCCTTACACTTAAGAAAATTAATGAAACCCACAGCACCTGTGGCCAAAGTGCATTCTGCCTGCGTTGTTCTTCAAAATAGAACGGAACAGTGCCATCTCAGAGCAGAGTTCTAAAACTTCTTTGTGGCCAAATTAGCTTCCATGTATCGGGGGCGAGGGAGGGATGCTGCAGCTCCTTAAGTGCTATTTGTAAAATAAAATACAGCATTTTGTATTTGTGACTATTCCAACTATTAAGATTTTTGTAACGTAAAAGGAAAAAGGGCTGCAGCCTGCAAGGTGCCTGGATTTGAACTGTAAACTTTTCCCGAAGTTAAAAACACTATTCCGTATTATGTCACCACACAAGGTTATAATGAGCACTGCAATCAGGGCTGTATGAAGGGGGAGGGGTGGTCTTTCTAGGGGTGGCCTAAGGGCATGTCGTTGCTGACTCGGGGTAATACACAGGCAGCGGACCTGCTGTCCCTTGCACGTACACAGAGTCACAGACAAGCTCTTAGGTGAAAATCCAGCGTGAAGAGAAAATACCTAAGCTCAAGTGATGCTGTTTCTTTAAAATCAAACAAGCAGCAGCTGCCATGTGTCAGTCTCCGGCACCCTGCAGTTATATCAGTCGCAGATAAAGGCTTCCTCACTAGATGAAAGCTACCTAGTAATTGACTCTGTCCTCAGGTTCCGATACACTGTACGGAATGGGGGCAGTGAAGAACCCCCATGACTCACCTCGGCCTGGAGTTGCAGCTTGCGTGAAACAATGAATTCATTTTGGCTACAGGAAACTCCGTGGAGGGAAAACGTGTTCGATTACAGAATCATTATTGCTAGAAGCATTCTGCTGAGGAACTCCCTAGACCTTCAGTAACCAATAGGGAGCTGCTGAAGGCTTACGTGACAGGTAACGGACATGAAGAGTCCAGCCTTCTTCCGCTTCTCAAGGGGCTCTCTAACTTGCTGGAGGGGCAAGGGCAAGGGCAAGCCATGTTAACTGCAGAAATAACAAGCATTGGCATAGCCAATAGGTCTCGCCTTTGGGACCTTATAAGTGGACTACTGTTAACAAGCCAATGTGCTTTTTTTTCCTGGAAAACTTCATGGCGCTTGGTGTAGAGAGTCTGGAAGTGTCAGAAGCCCCTACAGCGTCCCCAGCACCCAAACTACTCATCCTTTAAAACCCTGCCCCACCAAAAGACATGCCTTTGTTGCCTCTTGGTGTATACCAAGGGCCACTGGAATTATGCGATTGTGCGCCTGTGACGATTTTCGCATAAGTATAGATTTTTCGCATTTGCCACATACTCCATCATCTGCCACATAATCTGCTGGTTTTAACAAAAAAAATAGTTTCTAGCTCAAACAGTTCAAAAGTTACTAAAAATACAGTGGCACGTGTTACCGTGCAATGGAAGGCCCTTTGCAAAGCTGGACTGGCCACCTTTCTGTTACTTATTTCTATATTTGGGTGATAAACTGATGCTAAAGAGGTGCAACCAATGCCCACACAGTGTTACCAAGTTTAAAAATGAAGAAATAATGAAGTAATACTATTACAAAATGTGCTGTGTTTTGCCGCATAATTTGGCTTTACTTGCCGTGTAATTTACTCAACCCTGCTGCATAATTTGTCCCTCTCCTGCCACATAACTCCAGTGGCTCTGTGTATACCCCTCTATAAGAAAAGCAGGTAAATAAGAATGCTGCCCCCGTGACCTTAGGTTTGCAGAAACCCTACGTCTCTGAACCAAGACTGACCCTCCCTCAGCCCTACTGTCCCTTCGCCATGGCTAACCAGGCATTTTCCCAGTAGGGTGCAGATTAGGTAGTTGCTTTTAGGACTGGGTAGGCTGTGTGGCCACTTTCTAGTCAGGGCCTCGTGCTGTGTGGGGTTGTTTTGAACATTTTTATGAAGGCGTATGTGGGTTCCAAGCCCAGCCCTGACTTTCAGAGGCAGAAGTTCCCCTCGCCTATCAGGCCAGTCATCCTATAAACACTGGCGTAAAATAAAACACCCCGAAACCATCAATAAATAAATGCATTTCTAAAACCAAGAAATAACTACATATATTTCAGGTAAAAAAAAAAAATCCTGTTCAATTGACCAAAAAAGCAACCGCACTTGGTGACCCTTTTCGGAGCGGAGAGAAATGCGAAATCACGTCACCTTCCTCGTGGTAAACAAACACATTCCCCAACAAGTACAGCGCTTATTATAAACGGGCCGACCCAAGGCGCAGCGCGAGCCACGCCCCCTTACAAAACGCTCGCCATAATAGCCCTGTTTTCGCGATTCCGCTTCTAATACAGCGCAGAGCGTGGAGAGCCCGGACAGGCGACGGCCCTGGGCACACCGCTTGCCCACTGGCACTCGGGTGGGTGGGTGGTGGGGTAAACACCAAATTACACACTCTTCTTTCCACCCACGACGTACGAAAGTACTAGTTTAAAAAGAATGACACACCTGGTTTCTGTGTGTAACATAACCTAGCTAAAGAGTTTGCAATTTTCAGCAATTACGCTTAATGGTGTTAATAATAATAATTTAATTAACACTATTAGTAAAAGTATATTTTGGACATTATTAATTATTGTATTATTAGCATATAATGAATAGTGCTACCATGTCACTTCCAAGCGCACGGAAATAATGGAGAGAGTTAGGGATGGCCGCTGTAAATATACGATTCTGCGTCTGAAGCGGTTTTCAACATAATTATGAATTTACCGCGCATGCCAATTATTACACCCTCTGCCGCATAGTTTTCCAGATTGCACTAAAATAAAATCTGTGTCAGATGGATAAAAAGTTACCAAAAAGTGTTGCGTTTGGTGAGGCACAGTGGCACACTCTTTCCAAAGGGGAAACTGGTTACCTTTCAGGTGCCAGGGGCTGTAGGAAGGTAGTAAACTGGTGCTAAAAGGTACAACTTTCACCCAGGTGGTATTAATGTGTTCCCAGGTGACAAAATAGTGAAAACGCACTGTCACAGATTGCGCCGTGTCGCATTATCCTGCACAATTACACTTTTATGAGGGAAAAAACATAGAAACAGAATTTGAGGGTCTCTTTTTAATAACAATCGAGCAAAGTTTGATAAAGTGAGATTCGCCCAAGGGCAGGACAGTCCGTGCTGTTCACACAGACACGGATTTCCCACTGAAATGCACGCTGTGCCCTAAAAGTGTAGGCAAATTCATAAACCGTGATGCGCAATCAGGGAGGGTTAGTGGTTATGTGAAGAAGACACCATTATTTACAGATATCATTTGGGTTTTTCTAGAGGAAAAGAGCCCTCGAACTCTGAAGCAGCAGCTGGGTGCTTGGCGTCTGTGAGACGACAGAAATGAAGCGCTGACACCCTCTAGGCACTTTCCACGTTGGAAATAGAGAGCCGCATTGAGGAATGCTCTAAGGAGTAAACCATTCCGCGTCTGCCTACAGAGCCATGCGACTTGGAATCTTCTAATCCCGGCTACGTCACTGACCACACTGTGTGAGCTTCTGTAAAACCCAATATCTCCCTGCACCTCGCTTCTTTTGTTGGGCGCACCGTGGAAGCAAAATATGCGCAGCATGCCCTGTATGAAAATATGCCCTATATGACAATTATTGGATTTATAAATCCTGAGTTTATAGGAAGACGAGTTTATCAGATTTCGTAAATTTAGGAGGGTTTGCGGTAGCTTTGAAATTACAAGGTTTCAGGTATTAGCTCTTGATAAAGAATGAAACATAACATAACACAACAAATAAACAAATATTATATTTGAGTCTGGCCAAGGCGCCGACAATGTAACTTGAAGATCAAGGTTCTGATCTTGGCTTGTCCAGTTGAACACATTGTGTGATCCTCAGCATCCTTTCTCTGACAAAATATCCAAGAGCCAAGAAACAGGCTGGGTACCAGTACAAGGCGCTATATCTACAAACTGCACATTTCCTGAAACGCCATAAAACCCAAAGATTCGAAAAAGCGCCTAGTCAAGACCATCGCGCATCAGGCTTCAATCAATCAATACACAATAAACAACAAGCGCGGCCGTGCGGCCCCGAAAATGAAAGCATTTGTAACATGAGCCACAACAGATGGCATCCCTGCGCGCCGCTGCTGGCTCCCGAGAGCAAAACGCTCTGGGAGTAAACCTGATCCAGAACAGATGGCACCCTGCGCGCTCCCGAGACCCCTAGGCCATGGGAGTGAAAGTTTTGATGAGAGGCGGGACATGCACCCGTCTTTGGCCATTTGCGTGCTTTCAATTATTGAAAGCCACACGCAAAGGCCAATGGGATGTGTGGGAGGAGGCACACCCACACCGAGAAGGCTCTTGGAAGTCTGAAGTGATTCCAAGAGCCCTCTCATAGAGAAGCGCTTACGCGCTCCGCTCTAGGCGAGACCTAAAAACGGCTCTTGGAGAGCCCGTTTGCTTTTTTTTATTAGTGAAAGATTAAAAGTTGAAATTGAATCGCCAGCCAGCCACGAGTGCATGGGTTGACGAATGGGTGAGAGTGAGAGGCTGCGCAGCACCGACGAGTGGAAAAAGTAAAGCTGTCTCACTTTGTGCATGTATTTTTGAAAAATTAAATTCACCACCACTGCCTCCTGAAAATAAATTATAGCCCCGGCCCTGACAATAAAGTGCCGGTGCTGAGCACCGGCACACATTAAGCACTGCCTGGGGGCTATTCTCACACAGAGGAAAGGAGATTGTGAACATACGGTGGCCTTTGCGTCAAGAGTGTTGCAAGAAGCAGAACAACAATAGTCAGTCAATGAAAAATAGCTTATTGCCTGCTGGTGGCTATTGAGAAGTTCCGTTCTTATGTGTGGGGAAGACGGTTTTGTTTACAAACTGATCGCAAACCATTAGTTTCCATTCTAGGTGAGGGTATAAGCAAATGTCGTACACCCAGGATTTTAAAACTTGCCACTAAGTTCATGCAGTATCGATTTGATGTGGTTCACATTGCAGGGGGATGAAATAGCAGAGCCGATTTTCTTTCCCGATTCCCAAGCACAGGTGATGAAGACAGTGAGGTGAAGTTGTCTAACCTCATAGATGAGGATTTTGAAGATTGCTAAGTGGCTTCAATAGAGATACCTGAATTGAGGGTTTGTTCTGAAGGCGATTGAATGAAAAGCTGTAAAGGGGGATCAAGTTTTGCCACAGGTCATAGTTAGTTAAGGGAGGTTGGCCTAGACAAAATATATTGTCTCCCTTATTACAACCATACTGTAAGGTAGGAGACATCATTTCTGTTGAAGATGGGCTGCTTTTGAGCTCTGATAAATTACTTCCTTCGCATTCTGTGAGATGCAGCATTAGCAGCAATTCCCATGAGAGACATCTTGGCTTATCTCTCACTAAACGCCGAATTCATTAATCATTTTGGTGGCCAAGAATGGACAAAGAAGTGGAAGAGGTCATAGAAAATTGTTGAGTGTGCAAATCAGCTGACAAAAGCTTGAAGGTGTCTTCTCCGCTCTCATGCCGACTGAGGGGCCGATTCCGATGCCGGCCGGAAATCTCTCCGACCGAGCCGGACCCGGAGAGAATTCCGACCGAATCGGACCCTAGCAGTCCGACCGGACGAGTACGATGCATTCGCATGCTATCGGACTCGATTCGGTCGGACTCCCCTTGAAGTCAATGGGAGCCGGTCGTACAACGCGTACGCGGGCTCCCATTGACTCAATGGGTGCGAGGCGAACAAGGGCGCCCCCTATAGCGGGTACGCGTCCATGCGCATCGCGGCGTACATGCACAGGTAGGGGGGACCCATGGGTCCCCCCTGTGTGCGACTCGCGTGCCTACGCGTACAGAGGGGTCCGACGCGGACCCCCAAAGTCCGGCTCCGACAGCTCTTTCGAGCCGGACGGCGCGAGTCGGTCGGACTGCTCGCGGCGCGCATCGTACTTACCCGGCCGGGAAACGTCTCCATAGCGCGGTGCGAGTCGTGTCCGTGCGAGTCGGTCGGAGCGTGTTGAAGCCGCGTACGAGTCGGTCGGCGATTTCGCAGGAGCTTGCATCGTACTCGCTCGGCCGGAC
The DNA here is from genome assembly GCA_963921515.1 of Calotriton arnoldi. Lineage (NCBI taxonomy): Eukaryota > Metazoa > Chordata > Amphibia > Caudata > Salamandridae > Calotriton > Calotriton arnoldi. The sequence continues at coordinate 87,020 of CAWUFW010004016.1, read as the reverse complement.
CCACGTACAATTCGGTCGGGAAACAGGGCTCCGAATCGGATCCGGTAAATCCGAATCCGATTCGGAGCACTACCGGCCGAGATCGGAATCGGCCCCTGAGTGTCCATCAGGTCCCTTGGTCCAGGTAGGGATCAATATCATGGGTAGGTATGACCCCGTGTCGGGTGGTGCTAAGTATCTCCTTGTCCTGGTGGATTATTGTTCAAAATGGCCTGAACTCAAGATGGTTAATAAGCCGAATGCAGGTGCTGTTGTAGAAATTCTTAGAGAAATCTACTTAAGGGAGGGTTTTCCTGAATTTCTCCTCTCTGACAATGGCACCCAATTTTTTAATAGAGAGCTTCAGGTTTTCCTTGAGTCATGTGGGGTTAAACACTTGAAAAGCTCCTTATATCAGCCACAAACGAACGGTCTTATAGAGAGGATGAATCGGGTGGTGGGTGAGTGTATCAAGTGGGCAAAAAGTGGTATCCACAGTGTTGTGAAGTCTGTGCGTGGCATGTTATGGTTCTAACAATGATGCCAAACTCTACTACTAAAGTCTCTCCCTTTGAACTACTGAGGGGCAGAAAAGCCAATACTAGTTTTCGACTGGCACGGATGGCTACATAGCTTAAAAGTGATTCTGATGTGGAGCAATTGATGGGTTTGGTTAAAAAGAATGTTAGTCTTGCACAGGAGAAGCAGAAAGACTAGAATGACAAAAGAAAGGTGATAAACTTGTCAAGGTAAAAGTTGGTGATATGGTTCGAATCAAGTCTGGTGTTCATGTGCAAAAAGGGAGAAGTAACTTCAATGATCCAGTGAGAGTATAAAACAAAATCTGTGGAAATGTGATTAAAGTAAACGGTCTATCAAAAATCGTTACGGTGGGAAATGGACGTGTATGCGATTGTGAAAATGATTGTCAAAACTGATCTATCCCCACTAATGGATCTGTCCCCACTGACACTCTTGATTGTGTTCAGGATGGTCAACACCCAAGGGGTGATCAAGATGTTTCTGGTTGAGTCTCCCAGAGAGCTGTGCTACGTAGAAGTACCAGAAACGTAGTTAAGCCTAGTAGGTTTCTTACTTGAATGTACTTTTTTTTTTACTTGAATGTATATTGGTAGGCTTGAAGTTTTATGTTTATGTTGGTAGTATTGGAGAGCAGCTTTTGTATTATTTGTTTGATGCTGTGTCTTTGTTTGGAGGGAGTCTTTTGCGTGGTCCTTCTCCTTTCCCCTAGTGTGGTGACTTTGTGCATTGGTTTTGGTTGTTGTTGGGAGAAGGGAAGATGCTTTATATCTTACTGATTAGCTTGTACTGTTTAGCTTGCATTGGAACCTACTACAATTAAGATTCCTTTGGTAGAATGCTATGATGCGGGGTTAAGAATGTGATGATATGTGATTTGTCAGCTAAACTGGTGCTGGCAGTGGAGGAGCTCCTGTGCATTTGTCCTCCGCTACCGTGCAGCTCTGTATGTAGGTAATAAATTTACCTGCGGACCCGGGAGATTTACTACATACAGTAGAGCTCTTTTTACATCTAAAGTATGAAGTGTCCTTTCAGTTACCATTTAAGGATTGGGAAAGAAAACTGGCAGCTCAATAGTTTGATCAAGATGAAAGGATGACAGAATTTTAGGGAAAAAAATTGGATTGGGTCCGAGGACTATTCTGTCCTGATGTATTTGAAAGAACAGCTCCTCTAAAGTGAGCACTTGTATTTCATTAACTCTTCTCAACGAGGTAATTACCACTAAAAACGCTGCCTTCCTTGAAAGGTACCTGAAGTAGACAGGAATATAGAGACTCAAAAGGTGGCCCCATGAGTCTAGTTAGTACTACATTGATATTCCATTCTGGAGCAGGTGGTGTTCTTGGAGGTTTTATTCTTTTCAAACATTCCATGAACGCTTTGACAACTGGCATTCTAAAAAGTCAACGGTGCTCCATGTTTTGTAGGTAAGCAGCAAAGGCTGCAAGGTGGAGATGTGTAAGCTAGACCTGTCCTTTGCAGATATAGTAGATAGCATTACAGTTTTTTTATTGAAGGGTTGATAGGGTCAATGTGTTGTGCCGTACAATAACAAACAAAATGTTTCCACTTAGCCGCATAGCAGTTTCTAGTGGTCGAATGTTTTGCCTCTTTAAGGATGTCCATACATTCTGAGGGCATATTTAGGTACCCAAACTGTAGGACTTCAGGAGCCAGCTAGTTCAATTGAGCTGTTTGGGATCCGGATGTCCGATTGTCTCGTGATTTTGCGTGAGAAGGTCCTTCTAGTCGGGAAGCTTCACATGAGGGACCACCAACAACTCTAGTAGAGTGGTGTACAATAGTTGATGTGCCCACATGGGAGCTTTTAGAATTGGTGTGAGATAGTCTGCCTGAGCTTTCTAACCACATATGGAAGTAGTGGGGGAGGTGGTAAAGTGTAGGCAATATTCCCTGACCAATTCATCCTTAGTGCATTGCTTAGTGACTATGGGTGATGATACCTGGCAGCGAAGTGTTTGCATTTTGCTTTTTCTGCTGTTGCAAAGAGATCTGTTTGGCATTCCCCATATTTGGAAGTACCGGTGAAGGACTTGTGGGTGCAATTCCCACTCATAAACTTGTTGTTACATCCTGCTTAGGAGGTCCGCAAAGTCATTGTCTACTCCCGGAAGATATTCTGCGAGGAGTAGAATGTGATGACATAATGCTCCGTTCCATATGTTCTGTGCTAAAGGATAGCAGAATGAAATGAGTGTCTACCTGTTTTGTATGTAACACACTGCTGTCCCATTGTCTGTTTTTATGAGCACTGCCTTGTGGTGAATGTACAAGAGGAAGGCCATGAGCACCTGTTCGATTGCGAGGAGCACAAGAAAACTGATGTGAAGAGTCCTTTGTTGAGCAGTCCATACTTCTTGGACTGTCATCTCCAACATGGGCACCCCCCAACCCTTGTGTGAAGCGTCTGTGGTAATAGTCACTTGCAGGAGTGGGTCCAAGAAAGCCCTTCCCGGTAGCAGATTGTTGCTGTTCCACCATTGCAGGGAACGATGAACTGTGGGCTGAATCAACACTAGATCCTCCGTACTACTCTCCGCCTGTGATTATTGTGATGCTAAGCACCCCTGTAGAGGGCACAAGTGTAGCCTTGCATTGGGTACAATGGCTATGCAAGAGGCCATCATACCAAGGAGACGCATTACCATTCTGATTGGCAGGCAATGATGTGGCTGAAAAAGAGCCGGTAGGTTCTGGAGATTGAGAACCTTCTGAGAATTGAGGTATGCTTTGGCTGTGACAGTATTGAGAATCACGCCCAAATAGGGTTGGATTGGCAGTGGTTCCAGATGAGACTGTCGCATTTATCGTGAATCTAAATCTGGAGCAGGGAGATAGTGACTTGTGTATCCTGTACATATTTGGCTCTGTCTGCACTCTTTATGTTATACTGATTTGTATAGTGCACTAATCGCACAAGAGGGTATTGATGGAGCAAGGTAAATTAAATAAATTTGTAACACCCCATAATAGGGATAATAATTTAACGATATTAATTGTTTGATGAACTAACCAACAATTTGCACCCCTAGTAAACATTTACACAAGTGGTAATTGCTATTTATGTGCAAATTTTAACTTATTTACAATTGTATAGTGGAATAATATTAATATAGTGATTTGCGTATTAATTAGAGCAAAATCGCATGATTTGTGCTATGTAGTAAAATTGTATTGTGGCAAAAGAATGCGGATGGTAAGAAAACATGGCTTTAAATGTCGCTTCTGCTAGGTAACACCTAACTTGGGTACTTAGAATGACGGGTGGGAAACAGAAAGGCTTATTTTCTTTATTTTAATTATGATTGTGTTTGTTCTTATGATAGTTCGTTCAAGCCTGCTAGGCCGTGCTGCGAAAATGGCTGCCGAGGCAGATGAGGTCAATGCGCAGATGCAAAGATGGCCACTAAGCGGAAGAAAGCCATAGAGCTAAACCACGTGGGTACAGTTCAAGCCCAGAGTGAGAAGAGTCAAGGTCAGGATGACCTGAACTGAGGCGAATGCCAAGAAAGACTCAGCACACACCCGTGAGAACAGAAGCTAAAACCAAATGAATTAACAATGGACTGTTTAAATATGAGCAACAAAAGTGAAACATTTAGTGAACTGTCAATTGGACTGCTATTACCCAAAGGTCGTGTGAAAGTATGATCCATAAACAATTTTAGAACCGGTTTGAACAAGGAGGGCAATGAGGTGATTCTTGCCACACCTCCAATGGACCAATTAGCGTGATTCTCGCCCCCAAAGATTGCAACTTTTTGTTTAGTAAGCTAGTAGTAGGGTATAAGAGGACCTACTCTTAAGTAGGAGGAGCGCTATTCCTACATAATTTTGAGCACTGAATGTTGATGCTGGAGAAGCTGCTGCTATCTTCTATAGGCCATTTTCTTTATAGAAATATTCATTTTGGACTTTAAACTTGACTGGGAAAAGGAACGAGACCGATGCGGGAAACCTGTATGGGAGGTCCGTCGAGGAGGTCTTTAGCGGGACAGACAGTCAGTTTTGGGAGTTCCATGCTGTGATCTACAATTTATCTGCTTTGGTGAACTTTTCATTCTCCATCTGAGAGGGGTATGCATAAAATTCTTTCCTAAAATGTATTTCTTATATGCTATTGAAACGTATTAAATGACTAATAAACTTGAATCTCACTCATGCATTTAAGAAAATAGATAAAACTTTATTCTAATTAAAGCAACGAGTCTGTGGTTCTTTAGCTCAATATTAGGTGTAATGATTAATAGGTTTTAAATGTGATTGAGCTGGTCTTAATCACCATCAACTTATTCTACTAGTTGGTCCATCGACCAAAGAGCGGAATACCTTGATGTTTAGAACTGACAGGATTAAACTGATTATGTATGATGTTTAAGGTAATAGCCTGTTAACTTTAACAAGGTATTCTGTTCCTCCAGCAATTTAATCCTTCTCCTTAGTGAAAGTGGATGTGACCCAGGGAATATCTGAGAGAGTGTATGATTATGTGGTGTTATGGGCCCCACCGTCATATGGTATAGTTGTTAGTGAATGATCTTTACCTGAATGTTATGTCCAAAGGAGAAGAATTTATATTAGCCGCGCTGGATCAGTATCCAGGCGCTTAGTTAGTTGTATAGGTTTTTGGTCCCTTAGGTGCTTGTACACATAACCAGGTCTTCAGCTTCTTGCAGAACTCAAGAAGTGAGGAGGCTCTGATGTATTGAGGGAGGTCGTTCTATGTCCTGGGTGCGATCCGCCAATCGTCCAGACAGGAGAAAACATGAATACGCAGACTTCGCAGGTGAGCAGCTGCTACTCTACACATTTTATGAATACCCTCAGGGCTTTTGTTACTCTGGAGGGCAATACTTTGAAATGGGGACCGCTTACCATGAACCTCAGGTATTTGTGGTGAACAGGGTGGATGGGAATGTGGAAACATACATCATTGAGCTTGAGGGCTGTCATGAACTCACCTTCCTCCAAAAGTGGTATTACATACTGAAGAGTCCACATATGATGTAAAACGGCACAAATACCCTAAGGCATCAAGGCACTAAAAGACCCAAAACAATTCTTCCAAGGAACAGATAGCATGGGTGTAAGAAACCTCAAAAACAAACAATGAAAAAAAGAGCCCAGTTCCGAAATATGGCAGGGAAGAGAATTCCAGAGTTTAGCAGTCATAAGGAAAAAAGACCTACCTCCCATCTAGCTCTACAAGATCTAGGTATAATCAGCTGTTTCCTCTAGGCAGAGTGTAGTGGTCTGACTGTATGACACCACTGAAATTTGGACCGGAAGAAATGAGATCCCTGACAGAGCATGATTAGCAATACAGAAAGCTTTTTTTTTTTTAATACAGAGAGCTTCTCAGCTACTGATCTAAATTTAGGGATATTCAGAATGAAGTGAGCAGTAGCATTTTATACAATTTGGAATTAGGTTAGCAAGCTCTGCTTAATGTTAATGAATATGGCATTGCAATAATCCAACCAGGAAGATATTAAAGCAACAATAAGTTTTCTGACCAACCTCCGTAATAAATATTTTTTTTAGGGTGCTGATGATGTTAAAACAGGAAGAAACTGTATGATTGACACGAGCGTCAAAAGCAAGGTGTTTGTTAAACATCACCTCCAATTTTTTAGCTACCTTAGTAGGAACAAGAGAACAACCTAACACAGAGTCCCATCTGTTATGAGACCAAACCGAGGAGCGGCATCCAAAAAGGAGAATCTCAGTATTATCAGCATATGTTTTAAGGAATTATCCTTCATCAACTTACTTATTGGCAGCATACAGTTGTTAAAACTTTGAGCCACAGAACCAATGTCATCCGTAACAGTGAGCTGATTATCATCCACGAAAGAGAATAAGCTAAGGCCGAAAGATTGGATGAGCTTGGCCATAGATGACACATACAGATTAAATAAGGTCAGACTAAGGAATGAGCCTTGAGGCAGAAAAAGGGCTTGGGAGTAAAATATCCACATCTGACAGACTAAATCCTTTCAGATAGAAAGGAACTGAGTAGATTTAAGGCTTTACCCTTGATCTCTCATCTAAGACGAGATAGCAGGAGTGAGGGAGATACTGTATTAAAGGCTGCGGACAAATCTAACAAGGAGTACCGCAGCCTGTCCCACATCTACAGTGGTTCTGATATCATCAACCACTGCCACTAATGCAGATTCTGTGCTGTGCCCGCTCCTATATCCAGTTTGAGACTGGTCTAAAACATCCCAACGATCGATCACAGCAATCAGTTCCAGATTCTGGTCGTTTTCTAAAACTTTAGTCAGTAAAGGCAAAAGCAATATAGGATGATAGTTCTTCATATCTTTAACATCAAGGTCAGCCTTTTTGAGCAAAGAAATTACCATTGCTTCCGTCTAAACTTTAGGATAACAGCCAGAGGTGATCGCTGCATTAAGTAGAGGTGTGAGCTGTGAGACGAGAAAGTGTGTAAGATTTTAGGTGGACATCAGTCCGAAATCCCGACTTAATTTGCAGCATAGGGAGACCGAAAGCAAGGAGAAAAATAGACAGTATGGCAGTGTAATTTAATTCATAGAGAATTGAGAAATCCAAATTGACTGGTGACTATGGTGTAGGCGAAGATGGAGAAGGGGGAAATATTCCCACAGGCGTCTCTGAGTGATTGGGGGTAAATTTCAATTGTATACATTCCTGAGAGTTGGAAAACACAGAAAAGATGTTACACTGTTGCGACAAAAAAGTAGCTAAGTCATTGCATAGAGATTGTGATATATCTGTAGCCGCTGGGACTTTGGAGTCAGAAAGCAAATTAACTAATTTAATCAATTATTTTGTAGGATTTTGGGCGTTCATAATTTTTGATGTACAAAACTTTGATTTTTTTCTTCAAAAATGGCCTGTTAGATGTCTCAAATTAAAGACCTATAGGTTGTTCTTTCCTGAGGATCATATGCTAGACACCATTTACGCTCTTGCCTATGACATAATTGTCTCATTAATTTGAGACTGTCCGAGAACCAGGGGGCTGAGGGTTTCGAATGTCACCGATGAACAAGTTACTCACCTTCGGTAAAGCATTATCTGGTAGAGACATAGTCTAGCTGCAGATTCCTTAACTTTTGAATTCTCCCCAGGCGTCAGACTGGATCCGGAAATTTGGCAATACCAAGTCAAGACCTACAAGGTAAGATCAAATGGTTTGTTGAATCACACAACTACATGAAAGAGCGATCATGAAAGAGCGATCACTGGTGTATAAAACCAGTGCTGAAAAAGGGTAAAACCCTTAAACCCAGACAAGGTCCATAAGGAAAGATCACATGGTTCGACAAAGCACATAGCTACTTGAAACACTGACCATCAGTGTATGAACCAGGGTAGTAAAAGGAAATACCTCTTACACTACAAATCGTTCACAGAGTGGGGAGGATGGGTAGGGCGGTAAGGAATCTGCGTCTAGATTATGTCTCTACCAGATAATGCGTTACTGAAGGTAAGTAACTTGTTCATCTGACAGAGACATCTAGCCACAAATTCCTTAACTTTTGAATTAAATACCATACCACCCAGAGGAGGGTCTGCGAACGAATCCTACAAAAGTTCTCAGAGAGGTCCAGCTGGTCGAAATTAACAATAGCCCAGACATATGTAGGAATTAGAAGAAAAAGAGCATGAGCTCCTTATAAAAACTGTAGCAAGGACCACAGGAAATGTAGATAATAACAACCCTACTGGCACAGAAAAACCATCCCCGAGGGCAGCTGAATAACACTGTGTCAGAAGACGACAGTAGTACATGACCCCTAAAGGTGAAATGAGCCTAAGGTCTAGAAGGGCCAGAGGCAATAACGAATACCCTGTAGACTACAGTTCCCTACACCAGTAAGGATGTATTCAAAAGAACCTGTCCTAAGAAATCCAGAAAAAAGGAAGTTCCCAAACTCATCCACATTAGAGCTTAGATGAATAAACACATTCATCGTAAAGACCAATCCAAGAACAACAACTGATGCAAATCAAGTCTAACCTTGGAGAAAACGTCATTAGAAAAAAATTACCACTACAAGGGTCCCATAACGCATACAACTCGTAGAAACTGAAAGATGGCAATTATCCAGATATGAATATGCCATAAATAACGAACAAACAATGCCCAAATCAATATAGCTCATACTCTTCGAACATATATAGATCCATACTCATGATAGTGTATATATATATATATATATATAGACCTCTATCGACAGGATATGACACAGATAAAACTACAGTGAAGAGACAAGCAATTGCAACTCATATTAAGATTTGCAAAAATATATAGCTATATCTAAATATGCACAGCACAGATACATTACACGTGTGTGTATGCCATATACCCTCGGTGACTTAGCATTAAGATACTGCCAACTGCTCAAAAGTATCCTGAGAGGCTGTTACTATAATCAGCCTAAAAGAAAACACAGGATAGTGAAACCTTGCCAACAGCAAACACCTTGGCCCAATAGGTCAAAATGAAGTACAACCCAACCCATGGAAATCTCAAAAGAGATATCCACAAAGAATATTGGACAGAACTGAAATCTGACCATAAAATAGACGAGCGCTAATAGATATATATATATCTCAACCCTAAAAGGACTCCCCCCAGGGAGACAAAGGTTATCCACCCATCCGATAGGAAAAGTGTAACTACACCAGCATATCAAAGTATATGGAACGGGAAACTCAGGGTGTTCTTAAGGATACAGAAGAACCATAAAGGTGAAAATTCTCTTTAGGAAAAGAAAAAATCCTCCCAGAAAACGCTGGACATGGCCATAGAAGCTAACCCCTAGGGTCAAAATTTTCTGACACTGCATTCCAGATAACATTACAAGCAGTGATCACGGAACAACCATGTTCTAAGAACTAAAGTAGGCCAAAGACCTCCATAAATGAAGGTAAGCATTATTAATATAATCATTCAGAAGAATACAAAATAGAGCCCTTGAATCTGCCATATGTAAAGTCTCCAAGAAAGAGAAATACATATCAAGGGACAAAACCCCATGTGCAGGCCATGAACACACACCGTGGTAAAGTTGGCATAACCCCCTTATAGGGCAGCATAACCTTTGCAAAAATCACCTAACACACAAGCAATCCGTGCACCCCCCTGAATTCAAAGCAAAGTGCCCTCCGCCGAAACTAATGAAAAGGACTGCAATCAAATGAAGGACCGATCAAACAAGAATGTCCTAGTGGAAATCTTGGTCAAATCAGACCCAAAAATTGCACTTAAGTGGAAATTCAGAGTAGGTGTAAAGAATAAGCATACTCTCTGTATGAAAGGTCTCCCATAGGCATAATCAAGATGTCCCTATAAGAGATACTGAAAATCACAAATAATGCATACCGGCATACTGACCTGCTTCCAAAGAAGCATGAGGCATAGGTAAACTTCCTAACCGGAAGAAACATTGCAAGCAAATAATCTCTTGAGCATGAAGACCATCATCAGAGGAAAAAAGGGAAGGGAAAACCTATGTAATAGGTAACCTTGTACCACATAACCTGTCAAAGAAAGTATTGAAACAATAATATTTGCTAACCGCAGAAACACCACATCAGGTGTCACCAAAAGGCGGAACTTATACCACCATGGCACTGCCATAACATGGGTAAACAAGGAGAGAGCGAGGATAATGTAGGGGTACGTCCCTATCCCCAGGATAAGTAATAAACAAACAATGTGGACGAACCCACTGCAAGAGGACAGCATTTTTTCTCCACAGTTGCCCGTCCATCCTATTTTAACCTTATCCTGGGCCGCTAAGAATAAAGTTTAATTAGTAAGGATCCCCAGAGATATTTTTAACTTTCACCACTTCCTTCACATATATCACAACACCAGCTCCGCTGCAACCAGGCGTCGCAGCACAACCGGGTGGTATTCGACTACCCGGTTGGGACCCCCAATGATGAAGCATGCCACCAACCAGGTTGGTGGGTGAGGGGTCTTTTAACAAACCAAAGGGTTTCTTGGCACTCATATACAAGTGAGCCGTCCTCTTGCAGTGGGTTCGTCCACATTGTTTTTTTACTGCCATAACATGACCAGCCATGTAAAAACCAAAAGATTAACATCCCCTATACAACCCTAGTATAGGGAAAAAATCAAATAGGTATATAATTAGAAAATGAGAAACTAAGACTCTGTTTCACCTCGTCTATTATGGAAACGCTGTAAAGCAGAGTCGGCCTGGGCACCAAAAAGATGTGATCCAACGCGACACCTAATCAGGGATCAATACTCGATAATATACAAATGGCCCATACACATTCACCCAAATCCCTGATGCGCTGGGGGTCAAGTTTTAATGACGTGAAAAATTTGTTTCCTTCACCGACTCATGTTTGACGTCTCTAAATACATAACTAAACCTATACATCAACTCTCTTTCCTCTTGGTCGATGGACCAATTAGTTGAATAGTTGATGGTAATGATAGTACTATCTAACTAACTATCTAGCTAGCTAAATAATCACAGACTCTCTGTAAGATTAATAAAGCTTTATCTCAAATTTGAAGTAAAAATATTAATGCTCATTACATACGGTTACAAATGCAAACAATGAAATTCACAAAAGGAGAGAAAACAATCAGCAAATGCAAACAGTGTCAAACTCATCATCATTAAACGATATGCACATGAAGGAGTGGATAGATTAAGAGACATAAGTTTCAGCAAAATAATGCGAAACAATATACATTTATCGGAGTGGATAGATGAAGAGACATCAGTTTCAGAGACAAAAATACATTTGCAAATAATTATGCAAAGTACGAGTCATAATAATACAAACCCAAAGGATCTGTGAAATACCACCCCCTTGGCAGAGGAGATGGTGGGGGTCCCCTGAAATAGAGCCAGGGAACAAAGATTTCAGAGACAGGAACAGCTAGGCCTCTCTGCAAACCGACGAACAGCGACGCATCACCCCTCTCGAACAGCTATCGGCTAGAAGCTAGGCTAACCACACCCCTAAAGGCACCCCAGTTATACCCTAGAACCAGGGGCGGTGCGTCCATTGGGGCGTTGGGGCGTTGCCCCACTAATCGTTCTACTTCTGACGCTAATTGCAGCAATCAGGACTCCTGATTGGAATTAGCCTCAGAAGTAGAACACGGACGCTGAAGGGGGTGGGGCTGCGGCAGCACTGTCACGGTTGAGTGACAGCGCAATAGTGCGCATGTTCGTTTTTGGGCTGATTATTTTTACGATCAGCCCGAACATGCGCACTAGCCTTCCCCTTAAGAGACCGAGGGTTGCTTCATGCGCAGCCCCCGGTCTCCTAATGGGCAGGGAGTATCCCTGCCCTCAGCCAATCCTGGCGCTGCTGGCAGCGCCAGGATTGGCTGAGAGCGAGAGGGGTTGCCACTTGCCAGCCACTCACACAGAAGACGTGAGATTGAGAAGGCGGCAACGGACCCCGGCCCAGGAGCAGACAGCAGAGGCGGCGCGGACCCGCCCGGCGGTCAGGTAAGTTTAAGTTTTTTTTTAAACTTTATTTTTGGAGTCGGGGTTTAGAGTTTAGAACAGCCTCTTTTTAGTAAGCCAGATTTTGAATGAGATCCTCGGATACTGTGTTGGTATTGGTTGCCATTCTTGTAAAACGGAGAGCACTGTATGATGGACAAGAAGAAAGCAAGTCACAGCGCCTGCGATCTCAGCTGTTTTTCGTCCTGGAAGAGAGCGCTTTAGCTGTCTGACAGAGGCCAAGCACCCTCAGCAGCGAGGGCCGACTAGAACGAGCATTCTCGACACGTAGTTGCGCAGGACCCATATTATCCCAAATAACTCGGCGGGGTTCTTTTTTTGTTTGTTTTTGATTTGTGCAGCTGTTTGTTGACTTGGGAAAACGAAACCTTTTCGGCATTCGAGACCGCTGTTGTTAGGGAGCATACTTAAAAGAGGTATCCTTCTTACACAGATGCCCTTAAAATACGCTCCTGTTTCCTCTTACCCTAGTATCCTGTTCATTACAGAATGAAACAGTGCGGATTGCGTTTCGTTCCTGATTGTAATAGTACGAGGACCTCTTTGTTACTGAATTAAACAATGCAGATTCATTGATATCATTAAATAGAACACATTTTGTTTCATTACTTATTACATGATGACACATTTCTTTTCCACTACACAGTAAAACGATGATCTTTCCTCTCTTTAATGCTTAACATAGTTCAATTTCTGGGGCACGGTGGTCCAGTCTCTTTATAGCACTGAAACAAGCATGTACTCTTCTGTACTTTAAAAGCGGAATGCGTTGGTTTAAGCACCGTTTTATTCAGTAATTAAAAGAAGCACTGTTCTTTACCTTAAGCAATATAAATGAATATTCATTTGTTTCACTAAGCACTGAAAACGAATCTGCAGTTAAGTATTCTGTTACAAAATGAAGCACTGTAAATTACTATTATTGACTAGAACAGTCTGTGTTTCTCTTTATTACTATATAAAAGAGTGCACATTCCATTCTATTACTTAATAAAACAGTGTCCATTCATTTGTTTTATGAAACACAGCTGTGTGCACACGTTCCCTTTCCGGAGCATAACCATGTCTGTTTCCTTTCTATCACTGGATTACACAGTCCAGGTTCCTTTTCACTGTTAAGGAAAACAGTGCGCACTCCTCTCCAATATTAAACAGACCAGAGTCTGTTTCTTTTCTTTGCAGAGTCCGACAGTGCACATCCTGTCATTGTCACCTGTCCGCAGGGTGGAATGGGTCCTGTAAGCCACTCCCAGCCTGTGGCTGATTCCAGTAACCTCATGAACACGGTCCATGATTTTGTGGAAATGTGTGTGAAGAGGGTACACTGATGTCAAAATATTTGCAAGGCAAAAGTAAGAGAAATTAAGGTGCTTATATTTGAGGGAGTGCAGTGCATGTTGGGGGGCGGTGAAGTGACAGCGATGTGGGCATTCGGGGAAGAGTGAAAAGAGGATGCTGAAGAGGAAAGAGAGGGGGTTGAAGATGTGCAGATGGACAAGATATGCAGAGAAAAAGAGGATACATATCTAACATAAAGCAAACATAATTGAAGGCCAAAACTCCTTCCACAGGCCTCAATCCTATTTAATTCACAGACTCACTATTTCAGAATTTAAACATTTTCAATGTTAATTATTTATAAGAAATCATTGTTGTTACTCATTTATCTTAAACAGCTAACACCCAGTGACAAAGCCAATCATACTGACAGGCTTTAGGCGTATGTCAGTTGCTGTGCCATTTATCTGGATAAAATTACATCTCAGAGAGAAACCCAGTGGCGTAGCTAGGGGGGGGGCGATGGGGGCGGACCGCCCCAGGCGGCACGAGTTTTGAGGCGGCAGCCAGCCCCCCTTCCCCCGCTCTTACCTGAATCGGCCGCGACCGCTACCACTCCCCCCCCGCTCTTCTATCATTTTGCCGAGGGCGGCAAACGCAGGGGCCGCCATGGGCAGCCTAAGGCCTAGCTACGCCCCTGGAGAAACCAAAATACCGGTCTGATGGCACACTATGGGAATCACAGAAATGTATTTGGCATGTTCCTTTATAGGGAGCACCCACTTTTTTCATCTCACTTAAAGACCTGTCTGCACATATTTCTATATGACTGGTTACAGCCAGCAGCTGTGGGTGCTTCCCGAAGTCTGGTTAGAGCATATTTTTCCAAAGTTAATGCTGCATGCAGTGCAAGACACTGGGCAAGCTAAGCATACATTTTAAAGGGCTAAAGTTGTCATGCAGAACAATTTACATATTACAGTAACGGTTGAACAAATTAATGCAAGAAGATACGGGGCAGTTTTTAATGTGTTTAATATTTCAAGACTATACGTTCCCACTGCTTAATAAGCCTTGCTTTATCGCTGCATTCATTTGCTTTAAAATGCACCATTTGCCAATCTTTTTTAAATTTCTTTCTCAGGAGAGGGACTCTCCCTAGACCCCAGGTTTGTCCATTGAACTTGTTCACATCACTAACTAGTGTTTTCTATTGGAAAGGGTAGAGCCAAAGCAGTCTTGCTTAGTACCCTAACCCTCTTCAGAAGTCAGACTTGCTTGGCAACCCAGAAATTCTCTGAAATAATGTTTGTTTTCTTTTATGAATGCCTAGAACTACTGAATTTTTAGTCCATTTATCACAGATATAGTGCTGAAAATCGCACCAAAAAGAGGCCAATTTAAAAAAAAAATCTTCTCGGGGGGAGAAGCCCCCTGAACCCCCCTTATTGCCGTCGGGCTCGCTCGCATGCGCTCGCTCGCATGCGTTGATTCGCTCTGCATACGCCTCACCAGTTTCAAATTCCACCAGCCGCCACTGCCTAGAACCTACATGTCCATCCCACATTAGTTGAAACAATTCACAGAACTCGACAGTTCATTGGTCAGTTTGGGAGGTGGTCTGTCACACCATCAGGTTCCCATTCACAATTTCTTTATTCTCATTGTTCTATATCCTCTCCCATTACATAATTTTTGACCAGTTTTTTGACCAGTTTATTCAGTTTAGCTCTTGATACATTTCTTCACTTAGGAAATCTAAGTTGTTGGGGAGCGTTTCTTCAGAAGTCATTTTTTTTACATATGTGAGAGATAAAAAATAAATGAAAATGTTCTTTGTATATTTTCTGTACGATTTTGTTCACAGTGGTAAAGTAAATGTGATTATTAGTGATAGTAATTGTCACGGTGTGTTCCTCTGCTGAATATACACAGGCGTTTAAGTGGTCCGGGTGTTATCAGTAGTAGGCTCCGCCACCCCTTTAAGAGAGCCGCCAATTTTTTCATCCCAGTTAAAGCTGTTAATATACGTATAGTAAAGGGACGATACATAAAAAGTTTGGAATTACACCTTCATTTACTCTGTCTACCTTGCACCACCATTTTGTGCCCCCAGCAGTACTGTTTATAAAAATAATCTAATACAGCTTTTTGTATTATAAAAATAGCACTTATAGGTTTATTGGCATATTGGTAGAATTTGTACTATATAAAGAATGTTGCAATCAGTTTCAATGGTATAGAAATGCACTGTATTATGTAGGAAATATTACATATGCATAGGTTGTGATGTCATTTTTTTACTGTAAGGTACATTTGAGTATAAGTGAAAACAGGTGATATACTGCGAACCCGTTCAGAATGTGCACAGATTACATAGAGAGTAAATGGACAAAGTAAACGTGCACGTTGCTTTGTGTATGTATGCATGGTTTGAATCATTTGATGATACTTTAAGACATAATCTAAACACTATTTCTGCTTTACAGTTGGGTACAGTGCACAGTGTTAGTAGTTAGTGAGTAGATGCTGGTAAAGGGATTATTTATTGCTCGTTCGTACGAAATAAAGGTGGAGAGGGGCGTTTCTTTACAAGACATATTTTATAAATGTGTGAGAGATAAAAAACAATTAAAAATGTTCTTAGTAAATTTTCTATATGATTTTTTCACACTAGTAAACTAACTGTGATTATAAGTGATGAAAATTGTTAGGGTGTGTCTCTGTGCTGAATATACGCAGGACTTTAAGTGGGCTGTATGTTACCGGTGCTGAACACTGCTACCCCTTTTAGACACCCGCATTTTTTTTCATCCCACTTAAAACCCTCAATATACGTATATTAAAGGAACGGTACAATAAAAGTTTAGGGATTACACCTCCGTTTCCTCTCCTCATGTGTCACCCCCATTTTGTGCACCAAACAGTAGTGTTTATAAAAATTAAGTAAGAGAGCTTTATTTAGTATGAAAATAGCACTTATACCTTTATTAGCATCTGTAGTGTAAAGAAAAGGTCGTAATCAGTTTCAATGGTACAAAAGTGACGTGACATATGTTTGAAAGATTACATGGTTTTAGGAGTAAGGTATAGAGGTAACAAATAAGCAGTATAGTTTGTTATGTTTAAACGAGTATGTAGTTTTGTAAATCAGATACGGCGTTGATTTGTGCAGCACACAGTACACCCACAATGACACTGGAACATGTCCCTGAATGCCTTGGCACACTGCAGCACACATCCAAACGCCAAGTAGGCCCCCATCCACAATGTGCACAGAGTGCCCCCCTATCACCAATA
The DNA here is from genome assembly GCA_963921515.1 of Calotriton arnoldi. NCBI lineage: Eukaryota > Metazoa > Chordata > Amphibia > Caudata > Salamandridae > Calotriton > Calotriton arnoldi. The sequence goes on along the minus strand of CAWUFW010004016.1, from coordinate 70,368 downwards.
TCACAACCTACCCTTGCACATATGCTGAATCCAGCAAACCAGCAGATCCGTGACCCACACTGACTATGCAAGTAACACTGCATTTCGGATAGCATAGCAGCTGCGCAAAGAAAATGACATGGCCCACGAAGCGACATGGACGGAGCCAAGTGCGGATCACATCCTCAAAGGAGCAGGTCACACTCCGACGTGTCCGCGTGCAACCACAACCCATGCCTTATAATACACGCAGCAGACCAACAATGCACCAGGCCACAAAATCAGTCCGCGAGCACACATCACCCAAGTCAAAAGCAAAACAGGCCCCGAAAAGCACACAATCCAAAGGCACCCCATCTCAAGGGGAGAAGGCTGCACGAAATCAGAGCTGCAGGGACAATTCCCCCACAATGCAGCCCACACACATAGCAATCACAGAACATCAGCAATGACGGCAATGTGGTACAAAACTCCCCTCATACGGGTTCTGTGTCCGGTGTGTATGGCGGGGTGATTGCTGCATGGCTGTGTGCCCCTGACACATCAGACTGCGTAGGTGATGGGGCTGCATCAGATGTCGTCCAGCACCTATGCAAAAACAATGTCTGGCTCACAGAGGCGGAGCTTGCCAAAGGGATACACCCCCATTGCACATGCGACAGTCAGTTCTTCCCTGTGTTGGGACGAGGCTCATTGTGGCACACGAGTGGACAATCTTTACAACACACCTCACAGTTAGACACCAGTGGAGTGGCATAGGCTTTATTGGCATGTGCATGTCAGTACGGACGAGGCAACAACCACAACAGGCACGGACATGCTTAAGACACTTACACGCAGCATGGGTACATGTCGAGGGGCAGATGATGTTGGGGCTGAAATGGACAAGATTGATCACATATGGCAACGCTCACAGCCCACCTTGCCTTGCTAGACGAGTCATGTGTTGTTTGGCGTCTGCACAGTGCCCCGTGTGAGGGGGCACGACTGACTGTACGTGGGGTCTGCATGGTGCTCTGCCTCCGGGGTACGGCAATTGTCTGCTCTTCCAACAGTCATCCGGTGTGAGGGTCCGACAGGTTCGCATGTCGTGCTACATCGCCATGTGTGTGCTCTCACCCAGCAGTGTGTCCGAATTGGCAACGTTGCCAAACGACGCTGTGTTGCTCGGACCATGGACCTGCGTCGCCTTGGACAGGTGTGTGTGCACACGCGTTATTCCACGCACATGCATCCAGAGCCCGACCGAAGGGAGACGTGTCCTCTGTTTTGGTGGGATATGTGAGCAATCCCCACTGTGCAACAAGTTGTTGGGCCATGTGCTGTGGGTGGCAATAGGATGTGGCTGCAGGTACGTAGTTACTCGTCCATGAATGCCCGTGCAGCTTCATGTGCAATATGTTCCAATAGTACGTCGTTGTCGTGTTCAAGGAACACCAGGGTGAGCCAATCCATTAGGTGGTCCGGGCAAGTGTGCTCAGCCCACGCCGTCTCACCGATCCGCAACACAGCCCAATAGGGGAGCGCCTCGATGTGGTCACTGCACACGAGAAATTGTGCCATCTCCCATGCACAACTACCGATACATACGCAGTATGTCAAGGCATCCCATGCACGGCTGTCTCGGTTACACTCCTGTTCGTGATCCAACAGGGGGCGCAAACACAAGACATAGTCCAATTCATCAACAGTTGTGTTGGATAGGCAGACATCCATGGGACACTCGAATGTGCATGTTCGGCAGTGGAACCAGGGCTGGACGCAGGTGACGTGGGCAATGCGGAAGCTGAGCCTGTAACTGATCCGCAGCACTGCCAGTGGCAGTGCGCCCAGTAAATGCAGCATACGTGCACGGTACTGTTCCACGTGACGGGTGTTGTGCATGTGCCCGGTATGGCCTGCCATTGCGTTGGTGCGTCTCGTGAACAGGCACTCTTCTGGACTGCGGCTGTTGTGTGGAGGATATGCGACAGCTCTGAGCAATGATTTGAATGTGTGTGCAACGTTGTGGGTAATGGGTTGCTGTTTCCGTGGGTGTCAAGGCCATCCCATGCGGGGGTACCACAGGCAGGGGCTTCTATGTGTGGGCTGTGGATAAGTCGGATGGTTTATTTGCGGAATGCGTGGTGCGGGAGTCGTCCCCATCTGCCATTGTATCTCTATCAGGGTGTTCCAGGCGCGTTCGGGACCAAGGTCAGAGGTGCAGGTGTCCTCCTGGCTTCTGCATTGGGACAATGGTGCTTTCATCCCTGATGTTTGTCTCACTACTACTTTCGTTTTGGGAATGTGATGTGGCTTTGGCGCTGAGATTGGGACACGGCCTTGGGCTCATGGTGTACGGATGGCGATGCACACACACATGTTGGCATGTGGAGCCAGGTGCCCGTGCGGCCTTGCGCTGCTTATGCTATCTCACTCCGTCTCTCTTCCTCGCTCTCTCCCTCTCTTTCCTTTATTGCGCGCATGGCACACCTTCTTCTCTTGGATTTGGTCTACCGGTCTGTGTGCTACGGATTGTCCAGTGGGAGCAGCTAGGACTCATCCTAGGGGTTGTTTCTGCTTTTGTTTGTCTGGGGTTTTGTGTTGGTGGTGACATTGCTGTATGACTGATTCTCCATTTTCTGGACACGCATGTATGTTTATTTTGCTGCTTGTGCGACATCAGGCAAGATGTTTGTTTTGGGGTTGGTGGTGTTGGTGTGCAATTTCTTAGTCCGGGGTTGGGGGTGGTGCCGGGGGGGGGGGTGATCCGGGTGTGGGATGGGGTCCTGGGGTGTTGGCGGTGGGTGTTGTGGCCCTGTTGGGTGTCCGGGCCGCATGATGAGTTGCTCCATGGCATCTGTTGCCCTTCGGATGTGGCCCTGGGCTGTGCTCCCTTTTGTGGTCCTGGCTGCCGTTCGACTTTACACCAGGTCAGAGCAGGTGAAAATGTCCTGGTGCTATCGCGCCTTATCGCCGGTTTTGTGTTTTTATCGCGGATGTGGCTGGTCGTTGTGAATGTTGAGGTGTGCTGTTGTCTCGGCTTTTGTCACGGGAACGCCTACTCTGCATCTCATTAGCGATATTTGCGAGGGTCCTCTGTTGCGATGTTTTTTGAGGCTGCTATCGCGGGTATGCTGGTGCTGTGGGCTGTTAACACCGGCTTGTGAATGGGGGGGTAAATTTATCATGAGTTTGGCTGCGATAAAGTGCAGTTAATTCGGCGATGGCTCCTTGTGAATATGTCCCTTAATCTTTCCCCCCTCTCCATCTCCATGTCAGTGGTTTTTGTTGCTCTCTAACAGTTGATCTGTACTTGTTTATGTACATCCACAATAAAATGTAAGCCTGTACCATATCTTTGCTAATATGGTGCAGTGTTATGCTTGCTAAGTTGCCGATAGAAGTGTTAAACTAATAAGGGTAACGTTTACATGTGCCATTTAGTTGAGAATATCACTCTAAGTATACAGATAACAATTTTACAAAATAGTATCTACAAAGTTATCTGTAGTGGGTTGCAGAGGAAGTGGCGTGGGACGGTGGGGTGCATGGGACGGGGGGTGGGGCTGGGGGGCGAGGGGAAAAGTAGGAGGTAGTGGAGTCACATATAAAATGGGAAGGTGAATCTAAATAATTCAATAAATACGTGCTGTATGTCGGATGACACTACCTGCCACCCTACTGTTCCCTTATTCCGCTCCAGTACCATGCAGCATTTCCTCTGCAAGCCGCCACTGGAACTTATATAATTGTATGTGATTATTTTGACATATTGAACAGATATAACAAATAATTGAAACTTTTTTTTCATTTTCAGAAAATTATTTTGTTTGGATTAAAAATTGAAAATGCCTAGAAGAACTGAAAAAAAAAGGAAAAACAAAAAGGCAATCTACTTGAAGAAAAGTCAAAAATGTGGATTAGAAGAAAGTGAGAGTACTACAAAAAGAGTTTCTTCTGGTAAAAACACTAAACAATTTCTAAAAAAAGTATTATGAACATTTAATGAAAATAACATCACACAAAAGAAAAAGAAAAAAATTTCAAGTAAGGAGAAGCAGACTTCGACTTCAAATTGCAAGTAAAAAAAACATGATAAGGAAAGAGTATTTGTTACCCGTAGACAAAAACAATTTCAAGAAATTCGTCAAAGAGTTTTTCGAAATAGAGTAATTCAGAATTTAATAAAAGGATGCCGCAAATATAAAAAGAAAGTGCTGCAATTGAAACAGAAACAGCGTGTTGAAAGCATAGTGGATACTGCTTTTAAGTTAAAACAAAAAATATTCATTTTCATTTTGAAGAGGATGAAAGTGTTGGATAAAACAATGAAGATTCTGAAAGACAAAAGTTTAAAAAAAAGACGTGTGAACAGAAGCAACTTTTGTAAAATCTTCAGTGGAAAATGGAAACATACATCTAATAGTGAACCTTTTTTTAATGAAGAGAGTTACTTCCAAGAAAATAGTTTACCATTTGCAGTTGATACTGGAGGTCGTTGCTACGAAGTTCAGAATGGTTGTCCTGTTGCAAAAGAGGAAATGGTTACTATTAGTGCAGAACAGTTAATAGCTGAAGAAGTGCAAGGGAAACGCACACAAGCTCCTGTGTATAAGTGGGGTTGTAGCAGTATTTGTAGTATTCGACAGGAATCTATTGATATAATGCGAAATTTGTTACGAGAATATACACAGAAAAGTGTAAAACAGAAGATTAGGTTGTTACAAACACTAGATCCTTGTAATGTAAGAAAATATACTGAGAAACATGGGCATTCTCTGGCTTGTCTTTCAAGAAAAGTGTGTAAAAGTGTTTTTCATCACTTAAGGATGTTAGCAGTACACCATTCAGAAATGCGGAAGTTTGTAAGGAAACTGTACTATGTAAAAAGTCCTGCATTATGTTTAGGTGAACTAAATACAGCTCTTTTACACGGTTCTTTATCAGATGTACAAAAAAAGTGTGATGATATTCAGTTCCGATATTTTGGTTCAGAAGAGCAGTGTATAGAAAGTGAAAGTTTGACAATTACAGATGTTGAAGAAGATGGGAAAGTGATTATGATTGATCAGTTTGAAGAAGAAATTGGAAAGTTTAACATAGTGTGCTCTGAAATTCCAAACTATGTTTGTGTTTGTTGTCGACGTACTAATTATAAAATTCAAACTAGGAATGTTGATTTGTATTTGAAATCTGAAAAGAAGAATAATGATAAATGGAAAGAATTTGCAACTTACTTGTTAGTGGAAGGTCAATTTGAGTTAGGCAGTGATCAATGTATTTGTAAATATTGTTATAACAAATTAGAAGAGAACAAAATGCCCGCTAGAGCAGTACATAATAAGTTAGAATTAGTAGCTATTCCGGAGGAACTGGCAGATTTGAATACATATGAGTCAGTTCTAATTCAATCTGTTCATCCATTTCAAACTATAATTCGCATGGAGCCTAAAACAGGTAAACTGCCACCAACAGACTTACAAAGAGGGCTGAAAGGAAGAGTAGTGTACTTACCTTTGGATTTTAAGAAAAATATTGAAATTGTTGGTGGAGACAAAGATGAAAATGAAGCAGTAGTCATTCTAGTAAATGGAGTACCAACAAAGAGTCGGAAAATATGGCAAGAATTTGTGGATGTTAAAAAACTTCAAAAGGCTACGTTATATCTTGTGGAGAATAATATTTATTATAAAAGTGTAAATGTGGAACAACAGGTAATAAGTTTGGAAGATGAATCTGAAATTTCAAGTGGTCAAATAGAGAAAGTGGACAAGTCAAGGAGTGAAGAGATTTATGAACATTACACAATATGTCCTCTACATTCAAAAGAAGTAATAGGAAACAGTATTGAGTTATTTCAAATGAAAAAAGCAAAGGGAACTCCAATGAGTGTATGGGAGAAAAGCTTAGAAGCTCGTTGTTTTCCACAGCTGTTTCCTACTGGAGAAGGTGGACGATATGATGACCGACCTGTACGGATTCCAGCTTCAGAATATCGCTCAACAAGATTATACTCTGAAGATCCTAGATTCCGGCAGTGTATACCATATATATTTCACCTTTTGTTTGAAAGTGATCTGTCTTCTCTGTCCTATGCAGTGAACCACATACTGAAAACTGGAGTTCATCAATCACTTCTTTCAGCGAAAGAATTTGTGGAGAAAGTTCAACAAACAGATGAAAATTTAGAAGCACAGTTAATTAATTTGATGGCATGTCAACGAGGAACAAATGAGTATTGGTATCGTCGTCATGGAGAACTGAAGTGTATGTTACGGAACTTAGGTACACCAACATGGTTTGTGACACTTAGCTGTGCAGAGTATGCATGGGAAGATTTGCTTGAATTTCTACGAGAAGCAAATTCCAATATAAAGAATGTTGAAATAAAGACACCTGGAGAACTGTGTTCTTTGGATCCTGTAAATGTGTGCAGATATTTTAATCATAGGTTTCAAGCTATGATGTCTTTCATCTGCAATAAAAAGAATCCACCTCTTGGAGAAGTTACCGATTTCTTTTGGAGAAAGGAGTACCAAGCGAGAGGTGCTCCTCATATACATATGCTATTGTGGATCAAGGATGCACCTAAATTTGGAACTGATTCAGATGAAATAGTATTGTCTTTCATTGAACAGTATGTGACATGTGAGATTCCAAGAGAAGGAGGAGATAGAAGCTTGAGACAGCAAGTTTTACGTTTCCAAAGTCACCGTTGTGGAAAGTACTGCCGACGAAAATACAAGTCTAAAGGAAAATTTTATACCAAGTGTCGGTTTGGATTTCCACGTCCAGTAATTTCTAAAGGAAGAGTAAATTCTTTTTTTCTTCTGTAAGGCACACAATAACTCGCAAATCTCCAAAGAATACCTACAACTTGAAAAGAACAGAACTGTCAAAGTATATTAATGACTACAATCCGGTTATTTTAAAAATGTGGAATGCAAATATGGACATCCAGTATGTTGCAGACAACTCAATTGCTGTTGCACGCTACGTTACATCATATATAACGAAATCAGAAAAAACCGAGATGAAACAAATGTGGGAAGAAATTGCACAAGAGAAGAGCCTTAGCAAAAATATTGTACAGCTTTACTTTGAAAATGCTTTCCCACAGAGAAATTGGATCGTATGAATGTTCAGACCGCTTGTCCTCTTCAAGTTTATATTCAAAATCACGAGGGATCATTTGGGTAAGTTTAGGTCTTGCCTGCTCACGAAATAGAGTGTTGAAATCATTAGAAGAAATTGAATACTTAGCAGCAAATGAACCAGACAGTACAGAAATTCTTAAAACTAATATGTTGGATACATACTATCCGAAAAGGAGTCGACATCTGGAACAGCTATGTCTGTATGAAGTACTTCAACATTACAGCTTCAAAAGAAATGTTAAACAGAATTTAAAACAAGGAAAATATGCAGTACTTGGATGTCATGGATGTTTAGTAAAACACACAAAAGGTAACCTTATCAACCACAAGAAACTCAGTTGTGAAACTCCAGACAAGCGAGAATTTTACTATTTAGCACTTCTCCAACTGTTCAAACCATGGCGTAGCGAAAGTGAATTACTTGGAGATTTCGACTGCTACGAAGATTCTTTTAATGCATGTAAAGATAGCATTGCATGTTCAATTTTCCCTACATATTTAAAAATGTTGAATGATGAAGTTGAACAGGAAAAGACTATTACAGCTGAAGTTGCAAATGAAAGTTCTCAAGATAGTCAAAGTTCTGGTCCATGTAGTCAAGATCCACTTGGACAACCAATAGTGGAAAATGAAGCAGCGATTGCTATGCATGAAGTGGAAATTGCAATGCAACAAGCACAAGAGGAGAATATTACATTGGGAAAAGTTAGAAGAACAAGTAAATATTGAACAGAAAGAAATATATGCACAAGTGAGAGAACAGATAGAACATGGTTTGTTGCATGAAAAAAAAGAATGTGTATGTTCATCATTTAAACCTATTCTGATGTACATCAGTGGTCAAGCTGGAACGGGTAAAAGTTTTTTAATTAAAGTTTTGACCAGTTATCTTAAAAAAACTACTGGTTCACATTTATCTTGTGTGGTAACAGCTCCAACTGGATTAGCTGCGCACAATGTTAAAGGAATTACTTTGCATAGATTACTAATGTTACCAGTTGAGCATGATAATAAATTAGAATATCAGAAGTTGTCTGGAGAAGCTTCTTATGAAGTGTCAAGAGTGCTGAAGAAGATGAAACTTTTAATTATTGATGAGGTGAGCATGGTCTCAAACTTAATGCTTGCTTTCGTGCATTTAAGAATGCAACAGGTATTAAAAACAGATTACGACGTTCTCTTTGGAGGAAAACATTTAATTGTATTTGGAGATCTGCTACAACTAACTCCTGTAAAAGGAGAACCAGTCTTTAAAACTCTTCTACATGAAGACACTAGGAAATCTTTGGGAAGTATTGGAAATGTGAATCTCTGGTTAAATTTTGAATATAAAGAACTCACTCAGAATATGCGACAAGCAAGTGATGAAGATTATGGAAATATTCTGAAAGATGTAAGAATTGGTGTTCTAAGCAAACATGGTAAACAAGCTTTACAAAGTCGTCTACTAAAGAACTTGTTTACAACTGAAAACACACCAGCAGCAGTACTGTACAAGAACATTGCAGAAAAAAGTCTATACTTTGCTTAATGCCTACACTGGAAGAGTGTTATACATTTAATCAAGAGCTTCTGAAATTGGAAAATCAAGAAATAGTTCACATTGAAGCTATTGATAAAATCGAGCATCAAGGAATAACAAATCTTCTTTCAAATAAACTATAGACTAAATTGGATTCTTTGGAAAAGTCTGTATCAAAAACTGCTGGCTTAGAAAAAAATTTAGATGTATGTATAAACTGTCGGGTAATTAGGAGGCGTAATTTGATTATAGAACAAGGTTTAGTGGATGGAGCAATAGGGAAAGTTGTTGAATTTGTAAAATATCAAAACAAATGCAATTGAATTCTTGAAAATTAAATTTGATCAGATTACAGAGGTAAAACAAATTGGGCGTTGTGCTGTAGGTTTTTTGCTGGTAAAAGACTTGTATGTTCGTAGAAAACAGTTTCCTTTCTGTTTAGCATATGCAATAACCATTCATAAATCTCAAGGTTTAAGTGTAGATAATGCTTTAGTAAATGTTGGAAGAACTGTGTTTAAAGAGGGAATGGCATATGTTGCATTATCTCGAGTTAGAACATTGTCTGGTTTGTATTTAATTGATTTCGATGAAAACAAGATTAGTGCTGTTGTAAATTGTGTAAGAGAATATAATCGTTTAAGAAGACTTTATGCACCAACTTTAGGTAAATATCCTATTTATGAAAAACGTGCTGTGTGTTCAAAACGCAAACATGTTGATGAATCAAGTGTGGTTAAAAAGCAGAAAAAAATTCAAGAGAAAAGAAAAGATGCAAAGAAACAGAAAATACAAACAAGTGATGATGTTGTGGGATACCAATTAGAAAATGCTTCTGGTGTGAACTGCTATGGTAATGTTATTTTAAACGTTATATTTTATCTAGAAGATGTTTATGGTGAAATTATGGAAAGTCAGGAAAAAAGATTATGTTCTGCACTTTATACTTTATTTGAACAATTGAGAACTGACAGAAGTAAGATCCATACTGCTTCTGGTATTCCACAACTCTTGGATACATGTACTGGATCTTTAACGTTCAGTCCAAATATACAACAAGATGCACAAGAGTTTCTGATGGTTATGCTTGGAGTATTAGAAGATGAAGGAATCCAGATTGAGAGTTTATTTGGACTCAGTTACAAATGGGATCACAAATGTGAACAGTGTTCATTAACTTCAAGTACTATAGTTGACAGAGAACGATTTCTATATTTAACAATACCTGACTGCAAATCTGTACCTTTTCCGAAATTAGTAAAAGAAGCAAATCATGATATGAAATGTTCTCATTGTCAATCAGAAATGTTATCTCCATTATGCCTAGAAAGATATGGAAAATATCTAATTTTAATGCTACAACGCTGTAGACCAAATGGAAGAAAAGTGGAAACGAAAATTAAAAATTTTGTTGCTAGTCAAGTATCTATTTCTGGAAGAACTTTCACAACACTGGCTATTGTTTTCCATGCTGGAGCTACTACCACATGTGGACATTATACTGTATATTTAAAATGCAAAAATGGTTGGAGTCACTGCAACGATACACACTTGGAAAATAAACCGAGATTGCCTTATGAATTACCTAACTCATACTTGATATTTCTGAAACAAAAATTTTAGATACATTATTCGGCCTAGAGGGAAAATGGGAAGATGCTTTAAGGAATTGATACTGGATGATTTAAAAAAAAAAAAATCCACACATTATTTGGCCTTGAGGAAAAATGTGAACACAAACTACACAGTAAAGGTAAGATTTAAAAATTGGAAATAGTATTGGATGTGTTATTTGTGTTGATTTGGTATTGTAGTTGCAAGAATTAGTCATTTGTTTTTTTTTAACAATCTAGTTGATTGTTTTTTTCTCCCAGCTGTTTATGATGATACTACACTGACATCACTGTGAATAGTGAAGTTAAGTAGAATCTGATAGCAGAAAAAGGGAGAAAAATATGTTTTCAAAATGTTAAATTATGTTGTATTATTTGATAAGTAACACTGTAATTTGTGAAATATATTACATTACACAACAGTTTTACAGTTTATTTTCTTTTCTGTAGCGGAAAATTCAGAAAAAACAGTACTAATGACAAATAGCAGAATAGTAGTTTAATATTTTTAAAAAACTTTCAAATTCACTAAAAAACCATAAGTTTTACAGACGTAATAGTTAGAAATTAGCATTTAAAAAACCTTTGAAATTCACTGAAAAAACCATAGGTTTTACAGACGTTATAGTTAGAAATTAGCATTTAAAAAACCTTTGAAATTCACTGAAAAAACCATAGGTTTCAGGGACGTTATAGTTAGCTGGACATTTCGCTCGTACAAAACCATAGAAATTCCACCGTTATAGTTAGTTCAGTTAACTATAACTCGCGCCCCCGCAATGCACTGCTCATGACGTCACATATTACATCATTCATGGCATGGTCAGTGACATCACTGTTGACATCACTGATGATGGGCTTATTGCAGAATTTAGCAGTGACTGTGGTGGTGTTAACGCCAAATCTACAGGCTCTGCATGTGTTACATCTGCGAAAGCCCTTAGCATCAGAAAGCCAGTTTGTTCTGTTAATGACCCCAGGGCGTTAGAACTGGTCAAGGAGTTCACCTATCTAGGGGTTAACTTTCAAGACAATATGAAGTGGGATCATCAGATAGATCTAGCATCCCTTAAACATAGGCAATTGTCAGGGATTTTACACCTGGAACATAACTCTTCACATACTAAGCCCATTAGCCCAGTTTTAGAAATTTACAACATGAAAGTCATTAGCTCAGCCCTCTATGGTTCTGAACTCTGGGGGTGCGAGAATCTATTAACTCTTACGTCTTCTGAAAATAGGTTCTTGAGGAAAATTACTAGACTTCCACAAAGTACCCCAATGTGCCCATTATTATTTGATCTGGGAGAAAACCGATTGCAGCCATAGCTAAACTTCGACCCCTCCTCTATTGGCGGAGGCTCTGGACTACGCCGGAGCTCGCAGGCTTTGCGAAAGGCTTCTCAGAAATAATAAGGGCTGATGCTTTACATCGTATTAAATGGCTATGGGCAGTCAGAGACCTCTTGTCTACCATAGGTATGTCCTCCCTATGGTACGATCCTGAAAATTCAAATTTTCCCACAAAGGAGGTTCTGAAGGCTAAATATTGGGAATGGTTTCAGTATAACATCAATAGACTAAGTGAGCCATCCTCTCTAACTGGCCTTTTTTTGGAACATAAAGTTATCCCGAAGCTGGAGATATACTGGAATCTAATCACGAAACCGCTAGACCGTTAACTGTATTTTCAGTTTAGGGTAGGCACATTGCCAATGAGATCATTCACTGCTAGATGGAATAAACCAACTGTAGATACATGCCCGGTGTGTAAGTCTAGCAATGAATCTTTGGCTCATCTTCTTTTTGTTTGTGCTGGGTATGTTGCTCCGCGTCGCGTTTGGTTGTTCCCAATTTGTAAGCTCCTGGGCACCAGACGGGCTAGTGAAGCCGAAAGAATCTTGCGGACCGATACCTCAGCAACAATTGCTATAGCCATGGCAAACTTTTTAAGGTGGTCATGGGTATTAAGGGCCCACTCAATACGTCTATGTGAGGATAAATAATGATGTGACCTAATACAGCCACTTTCCATTAAGTATTCCAGGACACAATAGTGAGAATTATCTATTTAGATTCAAACGAGTGTTTAACTTATCTACAATTGTGATGTGTATTGTACATATTTTAAATGCTTTTATTATATTTTTTGTATGTGTTTTTATCAAGTTTTATGATAAGTGTATTCCCCTAAATTTTTAAAGGCTTGGATTGCATGCCCTATCATTCAGTTATATGATTTTGAGACTTTAAAGATGGCCATAATAAGGGCGTGCACTTTATTTAAAAATATATCCAATTATCAAATTTACATGTTTTTCCTTTGACAGCTGTTTTATCTAATCAATTCTATCTGTATTTTTGTAAATGCTTTTATGACTTAAAATCTGTCGAATAAAGCTGTTGAAAATGGAAATGGACCCCAGGGCTGCTTTTAACAAGGGCATCCCTCATGGAGAAAGCTCTACGGTAAGTGATAGTGGGTCTATTGGCAACCAAAGGGCCCAGGACTGGGTCAGATTGAACAATCCGCCAATGTTGGTTGATGATGGACTTGATAGCCCGTTCCTCTCTACTGTAGGTGATAATCAGTCGGGTGTCTACTGTGCCCTTGATCAAAGTTTCGGGGGTGCTACTGGTGTCATCCATTGCAATCTGGGGTTTGGGAGCTAGGAGTGTATCCCTGGGTATAGCGTTGGCTCTGGTTTTGGCTTTCTGAATTGAGCTGCTGCTGTAACCCCTAGCTATAAATCTATCATATGCCTCTTCCTGACATATTCTAAGATCAGACTCAGAGCTGCATATCCTCCTCAGATGGAGCATCTCCCCATACGGTATGCTGGCAATAAGGTGTTTGGGATGGAAACTAGTGGCGTGGAGAGTAGAGTTTCCTGCAGTGTTTTTACGGTGGAGTTTAGAGTGTAGTTTCCCTTCTTCAGTGTAGACAATGACATCTAGAAACTCTACCATACTCTTACTGATGTGGGCATTAAATACCAAATTCAAGGCATTACAGTCTAATTGGAACCTTCCCAGCGAATCAGTGCGAAGGCTGTTGCAGAGGGGTTGGAGCTTCGACCGAGTGTGGACGCGGTGTGGTGCACGGACGCCGGGCTGAGAGCGAGCGAGCAGAGCAGAGCGGCAGGCAACAGGCTGCGGCAGCGGCAGCATCACATCATCGCATCGCCACCACTACTTTTATCACCTTACCGCGCCACCTCAGCAACTTTTGTGCGGCTTCTGTGCGGCTTTTGAGTGGTGGCTCACCGACTCACCGACTCCGACAGCGGGAAAGGGAGGTAACAGGCGGCCGCAGCTTTGAGAGCGTGAGCGTGAATAATTGCCAGCATTGCCAGCATTGGTGTTCTCGTGCTTGGGGGTTTTCAGTGGCAAGCGCGGCCGCCATTAGTCAGCATTAGTCGGCGGCCGCAGTGAGTGCGTGCCCTCGGCAGATCGCGGAGGCGGCCCGATCAGATCGGGTACAGCCAGCGATTCTGCCCCGTGTGCCCCGCTTGCCCCGCACCTGCTCTCCACTTGCTCTCCACCAGTTCTCCACCTGCCGGTCTCCCCTTGCTCGCCCCCCCGACACGACAGTAGTGCAGCAGGAGCTGCAAAGGAGCAGAGGGGCAGGAGCCAGAGGCCGTGATAGGGGTGAGCTAGGGGGGTCTTTCATCAGCACCCTCTCACCAGAGAGCCCTGGGAGTCCCCCCTGTGGTCAACTTGGTCAACTTGAACACGAACCTGAACCCGAGCCCGAGCAGCCAATTAAGTCAACCAATGAACTAATCAACCAAGCGATCAAGTCAAGTTGAATCAAGCTGGACCACTGGACCGCCAGACCGACTCGACTGAGAACGCAGGCGTGTCACTGCCGCCAATAATCACCAGTGCCAATTGGCTATTGACTGATAACCCTACCGATCATATCCATCACGGAGCCGCAGTAATTGAATAAATTAATTAATTGCCCTAAAAGGCTTTCTAAGGACTACAAACTATGAGGTCAGGGCGGATACGCGGGGCGGTCAAACCTGCTAGAAGCACAAGTAGTGCAAGCAACACAAGCAAACGGAAAAGGAAGCTGAAAATGCCTGCCGAGCTAGAGGGCGAACCTCAGGTAAAAACCAGACCTGCCTTACAGGAAGAGGGCACTATAATTGTTTTAGCACCTGAGCAAAGCGACTTACCGCAGGGGGGCAAAGCGGGGAAGCAGCGCCTTTTTCAGCCCAAAATTGACACAAAATTTTGTTTTTTAAAAAACGCAGGCGACACCCTGCTCTCACGCCCCACCGTAGTTGCAGGGCTACAAACTCCACTCCCGCCTATATGTCAAGAGGACAGTGTTAAGGGGAAAGGGACTGAAGAGATTGGAGGCAAAGGAGGTAGGGTGAAAAGGACTGGTTCAGGCAGCCCCAACTCAGCCCTACAGGGACAAGACGCTCCTGTAGACCGAATTTTAAAGACCCCGAATAGCTCGGAAAAAAAGCTCAAGGAACGTTATAAAGGGGCATCTCAAGAGTCACCTCAAGACAGGGAAAAAAAAACCGAGATCAAGAGAGTATGGGGAGCATGGGAAACCTTCACAGAAACACCAAGCGATAAGCGTAGACCTGAAGCTGCTTCAATGGCCACTAAGGTCATAACGCCTAGGCTTATCAATCAATACAATCATGACGGGGGCAATTGTATATCAACAGACCCATTAGACATTCACGAGCCATAAAAACCAGCAGGAAACTCATTGGTGGGAACTAAATCCGTTCTAACAGCGGCCAGGCTGGAGGAACGGAAGACCATAGGGGAGCATCGGAAAACCTAAAGGAAAAGCTGGGCTCTGACTATGAAGCTCGGACTGACTTACCTCAAATTAATCTAGTAATGACCCAAACGAGTATGACAGAAGACCTAGAAGAGTCAGAACAGCATTCATATCTCGATATGGACGAGTGGGAGGCACTCCTGGCAACCTATCGGGAGGAGTCGAGTAGGTGCGAATCCTCAGAAAATTTAAAAACAGAGGGGAGCAAGGAAAACAAGGCTCTCCAGTCAGTAGAGGGGTCATACGCACTATCTAAATGTACAACCAAATGCACAACGGGTATACCTAGAGCTCATCAAAGTAACAGAGAAAAAACAGTTCACGGTGGTGACATCGGCAACCTTAAAGATGATGAACAAAAATCAGACCACGGAGATGCCTGGGCAAGCTTGCTTAAAACCGTGCAGCTTTTGGTAGAGGCCTTGCAATATCAGACCGATAAAATGGATATGCAACTAACCCTACTGAACACCTTGGCAGTTTTTGTGGTAGCAATTGATGGCAAGCTGGGCACGTTAAATTCCACACTGCAAAGCTTCCAGGAGTACACGCTAGCCGAACATCGTACCTGCGGATGCAGCCCAATTGTGGATAAACTAGCAACCCTCCCATCGATGCTGACTGATTTATGCTCACAGCTCAAGAAAGCATCGAACCAAGTCCAAGCACAGACCAGAGGAGGGTACACCCCGAATGGGCCTATGAAAGACACAGCGATCCATCGGGGGGTGTCAGCAGAAACGGATCAATAAGCGTCAGCAGAAACGGATCAATCGGCGACTAAGAACAAGAACTCACAAACTAGTGCTAAAAATGAGAACAGCAATCAAACATCAATATCTATATTGAGTCAAGGTCACATGTTGGAGCTTGCTGAGTAGATAAAGGGGAAATGAATTTGAATGCAAAACAAAGACGGGCACAAAAACGGAAGGGCAGGAATCAGAAACAAAGCCTCAACGTGGATGGATTTCAACGACTTTTTGGGGCAACGCCAGTGCAAAAAGGGACAATGGATAAAAAAAAAACAATACTTGAAACAACTAATACAAAGTACATTTCCAACATGCCTGGCGTCATCCAAAATCCTCCAAATGGAAAGCAAGAAAGCATTGTGTCCGAGCATGTCTTGGAGGCTGAGGGAGTCGTCTCACCCCCACCTAACTCAAATGGAAATTCTGCCGCAAATCAATATAAAAATAGAACCGAAGTAAATACAACAACGAGCATCCAACCGAATGAGACAAAGCAGGATTTAGTGCCTAGAGGAAATTCCTGGACATTATCACCGTTGATCCCAAATCTGAAGGGAGGAACACAATTTCAGGGAATCGATCAACCCCATAAGCAGACTCATCGTTAACAAGGAAGAAGGGAAGGTACGGAACATGCAGCTCTTGAATAAAAGCAAGACCAACTTACAAATACCTGCCATTAATATCGAGTCACTCGGAGAGCTAAATCAAACCAGTGATGGCATAAAACTGCAAGGAAGTACGGAACATGGGATAGAAAGGGTCCAAAACGCTCAAGCAGGGCCCATTGATG
Source organism: Calotriton arnoldi (assembly GCA_963921515.1). Taxonomy (NCBI): domain Eukaryota; kingdom Metazoa; phylum Chordata; class Amphibia; order Caudata; family Salamandridae; genus Calotriton; species Calotriton arnoldi. The sequence goes on along the minus strand of CAWUFW010004016.1, from coordinate 53,748 downwards.
GGGAGCAAGCGGAAAAGGGATACCCCCAAATTGAGGCAGGACCGCCTCCCATAAGAGTCCAAAACAATGTCTCTAAAGAGGCAGGAGTGGAGGAAACAAATGCCATCTGGTTTACTCCAGAATACATCTCTAAAGGAAGGCATGATGTCCTGAACCGAGGCAATATTCTGCGGCTCCTATCCCACATACCATCATTGGCGGAGATAAGGACGACGGATCTGGAGTCAATAGAGTTTATTAAATGTATGGATCATATGGCAGGAGAAAAAACAAGAGCAACCTGGACCTCATCAATAACCGCACAGAGAATACTCCTAGAAAGCGAGATTTTAAAGTCTTGGGGGATAATTATTGCTCCGTACACCAAACCAGGCTATCCAGATCCGTTAAACCCGCAACTTATGAGGGGACTGAAAATAGACGAGTCATATCGGTGCTGAAAGGAGCTATAGAGCACTGCAACACGGACATGGGGCAACAGCTGGAGGATCCTAGAATTTGTCGAAACCCCTTCACATCGCAGGAACGGGAAGACGACATAAGATGGATCTCGAGAATCATAAACAACAAAAAGGATTGACGAGAACTTCGTACCCCACATATGGTCAACGTTAATGAGCTAGTATGGCTATGTTCCTGGAATGTAAATGGGCTCGCTAACAAAATAGCAGATCTGGAATTTGTCACCTACATTAGGGCTTTCGACATAGTAGCTCTGCAAGAAACTTGGGCATTGGACCCGCCACATCTCCAAGGATTTTTGCGTTTTTATAAAGGTGCAACTAAGACGGCAAAATATGGTCACCTGCAAGGAGGCCTGGTCGTATATGTGGCGAACACAATCGTTCACAGTGCCCGCACTCTTGGCCCCAAAATTCAATCATCACTAGCAGTAACTGTATCCTTTCCAGCAACAACAAATGCAAGGGCCATCAACATCACGATAATAAACGTGTATATCCAACCAAAACGCAAAACTAAATTAGTCAAGGAAATGTGCTATTTCGTGGAAACATGCATAAGAGAAGGCTCTACTACTGATCTTATCCTCACTGGGGATTTAAATTATAATTTAATGGGCTCCTCTATTGATGAAGAAGTGCTCCAGCAAAATATAACTTGGAACATCCCACCGCAACGGAAACTACAACTGGGCAAACACACTAAGTCAGGACAATCAATCCTGGAGGACCTGGAACATTTAAATTTAAGGGCACTAAATGGTAGATCAGTCGAAGATAATCCTCCATTAACAACGTACAGTTCAACCAGAACAAGCTCAATATTGGACTACACCTTTGTCTCGCTAGGTCTGTTTCATCAAATTGCATCGTTTCGTATGGGCAACAAAGGCGATAGTGATCACCGGCCGCAGGAAATAGATCTAAGAACCACCATTCCAGCATTTGAACGCTGCCGGGCACCACAGGGAACAGATGTTACCATCAATCTAAAAAGAATAAAATTCAAGATAGCTGCTGGCAGCAATATGCTGGAAATTGCAAAACAGCATTTCATCACCAGAGCCGGAGAAGGGGAAGTTGAGAAATGGCTAAATTTTCTAACAATGATGGAAGTATGGTGGAGAGGTGCGGTGCAGCGGCCAGGGCAGCTGACTTCGGAGCACAGGGCTCACAGTTCGATCCCCGGCTCCGGCGGCAGCTCAGCTCAGCACCATATGACTCTGGGCAATAGCTCACTTAATTTCCACGACGGCCCCCAGCGCCTTGAGACCCGTAAGGGTGAGTAGTTTGCGCTTTACAAATACGGATAAAAGTATATGCATCAAAGATCAAACCACCAAACCAGCAAAGATTCAGTGGTACGAAACCTATACCATATACTGCAAAGCAAGAAATCAAGCTTGCCAAAAAACACATTTATCGATCTTTGAGATACCTCCGGCACAAGCCCAATGATAAAATTCAATTGGAATTACTACGGAGTCAAAGAGCAGATTAAAAAAAATTGAAAAAGGACATGAATAGAGCCATGGAGGAGGAAGTCTGGGTCAAACTATTTGCTGATGTTAAACACAATAACAGCGCCAGGTTTTGGAACACCATAAATCAATTTATTCATTACAATCATGATGGCATCTCCTCGAATATCGTAGAGGAAGAGTGGGTAAAATACCTCAGTTCCCATTTCCAACAAAGCATTGAGCTTAGTGAGCAGGGCCAAAATATTCAAAATGAACCAGAATGCCATATGACAATTAAGGCCGGTGCTGGAAGTAACCCCGTCGAGTTTGGGAATACAAGGGGAGGTTTAACAACGGAGGAACTCCAAACAACTTATAGAACTGCAATCAAACGGCAGATAGATAAGGGGAGAAGGGAAGGTGCTCCTGGTCCTAATGGAATACCACCAGCATTATATAAACAGGAGGCAACCTTCTGGGCAGAAGCACTGGAACCACTCTTCAGAGAAATTAGGATGTCAAACATCCTGCCTAGCTCATGGAAAGGATCAATCATTTCCCCAATTTATAAATCTGGTGAAAAGTCGGTACCACAAAACTATTGATTAGTGGCTTTATTAGATAATGAGGCAAAAAATTTTGCTGGCAGACTATTAGAGGAGCTCCAGGTATGGGCCACAGAAAGATCTGCAATTCCTCTACAACAAACTGGATTTGTAAAATCAGTCGGGACAATAACCAACATACTAAGCATGGCAATGCTTATGGACAAGGCTGAAGCTGCACAGACACCTCTATACTTATGCTTTATTGACTATAAGGCCGCATTTGATCATGTCAACCGCACTAAACTATGGTCCAAATTGCATAGATGGGGGCTGCCACAGCCTTTATTAAACTTGCTAATAAACTTGCACACGGATACATGGCTGCAGGTGAAGCTGGGAAACGGAACTTTCCTGTCGAGGCGTATTCCTACGGAAAAGGGGCTGAAACAGGGTTGTGTTATAGCCCCGACTCTCTTTAATCTATATATAGCTGACTTAGTACCACTTCTAATTAGCTGCAACTCACATGCCCCAAAACTAGGAGACACCGTGATACCCTGCCTCCTGTACGCGGACGATATTGTCCTGATAAGTAAAACAAAAGTAGGGCTACAACATCTCTTAAATACAACGCAGGACTTCTCGAAGGCAAATGATCTAACGATCAACTTGGATAAAACGAGAACTATGATAATCAGGAAAAAAAGGAGACAAACTGGACCCTGGTTTTGGGGAGAAACTAAAATTGAGGCTACAGCGGAATATAAATATCTGGGTGTGAAGTTGGATACAGGGGGCCGCTTTTTGGCACAGAAGAACAGCATCAGGCACAAAGGCCTAGTATTGGCTACCACTCTAAAATCGCTAAATTCTAAACTGACGGGACCATCGATTCTCCCTTTGATTGAGGTAGTTCGGGCAAAATTGCTGCCAACAATCACCTATGGCAGCGAGGCCCAGAAAGGCAGAGACGCAAAAATACTTGACGCCACACTAACAACAGCATATAGGGTCATCTTTGGGCTGCCCAAACATACCTCGCCTGCGCAAATTAGGCTTGAATTTGGCGTTCAAAAACAAACAGTAGCAAGACAAGGGGCCTTCATTATTGCGTGGGATAAAGTGCGAAAAGCTCCGCATGGCACATTAAACGAACAACTATGGAAGGAGTTACAACAACACACCACAACACCTGCTGCGCTATATCTTTACAGCAGTTTAAACTGGATGGGGCTACGCCAGCTTTGGGAAACACCAACAACTAATACCATTTTTAAAAAACTAGTGTGGAAGACAGTGAAACATCTTTCTTGGCTGGAGGACAAAGCTTCATTGACAAAAAGGGCCCATGGTTGGATGACATTAAAGACATATACAGAGTTGGCGGCTCAAGCCTATTTCAATCTGGGTTATGATAAAAACATAAAAATAACCTTCATGAAGTACAGATTGGGGCTGCTACCCTGTATTCAACATCTTCCACCCTGGATAAGAGAGAAAGTGGGCTCTGCGTGCCGCTTATGTGGATCAGCATCTGAAGACCTGCTGCATTTACTGTGCTCCTGCAAAAAACTTCTTAAGGAACGGAAACAACTGTTGAAGCGACACTTCAACCAAAGGGGGATTCGCACCAGGAGGTAAGCTCTGCTGGCATGCTTCGCACCCAATGATCCACAACTGAATTGCAGTCTAGTGAAGTATCTGAGACTGTGCGAAAGCAAAATGCCTGAAATGATAGCAAAAGGACCCTAGCCAGCAATTACATGAGCAAACTTCCTGAGGCATATTGAAGAGTTTCTCCATACATAATAAGAACTTTGTTTTTTAAACATGCGGTGGTCGGATAGCACAGCATCTAATGGAAAGTTACATGGAGCTGTTAGCATTTCAATAAGGGTTGACTCGCCAAGGCCAGACGGGCTTGCCAATTTTTGGCGGGAAGCCTCTTGACTCACTGGAATGCTCCCCGTAGCACTTGGTCAGAGATTAGACACCTTGCTGGCGAAGCTGCTTAATTATAGAAAATGTTTAGCAGGTTATTTTTAAACAAGAATCATGAAGGAATGAGTTGTATATGCACATATTTGTTTTTTAAGAAAATTTTGTCGTTTTGCAATGGTTTTAATTAACTATGCAAATAAATTTATACCTTACCTTAAGGCATTACAGTTAATGGAAGCAACAAATTCATGGGCACTTTCAATAGAACCATTCCACACAACAAAGACGTCATCAATGTACCGGAGCCAGGTGACGATGTGGGTACTGCAAGCCACACTATGGTTCACCCTGAGTACCTGTTCCTCCCACCAGCCGACATGCAAGCATGCATAGCTGGGAGAAAAACAGGCACCCATGGCGACACCACGCATCTGTTGATATACTGTTCTGTCAAATAAAAAATAATTGTGGTCGAGACACCACTTAATCATGAATAACAGCAGATCATTATGTCGATGACAGGTGATCGTGCGTTCCTGTAGGTAATGCTCGCAGGCCCGCAGACCATCACAGTGTTTAATGCTGGTGTACAGGGAGGTGATGTCAAGTGACATCAAGATGTAGTTGTCAGACCAAGGTAGGCCCATGATCTTGTTGAGGAAATCGCCGGTGTCACGTAAGTAAGATGGCAAGGAAACAACAAAGTCCTGCAAAAAGAAATCCACATATCTGGACATATTCTCGCAGAGGCTGTTACATGCGGAAATGATAGGGCGACCAGGAATAGGAGAGGTGCCCTTATGCACTTTGGGGAGAAAGTACAGTACTGGTAATGTGGGCGTTTCATGATGGAGAAACAGGAACTCTTCTTTACTGATGAGTCCTTCCATTTTGAAACCATTTAGTTTCTTTTTGAGGGTAATCCTGCTCTTGTTATACTCTTGCAGAGAGGTTTCCTTGTAACAAGTGGCATCACTCAGATGTCTGTGTGCTTCTTCCAAGTAGAGATGCCTAGGACAAAGAACTATATTGCCCCCTTTGTCGGATTTATTCATGACAATCTGGTTGTTGTTGCGTAGTTTCTTAATCAGGGCATGCAGATGCTTGTGATTGCGGGAACGTTTGTGTTTGTATATATATATATATATTTAACAGCTAGATTGATAGATTACCTCTACATTATTGTCAGAGTTTCTCTATACCTTGTTTTACATTCTTTGTAATCAGCAATATCAATATTTTGTAACCCTCAGTACCAATATCTTTATTTAACGTTACCAATTCTTACTAACTACTGAACAAACCTTCATGCGGTACCGATGTATTTGCTTTGACAATGTTATGTTATGTTAAAAATGATTTATAAAGCGCTCGTACACCGGTTGGTTTCATGGCGCTGAGTACTAGGGGGTGCCGACCTGGAAGCAGTTAATTCGTAAGCTTGGATGTATAGCCAGGTTTTGAGAAATGTTCTGAATTTCAGTAGGTCAATGCTTGACCTGATTTCCAGGGGGATGGAGTTCCACAGACGGGGGGCCAGAGTTGCAAACCTGCATCCCCCTTGGCGCTTCAGCTTGAAGGTAGGGACAGTCAAAAGTTGGAGCTGGGCCGAGCGGAGGTTTCGTGAAGGAGTGTAGCGAGAAATTAGGCTATCTATGAATTTAGGTCTCCGGCCGTTCAGGGATTTAAACACCAGGCAGCCAACTTTGAATGCGCAGCGTTGGGGGATAGGGAGCCAGTGCAGCTTCCTAAGAATCAGTAACTGACAAGCAGTAACTCACTTTGTGTTTCTCGAAGTGGCTTCTGAACGTAGTCGAAAGATGCACTAGGGCACGGGCCCGCACAATGCGTAAATGCGTACAACTGGCCTTTTTCAAGAAGGGCTCGTGCGGTCTACAATTACGTAGTGTGGACTGCTCGAGCAGCTTGACGAAGCTCACACGACCTCCCATTCACAGAGCGTCTCTTAACCCCGGCCTAATCTGGTCCGATCGCGCAAGTGAAAGCGATCGGACCAAGTTTCTAAAACGCCTTACTCAGTGACTCCATGCGGCCGCAAATAGGAACGCGACCGTATCGGAGTCTTTAAATTTGTCAATACAGTTGAAAAATAAATAAAATAAAGCCGACTACGACAATCTTGACGTCGTACTGATTTCCCTAAAGAAAAGTACCTCAGCAACACCCCGCGCACATGTCTGCCACCTCTCTAATGCCTCAGAAAACGACCGTTGACAGTTTCTTAGCTCATTTAAAGCAGATTGATAAGATTTCTTTGACAAGACTGCCCCTCGGTGGCCTTTAGATACCTCAAAAGAGTAAATAGGTTAAATTAAACCGGTGAATATCTAGTTAGAATGTCTGAGGAACTAGTAGACGCTAGTATTGATGGTAAATTAGAATAAATGGTCAATAGGGCAATAGGGTAGATTGATGGGGTCGCTAAATGAAACCATCAATAGTAAGTTGGATTCTATCTCTAAAAGATCTCTAGACACAGAACAACCTCAATACTCTGGATGGGCAGATAAGGCCCAGAGGAAAAGACTACCAGGTGACATCCCTCAAAAAAGAACCAAAAAATCAAAAATAAGCAATGAGGGGATACCAGAGGAAGCCGGTGATGGAATCAGTGTATGTGACACTGCGAATGGGCAGGTTAGAGGCCTGGTTGTCCTTATTTCCAGCGATTCTGATGATGATGAGGTATATGAACCCGAACTCAAGCTATCCTGCTCATCAGAATTTGATTCTGATCAAGAGGGCACTACATCAGACAAAAGAGGGACAATAGAGGAGGCATCCAAGGCCTCAGGTTCTAAAATGGGAATTCTGGACCCACTAGGGGACAACATGTTTGATCCCCTCCTTATCAAACAACCCCTGTCACCTGAATGCACACCACTACAACATGTTGCTGATTACATTACCTTCTGGTTAAGGAGAGAAATCCCCAAAGATGTAAGATCTCGCTTAAGATCCGAATGACCTCGACCAGCTCTACCCGATAAAATAACTGTCACCCCAGAATTATACCCCAAAGTAGTAACCTTTATCAACAAAGGAGGTAAAGATCCCAGAAGAGGATTAGACAGGGGCCTAAAATCATGTCAAGATCGACTTCTTGACATTACGGGACCCCTAACCAAATTATTTGACATGGCAGAGACGGCCTACTTAAATGAAAGTCAAGTTGATCCCAAAGAACTACGGGAATGGGCACAAAGAGCCTTTTGCCTCCTAGGTAATGCAAACACAGCCCTTTCCAATGAAAGGAGAAAACTAATGGAATTAGCAAACAAAGAATGAGGCCCCTGTAGTCAGGGCCAACTCTTCGGGGATGACTTTATAAAAGAGATGGCTAAATACATGGGGATTTTTAGTTCCATCCAAAAATCTCAAAAGGAAATAAGAAAGGTTTTTCAAGATAGAGTTTTTGCTAGGGCCGGGAGAACGAGGGGTCGGTTCCCCAGACGAGGCCAACCTTCCTCCAGACCCTTTATGGGACGTGGTAACAGATCTTACCAACAATTCAACTATGGTTCCTATCAGGGATTCTGCCCCCAACAGCAAAGACCACGTAATAGACCATCAAGAGGAGATCGAAGACAGAGGAACTTTTTAACCGGTAAGTCCTATGAAAGACCTTTTAGATACCCCTCCAAGGGTGGGGGGCAGACTAGCCCTTTTCTCGGCAAACTGGACTTTAGTAACACAAGACCCGTGGGTACTACAAACTGTCAAAGGTTACAAACTAGAATCCTTAGATACCCCCTTCCAGAAGAAAGTTCCAAGAGAAATAACCTTTTCTCAAGAGCATTCGGAACTAGTATCAAAGGAGGTAGAAGACCTACTACAAAAAGGGGCTATACGAGAGGCATCCAACCCTGGAATAGGCTTTATCAGCAACATTTTCTAAGTGGAAAAGAAAGACAAAGGTATGAGACCCATTATAAATCTCAAAGAACTAAACGAATGGGTGGTCTATCACCACTTCAAAATGGAGGGGATTTACCTCTTAAGAGAAATTCTGAGAAAAGGGGATTGGTTAATAAGACTAGACCTGAAAGATGCTTACCTAACTATCCCAATTTGGCCTCCTCATCACAAATACCTCCACTTCACCTGGAAAGGCAAACTCTGGGAATTCTCCAGTCTCCCTTTCGGCCTTTCTTCGGCACCCTGGGGCTTCACAACTTCACAAAGGTATTACGCCCGGTAGCAGCATGGCTCTGTGAGAGAGGGGTAAGACTAATTATTTACCTGGACGATGATCCAGCGCTATCAATAAAATTTCTTCTCCTAGATGCTTTTGGACGTCCAGGTACAATTATCCCTCTTAAACACAACTATATCCATATGACGGTGGGGCCCATAACACCGCATATACATTCACTCTCTCATATATTCCCTGGATTTCATCCGTCCTTACCTAGGAGAAAAACAGTTAAATGATTTGCTGGAAGGAGACGGGATACCTTTTATAAAAATGACATAATACTTCTCAAGCTCGAAGGTATTCCGCTCATTGGTCGATGGACCAACTAGTAGGAATCAGTTGATGGTGATTAAGACCAGCTCAATCACAATAAACCTTTAAACATTTACATTTATCATTGAGCTAAAGAACCACTGACTCATTGATTTAAAGATAATAAAGTTTATATAAATTTTAGAAGCATGAATAAGTTTCAAATTTATTATTCAGGTTATTACATTTAGCATTATTATAAGAATAAATTGAAATTGCAATGCATACCTATTAGATGGATAAATAAAGTTTGTCACAGCAAGAACTCCCGAAAGATCTATCTATCTGTCCTGGAAAACAGGCCTTCTCGTTCCTTTCCCCTTTAGTATCTTAAGAATAAAAGTCTAATAGTTTAAATGGAAAAATCTATTAGGATTAAAAAGGTTCTCCAATAGCAGCGTCTCATGCTCAATCAAAAAATATAAAATAGCAGCAGCAGCCGCAGCACCAGTTCGTAAAAACGGCAGCGTTGAAAACAACAGCATCAATAGCAGCTAACAACCCCCTCCCCTCTAAGAGTAGGTCTTCTTATACCCTAATACTAGCTTACTAAGTGAAAATGTTACATCTTTATGGCGAGATTCTCTCTAATTGGTCCATTCGGGTCAGTATACATCTCATTATGAATATCCTTGTTCCAACCAGTTCTTTGTGGCAAGTTCATACTTCTGTCGTTTCTCACGGGTTCATGACATTACCCCTTAGTTCATAGGTTTCAAACTGTATCCTTTTCTGATACTTTTCAGTCGAACAGTTTATTGTCCATTCATTTATTCACTGCGACTTCTCACGCTTTTCGCTGTCTTGCTTTGGCACACGTTTATGCGATAAGGTCATCACAGCCTTGACCACGCTTCCATCCTAGGCTTTGGAACAATCACATGATCCCTCTTGTTCACGGCCTTTCTTTCTTTCGTAACCCCTCTCGCGCCTGCGTACTCTAGCTCATGGCGGCCATTTTATATCGCTGCTCAACAGGCCTAAGCGCACTATTATAAAGATAAACAAAACAGAGTTAAGAATAAAGAATATAAGCCTTTTCGTTTCCCTCCCGTCATTCTACGTACCCCAATTAGGTATTACCTAGCAAAAGCGACATGTAAAGCTATTCCTTACCAACGCTTCTTTTTGCCACTACACAGTTTATTTCCAAGCACGAATCATGCATTTATTATTCTAGTTAATACGCAAATATTAGACTTATGTTATCCATGTTAACAATTGTAAGTAAATTAGTTTGCACATAAATAGCGTGTTACCTTTAACCCTTTACATGTAACATACATGGTTGGTTATTTACTGAGACGAACTTGTGTGTTATTTAACGTAAATATTAGGAGGTTAAAATGTTTTCATTTACCCTGCTCCATCAACGACATCCTAATAATAGCCCAATCCAGGGATCTCGTGTCACAACACACAGACTTGACAATTCAACTTCTAGAAAAACTAGGCTTCATAATAAATCAAAAGAAATCATGCTTAATCCCAGCACAAAACACCCGGTTCCTGGGGTTCGTTGTAGACACAGTCCAAACAGAACTACGATTACCAAGGGAAAAACTAAAAAACTTCGCAAAGAACTGAGAAAGGTACTATCAGACAAAGAGTTATCACTGAAAACTTTAGCAAGGGTTATAGGCCTTTTATCTTCAATGATTCAGGCAATATTCCCAGAACCTTTATACTACCGAGCCCTCCAGAAACTCAAAACAAGGTGTTTGCGAAAGAACCCCTCAAACTCCCAAATGTTGCACCTAGATCTCGAATCAAGAGAAGAACTACTATGGTGGTTGAAGAATGCAGAGGGATGGAATGGAAGGGCAATTTTCGGGGAAGAACCTAATCTTATAATAGAATCAGATGCGAGTCTGGAAGGATGGGGGATGGGCGAGATGTGGGAATTCTTCAACTGGGGGTCGCTGGTCAACCCAGGAGAAGAAGTTACACATAAATTGCCTAGAATTGTTAGCAGGCTCATTTGCCGTACGCAGCTTCACACAAGTAATGACAAAATGCTGTGTGATGCTTCGCATGGACAATGTTTCGGATGTGAGGTATGTCAGCAAGATGGGGGGACCACACTCCAAGGACCTAACCAATCTTCGCCCTGATGAAACAGCCAAATTAGACGATCAATGGCCACCTCTACAGAAGGAAGCTGCAGCTCCAGAACCACAGCAACTCTCTGCAGAAGCTCAGTAAATGCAGAGCTAGCCTCAGTAGCGAGGCTAGGAGAATAAAACAAGCCCGAGGATGGGGTAAGAGTCAAGGCCACTAGCCTCACCAAGGTCAGACACCCAATGAAACTCCGGAGGAGGCTGAGTAGTGTCACTTATGTCATCACAGCCATCACCAAAATACTTGTCTCCCGAGGGGAAAATATCAGGGGGCTCCTTTGAAGGCGGGGGAACGTAGCCAGAAAAGAGCTGTTCTGCCAATCCTGCCCCAGACATCGAAAAAGCGACACCTCGGCATCGGGGAAGAGAGATCTAGTAGCGGCGATCGGTGTCGTCGGTGGATCCAACACTGGCGTCACAGGTGGGAACCACGAAGGGCTGTGCACCAGAGCCCATATGGATTCGATCACAGATCCAGAGGGCCTCACTAACACCGAGGGAGGTCCTGCCAGCTCAAAGTCAGCCAAGGATTCTCCGGCCTCCTTAGGGCCAACACGCCCCCCTGAGGGAGGTGGAGAACCAAAAATAGCATGAAGGGAGAGATAGTATTCCATCATCTGATCCAGACTTGCCTCGGCACCAGGGAATACCGGAAGACGGAGGGCAGACTCTCGCTCCGACTCCGCAACCGGAGGTATTGGCGGTGTGTCAGAGACACTGCGCGTATGTGGTAAAGTAGGGGAAGACCGTGACTCCGACAGCCTAGGGTGTGACTTACCAGTCGACAGCGAAGATGGAGGACTTCAGGAGCTGGCGCTAGAGCGGTCCTCAAAGGGAGAAGAGGACTGCGACTGACTAGGGACCTTCGACCACCGAGCCGCTAACAGTGTCATGCGGCGCTCCTGCAACGTCGATGACCGAAGCTGAAGACATGAGCCGCACTTTTTGGAGTCACGGTGCACGCCCAGACACCACAGGCAAATAGAATGAGGCTGTGGGGTCGACATCTTAGTCCACAGGACCCCGAAAATATCCAGAAAAAGGCACACTGTCATCGACAAATGTTGAGTAGGCCAAAAATGGTCCGAGGCACTGCTCTCCGGATCCACATGGAAGCGCAGAAAGGAAGAAACTGACGTCAGCGCACCAGGGAAGGGCTTATATGGACTCTGTCAATGCCATATCCGGGGGACGACGTCGCTACAGAGTTTACTCAATGCCCTCTACCAACGCGCAGAGGAACTGCTGTAGAAAATGTTTCCAGATCCACTCTGGCGCCTGGGGATAATTCAAAGGTAAGAAATCTGTGGCTAGATGTCTCTATCAGATCAACTCATCTCATCCCTGGACTGTGGGTGTAGTAACCTGGAGGCGAAGCTTGGGCATTTGGTGTTTTCTGCCTTGGCGAATAGGTCGATCTCTGGGAAGCTCCATTGATGGAAGTACTGGAGGAGGACTTGCAGATGGAGTTCCCACTCGTGGACTTGTTGATGCATCCTGCTGAGGGCGGCATAGTCACTGTCCACTCCCGGAACATACTACGCTAGCAGATGGATCAGAGAGCCCACAGCCAAATGCACTGGGCTAGGTGAAAGAGCCTGGGAGTTTGGCTTGCTTCTAAAGATAATACACAGCTGTCTTGTTGTCCGTCTTGATAAGGACTACTTTGCCAATCCAGTTGAGAAGGAAAGCTTTCAGCGCTAGGTGAACAACTAGTAGTTCAAGATAATTGATGTGGAGACCCTGGTGCCTGGGTTCCCACTGGCCTTGGACACTCTGATACTGTAAGTATGCACCCCATCCCCTAAGGGAGGAGTCCATTGTAATGGTCCTCTACAGAAATGGGTCGAGAAAAGGCCATCCCTGCAACAGGTTGTTGGCGTTCCACCGCTGCAGAGAGCGACAAGTGTGACAGCTGATCAACACTAGATCGTCCAAATGACCCTCCACTTGAGAAGCTGGTTCCTCTACAGAGGCTGCACACGGATCACAGTTGCCCTCCACTTCTGTTGACTTGGTTGGAGAGGACTCTCATTGCCATGTGAATCTTGTTCAACCCTCCTCTGTTGATGTGGTCTCTGCGGATACAGATTCTATCCTGGAACCCAACAACATTCCAGATCTGGGTGTCCCGGGCTTGTTGGAGATGCTCTATTTCAATTTGAAAGCCTCTTAGACTCTTTGATTGGTTTTTTCTTTTTATGAAATTCTTATTTGCATATTTTATTAGTTTGCGTGGTTTTTAATTGGCATCTTTTATTGCTTTTAGCATCTGCTTGTTATTATGTGAGGCGCAATGCTTTTTAAAGATACATAACACACTGCTTTTTATATATTTTTTACATATTGTTTATTTTTCTTAGAGTAGTTTCTTCTTCGACCCGGGGCGTGTTATGCAGGTTGCATTTAGCTTCGATTTTACTTCTCGTGTGAACTTAGCCTCATTTTCTAATGGTGCTTTGTACATGTTTCGCTATTGCAAGAATGGCCCTTAAACACATTTCTTCCTGATAAGTACTGAAGCCCTGTTGTCTGCGCAGTTAGTTCCAGGGTGTAGGAAACTGGGTTTTTGTTGCAGTACCCCCCCCTGTGCTTTTTGCCTAGTATCTGATGCAACTTTGACTGAAGAGTACTGGGCTCCTGCTAACCAGGTCCCCATTACCAGTGTTCTTTCCCCAGAACTGTACAATTGTTTCTCTAATTGGCAATAACTTTAGCCCCCTCTGTAGGTCCCTAGTAAATGGTACCCCTGGTACCTAGGGCCTTGGGTACTAAAGAGGGTCACTCAAGGGCTGCAGCATGCATTGTGCCAGCTTAAGGGACCCTTCACCAACACATGCAAGACTGCCACTGAAGGCTGCGTGTCTTGGTGCAGACAAAAGTGAAAACACATGTCACACATCCCTGTGTAACATGTCCCCTACTACTGCATGTCATATTTGTAAGTTACCCCTGCAGCAGGCCAGACAACCCTAAGGCAGGGTGCTGCACATTACATGTGAGGGCATACCTGTATGACCAGATATGCCCCTGTGCTGATCAGTCCTATTACTACCAGTACAAGTGAACAGAGAAGCCATTTTAAAACGTGCTGGACACTGGTGAAAACGAGTTCTCCAGCTACATGATGGCTTCACTGAAGATAGGGATGTTTGGTATCAAACATCTTTAATTGGTAAACCCACACTGATTCCAGTGTTGGATTTATCAATACATGCACCCAAAGGGCACCTTAGAGGTGCCACCTGAAAACCTACCAGCCTCTGGTGTAGCTGCTGACTGGGCTCTGCCAGCCTGCCATCCCAGACCCTGTTCTGACCTCCTAGGGTGAGGGCCTTGTGCTTTCTGGAGACCCAGAACAAAAGCCTGTCCTGGAAGAGGGTGACACACCTCCTCCCACAGGATGACCTGCTAATTAGCCTTCCCAGGCCGGCGAGCTTCAAAGAGCTGCCGCCTTTGAAATGCGAATCTGGCTCCCCTCACAGGAGTGGTAGCCAACTGCCCTCTATGCAGAGCCCCCTTGGCACCTGGACAGGTGGGAAAATTAGCTAGTCAGGTAGGCTTGCCACCCCCACGATAGTACCACCCCTAAGGTGGGCTACACTGAAGTGGACACGATTTTTCAGAAATAGCCATCTTCGTGATGGACAGGGTTATGCCCACTTCCCACAGGCAGTGGTCATATAGGGGGTATAGTGACTCCAAGGGTCAATAGCCTATTGCCTACTACCCTACACTCCACTAACACACCTAAATTGAGTATTCAGGGGAGCCCTGGACACCACAAGAGCAGATCCTGATGACCTAAGAAGATAGAGGACACCAGAGAGCTGCAAAAGCAGAGAGAAGAGAAGCAGCAGCTGACCTGGTACCAACCCTCAAGCCTGTCTGCATCCCTTGTCAAAAACTGTGCCAAAGTTGACTAGTCCTGTGGATGTTGACTCCAGAAACTTAGGACGACTGTCTGTCTGTGATAAAGAACCAAGAACTTCTGTGGGACAGCATACCTGTTCCCTGCATCTTGCAGCAACTCTAAAAGAATGGACTCTGAGCCTCCAGAACCACCAAACCTGACACCCGAGTCCACCACTGCACAGGTCGCTACCAGCCAGATTCAAAGGGGGCCAATGGTGCCAACAAGGTCACCCAGCCCTCTGGAGTCCGAGTCCATCGTGGTTTCACCCCTCGTGGACCCTTTGACGTCGCCTGCAGCCTCTGCACGCAAGCCCCCTCTATTGAGACTGCTCTGGTACGCATAAACCTGATGCCTAAAGACACAATGACAATAAGTTTATTGTATGATTACTTAAAATTGTTGCAAAACATATGTCTACAACGTTTGATACAGGCGCCTTCGTTTGGTCGTTATAAAAAAAATGTTGTTAGGTCATAATGAAGCAGTACATATCAAATATATTTAAAAGCTTGGTAGTGTTTATAAGTGCGCTAGCAGCATCATGTGTTTTTAATGGGGGGGTTATAGGAGATGGGAGGGGTGAGTGAGATCACATTGGAAGCAGGGGACAATTCTTGGGAAGACATGCTGGGTGCAAAGGATGTATGGGGTGCTCTGCTGTTGTGGGTTGAGGACAGATCCGGACCAGGAAAAGGAGGTGCAACGCTGTCCTGCACTGAAGCGTAGAATTAAAGTGCGCTGTGCCAGACTGAAAAAAGTTCAAGAATACAAAAAATAGGCTCAACATTTCACTCCATCCCCCTCCAACAACCTAAGGCTAAAGTGCAAAGTGCGGTTCAAGGAGGGGTGCGGGGATATTAAGAATATGACACCATGCGCTTGGTGCTGGGGCATGGAGTTTTGATGCAGGAGATCTATTCAAGGTTACTGGAATTGGGACTTCAGGCATAGTGCTGAATAATTTAGGCCTAGTGTGCGGGATGCATGGGCTGAAGTTGGAGCATTTGTGTGGAACTGGCCTGTCTGGGAAACAGTGACTCAGTGCTTGGTTATAAAGTTAAAATGTGAATTACAGCATTGTGTAAAAAAGTACTGTTTGACTGCAGTGACAATTAGATAGTCCTGTTTCTTAGCTGGTTGTGGACATACATAATACATTTCCCAAATCTGGCCATTTCAGACACTGTTTCCAAGGAATATAAAAGTACAATGGCTTTGTTAGCTGAACGAGTCCTGTGTTGTATGACTATCCGTCTCAGTAAAGTTTGTCAGGCATGTAACAGTGCAAGGCAGCACAGTAGTAAATGCGCTAAAGATTCTTCTTTGTAACTGCGCATTCGGCACCCGATGATGGTCTCGAGTGCTTTCCAAGATGGATTCAGTTACCCGATTTGGGGTGGAACTAATCTTGCTGACAGAATATGTCTACGGCGTATTTGCCCACTGCTTGTTGGAGGTGGTGTTTGGCGAGGGTATTCAGTTGTGGTGCGGTTCAAGTCTCATGCAGGGATGTAGCTAGGAGGGCTTACATATCCAGTTCACGTGACCGCTGGTGTAGCTGCTTCCTTATTGCAGATTTAATGCATGAGTAGCTGATTACACCCATCGCTACTGAGCTGTGGAGAAGAGGACCAAAAGTGTCCCCCCATCCCTGAGCATCATGAGGCCTGAGGCCCCTGTTGGTTCAGCCCGACTGGCTTCCTAGCCAGAGCCTGCAGCCTCTTTTCACACAGACACATCTCCATAGAATAATGTATAGTTTCTTACCTGTCTATGTAGTTTTTCAGTTTGAAGACTTTTCTGGATTCACATGCTGTGTATTATTTTGCAATCTAGTGGTTGGGGATGGAATCTTCTCCCAAAAACCTTTGTCCTACTACTATTTTTGTGTTTGTTGTTGGTGGGTGACGTCGTACCTCCATTTGGTTCTCCTTGTGACGTCATCGTGCTTCCTCCAGAAGCTTCCACCTTTCGTCTCCATTTTTTGTTTTTTGTTTACCTCCCCTCATCTTCTTGGTGGAGGAGGGTGGGTTCGCTTGTGAATCCAGAAAATTCTTCAAGCTGCAAAACTACAGGTAAGAAACTATACATTTTGCAGCGTGAATCTTTTCTGGATTCACATGCTGTGCATCGATCTTGTAGCAGTTTTTTTGCTACAGTGGTGGCTGGGTTGAAGATGAGCGTTGATTTGAAAACAGATGTTGTAAAACCTTTTGTCCTACTTGAGCTTCTTTGTTCATCTGAATGCCCACACAGTGGTGTTTAGTAAACGAGCGCACTTAGGACCATGTTGCTGCCATACAAATGTCTTGAAGAGTCGTATTAGCTAGGAAAGCGATGGTAGCTCCCTTCGAGTGTGCACCAAATTGCTATGTAGTGTCACACCTGCATTTTTGTGGCATAACTGAAGTGTTTGTGCAATCCATCTTGCAATTGAGTTCTTTGCGATTGGCCTTCCCAGGAAACGGTTTGCAAATGACACAAAGAGTTGCTGTGTTTCCTTGTCAGCCTTTGTCCTTTCGACAATACATTACTGCCTGCCTTGCTTCTAGACTGTGTTATGTTCTTTCTGCTTGCGTCTTTGGCAGTCTTTGGTGTGAGCATTTGTAAAGTTGCTTTATGTAATGGTTCAAAGAGTGATTCCATTAATTTTGTGAGCTCAATATTTTAATTCCATATGGGAGCTGGCACCCTTTTTGGGGGTGCAATTCTTTTTGTTCCTTCTAAGAACCGTTTGATGACTGGTGACATGAAAAAGCTTCTGCCAATGTGACCCCTAGTGTATGCAACTATTGCTGCCAAGTGCACCTTCAGGGATGAATAGGCTAGCTTAAAGTGTGTTAAGTATTTTGACACTGTCTTTTCCCTAATTCTTTCTTACAGCATAGTGAGTATCTTTTACATTTTGCTATATAACACTTTCTAGTTGTTGGTTTTCTTGCCTCTCTTAAGACTGCAATTATCTTTTTTTTTATTTGAGAAAGAGACAGGTAATACAAATATTTCATACATTACTACTTAGGAATTCATTTATAAGGCAGGAAAAAACAATTCACAAAAAATAATCGTCTAATTCATCCAAATCCAAATGCCCTGAACATAAATTCCACATAGTGGCAGCATCAATAAACTATTTTTCTAAAACCTCATAATGCAATTATACATTTAAAAAACAACGACAATGAATGTGCATAAAACCAATGCTAAAATCTATATAGCCAAGGAACAAAAAGGGGAGTTTGGCCCAAAAGACAGTAGCCAGGTAGGGCCGAGAAAAGTAGTACACAACAATGGACCAGGCTACTCATTCATTTAACTGCTCAACAATTCAAGCAAAGATCACTGGAACCAATCCAACTTGATCTGGTTATTTATTTAACCTTTTAATATCTCATTTTGTAAATCTTTTTCTTATTTTCAAATAGTCTGAGATGAGACAAACACTTGTTCATTCGAAAATAAATATACAGTGCAAATACAGACAACAACATGTGTATACATTTAACATTCCCACATGTGAAACAATACATTTAACATTCCTACATGTGAAACAAAACAGATTTTGATACACCAATCATAATTCACAAAAAGGGCAAACCCTTCGAATTACAATTCCTTTCAACATAGGAGGATGCCCAACATTGGGAACATTAATGAAAACAGTCGGGGTCAAATTAACTTTATGATTCCCTCAAACTGTAAATAGCCACCATATGGCTATAGCCACCATATGGCTCTTCCTCAATGTAATTCCAATAAATACTGAAAAAGAAGATAACGAAACGTTGCACAGCTGTTGGGCCAGCATTATTTGAAGACGCGACTAATTTCCTGGGTGAAATATATCGTTCCAAGGAATTTATGGATAAAAAGAGAGGAGCCAAGCAGCAGCTCTATAAATTTCTGCATCACAGCAGTTCCTGCACCAAAAGAGCTCTGTTTAAAATACTTCCCACATGGCTTGGACTTTACTGATGACAATAAGCGACATCCATCAGATTACACCATCTCATTTAAATATGAAGCCCTGATGAGAGCCCCTGGAGTTGACAAGGGTCTCGAAACGCGTCGGCATTTTGGAATTACATTGAGGAAGAGCCATATGGTGGCTATTTACAGTTTGAGGGAATCATAAAGTTAATTTGACCCCGACTGTTTTCATTAATGTTCCCAGTGTTGGGCATCCTCCTTCTATGTTGAAAGGAATTGTAATTCGAAGGGTTTGCCCCTTTTTGTGAATTAAGGGGCCCATTACGATGGCGGGCGGAAGCACAACCGCCGTGCTGGCGGATGCAAAAACCACCAGTTATTGCCGGCATGCAGCAGTCCACACGCCCGCCCAATTACGATGCGAAAAGCAGGCCAAACACCGCCGGCAAGCCAGCAACACCATCCGCCATCAAAGTGCGCCCGCACACGTAGCGGCGCAGCCCAACTGACACACACCGTCCGACGAAACACGTCCCGCCCGGCGCATAAATTACGATGCCGCAAACAAACGGCTCCCACGGCAAAGAGACACCGCACGTGAAAGAGAGGCGGAAACACGGACGCAGAGCACGGACAACGAAGAAGCGGCACCCCGGGCATGAATCCAGCACTGCAGGCCCTTCCCATGCTTCTGCTGATGCACCACCAAGGACGCAACGTACCGCGGAGACGCAGGTAGGCACACACACAACAAGTGCACGCAAACAGCGCACACAGTGCAAGGGCGGAAAAAGCGGACAACCCCCCACCAGCGCGTGCACACTACACATCCACCATTGCATCCACATATGACACACAGGCCAAATCCTAACATCGCAGAACACATGTGTACACACCACCTGGGACTAGGAACCAACCACCCCGTCACGGCCCCAAAGCGCCGATGACGCCGCCACACATGCGCACAACGCAGAGGCCAACCGCAGCGCCATGCATGCGTCGCACACAGACACAGGGACACAACCAAGCAGCACACACACCAGCCCCACCCCGAACGCACATGACACGTGACAGGCCGGCCACAGACATGTCCCCAACGCCCAATTCACGGACAACACCCAACGCCACACAACCGACGCACACATGTCAGTGAAGTCACGCAACAGCAGGACACACCCCAGTGTAACAAACATGGCGAAGCACACAGCGGCGGCAACACCAACTAGGAGAAGCAGGGCCCCTTCGGGAAGAGGAACGCCAGTACCACACTGAAAAACCCATACCACCCTGCACATATGAACAAGACACATGAAACGGAACACCAAAGAGCCCGGGGACCGACAACAGGTGGCCCAAGAATTACATCCACACACAAGGCCCAACGCAGAGCGGAAAGGCAGCCTGCCGCCCACACAAGGGAGAGCAGACAGCACTGAATGACCTTCCATTCCAACACCGAAACCACAGCCCTACGACAGAAGCCGGTGAATACAGCCATTGTCCAAGAATAGACCAACACAGGCATGCCGAGGAGACCGACCACAGGGCAGATAGCGCATATCACAGAAGCACACAACGGACGGGGAAGAAACAAGAAAACACTCCCCCATGTCGGCCACATGCAAGTTAATTGGAAGGAGTCACACAGCACCGACCTTGAACTGTCTGAGAAGCATGTGGGAAGAGGGCCCGTGTCCTCCAAACAAGCCAACAGAACACAAGTCCTGTCTCCCCACGACTACACAGAGCTCACAGCAACCCCGGAGCGTGCACATTGCAGACTGCACACACAGCCGGAGCACGCCACCTCTACGAACCGCTGCGAAATGGCAACCGCAACACACCTACCCAACTACGCCGAAGAGCTCAAGCTGTACCAAACCAACACGATACATACATTGGGATGCGATCTCCTGTCCCTGCTGAACGTAAGTTACCGACTGACTTACCGCATCACATTGTTCAGCTGCGTCATGCCCGTCTTCTACTGTCGGAGGTGTCCCTACCAGCATCCCGTCGAGATATGCCTCTCCAACCCGGCATGTCTGAAGGCGGACCTGCTACCACTACTCCTCCCTCTGGACGCACACGACAGGGCCTGCTCTGCCTATGGGGGCATGGCGTATGTGGCCAACATCGCACGCGCACTGAAATGGAACCACTGTGCCTCCACACGACGGATCATCGAGAACAGCTACATCGAATGTCACCCAGCATGCCCCATCATGGTCCTCCAAGGGACAACCTACGAACAACACCTTGACAGCCACCATCCGCTTCATTGGCTGGCAAACATGTACACCACCAATGACATGGAAGCCCTGCTGGACGGCATCGCATACCTGACAACCTGTAAATACGTCGGACCACAACGCAGGTTCCCCGAGTGACCTATGAAGTCCAACCCCGCACCCATGCTCAGCTTCCGCACGGACTGGCCAGTCACCACCACAACAGCCATACCAAACGACCGGCAACTGTAACCACACCATCAACGACATCGCCATGACATCGGATATGACCGGGACATGCACACTGTTCCCCATCACATCCAGGAACACCGCATGCATCGTGGGAGGCAGTGGCATGGGCTCTGTGCATCGCACCCACATGGACGGAACTGCACGAACAACCAGGACACGACATGGATCCAGCGCACATGGACACACACACCGCTCAGTGGACATGAATAGGTCGCCTGGAGTCTGTGGGTGCTGCACCCCTCCCACCCCCGCCCCGGGAATCCCATACCAGGACCTTTGCATGGACGACAAGTACATACAACAACAACACGACCCCAGTGACTGTGACATGTCCAGTAACCACCACAGTGCAACAACAAGTGGCACGCCGCTGCATGCACGCAAGCACATGCCCTGATGTCATCTCACATGCACGCGTGCATGAGGAACAACCGCAGCAAACCTGTCACATGGAACTGAGATGGACTGTGCCCATGATGCCGAGCGGTCTGGTAGGCTACATGTATACCGTCTGTGTCAAAGTCCGCAGCTCCGCAGCTATACGTAAATGTACATTAGCACAGCCTTGGCCAAGCAGATGTAACCCCACACCCTATCCCATTTGTTATCATGCTCAGTATATCCTCAACATGTATTCCGCTGCCAGTAGTGTCCACTATACTGCATCACAGAGGACAGATGACTCAATATAATGTTTGAAACCAAAACTGTCTCCGCTGACTCATTTCACAAGTACGAATGAGAGAGGATGAGAGTATGTGAAGTACACGGCAGTCGTGACATGACCATGTAGTCCACTGGTATTGGATGTCAACGCAAATGAGTAGCACTACTGTGGAAGACACACATGTGTCGTGTGAAGTCGTATGGACGCAGTGCTCAGGTGGGTGGGTGCGACGGGTAGATGCGCACATGCCAAGTTGGAGCACGCCGTGTTGGGAGGGGTCATGAACAGTACACCACCGCTTCCCTGGGCATTGTGAGAGGACACCTGTCGGGGGGAGTGAACACGTGTGTGCACAGCAGCCGGGCACACGTACAAGGCGGTACCAGGCGCACCTCAGCCCACCCTCTGTGGACAAGCTGGATCCTGTTGTGCACCCGCCATGCCCCTTGACAAGGCACACACAGCCCCAGTCGACCAGGTGTAACCCCAACATAGTCAATCCGCACAGGCGATACAGGGCACGGGATGGCAGTGGAGCATGGTGTGTGACAGGTCTCCTCGCGCTCCTCCTGGTCATATCACGCAGGCAATAGAACCTCAACGTCTAGCATGGCACAAGTCAAATGGAAGTGTAGGGGGACGCACCACAGCACGAGCAGCACTGACGTCACGGGAGGTGGCTCGCACCATCCCATCCATTGCCCATCATACCAACCACGCCACATGCCATTGCGACTAAGTGCAAGCGCGTGCGCCACCACCCCCGAGCCCTCCCCAGAGAGGCCAAAGAGTGAATGTGTGGGCCATCAGCCACAGACGGACGCGGCCTGGCCGCAAGGGCAGCCACAGCCACTGGGTGTTGCAGGTGGCGGATCCGGAAGGCGAAGACTGTGATGCATAGTCCATGCAGGCCGGGTCTCCATTTGGGGCACCACGCAGGTGGACGGCGTCCCGCCACACATCATACCCTGAGACAGCCCACTCGTGCAACTGGACCCACACATACACTCCTTGCCCTCTCTGGTGCGAGCTTGGGGCTGCCTGTGCAAGCGCTAGCCTCGCAGGTGAGCATGCATATTGGGGGGCGAGGGGAGGACATGAGGGCTGGGGCGAAGATGACCGTATCACTGTCAGTTAGTACAAGGGATGACCCAGATGTGGAAAGGAAGAGACGTGTCTCGTGTGTACTGCAACTAGTCGCCAATTCAACTACCCCCCCATGTCCGGAATGTAAGCCCGCACCTAGGCCCGCCCATCCGCCACATCGAACATACCACCAGCACGACAACCTTCCCATTCGAAACACTGACTGGGGGTGGCGACCAGTGAACAATCATGTGTAGCCTACCCACGCGTACATGTGGGCCCTCCATGATCCATGTCACCTGCGGCAAAGACATGACATGCGCAATGAGGGAAGTGAGGAGAGCTGTCCGCCCCACGCGCAGAAGGTGCATCAGCTCCACAGACCCAGCAGCGAGTCCAGCAGGGGTCACATGTGCAGGGGCAGCTGTGCCTGGTGTGAAGGCACATGCATATAGACAGCACATCGACCAATGTGTAGTCTGCCCACATCCACAGTCCATCATCATGCGGACATAGGAATTGAACACAGGGCAACACATCTTAGTTGGTGCACCCACCGTGACCAACAATGCGCAATCATCGACGTACCCGCCCTGTGCATGGCCCCCCACCCAACGGAGGCACATCCAGTGCCACCATCCCACACACACAAGCCTTCCACGGAACATGCTGTGTCCAATGGTCAGTACAGAGTCAGCGCCCATCTGGTGGATCCTGAACAGGAGACACATGCACACACATGCCAGCTCCCACTATGTACGACTGCCACCTGGCACGTGCAATGTAACCTCTCACCTGTGACGTGTGACTGCAAGCACACAGCCGTCTTGGCATGGGGCTGTCAATGTGGACACCAGTCAATGTTTCGGGAGCTGTGATCCGTACAGTGCTGTACATAGGGTGCAGTGCTGACACCTACTACTGTCTCATATCCCCTCGTGCCACAGGTCCCACTTGTATTGGCCGCTCAGCCCGTGCCCACATCGTCGTCGTCGTGTGCCATACTCATCCAGCCTCGGAAGCAGTTCCATGCTCAGCAGACACTCATGTTGCCGTGGCGTTGCCGCTTGACGAATATGCAGTCAGTCCCCATCAGCACGCCCCGCAAGTCATTGGGGCCCAGATCCCCATGTGCATGCACATGGCAGTGGTATGTCTCACTTGCCATTGCCATTGTTGGGAGACCTGTGTAAGTGTATTGTGGCCGTGCCGTCCCAGCTTGACAGCTGGGCTGTGGCTCATGTGCTTGCTCAGTCATGTCAGTGATGTGTATGCGAAATTGCTATGTGCCGTGTTGCTTTGACATGTGTCCTCTGCCATTTACCCCAGGCGGAGACCGAACATTGACCGCCCATACCAATTGCTGGCGGACATGGACGATACAGAGGTTATCAGGAAGTTTCGGCTGGACAGGCCAACCCTGCATCGACTGTGTGCCATGTTAGAGCCCCATCTCCGTCCCCGCAGGGTGTATCCGACTGCTGTCACCCCCACGGCTAAGGTGATGGCCGCCATGCATTTCTTCGCCACTGGGTCATTCCAGCACACAGTGGGCAGTGGAGGAGGGATGTCCCAGCCCATGTTCAGCAAGGTGCTGAGGGATGTACTGGCAGCCATGATGCTGTACCGAAACAGGTACATCAGATTCCCCAGGGCTCGTGAATTGGCGGCAGTGAAGGGTGCATTCTATGCCCTTGGCAGAATCCCACACGTCGTGGGAGCCATTGACTGCACACATGTTGGCCTTGTTCCACCACAGGCCACTGAGCACCTGTACCGCAACAGGAAGCACACACACTCCCTGAATGTGCAAGTGGTGTGCCTTGCGGACATGGTGATCACCCACGTGTGTGCCAAGTTTCCAGGCTCGGCACATGACGCACACATAATGCGCAACAGCATCTTGCCACGACTGATGGCCAATATGCAACAGGATCGTGCCTGTATTGTCGGTGAGTATGTGGAGTGGTGTAGCGTGCTGGTTGTGCGATGCTGTCCCCTGTCCAGTTGGAATAGCAACGGTTCTCTGTGTCCCTCACACCCAGGTGACTCTGCGTATCCGAATGGGGCATGGCTGCTCAGTCCATTGAGGAATCCTCGCACCCCAGCAGACGATCGATACAATGAGGCACATGGGAGGACCAGACGTGTGGTCGAGCGTACCTTTGGCCTCCTCAAGTCCAGGTTCAGGTGCCTGGACCGCACCGGGGGTGCACTGGCGTACTCCCCACAGAAGGTGTGCCAGATAGTGGTGGCGTGCTGCATGCTGCACAATCTGGCCATTCGGAAGCAGATCCCCCTCATTGTGGATGACGGAGATCAACCAGGGCCCCAGCCCGCAGACCAGGACAGCTCGAGTGAGGTGGACAGCGGAGAGGAGGAAGCTGGGAATGTGCGCCAGCAGCTCATCGCCCGCTACTTCACTTGACGGTGAGTGTCCATGTACGACGGATGATGTGTCTGTATCTATGCAGGTGTGTGTGTGCTGTGTCAGGGTGGCCGTATGTTCACTGCGTGCAGTGTGTCAACGCTCCATGGCCAGGGTAGTATGCCACTGTTGGTGACTGTGGCATTGTGCCCTATTGCTCTGTGCGATGTGTGTGCATTGCTTGTAGTTGTTGACATGTACTGTGTGATGGGTGTGTGACACACTCATTGAATGTGCTCCTGTTCTGTCTCCCACCCCTAGGTCCCTACAGGCCCTCCGGATTCCATTGCCATGCCACGCATCAGGTGCCCTTCCGCCCAAGGTGGCCGATGTATTCCGTACAAATAAAACACAGGGCACAAACAGCAGTTAGTGAAAAAGGTGCATTTATTACAAACTGTGACATGTGATTGTGTGTAAGGTGATGACAAAAGTGGTGCGTGCAGTGACAATGAGCTGTCGGTCATGGCTGCGTGATGATCAGGGTGTACCCACTGGTTCTATGTCCATAGTCCAACACACACATGCCATCCAGATGGCTGTGTGGAGTGGGATCGTAGAGCAAGTCAATGCAGTGGCTGGTCAAGGAAGGCTGGCGGAAGGCTGGCTGGCTGCCTCACTTGCGACTGGAGCGTGCGAAGTCCTCCCGGGAGATCTGTTTCCTCTTCGGACGGCCCCTTCCACGTTTGGGAGGGGGTGTGTGGTGGCGACCTGCTGGTGGTGGGTGAGGTGTGCTCACTGGCTGTGGACGCAGGGGAAGTGGACACTGCTGCCCGACCCTGCGCCCTAGCAGGTGGTGGCGGAGGTGGTGTTGCTGGCCTTGCCTGTGACCCCACCGCCACCACCAGCTGGCCCATGAGGTCCACGAGTTGGTCCATACGGGACACGAATTGGCCCATATGGGCGTCCATGGACCTCAGCACCCCCAGCACCTCCCGCGTGTCTGTAGCAGACCTGACCCATTGTTCTTGGGCCTCCTCATAGGCCCCAAGGACTCTGGCCATTTGAGGCAGGGCATGGCTCCCAGGGGAG
This sequence comes from Calotriton arnoldi, assembly GCA_963921515.1. Lineage (NCBI taxonomy): Eukaryota > Metazoa > Chordata > Amphibia > Caudata > Salamandridae > Calotriton > Calotriton arnoldi. The sequence goes on along the minus strand of CAWUFW010004016.1, from coordinate 27,142 downwards.
GCTGGCGTTTCCCTGACCCTGCTCCTCCTACCAGTCCTGCTGCCACCGGCCTGCCCACTAGCCACATTGCTCGCCACGGTCCTCGCTGTTGCTCCCAGGGTGGATCCAGTCGGCCGGGCCACCACCTGCGCTGGGGCTGGTGCCAGCGAAGACGTGGTGGTGGTGGAGGCGGTGGTGGTCGGTGCGGCGATGGTGGCGGTTGCGGCAGTGGTAGTGGCCGCAATGACCGTGGGTGTGGCCGCAACGACAGTGGCAGCAGGGGACTGGGACTGTTCAGCATCCCTGGATGATGGGTTGGTGGGTAGGAGGGGTCCTGGGGAGCGGCTGGGCCCTGCCACGCCAGATGGGCCAGCTTGGTGGTCCGTGTCCGAAGAGGTGGACAGATCCTCCAGATCCGTGTGTCCTCGTTGGGGGCTTGTAGGCTGGCTGTGCTGGCTGCTGTCTCCATCCCCAGCGTCCAGCAGTTCGTCACCTGTGGAGAGAATGAGATTTGTTATTGTGTTGCACCTGGCGAAGTATGTATTAGTCGTCTGACATTGGCAGTTCGTGCAATCTCGTACATGGGTTTCCCGGAGGCGAGTGTGTGGCTGTGGCATCTGTAGTTGTGTGTGCTAGGCAATGGGACTGTGTGCTGTGCACATGTGGCATGGGACGATTGGCCATGCCGATGGGTGTGTTGCTTTGCCCCTACTCATTGTGACTCTGGTGTATGCGGGCTCCTGGCCCATCCTGGGTCTGGTTTGTACTTTGCTTTTGGAGTTCAAATGGAACGCTTAGGAACGCATATGGCAACATGGGGGCCATGCCCCAGATTCGCATTTGGGAGGGGATATGCTTTTGGGGTTCAAATGGAACGCTTAGGAACGCATATGGCAACATGGGGGCCATGCCCCAGATTCGCATTTGGGAGGGGATATGCTTTTGGTGTTCAAATGGAACGCTTAGGAACGCATATGGCAACATGGGGGCCATGCCCCAGATTCGCATTTGGGAGGGGATATGCTTTTGGGGTTCAAATGGAACGCTTAGGAACGCATATGGCAACATGGGGGCCATGCCCCAGATTCGCATTTGGGAGGGGATATGCTTTTGGGGTACATGCTGTGAGCCATGGGTGCCGAACGTGACATGTGTTGTGGCAGCATGACAGTGCATGGTCTGAGGTGTGTGCATGCCTGACATGCCCTGCATATTTGCTGTCTGTTGTGGTTACTGGACATGGCATTGGACGCATCGTTATGAGTGAGTGATAGTTGTGTGCCAGCCAACGTATTGCAGTTGTCCCATCTCCTTGGTGTGCGTGCTGCCCTGTGCCATGTGCATCACTGCAGTGCTCGGGGGGGTGTGGCCCATGTTGTGTGTTGTTGCTCACAGTGTGTCGTGCGCTTAATTGACTTCTGGCACATGGTTGGTCATGGGCATGTGTCTTAGCGTGACTGCTGTATGTGTGGCAGCTGTGCGGATGACATGCCTTTCATGTGACTGGGGCTGACGGATGGGATGGATGGTATGTTGTATGTGCATGGTGTGTCTGTGAGTTTGATGGGTTCAGTGGTGTTCGTGTGCATTTATGTTGTTCCGCTCTGTTGCGTCTAGTGTTGTTTGTCTTACATAGGCGTAGTTGTGGGGTTGACAGGCAGTGGGGGCTACATGGACAGGACTTCAATGGTGTTTCGGTTGTGTGTGATGAGTTGCACAGTGGCTGCCGTGTGGGACTATATTCAGTGTGGCTTGTGCATGCAGACGTGGCTCCTTGGGTGTTGCTATGTCTGTGATGGGTCATGTGGGGTGTGAGTCTGCTGTTCATGTCCATGTGCACATTGTTCACTTGTTCGTGACGGTGGGCGGTGCTGCGTGTCCGTGTGCTACGTGACATGTCCCATGTGTTGGTGGTGTTATGGTCCTCATGCCTCCAGTAATCCAGCCCTGTCCAGTTTCCCACCTGCAAGTTGTTCGTGCGTGCACTGTACTGGATGCCACATGGCTCTAAGCGGGGGTGCTCCATGTTGCAGGTCTGTGGGGGTGGGGGGTGTTGTGGGTCGTGGGGGTGGCTGTACACCCACTGACACCGATTGCTGTGGACCGTGATGTCTGCCTTTCGGCTGTCGTTGTGCACTGCGGTGGCTGACACGTGGCTGTGGGGTGTGGGGGATGCTCCTCCTTGCTGTGCTGTGGGACTGGGGCCTGGTGTGTGTTGTACTTGGGCTGTCCACCGTCCCACCCACTGCACTTTGTGTTCCTGCCACTTACCTGTTACTTGTCGGTTAGTGCAGCTGTGGCGGACACATGGGTGTGGTGGGTGCTCGTTGTGGCGCTTCTGGCATATTTGGGGACCTGTTGGTGGTTACGTGGCTGGCTTAGTGTACACATGTCCCCACGCATCTTACAGTTGTTCGGTTTGGGCTGTGTGTGGTAGTGTCTGTTGCATGTGTGTGTGATGTGTTGTGTATTGTGTGCTGGACATGGGGGTGTTTGTCCCTGGGAGCTGTGGCATGGTAGTTGCGCATGTGAGTACATAGCGGTGTGCTGGTATACATTAGTTTGTACTTACCAGCCTCCACTCCCCCTGCTAATCCGGCGAGGATCTCCGGATGGATTACGACTCGCACCTTCTCCTCCCACGCTTTGAAGGTCTTAAAGAGCGCGGGATTCCCTCCGCCAGTGACGGCAGCCAGCTCTCTGTTTTTGCCCTCCTTCTTCTTGACCAGGCTCTTTACGTCATTCCAACGTTTGTTTATCTCGGTTCTGTTCCTGGGCAGGGTCCCGACTGCATTGACCTGGTCTACGATCCGGGTCCACATTCTGTTTCTGGTGGCTAGTGGTGTGTGCTGGACCATGTTCCCATAGATTTGTGGGTACACCTTGATGATCTCGTCGACCATGACCGTCAGCTCCATGGGCGTGAACTTGGGCATCCTTTGTGGTGCCATGGTGTTTGTGGTGCTGGTGCGGTGTGTGTTGTGTAATGTGCTGGGGGTTTGTGGTGCCGGTGTTTGGTGGTGGTGGTGGTGGTGGTGGTGGTAGTGATGTGTGCGTTTCTGTGGTGTGCTGCTGTCCTTGCTGTGTCACTGTGTCCTCTCCTCTCCTCTCTGGTTTGCAATGTAGCAAGGGGTTGTGGTCTGTGGGAGTGCTGCTTTTGTACTCACCTATGTGGGTGTGTCCTCATGGTCTGTTGTTTTCAGGTGTGTTGTGTCTGGGGTTCTGGCCTTTGTACTTTTTGTTTGTCCGGGGGGTGTTTTCGGGATGTGTACTGTGCTTGTGTATTTGTGCGTGCCTTGCTGTGTGGACTTGTTGGCCATGTTGTGTGCTATTGGTTTTGTGTGCGGATGGTTTCTGTGCAGGTACGTGGGCGCCATGGCTTCTGCCGTGTCGATTCTCATCGGCGTTGTTTGCGCTGGCGGGCGGTATATTTGTTGTTTTTCCGCGCTCATGGCGGTGCGATCGTAATTTCACGTGCGGTGTGTCGGCCGTGTGGGCGGGCGGTTTTGTGTTGTCGTGCGTGTTTCCGTCCTTGGCGGGCGGTTTGACTCCGACTCGGACGATGGCGGGCGGTATTTTGTGTGATTTTTCCGCCGATGGCAGTTTTCGGTTTGTGTACTCATAATGGCGTGGTCGGTGTTCAGGCGGTGTGTGCGGACGGATTTTTGCCGCTTCCATGCCTGGCGGATTTTTTTACGCCGGGTATCGTAATGGGCCCCTAAGATTGGTGTATCAAAATCTGTTTTGTTTCACATGTAGGAATGTTAAATGTATTGTTTCACATGTGGGAATGTTAAATGTATACACATGTTGTTGTCTGTATTTGCACTGTATATTTATTTTCGAATGAACAAGTGTTTGTCTCATCTCAGACTATTTGAAAATAAGAAAAAGATTTACAAAATGAGATATTAAAAGGTTAAATAAATAACCAGATCAAGTTGGATTGGTTCCAGTGATCTTTGCTTGAATTGTTGAGCAGTTAAATGAATGAGTAGCCTGGTCCATTGTTGTGTACTAAAATCTATATAGCAGCATTATTCTACTCTCCCGAGAACAGGAGTTTATCGTACACCTACCTCGATCGTCTAGCTTATATATTGATCTTTATCTTACATTGAGAATGAAACGGAGGAGTAATCTGCCCATGTAGCTTAAATCTGCGGAGTGCCCCTACCCTCTTTGCATATGCCTCCTCAAACTGATAGGTCCGGGCCAACTTAATAAGCCACTGACCTATTGTGGGCACCTTTGATGATTTCCAATTCTGCAGCACCAAAGCCTGGCTACAGCTAATGCAATAAAAATAAAATTTTGCTGATGTTTTGTTAGCTGGAGCCCCATATGCGATAAGCCAAATACGACCAGCGTCATTGATGGAAGGATAGACATTGACATGCAATGACTAATAATCTTAAAAACCTCCTTTCAAAAGTACTGTAGGCTAGAGCATGCAAAAAACATATGGAAGTTCATCTTGCATCTAAAACATTGATCCGGAGTTGATGCGAAAATGTTATGAAGTCTATGAGGTGTATAGTATGCCAACCATCTAGACAGAAAAGCCATTCTCTTAAAATTTGCCCCTCTCAAAGCTTTGTGACCAATCTCACTCAATAGTTGCCATTCTTTAATATTAAACCTGCAGCTTGTTTCTTGCAGAATCTTTGGAAGCAGCTACTCAATAAGTTTCCTATTAGCACTCTGGTGTAGCAAACAATACAAATTTCCTATTCCACACAATTTCTTGTTGTTGATCCACCTTATAATTGTTCTTGCTGTTTCATTAATCAACATGTAGTTATTTTTAAGAAAACTGGTTATTTGGTTAAAACTTAACCATAGAGCTGGATTTTGGCTACCAAATTGCTGTTGTATGGATTCCCAAGTTATCAAATTAGTAAGATTAAAAAAAGACTGCAAGACCCCTTGTGAAATCCACAGTCTTGGAGAGGAGTAAGTGCATGGCATGCCATTACATTATATGCTTTATAAAATAGCTGGCTGCGTGATACTATTGTTGTTATAACATTATACCTCATATTCTTAGGTAATTTCGTTGACCAAAGAAAAACTGGTAAATTAATTGCACTTTCTTTTAACATATGGTTTAGAATAAAATTATCGTATTTTGATGGTGTTGCTGCTAATTGTATCAACTGACTAACCAAAGAGACCTGATAATATGCTGGAAAGTGTGGTAATGCTAACCCACACCCCCTGCTCTGTGCCTAATTGAAGGGTGGAGAGTTTTAACCAAGCCTGTTTTTTTGCCCATATAAACTCACAAATAACTATGTCTAATTCCCTAAAATATGAGTTCGGCACTCTCAGAGGGAGGTTCAGAAACAAAAATACGAACAAGGGAAAGTATTGACATTTTAACTAATGAAACTCGACCCACTATTGACAAGGGTATAATAGCGTCCACCTCTCTAATAGCCTTTTTACCTTTGTAAGGGTATTCCCATAGTTTAAATGAAATAATTGTGTTAAATCCTTTGTTACATATAGCCCTAAGTATCTTATGGTCCGTTGTGGTAGAGTCTGTAACCCTGTTGGCAACTGGGCATCCGTAGAGTTAAACAGAAGCCACTTTGTTTTGCACTGATTGACTTTATAACCACCTAGGCCTGTAAAGGCCTGGATTTCCTCCAGCACTTCCTGTATATTTACCCTTTCAGCCTTAAGATATACGATTATGTCATCAGCAAAAAGTTTAATTTTTGCCATCTCATTATGGGGCTAAAATTGATGGATTAGAACGGATTTTGACCACCAATGGCTCAATAAAGTGAGAGAACAGGAGTGGAGATAATGGGCACCCCTGACGGATGCCTCGCCTAATCTCAACCTCTCCCACCTGTTGCGCATTAATCATTATCTTTGCTTCGGCCCCTTTGTATACTTCCTTTAACATCGCTATCAATTGGGATGGACTGCAATTATCTTATCTGGTAGCTTTAAGTGCCAAACGCTAAGTCTACAGAAGCCATGCTGCCAGACCTAAAGACTCTGGTTCTGGATGAAACACTTTTCCTTTTTGCATTGACAACAGGTCCTGTCTGATTGGTAGTTTGTGAAACATCCCCTGTGACAGTATATCAGTTCTGAGAACAAACTCTGTCTTGCCCACTGTGGTGCAATCAGTATTAGTGTCATACTGCTGATCCTGCATTTGCCGATCACCTTGTGAAGTAGTGGAAAAGCGTGCGCAAATTTCCCGGACCAGTTTATCGGCAGACCATTCCCCATTGATCGGTGACACTGTTGTCTGGAGATAAAGTATGGCATTTTGCGTTCTGGGGAGTTGCAAAAAGATCTATTTCCGGTGTTCCCCATCTTTGAAACATCTTAAAGAGCACTGTTTGGTTCAGTTCCCACTCATGAGACCATGAAGCTTGTCTACTCAGTCTGCTTCACTGTTGTCCTTTCCTGGTAGGTGAATAGCCAAAATCTCTATTCCTCTTGGGCTGGCCCAGATCCACATTTCTTGTGCTAGTTTTGACAGTGGTAGCTTCTGGGTCCCTCCTTGTTTGTTTATATAAAACATGGTGGTTGTGTTGTCTGTTTGAACTAATATCGATTTCCCTCTATAGCTTCTTTTGAGGCTAGGGATACTGTCTTTAGTTTTAGGAAGTTGATGTGCTGCACTGCATCCTGGTGTTTCCAGACTCTCTTAATTTTTTTAAATATATTTTTATTTGTTTTTGATAAGTAAGGTAAGCGCACAATCATTGTAACAATAACATCGGTCGCATAAGGTACATTCGTCAAGGACAGCTTTACATCGGCTTCAACAAGTCCACCTAAAATCAGTAAACAATGGCGAAACACAGTGGTTTCCACTTCCATATCCCAGCATAAATACAGTGACAATGTGTCAGGTTCAGATCTAATGGCCACTTCGTTATGGTGTGGTGTCAGTATAAACATTTACAGATGACATGGGCTCATGGGAATCATCCAACAGGTCCAACCCATAGTAGCGCATCGAGTGACTCCATACCTTTCTAAATTTTCAGGTGCAATCCCTGCTTTTATGTGATACGTTAGGCAGCCATGTAGAGATCCATCCCCCTCTTCCATTACTGAACCGTAGGAACCTCGGCTGCACCCCATCGTTTAGCTACATCACGCTTAGCCACCACCAGACCCAAGGAACTGAAGAGAAGCTGAGCCCTTGTTACATCAACATCACTAGGAAAACCCAAGAGAACAAACCTGGGGTCTGCCGGCAGGGACACTTCCATGATCACACTCAGCTCTGCAATGATTCCCCTCCAGTAATCCTGGATAGTGGGACAAACCCATAACGTATAAAAGAAATCCTCTTCGACGTCTCTGCCCTACCCACCTTGTGTAATTTCTCTCTGTCATAGTATATTCTGTGCAAGATTTTGTATTGAATGAGGTGCAGTCTAGCTTTAATAGCTACCTCTCTAGGGTGCATTAGGGCCGCCTCCCAGTCCACATCTTCCAGGACTCCCAAATCCCTCTCTCATTTCTCCCGCAGTCTCCCAAGTTTATCCAGCATGTTATAATTTATTGTTTTATATGTGAGAGACACTGCTTTGTTTGCAAGTTCCTCTTGTAATAACCTCCCCTCCAGTGGTGCGTATTCAGGTACCTCCGCACATATTATGCCCTCAGCTAGCCATGCATGGCGCAGTTGTGCGTACTTGATGAATTCGGACTTATGTAGCCCATATTCAGTACAAAAAGTCAACCAGGACTTGAGTTCACCTTTATAGACAACATCACCTATCGTTGAGGTTCCCACCACTCCATTCTATGAACCATCTCCCTTTCCATAATGGCATTGCCTTGGTAACCATATGTGTCCATTCCATGGATCTCGTTGCCATTTCCCACACTTTCAGGGTGACTTGTGTCGCGGGAAGCAGTCTAGAAACTCTGTTACCGCCGTAGAGGTAATGTAGATGGGTGTGGGGTTCCAGTATTTCCCTCTCTAGCCTATATGTGGGATGATCCCACGTCATATGTGCCAATTCGTTAATAAGAATCAAGTGTGCAGCCCAGTAATAAGCTTCTATGTCTGGCAGCGCTATCCCTCCATTATAGGGGTTACTTTGTAGTGTCTTTAGCGCTATTCTAGGATGTCCTCTCTGCCATAGCAATCACCGCAGATCTCCCTCCAATTCGGCGAACATCGTCCGAGGGAGTGGATGATAGGTATTTTGGAGGGCATATAGAAGTTGGTAGGGTAATCATTTTAAAAATGGCTGCCCTCCCAAGTAATGGGGAGGGGAAGATCTTTCCATCTCTGCATCTTCCTTAAACATTGAAAGCACCTTTCCAAGGTTGCTGTGCAGACATACCGCTCAATGTGGAGTGATAAAAAATACCTAGATATTGAAAGCCTTCAGTAACCCCCCTTAAATCCCTGGGCAGAGGTGGCCATGTTGGGGTCTGTTCAGGACAGTTCAACATGGACCTATTCCAATATCCAGTGTGTCTCCCATATCTTTCTATGGTACGGAAAAGGACGGGTATGGTTGTGACGGGGTCTGTGACATAAAGAAGAATATCATTGACGTAGAGGGAGATATTCTTCCGTATCATCATTGGGAGTTGTACGAAGCTGGCTCTGTATATACCAAAGTAAGGTTTTGTGTGCACAGAGTCCAGTGGAACCCCAAAGGTAGGCAGAGGTAAAAGTAGATAATACCTTACTCTCTATTTGTGGTAGTGTGGGTAAGCAGTAAGGCTTTATCAGAGGGTAGTGTTAAGCATTTATTGTACAAGAAATGATGTCACACACTCAAAGACTGAACTCAGACCAATTTGTTTGTGTAAAAATATTATTTAGTTATATTTTATTTTCTAGAACCAAGCCAGGCCTAGTACAGGTAAGTATAATAATACTTTGCAAGATTTATGCAGTGAAATACAAGTTGAATGCTGTTTGAAATGCAGTTGGTTGGTTTACAGGTAAGTCAAAAGTCAAAATTACTTTTCAGTTACTTTGCAGATTACTGTGTACGTTACTTTTCAGATTACTTTTTAACCCCTTCCATGCTCATGACGGAACCGTTCCGTCATGAGCACATGCTCAGGAAATCCCTCTGCTGCAGACAGCAGAGGGATTTCCCTTTTTTTTTTGTTGCCTGGGGAGGTGGGGAAGAGTTTCCCCAACCCCCCCAGGCCTATTTTTGTATTTCATTGTACTGACGATCGCACGCATGGCGCGCTATCGTCATTGCAACAAAATCGAAACTGAAACTTAGTTTCAGTTTCTCAGTTTCAGTGCTTGTGGGGCTATCTCAGCCCCCCGAGCACCGAAAAAGATGGGAGAGGTATCGTTGGAAAGGGGAGAATCTCCCCTTTCCAATGGTACCCTTCCCTAGTGGATCCCTGCTTGGGGATTACCCCAGGAGGGCGATCCCCAAGCAGAGATCCACACACTAGCACCAGGGAGGGGGGAGCGGCCCCTTGGGCAAGGGCCTTTGCTCCCCCCATATTTGTTTGGTCGCAACAGTCTTTCTGCCCCCCTGGGGGGGCAGATGGGGGCAGTAGCCTCCAATCTGCCCCCCCGGGGGGGCAGAAAGCCCACTAGAAACCAGGGATTTTTTTTTTTATTGATGTTGGGGTGGGGGCTGCCCAAAAGGGCATGGCAATGCCCCCAGAGAAATGTCAGTCTTTCTGCCCCCCAGAGGGCAGATGGAGGCAGTAGCCCCCAATCTGCCCCCGGGGAGCAGAAAGCCCACTAGAAACCAGGGATTTTTTTATTGATGTTGGGGTGGGGCTGCCCAAAAGGGCATGGCAATGCCCCGCCCCCCAGAGAGATGTCAGTCTTTCTGCCCCCCGAGGGCAGACGGGGGCAGTAGCCCCCAATCTGCCCCCCGGGGGGGCAGAAAGCCCACTAGAAACCAGGGATTGTTTTTATTTTATTGACATTGGGGTGGGGTGGGGGCTGCCCAAAAAGGGCATGGCAATGCCCCCACCCCCCCAGGGAAATGTCAGTCTTTCTTCCCCCCCTGGGGGCAGATGGGGGCAGCAGCCCCCAATCTGCCCCTCGGGGGGGCAGAAAGCCCACTAGAAACCAGGGATTTTTTTTTTATTGATGTTGGGGTGGGGGCTGCCCAAAAAGGGCATGGCAATGCCCCCCCCCAGAGAAATGTCAGTCTTTCTGCCCCCTCTGGGGGGCAGAAAGCCCACTAGAAACCAGGGATTGTTTTTTTTTATTGACGTTGGGGTGGGGGCTGCCCAGAATGGGCATGATAATGCCCCACCCCAAAAACAATTACCACAGTCTTTCTGCCCCTCCCCGGAGGCATATTGGGGCTTACAGAAAGCCCTCTAGGCCTCAGGAATTTGTTTTTTTTAATTCAGGGTTGAGGTCAGCCCACACCTCCCCCCAAAAATGCCACAGTCTTTCTGCCCCCCGAGGGGTGGTGGCCCCCCCCGGGGGCAGAAAGCCCACTAGGCGCCAGCGATTACGCTGGCTTTTTTTATGCGTGGGGGTGGGGGCTGCCCAGAATGGGCATACCAATGCCCCCACCCCCCAAAAACATAGCCACAGTCTTTCTGCCCCCCTTGGGGGCATATCGGGGCAACCCCCCCCCCACCCTGATTCCCCCCCAGGGAGGCAGAAAGCCCACTAGGCACAGACTTGTTTTTAGCAGTGTGCCTACCTGTGGATTTTGGGCCCTAGCGCAGCCGGCACATAGAGAAACCTAGCAAACCTGTACATTTTTTTAAACTAGACACCAAGGGGAATCCAGGATGGGGTGACTTGTGTGCCTCTCACCAGGTTCTGTTACCCAGAATCCCTTGCAAACCTCAAACTTAGTTTAAAAAAACACATTTTCCTCACATTTCTGTGATGGAAAGTTCTGGGATCTGCGTGGATCCACAAAATTCCACCCCCCCCGCATTCCCCAAAGTCTTCCAAGAAAACTGGTACCTCACTTGTGTGGGTAGGCCTACTGCCCGCGACAGGAAACGGCCCAAAACGCAACGTGGACACACCACATTTTCACAGTGAAAACTGACCCTTTTTTTGCAAAGTGCCTAGCTGTAGATTTTGAACCCTAGCTCTGCCGGCACCTAGGGAAACCTAGCAAACCTATACATTTTTGAAAACTAGACACCCAGGGGAATCCAGGATGGGGTGACTTGTCTGGCTCTCACCAGGTTCTGATACCCAGAATCCCTTGCAAACCTCAAAATTTGTAAAAAAAAACACATTTTCGTCACATTTCTGTGGTGGAAAGTTCTGGAATCTGTGTGGATCCACAAAATTCCACCCTGCCCGCATTCCCCAAAGTCTTCCGAGAAAAATGGTACCTCACTTGTGTGGGTGGGTCAAGTACCCGCGACAGGCAAGGGCCCAAAACCTATTGGGGCGACTTCAAAATTACCTATCACAAAACAACCTGGTTTTGCAAGGGGGGGTCCCATGAGTTTTTGGCCCCGGGCTCGGCAGCCATCTAGGGAACCCTACCAAACCCATACATTTCTGAAAACTAGACACCCTGGGAAGTCCAGCAAGGTATGGCTTGCGTGGGTCCCCCAACATTTCCCTACCGAGAATCCACTGCAAACCTCAAATTTAGCTGAAAAAAATCACTTTTTTCTCAAATTTCTGTGTGGGAAAGTTCTGGAATCTGCGTGGATCCACAAATTTCCTTCTACACAGCATTTCCCCAGGTCTCCCGATAAAAATGGTACCTCACTCGCGTGGGTGGGTCAAGTACCTGCGACAGGCAAGGGCCCAAAACCTATTGAGGCGACATCAAAATTACCTATCACAAAACAACCTGGTTTTGCAAGGGGGGTCCCATGAGTTTTTGGCCCCGGGCTCGGCGGCCACCTAGGGAAACCTACCAAACCCACACATTTCTGCAAACTAGACAGCCAGGGAGTCCAGCAAGGTATGGCTTGCGTGGGTCCCCCAACATTTCCCTACCCAGAATCCCCTGCAAACCTCAAATTGTGTTGAAAAAATCTATTTTTTCTCACATTTCTGTGTGGGGAAAGTTGTAGGCTCACCGGGCTGACACAAATTTCCTCCCACCCAGCGTTCCCCCAGGTCTCCCGATAAAAATGGTACCTCACTTGTGTGGGTAGGCATAGTGGCTGCAACAGGAAATGGCCCAAATCGTACTGTGGAGACTTCAAAATTACCTATAACAAAACTACCTGGTTTTTGGGGGGGGCACCTGGGGTTTTGGCCCCGGGCTTGCCGCCATCTAGGGAAACCTACCAAACCCACACATTTCTGAAAACTAGACACCCTGGGGAGTCCAATGAGGTATGGCTTGCATGGATCCCCCAACGGTTCCCTACCCAGAATCCCCTGCAAACCTCAAATTTAGCTGAAAAAAACACATTTTCCACATATTTTTGTGTGGAATCACCGTGGCGGCACAAATGTCCTACCCCACAGCGTTCTCCTTAGTGTCCCGAGTAAAATGATACCTCACTTGTGTGGGAGTCCAATGCAGAATTGGATAAAAATGTTTTTTTTTAAAAATGTAGCGCTTAGAATTCCCGGTGCTATACCCTTATTCCCTATATTTTGGGCTCTTCCCAGTCACAGGCCCTTGCCCCACCCACACAAGTGAGGTATCATTTTACTCGGGACACTAAGGAGAACGCTGTGGGGTAGGACATTTGTGCCGGCACGGTGATTCCTCCCAAAAATATGTGGAAAATGTGGTTTTTCCAGCAAAATTTGAGGTTTGCAGGGCATTCTGGGTAGGAAAACATTGGGGGATCCACGCAAGCCATACCTCGCTGGACTCCCCGGGTGTCTAGTTTTCAGAAATGTGTGGGTTTGGTAGTTTTCCAAGATGGCCGCCGAGCCCGGGGCCAAAAACCCAGGTGACCCCTCTTGCAAAACCAGGTTGTTTTGTGATAGGTCATTTTGATGTCTCCTGAATAAGTTTTGGGCGTTTGCCTGTCGCGGGTACTTGACCCACCCACGCGAGTGAGGTATCATTTTTATCGGGAGACCTGGGGGAACGCTGGGTAGTAGGACATTTTTGGATCCACGTAGATTCCAGAACTTTCCCATACAGAAATTTGAGAAAAAAGTGATTTTTTTCAGCTAAATATGAGGTTTGCAGGGCATTCTGGGTAGGAAAACGTTGGGGGACCCACGCAAGCCATACCTCGCTGGACTCCCCCGGATGTCTAGTTTTCAGAAATGTGTGGGTTTGGTAGTTTTCCAAGATGGCCGCCGAGCCCGGGGCCAAAAACCCAGGTGACCCCCCTTGCAAAACCAGGTTGTTTTGTGATAGGTCATTTTGATGTCTCCTCAATATGTTTTGGGCCCTTGCCTGTCGCGGGTACTTGACCCACCCACGCGAGTGAGGTACCATTTTCATAGGGAGACCTGGGGGAATGCTGGGTGGTAGGAAATTTGTGGATCCACGTAGATTCCAGAACTTACCCACACAGAAATTTGAGAAAAAAGTGATTTTTTCATCAAAATTTGAGGTCTGCAGGGGATTCTGGGTAGAGAAACGTTGGTGGATCCACGCAAGCCATACCTTCCTGGACTCCCCCGGGTCTCTAGTTTTCAGAAATGTGTGGGTTTGGTAGGTTTCCCTAGATGGCCGCCAAGCCCGGGACCAAAAACTCATGTGACCCCCCTTGCCAAACCAGATCATTTTCGGATATAGGGGCCATCTGAGTTTTTGGTCCCGAGTCGGCAGCCATCTAGGGAAACCTACCAAACCCACACATTTCTGAAATCTAGAGACCCAGGGGAGTCCAAGGAGGTATGGCTTGCGTGGGTCCCCCAACGTTTTCCTACCCAGAATCCCCTGCAAACCTCAAATTTTGATGAAAAAAATCACTTTTTTCTTAAATTTCTGTGTGGGTAAGTTCTGGAATCTATGTAGATCCACAAATTTCCTACCACCCAGCGTTCCCCAAGGTCTCCCGATAAAAATGGTACCTCACTCGCATGGGCGGGTCAAGTACCCGCGACAGGTAAGGGCCCAATACGTATTGAGGAGACATCAAAATGACCTATCACAAAACAATCTGGTTTTGCAAGGGGGGTCACCTGGGTTTTTGGCCCCGTGCTCGGCGGCCATCTTGGAAAACTACCACACCCACACATTTCTGAAAACTAGACACCCGGGCGAGTCCAGCGAGGTATGGCTTGCGTGGATCCCCCAACGTTTTCCTACCCAGAATGCCCTGCAAACCTCAAATTTAGCTGAACAAAATAACTTTTTCTCAAATTTCTGTGTGGGAAAGTTCTGGAATCCACAAATTTCCTACCACCCAGCGTTCCCCCAGGTCTCCCGATAAAAATGATACCTCACTCGCGTGGGTTGGTCAAGTACCCGCGACAGGCAAGGGCCCAAAACGTATTGAAGAGACATCAAAATGACCTATCACAAAACAACCTGGTTTTGCAAGAGGGTCACCTGGGTTTTTGGCCCCGGGCTCGCCGCCATCTAGGGAAACCTACCAAACCCACACATTTCTGAAAACTAGACACCCTGGGGAGTCCAATGAGGTATGGCTTGCGTGGATCCCCCAACGTTTTCCTACCTGGAATGCCCTGCAAACCTCAAATTCAGCTGAAAAAAACACATTTTCCACATATTTGTGTGTGGAATCACCGTGCCGGCACAAATGTCCTACCCCACAGCGTTCCCCTCAGTCTCCCGAGTAAAATGATACCTCACTTTTGTGGGTGGGGCAAGGGCCTGTGAGTGGGAAGAGCCCAAAGCATAGGGAATAAGGGTATAGCACCGAGAATTCTAAGCGCTACATTTTTAAAAAAATACGTTTTTAGCCAATTCTGCATTGGACACCCACACAAGTGAGGTATCATTTTACTCGGGACACTAAGGAGAACGCTGTGGGGTAGGACATTTGTTTCCGGCTCGTTGATTCAACACAAAAATATGTGGAAAATGTGGCTTTTTCAGCTAAATTTGAGGTTTGCAGGGGATTCTGGGTAGGGAAACATTGGGGGATCCACGCAAGCCATAGCTCATTGGACTCCCCAGGGTGTCTAGTTTTCAGAAATGTGTGGGTTTGGTAGGTTTCCCTAGGTGGCCGCCGAGCCCGGGGCCAAAAACTCATGGGACACCCCTTGCAAAACCAGGTTGTTTTGTGATAGGTAATTTTGATGTCGCCTCAATAGGTTTGGGCCCTTGCCTGTCGCTGGTACTTGACCCACCCACGTGAGTGAGGTACCATTTTTATCGGGAGACCTGGGGGAATGCTATGTAGAAGGATATTTGTGGATCCACGCAGATTCCAGAACTTTCCCACACAGAAATTTGAGAAAAAAGTGATTTTTTCAGCTAAATTTGAGGTTTGCAGGGGATTCTGGGTAGGGAAATGTTAGGGGACCCACGCAAGCCATACCTTGCTGGACTCCCCAGGGTGTCTAGTTTTCAGAAATGTGTGGGTTTGGTAGGTTTCCCTAGATGGCCGCCGAGCCCGGGGCCAAAAACTCATGGGACCCCCCCTTGCAAAACCAGGTTGTTTTGTGATAGGTAATTTTGAAGTCGCCTCAATAGGTTTTGGGCCCTTGCCTGTCGTGGGTACTTGACCCACCCACACAAGTGAGGTACCATTTTTCTCGGAAGACTTTGGGGAAAGCGGGCTGGGTGGAATTTTGTGGATCCACACAGATTCCAGAACTTTCCACCACAGAAATGTGAGGAAAATTTGTTTTTGGGGACAAATTTTGAGGTTTGCAAGGGATTCTGGGTAACAGAACCTGGTGAGAGCCAGACAAGTCACCCCATCCTGGATTCCCCTGGGTGTCTAGTTTTCAAAAATATATAGGTTTGCTAGGTTTCCCTAGGTGCCGGCAGAGCAAGGGTTCAAAATCTACAGCTAGGCACTTTGCAAAAAAAGGGTCCGTTTTCACTGTGAAAATGTGTTGTGTCCACGTTGCGTTTTGGGCCGTTTCCTGTCGCGGGCACTAGGCCTACCCACACAAGTGAGGTACCATTTTTCTCGGAAGACATTGGGGAACGCCGAGTGGGTGGAATTTTGTGGATCTACGCAGATTCCAGAACTTTCCACCACAGAAATGTGAGGAAAATGTGTTTTTTTTTACAAATTTTTAGGTTTGCAAGGGATTCTGGGTAACAGAACCTGGTGAGAGCCAGTCAAGTCACCCCATCCTGTATTCCCCTGGGTGTCAAGTTTTCAAAAATGTATAGGTCTGCTAGGTTTCCCTATGTGCCGGCAGAGCTAGGGTTCAAAATCTAGAGATAGGCACTTTGCAAAAAAAGGGTCCGTTTTCACTGTGAAAATGTGGTGTGTCCACGTTGCGTTTTGGGCCGTTTCCTGTCGCGGGCCCTAGGCCTACCCACACAAGTGAGGTACCATTTTTCTCAGAAGACTTTGGGGATTGCGAGGTGGGTGGAATTTTGTGGATCCAAGCAGATTCCAGAACTTTCGACCACAGAAATGTGAGGAAAATGTGTTTTCTTGGACAAATTTTGAGGTTTGCAAGGGATTCTGGGTAACAGAACCTAGTGAGAGCCAGACAAGTCACCCCATCCTGGATTCCCCATGGTGTCTAGTTTTCAAAAATGTATAGGTTTGCTAGGTTTCCCTAAGTGCCGGCAGAGCTAGGGTTCAAAATCTACAGCTAGGCACTTTGCAAAATAGTTTCAGTTTTCACTGTAAAATGTGGTGTGTCCACGTTGCGTTTTGGGCCGTTTCCTGTCGCGGGCACTATGCTTACCCACACAAGTGAGGTACCATTTTTCTCGGAAGACTTTGGGGAATGCGGGGTGGGTGGAGTTTTGTGTATCCACGCAGATTCCAGAACTTTCCACCACAGAAATGTGAGGAAAATGTGTTTTGTTTTTTTTTACAAATATTGAGGTTTGCAAGGGATTCTGGGTAACAGAACCTGGTGAGAGCCAGTCAAGTCACCCCATCCTGGATTTCCCTGGGTGTCTAGTTTTCAAAAATGTATACGTTTGCTAGGTTTCCCTAGGTGCCGGCAGAGCTAGGGTTAAAAATCTACAGCTAGGCACTTTGCAAAAAAAGGGTCAGTTTTCACTGTGAAAATGTGGTGTGTCCACGTTGGGTTGTGGGCCGTTTCCTGTCGCGGGCACTAGGCCTACCCACACAAGTGAGGTACCATTTTTCTCGGAAGACTTTGGGGAACGCGGGGTGCGTGGAATTTTGTGGATTCACGCAGATTCCAAAACTTTCCACCACAGAAATGTGAGGAAAATGTGTTTTTTTGGACACATTTTTAGGTTTGCAAGGGATTCAGGGTAACAGAACCTGGTGAGAGCCAGTCAAGTCACCCCATCCTGGATTCCCCTGTGTGTCTAGTTTTCAAAAATGTATAGGTTTGCTAGGTTTCCCTAGGTGCCGGCAGAGCTAGGGTTCAAAATCTGCAGCTAGGCACTTTGCAAAAAAAGGGTCCCTTTTCACTGTGAAAATGTGGTGTGTGCATGTTGCGTTTTGGGCCGTTTCCTGTCGCGGGCACTAGGCCTACCCACACAAGTGAAGTACCATTTTTCTCGGAAGACATTGGGGAACGCCGAGTGGGTGGAATTTTGTGGATCTACGCAGATTCCAGAACTTTCCACCACAGAAATGTGAGGAAAATGTGTTTTTTTTACAAATTTTTAGGTTTGCAAGGGATTCTGGGTAACAGAACCTGGTGAGAGCCAGTCAAGTCACCCCATCCTGTATTCCCCTGGGTGTCAAGTTTTCAAAAATGTATAGGTTTGCTAGGTTTCCCTAGGTTCTGGCAGAGCTAGGGTTCAAAATCTAGAGATAGGCACTTTGCAAAAAAAGGGTCCGTTTTCACTGTGAAAATGTGGTGTGTCCACGTTGCGTTTTGGGCCATTTCCTGTCGCGGGCCCTAGGCCTACCCACACAAGTGAGGTACCATTTTTCTCGGAAGACTTTGGGGAACGTGGGGTGGGTGGAATTTTCTTGATCCACGTAGATTCCAGAACTTTCCACCACAGAAATGTGAGGAAAATGTGGTTTTTTTAACAAACTTTTAGGTTTGCAAGGGATTCTGGGTAATAGAACCTGGTGAAAGCCAGTCAAGTCACTCCACCCTGGATTCCCCTGGGTGTCTAGTTTTCAAAAATGTATAGGTTTGCTAGGTTTCCCTAGGTGCTGGCAGAGCTAGGGTTCAAAATCTACAGCTAGGCACTTTGCAAAAAAAGGGTCCGTTTTCACTGTGAAAATGTGGTGAGTCCACGTTGCGTTTTGGGCCGTTTCCTGTCGCGGGCACTAGGCCTACCCACACAAGTGAGGTACCATTTTTATCGGGAGACTTAGGGTAACACAGAATTGTAGAGCAACTGTTATTACCTATTGACTTTAGATGCATTTCTGCCTTCCAAATGAAAGACAATGTATAAAAAAGAAGTCATTTTGAAAAATGACCTATAATTCTCATGCTAGTATGGGTACTCACAATTTCGGAAATGTGCAAATATCTACCGTTTCTAAAGTCTATATTTTGTTCCAATTTCAGAAACACATAGGTGTCTTTCATACCGATTTTTCCATGTATATATTTTCCCAAATTAATTGCTATATACCCGGTACATAATAAAAAACCATTGCAAGATGCTGCTCAGTTATTGGCTCTGGGTTCGTCGGGTTCTTGGTGAACCTACAAGTCCTATATATCCCCACAACCAGAAAGGTCCAGCGGATGTAATGGTATATTGCTGTCAAACAGCTGTCATAATTAGAATAAGCTACAGGTGAAAACGTTGACACAAATGGCTGTTTTTTTCAACAAATTTTCAATTTTTCCTATATTCAACGCTTAGTTTCTATAAAGAAACCTTGAAGGATCTACACAAATGACCGCTTGCTGAATTCAGAATTTTGTCTACTTTTCTAAAATGTATAGCTTTCCAGGATTTATTATTGCTTTCATACCAATTTCTACCATTAACTGGAAAGAGGTTGAAAGCACAAAAAATAGCAAAAATAGGCTATGTCCCAGAAAAATGCCAAAACTGTGTAAAACATTTTGGTTTTCTGACAAAAGTCTGCTTGTCCATGAAAGCTGGGAAGATGGTGATTTCAGCACCACAACCCCTTTTTTGATACCATTTGCAGGGAAAAAACCAGACGCTTTCATCTGTAGCCCTTTTTCCCCATTTTTCCCAAAAAAACAACATTTACCTGTATTTTGGCTAATTTCTGGGTCCCCTCCAAGGGAATCCACAAACCCTGGGTACCTTTAGAATCCCCATGATGTTGGAAAAAAAGGACGCAAATTTGGCGTGGATAGCTTATGTGGTCAAAAAGTTACAGGGGCCTAAGCGCGAACTACCTCAAATAGCCAAAAAAAGGCTTAGCACAGGGGGGGGAAAGGCCTAGCAGCGAAGGGGTTAAGTTACTTTTGCTAATCAGTGTGATATGCCTAGATATCACACTTGAACATTTCCTAGACAAAAGGTAAGTAATTCAATTTTTATACATATGCAGTTTCTTAGTTTTTTCATACAAACCAACTCCACATAGAAGATTTTTCACAGAAAAGCAGGCAATGCAGTCCTATGGGAGAGAACATTGTTATCGGTTTATCGGTAAGTACTTAGGTTTTGGAGTTGGTATTCTGGGGTTGGAACCAGGGTTCCCCCAGGGACGAGGATTCACTCCCAAAACACCCTCAGCGACACTAGGGCAGCCGGGTGCAGTGCTGAGGTCCAATGTTATCCAGTAGGGGATAGGTGGCCTCCGGTTGGTGGCTGCTCACGAGCAGGCCACAAGCAAAGCTCCTGGTGTTAGGCTCAGGGCAAAGGGGGATCCGATTTAGCACACAAGGTGCACCCACAGTGGCACAGGGGCGGCCGGGTGCAGGGTGCAGATTTGGCGTCAGGTGCCTTGTTGAGTTCAATGGGGATTCTCCGGTTGCAACAAACACTGAAGGCTTGGGGATGAAGATCTTCTGGAGGCAACCACCAGTTGGAGAAGTAAGTTGGGATGTCTTGGGATGCTGGGACACCGTCAGTTGGGCCACTCAAGGCCGTGGGACGTCGGGTGCAGGGGTGTTTTTTGGCGTTGGGGTTCTCTTACCGGCTCCAGTCGCGGTCGGGGGATGCTCCAGAAAGGGGCTGCAGGCGTCGGTTGGAGACTTGAGGCAGGTCAGAGTTCACCAGATCTCAGGTCAGGATCATGGGGAGACCTCCTCGTGGTGTTGGGCCACGCGAACTTGGGCCATTGGGTGCAGACTCGCGTATTTGGCCGGAGCCAGAGTCTGTGGGTGAGCAAATCCGGTGATCACGGGAGACAAAGTCTGGTTTGGGAAGGCAGGGCGAGTCCTCCGGGTTCTTGGGGGCTGCTGGCTGCAGGGCACACCGTGATTTCGCTGTAGTCAGTCGAGGTCGGGACAGGCCGGTAGGCCTGGGGCCAAGTCAGTTGGTGTCCTCTTCTTCTTCAGCACAGCTCTTCGGTCCTTCTTCTTCTTGTTTCTTCTTGTCTGAGGAGGCAAGGTTCAGGGTTGCCCCTAAATATTAAATGAACAAGTTACTTACCTTCGCTAACGATATATCTGTAAGAGACATAGATTAGTTATGGATTCCTCACCTTAGAATTACCCCCAGGCGTCAGACTGGATCCGGAGAATTTTTTCCTCAGCAGTACCTCTACGCATCGATAGGTGGCATCGGTCGACTCCGCGTTCGTCGTTGGCGTCGTGGTCGCCGGAATGACATCACGGTATCTACTTAGACGCCGCCCTCGCACGCTGACGTCAGTTCTTTACACGTCATTCCACACCAGAAGCGCAGAGCCATGCAAGACACTGACCACTGGTGCACGAAAACTAGGGCCCTGAAGGGGAGTCCCTTACGCTAGAAGTCAGTTTGCAGAACGGGGAGGATGGGTGGGGCGGTGAGGAATCCATAACTAATCTATGTCTCCTACAGATATATCGTTACCGAAGGTAAGTAACTTGTTCATCTGAAAGAGACAATTAGTTATGGATTCCTCACCTTAAAATAGATACCCCAGCAATACCAACCCCGGTGGTGGGTCTGCGAACCAAGTTCACACCAGAAAGTCCTGGAGAACCGAAGGGCCGAAGAAGCCGTCTCTCCGGACTTGGCTGCCCAGGCAGTAGTGTTTGGTAAACGTGTGCAGTGAAGCCCACGTAGCTGTCTGGCAGATGTCATGAAGGGGGACTCCACGTCCCAAAGCAGTAGTGACTGCCGTCGCCCTGGTGGAATGGGCACGCAACCCCACTTGAGGTTCTTTTTTCGCCAAGAAATAGCAGATTCTTATACAAAGAACGACCCATCGAGAGATGGTCCGTTTTTGTACGGCCCGACCTTTTATGGCGCCCACGTAGCCAACAAAGAGTTGGTCATCCACCCGGAATTGTCTTGTGCGATCCAGATAGAAGGAAAGCCCACGTTTTGGATCCAGACGATGGAGCCGCTCTTCCTCTTTAGAAGGGTGCGGAGGTGGAAAGAAGGTGGGCAAAGTGATGGTCTGTCCTATGTGGAAAGAGGTAACCACTTTGGGAAGGAAAGAAGGTCTAGTGTGAAGGACAACCTTGTCCGGATGAACAGCCAAGAAAGGAGGCTTAGAAGAAAGGGCTTGAAGCTCACTCACCCTGCGAGCAGAGGTGATGGCAACCAAGAAGACAGTTTTCAAAGTTAAAAGTCTGAGAGGAAAATTATGTAGCGGCTCAAAGGGAGCGCACATAAGTCGGAACCATGTTCAAGTCCCACTGAGGCATTACGAAAGGAATAGGAGGGAAGAGATGAGTAATGCCCTTTAGGAATCTATTTACAATAGGGGACTTGAAAAGAGAAGGTTGGTCAGGAAGCCTAAGGAAGGCTGAAATGGCTGAGAGATAGCCCTTAAGAGTGCCCAGAGCAGAGCCCTGCTGGGCCAAAGAAAGAAGGAACAAGAGAACCTCAGAAAGAGGGGTAGAAAGGGGATCCACAGCCTTCGCTGTGCACCATGCCCCAAATTTGTTCCATCTGCAGGCGTATACCGTTTTAGTGGAGGGACGCCTGGCTGCCAAGATAACGTTACAGACTTCGGGAGGAAGGTCGAAAGCTGTCAACTGCCGCCGCTCAATCTCCACACAAGGAGGTGGAGGCTGGACAGGTTCGGGTGGAGGACCGTCCCCTTCTGCTGCAACAGAAGATCCTCCCGAAGAGGCAGTCTGATCGGAGGATCGATGGCCATGTGTAACAGCTCGGGATACCAGACTCTTCGTGCCCAATCCAGAGCCACAAGAATGACTTGGGCCTGGTTGCGCTTGATCTTCTTCAGCACTCTGGGCAGAAGTGGTATAGGCGGAAAGGCATATAGAAGACCGTAACTCCACTCGCGACGAAAAGCGTTGCTGAGCGAGTGCCACCTTGGAAATTCCAAAGCGCAGAACTGCTGACATTGCGGGCTCTCTTCGGTGGCGAATAGATCTAACCAAGGCTCTCCCCACTGCTGAAAGAGACCTTGCACCACCTCCGAGTGAAGACGCCATTCGTGATCCATCATGCACCTGTGGCTGAGTTGGTCCGCTCTGGTGTTCAGAGAACCTGCCAGGTGTTGAACCACAAGGGATATGCCCTGATGTTCCAGCCATGTTCAAAGGCGGAGAGCCTCTTGACATAGGATCCACGACCCCACCCCGCCCTGTTTGTTGCACTACCACATGGCGGTGGTGTTGTCCGTGAACACCTGCACTACTCTTTCCCGGACAGAGGGAAGGAATGCCTTTAGTGCAAGACGAAACGCCCGAAGCTCCAGAAGGTTAATGTGGAGCCTGGATTCCACCGGAGACCAGAGGCCTCTGATCTCCGCCTCTCCCATGTGGCCGCCCCACCCCAGAAGTGATGCATCCGTCACCACTGTAAACCCTGGTTGGGGAAGGGAGAGGGATCTGCCATTGACCCAATCCTGGTTCGTGAGCCACCACAGCAATTGTTGAGCAGTGCCCTCCGAGATCTGGACACAATCGGACAGATTCCCCTGATGCTGTGCCCACTGGAACTTCAGGTCCCACTGCAGAGCCCGCATATGCCACCTGTCATGATCCACCAGCAGGATCCAGGAGGCCATGAGGCCCAGCAGCCTCAGGGTCATTCTGACCGAAACCCGTGATAGAAGCTGAAAGATCGGAATCATAGCCCGAATATCCCGGACTCGCTGCTCGGGAGGATAAACCCAAAACTGCGTCGTGTCCAGAACCGCTCCGATGAAAAGGAGCTTCTGAGAGGGAGTCAGGTGTGACTTCGGCACATTGATAGTGAACCCAAGTGAATGCAGGAGGTCTGCTGTAGTCTGGAGGTGGGAGACGACTGCCTGGGGTGAACCCGCCTTCAACAGCCAGTCGTCAAAATAGGGGAAGACTGGAACCCCTGATCTGCGCAGATGAGCTGCAACCACCGCCATCACTTTCGTGAACACCCGAGGGGCGCTGGTAAGGCCAAAGGGGAGCACAGTAAACTGAAAGTGCTTGTGGCCTACCGTGAACCGCAGGTAACGCCGGTGGGCCGGCAGGACGGGGATGTAAAAATAAGCATCCTGTAAGTCCAACGCTACCATCCGGTCTCCAGGGTTGAGAGCAGACAGGACCTGAGCCAGAGTCAACATCTTAAACTTCTCCTTCCGGAGGAAGCGGTTGAAGTTCCTGAGATCCAAGATAGGACACAGGCCCTTGTCCTTCTTGGGCACCAGAAAGTAGTGGGAATAACAACCACGACCTACTTCTGGGACAGGAACGCGCTCGATGGCTCCCTTGGCCAAGAGAGCCGTAACTTCCTGTTGGAGAAGGGCCAGGTGATCCTCTGATATGCGATGGAATTGAGGTGGCATGGATGGAGGGGTAGTCTCGAAGGGGAGGGAGTAGCCCCTTCGGACTATCTGCAAAACCCACCTGTCCGACATGATGTTGAGCCAATGTGGGGAGGTGATGGCGAATCCTGCCGCCCACTGGCGAATGATGGGCCTGAAAGGTCGGACTAGGAGGGTTTGGAGGCTGCTGCAGAGGGGGCGCTGGTGGACTCGCCCGCCCGCTGGCCCCCGACCCACGGCAGTGGGATCCACGTCCTCGGCCGCGCAGAGGTTGGACAGCTTGCGCAGGCCTGTGGCTTTGGGCGGAACATGGTGGGGCACCCCTTCCGTAGCCAAGAAAGGGGCGAAAAGCAGACTGCGCCGGGCGGGAGGTGAAAGCGAGGACTAAGGATCTGGCCGTAGCCCTGGAATCCTTAAAGCGCTTGAGTGCATTGTCTGCCCTGTCGCCAAACAGGCGACGGCCATCAAAGGGCATGTCCAAAAGCGTTGCTTGGACATCCCCTGAAAAACCAGTGGACCTCCACCAGGAGTAGCATCTCAGTGCTACTGACGTGGAAATCGTCCTGCCCAGTGAGTCGGCAGTGTCCAGCCCACACCGGATGGTGAACTTCGCTGCGTCTCTCCCTTCGGCAACAGCACAGGAGAGCACGGCCCGGGCCTCCTCTGGGCACTGTGGCAGTACCTGCGCAACTGTGTCCCACACCGAGTGGGAGTAACGGCCCAATAGGCACGCGATGTTCACCGACCGCAGCCCCAAGCTGGAGGGAGAAAACATCTTCTTCCCAATGTGGTCCAGCTTCTTGGATTCCCTATCAGGTGGTGCGTTAGGGAATACGCCTTTGGACGTGGAGGGTTGGACTACCAAGCTCTCAGGGGTAGGATGGGAAGAGAGGAAAATGGGGTTGCCTGGGGCCGGGAGGTGGCGTCGGGCAATGATCCTGACCACAGGAGCCCCTGTGTTGGGCTTGGACCAAGTGCCCAAAAGGATGTCCGTAAGGGCCTCATTGAACGGCAGCAGGGGCTCCGAGGAGGCCGCTGCCGGTTGAAGCACCTCTGTCAGGAGGTTAGTCCTGACCGCCACCGTAGGAAGCTCAAGGTTTAGGGCCTCGGCAGCCCTACGCAGCACCACGGCGTAAGATGCACCCTCCTCCGTAGCCACGGTAGGGGGAGACAGCATGCCAAGGTCTGGGGAGGTGTCCAGACCACTTGACTCACCCAACTCCTCTCTCCAGTCCGGTTCCTCCAACTGGTCGGCAAGAGGATCCACAGACCCCTCCCAGTCCTCCTCACCCTCTCCTGTGACCCACTCAGGCTGGTAAGAAACATCAGGAGAGAACAGGGGTACAAAAGTACAGGTCGGCGCCGGTACCGACGTCGGTCCGGCGCCGTATCCTCATCGAGGGGGAGGCCAGGGTCAACGTCGGCTGGGGACACAACCGGCGTCGGAGGCGGCGAGGGTGTCATCACTGGATTCGGCACCGGAGGAGGTGTCACAAGGTCAACCGGCGCAGATCCGGATCCAGGCCTGGATCCTTGGGGGCCCTGCGGCGCCGGAGCCGAAGCCGCCGACACCGAAGGCCTAGAGCCCCCAACAGAGTCCGTGGGGCCTGAGGGGGCGCCGGTGGAGTCAGGCTGCCCGAAGATAGAATGTAAGGCTTCATAAAAGCTTTGAAGCTGGGCAGGAGTCGCTCCGGGTCCCGGAAAGGGAGGGAAGGCCGGAGTCGACCCAACAGGCTCCGCGGGCGGAGCCGGAAGACTCCCTTCCGCGTCCCGTCGGCCGACGGACGGGGAGAACGCGAAGAGCGACGATGCTTCTTCGCCTCCTTCTTGTGCTTCGACTTACCTGAAGACGAAGACTTCGATGACGAGTGGTGGTGGTGGCTCCGCGACCTCCCTTTCGAACGGCGCAGAGCGGACTGCCGGGCCTCGAGAAGCTTTCGGGACCGCTCCCGCAAAGACTTCGGATTCATGGCTCGGCAGTCGGAGCACAACTTCGGGTCATGGTAGCGCTCCAGGCACCAAAGGTTCACAAGGTGTGGGTCCGTAACCGACATCAGTTTGTGACAGGAGTCACAAGCCTTGAAGCCGGTCCGACGTGACATCCTTCCGTGCACCAGGAGTTGATCGACTCAAAAAAGGTGTTGACAAAAGTCGCAAAAACTGAGTCAAAAAGTGACTCGAGGTACCGCTCTCTCCGGATCTGCGCTGGCTGGCTTTGAAAAAGAAAGAACTGACGTAAGCGTGCAAGGGTGGCGTCTAAGTAGATACCGTGACGTCATTCCGGCAACCACAACGCCAACGATGAACGTGGAGTCGCCTATCGACACGCAGAGGTACTGCTGAGGAAAAAATTCTCCGGATCCAGTCTGACGCCTGGGGGTAATTATAAGGTGAGTAATCCATAACTAATTGTCTCTTTCAGATTTAGAGTCGTTACAGGTAGGTACAGGTCTGGACCAATTGGTCCCTTCCAGTGGGAGGGGGGCATAAGACTAACTCTGGCCGGCTGGGTCCCCCATCTTCAAGATGGCGGGGACTGAGAGTTGTGCTTCACCTCACCTCCCCCACCTGAGGTGTGGGGTTGGAAAAGGTGGGCACACCTCTCCTCCTAACTTGGTCTTCCTGCCGATTCTCCCGTCCAAAGTGGGGGTAGGAACCGGTAGGGGGGCAGTTGCTGGGAGCAGCAAATGGCTGGGGTACCTCACAAAGGCAGCAGGCCTTAGAAGATTCCCCTTTGTGGACCCTGCCCATCCTGGGGGAGGAGGCTTGGCAGCTTGTTCCAGGATGTGCTTTGTTTCAGAACCCCTAGAGTGGCAGGCTCTCGACCCAGGAGTCCAGAAACATGTCTGGTGGTGGCAGCTGGCGAGCAGCCACTCAGCCAGGACTCAAGAGTTAGGTCGTTTTTCAGGGGGCATCTCTAAGATGCTCTCTGAGTGCATTTTTCATTAAATTCCACGCTGGCATTAGTGTGGGTTTAATGGGCAGAGAAGTTTGATACCAACTTCCCAGTTTTCAGTAAAGCCATTATGGTGCGCTAGAGTTCGTAATGACAAACTCCCAGACCATATATTCTTTATGGCATTACTGTGAGAAAGTGCCCTCTTTCTGCATGGTATGCCCCCACTTTTTGCTGAATTGCTGATGTTCTTTGACTGAGTGTGCCCTGGGCTCCTGCTAATCAGGTGCCCAGGGCCTATGTTCCTTCCCTAAAACTGCATTGAAGCCTAAACCCAATTGGCATCCCTGGCCACAGGTAGGCCCCTGGTAAATGGTACTACAGGTACTCAGGGCACTGTGACCAGGAAGGCCCCTAAGTGCTGCAGCACTTATTGTGCCACCCTTAGAGGCCCTGCACCTTTTCACACACACACTGCCTTTGCAGGCT